>OZ012735.1:671303135-672743135 GCA_963859935.3 Lathyrus sativus | reverse complement strand
AGCTCTATGTAATCCTATCTTCAATGATATAGCTACTAATAAAATTTTAAGGTGTCTTAATAAGGAATGGAAACCCAAGGTCATCGCGATCAAGAAAGAAAATGATCTTAAAACACTTGATCTCACAAATTTATTTAGCAAGCTAGAAGAACATGAGCAATGACTCACTTTCTTGGAAAAACATGAGAAAAAGCTTGAGAAGAAGATGAAGAAGGAGAAAGGTAAGTACAGGGAGGAAGAGAAGAAATGTATTATTGTAAAGACTTCTAGTTCAAAGTTCTCAACCAATGAGCATAGTGATTGTGAATCAAGTGATGACGAGAATTCAATGGTGAAGCAATGTGAATGTTCTTCAAAAAGTACATTAGGTACATAAGGAAGAACGAAGTAAAACACTCCAACAAAAACCTAATAAAATTTATAAGGTGTTCAAACTTCTCAAAGGAAGATGAGAATAAGAAAGGTAACTATAGAGGTTCATGTTATGAATGTGGAAAAGAATGTCATTATAGACTGGAATGTTTGTTGAACAATAAGGGCAAAGAGAAAAGTCATCACAAGAAATCTAGCAAGTTTAGAAGATCCTATGTTACTTTGAAAAGTGAAAATGATTCTTCAAGTGATGAAAGCTCATGTTTAAGTATTGAATCAGATAAATATTGCTTCATGGCCAATAAAAAAATAAAAATGTAAGTCATTCTAAGCTTGAATTTTTTAATGAATTGTCTTATTCTCAATTACAAAAAGCTTTTGAAAATCTATAAAGAGCTGTTGTAAACGCCTTTAAAAAGTTAGCTTAAAAAAAGAATTTTTGCACAATTAGAAGCTAAAGTTTTAGAAACTGAAAAGAAAATTGAGGCTCTTAAGAAATCTATTGTAGATATTCAAAATGATAAGAATAAGGATTGTGAACCTTCATGTTTCAGTTGTAAAACTTGTCATATTTAGAAAAAAGAGGTAAATACTATTCAAGCTAAATTGGGCAAGGCATTACAACTAAAGGTTGCATTTTCTATTGATCCATCAAAGTTTAAACGATCTTTGAACCCTTTATATAAAAAGCATAAACATGTTGCAAAAAGGGTCACACTATTGAAAAATGCAAGTGTCGAGGACTTTGTGTTCCCAAAGGTGCTTTTTAATGGTGGCCCAAATTCAACCTTGATTTAAATCATTATTAAGGACCCAATTAAAATTTGATACCTATTACCCTTGTTTGATTCTATAGGTTAAATGTCTTAGCTCTACGGAGAAGATGTGGTTCCTAGATAGTGCATGCTTAAGACATATGACGGGTGACATCTCTCTATTTATTGACTTTGTTCCAAAGAAGAAATGTTTTTTTACTTATGGAGATAACAACAAGGGACCAATACTTGAAAAAAGGTAGTTTAGGTAATCCCTCATCTACTTCTATTGCTAATGTTATGTTAGTTGAAGGTCTTAAACACAATCTTCTTAGCATTAGTCAAGTATGTGACAATGGATTAAAAGTAACCTTTACAAAAAACTTGTTGCATATTTGAACATAATAAAAATGATGATTGTATGTTTAAAGGCTTAAGGGTCAACAACACTTATACGTTTAATCTAGATGATGTATCCATGACAGGAACTAAGTGTCTTGTCACAATGAGTGAAAACTCTTGGTTATGGCATAGACGCCTAACTCACATCAACTTTGATTTACTAAACAAGGTGACTTTGAAATATTTAGTAACGAATCTACCAAAAATAAAATTTTCAAAATACCATATATGTGATGCATGCCAAATGGGTAAGTAAACGAGAGTCTCATTTAAATCGAAAAACATTGTTTCAACTTTGAGACCTCTTGGACTTATTCATATGGACCTCTTTGGTCCTTCACGAACCAAAAGAATAAGTGGTAACTACTATGGTTTTGTGATTGTAGACGATTATTTTAGATTTTTTTTGGGTCATGTTTTTGCATAGTAAAGATGAAACCTTTGCAACTTTCACTCAATTCTCAAGGTTATCCCAAAACAAGATGAATTTAAAAATTGTTGCTATCCGAAGCGATCACGAAGGTGAATTTAAAAACCACCTCTTTATGAATTACTATGATAAACATGGCATTGAGCATAGTTTTTCCACAACAAGAACTCCATAATAAAATGGCGTTGTGAAGCACAAAAATTGTGTTTTAGAGGAGTTGGCTAGAACTATGCTCAACGAAGGTAATCTACCTAAGTATTTCTGGGTCGATGCCATTATCACGACATGTTATGTCTTGAAGGATATTAATACGTCCTAGTTTAGACAAAACTCCCTATGAACTACTAAATGGTAGAAAACCTAATGTGTTACATCTTCATGTTTTTAGATGTAAATGCTTTGTTTTAAAAATGGGAAGGATAATCTTGGAAAGTTTGATGCGAAAGTCGATGAAGGTATCTTCCTTGGATATCTCAATCGAGCAAAGCTTATAGGATTTATAACAAAATATTACTTATTATCAAAGAGTCAGTACATGTCACTTTTGATGAGCCTTACCCAAGAAATATCGGGAAAGGTGTTTCTTTACATTATATAGTTGTATCTTCACAAGACATTCTTAAAGAACCTGAAGAAGAGATTGATCAGCCTAAAGCGGTGGAACTTGAAAAAGAAGTAGATAACAATTATGTAAAGAAGAAGGATGAAAGTACAACTATAGTGGACGACCTTTCATTGGCTCAGAAAACCTCCAAGTATCATCCAATAGACAACATACTTGGAGACATTAGCAAAGGTGTGACAACACGCTCTAAGATAAGTAACTTTTGTTATCACTACATTCGTTTTGAAAGTTGAACCTGACAATGCTAAGGATGCCCTACTTGGTGGGCATTGGCTTATGGCCATGCAAGATGAATTAAACTAGTTTAAAGGAATGACATATGAGATTTTGTCCCTAATCCACAAGATCATAAAGTTATTGGCACTAGGTGAGTTTTTATGAAAAAACTCGACGAAAACAGAGTGATAACTAGGAACAAAGTCTATTTAATGGCTTAATCTTATAACCAAGCGGAAGACATTGACTATGAGGAAAATTATACTCCGATCGCTCGCCTCGAGGCTATACGCCTTCTACTGGCTTATGCTTGCTCCAAATATTTCAAGTTATATCAAGTGGACATAAAAGATGCTTTCCTTAATGGATATATTAATGAGGAAGTGTATGTTTCATAACCTCCTGGTTTTGGAAATCATGAGTATCCTAATCATGTTTATAAACTAAAAAGAGCTTTACATGGCCTCAAAAAAGCTTCTAGAGCTTGGTATGAGAGACTTTGTAAGTTCTTAATCAATCAAGGATACTATAGAGGAAAGGTAGATACTACACTTTTCATTAAGCGTCAAGAAAAACATATTTTTGTAGTTCAAGTTTATGTTGATGATATCATTTTTTGTTCCACTAATATGTAACTAGTAAATGAGTTTTCTAAGCTTGTGCAGGGTGAGTTTGAGATGAATCTAATGGGGGATTTGAACTACTTTCTCGGTCTTTAAATCAAATAACCCATTGAAGGGACATTTGTGTTTCAAACAAAATATTGTAATGAATTTGGTATGGAAGATGCAAAATAAATTGACATTCCAATGGCTACAAATGGAAACTTGAAAAAAGATGAGAATGGTAAGGATGTTGATGTGAAGAAATATAGAGGTATGATTGGTTCTCTTTTATATATTACGACATCTAGATCAAATATTATGTTTAGCGTGTGTATGTGCGCTCGTTATCAATCGACTCCTAAGAAATCACATTTAAAAGCAGTAAAGCGCATTCTAAATACCTTAATGGTTCATCTAAGTACGAGCTTTGGTATTTCAAGGGAAGCGGTTGTAATTTTGGTTAGTTATACTAATTTTGATTTTGGAGGTTGCAAATTGCATAGGAAAAGTATCGGTGGGGCTTGCCATATGTTTTCAAATTCCTTAGTTAGTTGGCATAGCAAGAAACAAGTTTTCATTGCTTTGTCAACTGCTGAGACGGAATACGTCGCAGTCAGTAATTGTTATGCAAAATTTTTAAGGCTCAAACAACAACTACTTGATTTTGACATTAAACTATAACATATTTCTATTATGTGCGACAACACTAGTGCTATTAATCAGACCAAAAATTCGGTGCTATATTCTTGCACTAAACATATTAAGATACATCAGCACTTCCTAGGCGACCGTGTTGAGAAAGGGGATTTCATATTTGAGTATGTTGATAGCAGTAATTAACTTGCGGATATTTTTATAAAACCTCTTGTATTCGAACTGTTTTTCTACACTCGAAGGAAATTGGGGATACTTGATATCTAAAATCTTGCCTAAATATGATTTGTGCATTGCACTTTATATTCTTTTGCTCTAACCTTCCTTGGAAATTCAATTGCATTTAAGCACATCTCTCATCAATACCTAAGCAAGGTAATATTGTCCAATTTTCTCTCTTTGAAAGTAATCCTTTTACTTTTACATGTTATCTATGTTCCATATGCTTAATATACTTCATGTATGAAATATATCATGTTTGTTCACTTCTAAAAATCTTAATTGATGCCTTTCAATTTTTATGCTTATAGTGACTTCATGCTATTTTATTTTCATACTTGAAATATGGTGCATGTGTATGAGCATGTTCTCTATTATTAAGCTCTTACATGATATACGTGATGATGTTGTTTATCTGTTCTGACTTGGAATATGTATGAATATGTTATAATGTTAGCAAATTCTTGTAGTGTATCATTGTTATGATAACATCTCTATTTTTGGTTTGAGTGGTGGTATATATATATATATATATATATATATATATATATATATATATATATATATATATATATATATATATATATATATATATATATATATATATATATATATATATATATATATATATATATATATATATATATATATATATATATATATATATATATATATATATATATATATATATATATATATATATATATATATATATATATATATATATATATATATATATATATATATATATATATATATATATATATATATATATATATATATATATCACCTTGTTAGAGCACATGTGTGTGCAGTATTTCGGGAGCACCAAAGGCATATGTCACATAATCGTGTCACCTTTGTAGCAACTCAAGAATTTTTTATTACTTTGTATCCTTCAACTTTCATGTTTATTGTGTGTTATTTGGTATAAATTGTGACAATCATGTTATTTTGATGCTTCATATGCTTTTATTTATGATTAGGCATTTTTTGTATAATATGCACATCACCCTATGCAAGTGATGTGATATTGATGATCTTACAATTGCAAATGCCTCTGTACGGTATATTGGTTTATATGTGTTATAAGATACTTCTCATGATTTGCTTTGTCTCTTTTTGATATTGTCAAAGGGGGAGACGCATGATGCAATGAAGTTTGGGATGCATACATTCAGGGGGAGTTTTCATGAAGACATGAAACACATTGTCTCAAGTTTTGCCATCATAAAAAAAAAGAGTATGCGAGTGCAACTTTCCATTAGATGTATTTTGCATGATGTCAAAACTAGGATACTTCAGTGTTAATGTATATTGGATGATATACTCTAATTCTCAATGTGCTCTTAGCATTACAAGCATAAAACCATTTGGAAACAAGTTAGAAAAGGCTTCGTGCATCAAAACTAATTTTTGCAAAAAATTAACATATAGGTCGATACGTAGAAGATTTTTTTTCTTATATGTCGACATATACATTTTGTAGGTCGGCTCATGTGCTGCATTATTGAAGCCTATAAGTCTTGTCGCCTTTATATGTCGGCACATGACCTTTACAGGTCAATGCATGACCTATATAGAGCGGCACATGCATTGAGCGGGTCAGCACATAACTTTCATAGGCCGACCTGTGCAATAAAATTTTCCAAAAATTCACCATTCTCTTCAAATCCTTTGCATTCCTTTTCCTCCTAACCTGCTACATGCATAATTTCTTTTCAATTATTTTGGTAAAATCATAAACGAAACTTGGAACATACCGAGACTCTTCATCATCTTCAACCTTGGTTTTATGCATACACATAAGCAAAGTACATATAATCAATCACTATTTTGGTGAAATCTATAATTAAGTTGTTAACGTCCAATTTATCTTGTGGTATTGTAAATTGGGTTGAGATCTTAGGGGGGATTCAAATAAGAAAATTAAGTTGCGGTTTTTCTTCAAGATCAAAATGGGGATTTAAAGATTTTGGACAAGATTACTCAAGTTTTGATTCGATCGAATGAAGGCTTTGAAGAGTTGACGGTGGATCATCTTGGTAAATCTTGGGTTACAAAAATTCACAGTTTGGATTCGATCAAGTGGAGGGTTTGGAGGACTGCGGTTACTGCAAAGGAGTAGCGGAAGACGTGAATCAAATTGGAATTGTTGGGTGACTTGATCAAGGGAACAAAAACTGCTAGGATTAACATCAAACCTAGGGTTTGTAGGGTTGCATTGCTACATTTCTCTTATAATCTACATTTGCAAAGTAAGGTTAATTTCATGATCTCAATTCAAATTTGAACTAAGGGAAAACGTACCCATAACGAGATCGATTAGGGACCTGCCTAAACATATCCTTATGTATTATATCTCTCTATCTATCTATCTATCTCTATCTCTTTCTTTCTTTCTTTCTCTCTCTCTCTCTCTCTCTCTCTCTCTCTCTCTCTCTCTCTCTCTTTCACACACACACATACACACACACACACACACACACACACACACATATTTCATTTGCAAATTATTAAGTACATCATTTGTGTGATTAATTCGTTTGGTATATTCTTTTGAAAATCGTTTGAAAAACGTTTTGTTGAATTGATTACAATCATTTTGATTGTGATTGGATTTTAAAATCAATACAACTATATAAATTTCCAAACAAAATCAATTGCACACAAGGTGTTCGATAATTGGTCTCAATTGATTTTTTTTTTGTGATTTATCATTGGACATAACATTGCGTATTGAGTAGCTTTCAAGAGATTGTAATTGAAACTTATTGATTAGATAGCTTATCATTATCTCCGATTTGTTTTCACATACGCATATCTGAGCTTTTTGATAACGATTCATTTTAGACAAATCGATCCAAGTTACTTTCGCTAGTCATTGTTTTTTTAAACACTTTTGTAAAGAAATTTTATTTGGGGATCTATTCACCTTTTATAGATAAGTTGCCTTCATCTAACAAGAATGATCTGAAATCAAAACAAGAAAAGAAACCCTTTTTCAGAACAACATATAACAACAACAACATACAAAAAAACCATTAACCTTCAAACACGAAAGAAGAAGAATACCTTTATGTATGAAGCGAGAGCTAATGATGAATAAGAAGAGAGAAAATGCGTGCTAGGGTTTTGTTGTGCTAGATACGACGATACTATCAAAAAACGAGAGCTAATTCACTTATATTATAAATAAGTAAATAATTTCACCACAATTGTTTTTAAAAACTATGATGAAATGTAATGACTTTCACAAGATTCACATTAACAACTGCGGTGATAGGTATTTTAATTTAAATTTATATATTATAATTATAAGAATAACATTAATTGTAACGAAAAAATAGAAAACTGTTGGAGCTGAGATTCGAACCCTGTCACTCCATAAATGTATAATCATGGTTTATTAGTTTGACCATAATGCAATGTATTTTCATAAATATTTTGTAGCGTTGGTTGATATATAGAAAGATTTAAATTTCTCTTGCTATTGTTGCGCATATGATTCTATTGCTTCTTTTGCATACTATTTTTCTTATCACAAGTATATTTTCTTATCTCTTTATCACATAAATAAATAAATGAAGAAGATTCAATGGAGCATGGTGAGGTTGGGAAGACATATGTTAACAACAACATACAAAATATAACTAATTCACTCATGTGAACCCTTTGAATTCCTTTTTATTATAATTTTATTTCCACATCACTTATGCTAGTTGGAACTTTTTTGACTTTGACTAATGAAACTCACAAAAAAGACTAATATGACGCTGTTTTAAAAGTTAAACGACCAATTTAGATTTTTTTTTTTAAACTTAAGGGACTGAATTGGACCTGAGGTAAAGTTAGGGGTGTTCAAAACCTAATTACCCAATAGAAAACTGCTAATCAAACCAAATAGAATTTAAATAGTATTTGGTTCGGATGTGTTTGAGTCATTTTCTAACAAAACCACGCAGTTCGCTTTGGTTTATGATTTGTGTTTTAAAAACTGAATCAAACCGAACAAAATCACATTATAATACAAAATTTTACAAACTATTATATATATATAATTTTTTTTAGAGAACTCAACCAGTGCTATGCATATATTTTATCGTATCTTTTGTATAATATTTATTTTAATTTACACATTAATAAAAAATAAAAAAAATTTATTTATAAATACTATTATTTTTATTTGAAAGAAAAAATATTATATATTTATTTTTGTTTTCATTTTTAATTTGGTGAAATTTTGATAAAGATAAGATTGAAAAAAAGTTTAATTTACATTACTTTTATATATAAAATAATAATAATATTTCAAATTTATTTAAGAATGTAATTTGATATATTTCTTTTAGATATATCGAATCAATTCAAATCAAATTAATTTGGCTAAATTTTATTTTCGAAAGTCAATCAAATTAAATCGAATCACACATTTTTCTCTTACAATTCAAATGATTTTTAGTATCAAAATCGCACCACTAATGTGTTAAATAAAGTTAAAGGACAAAAATGTATTTTATCTTATTCATTTATATTATAAACAAGTTATTACTGATATTTATAAATTAACTATTTTAAAAATAAAATAAAACTATTATTTTACCATTAGAAAAAATCCAGCAAATATATGATTTATTTCTCTCTCTTTGAAAATAGAATTAATCATAAACTTTTTAATAAAAATAATACACAAATTTTAAAAAAACATTTCAAATTTAATTCTTGTGGCCAAGTTAGCATTACCCACGTTGTTATGCGTAAAAAAGTAAGTTGCATCCTTGGGAATGGACCGTTTGAAGTTTGAACTAAGTGATTCGTTCCCAATTTATTTGTGGAATTTTAGTTTTAATTTTTCCGGTTCAATCATAACGAGAACCCTGCGACTGTTGCTATGTAAGATTCTCAATCACAGTCGCACCACTGTCCTCTCCTTCCACTTAACTGACATCGCGTCATAGTCATGTCCTTTCCTTCCCCCAAACCACTTCTTTTCTTTTCTTTTATTTATTTTTCTTCTTCTCTTTAAATCATCACTCTCATTCCTTCACTTCTCACTCTCACTTCTCTTCCCATTTTCCATTTGTTCGTTACAGTTACCCATAAAGTTTCTTATGGCGGAACAGCCGGCGACTCTTCCGGCATCGGTAGAGAAACTAGTTAACCAAATTCGCGTTGAACAATCACTGCAATCTCCACTTGAACCTACACCCAAACTACGCCTATCTGCAATCGGAGAAGAACTAGCTCTTGATCTTCTTAAGCAAATTTCTAATTCCAAAATTCGAAACCTTAATGCTTTCATTATGCACATGCTTAAACAGCCTCCTTACTCTCTCTCACCTTCAATACCTCCTACTCCCTCACGTCCATCACCATCACGCCTGTCACCGTCGTCGCCGTCACCGTCGCGGCTTCTAGCATTTTCTCCATCTTCCTCTTCCTCTTCCGGTGTTTTAACGGCACTAGGAGAGTTAGAGTTTCGAAAATCATTTCTGCTACTAAGTTACGCGGGAAAGTACTAATAACTAAAACCTCTTCAAAAATTTTAGTTAGTTTTAATAATAAATAATTTAATTTAATTTAATTTTTTTTTTTTTTGTTGGTGATGTTACAAAAGGAGTATTGAAGATGTTGTGACTGCTGATTATGTTAGAAGCTTGAAGGACTTGCCAATGAAAAATTTCGAGAATGAGATATGGGAAGCTGTGGGGAAACATTCCGTTCATCCTACTAGTGATCGCCAACTGGTAAAAAATCATCTTATTATCATGAATGTTAAACAGTTATGGTAGTTCTAGATTTTGGTTTAGTAATGCTAGTGCTTTGAAATTGAGTGAAATAGTGTTAGGGTAAAGTGATGTTACCGGCCGTAAATTGGTCAAGTGGTGATTGATGCCGGACTTGGAGGACCACATTTCGATCCAATCGGGAGGGGGCTGAAACCACTTGATATTATAACTGACTCCCGAACCGGATTAGTTGGTCTTGTGGACCGGATACTGGTGATGAAAACAAAAAAAAAAATGATGTTAAAATGTTTTTTTTTTCCTTTATAGATTAGAAGAAGTCAAACAATTAGAAGTAGAGGAAGATTTAGAAAGGCTAAGAAAAGTTATTAAGAAAGACCTCGAGGTTAACAATTTGAGTATAAGTATGGTCATGGATAGAATATTCTGGCGAAAGTTGATTCATGTAACCGATCTCATTTAGTAGGATAAGGTTGGTGTTGTTGTTTTATTTTAAAATAAAACATGCTGGTAAAATGATGTTGAATAGATTTTTTACTTTATTTGAAAACTCTTTTTCGTTTAAATCTCAAACCCACATAAATAGATTTTATAATTCTTCATTTTATTTTAACACTAGCATTTCAGCTAGCATATCTCATCACCTCCGGCCACCACTATAACATTCACGACCACCACTTTGATCACATATGACCCGGTTTTAGTTTGTCATAATATTGAATATAGTGGTAGTAGTGGCGTTATATATCGAGTAATTGAATTTTAATAAGCATTTTTTTCTAAGATACACGATTTGTACAAAATACTGTAAAATAGCAGCTGTAAATACGTTATAAGGATGACTGATGTTTCCACGATCCAGAATTTAAAATGCTGATACGAGTCCTTTCGAACTCACTCAACATATTATTTATTGTTGAATACAGTTTGAGTGGGTCAAATTGCTTCAATAATGGGTCACACCAAATAAAAAATGAGAACATATGGTTTAGTGAACCTCATGTGATTTTCAGCCTCTATGAATGTGTTTACAAATTTGTGTTGGAGATAGTGTTGCTAGAATTGCAGTTGCAACTACTGCATATTACCCGATCTTGAAACTAGATTCTAGTTATCTCCTTTCAGGAGTCTTTCTCAATACCCGATGCCCATAAGTGGCTGTTTTGTATTCAATTTTGACAATCTCGTATTGACTATTTATGCTAGCAAATATTAACTATGGTTTCTCTCTGCAGTATAATGACTGGGATTCTGGCAGGACACCTATATACCAGTGCTATGTTTCTGCAGATGGGAAATTGAGGTTCAAGGTTTGTACGTCTTTCTCTTCCTTTTGATTTGTGTACTGTGAAACTTTTGTCTTTGTCATTGTAACTGTTTCGCTATTCATTTGGCTTTGATGCTATGGAACTTTTTATTTGTATAGAAGGAATAATAATATTAACAATGATAATAATTAATGCATTAGAGTTATTGTCCTGAATCAATAAACTTTATTCAGAATTTTACACAGTCAATATTTTAATTGCTTATTCAACTGGCTATTTTGATACTAAATGAGGTTTATTTATTTATTACCTTTGGTTGAATTATTCAGGGCCCTATTTTGCAACACACGCAAACACACCTGCAGAAGTCTCTAGGTGATGACAATGTTTTGCTTGTTAAATTCGCTGATCCTCAGACGGCAAAGAAGTCAAAAACCAGTATTCAAGAAGCTGCCAATTACTATGGGAAGTTTGGAAAAGAAGGGATCCATGTTGGGCTTCGTTTGTATCGATTTTTTGGTAATCCTGTTGCTATCTAGTTTTAAATTGATTTTTAGTAATCCTGTTAATTGCTAGTTTTAAATTGTTTCTTAAGCCTTTTTAGGGTTTCTACTTTCTATGATATTGAATCTATGTAATTTGTTTTTTATCTGATTAAGATGTGAATAGTTTGGAAAAATAGCATTTTTCATTTAGTATGTGCAACATATGGTCTAGGCTGCAAGTTTACAACCCGTCCAATCTGCTATTGCATCTCTTTTCCTCCCATGTTATGTGATTCATTATACTCTCAGCGGATTTCTCTGTAGTCTTACACTTGTATGTAATTTTTTTAAACACATTTCTGAATTTTGCTTGCTCAATAATGTTCTTTAATTATATGTGATCCAAACTATCATGCATTGAGTTAATTTGTATGGAAGCTACGACTCTATTGTGTGCTTTATATATAAGTTAGCATTATCACAGTCTCAAATTTGAAAATATTGTTCAATTAGATATAGTTATAGGTTCTGTAGGATTGCTAGTACTTCCTCAAGTTAATTTTTATGACTTGGTGAATATGCATGTCTTCACTTCTCTCAACCTTGCATGGCTATGGGTCATTTCAGTCATTGGCTGCGAAAAGCATTCTTCAATCATCACATTGTCATGGTCTTATGAGATGTTGTCTCTTGAGATGTAAAAGAAACTACTAGTGACTTAAATACACGTTTTTAAATTTTCTACCGATTGAACAGTTTTCAAAGATGGTGGAAAGGAAGAGAAGAACAAGGATTCAACAACTTCATCAGTTAAATGTTATTTTATTAGGACAGAATCATATTGTTCTACAGATGAGAGGGCATCTTACCTTTTGTCAAATAGGACAATGCTTGAATCTAGATCTTTATTTATGCATGCACACATGTTACCCAGCATTGACAAGTATATGGCTAGGTATGATATTTGTGTTGATACTATCTTTTAGAGTTTCTTTATGTTTTCCTTCATCCACTTCCTCAAAATAGATTTGACCCCATGACTAACCTCATAGTTAATCAGGTTTTCTCTCATTCTATCAAAGACCTTTAAGCTTAATATTGACTTGGCAACTGTCAGTGTCCAAAAAATACCAGATGTACAATGCCAGGTATAGTCAATATTTAAGTCACCTAATAAGGTTTTGTAATTTATGTCACGCTTTCATCAAAATGTTTTGTTTTGTTGTAATTTCTTTTTGCTGGTTTAGGATGGAAATGGCAATCCTGTCTCTCATAATGAGAAACCATGTATTCTCACAGATGGAACTGGGTTCATCTCAGAAGATTTGGCGGTATGCTGCCCTAACAATGTTGCAGCAGGAACAAACTTGAATAATACATATATTAAGGTCTCTTTTCTCTCAATTTTTCTTTTACTTTTTTTTAGACAACTTCATAAGTCTTAGACATGATTATGATTATGACAACTTATTTAGACAAAACTTCATTTCATCATAATCATTTACCGGCTTCTTTTACTTTTTCTAACTAACCAAGTTTTATTGGTTCTCATGTTTATACTACTCTTTTGCAAGGATAAGTTATGAGTTTTGTCTATTTCTTGAGATTTGGATGTGATTTACAAAATATTGGTGGATAATTATGGTTAAACTTTGATAACCACATGCTCAAAAAGTCACTCGGTTTAAATATCTTGAGCCCGTAATACCAAACGATGGAGAAATAGAAGGGGATGTAAACCAACGAATTAAATCTGAGTGGCTGAAATGGAGGAGGGCTTAAGGGGTTTTATGTGACACAAAGGTACCACTCAAGGTGAGGGAAATTTTTTTATCGAACTTCAGTAAGACCTGCAATGTTGTATGGGACAGAATGTTGGACGGTTAAGAATCAACATGAGAATAAAATAAGTGTAGCAGAGATAAGGATGTTGCGTTGAATGAGTGGTAAGACTAAACATGATAAGATTATAAATTACAATATCAGAAAGAGTGTTGATGTAACACCTATAGTAGAAAAGATAATGGAAAATACACTTAGGTGATTTGGAGATATAGAGAGAAGACTTGTACATCCTGTGGTAAGGAGAGTAGATCAGATGGAGAGGAGTCAAACAGTTAGAAATAGAGGAAAACTTAGAAAAACTATCAGAGAAGTTATTAAGAAAAATCTCGAGATTAACAATTTGGATAGAAACATAGTCCTTGATAAAATATTATGGTGGAAGTTGATCCATGTAGCCGACCCCATTTAATGAGATAAGGCTTGGTTATTGGTTGTCGTTGGTACTCTTCATGTACAACTGCACATAATAAAAATGATGAAAATAATTATTTTACTGTACATGCTGTCTTTCATATACTCAATTATTATTGCTAATCAATATTTTTGGACAAATGAGTTCTTTATAAATGCTATGCTATCTTTGTTAGTTAACCACTTTTTTCTTTTATTTTGCTCCTAAATTTCTCTCTATAACTTAAATTTCAATTTGCGTGTGTTCAGATATATTTCAATGATATTTATGATCTAATTACTTTTTTCTTTGATTCCGCCCTATATGACTTCTCTCAGGACATTTCCAATCTGGTTGAACTTGAGGATAGGAGTAAGGCTATGGGAGAAACAGCACTCAGCACACATCAGCCAGTAGATGCTTTGTTTTCTTTGACTTGTTTCTTATTTCAGTTACATGTTTTATATGCATGCATTTGGAATATGCATAGACATTACTATAATATAACTTATTATTTTTCCTCATCCTATTGTTAAGCCACTGCTAATTCAGTGCCGTCTCTTTCACATGGGTTGTGCAATGAAGGGTACTCTTTTGGTTAACAAAAAGGTATTCTTTTTACGGATTCTATTGTCAAGGAAATTTATAAACTTACGGATATTTGTATGAAGTACATTTTGGAAGACCTAGTTTATTTCTAAGTTTGTGTTGACTGGTTTTGAAGCTTTCATGGTTAATATGTTTTAAAATAATTATTTGTATTTTGTCATTATTTCTTTGTACTATATGGACGTCATGCAATATAATTTAGGAGCATGGAATTTAGTATGCCAAAATGGGTAACATTAGCAATATGTTTATTTAATAATTAACAAAATAATTTTGGTGGTCATTTAGAGAAGAATGTGAGAATTTTCGTTGAACTGTATAATCTAACACTGAACACCATAATGCATATTGGTCTTTATTAGAGTAGTATCAGTAACTACTGAGGATTAGTTACTGTGCTAGCTGTCTCTGACAGCTGTAAGTCTTTAAAGCTATCCAGTATAATTTTCTTTCAAGTTTGGTACATTTGTATCACAGAATTCTGAAACCTTTAACCATTTCAATTGTTGATAATTCAGAAAGTTTTCGTCGTTTTGTAAATAAGCTTCTTTTGGACTTGTTTGCATTTTAGTCATTTCTTATTTAGCCATGCAGCTATTGACTATGATATTGTATCTTCGAATCTTGAAGCTTCCTCCAAGAACAATACAGGTTCGGCCTTCAATGATCAAAGTTGAAACTGACCCGAGGCTTTCAAATACTCAGAGCTTAAATTCGGTAGAGGTGGTAACTACAAGGTATCTCGCCTTTTCAATTTTGCCGGGTTGATATCATCCACTCTTGCTGCTAGGGTGTTAGTTGGGGGAACGTATTGATCATAATAATACTTGTTGACATGATAAATTATATTGATGCCTATTGAAAGGTGGAGGCATAACATTGTTTATAATTATGTAACACATCCTAAACTCTGTATATTATATGGGCTTTCTAACCTTGACACGATATCTGTCCAATTACATAATCTAACTGACACAACAAATCTACTTTCCAAAAATGATATGCCATCACGAATAATTCGCGATGGATCACTTTAGTTTTATATTAACAGGAGCATATCATTGGGTAGACATATGCATTTTCAGGTTTCAACATGCATGGACCAATTGCTTGTGCCCTTTAGTCTGGCATACAACGACATGGTTTACCCGATTAAAACAGGAATCTCATAAGAATAAAATGGAATAGAAGGCATTTTTTATTTATCGAACCATTAAAACCTTTTCCCATTAGGTGAGATCAGATACTTTGGTCTGTTTTTATCATCCAGAGGGAAATTTATGTGTGGCTATAGTTCATTTACTTCTCTTAGTAAGATACATTATCATTGACACTGATCTTCTGATTCTAAGTTGCCTAAGCAACTTGTTTAATGCTAAAAGTTGTTTGGAGCTAGACTAACCTTTTGTATTCATGAGTGCAGAATGTTTTTTTGTTTGAAAAACAAACTGATCTGAAGTCTACTCCATGTTTCAGCCACAAACCAAATAGAGCATATTTATCTAAAAATTTGATCGCACTTCTAAGCTATGGAGGAGTTCCAAATGAATTCTTCATGGATGTACTTAAGAGTAATTTAGAAGATTCCGACCATATCTATACCAATAAGCGTGCTGCCCTCAGAGGTAGTTTTCTTAAATACTTCTAGTTAGCAATTATTAATACACATTGATCATATTTAAGATAAGCTGCTGTTTACTGGGATTTGAGTTTAATGTTCTGCTACCTAAAATTCGTCAAAATCCCCCTTAACAGTGATATTCAATTGTTGATGCACTCACAGTTTCTGTCAACCATGGTGAGATGGATGAATACAATGCAGCAGGAATGATTTTATGTGGGATTCCTCTTGATGAACCATTTCTTCAGCATTATCTATCTAGACTAGTAAAAGCTGAAAAAAACAAGCTCAAAGGAGGGAAATTATATTTAGAAGATTGTTTCTATGTGATGGGAACTGTTGATCCCACAGCAAACCATTGCCTGAAAGAGAATCAAGTTTGTATTATTCAGTAAGCATGAATATCCTATCCAGACTCCTCTCTTCCACCTGTCCCCATTCTGTTATTCTCCTTCTTCTCATTCCCTCCATGTGTGCCCTTTCAATCATATTCAACCATGTGTACTAGTTAGATTTTATTATGAAAATGATGTTTGAAATTCAAACTATCAGGCCTGTGTTGAGATTTGACAGGTTAAACCTTTTCTCTTGGTAGTGAAAATGGCCAAATTACTGGAGATGTGCTGGTTTATCGAAATCCAGGTTTACATTTTGGGGACATTCACATAATGCAGGCCACACATGTGGAGGGGCTAGAATCTTATGTTGGCCATGGAAAATATGCAATTTTTTTCCCATGTGTTGGACCTCGCTCTGTAGCAGATGAGATAGCTGGAGGTGATTTTGATGGTGACATGTACTGGGTGTCAAAAAATCCTCAGGTTTCAATTTCAGTTTTAAAGCCTTTGTTGTGTTTTTACTTGATCTATTATTAATATTGAAAGAACTGTGCTTTTTGTGTTTTACTATCATATTTTTTTGTTTGCTAGGGTTAGAATAAGATTTGAACCTCTAGCATTTAGTCAGTTCAATTTCTATGCTCATAAAAAAGTTTCTTTACAGACTTTATCTGGTTAAAGATTATTTTAGAGCAAGTCACAATGTGGATTGAAATGGGGAAAAGGACATATTGACTGTATCTTTATCCACCTATTTTCACCAAATTATAGCTCATAATTTTTTCTCCACATACTTTTACATTACATTGAATAATTATGTTGACATCACCTTGTATTTATGTTGTCTGATGTTTTCTTTGGAAATACTTAAAGCTGGAATTCGTAATTAATAATTATTTTATATCAACCATTTATCTTTTGAAATGTTTCAGCTGTTGCAATATTTCAAGAGGAGTGACCCTTGGAAGGAAAGTTCACCATCCAATTTTGTAACATTGAGTTCTAGTGTTAAAAAGCCAAATGAGCTTTCAGCTGTGGAACTTGAGGAAGAACTTTTTAAACTATTTCTGGAAACTCGGTTTCAACCGAGGTGGGTGCAACATTGGATATAAAATTTCAAAACTGTATATGTCTTAGATTTTTCTTCTGCCTGTAGCCTGAAAACCTTTTAACGGGACAGTGTCCGTGTTGGTCGGTGGTTTCCTGATATTTTGTGAGGACATAGTTAGGCCTGTATAATGTGTTGTAATCCCATTTGTTCGGCTTGTGGCCTGAAAGCCTTATAAGGTATCATATTATGTAGATGGTTCTTGACCATATAAGTGATACAAAATACATGTTCTATAAAGTTATTGCAGGTCGCAATTGTCAGCGTAGACATTTGACCTTTGAGGTGACATTTCATTGTAGTGTTTTTTCTATATATACTATGCTACCAGAGTAAAAGAAGTTGTTGTAGATGTCAAATTGATAGTAAGAGTTTTCTCAGTTTTAATTTTATGACCCTTACCAGATTTTTTTTCCTCCTCTTTCCAGTAGCACAATAGGTATAGCAGCTGACAGTTGGATGGCACTCATGGATCGCCTTTTGATATTAAGAAATGATGGAACTAACGAAAGGGAGCAGCGGCAAGTAACGGAAAACATACTTAAATTGATTGATATATACTATGACGCATTAGATGCTCCTGAGAAAGGCGGAGCAAAGGTTAGTTCTGTATTATTCTTCATTTACATTTAGAGTCATGCTAAGAAGCATTGACACGAAAACATATACCGGACATGACATTGTTGGCACCGTTAATAATTTTAAAAAATAAAATAATTGTATGTAACTACACATGTCTGTGTCAAACGGTAGACACACCTTCAATTTGAAAAGCCAGTGCTACATAGCCATCATCACCTTTCTCTACCTTGAGTAATTCTTAGGAGTCCACAATTTTGAGTACCACTTTACCTAACTTGAACTTTCAACAACAGATCCAAGTTCCTAATGATTTGACCGCAGAAAGGTACCCACACTATATGGAAAGGGACAGATCATTCACTTCAACCTCTATCTTAGGTTCAATATACGACGAGGTTTGCAGATGGCAAACTACTGATATGTCGGGAAATGGTGAGTACTCCATTACACTTATGCTAATCCACAATCCACAATCCGCTTTAAAGTGTTTTTAACATTTTTCTTCTTATCCACGTGCAATCAGAAATTAGAAAACTTCCCTGTTTTGATGTTGAAATACCAATGCATTGTATGAAAAAGTGGGAAGCACGGTATAAGGAGTATAGGAAGGAAATGAGTAGTGCCTGCAGTGACGCAACTTCCAAAGACGAAGAGGCTGCTCAAGTCATTAAGATTTATAAGCAGGTATACGTTTTTTGCCGAGATACTTTTTGCCGAGTCCTTACAAACATGAAAGCGACAATAACATATTCAAACCATATTTTTTTCAAATTTTCTTTCACTAGACATTCCCATTTTTGAGATGTTGATTGGTATCTTTTTCAGATATTTGACGATGATGCTAACATAGAGGATAGTTCGAAGAACATTAGTGATATTTATAATGAGGCTTTGGCTTTGTATCACGTTGCTTATGACTATGCCATTCAAGTTAAAGATGTCGCTAAATGTGGCTTTGTATGGAAGGTTGCTGGTTCGGTTCTCGTTAGGTTTTATGCAGAAAAACAATATCAAAAGACTTTGATATGTAATCCATCTGTATTGCGTGAGATTTTTGGTTCATGAGATGCATTAACTTAAGTTAGCTGTATGTATTTTAATTTTAATGATTAATTTAGCTTAATCATCGTATCTACATACGCTTCCAAACATTTAATCAACATTTTTTACTGTTAAAATCTGTTGAATGTATCAAAGCGGTTTCTATCGTGTTTGGCTTGACTCGAGAAAATTTGTCCTCGGACACCTTAGCTACAGGTGAGAAAATAGAGTTTGTTTGAGATAGAAAAATTCTATTATGTTATATTATGTTATGCTTAATACTTTGTGTTCCTATGACACAAGTTAAAAATTAAAAATAAAAATAATATATTAGAAATTCTGTACAGTTTTTAATAAAAATAAAAATTTTAATTTTTTATTGATGTTTTTAATATAAACTTTTATAAATATGTTTTTTAACTTGTGCCATAAGTTAACATTCTCCTTATGTTATTTCTCTCTTTCTCTATGCAATTCTTTTAATCTTCGGCTTTTTCTTTTTCTTGTACAATAATAGAGTTTTGTTGTTAACTCCAACAATTGTGTGAAAAATAGAAATAACTTTTTTTTTTTTTTCTGAATTTGCTTGAGTGAGTAAATAAATATCCAATTTGCGAATATTCTCAATAAAGGATTGAGTAGCTCAAATTTTAAACGAATTATATCCAAGCTGAGAATAGAGAATACTTGTTTTGAACTGGGTCGGGACCTGCCCCTCAGACGGGTAGGCCCAATCCAATATTGTGCTGATGAGGTCCAACAAGACTCAACCATCCATGCCGGGTGTAGCACCCCAAAATTTGCTCGACCTTTTTTTTGGCCGGCTTTTTGTTTCTTTGCATTTCGCATTTTTGCATCCCTGCATTTGCATAGCATTTGTTCTCGAGGCAGGGGATCCAGGTTCCCGTGGCTCAGGTTTCATTCCCGTGCAAACAACTGAACAACGAGCATTAGAGGCTTCGACATTTATTTTGTCCAGCAATCGAGTGGTCGATTTTATTCTGTTTTACAGGTTAATTTCAGATCAGGATCAGCATTCAGGCTCATGCCCAGCATTTTCACAGTGATCATGTTCAAAAATGAGGTTCAGCAGCTAAACAGAGCTCCAAACAGTTGAAACGGGACAAATGGACAGATTTCCCACCAAAAGGCGCCAAATTCAATTTTTTAAAGGTGTTAATCGGTTAACACATATGGTTAACCGAATAACCATTGTAGAATCAGCTCAGATTTGAAACTTTAACAGTGTTAACCGATTAACGCATATGGTTAACCGGTTAACCATAACAGATTTTGCCCTGTACGTGATTTTGCAAGCCAATTGCACTTGGGGTCCAATTTTGATCACCTTGGAATTCAAATTTTCACTTGGGAAGGATCTAGAACACCTTTAAAATTCAAATTTCCCTCTAAAATCCCATTCCACATTCCAAGCCTTGATTTCCAACCCAAATTCCAATCCTTGCTTTGGATCCCATACCAAGAGAGTATTTAAGTGATTTACTCCAAAGCAAGCCATCCAATTTTCATTTCTCACATCCATTTTCAGAATTGATCAGAATTCTCTCTCAACTTCTTCATTTCCAAAACTCATTCAAAGCTCTTTTTCATTGGAATTCTTGATTCTTCATTGGAATCAATTTGGAATCAATGGATTCTTGAGCATAATCCTCCATTTACCTTTATCATTGGATCAATTCTCATCTTCAATTTTCGTGCAAGCTTGGATCTGAATCTGGAGTTGGATCTGGAAGTGATTATTTGAAACTTTTTGACTCAAATTTGGTGGATCTTCATTCATACAACAATAATTATTGTGGATCTTGAAGTTTTTCGGATTTCTAGCATTTGATCTGCTCAAATTCAGTTGATCAACACTTACCGAAACAAATCTTCGCTTCGAAGGTTGGAATTCTTGATCCGATTTAATTTGTTGAGCTTATCATGTTAATCTTCATATTCGATTGAATTTTGTTGATTTCGATCCGTTCGATTTGTAATATGGCTGTGTAATTGTGTATTCATGCTGTTGGATCTCTGTTTTCTGCTGTCAATTTCGTGCTTAATTGATAAGTTGGTCTGTTGGAACCTTGGATAAGCTGTTCTGTTGCTAGAAGTGATTTTCTGTTTGCAGTTTTTGACTTCTAGTACAGTGTTAACCGGTTAACATATATGGTTAACCGGTTAACCAATTCAAATATTCAAAATTTTCAAAGTTTTCAGGGTGTTAATCGGTTAACGCCTGGTGTTAACTGATTAACACCTATGAATTTCCAGATTCTCACTTGTTTTACACAGGTTAATCAATTAACAGTATGTGTTAACCGATTAACACTGTGCCAGAATGCCATATTTGCTGTTTTGCTTGCATGTTCGCATACCGGTTCGATTCGAATCATCATAGATCAGTGTGATGCATTAGGATTGAATTGTTTTGGATAATTGTCACTGTTTGTGGTTGATTAATCATGATGTTGTTGACATGTATGATCATTTTTCAATTGTTTGCATGCTGGAGTATGTGGTTCGAATTGATCATTTGTTTGCATGTTCATTTGCTTTCATCTCTTGTTTTCCCCACATGTTTGCATCATTCTTGCATCGCTGTTGAGGACGAGACGCGCTTGTGGTGGCTGCTGCCCCACATATTTTTCCTCCCTCCCACCATTCTAAGTGTGCATTTTCATGTTTGCATTTATCTACTTGTGATTGATCCTTCCTTTGTTCTTCTTGTGCTTTCTTGCCATGATCCCCATAGGATTCCTAATCCCTCCGTTTAGGATGGGAGTAGGAGAGACATTAGGTGTTCAATCCAAGTATGCTAACATTAGGGTAGATGCTTCCCCTTTTCATCCAAACTTTAGGATCACTTTGCATGACAACGTTAGGGTCGAGTTTCCCTTAGACCTTCCGTGTGTCTCTCTTCTCATCTCCAAATCATTCTAACTCATTTAATAAAGGCGATAAACGTTATACGCTACGAGCCTAAGCTACATGGGGAATGATGAGTGAGAGGCCTCCTCTCACTTATCCAGAATGTTTAGTATCCGTCCCGTTTGGGGGCGATATACGACGCATTCGCCTCCATGTCATAGTCTTTAGTAAAACGTTAATCACAAACCGAATTAACTCACTTCACTAAAAAACACAAAACAAATTCAAACCTTTTTCCTTCGGGATTAATCAGAACCTTTTTTTTCCAAAAAAGGAGTGTTGTTAAGCTTCGGTTCTACCGCAAACAGGCTTTGTCTCTAACTGTTGGAACGAAGGTTTAATCTTACTCGATTAAAATACTTAATCAACCCGTGGTTTCGTGTTCGCCCGAACTACGTTTGCTCTGATCTTTCATACCAGATGAAAGTACGTAGGCACAAGACGCGACGTCTTGGTGAGCAACCTTCCCCCCTCTCTCCCGTAGTTATCCGAACTACGTTGACTCTGACTTTCCCATTGCACGAAGGAATATGTAGGCACAGAGCGTCGATGCTCTGTCGAGTCTCTCTTTTCTTTTCTTTTTGTCCCGTAAGCCTGTAGCGTAGATAGTTTAAACACACCCGTAGATAGACAACAAGCGTGGATCCCATCGAGTATGATGGACGTGAGGGGTGCTAATACCTTCTCCTTGCGTAACCGACTCCCGAACCCAGGACTTGGTTGCGATGACCTTGTCTTTTCTTTTTTCGTTAGGTTTTTCCGATCGTTTCTTTTCCCTCTCTTTGGGATAAATAATGAAAGGTGGCGACTCTTCTGTTTTCCGCTGGGTGTTTTTCGCAGTTGCGACACCGGGCACACCTTCCAACAAGGCCCTTCTGTCGGAGAGACCAGTACTTGGCACGGGGAGAGTTCACGCGTTTTCCCCATGTTCTCCACGTGTCCCCCACGCGGGGACACGTCATCAGACAACTATCTACTTCTGAAAGTGATGGTCACTCCACCTTTTGAAGATCACAGGATAATTGATCTAGGGCGAAGACACATGCTGGTCTTCACTATGCCACGTAAGCCCTGGCAGTTACTTGTGTTGGGTTTGACAATCCGGCCCAATGCAATGCAACCATTGACCCTGCGCTGAGGGCACATTATATATACCCTCTTTCACTAGAGGGTCAGGTATTCTATTCACTATATCTTTTCTCTGTACTTGCTCTCTCTCTAGTTTCGTTACTCACTTAAGCATAGCATCTTGCAGGTACACACCCTTTTCTCCTCCACAACACCGGTGAAGGCAGCAACTCATGACGCGTGGCAGGCTACTGACTCCTTTTTGATAAGGTAAGATCAGTGGCGCCTTCTGTGGAAAACTTTGCTTCCCCGTTCTTTCTCCTGTCCAAGCATAGAAGCTCAAGAAACAAAGCAACCTTCAACTTCATTCTAATCATGGCCAGCCCACGCGATGACAATGCTTCTGAAACCGCCTTCATCCCCTTCACCAACAGATACGACCATGACCCCAACACGGTCGCCCACAACGAAGAAGACGACTACAGGGACGGGTGCATCGCCTCTCCCTTCTTGGAAGACGCGACTTTCAACGTCGTCCAGTGCTTCGACAGCCCTGCTGTCTACCAGCCCATCCCAGCACCAGCAGGTGCTGACCCTACCATGGTGGCCCTGTTCGCGGCGATCAACCAGACTAACCTAATGATCTTCGAGTACGAGCGAATATGGATACTAGAGAGGGAACGACCATCACGCTCTCCCCCGCGGAGACATCGCCGCCCAGTTCCCAACAGCCCCTCTCCTCCCCCGCGGGGGACACGACCAGTTGACGACTCTTGAGAGCCTCTCTCTTCAATCGGCTGAGCGTCGCCCTCGTTTGGAGCGACCACAACCATTGGCTTCCAAGAAGTGGGGCAGGTCGCCTCTTTGGAAGGAACATCACTCCCTAGTTTTGAAGAAGAACAAAGCCCAAGGGGGGGCCTCCAGACCAAGAGCCCGACCAAAGAGTCCTCTCTAACGGAACAAAAACAACCAGGGATCAGTATTACCCTCGCTGTCACCCGTCAGGAGTGACGAAGACGTTCATCGCTCGCCACTATGTAGGGCCATCAGGGAGGCCCCACTACCCGTCGGAATGGAGAAACCCCCGTCCTTGGCAATATACGATGGCACACCGACCTGGACGACCACATCGAAAGCATCGACGCGATGCTCGATTATTGAAACATTCAGGGAGCCATCAAATGCATGTTGTCCCCCACTACCTTAAGAAAGGGCGCCATGACATGGTACAAACGCCTCGTTTCCGAATTCATCACCTCCTGGAGCGAACTGAAGAGGAAATTCTCCAGGCATTTCACGGCTTCCCAACGCCATTCAAAGACAGAGGCAGCTCTAGAAGCCATTATCCAGGGGAAGAACGAACCCCTCTGAGACTACAAGAGAGGTTTAACCGAGAGACCGTCCAGGTGTCCACCACAGGCGACATGAAGAAATTCCTGATCCAGTGAGGCATAAGACCTCACTTTGACTTAGCTAAGGCCGTTGGGATCGAACGTCGCCGCACCTTGCATGCCCTTCTCCACAGAGCCCAATCATACATCGAGTATGAGGAGATAGAAGCCGCGAATACCGCTAGAGACACACGGAACCAAGAGGGCTTCAGGGGCGCCAGACATGAGGAGGCCTCTCCTCCGCGGCGAAGCAGGGAAAGAAGACGCTGTCATACCCCAAATTTTATCCTCGGATCCTTTGATAATTTTATATTTTAAGTCAGCCATTTTCGCATCCTTCTAGTTGAACAATTTCATTTCATCATTATCGTGTCTTTTAGTCAATTTTATCATCCCATTTTAGATTATTATTTTTTTTTATCATCTTAGGATATAGTTTTTTATTATTTAGTTTTTTTTTTTAATTTAGTTTTTGTTTTTTTAGTAGTTATTTCTAATTTAGTTTTTTTTTCTAACTTAACTTATATTTTAATATAGTTTTAATTTAGTTTAAGTCTAAGTTAATATTTATTTTTAAAGTTTAGTTTTTCTTTCAATTTAATTTCATCTCATTTTAGTTTACGCCTAATATAGTTTTTATTAATTAGTTTTTTTTTATAATTCGACATAATTTCTGTTTAGATAATTTTAATTTAGTTTATTTTTCTTTTAATTAGCTTCTGTATATTTATTTTAAAATGGATCTTTTTGTCTATTTGTTTCTATGGTCAAGAACCCTGCTTCACATCCCATTCACGAAGAGATGATTAAGGATGCAATAGTGTCGCTCAAGGAGAAGAACAATCCAAGCCCAAAGCTGCTGCCAAGTCCTCATCGAAACCGTACAAAATCCGCATCATTTACACTAAAACCTCTCAACTCTGTGACCATCCAAAACCCGCAATAAGTCGTACGATCTCTGCATCTGCCTCAAAGCCACACGAAAGTGACACTTCATAAAATCATATCTCTGCTGCTACCAACAATAGTTCTGCAAACCAAAGTCTTCCCACAAACCTGCAAACAGTACTGCATCATGAAGATGCCACGCTCCACCCTTTACCAAAACTCACAACGAGACAAACAACATCAAACCCGTATTCAAAGAATACATTGTCACTTTAAGACACGGACCTGTGAATTGTTACAGACTTTCCAATAGCACAAGCAACAATGGCAACACCATCTAATTCTTGACAAGGCCAGAGTTGGAGATCAATAAAAAGAAATAAAAAAGATTGAATTAGCAAAAAGAAAAAGGAGGAGAAACTTCACAGGCCATAATTATTGCAGAACAACCTACACCTTAAACAACTCATCGACTTTCATTGTTTGGATCTTCACCATCACTTTTTTAGTGCATCAAAACTCTTCTTCACAGCTTGTGGTAAACAACCGACCACCACCATCCATACTAAAATTACTTGTTAATCACATGGAAACATTCCTTTCCCTTACCACATATGAGCAACCCAACATTTCAAACTTTCTCTTCACTTCTAACAAAAATAAATTGTAATTACCTTCATCAAAGAACAATTTCCCTCGTCACCATAACCAAAACCTTTCAACCATCTTCTTAACCCTCACAACCTTCAAACATTATCCTTCAAATCTCAAACCTTCATCAATTTCCAAACTCAAACCCAAAACCCAGAACAGAGTGAGACGCGAAGAAGAAAGATCAAACGAATTTGAATAATATGAAATCAAATCACGAATCCAACCTAAATCGCGTAAGAGACAAAAGAGCGAGCGAACACGATCTTAAGGGGAGAGAAGGTTGATATTGAGCGTGAATCTTTGTTTTCAATTTGCCTGTTGAGTTCATGGTTCGTTTGTTTTCAATTTTTTTTCCAAATTTGTGCTTTTGTTTCCTTCCACCGTGTGTGTTACATCTTTCTCTAAGAAAGCAGCCGCGTGGGGTACTTAATTTAGGTTTTTATTTTTCTTTCACTTCAACATCAAACGGGTCAGGACCTGTGACCTAGGATCTGCAACCAAAATGTTGGGATTTTTCTTCTTAACCTGTTTGGAGTCACACATCCACCCGGTCCCTCTTTTTCTTACTTGGGCCTTTCCTTCAACCCCAACAAATTTCATTTGTTTTTTAGATAGGATTAATTAATTAGATTTGTACTAGATTAAGGTTTGTTTTGAATTTTTTTAAATTAGAACATAATTAGTTAGTTTTAATTAGAGGCTAGTCTAATTTAGTTATTTGAGTTTTAATTAGAAATAAATTAGAAATTAGTTAATTAGTCTTTTAGCATTTAGCTAGTTAATTGTTTTTAGATAGATTTTAGTTTAATTTGATTTCATTTGTTTATTTATTTTTAATTTAATCATGACATTTTTATTTTATTTTATTTATTAATTCTTGATCTTGGATCTAATTATTGTTTATTTTTGGCTATGTTTAAATTCTAGTTTTGATGTCATACCTTTGGAGTGTTTGATTTGCCTGAGTCTTTACTGTATATTGCTTTTCCTCTAACACTTGGGGATTGAGGTTTATCTCTTTGCCCCTCAGTTGTTTCTTCTCTTGATTCCAAAGGAAGAGATCCCCTGTTAACTGCCATGTCATATTTAGCCTAACCGTAGGTCTTTACACTTTATCCTAACCCTAGTATTAGAGTCACCGTACTATATGTGAGTGTCCTGCCATAGACATTTCCTTTCCCTAACCTAGCCTTAGGTTTAGAGTCGCTGCACTCTATGTAGGTGTCTCACCGCAGACATTTACTTTTCTCTTTGGAACCTTGACCACAGTCAAGAGTTCCTCACCCCTACTGAGGGGAACTACGGTTGCTCTGATTCCATTCCTGTCAGGATACGTAGGCACGAGATGCGATGTCTTGGCGATCATACTTTGTATATACTTTAGATCTTTACCTTAACACTTTTCCCTTAGCAAGAAATTTTAGCATAACACAAATACTAACAAGAGGTTCCTGTAGAGTACTATAGATACTTAGGATGCTAACACCTTCCTTAGGCATAACCAACCCCCGAACCTTAGATCTTTTAGCTGTGTTGTTACACGGTGCACTTAGGATTTTCTTCGATCTTTACCCTTTCCTTTGGATAAGTTAAAGCTCGATGGTGAACTTCATGATTTGTGATTCAAGTTAAATCCAATAGCTTGATATCAGATTCTCACTGCAACAGAAATGACGACTTCACTGGGGAACATTTCCCTACGAGGGTTAAGTCCACCTTGTTTATATTTGTGTTTTCTATATGTTTGCTTGTTTGTATATTTGTATATATTTGTACATATATTTGTTTGTGCCAGGGTTTTTCTGTATGCAAGATTGTTACTTTGAGTGGTGAGCATAAGTCATATACCCGGATTTGAGTGCACCTATGATAGGAAGGTGGTATATTCAAGAAGGCTTATAAGGAGTTGATTCCTGACCAAGCTGACTTGAGAAGCCACCGCCCAGTGGAGGCCCTCTTGGGAGTAGTTTTATTGAACGAGTATTCGTGAAAACATTACTAATTTCAACATAGGAGCCTGTGACACTGGGGACCTTTAGTTGCCTTTTACCCCCACTTGACCTTTTAGGACGTAGTGCGATGACTATGAGGGAGTAGTCCCGAAGTAGTTGATACGTGATACTACATTCAGACAAGACTCTCTTGAGAATATTATTAATTTCCAAGTAGTCGGTGTGTCAATAATATACGAAATATGGGTCGATGACTTTGGGAACTCTGTTAAAACCCATTGTGCAGGTGCTTTACCCCTAGTACACACCTTGTGGTTGGTTTTTTACCTAGACCTCATGTTGTGATCTCGAACCTTTGATCATGTTATGTGTGTTTTACATCATATCTTATATCGCATTGCATTGCATTTGCATCTTTGCATGGTTCATTTCATACCTCTGTTTGTCCAGTAACTCATGTCCAGTTGTTTCTATCTTCCAGTGTACCTGTGAGTCGTCAAACTGATTCCTCGACACCGATATCGGACTAGAGCTAACTACAAACACAGAATGTCAGAGCAAGAGGTATATAATACAGAAATCCGAATGGAGATCGATGGCTTAAAGTCAGGCATGACCAAGCTCACCGAGATGCTTCAAGTCCTGATTTCCAAAGGAGAGCCTCCTCAAAGGACTGTCATTCAGGAAGTTTCAAGTGCTGATCCTCCTCCTCTTCAAATGCCGCCTTCAACTTGGCCAGAGTTTGGTTTACCTCCTAACTACTCTCCACCTCTTGCATCCACTGCTATGATTGGTCAGACTATCAGACCAATTTTTCAAGCTCCCGTCTTTGCTAAGCCCAGACCTGTGGTCCACACTGTTACCCAGGCTGTCTGAGCTCCCTTTGAGAATCCTCTCTATGAGTACAATACTGCCATCGCTCAAGGGAAGACCATGAAGATTTTATTGAGCTTGAGGATGTTCGTGAACAGTTTCAGATCATACATAAGAGACTCAAAGCTGTAGGATGTAACTTGTAAATGCGCCTAAGAGGGGGGGGGGGTGAATTAGGTTCTCAAAAATTATCTTCAATCTTTTTCTGATTCTTGATTCTTTTTCGGTTAAGATGTTAAGGACTTGAAAGTAAAGTGCGGAAAGGAAAAAGTGACACAAGAGATTTATAGTGGTTCCCCTCACACTCCGAGAGTACTCCACTCCCCTTTCGACTCGAAAGAGATTTCACTATAGTTTAGAATGATTGTATAGCCTAATCACACCAAAGGTGAAGCCTACTATCTAATCTATAGGTAACTAAAGTGTAGGAAGAACAACCCTCTTCAAACACTCACTTGTTTCCAACAATCCTGGACATCAAGGTAATACAAAAGATAATCTTGATTTAAATTTGATGTCTTGAGAGTATAATGCTATCAATCTTCACGATCGATCTTCTCCTTGAAACAAATATCACTCAAAAGAAATATACAAGTGTTCTTTGAAAAATATGAGATGAAGCTGTGATAATGTGTGAAATTTATTCAAAAGTTTCTCTCAAAAATCTGTTTGTGTGAACACTTTAAGAAATATTGAAAGATGAAGAGAATGGGTGAATTTGATGATTAAGTTTCTTGGAGGTGAATTGAAATTTGAAAACTGATATGTATTTATATTGTATAATACACCTCTATAGAGGGGGTATAATTTTATGCAGCAAAACTGTCAGAAAACAAATGAAAACAATGCATATTTTCATGAAAAGCTGTCATTTTTCGCTTACTGCTTCAGGGTTAATCGGCTAACCATATAGGTTAATCGGTTAACACCCCTTTAACGTTAGAAAATATTCAAAAACAACAACTGTTAATCGGTTAACCATATAGGTTAATCGATTAACACTGTAAGTAATTCAGCAAAAAATTAATTTTAGAAACCGTTAACGGGTTAACCATAGGGGTTAATCGGTTAACACTTAAAGTTTTTCAAAACAAAATTAATTTTTAAAAAAAGTTAGCTACTAAAAGTGTTTTAAAAAGTCTTATGATATATGTGAAGTGAGAGATGAATAATTGAACACTTGTATAAGTATTTTAAATGATATTTGGTATACCTTTGAGTTGTTGTTCAATATTCTATCTTCAATACTTGAAGCTTGATTAGTATGTATGTGAAGCTTTGATCCATTTGACATATTCTAGAACACCATATTGAAACTTGATGTCATTTGAGTCTCTTGCTTTTTGCATACACATGTTGCATAGAGAACTTGTTGTCTTCATCAAAACTTTTATGCGCTTGAAGCTCGCTTCTACAATCTCCCCCTTTTGATGATGACAACCAATCTTCGAAAGCTTGCTTTGAGACTTGTTTCTCCCCCTAAGTTAAAGCTCCCACTTAATACAAGAGGTATAAATTTCTGCACAAAGAAACATTAGAGAAACCAATCCTTCTCCCCCTTTGGCATTAGCAAAAAGGAAGAGGAGCACACAATAATGAAAGTTGACATACATACAAAACCACAAGTGTATTAAAGAACTAGAACTTAAGCATAAAATTAAACAATAGCTAGAACAAGAACAAAGAACATAAAGCACATGCAACAAAAACACTTAAGCACACATATTAAAAACATAATTGAATAAATTTTCCTTTAAAAAAAATATACACGAACAGTGTTAACCGGATAACCATATGGGTTAACCGATTAACGCCTTCAAAAATAAAATAAAGGAAACAAAAACAAACAATGTTAACCGGTTAACCATATGGGTTAACCGATTAACGCCTTCGAAATTTCAGAAAATGCAAAAAACAGTGAGTAAATAGCTCCAAAATCATGAAGGTTCTTGATATAACAATTACAGAACATGTTAACACATATCTTGAGGCAACTTTTGATCAAAAAATATTTTAAAAAGAATAACTTAATGATGTGCGAAAATAGGAAAGATTGAAAAATTTTGCCGACACGGTAAATTTAATATAACATCAAAAGTTTCCAAAAAGAGATAAGTTCATATTTGTGTACCTTGATACTCATAGATGCTATAATGATCAACTTTTGAAATATTAGATATCACCTTCATCAAGAATTCCGAGTTCTCGCCGAATCTTGAAAAACGGTTCTTTCGCGAGTGGTTTTGTGAAGATATCTGCAAGTTGATTATGCGTATCTATAAAAGTGACTTCAACATCTTCTTTAAGCACATGATCACAGATAAAATGATGTTGAATGTCGATGTGTTTGGTCCTTGAGTGCATGACCGAATACTTTGTAATGTTGATCGCACTTGTGTTGTCGCACCGGAGAGGAATGCATCCAAGATCAATTCCGTTGTCGCTTAATTGTTGCTTTAGCCAAAGATTTTGTGCACAATAGCTTCCCGCTGCTATGTATTCTGTTTCAGCCGTACTAAGAGCAATGCATGCTTGTTTCTTACATGACCACGAAACTAGTGCATTTCCAAGGATGTGACATGTTCCACTCGTACTTTTTCTATCTGTTTTACAGCCTGCATAATCCGCGTCAGAATAACCAATTAAAGTACAAACACTACCTTTAGGATACCATAAGCCAACGTTCGTCGTTCCCTTGAGATACTTCATGATTCTTTTGACCGCTGTGAGATGTGACTCCTTTGGATTTGCTTGAAAACGAGCACATAAACATACACTAAACATTATGTCAGGACAACTTGCCGTCAAATATAATAAAGAACCAATCATACCTTGATACTTTGTAATATCAACTGACGTTCCCTATTCTTCTTAATCGATGTAGGTTCCGGATCCCATTGGTGTTGACATAGCTTTACACCCATCCATATCAAATCTCTTTAACAACTCTTTGCAATACTTGCAACCGGAGCGAATGTTTCTTCAAAGTCAATTCCTTCCTCTTGATTGTACCCTTGAGCCACCAATCTTGCTTTGTTTCGAACAATTATTCCATTCTCATCAAGTTTATTCTTAAACACCCATCTTGTTCCGATGATATGTTTATCTCTTGGTCTAGAAACAAGTTCCCAAACTTGATTTCTCTCGAATTGGTTTAATTCTTCTTGCATAACAATAATCCATTGATCGTCTTTAAGAGATTCATCAACTTTGGAAGGTTCTATTTGAGACACGAATGCCATGTTCAAGCTTGCATCTTTGAGATTTAATCTTGTAGCAACACCTCGACTTATGTCTCTAATCACTTTGTCAATAGGACGATCTCTATGAATCCTCCATTCTTTTGGTAGATCGTTGACATTGGAATCTTGTTGAACCGATCTATCTTGATATTCTTTAATGATATCTTTAGAAGTATCTTCTTCGGGAATTTTTACAAAATCATCATCATCACAAACCACAATATCCTCCTTGGAGGGGTTAGATTCATCAAATTTGACATGCATAGATACTTCTATAGATAAAGTTCTTTTATTGTAAATTCTAAAAGCTTTACTAGTAAGAGAGTAACCAAGAAATATACATTCATCGGATTTCTCGTCAAACTTACCAAGGTTGTCTTTGTCGTTGTTTAGGACAAAGCACTTACGTCCAAAAATATGAAAGAATGAAATATTTGGTTTTCTCCCTTTGAAGAGTTCATAAGGAGTTTTCTTGAGAATATGCCTAATATTAACACGGTTACTTACAAAGCATGTTGTACTCACCGCATCCGTCCAAAAGTACTTAGGAAGATTTGAATCACTTAGCATTGTCCTTGCAAGTTCCACCAATGGCCTATTCTTCCTTTCTACGACACCATTTTGTTGTGGAGTTCTTGGTGAGGAGAAGTTGTGTGAAATTCCATGTTCTTCACAAAATTCTTCAAATAAGGCGTTTTGGAATTCTCCACCGTGGTCGATTCTAATAGAGGCAATTGTAAGATACTTCTCATTTTGTATTTGTTTTGCATACTTCTTGAATGCTTTGAATGCTTCACTTTTCTGCATTAAGAAGAAAGTCCAAGTGTATCTAGAAAAATCTACAATTACTAATGCATAAACATTACCTCCGAAGCTTTTTGTTCTTAATGGACCAAAGAGATCCGTGTGCAACAATTATAGCGGCCTAGTTGTGGACACCACATTCTTGGATGTGAAATTTGATTTAGTTTGCTTTCCTTTTTGACAAGCGTCACATAACCTATCTTTGATGAATTTGATCTTCGGCAATCCAATAACCAAGTCATGTTTGATCAATTTATTCAAGTGCTCCATATGAATGTGAGCAAACCTCTTATGCCATAACCATGATTCATTGTTACTTGCCAAGAGAAACCTAACATTCAAAGACAAGTTATCTAAGGAAATTAAGAAAATGTTATTAACTCTTTTACCTTTTAGCATAACTTCATGAGTAACTTCGTTTTCAATCAAGCATTCATTTTTAGTGAAGTTGATTTTGAAACCTCGATTACACAATTGGCTAATGCTAAGGAGACTATGCTTTAGACCTTCCACATATAGGACATCTTCTATATTTGTTGAAGACGGTGAACCAACGATGCCTACGCCAAAGATTCTTCCTTTGTTGTTGTCACTATAAGTAACAAATCCTTTGGCCTTAAGCGTTATATGTGAAAATTTGCTTAAATCACCCTTCATGTGCCTTGAACATCCACTATCAAGATACCATTGATTTGAAGAGGTCTTCAAGCATACCTACAAAAAAGAGTTAAGTTTTATTAGGTACCCAAATTGCCTTGGGTCCTTCAAAGTTAGTTCCTTTCTTTACCCATACATAATGGCCTTAAGCAACACCAAAATTTCTAAGATAACATGCATTTGGAGTATGACCTTTTATACCACAATAGAAACATGTAGGCTCAAAGTTGATTTTATAGATAGGGGGATAAGATTTCTTCTTATTGTTTCTTTTCTTTTTGTCATATTGATGAATCATTTTATGATTGTCACCTTTTTCCATAGGAATTTGTTCTTTAGCTTTGACAAAGATGGTCTTGTTAGAAGTTTGTTTAGAAAATTTTGAGTAATCAAGACCACTTTTATCATTTGAGTATCTTTGATTACTAAGAACACATTCCAATCCAATTTGTCCTTTTTTCATATCTTTCTAGGACCCTTTTTAATTGGACTATTTGAAAAGAAAATGACTCACATTTAGTGCATGCAAAATTCTTAATTAATTCTTCTTTTTCATCTTTAAAATTATTTTCCATTTTCTTAATATTTTCTTCTAAAGTTGATATTTGTTTCTTTTGAGATGAAATAGTTTTATTTAGAATTTTGTATTCACTTAAAAGTTCATCAATTGCTCCTTGAGCATCACTATCAAAAATTGAAAAATCACTACTAACCTTATTGTCTTCAACGTCGGAATGATGTGATGCCATCAATGCTAGATTTGCGCTTTGATCACTATCGGAATCCGATGAAGAACTTATTTTGTTGTCATCCCAAGCAATGTAGGCCTTTTTGTACTCCTTCCGTCCTTTGTGGTCACGATTCTTTGTGAGCTTAGGACATTCCGGTTTGATGTGGCCTTGCTTTCCACATTCATAGCATATAATGTCTCCATTGGATGTTGATGTTTCTTTTTCTTTGTTCTTTGAAAACTTCTTTCTTCTGATATAACTAGAGTTTCTAATATTATTTTTTGCACCAAAATATTTTCCTAGTCTTTTTACAAGAAGCATAAAATTTTCGTCCTCTTCGGGATTGTCTTCTTTCTCCACTTCTTTGGATTCAACTTTTAAGGCAATGCTCTTGGATTTCTTCTCCTGAATTTCATATTTCTCCAATCGTCCATGTTCTCTCTCATATTCTTGGAGCTTTCCGAAGAAAGTAGCGGATGCCATTGTTGATAGGCTTTTCTTTTCAGAAATCTCTGTCACTTTGGGTTGCCATTCTCTTGATAAAGACCTAAGCACTTTAAGATTAAGTTCATCATTTGTTAGTGTCTTACCAAGTGCATTCAAGTGATTTGTCAAATGCACGAATCTTTTCTGCAAGTCTAGGATTGATTCTCCTGGTTGCATTCTGAATAACTTGTACTCTTGACTTAATGTATTTAATCTGGATCGTTTGACTTTGGCGGTTCCTTTGTGAGTTTTAACAAGAGTGTCCCATATTTGCTTGGTCGTTGTACATGTTGAGATACGGAAGAATTCATCCATTCCAAGTGCACTTTGTAATATATTTTTCGCCTTTTTGTCATAGAGAACCTTTTTCTTATCATCATCATCCCATGATCCTTGTGGTTTTGATGAGCCAACTCCATTGACAACCGTTGTAGGAATAAAAGGACCATTTTGAACAACCTCCCATATTTCACTTCCTTGTGCTTATAAATATGCCTTAATGAAGAGGGTTGTGTCAACCTTTCCTCTTGAGTACCCTTGATCAAGGAGAAACTTGCTTAGACGATCATACCAAGCCCTAGGGGCTTGCTTGAGTCCATACAAGGCATGTTTTAATTTGTATACATGATCAGGATACTCGTGGGGTTCAAATCCCGGAGGTTGGGAAACATAAAATTCTTCATTTATATAACCATTAAGGAATTCACTTTTCACATCCATTTGAAATAGCTTAAAAATTTTCGCACAAGCGAAGGCAAGTAAAAGGAATATAACATCGAGTCGGGCAACCGACGCATAAGTCTCCTCATAGTCGATGCCTTCCTTTTGGTTATACCCTTGCGCAACTAAACATGCCTTGTTACGTGTTATTACTCTGTTTTCGTCCAGTTTATTCTTAAACACCCATCGGGTGCCAATTACTTGATGACCTCACGGAGGAGGGACAAGGTCCCAAACCTCATTTCTATTGAATTGATTAAGTTCCTCTTGTATTGATAGGAACCAATGTTCATCGAGTAAAGTCTCTTTTGGGTTTTTAGGTTCTACCTGAGAAACGAAAGCGAAATGATAACATAAATTACTTAGCTTTGATCGAGTCGTCACTCCCTTTGATATATCACTGAGGATATTGTCGATGGGATGGTCTTTGGAAGAATTCCAAGCTGGAGGAAGATCATCTTTGTCAGATGGATGAACTACCTCAGTCTCTTCACGGCGTTCATCTTTTTCCTCCTCAATTTTGGCTAGGTCAGGTTGATCAATTCCCGGCTCACCGCTTTTGAGTATGTCTTTAGAAGATACACCTGCACCATGAGCTAAACTACCTTTTTCTGACATTTCTCGGATAAGACTCATCAAATGTTACGTAAATGGACTCTTTGACAGTAAGTAATCTCTTGTTGTATATTCTATAAGCTTTACTTGACTGAGAGTATCCGAGGAAGATACCTTCGTCGACCTTGGAGTCAAATTTACCTAAACTTTCTCTTCCATTGTTTAACATGAAACACTTACAACCGAAGACATATAGGTGAGACACATTTGACTTTCACCTTTTTAAAAGTTCATACGGTGTTTTGTTTAGAATAGGGCGAATGAGCACCCTATTCAATACATAACATGCTGTACTAATGGCGTTAGCCCATAAATACTTATGCAATGCACTTTCGTTGATCATAATTCTCCCTAACTCTTCCAAAATTCGATTTTTACGCTCCACAACCCCGTTTTGTTGAGGGGTACACGAAGTAGAGAAGTTATGATCAATTTCGTGTCTACCACAATATTCCTCAAACATATAATTCTCAAACTCACCTGCATGATCATTTCTAATTGATATGATGTTTGTGTTTAACTTATTTTGAGAAAGCTTAGCAAATTTTTCAAAGGCTGAGAATGTATCACTCTTGCTAGCCAAGAAGATAGTCCAGCAAAATCTAGAAAAACATCGACTATTACAAAACCATAATAGTTACCACCTAGACTTTTAATTCTAGATGGCCCAAATAGTTTCATATGGAAAAGTTCAAGAGGTCTCGTAGTTGAAACAATATTTTTAGATTTAAATGAGATCCTTGTTTGCTTCCCCATTTGGCATGCATCACATAAGTGATCATTGGTGAACTTGATTTTGGGCAGGCCTATGACTAGATCTTTTGAAACTATCTTGTTTAGCAAGTCAAAATTGACATGCGCTAAACGTCTATGCCATAACCATGAGTCTTCACTCATTGTCATGAGACATTTATCACTAGTCAATGATACTTCATTCAAATCCAGCATATAGACATTATTTACTCTTAGACCATTAAACACATCCTTCATTTTATCATTATGTTCAATTAGGCAACAATCTTTTGAAAATGATACTTTGTATCCTTTGTCGCATAATTGACTAATGCTAATGAGATTGTGTTTAAGGCCTTCGACTAGCAACACATCAGAGATAGTAGTGGATGAAGGATTACATACACTACCTTTTCCAAGTATTGCACCCCGGTTGTTGTCTCTTAGGTTACAAATTCCTTCTTCTTTGCCACGAAGTCAATGAAGAGAGATATGTATCCTGTCATATGTCCTGAGCAGCCACTGTCGAGAACCCATCTTCTCTCAGTAGTCTCAAGACGTTGTACCTATGAACACAATTAGCAAGAATAGGTACCCAATTGTTTATTGGGTCCTAGGTTGTGAGTGAAAACGTGGTCGCATTTAAGAAACCATTGATAAACCCCTTTAGGAACCAAAAATCTCCTAAAGCGACATTTAGCAATGGTGTGACCCTTCTTGCAACAATACAAACAAGAAAAGTTAACTTTTGAATCACTTTTGTTATCATGATTTTTTTAGATATGGATTAATCATACTCTTTCTAAAATGAGCTTTATCAATAGCAAATGTAATTTTGGGTTCTAGAGCCTTGTTAAGTTTGGCCTTGAGTTTATAACCTCATTTTGCCAAATGTAACAAGTATCACACCCGAAGTTAACAACTCTCTTTCTTATTTCCTCACAATCTACTTTTGTACTTTCCACTATAGAAGCTTTTAATGCTTCTAGTTTCTTTTCAGAATCACGAATCGTTTGCTCTAGGTGAGCAAAGATTTGTTTATTTGAGGCAAGCCTTTTAAAAGCTTCTTTCGCTTCATAGTGTAAAGTATTAAAAGCAGTTTGCAATTTAAAATGAGACAATTTAGAAGAATTATCATATTTCGCATGTCGTACCTTTTTCTTTTTGTTCTTTTGATGAGCTGAAAGACAAAGATTGACAGATTCGTCTTCATCACTAGAGTTGTCATCCTCGGATGACTCGCTATCGCTTTCCCAAGCGATATACGCTCTCCTTGGCTTGGCTTGCTTCTTATGTGACCGACTTGTTTCCTTTCCTTTGTCCTTTTTCATCAAGGGAAAATCCGGCTTGTAGTGTCCAGTCTTTCCGCAGTTATAACACGACCCTTTTGTTTTACTTCCTTTATTGTCGTCATTTTTGGAGTATCTTGATTGTTTTTGAAAGTTGACAAGGTTTTTCTCAGAATGTTGGATACCGTTCTTTTTGACATAGTGATTGTATCGCTTCACAAACAGCCCCATATCCTTACTCCTGTCATCATCTTCGTCATCACTCGTGGTGTAATCACTAAGCTCCTTTGTTTGGGAATTTGAGCAAGAAGTCTTGAGAGCGACAGACTTCTTTTCAATATTTTTCGTTTTCTCCTTCTTTTCCTTTTTCTCATATTGCTCTAGACTAAGAAGCACTTGTTCGTGCTCTTGCAGCTTTCCAAACAATGTTGTAAGGTCCAAAATCATGAGATCGTTTGCTTCTTTTATGGCGGTCACCTTTGGTTTTCATTCCCTGTTAAGACATCTCAAGATTTAGTTACAGCAACATCCTTGGCAACTGACCTACCGAGTGAGTATAGTCTATTGATGAGAGAGTAAATATCTTTTGCATGTCAGTAATGGTTTCCTTTTGCTCTATGTGAAAGAGATCAAACTCTTGCATTAAGATATTGATTCTCGCTAGTTTAAATCATTGGTTCCCTCATGGGTAACTTGCAATGAGTCCCACATAGCCTTTGCAGTCAAACAATGAGAAACCCTATAATATTCGTCAACTCCCAAAGAGGAGATCATAATATTTTTGGCTTTCCAATCATAATTATACTTCTTCTCGTCATCGTCATTCCATTGTGATTCAGGCTTAGGCACAATCATGTTATTTTCATCGGTCATGGTTATTTTCATAGGACCTTTTAGAATAACATTCCATACCTTCCTGTCAATGGAATTTATATGCACACGCATACAGTCTTTCCAGTAACTATAGTTTTCTCCATTAAAAACATATGCTCTATTATAAGCCCCTTTAGGTTCGTTAGCCATTTTCTACTAAGTTATACTTGAAGCACGGAATTAACTGGTACTCCTGATACCACTTGTTAGACGATGGCGCAGATCTTGAAGAGGGGGTTGAATAAATTGCTTGCTTAAAAAGAGTCGGCGCTACCAAAAAATGGTTTTTAAAATTTGTTTTAATAGCGGAAGCTGTCGAGGAACTATACCTGTCTAAAACAAACGGTTACTAGAAAACCGGATATGTGTTAAGCCTATGGAATCCGATAAACGAGTTATGAGAATCACTACGTTAATCACACTATAATTTGATTCACCTTACTATACGGTATGACTAGTTCCAATGCCTTAAAAATATTAACACTATGAAAAGACAGCACACAAGGCTTTTAGTTCACACAATTTATGAGCACTACAAGTGAGTTCTGTTTTGAGAGTTAAGTGCTCAAGTTCCCTCTTACAATCAATGATTGTACTAGGTTCAAAACTAGTTTAGCACAACTCAAACCAGACCTAGATTGATATAATCGTTTGCACTAAAAACACAAATATTAAGCAATATAAACGTAAAGCAAAAGACACAATGATTTGTTGAGGCAGTTCCCCCTTCGTCCTCTCTCGGGGTACGTCTGCCCTCAATTCTAATAATAGAATTGAGACCTGTTAATAGATAGATATAACCTGTTGTTGAAAGTTTTTACAAGAAGCGAATAGCTATCAAACAAACGAACACTATTGTTGTTGTAGATCCTATTTCTTATTTCCCCTTGATTCAAGTTGAATCAAGTACTTCGACAGCTATGAATAAACCTCCGATTACGGCACTATCTTTGAACAACCTTCGGTCTTCAAAATCTGGCCCGAATGATTTCAATCACCCGCGTGTTGAACCCGAAACTCCCACTAACAATCCTCCGTTTACCGTTACTAAATCAACGAAACCTCCAGCTCCTCGATTACCTTCACTCGGCTAAATATGTGATGAGACGAATCGTGCCAAAACCCCCTAAAATCTGAGAATCTTGGAGGACAAAACCCTAGCGGTTTTATTCAAGAAAAACCTGTCGATCCTATTTCTTATTTCCCCTTGATTCAAGTTGAATCAATTACTTCGACAGCTATGAATAAACCTCCGATTGCGGAACTATCTTTGAACAACCTTCGGTCTTCAAAATCTGGCCCGAATGATTTCAATCACCCGCGTGTTGAACCCGAAACTCCCACTAACAATCCTCCGTTTACCGTTACTAAATCAACGAAACCTCCAGCTCCTCGATTACCTTCACTCGGCTAAATATGTGATGAGACGAGTCGTGCCAAAAACCCCTAAAATCTGAGAATCTTGGAGGACAAAACCCTAGCGGTTTTATTCAAGAAAAACCTGTCGATTCCTCAAACCAAACCAGATAAACCAATCTTTGGCTTTGGAAGTTATCACCTCTTAACAATGCACAATGCACAACAAAGATGATTATGTGTAATTGTTGTGAAATTCTATGAAGAGAATGAAGATGATGAGAACCAAATCAACACCTATTTCACTTTTCTTGTTTTTTCTCAATGTTGTGAAAAAAAATAGCAACTAAACTTATATACCAAACATAACTGACATAACAAACAAAACCACTTCACAAAGATAGTTGACATAACAGAAATTTAACACAAAACAGCGAATGGTCGACCTATGCAGAAGAGGGGGTCGACCTGAGCTGACCCGAATGTAAAATTGTGCAGAAAACAGAACCATGCGTCGACCGAAGCAAGGTATGCGTCAACGCATAGCATGCAGTTTTAGCCAAATGAAAATGCTTACAGTACGAGTCAACCGGAGGGTCGACGCGAGCCCTCCCGAAACAAATGCACTAAAATTGCTTATAGTGTGAATCGACCGGAACAGGTCTTTCATCGACTAAAAGCCCTGAAACACTCAAAAATGCGTATTTTCATACTTTTCGACACTTTTGATGAAACCTGTGATATGGCAAACAGCACCAACTAAGTCAACCTCATATGATACACATTTTTGACAATCTATATGCAACAACCGTGATATTTTATACGAGCATTTGAATTATGAGAAACAAGACATGTAAATGCAACATGGTGATAACGTCCAACATACATTCTTCTATGGAGCTGAGTTTTGACATCATCGAAACGAGCACATCTATATATGAGGCTTTTCACTCACACTTTTGATTATGCAAATATTTTAGGAAGGATGATGAAAACTTATTATCCATAACTGTCGTTGGTATGCTTTCTGTCGCGGTGAAATTTGGATAACAAGCTATTAATGAGCTTGAATCTTAATTCATTACAACCGAGCTTTGATTTGTCCAAAGGAAGGGATAAAGATCGTAATACCCACAATGCAATGCAAATGCAAGGTTAGAGAGTTATAGGTTCGGGGGTCGGTTAAACTTAGGGAAGGTGCTAGCATCCTAAGTTTATGTAGTACTCTACAGGAACCTCTTGTTTTATGTTTGTTTATTGCTAAGGTTTATCTGCTTAATGATTGAAAGACCTAGGGGTTTATTTCTAAGTATACTCGATAAGACGCCGCATCTTATGCCTACATATCCTTACGGGAGTGGAATCAGAGTATCTGTAGTTCCCCTAAAGGGTTTGAGGAGTTCTTTGACTGTGGTCAAAGTTCCTACGGGTTTAGGGTAGTTGATTGATTGATTTTAGGAGAAAAGACGAGTTATCATTTTAAGGGAGGTTTAACCGCCACAAATTGTAGGAAAATAGTATTTGCATCGTCTTAAGAGAAGGGCTCAAGTACTCGGATATGGATCGACGATGTACGCCTCTATCTCTCTTAAGGCAAAGTTCCTACGGTATTGATTGTAATTGATGTGGGGTGGAGATTCTATCTCACTTAAGATGATTAATATCTTATTCTCTAATGTTTGAATGTTGTTGTATTGAGTTGATTGTTTGTTTTCCTATGTTGTATAAAGACAAGAGTCCTCCTATGGGGTAGAGTTTGTCCTAAAAGGTCGACTTGAATGGGATCAAGGATCGTGGGAGAATGATGCAAATGATGTGCACTACACATAAGTGTTGACTCATGTGTAGGTTTTTCCTTTGGACGGAATGCGATGCGAGGAAAGTAAATTGCGGTAATGTAAATTGCTTGTAAAATAAAGGGCAAATAAGTAAAGCATACATGTACGCATGAAAGCGCTGAAGTGTGTGAGAGTGAATTGTGAATGCGGAGACGTCAGCATGCGCGATGGTTGTTTATGGGATATTGATAGGTTTGAGAATATTATCGAGTTAAAATTAAGTATAAGTTAAAAGGGACGTTAAAATTAATTAAGTTGGAATAGAGAATTGAAATATTAATCTTGAGTTTGAAAAAAGTTTTATTATTATTATTATTATTATTATTATTATTATTATTATTATTATTATTATTTTTTGTATTTTTAAATGAAATTTTTTTTTAAGTTTTATATTATTATTAAAAGAGAAAAAAGTGAATTAAATAAAATCTAAGTCTAATCATATTTTTATTTGTTGAAATGTTAATTCTAATAATAATTTTTATTTTATTTTAAATTTAACTAAACCAAATAATAATAAATAAATAAATCTGATTGAATGATTGATTAATTAAATAAAATAAATTGGTTGATTATATGCCAGATTAATGGTTAATGAGTGATTAAATGATTAAACCGGTGGATTAAGGTTAATGGAGGTTAATTAAGGGTTTAATTAGTGGATTATGGGATGGTGCCTGGTCACGTGATGCGCAGGACTGGGGGTGCATGGTGGGGTTGCGTTGTGTGGATCGCATGATGATGGGTCAGTGGAAATAAATGACCGTGATCGCGTGAGTGCGTGATGATATGGTGTGTGTGCGTGTGTCTGATTACATTACAACATCAAATTAGGAAAAAAACAAAAAGAAACCCTAGTGCCCCCCAAATCTACGATTCGCCGTTTCCCTCTCCATTTCAATCATCTTCTCTGTGTTCTTTCTCCACTCGATACGTTCCTTCTTTCTCGATCGCTCCTCTATCTTCTTCTTTCTTTCGTCTTCTCCGATAGCTCTTTTCTCTTCCTACATAAATCAAACAACAAACAGAAACGTTAAAGGGTTAGCCAAGAAAATCTCATGGTTCAAACAAAGGTTTTGCAGGTCTTCGGCCGCGGATGAATTCGATGGCGGACGGATCACGTTGGAGTTTTTCTGAAGGATGGAGTTTGAAGGTGTGGACACGAATGGATTTCGCGACGATAAAGACGTGAGGGTTTTGAAGGCTACGACGACGCGGTTGAGGTCTTGGGGTTTTGAAGGCTTCGACGGAAAATGAACAGATGAGTTCTTTCAAACCCTTTTTGATTTTCTGTAGTTTTAGGTTTTTTAATTTGGGATCTCCGTTGAATTTGGGGTCTTGGGGTTTATGTATAAACTGTTGTGAATTCTCTCTATGACTGTTTGTGGGTTTCGGTGAATGCTTATGTATTTTTTCCGAGACAGTTGATAACGCGTAACCGTATATATATAATGACGTACATTTTTACTAATCAATGACCGGTTTCACTCCGATTTCGGATATTTCCACATTATTTGTCCAGTATTTTGCAGGTATTCAAAGATCATGCTCAAATGGAGCAAGATGAAGAAAACAAGCAATTACAGATGAAAACCAGATGAAAAACAAGCCAAAAACAGCAAATACGAATTTTGCTAATGTGACGACCGTCACAGACCCATGACGACCATCATGCGTGTTACGACCGTCACACATCCATGACGACCGTCATGCAATAAAAATGCAGAAATGTTGCACGTGCTGTGAAGTGCTTTCAAATGCCAAAAAGGAATGGACCACTAACTCCTATATTTTCTGAGATCAATCCCACTCCCTGAGGCAAATTAACCGTTGGAAATTCCATCTATAAAAGGAGGGAGCTGGTACCAGAAAAGGGGAGCTGCATTGAAGACACGAAGTGCTGCCAATTTACTTTCAGAATAATTTTTAGTTTCCCAATTTCTTATCGTTTATTGCTTCCTTTTTCTCTCTTTCCTTGCAATTGTTGTTTTACTTTCCAAATTCTATTCTGTACGAGTAATTGGCATAAAGACTAAATCCTGCCGTCATTTTGGAGGATTTCCCAAAAGCCAATCGAATTATTTACAGGTTCTTATTTTAATCGTTAATTGATTTCTATTTCCCATTATAATGCATATTTATATTTTCTGCCATTGTTTACGTGTTCTTAATTTACATTCCATGTCCGGCTAAATTTAAGTAATCGGTATGTAATAAGTAGTCAGATGGGATTCGATAATTAACCGGTGTATACTTTCCTTTTCAAACTTATTTATGGCTTCAGTTTTTAAATCGATTTTTCTAAAATAAATGTTCGTCGCGACAGCGAGAACTTATTTAAAAGCAGTTTGCCACGACAGTGGGAAATTCATAAAGGTACGAACCAACAAGCGACAACTGAGGTTAGGTCCAGACAGTAAAAACTAAGCATTCATTTTAAAAACAGCGACAACGCTTTAAAAAGGATTAGAGCTTAATGGTTTTCAAAAAGTAATTTTAACCGCGAACGGGATAGCGACAACATACGTTTCGCCTTAGAGTTTTGACTAGCGCCAACAACCTTAGTGAGACAAAGGTCTTTAAATCGTCATTTTCTTCTGATACTATTTTTGAAAACACCAAAAACACCGGTAACTTGTTGAATCCTTGAAGAACCAACATATTGCATACCGATTCAAGCATTTATACCTTAAGTAACATTTTAGTTCCCCTATAGTTTATGCACTTATTTTGCTTTTATTCCCCTAAAACCATACCAACCTAGCTAAACACAGTAACACCCGAAAATACTAGCTTGATTACGAGTCCCTGTGGGATCGATATCTTTTATTACTACGCGATAGACTGTGCACTTGCAGTTAGTTCAGTTAGACATAGAAAGTCGCGATCAAGTTTTTAGCGCCGTTGCCGGGGATCCGTTTAGTCAATAGTGTAATCCTTTGTTACACAGTATAGACTAGGTTAACTATTCTCTCTCCCTCTACTCGTTCTTCGATTGTATGCCAAGTACTCGCTCACAAGGCGACATCTTACAACCTACAATCGCCGAACTAGAGCGCTTCTTACATTTAAGAAGGCGCATCCTCGATTATCAATGAAAACACAATATTCTTGATCTTCTAGCTCATCCTCCTATTGAAGAATCAACGATGGATGACGGACCTAAGAACAAACCGCTGAAGGACTACGCTACCCCCTCTCAGCTGGAACCTCGAAGTAGCATTGTTGCCCCAGCTATCAATCGGAACGATTTCGAACTGAAACCGTCATTGCTGTCAGCTGTACAACAACATCAATTTTCATGAAATGCAACTGAGGATCCGAATGAACACTTAACGAAGTTTATGCAATACGTAGACACAGTGAAGGCAAATGGAGTAACTCCAGACACAATAAGACTTCGTCTCTTTCCTTTCTCTCTTAGAGATAAAGCTTGGACATGGTTACAATCCTTACCATCCAACTCCGTTACGACGTGGGAACAGTTGAAGAACGTTTTCTTAGCAAGATACTTTCCGCCAAGCAAAACTGCTATGCTTAGAGCTCAAATCAACGGATTTCGACAAAAAGATACTAAATCTCTCTACGAAGCGTGGGAAAGGTTCAAGGATATGATGAAAGCATGTCCTCACCATGGTTTAGAAGACTGGGTGACGATCCATACTTTTTATAATGGGCTTCTATATAACATCAGATTAACGGTAGACGCCGCCGCAGGCAGTGCACTTATGGATAAGCCATACGATGAAGCCTATCAACTTATCGAAAACATGTCTCAGAACCACTGCCAGTGGGGAGGTGAAAGAATTCCAGCAGAGAAACCCGCAGCGAAAGGTAGGATGTACGAGATCAGCAGTCTTGAAAAGTTCAACGCTAAGGTAGATGCTCTAGCACAGAAAATCGACAGTCTGACCGTTACCCCAACCCGACCGTAGCTGCTGTAACTCCAAATTGTGAGTTATGTGGAATCGCCACTCATAATGCGCCCGAGTGCCCATTATTGGCAGGAATTCCACCAGACCAAGTAAACTACGCTCAAGGAAATCCTTACGCAAATACTTACAACCCAGGATGGAGAAACCACCCAAACTTTTCCTACAGGAACGATAATGCCTTGCAAGCACCAGCTGCTCCGCCAGGATATCAGAAACCAGCCGCTGCTGCCCAGACTGCTCCTAGGAAATTAAATCTCGAAGTGATGATGGAAAAATTTATAGCTACTCAAGCTCAAACAAATAAAGAATTCCTGAATCAAAACATACACACTAGCGAGAAAATTAAACAGCTGACCGGAAAAGTAGACGCTTTAGCCACCCACAATAAAATGCTCGAAACGCAAATATCACAAGCGGCTCAACAACAAGCCTATGCAGCCGCACCAGCTGGGACATTTCCAGGCCAGCCAGAACCTAATCCGAAAGGTCATGCAAACGCTGTCATATTAAGAAGTGGAAAAGAATTGGAAGGCCCAACAGATCCTAAGAATGAAGATTTAGTCATGCATCAGAAATCTGATAAACCAACATAAAAGGAGTCTGAAACAGAAAAGAAGGAATGTGACGAGCAAAAGGCCGCCAAAGATGAAAACTCATATGTGCCTCCAGCGCCATATAAACCACCTATCCCTTATCCTCAAAGATTCATAAATTCCAAAACTTCAGGACAATTTAAGAAATTCGTTGAACTTCTGAAACAACTAAATATCACTATTCCGTTCACAGAAGCGATAACTCAAATGCCTTCATACGCTAAGTTTCTTAAAGAAATCTTGTCTAATAAAAGGAAAATAGAGGATAACGAAAAAGTTACACTTACTGCCGAATGTAGCGCAATCATCCAAAACAACATGCCTCCTAAACTAAAAGACCCAGGTAGTTTCTCCATACCTTGCGTCATAGGAAAGTTCGTTATAGACAAAGCTCTATGCGATCTAGGAGCCAGTATAAGTGTCATGCCTTTATCTATATGTAAAAAGCTGAATATGGGAGAACTAAGACCAACTAAAATGTTCGTGCAATTGGCTGACCGATCAGTCAAATACCCTGTCGGTGTGTTGGAAAATGTTCCAGTACGCATAGGCCAATTCTATATCCCAACCGACTTCATAATCATGGACATCAAAGAGGACTCTGTTACCCCAATTATCCTAGGAAGACCGTTCCTAGCGACAGCCGGAGCTATCATAGACGTAAAGAAAGGAAGGCTAACATTCGAAGTAGGAGAAGAAAAGATAGAGTTCATCCTTACTAAGTTCTTGAAGGCACCAACTATAGATGACACATGCTATATAGTAGATGTCATTGACGAATGCATACGAGAATTAGAGAAGGAAGAAATTACATATTCTGAAATCATGAAGATCCAAATCCCTGCTATTCATGAAGACGACAACTGGCGTGCACCATACAAAGATGATAGTCTGAACGAGATCTTAGCACTAACTCCAAATCACATGCCAGGTCCGAAAAACCCAGCTTTAGAACTTAAAGAACTACCTAAAACCCTCAGGTACGAATTCTTAGATACAGAATTCAAAAGACCAGTAATAATCAATGCAAATTTAGGACAGTCCGTCCGAAACTGAGCAATTACTAGAAGTCCTAAGGAAATACCCACTGTGTTAGGCTACAATATAAGCGATCTAAAAGGCATAAGTCCTTCCATTTGTACGCACCATATCATGCTAGAGGAAGACTGCAAAACTTCAAGAGAACATCAGAGAAGGATAAACCCGATCCTAAGCACGATAGTCAAAGACGAGGTGAAAAAGTTACTAGACGCAAGAATCATATACCCGATCTCCGACAGCCAATGGGTCAGCCCAGTACACGTAGTACCAAAGAAAGGAGGCGTTAATGTAGTGAAGAATGCAAAAGGTGAATCGATAACCCAAAGAGTTGTGACCGGAAACAGGATGTGTATCGATTACAGAAAACTGAACAAGGCGACTCGGAAAGATCACTTCCCTTTACCTTTCATAGACCAGATGTTGGAAAGACTAGCGAAACATTCGTACTTCTGCTATCTAGATGGTTATTCGGGATTCTTTCAAATTCCTATTCACCCTGATGACCAAGAAAAGACAACATTTACCTGTCCTTATGGTACTTTTGCTTATCGCCGAATGCCGTTCGGACTATGTAATGCTCCAGCAACCTTCCAAAGATGCATGATGGAAATCTTTGTGGATTTCATAGATGACATCATGGAAGTGTTCATGGATGACTTCTCTGTATGCGGACAAAGCTTTGAAAGCTGCCTGTCAAATTTAGAAACGGTACTCAAAAGATGGGCTAAAGTGAACCTTGTCCTTAATTGGGAGAAATGCCATTTCATGGTCCGATAGGGCATTGTTTTAGGACACGTCATATTTGAAAAAGGGATTGAAGTTGACAAAGCCAAAATAGAGATCATAAAGGATCTTCAACCTCCGAAAACCGTACGAGAAATACGAAGCTTCTTAGGACACGCTGGATTCTATCAAAGATTCATAAAGGATTTCTCGAAAATCACAAAACCCCTTACAGGTTTGTTAATGAAAGATGTCGAGTTCGTTTTCGACAAAGAATGCTTAGAAGCATTCGAAACTCTAAAGACAACACTCATTACCGCACCAATCATGAAACCCCCAGATTGGCGACTACCATTCGAATCACGTGCGATGCGAGTGATTATGCTGTAGGCGCAGTTCTAGGACAAAGGAAAGACAAGAAGCTTCACGCAATCTACTACGCCAGTAGAACTTTAGACCTTGCCCAAATGAACTATGCCACGACGGAAAAGGAACTTCTAGCAGTTGTGTTTGCACTTGACAAATTTTGTTCCTACTTAGTAGGAGCCAAAATAATCATATACACAGATCACGCTGCCATTAGGTACCTAATAAGCAAAAAGGACGCCAAACCAAGATTATTGAGATGGATCCTATTATTACAAGAGTTCGATTTAGAAATTAAAGATAAGAAAGGGACCGAGAACGTAGTTGCAGATCACTTATCCCGAATGGAGGGAATTAAACAAGAATCAGTGCCTATCAATGACGACTTCCCCTACGAACGTCTAATAGCCAAATTGGAAAGCGATATGTCCAACTCAACCTCGGAAGAACCAGAACTTGAGAAAGCCGTGGAAGGTGTCTATGCCAAGCCACTTTGTCGTGGTTTGCCGACATCGTTAATTACTTAGCCGCAGGCGTGCTTCCACCGGACCTAACTTATCAACAAAAGAAGAAATTCTTCAACGACTTAAAGCATTACTATTGGGACGAACCTCTACTCTTCAAACGAGGCGCCGACAACTTATACCGTTGTTGTGTCCCAGAGGAAGAAATATAAGACATCATTTCCCAATGCCATTCAGCACCTTATGGTGGTCATGCTAGTACTTCAAAGACGTGCGCTAAAATTCTACAATCTGGCCTATTTTGGCCCAGCCTCTGGAAGGATGTCCATATCGCTGTACTCAAATGCGACCAGTGCCAACGCACTGGCAATATCTCACGACGCGATGAGATGCCTCAGAAAGGAATTTTAGAAGTAGAAATCTTTGACGTCTGGGGAATAGACTTCATGGGACCTTTCCCGTCTTCTTTTGGAAACAAATATATACTCGTCACTGTCGATTATGTATCTAAATGGATAGAGGTCGTTGCCGCTCCAACAAATGACGCGCGAGTAGTCGTCAAACTCTTTAGAAACACAATCTTTCCTAGATTCGGTGTGCCCAGACTCGTCATTAGTGACGGTGGTTCGCACTTCATATCGCGAATCTTTGACAAACTCCTCTCTAAATATGGAGTCAAACACCGCGTAGCTACATTGTATCATCCACAAACTAGTGGACAACTGGAGGTTTCGAACAGAGAAATAAAGCAAATTTTGGAAAAGACTGTCGCAACCTCTAGGAAAGATTGGTCATCAAAACTAAACGAAGCTTTATGGGCCTATAGGACCGCCTTTAAGACATCAATAGGTACCACACCATTTAAATTAGTTTACGGAAAATCATGTCACATGCCGGTAGAATTAGAGCATAAAGCCTTCTGGGCTATTAAGACGCTGAACTTCAACTACACTGCGGCAGGAGAGAAACAAATCCTGAACCTTCACGAATTAGAAGAGCTCAGATTGGACGCACACGAGAATGCCCGCATCTACAAAGAAAGAACCAAGAAATGGCATGACAAACGTTCGATCCGGAAACAATTCAGTGTGGGAGACGTCGTGCTCCTATTCAACTCAAGATTAAAACTTTTCCCTAGAAAATTAAAATTTAGATGGTCTGGACCTTTTGAGGTAACCAAAATCTTAAAAAGTGGAGCTGTTGAAATCAGAAATCAAATCAACGCACCGTTTATAGTAAACGGACAGCGTTTGAAGCATTATAATCAAAACGAACACAGCCACCATGTGAGCAATATGAAATTGCTCGAGCTTCCCGAATAGCTTGCAGCCAAGCTATCATCAGGCTTTTGACGTTAAAAACAGCGCTGATTGGGAGGCAACCCAGTTTTTCCCGTTTTCCCCCTTCTTAATTTATTGAAACTATGTTTTCATTTTAACTTATAATTTCCATAAATTTCTATTTTCTTATTTTCTATTATTTATTTTATTTTATTTTTCTTTCTTTTATCACCTTTTGCTTCTTAAAAATCTAATCTGAGTAAGTGTGATTTAAATTTTTCCAAGATTTTAAAGTCGTTCTACTTTTCTCCCGTTTTTATCCGACTAACCTCCGAGTATGGCTGACATCGACGTTACGACCGTTGTATTTAGAGGACTAGCTCACAAGGCCAGATTTGAGGCACTGACTCAGAGAAGTTTTGCTTCGACTCTGTACTACGATAGAGCCACCATGGACAAGCTAGGAATCCAGGATAGCATTCAATATCTATTTAACCAATTAGGCTGGGAGCAAACTGCTCTAAAGACCCGATTTGCTACCTACCGCGAACTCACGTTCGAATTCCTTAGCTCTTTAAGTTACTTACCCGAACACGGCTATGGATCCACCAAAGAGCTGGTAACCTTTAGACTGTTTGGAATGGACCAAACCCACAACCGTACATCGTTAGCTAACATCCTAGGCTTCCCTAGTGGACCTTTCGTGTTTACCAACACTGAAGAGGATATTGATCTCGAGTTAGAATAATTCTGGGGTACCATCACCGATAACTATCACCCTGAACCGAATGACATGCACAACAACGAGATACATAATCCAGCACTCCGTTATTTTCATAGGATTTTAGCCCATACCCTCTTTGGGAAGGAGGAAAACATCACAACAGTCTCAAAAGAAGAGTTGTTCATCCTTTTCTGTGCTTCACAAGGCCGCCCTGTCAATGCTGTCCCTTTTATGATGAGGGCATTCACACACCTTAATCAGGAACCTCACTCACTCATTTTAATAGGAGGCTTAGACACCATGATTGCCCACGAAATTGGCCTGAGGTATCACCTGAACAGAGCCATTCATTTCGGCAACCTCAGATCAATGGACATCCAGTTCTGCTTCAACAGACGTATCTTAGGTACCTTAGGACCAGGAGCCTACGAATACCTCATAGTTGATCAACCTGTCCACCTTTTCACATTGCCCAACCACGAGCTAACAAGTATCCACAACAGAAACAACTGGCTTTATGAATTGGACGAGCCTATGGGACCTCCATCACCTCATTCCACACCCCAGGCTTACATGTACGACAATGATCACATATCAAAAGCACATGACTATATGTACTACCAAGATTATGAGTCCGAAGTGGAGACAGATCCTGAGACCCCTCCTAATTACCATAACTTTCTTGACCCCACTCCTGAACAAGACACAGACAAATTGGACATTGTTCTGAGGACTATGGACGACTTCAAGCTGGAATTAACCACTATAAAAGATGAATTAACGCAACTTCAATGGATTTCGTTACTTACATGGACGTAGTTAGCGACCAATTTGATGACGTTATTCAGCAGATCAACAACTTGAAGCAACCAAAGGCGTGATATTTTAGTTTTCTAAGTCTAGTTTACTGCATTTCACGTTGTTTCACATTATTTAATTTTGCAATTGTTTCTTTTTGGATATTATATTACATTAAACTCGTTTTTTTTATTCAATGCTATTTTAATTTCATTCCGATATTTCCTTTAATTTTGTTTCCTGTTATTTTCTATTTTGTAACTAGTCTCTCATAATGCATTAGAATATAAAAATCACTGTGGAAAACGCCCCCCAAGCGAACTTCTGCAACTCTGCAGAATTTGCTGGTGTGACGGTCGTCACAAACCCCTGACGGTCGTCACGCGTATTACGACCGTCACACACCCCTGACGGTCGTCACGCGAAGCGTGGCAGAGAGAACAAACCGGTCACATGAGGACATCTATGCAGCAGATCCAGGACGTCCAATCCGGCCTGGTCGACGACATGGCCAACCTCACTGTGCGAGTCGACGGCCTCCGCGAGTACATCTTCCACACCGGAGCTTTGAACCTCGAGGCACGCGACGGAAGAGCTAGAGGAAGAGGAAGGAACTAGTAGTATTTTTCATTTCTTGTCTTTTTGTTTTTCTTTCCTTTGTATTTTTCCCTTCCGCATTCTTTCAAATCAGTGAGGACACTGATTGAGATAGTGTGTAAGCGGACCGTTATTTCTCTTTTCTCTGTTATTTCCGATTGTACCTTTCTTTCAAAATTTCAATTTAAAGTATTTTTAATTTTGGCAAATAAAGCTCATTTATATATATATCCCTCCGTTACGTGAACTCCCCGCGCTTTATCCGACATATACAAAGAAACTTTTATCCTCTCCAAAGCATCACGTGACACGCCTAAGCTTTACCAAGTTTGGAATTCCCGAGAAGAAATTTTTAACAAAGCCACTACCGCCCTGACACCTTAGACCTCTGGTTTATGCGAGTCAGTCTCACTACTTACTCGTACCAAATCCTCAAGTTTCGACTCAAACGGAGCCCCTAGTAGTTTATACGAGCAGTCAGCACCATCCTAAACACTTCTAAGTAAGAAACCGATGCAAATAAGTGCATGATCTCTAGTATGAAATGAATAATCTTGAAAGAAAATAAAAGAGATATAGCCTGAATATAGAGACATGTTCCTTCTATGTTAGGTGCTCCTCGCCCGAGCACTTAGCCCAACGGTACGAAACTCTTGCAGATTTATAGCAGAATGAGCATATGTGCAAAGAAAAAAATCAAACTAGCAAAGAGATCATAGTCACCAACAGGTTTGCTTACCATGAACGTGTATGGAAAACAGGCTTAATGTGATTGCGCCAGAACGAAACCGGGTAAAATTTGTTGCGAGAAGCTTGAAGCCGAGCTGCAGTAATATGATTGGGACTGGCTTGCATAAAAGAGAGGCCTTCGAAGACTTACAATCCAGTGTCATTGCCGTATATGTTCTGTTTCCATTGGACCCCCGACTTTCCTAACATGACGTCTGAGAAATCTTATCAAAGGAAGAGCGTGCCACGTGCTTGCCAAACTTTAAATTTTTCCTACCTTTACTTGAGGACAAGCAAAGATTCAAGTTTAGGGGAGTTTTATAACGCGAAATTGTATATATATAATGACGTACATTTTTACTAATCAATGACCGGTTTCACTCCGATTTCGGATATTTCCATATTATTTGTCCAGTATTTTGCAGGTATTCAATGATCATGCTCAAATGGAGCAAGATGAAGAAAACAAGCAATTACAGATGAAAACCAGATGAAAAACAAGCCAAAAACAGCAAATACGAATTTTGCTGATGTGACGACTGTCACAGACCCATGACGATCGTCATGCGTGTTACGACCGTCACATATCCATGACGACCGTCATGCAATAAAAATGAAGAAATGTTGCATGTGCTGTGAAGTGCTTTCAAATGCCAAAAAGGAGTGGACCACTAACTCCTATATTTTCTGAGATCAATCCCACTCCCTGAGGCAAATTAACCGTTGGAAATTCCATCTATAAAAGGAGGGAGCTGGTACCAGAAAAGGGGAGCTGCATTGAAGACACGAAGTGCTGCCAATTTACTTTCAGAGCAATTTTTAGTTTCCCAATTTCTTATTGTTTATTGTTTCCTTTTTCTCTCTTTCCTTGCAATTGTTGTTTTACTTTCCAAATTCTATTTTGTACGAGTAATTGGCATAAAGACTAAATCCTGCCGTCATTTTGGAGGATTTCCCAAAAGCCAATCGAATTATTTACAGGTTCTTATTTTAATCGTTAATTGATTTCTATTTCCCATTATAGTGCATATTTATATTTTCTGCCATTGTTTACGTGTTCTTAATTTACATTCCATGTCTGGCTAAATTTAAGTAATCGGTATGTAATAAGTAGTCAAATGGGATTCGATAATTAATCGGTGTATACTTTCCTTTTCAAACTTATTTATGGCTTCAGTTTTTAAATCGATTTTTCTAAAATAAATGTTCGTCGCGATAGCGAGAACTTATTTAAAAGCCATTTTGCCACGACAGTGGGAAATTCATAAAGGTACGAATCAACAAGCGACAGCTGAGGTTAGGTCCAGACAGTAAAAACTAAGTATTCATTTTAAAAACAGCGACATCGCTTTAAAAAGGATTAGAGCTTAATGGTTTTCAAAAAGTAATTTTAACCGCGAATGGGATAGCGACATCATACGTTTCGCCTTAGAGTTGCGACTAGCGTCAACAACCTTAGTGAGACAAAGGTCTTTAAATCGTCATTTTCTTCATAAACTATTTTTGAAAACACCAAAAACACCGGTAACTTGTCGAATCCTTGAAGAACCAACATATTTCATATCGATTCAAGCATTTATACCTTAAGTAACATTTTAGTTCCCCTATAGTTTACGCACTTATTTTGCTTTTATTCCCCTAAAACCATACCAACCTAGCTAAACACAGTAACACCCGAAAATACTAGCTTGATTACGAGTCCCTGTGGGATCGATATCTTTTATTACTACGCGATAGACTGTGCACTTGCAGTTAGTTCAGTTAGACATAGAAAGTCGCGATCAAGAGTTTTTTTTTCGGTTGTGAATTTGTGATTGAGGATTACAAATGGTTGGTGTTGAATATTGTTGAGGTTTTTTATGTATCTTGGTATGAAAAAGTTCTGTTTTTCTGCTCTGATCAGAGTCTTTATATAGCCTTCATCAATTTGCTGATTAAATCACAATTAATCCACTCCCAAATCCGTATGAACATGTCTGACAATGTTTTGGAAATTGCTTGAATTGGTTTCCTTTTATGTTTGATGGTGTCGAGGTTGTTTAGGAAAGATTTAGAATATGGACTTGAAAGATTGTGAATCCATTAAATACACTTTGCCATGTAATATTGTTTCTTGAATAGCTTCAGAGTATATTAGCTGGTTGTGAACTCTGGATGGCATTCTTTCCTTTTTGGTTACAACATATTGGAACAGCTCGCTGTCCAGCTTTAATTCCACTTTGAAAACGGCTGTGATTCTTCAATCCCTTCTTTAACTCGTTCTCACTTCCTTTCAGGTACGTATACTGGAGCAAATTTGAATACGACAAAGTTAAAACAAAGTTTGAACCTTGAGAGACCAGGTGTAGAGCATGGAAGCAACCAAGTGTCGTTGCTACTGGTTCTTGACAATCATATGAAATTCAGTATGAATGGCATACGATACAAGTTTTAAACTTGCGTGTATGCGATATCCTCTTTAGAATTGATACGGTTTTATTTGGGTATTACAGGGAATTTTCTTCTGCCGGAATTAGCTAGGGTGTCGTAACCTTCACTGATAAGGAATGTGGCAATACAACGTGATTACCGTCAAGGTCTGTAGAATGGAGGTTGTGGTTTGAGGAATGAAGGGCCTTGACTGCTGTAAGTAGGCGGTTGTATTATGGAGGGAACTTGGAGGTTTAGATTCTTTGATAAAACACTTGTACATGCTACTGTGATTCACAAAACTGCCATGAAGAAACACTAATGACCCTGCTTAATTACTGAAAACGACCTCTACTAACAACCTTTGTTCTGGCTCTTACGCAGTTGCAACATCGGGATGACCTGGTCTTTGTTTGCTTCTGAACCAGATTAACTTTTCCTCTCCCTCTACTTCTGTTAATGGCTTATTATGATTACCGTTGGGTTTTGCAGGTCCTGAGGGCGTGGTCAAACTGAGAACGGAGTTGAGTTCTTTAAATGTTGTGACCGCAGAAATGGTGTAATGCCCTGGTTGAGTGCTAATAGGTTCATAAATTCCTCTTTTCAGGTGTAAGTCTCGTAGTGGTTTACGGACCGACTCTTTTGGCTTTAAAGTGACTCTCTTATCTTGACAGAACCATATTTGTGGTAGTTTTCTTTTGTAATTCAATGGATATTAATGAGAATTGCTTTCGGTTGTCCTAGGTGCAGGTGCCGCCGAGTTGGATTCGGTAATGGGGGCTGTTATGGTCTTTGAGCCATTGATACACCAAAGAGAAGTCCTTGGGACATATGCAAGGCCTGAGCATTTCCAGGTGGCAACATCCATGTGTTTGCTACCAGATTATGCGACACGCTTAAAGATGCATTACTGCCACTAGCTATTTTTGCCATTTCATTACATGACTGACTCAGATTTGATTCTCCATACTGCTGCATCTCATTAGGAGGTAAACTAGGTTGACTGCTCAATGGAAGGTTCACACGTTTTGGTCTAAGTTGGATTCCGTCTTGAGCTTTTAATGAATTTAACACTTGTTTCTCTTTTGTGCAGAACAATGATGTTGTTTCCTCTGGTGTATGTAGAAGTATATAATGTGAGCTACTGCTGCGATGTTTTGTGTTTGCAGGCTCGGTCTTCTGCGAGCTGCTGTCTTTTACAACAGGTTGACAGGGCATACCGGACTGTGACTCTCACGGCAAACAATGGAAACATGACTAATTGAGAGTGGTGGAGCTTGACAAAGAAATCCCGCTAGGATTTATCGTTGAGGTTTACGTGTACAAATGAGGTAGTACGGTTTTGAACTTCTTTTTGCATTAAGATTGCTCAAAACACATTCTAAACCTGAATGCTAAGTCAGCTCCCCTTATTGAAATGCAGGTCGAGAAGATAAGCTCGAGTCGTATCGGCGGAAGCTGAACTATTAGGAAAGAGCCTTTGTTCTCTGACTTATAGGTACCGTTTTCACCGACGGTATATCTCGTGAGAGTCCCGTTCCATGTCTGCAGACCTGATGTCAGCTTCCTTTCGGTAAACGTTAGATTTACTTTTCAAAATGAGGACTTAATCCTTGTGCTTTGAACTGGTCATGTGTAGTTTGTTATCTTGTACAAATCTTTATCTTGGAAAGTCTGTTACTGTCATGTAAAATAATTGTGGCAATCTTCCTAACCACCTATTCCTTTGTCTCAAGTGCACGCACAGGCACAACGAGGATAAAGCTTGGAGCGTCGTTCGTAACACAACCTGGTGCGTCAAAAGTGGGGGTTTATGTGGGAAGAAACCAGAACGCTGTCTGTGCAAGGTAACATCGTATTATGCCGGAAACTGCGGGCTCTCAGCATGATTAATGGTTGCCGATACCTTAAACCCTTTCTCTTTTGACCCTTACTGTACTTTAACACTTGCCATAACCGTGATTGCGTCTGCGAACGATTTCGGAAACATAAATGTAATTGGCTTTTGTTTGTGATACTAGGTATACCTGGAGTGCTACCGAGAGGAAGGTTTGTAACAGACATTTCAGTGCTTTATTCATTGGAGAATTAAAAAAAAGAGCTCTGTGGAACAAAATTAAATGAAGGCCCTCTGCTGCTACTAGCTATGCCGTTTCTCCCTAAAAGACCGTCGGGAATTCCAATTGCTACAGTAGACTGCCCCAAGAGGTTCGGTAGTCTGGGAACACGGGGACTGTTATTTTCACTTAGCATCTGACCTCTAGGTTGGGATTGTTGTACCATCTGCATCAATAAGGGATTTTGTAGATTTTCTTTAACTTGCAAGCTCTTGTATGCTTGGTGATTGTGGATAACTTGTAACTAGTTTTGATGGAAATTTGTAGTATCATGAAAACTTAACAATAGAACTTGTTTTGGCTTACTAGCCTTTGCCTCACAATTTAAATGCATCCTGATGTTCTCAAAACTCATCTTCATCTTAAGATGGATTTTATGATAGTAATGAATCTTGGCATATGATATCTTGAATATTTGCAATGGTGAATGACGTTCTTGAAACTTGAGACTTGAAATTACATGTAATGGTCCTTATGATCATGGTGGGCTTTATAACGAAATATCAATAACTCCTTGTAAACAAAACTCATGAATTTGAAAAAAAGGGGCCTCGCGACTTGAATCACAGTTTGATTTGACCTTCGTGATGCATTAATTTGAATCTTTTGAGAACTCCTTTTGAATTTTATGAATTCCTCCATGGTTTTGATTTTGATATTACAGCGTAATTCTCGTGCTTGAACTTGGAATCACAAAGGGAATTTCTGGAATCTTGAAATGAAATTTTACCATACCGGACTTAAGTTCTCTAATGAATTTTAGGTCAAAGTGAACACGTCCTTGCAGTTGAGAATGAATGCTATCTATGTTTGGGATTACTGCAATCTGCACGAGTTGGTTAGTCGCAAGAACAATAAAGTCAAATAACACTTAGAAAAAAACGCAAAAAGAGGTGGGATCCTACGGTCAAAAATTAGGGTGTAACAGATGCCCCTATTTAAGTTACTCCTATTCGGAGATATGAAGATTGGACTCTTCGTCTCGACGAGATAGGAGGGACTTAAATACAAACATTACACAAATTTTTGGCCGTAAGATGCCACCAAATGCATATAATATGCAATGATATGAAGATGCAAGACACAAGGATCCTAAGGAGACAATATGCCACAGGGGAAAAAAACTAGGCATGACACACGAGAAGACCAGGCTTAACAGAGCGAGACTCTACGGGGAAAGATTGACAATCACAAGGTGTCCATAAATATGTTGCGAAGAACTTGTGAGAAAACCACTTGAAGAAACTGCTGTATAGGTCGAATGTAATTGATTCAAGACATCATCTGTAGGAATCTACTATTAAGACTTGTAAATTTAATTGAGAATACTTTTGCCAAAGTATCTACTGTTAACATTTGTAGGGAATCTGCTGCCGAGATTCTGTGTTGAAGTTTGCTGGAGATATACTTCTGACGAAGTCTTTTGGAAATCTACTGCCGAGATTATCCAGGAAATGAAATAGAACTACCCACTGTCGAGGTCTTCTGGGAATCTACTGCCGAGATTAGCCAGGAAATAAAATTGAAATACCTACTGCCGAGGTCTACTGGTAATCTACTGCCGAGATTAGCCAGGAAAAGAGATGTCTTTGAAATAAACCTCCCCGAGCATCATGGTGTGTTTGCCATGAGCTGGTCTCAGTTCTTGAAATAACTTCCCCACGCTTCATGGTGTGTTTACCATGAACGGGTCTCAGTTTTTTGAAATAACTTCCCCACGCTTCATGGTGTGTTTGCCATGAACGGGTCTCAATTTCTTGTTTGAACTTGAAAAGAGTTGAAATAAACTTCCCCGAGCGTCATGGTATGGGTGCCATGAGTTGGTCTCAGTTTCTTCCTGAAATGATGAAAACTCGTGAGAGCTTCTTCACAGGGGATTGAAAATTTTTGTAGATTGTAGGATCATTGTAGATTGTAGATGTTGCTTTAGAACTTCGGCTGTAAGCCATAATGTACTGGAGGTTGTAATATTTCACCGGGGATCTTTGAAAGAGATGTAAGCCGGTTAAATCATAAAGTATGTCTTCTCAAATAAAGAGAGACTAATGTGATAAGCTCCCTCAAGTTCTCTGGGGAGATGTTGCTTGACGGAAATAAACTTGTGTGATGAACTCGCTGGGGGAATACATTCCTGAGGAGCATCCTAGCTGCTGCAAAATGTGTGAATTCTCAAATAAAGAGAAATATCTGTAAGGTTTTCCACTTACCAAGTCGATAATCACTGGGTATGGACAAACCGCCTTGAGGAGACTGTCATTTTTCGTTTTGAATAGAGTCTTGATCAAAACGAGTTGCTAAAATAAAGAGATTACTTACAATCTGGGTGCAAATTGCTGAGAAGATCTTGTGATGTTGTTGGAGAAAATCCATCTTTAATAGTTATCTTCATAAAACTCTTCCTGGGGAGCCGAGTGCAAAAATAAATGCACATTGAGTCCAATATTCAAAAGTTGGAGATGTCCACAATGCGATTGCCAAGGACCGAGGTTCAATTCAGGAAATAACTGAAGAGAAACTGTCAAGTAAGACTCGACCATTGAGGCATGAGCTCAAATGGTATCTAACTAAAACAACCGTCCTCCACGAGGGTCAAACTTCGTGGGGAAGTAGAAATATTGACGTTTTTTTTCCCTAGGGCTGACGACTCTAATTGGAAGGAGAAGACGCGCCCAACCACTCGGGGATAAACACAATCAAAGCGACCGAATAAAACATACAAAAAGGTTGAAAAATGCACATGCTATGCTATCTATCTATATGCTATGAGTATGCTTATGTTGACAAAACAAACGGAAAAAAAGAACCGGAGATGAAATATCTTGGAACAAACATCCGACCAATCTTCAAAGATAGAAGTACCACTGGGGATAGGTGGAGAACTAGATACAGAATCACACTCCTGCTTTAGAGCTTCAAAAACTTCCTCTTGGGGGATGGAGAACATTCCTCTTGGGGGGTATAACGTCTTCACAAGAAACAGTTCAAGAAAAAGTTAGGGATAATAAAAGAGGAGATCTTTAAACCCTTCACCTTGTAAATCCTCAATATCAAAATAACCAAATGTTGTAAAGAAGCAGTGACTACCTTTTCAAAAAGTCTGTTGACTTCTAAACCATCATCACTATTATCAGTGTAATTCCTAACCTATGGGAACCCGAGCGAATAGTATGAGTTAACTAAGCATAGGACTAAAGATAATCACGTAGATTGGGTGGGTACAAATAAACTTTGAGCCTTTATCCTTTATTTCATAAATCGTGAACCAGGCCACGTTACAACCCTTAAAATACCTAATTGAAGCAAAGTTATTTTGAAAGCATACTACAACAAGGTTGTGTAGACTGACTCCAAAATATTTTTGCAAATCAATTATTTTGGCATTACACTTTTGCTTTACACTTTGAGTGTTTTGAACCGCCGCGTTTTGACATGTAACTCATATGCTTTGCATCTTTCCAAAAATAATTTTGATTTCAAAAGTTGCATAAACTTTGCATTTACCATGTTTGTATGAACACTTTTGTTTGCAAATTGGCTTTCCTCTCAAGGAATTTTCAAACATTGAGAAACATGGTCAGGTGATCCTATAAGGGGCAAGTTCCTTCTAAATCCTGTTGAGAATCAGTTCGAGGTATGTTATTCAATGCAAGTCCTTCTTAGATTTGGTTTATCCAGAAGACTTTTCAAGACTTAGAGTGGGGCGTGCCTTCCAAGTGCACAGTAACACAGTCATCCACAGAATCAGACAAGCTGAAGAAATTAGCAGTTTATCTACAACAGATAGCTAATTTGGGGCGGTGTATTTGAAGAATCCCCAAGCAGCTCTCCATCCTTCCTACAAGGATCATCACTTGGGACAGTTTAGCAGGTGGTAGGGATGTGTTTAGCAGTAACATCTTTGGTCCCTGAGCAGGATGACATTGATCTCCGTGTTAAGGAATCAATTCTCGAGTCTTATCATCTCACCAAAGGAGTCAAGTCGTGTCGTCTACATCTGCATCTGCATTTGATCATATATCATAGCATTTTTCATATGTATATGCATATCATGAGTGTTTCATCCTCATTTACATTTCTCCCGATGTCGTGTTGTTATCCATGTCTTACCTTGTGGTCAAGTCCAACTCACTTGGCACCTACCAAACAGGTTTTTTCGTGTCTATCTATGTTCTTCCAGATATGACATTTCTTATTCGATTGCTTTTCTGGATATGTATGTTCCTATATTACATCCAATATTATTCTCAGATATTGTGATTATACCTTTCATTCAAAGCCATTATTCAATGTCTGATATCTATTTATCCAATGCCATTCTTGGAAGTCACATATGCTTCTCTCTCTGATGTTCTTCTAGATTGAGTCTTTGTTCTGATGTTCTTCCAGAACCTATCTGATGTGTTTCTAGATATTCCCTTTGATTCTAATATTTTTCTAGAATTTATCCGAGGTTTTTCCGGATATGTTTCTCTCTCTGAGGTTTTTCCAGATTGAGTCCCTGTTCTGATGTTCTTCCAGAACCTATCTGATGCTTTTCTGGGTATGTATTTTGTTCTGATGTTTTTCCAGAGCCCATTTATACCTATCTGATGCTTTTCCTGATATGTATTTTATTCTAATGTTCTTCTAGAGCCCATTTATACTTATCTGATGCTTTTCCTGATATGTATTTTATACTGATGTTCTTCCAGAACTCCTTTGTTGTCTATCTAATGCTTTTCCGGATATGTATTTTGTTCTGATGTTCTTCCAGAACTCCTTTGTTGTCTATCTGATGCTTTTCCAGATATGACTTTTATTTCTGATGTTTTTCCAGAAACTCCTTTGTACCTATCTGATGCTTTTTTGGATTTGTACTTTTGTTCTGATGTTCTTCCAGACTCCTTTGTTGCTTATCTGAAGTTTTTCCAGATATGTCTTCAAATCTTTTCCCATGCATTTAATGCTTTTATAAATTGATCTGACCTGATCAGAAGGGGATCGCTGGCTGGCCACACGCTGTTGGACTGCTGCCTATTCACCGGTGATAAGAAGGAGGGGGTGTACCTGCAAGGCACTCCGATGCAAAAGTAAGAATATGGGCAGAGTGATCACAAGTACAGAAAAAGGGGTAAGAAGTGAATTACCTGACCCTCTTGTGAAAGAGGGTATTTATAGAGAGACCCCAGCGCTGGGCCAACGTCACTTGTGTTGGGCTGGATTGCCAGGCCCAATCCAGGTGACTGCTAGGGCTTACATGGCGTAGTGAAGACCAGAACGTAGCCTTCGCCCTAGTTCAACTATCCCGTGATCTCCGGAAAGTGGGTTTGACCTGCTCTTTCGGAGGTGGGCAGTTGGTTATTGACGTGTCCCCGCGGAGGGGAGCACGTGGACAACGTGTGAAGGACACGTCGTCCTGCTCGACAAAGGAGCAGGTTCCGCCCGCAGAGGGGTAAGGTTCTTCCCGACAGGGCAATGTCTGGTCGACGGGGGAGTCTCCTGTCCTACGTAGTGGGGCAGGTCCTACCCGTGGGGAACATTCCCTGCTTGGTGGGACCTGCGTCTGACGCTGCGACCCAGGTTGGACTGGGCTTGGCGGGGTACTATTGGGTTGGGCCCGCGTTGCCCGGCCGGGGCCCAGGCCAGAACAGGAGCCCCCCAAGTCGAAGCTTCGAGGAGAGGAGCGAGGACTTTATGACGCTGTCCCGAGGAAGGGAATTGGCCCGAGGAAAAACCCTCTAGCTTGTTTTCTTTCCCACGTCGTTGGTTGCCCGGGCTTGAGGACATGTGTTGGCGAGGGAATGTGAGGGGACGTGACTACTCAGCTTTCGCCACATATCACGTGCTGGGTGGCTGCTAGGGCGGCTACCCTAGGGTACTCGATTGCCTAGCGACGCTTCGAGTCCCGTGCTGGGGTATAAGTAGACGAGCCCCCGCTCATTCTTCACTTTTCGCCCTCTTGCTCTCAAGTTTTTGGTCTTGCTGTCCCGCCGCCGTCTGATTTCTCCGCCGCCACAGCCTCCACGTACTCCGCCGCAGCTCGTATTGCAGTAACTTTTATTTCTTCTTTCTTTCGCCTTCTTACTTGTTTTAGGACTGTGGTCGGGACAATTTGAATGCCCCGGGGAGAGGTGAAGATCTCCGCCATTGTAGGGGGTTTTCTAGGGTTTTTATCATGAGCGTCCCGAGGAGAAATGCTAGTTCCGATGAATGTCCCAGGGAAGGACGCTTGCTCCGATGAATGCCCCGGGGAGGGATTCTTACTTCGATGGATGTCCCGGGGAGAGATTCCTACTCCGATGGGGTGCCCCTGGGGAGAGTTTGTAGGTTGGGCCATGCTGGTTCCCCGAGGATGTGGTAGGTTTCGAGTAGATCCACCGGGGACGATGCTCGGTGTGTCCTCGTCGCCCTTTCACTTGACTTGCGGTGGAAGGGTGAATTTAATCTTTGTCATCGAATTCACCGTTACTTTCTGCTTTTCAGGTGTTAATGACTACGTTTGTCCTGGGCACAATGGTCGAGGATAGTGAACCGAACGTCCCACATTTTGACGAGCGTACCATTCCGCTCGAGGACTAGGTGGCCGAGGAGCCTCTGTCTACGCCCTCCTGCATTGTTTCTGACCTGACCGGGGCCTATGCCACCATGGAGGACCGGCGAGAAGGGGATCCCCAGAACTGGCAAGTCTATCGTCCCCGGCCAGGCCATCGAATCTGCTCGAAATATGGGCGGATGCGCTTCCCGATGTATGAGTTCTACTTCAAAGAGGCCCGGCTCAGGTTGCCATTCTCGGACTTCCACCTGGGCCTTTTCGACTGGCTGAGGTTGGCCCCGTCGCAGTTGCATCCAAACGCCCTGGCTTTTATTCGGGCCTTCGAGGTTGTATGCCACTATCTCCAAGTCGGCGTTACGCTGTCGTTATTCTTTCGTATCTTCCATCTGCAACGGCATTCGGTGAATGGTCGACATGGATGGGTGTCGTTCAAGCAACCGGACAGGCTTTTCAGAACGTATATGGATTCTGTCTGGGATTTCAAAGGTCGTTTCTTCATGGTCAACCCGACCACGCATGAAGGGGTTTGTTCTTTATATTCAGAGGGGGAGAGGATCGTGGATGGTCGTCGTGAGGCCGTCATGCTGCCACGGGTGCACGTGGAATGGTCTCTGGAGCACTTTTCTCGGGGAACCGGTCGGTACATCGTGCGCGCGGGGTCGCTCGACGAAGAGGATATGGCCAGCTATCTGAAGATAGTTTCGTTTGTGCGCAACTTGCCGCCGTCGAAGCTGGTGACCCCCAACGGTCGGTACATCCTTGACAGCCATGGGAATGTTTGGGAGACGCCGAGGTTGATTAATACAAAGGCCCTGCTCGAGTGTCCCTCGGAGGCGGACGCCTTGCGCTATCTAGGTAGTGGACGCCTCGCCTTCTCACAATCTGATATTCTTTATCTTTTATTAACCAGTTTTCTTTGTTTTGCAGGGAACATGTCTTCCGTCGAGGAGCGAGTGAAAAAGTTACGCGCCTCAAGGGCAGCTGTTCCTCCGAAGACGCGGGTCGCCCAGTTGGTCGGGCAGTCTTCTGCAAAATAGGACGGGCGAGGGTCGTCGTCTTCTCTGCCTAGCAGCCAGTCGCCTACTTCGGAAGGGGCCCCGAAGAGGCCGAGAGTTCAGGAGGAAGCATCCGTGGTCGACTTATTGGCGGATTCTTCCAAGGAGGGTTACGTCATCGCTCCCTGTCACCAGCACCCCGACTATTTTCGTGGGGCTAGGTCGCCCAGTATTCCTGCCGGGGAGGCGAAGGCGATCTTGAGTGCTGATCGGGCTACGCGGAGGCAGGTCCTGACCGAGGACCTGGCTGCGCTGATGCGGACTTTCACTACAGCGATGGTCCTGAGCGAAGAAAGCTGCTCGGTCGTCGAGCTGTCCAAGCTGGAGGGGGACCTTGCTTTCACGCAGTCCCGTTTGAACAAGGCAGTCGAGGACCTGGAGGTGAGCCGGGGAAGGTGACTCAGCTGACCGAGGAGCTGGAGAAAAATCGTGGGGAGGTAGCTCTTGAGCGCAAGAGGGGTGACAGTGCTGAGGAGAAGCTGAAGGCACCTGAGGAGGAACTGCGGGCATCGAAGGCTCATGTGGGGGAGCTTGAGGGTGACCTCTTTCCAGCCGACGATGAGACTGATGATGATAGGTTGCTGGTTACCCGGGCTGACTTGCTCGCCAAGATACGGGTGTTGGAAGGTGATTGTCTGGATGCTTTCGCCGCGGGCTTCAATGGTGCTGTCGCGCAGCTTAGAGTGGTAAACTCCGGCGTCGCCTTCATCGAGGATGGAATTGGGCCCTTCCACGAGATAATCGATGGTCAGGTGGTCGACCCGAGCGCCGAGGGTACTGGCCCCGTTGTCCCTTTCGTCGAGCCTGAAGCTGAGGAAGAGGAGGGAGCATAGATTAGCCCAGGGTCTGCGTGCCCGCGTATTCCGGTCTGTGTGCCATACTTTGTATTTTGTTGTTTTCTTTGTCGGGCCTACGCACCCTTATTGTTGATGTAATATTGACTACTGGGCTGGTGCTCGCTTTTGAGTAAAATATTTTTGAGAATTGTCTAAGTGTGCGCCTCATTTTCGCATGTTGTTATGCTCGTTTTATTTCTGCACTTTTATATGCTCGAAATGTATGTTCGTATATTTGAACTGTATGTTTGTGCTTTTGGGCCTGTCCGGGGTGGTAGCTCGACGATAATTGTTTCCGGCGGTGTGGGGAACTGGCCGGTTGGTCGGCTTTGTTGTCTGACCGGTTCGGGGGTAGTTCTCCCCGCGGCGTGGATGTCCCATCGTGAGCTGGGTGTCCTGCCGGTGCTGGTACGACAGCGAGGTAGTAGGTCACGTGCTCCGTCTTGTCGCGGACGCGGTAGGGACCTTCCCAGTTCGCGACTAGTTTACCCTCGTGGGAGTCTTTCTAGTTTCTTTACAAGACTAAATCGTCGATCTGGAATTCGCGTTTTAGGACCCTGCTGTCATGGCGGAGTGCTACCTGCTGTTTAAGTCGGGCTTCTCGAAGAGATGCCCCCGACCGAATTTCCTCGAATAAGTCGAGTTCCTCTCGGAGGGTGTCGTCGTTGTCGTCGGCCTCGAGGGGAGCCTCAACTCGTCTAGATGTCTCTCGTATCTCGACCGGGATAACTGCTTCGGTTCCATACGTGAGGTGGAATGGTGTCTCCCCCGTGGTTGAGTGGGGCGTAGTTCGGTATTCCCAGAGGACACTGTGGAGTTCCTCGACCCATGCCCTTTTTGCGTTGCCGAGTCTTAGTTTTAGCCCTCTGAGTATTACCCTGTTCGCGGATTCGGCCTGGCTGTTTGTCTGGGGATGTTCGACCGAGGTGAAATGGTGTTTGGTCCCGAGCTTGGTGATGAAGTCCCGCAAATTTTTTTCCGTGAAGTGCGTGCCGTTGTCGGTGACGATGGCGAGCGGGACCCCGAATCTTGCAAGCATATTTCGTTTGTAGAATCAGAGTATGTTATGTGTCGTGATTTTGGCTAGGGCTTTGGCCTCAATCCATTTGGTGAAGTAGTCGACGCCCATGATGAGATACTTGTTCTGATAGGACCCTAGGGTGAAGGGGCCGAGGATATCCATCCCCCACCAGGCGAACGGCCACGAGGAGGAGAGGGATTTGAGTTCGGTCGGTGAAGCGAGGTGCATGTCTCTGTGCCTTTGGCATCTGTCGCATCTCTTTACGCGCTCCCTCGCGTCTATTTGCATCGAAGGTCAGTAGTATCCTGCTCGCAGGGCCTTCCTCGCCAGGGATCATCCCCCGAGGTGCTGCGCGTTGATGCCCTCGTGGATTTCCTCCAGGACGTCTGCGGCCTAGGAGGCGTCAATGCATTTGAGGAGTGGGACCGCGAAGCCCCTGCGATATAGTTTGCCTTCGAGGACGTATGAGTAGGCTCGTCGTTTGATTCCGTTGGCCTCTTTGGGGTCAGCTGGTAGGCGGCCCGCGCTGAGGTAGGCGTGTAGTGGTGCCATCCAACATTTGATATCTCATATGGCGTTGACATTGAGCGGGGCGTCGGCCGCTTTAGTGCTCGGTTGTGATAGGACTTCTTGGATGACCGATTTGTGTCCGCCTCGCTTTTTGGTGCTCGCTAATTTTGAGAGAATATCGGCTCGGGTGTTCTGCTCGCGCGGGACGTGTTGAACTTCCGCGGAGTCGAAACTTTGCAGTTTTTCGGTAATGAGTGCCAAGTATTCGGCGAGGTTATCATTTTTTTCCTGATAGTTTCCTCGTACCTATGAGGCGACCAGCTGGGAATCTGTGTAGATTTTAATCTCTTTGGCCCCGAGATCTGATGCCAGGCGAAGTCCGACCAGGAACGCTTCGTACTCGGCTTGGTTGTTTGTCGTCGGAAAGGCCAGTGTGAGGGAGACCTCTATGATGGTGCCTTGTTCGTTGTCGAGGATGATGCCCGCTCCGCTGCCCGTGGAGTTTGAGGAGCCATCAACGAAGATAGTCCATTTGTGGCTCCCCGCGATAGGGTCTAGCGAGGAGGTCATCTCAGCAACAAAATCGGCCAGGGCTTGGGCCTTAGAGGATTTCCTGCCTTCGTAGACGATGTCAAACTCAGATAGTTCTAATGACCATTTTAACATGCGTCCGGCCATGTCGGGTCGGCCGAGGAGCTGTCGGACGGGCTGGTCAGTTCAGAGCATGATGGTGTGTGCTAAGAAGTAGTGTCGGAGCCGTCGTGCAGCGGTGATGAGGGCTAAGGCGACTTATCGGACTTCGGGACCGTGGAGGGCCTTGCTCGTGAAGTAGATTGGCTTTTGCCCCTCTTCGGTTTCTCTGATTAGGACGGCGCTGACGGCTTCGTTAGCCACGGCCAGGTATAGATATAGGGTTTCTCCCGTTACGGGTCGTGTCAGCATCGGTGGTTCGGACAGGACGCGTTTGAGGTGGTAGAGGGCTTGCTTGCATTCCTCTGTCCATTCGAACGTGGTCTCCTTTCTGAGTAGTTTGAAGAAAGGAAGGGCGTGCTGTATAGATTTGGCGATGAACCGAGAAAGTGAGGCGAGCACGCCGTTGAGGGATTGTATGGACTTCTTCGAGGTAGGTGTGGTGATTTCCGAAAATGCGTGGCACTTGTCCGGATTTGCCTCGATCCCACGCTCGGTCAGGTAGTAGCCAAGGAATTTTCCTGCGCGGACACCGAAGGTGCATTTCTCCGGGTTGAAGCGCATTCAGCAGTTCCTCGCTATGTCGAAGACTTTTCTGAGATGGGCCATGTGGTCGAATTTCGTGTAGGATTTGACGATCATGTCGTCCATGTACACCTCGAGCATGTTGCCGATTTCTCCCCGGAAGACTTTGTTCATCATCCGTTGATACGTGGCGCCGGCGTTCTTTAGGCCGAAGAGCATTACGTTGTAGTAATAGTTGCCCGACATTGTCATGAAGGTCGTGCTCTGTTTGTCGTGCTCGGCCATCGGGATCTGGTTGTATCCCGAGTATGCGTCCATAAAGGACAAGAGCTTGAAGCCCGCCGAGTTGTCGACGAGCTTGTCGATGTTATGGAGGGGGTAGGCGTCCTTAGGACATGCCCGGTTGAGATCGGTGTAGTCAACACACATGTGCCATTTTTCATTATTCTTTTTAACAAGTACAACATTGGACAGCCAGGTTGAATATCGGGCTTCCGAAATAAAATTCGCCTCTAGGAGGTTTTTTACAGCTTTTTCAGCCGCCGCCAATTTTTCGGGGAACTGTCTACGCCTACATTGTACTATGGCCTTGACGGTCGGGTTGATGGACAGTTGGTGGCAGGCGACCTCAGGGTCTAGTCCAGGCATTTCTGCGGTTCTCCAGGCGAAGAGATCGGTGTTCTCGCGGAGGCAGGCTTTCAGTTGTCTCCTCGCTAGGTCGGGGAGTCCGGCTCCGATCTTCACGGTTCTGCTCTTGTCGTCCCCGAGTGTCATAATCTCAAAGTCACCGTCTGGGATGGGGCGCGCTGGGTGGGTGGCCTGCCCGTTGGACTGGTTGGCTTCGTTGGCTTCTTCTTCGCGGTCGTGTTCCTCGGTGAAGCGGCTATCGAGGTCCACAGATTCGACGAGCTCCTTCGGTTCGCTCTTTGGCGTCGCGGTGGGGGCCGCCTTCTTAGTTGCTGGAGCGATGGTGCTTAGGCCTTTCAGCGCTGCCTCGAAGCATCTCCGGGCAGCCTCGATGTCGCCATTCAGGGTCACCACGGCCCCCCGCCTTGTATAGTATTTCATCTTTAGGTGGACGGTGGATGGCACCGCGGTGAGTTCTGCCATTGTCGTCTTGTCCAGGATGCAGTTGTAGAGGGATGGGCACTCGATGATTAAGAAGCGGATATTGATCTCCCTGGTGGTTTCCGTCTCCCCGAATGTGACTTTCAGCTCCACGTATCTCCATGGTCTTGTCGTCGTCCCGTTGAACCCTTGGAGGTCAGAGCCCACGTAGGGGGATAGGTTGGATTCGCCGAGCTGGAGGGTCGTGAAAAGGTGGGTGTACATGATGTCCACCGAGCTGCCTCCGTCGACGAGGATGCGTCTGACATCGAAGTTCGCCATATGTGCCCGTATCAACAGGGGAATGTTGGAGTTGGGGGAGCCCCCGGGTAGTTCCTCGAGGTAAAAGGTGATCGGATTGGATCGGCCGCAGAATTTTTCGAGAGTGCTCATCTTGTCGGAGTTGCTTGTGATAAGCTCTTCGAACTTTCTCTTTACCGATCCTACGGACAGGTTCCCCGTGGAGCCGCCGGAGATGACCATGGCTCTTGGAAAGTATTCCCATCGACTGGTGGGGCGTACTGGCTCGTCGGGTAGATCAGGGTCGTCGGGGAGACCGAATTCTCTATGGGTGAATCAATCTTCAGGGCGGCTGACGCAGAGGGCGACCTGGAGGCCGTTGTCACCGTCTGAAGAGGGAAGTTCTTCGACTTTCTTGGCCTCGGGGGCGTCTTGCCTCGGCGTTTCTCCCCCTGGGTGTATCTCTTCAGGTGGCCGTCTTTAATCAGGATTTCGATCGCGTCCTTGAGATGGATGCAGTCTTCTGTAACATGCCCGTGGCTTCTGTGGAAACGGCAGTACTTTGATTTGTCTACGTTGGGCTTGGGGGTGTCGGTCTGGGGAAGCGGACGCCTCCCTGGACAAATTCGGTCTTGGCACATTCGGCCAGTAGGCGCTCGCGGAAAGCGACTAGGGCCGTATACTCCGTGAATCGGCCGACAGGACCGCTGCTCGCGTTGCTCGCGGGGGCGGTCCTTCCGTCGGCGATCACCTCCGCGCCGGTGGCTTGTAGCTCCGTCCTCTCGGTGCCCGCAGGGGGTCTCTTCAGCCGGGGTCGTCGATCTCTAGGACTAGGTGAAGGGCTCCTCGAGTTCCCGTTCTGGTCTTCCCGCGGAGGGGACCTTAGTGGGGCCTCACGCTCTAGTGCGCCAATTTGTGTGTTCTGTTGAAATAATAGCTGGTTCGTCTGGTTGATGGCTGCGAAGAGGGCGGCCATAGTCGGGTCCGCTCCGGCTGGTACGGGAACTGGCTGGAACGCTGTCGGGCTCCGGGGTCGGTGGTTAGCCTGGTGTGCAGCTTCCGCGGACGAAGGGGACGCGGTCCGGCCGTCCCTTTCGTCGGTCTCCGATGGTCGGGACGTCTCCGTTTGCTTGTCGCCATTCGCGGCAGGGGTGAGGATGAAGTCGGGAATGACATCATCATGGCGTGGGCTAGCCATGATCATGGAGTGTTGGTGAAACTTTGGTTTGCTGCTCGGAGTAACGGGGAAGTTTCTGTTCCCACAAACGGCGCCACTGATCTGACCTGATCAGAAGGGGATCGCTGGCTAGCCACACGCTGTTGGACTGCTGCCTATTCACCGGTGATAAGGAGGAGGGGGTGTACCTGCAAGGCACTCCGATGCCAAAGTAAGAATATGGGCAGAGTGATCACAAGTACAGAAAAAGGGGTAAGAAGTAAATTACCTGACCCTCTTGTGAAAGAGGGTATTTATAAAGAGACCCCAGCGCTGGGCCAACGGTCACTTGTGTTGGGCTGGATTGCCAGGCCCAACCCAGGTGACTGCTAGGGCTTACGTGGCGTAGTGAAGACCAGAACGTGGCCTTCGCCCTAGTTCAATTGTCCTGTGATCTCCGGAAAGTGGGTTTGACCTGCTCTTTCGGAGGTGGGCAGTTGGTTAGTGACGTGTCCCCACATAGGGGAGCACGTGGAGAACGTGTGAAGGACACGTCGTCCTGCCCGACAAGGGAGCAGGTTCCGCCCGCGGAGGGGCAAGGTTCTGCCCGACGGGGCAGTGTCTGGTCGACGGGGGAGTCTCCTGTCCTATGTAGTGGGGCAGGTCGTGCCCGTGGGGGACATTCCCTACTTGGTGGGACCTGCGTCTGACGCTGTGACCCAGGTTGGACTGGGCTTGGCAGGGTACTATTGGGATGGGCCCACGTTGCCCGGCCGGGGCCCATGCCAAAACATAAATGTTTCAGATGTTTTTTCAGAATCTTTGTCTTCATCTTATGCTCTTCTGAATGTCTCTATCGTATGTTATTTTCCAGAGTTTATTCAATGCTTTTTGGAATGTCTCTGATATTTGTTTCATGCCCTTCATATTTCCCAAACTCTTCTCACCTCATTCAATGATCTTCTGAATGTTGTGACTCTTTTTCGTCCAGTTCTGTTTATGGGTAATGATTGTTGCCTCCCCAGCATTGTTGCTTCTCCCTAATGAGTGCTTGCTCATTGCATCGTCTCTATATTTATTGGTTTTCATCTCGTCTACATTTTAAACATCTTATCATTCCACTATTTTCATCATACTAGAGTTCATGGCATGTCAGCATCGCATGATTTTCTCTAGTCCATAGTGTTGCACCCCAAAATTTGCCCCCCCCCCCCTTTTTTCTAGCTTTGACTGGATTTTGTTTCGCATTTCATTTGCATCATCATTAGTTCATAATCCATCATCATACTTTGAATTGGTCTTCTAAGACATGGGATCAGGTGGCTTTCTGAATCAAATCATCAGGTATCAAGTTTACTTTCTTCAAAGAGTTGTCAGGCATCAAGGGTCCAAGAATTCATCGGTCCCTAGGCTCAAGTTGGCTAGCAAGCTTATAACCAGTTGGTTCAGGATCAGATTTTGTTTCTCATCGTGGATAGGAGATCAGGTTTATCAGGGTGATGAAACGTTTTTGAGTCAAGTGTTAGTTATTCGGTCACAATCACGAGTGGACAAAAGTTTGACCTCATTCAAGGGTTTGCTTTTGTTCCAAGTTACTTGCATCGGTGGTTATTTCTCAAGCAACATGTACTCGAGAAATTTTGTTCTATGCAGAGGTTATCAGAGTATCAAGAGTTTGGTTCGAAAGCCAGGATCATCGTAATCAAAGGCTCAGTGGTGGTTCATCTGGGGGTTTATGTTCCTCAATATGGATTCAACAATTAGCATAAGATTTCAAGTTAATTCAGATGGTTGTTGAGAATTGTTCGTGGCAATTTATTCATAGGTTTGCTAATGAAGGCAAGATTGTGTTTCAGTCGGGAATTGAGATTTCATGACCGTATTGCTGGAAATTTTAGTCCATATCCATATCCAAAAACTATATCCAAACTTATCCATTTGATTTTAATCCACTTTTATTTTATTCATTTCCACATCCATTTCTATTTTTTCCAATTATTCAATCCATTTATCATTTCTTTCTAAAATCCAAATATCCCTTTTTTATTATTATATCCAAGTAACCATATTTATTTTATTTAATCCATTTCATACCCATTTTTTTCCTCACTCAACTTTCCCTTTTTTTTTTATTAATATCCATTAAGTCCATTTCATCACAAAAAAAAGAGTGATTTACTAAAAATACATTGGACCTAGATTGTTTAAAGTCCAATTCAATTGTCACTTAAAGTCCATTTCATGTACAAAAATCTACAGAATTATGGCATGAAATTTCAAAATAGATGGGCTTAATTCCAAATTCATGTACCATAAAAAGTTTTCTAAAAATAATAAGGTTGTGAGAACCCACAATTATTTTAAAGTCATTTCTCAATCTTTCCTTTACAAAGAGCTGCGTAAAATCCAAATTAAGGCAACTCAGATCCGTCACGCCTCACAAAGTGGTTCCACACCTCACGCTTTAAGCCATTTGAAATGCAAACACCTGCAAAAGAAGATTTCCAAATCCATCAATGATGTATATTTATCTACACAAACAAGTATGTAAAAAATAATAAGAGTTCCTTGGGCCCATGAACGTTGCTCACATACAATACCCAAGTCCCATGTTCCTATCATATTCTTCTCAAAAAAGAAAGGTAAATGGGAAATTGATGAAGGGCCCATGCGAAGCAGTTACTAGCAGCACCTTATTTACAACAAATGGCACAACATCCTGCACCAAAACGAGCGAGCTCTCATTTTCTTTCCATCTTTGATTCACAAAATGAAAGGGTACATCGTACCATATCACCAGCAGCAAACGACAATGCGTTTTACACACTGATTCTCCTGCTATCCAATTGATCCGTTGGTACCTGCAATACAGACAATACAATACAAAGCGCGCACCATAACGTCACAATTTTCGGCAACAAATTCGTCAAATAAATTTCCCACAAATACCCTTCCGGATTCGGGGATAAAAACTCGACTATTCTCTCCTTCACAGGGGCGTGGACTAACTTTTAAGAGAACAAACCAAAAACTTCCCTTCTAACAGTCCATCCTTGAGACCTCTTCGAACAAGGAATCGGCGGCAGAAGCTCTGAAAACGGCCACGATAGAGAAATCTCACTGAAATACCCTTCTTGATTCAAATCATTACTCTCAAATTAAAAAAAAAATAGAAAGAAAGGGGAAGGGAAGAATCAAAGAGAGACGCCCAAAATTCCTTCGATATAGTCTTCATCCTAAAATCTCCATCTCAAGTTAACCTAACCCATCTTCAACCCAACCGAACCATCATACAAAACCCTATTCAAACCTAAAACAGCCACAAAAAAACCTTATCCAAACAACCTTTCAAAGATTCGAACAAGAATGAATGGAAGGAGAAGGAACAATTGCTTAGAACAAGGAGACACGGGGTCTCGAAGCGAAGAAGGTTGGTCTGAAACCATTGTTTCCATTTCATTGTCATCACCTGCGTTTTTTTTTCTTCTCAGCGGTGGAAATTTTGTGATTTTGGATAGACCAGAGGTCTTTTGTGATTGGGTTATGGGCCATGACCCGTGTTTGTTCTGTTTGGTCCCTCACCCCCTTTTCTCTAAAGTGTGCTGAGTTGATCTTGTGGATGATGGGCTCACAAAGCCCAAGTGATTCCACTTGTTTTATTTTTTAAATAGTTTGTCCAATTTCTAAAAAATATTTTAATAAAGTTTGATTCAAAGAAATAATAATATTGTTTATTTTATTTTATTTATTTTTGCTAGTTTTAGATTCTTCTAAACCATAGTTTTTGTTAAAGGTTTTTTTTGTTTATTATTTATTTTGATAAGTAATTTTGTTAAATGATTTAATGAGAGAGCAAATGTTGATTTCTAAATCATCCTTGGTTTTATTTTGTATACCATTTTCTTCTTCACTAATCATTTCGATCTCGTCTTTTATTCTTTTTGGTGTCGATGACGATACCTCTAAAATCATTATCGGTCAAATTATTGATAGATGACGGTTTGTTCGAGACCACTTTATTTTCTATTTCAATTTCTTCTTTGTTTTTTCGATTTTTATTTTATTTTTTGAACCGATGAAGTCTCTGATTCGTAAACGTTAGCTTTCGAGGACGACAAAACCTTCATTATTTCAAATCTATAGAAAATGACCATTTGGGTCATTTTCTCTACTTTGGGATCGTGAGAGGTTCTCTTTGATTAATTAACATGAAGTTTGCGATTAAGACGAGGTTTAACCTTATTTTCAAATTTCATTTTGTTTTTATCCTATTTTTGTCGGTCAGTGAAGTCTTTATATTCGTAAATGTCAACTTATTGAAGTCTCTAATCTTCATTATCTCAAATCTGTAGTAAATAATCATTTGGATTATTTTTCTATACTTTGGGATCGTGAGAGGTTACCTTCGATTTGATCGACGCGAGTTCATGATTAAGACGAGATCCCACTCCTCTTGATCATTTTTCATTTCACTGATTACTAACCTCCGACTTCAATTTCTGTTAATATCTCACTGTTTATATTCTCGCACATATTCTTTGTTTACATTATCATTAATATTATGTTGTTTATTACCTTGTTCATATTATCATCATTGTGCATATTTCATCCTGTCATATTGCTACATACTGTCATCTAACCCTCTACTTGTTTATTTTATTCAAAATACCAAAAAACATGATAAAATTATCGAAACCCTAAGTTAGTGTATTATTGATCCTCATCATAGGAATTGAAGTTTAAACCCTTGTGCATAAACCCTAGTTTAAATTTTGTCTGAACTCTTTTCCGTTTGTTTAGCTTAGGACACCTCGCGCACACACGGCTTTCTCTTAGGCTATCTGATAATGAGACCATTTATTTCTTGCAATCCCCTGTATTTTGCATGTATCCCTCTCCCGTTACCATGTAATAGCTTAGTCCTTTTCATGCTTGCTTGCTAATTGCTAAGAAAGATAAAATTGAATTAGGTTAGAACACATTTTCAAAATAAAGAATGAATGAGGCTTTGATCCAACGTCAAGCCATTTTTCAAACTCTTTTCAAATTGAACCACCTTGGGGTTTCACCTCCCTTTTGCCACCTCACCAAAACCTTGTACATATGCAACCCTTGTAAGTTGATTGCTTCACGCATTGCCACCAACCTACCATGCTCTATTCTCCACCTTCACTTTCCAAAACTTCTTTTCAAAACTTTTCTCTTAAAACCTTGGTCTCGTACCAAGTGCATTTTCAAACTTTTTTCCTAATAAAACTTGAATGGTTGTGGAGTGATTAGGCGCATGCCTTCTCCTATTCCGAGTGCTTGACATTACCTTTAGGGTTCACTGTCGTAAAACACTTACCATTCGATATCAAAACATTTTTAATAAAGAGAATAAAGTTCTTTTTGTATTGAACTAAAGAGAGAGGATTGAGTGCAGACTTCTTCCTCTCCGAGTTTCAGGATACTCATTGTAGAGTGTGTGGTCTCGATACTCATCTTTCAATACGAAGACGTGACTATATTCGCCACACCTTTTCATAATAATTCTTTTGAGATAAAGAATTGGGTACTACCCGCAAGGGGTTACTATCCGAGGACCTATTTCACTCCTAAAAACAACTTCCACTAATCAAATGTGACATCTTGCCTCGAATGGGGAAAATTAATCTTTTCAAAAAGGATATGTTACGTCTGTTCTAACCCAAACAAGTAACGCCTAAGACTCCACAAGCGAGCAGCAATACACCTAACTGCTAGAATGCGCACAGTAGCATCATCCATAAAACACCAGTTAATCGTAGGCCGAACTACGGCTGCTCTGATTCTTCATTCCCTAATGAGGATATGTAGGCACGAGGATCTCTATCCTTGACGAGCACACTAACAACTAACTTCCCCTTTCTCTTGCCCCAGTGCAATTGAGACCAACCTGTTATTCGAAACTTTTCTCTCGCCCAGTGTGATCGAGACCTGTTCTCGTAGTTACCCGAACTACGTTTGCTATGATTTCTCATACGAGACGAGGATACGTAGGCACAAGACGACAATGTTTTGGCGAGAAACCTTCCCCCATCACCCATAGTTTCCCGAACTACGTTGACTCTGACTTTCTCATATCTGTTGAGAATACGTAGGCCTAGGACGACGATGTCCTATCAAATCTCTTATTCCCCTTATCTCTCCTTTTCCCTGTCTTTAACCTTTTCTTTACCCCTTGGAACACTCTTAGAAAGCATTAACTTTTAGCAAATATCTTCACACATAGATAAACAAATGGTTCCCATTAAGTACGATGGATGCGAGGGGTGCTAATACCTTCCCTTCGCATAACCGGCTTCCGAATCCTTTCCCTTGGTTGCGAGACCATCTTATCCGTCCTTTTCTTAGGGTTTTCTCGATGTTTTCCCTTCCCCTCATGGGATAAATAAAGTTCGATGTCGACTCTTCTGTCTTTCCGTTCTCGCTTTCTCCGTCGTTGCTTTTTTTTGAGTACCGACACATAACATTAGCATGTCATTGCATCTAAGGGCAAAAATTTTGGTTATCTGTATTTAAATACCTTTCGCCATGATTTCACGAGGATTTTCATCACTCATGTCATCCAGTGAATATATTTAAATAGGGGCAACTGTCATACCCCAAATTTTATCCTCGGATCCTTTGATCGTTTTATATTTTAAGTCAGCCATTTTCGCATCCTTCTAGTTGAGCAATTTCATTTTATCATTATCGTGTCTTTTAGTCAATTTTATCATCCCATTTTAGATTAATTCTTTTTTTATCATCTTAGGATATAGTTTTTTATTATTTAGTTTTATTTTTAAATTTAGTTTTTTTAGTAGTTATTTCTAATTTAGTTTTTTTTCTAACTTAATTTATATTTTAATATAGTTTTAGTTTAGTTTAAGTCTAATATAGTTTTCATTAATTAGTTTTTTTTAATTCGACATAATTTCTATTTAGATAATTTTAATTTAGTTTATTTTTTTAATTAGCTTCTGTACTTTTATTTATTTTAAAATGGATCTTTTTATCTATTTGTTTCTATGGTCAAAAACCCTGCTTCACATCCCATTCACGAAGAGATGATTAAGGATACAATAGTGTCGCTCAAGGTGAAGAACATTCCAAGCCCAAAGCTGCTGCCAAGTCCTCATCGAAACCGTACAAAATCCGCATCATTTACACAAAAACCTCTCAACTATGTGACCATCCAAAACCCGCAATAAGTCGTACGACCTCTGCATCTACCTCAAAGCCACACGAAAGTGACACTTTACAAAATCATACCTCTGCTGCTACCAACAATAGTTCTGCAAACCAAAGTCTTCCCACAAACCTGCAAACAAAACTGCATTATGAAGATGCCACACTCCACCCTTTAACAACTCATAACGAGACAAACAACATCAAACCTGCATTTAAAGAATACTTTGTCACTCTAATTCTTGATAACACCAAACCTACATTTACATACTTTCCAACAGCACAAGCAACAATGACAACACCATCTAATTCTTGACAAGGCCAGAGTTGGAGATCAATAAAAAGAAATAAAAAAGATTTAATTCGCAAAAAGAAAAAGGAGGAGAAACTTCACAGACCATAATTATTGCAGAACAACTTACACCTTAAACGACTCACCGACTTTCATTGTTTGGATCTTCACCATCACTTTCTTAGTGCATCAAAACTCTTCTTCACAGCTTGCGGTAAACAACCTACCACCATCATCCATACTACAACCTTATTACTTATTACTCACACGAAAACATTTCTTTCCCTTACCACATATCAGCAACCCATCATTTCAAACTTTCTCTTCACTTCTAACAAAAACAGACTACAATTACCTTCATCAAAGAATAATTTCCCTCGTCGCCATAACCAAAACCTTTCAACCATCTTCTTAACCCTCACAAACTTCAAACATTATCCTTCAAATCACAAAACTTCATCAATTTCCAAACTCAAACCCAAAACCCAGAACAGAGTGAGACGCGAAGAAGAAAGATCAAACGAATTTGAATAATCTAAAATCAAATCACGAATCCAACCTAAATCGCGTAAGAGACAAAAGAGCGAGAGAACACGATCTTAAGGGGAGAGAAGGTTGATATTGAGTGTGAATCTTTGTTTTCAATTTGCCTGTTGAGTTCATGGTTCGTTTGTTTTTTATTTTTTCCAATTTTGTGCTTTTGTTTCCTTCCACCGTGTGTGTTACATCTTTCTCTAAGAAAGCAGCTGCGTGGGTACTTCATTTAGGCTTTTATTTTTCTTTCACTTCAACATCAAACGGGTTAGGACCCGTGACCTAGGATCTGCAACCAGAATTTTGGGCTTTTCTTCTTAATCTGTTTGGGGTCACACATCCACCCGGTCCCTCTTTTTCTTACTTGGGCCTTTCCTTTAACCCCAACAAATTTCATTTGTTTTTTAGATAGGATTAATTAATTAGATTTGTATTAGATTAAGGTTTGTTTAGAATTTTTTTTAATTAGAACATAATTAGTTAGTTTTAATTAAAGGCTAGTCTAATTTAGTTATTTGAGTTTTAATTAGAAATTAATTTTAAATTAGAAATTAGTTAATTAGTCTTTTAGGATTTAGCTAGTTAATTATTTTTAGATAGATTTTAGTTTAATTTGATTTCATTTGTTTATTTATTTTTAATTTAATCATGACATTTCTATTTTTTAATTAATTCTTGATCTTCGATCTAATTATTGTTTATTTTTGGCTATGTTTAAGTTCTAATTTTGATGTCATACCTTTGGAGTGTTTGATTTGCCTGAGTCTTTACTATATATTGCTTTTCCTCTAACACTTGGTGATCAAGGTTTATCTCTTTGTCCCTCAGTTGTTTCCTCTCTTGATTTCAAAGGAAGATATCCTATGTTGACTGCCATATCATATTTAGCCTAACCGTAGGTCTTTACACTTTATCCTAACCCTACTATTAGAGTCACTGTACTCTATGTGAGTGTCCTGCCATAGACATTTTCTTTCCCTTTTAACCCAGCCTTAGGTTTAGAGTCGCTTCACTCTATGTAGGTGTCTCACCGCAGACATTTACTTTTCTCTTTAGAACCTTGACCATAGTCAAGAGTTCCTCACCCTTACTGAGAGGAACTACGGTTGCTCTGATTCCATTCCCGTCAGGATACGTAGGCACGAGATGCGATGTCTTGGCGAGCATACTTTGTATATACTTTAGATCTTTACCTTAGCACTTTTCCCTTAGTAAGCAATTTTAGCATAACACAAATACTAACAAGAGGTTCATGTAGAGTACTATAGATACTTAGGACGCTAACACCTTCCCTAGGCATAACCAGCCCCCGAACCTTAGATCTTTTACCAACCCCCGAACCTTGGATAAATCAAAGCTCGGTGGTAAACTTCATGTTTTGTGATTCAAGTTAAATCCAATAGCTTAATATTCGATTCTCGCCGCAACAGACGCGAAGACCAACCCCCTGAGCAGAGGGGACCCGCAGGCCGGTTCACTGGGTACACGCTGTTTATAGCTACTCGCGAGCGCATCCTGTCCAAATGTTTTAATTCGGAATTTCAAAGGGGCGGTGTCCATTTCCCTAAACCGACACCCCTGAAGTCCAACATGGACAAATCCAAATACTGCTGGTTCCACCGAAGTGATGGACACGTCACGGGGGACTGCATCCACCTCAAGGATGTAATTGAGATCTTAATCAAAGAAGGGCACCTTAAATAGTACACATGGAGAGGTGAAGCTCCCCGGCTTGAAGCCTGCGAAGCCAAGAGGGTCGAGGAAGTGTCTCCTCCCTCCAACGAAGCGGGACTACAAGTCACTCCGTGTATCTCCCGACCAGAGGATTTCCTCCTTTTTAGCGAGCCCGCCATACCGTTGTCCGCCTATAGTCCGTGGGAGGATTTCCCATCCACCCTGGTCATATCTAGTGGGGGGGGCCCAGCAAGCTATCGGTAGGGTCGGTCAAGAGGAAATTCGAGGAACTCGTCGACAAGAGCTCGAAGACGAACGCTACCCTCGACAAGTTCAAAGGTCAATCGAACCAAATCACCTTTTACCTCGAGGAACTTCTTGGGGGTGCACCCAATTCCAGCATTCCCCTCCTGATCAGGGCTCAGATGGCAAACTTCGACGTGCGTCGAATCCTAGTCGACCAAGGGAGTTCGATGAACATAATGTACGCCCACCTGCTCACGACCCTCTAACTCGACGAAAGCCACGTGACCCCGTATGTTGGCTCTGATCTCCAGAGCTTCAACGGTACCACCATTAATCCTTGGGGATACGTGGAACTACTCATCACATTCGGAGCCAAGGAGACGACCAGACAGGTCAAGGTCCGCTTCTTGGTAATTGAATGCCCCTCCTTGTACCAGTGCATCCTGGGCAAGACCCTTGATCCAGCGGGGACCCTTCAACCGAGCCCCACCACTGCCATACCATTGAGGCAGAACACCCAGCTCGTGATGGTAAGTTCATGCCCCGGAAAAAGACCTTGATCGAGATCTTGGCCCCATCATCGATCGGATACCAACTACGATCACCCAACCAGTTTCCCGCACAGTTGGTCATCAAACAGGTCGAGCAAGAAAACAAACAGAAATGCAATTCATACATAAAAAACAAGCAAACATAAAAAATGAAGCACGCGCAACATAAAAGTAAAGTTACTACATTCCCAAAATGGCGGGCAAAGCCCATTGTTCAAAAATTACAAGAATGGCACGGAGGCCAAAAACAGATACATCAAAAGTAGGCATGCAAGCCAAGAAAATAACATAGGCACGCAGGCCAAAAAAAACAAAAATAAAACTAAGAGTCTTCATTCTTCTTCTGCTCATCACCCACCTCGACCAGCCTTCGTCTTCCTCCTCGGCTCCTGGTGCGACCATGCGACCCTCGATGACCTGATGGAAGGGCCCCGTCCCTTTAGTGACGAACGGGACGTCCGGGTTCATGATTCGGAGCTACTCCACAGTACTGTCATAGCCCACCTTGAGAGACCCTAGGAAATTCTGCTTGAGCTGCCAGATCCTCAACACCAGAGCCGCCCGAGACACCATGAGCTTTTCCTCGGCAGTCTCGTCCTCCGCAGGCTGAGAAGCCGCCTCCAATTCCACAATCTGCACCAAGAGCCCCGTCTTTTCTTCACCCGCGACCTTTAACTGCTTTTCCACCTTGCCGTGGAGCCTAAGCTGGGCAACACTCTTTTCTTTATCCTGGACGACATCAGCAACCAACTTTTTCCTCTTTGCCTCGACGACCGCAAGGTCATCCTGCAATTTGGAGAAGTCGGCTGAAGAGCAAGCCTCATCATTGAGAACCAGAGCCATCTCAAAGACCCACATAACTGCGGCCAGATCCTCTATCAGAGCCTTCTTCCTCGTCTGTTGATCAGCGCCTAAGATGACTTTGGTCTCCGCGGAACCCACCATTAGGGAGTTGGCCCCACCGAAGAAAGCTGGCAGCAGATAATAGGGTAGGAGCAAGAACCTCTCCTCGACGCTAACCATGGTGAGGTCGATGGTCTCGGGCTCACTGACTCGCGACCTCTTAGGTGTCCTCTGCGAGGAGGGGGACTGGCTGCTCTGGGGGGAAGAAGAGGAGCCACCGGGCCCCTAATCGGGACCAGGCATCTGCTGTACCTGGGCAATCCACCCCTTACTAGATTTCTTCTCGCCCCTGCTGGCCCCCAACCTTTTCACACGCTCGTGCATGCTCGTCATCTCTCATACAAAAGAAAAATAAACAAAGTCAGTAAAACAAACCAACAAAAAATGCGCAGACAAGGTCTGAGCGAAAAACGGACCCACTACTTAAGAGACGCAGGCCTTCCACATCAGACGCACACTCGAGAAGGGCCCTCGTATTGATCAATTGCAACTCTTTAAGAATCTCCCCGTGCGAGTCGAGGATAAAATTCTCTTTCAGCGTCACGCATTTTGCAAGGGTAAAACTAGCCACAAAAGCGACCAACTTCTGGTAGGCTACCCGGTCGTTGGCATCTAATGAGCCTACTCGCATTATGTAGCTTTTCGTGCCCTTGTCGAAGTGTTCCTCCATCCAAATCAGCGGAATCTTTGGCACTAAGACCTCTTTGGACTACCCGTCTCTTTCCCGGACCTTGAGGTTGAAAAGCAAGTCCACGGTCGTGTGAGTGACAGGCTTGACAATGTAATATCGATCCTTAAAACTTTGGATGGAATCCATGTATGCCCAAAAAATCCTCCTCGGTTGCGTCAAATACACCTAGCTGTGTTGACCATCGAGCATTTGTCTTTGAAGGTGGAAGATGCGGAAGAAAAGGGTGAGAATGGCCCCGATGTTGAGATGTCGACAGACGAGGTCATACGCCCGCACGAACGCAACCACGTTAGGATTTAGTTGCGAGGGCGACGACCGAAGCCAGTCAAAAACTCCTAGTTGGAAGTCAGTGAAGAGCAGACGCAGTTTCGCTTCTCGGAAGGTAAACTCATACATGGGGAACCTCATCACCTTATACGCCGAGTGTAATACTCCAAAATTTTCCCCGAGATTATTAGGTTCATTTCGCACGTCATCTCATTATGCATGGAATTTTAACTAACTGCTAACCGGTTTGTTCAGTCTATTGCTGTTGTAGGAAAAATCACATTGTGCGCTCGTCTCCGAGTCTTGGAACTTATTTGATGATGAGCGAAATTTTACGGCAGTTTCAACGTTAAATCAGTGCGAAGATTTGATTTGAAGAATTTATTGTGACAGATGTGTGCTTTCCTGCTTTCTTCTAGTCGACAGTCGATTTTAAAGGAACAGTGGAGGTTCGGATAAATCTCATTGAAGGAATTTAATCAGTTTGATTTGCCTGGATAAATTTAATCGGAAGATTTTAGTCATTTGAATTTAATTGAACAAGTTGGATTTAATCAATTTGAATTTATTTGAATGAGCTTGAATCGGAAGAGTTTGGTCATTTGCGTTTAATCGAACAAGTTGGATTTATTCTGATGAGGTTATTCGTTTAAGTTACCAAATGAATTAGTCGGAGATTTTATCGAAGATGGGATTTAATCGGATAAATTGGATTCAGAAATTCACATTAATAGAATATAAAATTTTTATTTTATTATTTTGTTACAATATCCAAATAATGAAATAGAATTTTTATTTATGCTATTATTTTATTACAATATCCAAAAAGAATAAAATTTACAAATTAAATTACATTTTCCTAAATTTCCTAAATTGGTCCTAAAAAAATCGGTTCCGCTTCCGATTCTTCGAGTTTCTGACTTTTTTCGAACCTGCAAGATAAAACAATAGAGCAAATAATTTTTTTTACGGTTAGAAATCTGGTTTTTGTTGGTTCCGATACCCTCAGTTTAATTTCATCATCGGGTACGTTGGGAGGGCAACGACGAAGTCGAAGCCAGCTCCCGACTTATTTTCTCGGCCCCGACACAAAATCAGGCAACGTATGTTCTTTTTTGTGTTCCGAGAGAGAGAGAGAGAGAGAGAGAGAGAGAGAGAGAGAGAGAGAGAGAGAGAGAGAGAGAGAGAGAGAGAGAAATTGTTTTTTAAAAAAATGATTTTTGAAAAAAAAATGCTTTTGAGAAAAGCACTTTTTCATAAAAAATGCTTTTTGCCAAACAAACTCCTAACGAAATCTGAAAAGTAGCAAATGGGTTTGTAAGAGCAACAATAGCGAAGCCAAATGCATCACCACAATCAAACAAGCAAGCCCAAAGCGCAACAAATCCATCAGACGCGTAACAATATCAACAGAACATCCTGGTAAAACGCAATATTTCAACAACAGAAGCATCGAATTTGCAGATCAACAACGAAAACAATGAATTTCGCAAGCCAACAACCCAGTCTCCAAATGCTACAAAATCATCACAAACAGTAAATTGAATCGGCATGCATTAAATCCGCAACTATTATCGCAAAACAACTTAAGGATCCAGGCCCACAGAAACAAGGATATAAGAATATGCATTAACATCAGAAAGGGGGGATTCGAAAAAGGAAAAAACCCAGAACGAGAAAAACCTTAAATCACCATCATCAAACTTCATCACAGAGAATCGAAAAGGAAAACCCATCATCAATAAAACTGCAACCGCCGCAAAAGCCGTGGGATCCGCCTCAGAACGTCAGCTTCATCATCGGCGGAACCAACAAAACCCGAAAGGCGGCGGCGGAAACCATAAGGTCTCAAACACCAGCCGAGCACAACCGGAAGCCATCATTAAACAACAACAACCAGTAGTAAAACGAAACGGTAAAGACTGCATCATATTGGATCTTTTTTTTCTTTTCATATTCTTTCAGGTGTTACAAAAAGAAGAAAAAAGAGAACGATCCATGGAGAAGAGAAGAAGGACATGCAAGCAACAATGGTGAAATGGGTTTGCGCCGTCGGCTGTTAGAGAGGAAGAAGAAGATGAAACAAAAGTGAAAACCTAGCAGTGCATCAGAACGTGCCCCTCCCCCTTTATTACTGGCATTTTAGCTTCATTTTTATAACTTTAATTAGCATTATTTTATAACTTTAGTTAATTTCATTTTTATAACTTTAATTAATTTTGTTTTATATAACATATAATTTATCATTTAACAATATAACTTATAACTAACTTTTTTTAAATATAATTTATAGCTATTTTGCTTTATAATTGGTAGTTAGTTTAACTTTTAGCAAATTGTAATAAAACAAACCTTTAGGTTTCTATTAGCATTTTTAAGAAAGAGGATTTTTATATTTATAGAATTGCTAGTTCATTAAAATGAAAAATAGAGTTTTTCTGTAAAGTGAAAATAAATCTTTTTTTGTAATTACTAATAATGTTTTAAAAATAATTCTAATTTGATTCTTCTTTTCAAAATTAAAAATAAATTATTCTTTTTAAATAAAAATTCAAAAAAAGTAATAATAAAGAGTGCCTAACTTGTTTGTTTCAATTTCTGTCTAATCATCATTTGATCCCTACTCATTTTTGCTTACTAATCTATGTTTTTATTCATATTTCAATTTTTCTGTTGTAATTATGCGAGGATCTCGTCGCTTTCTTTTCCGTCATTACCTTTACATTTTTTTGGGTTGTAATTATGTGAGTACATCGTCGCCTGTTTCCGTCGTTATTTTGGCATTTTTCATGATTGTAATTTATGCGAGTGATCGTCGCTTTGCACCTTTTCTTTATTTTATTGCTTTCATTACTTCCCCGTATTTCAATTATCACCGTTGTAGTAATTTGTCATTTGAATTATTTACCGTTAACCCTCCGAAGGATTAGGTCTAGCAGTTTGCCCGTCGAGTGAATAACCCTAACCTTTGAACATTTCCCTTTCCAAAACCCTAATCACATTAGGTTTCCTGCCGTGGAATACTTATCATTTTATTCAATTCAACTTTACAACCTAGAGAATTCGAGTCACCGTACTCATATTTTTAGACGTCCTGTCGTGTACTATTTTACCCTTTACCCTAGCTTTAGGATAAGGAGTCTCCGCACTCCGTTTTAGGATTTCCCACCGTGGAATACCTAGTTTAACCCTAATTTCAATTCAACTTTTCAATCTAGAAATAGGAGTCGCCACACTCCACGTAAGCGCTTCCTTAAGAACGCTTATTCCCCATTGAAACCTTGACCACAGTGAAGAAGTTTCTAACCTTCCTTTCAAGGGGAACTACGATTACTCTTATTTCATCCCATACCTAGGATACGTAGGCACAAGATGCGAATCTTGCCAAGTAAACTTAGGACTAACCCTTAGGTATTTCTGTCACTCTTAACCCTTAGCTCAGTATATATCCTCAAGAAAATAATAAAGTGTTGCATTGAAAATCGGATATCAAGCTATTAAATTAACTTGAATCTTAATTCTTTTACAACCGAACTTTAATTTATCCAAAGGAAAGGTCTAAAGAAAGAAAAACCTTTTTCACGATGTAACGACAACGCTTAAGAGATTCGGGGATCGGGGGTTGGTTATACCTAGGGAATGTGTTAGCACCCTAAGCATCTGTAGTACTCTACAGGAACCTTTTGTTTGATAGCTTGCTAAGTTTGTGAAAATGTGTTATGGATTGGAAAAAGGTATAAGTTGAAACCTAAAGTTATATACACTAAGTTTGCTTGCAAAGATATCACATCTTCTGCCTACGTATCCTAACTAGGATAGAATCAGAGCAATCGTAGTTCACCTCACAAGGGATAAAGAACACTTGATTATGATCAAGGTTCAAGGGGGAACAAACATGACAATGTTTGTGTGGAGTTTGACAAAACTCCCTAATCTAAATTGTAACACTCAAAAGGGGAAGTAAGAAATCATGATGATGATTCTTACATAGAGTTGACAAACTCTATCCTAGGGTTCTAGTTGAAGAACGCTCCGAGTACAGGTGGGTATTTCAGACTTAAAGCAAATTCTAATGGTTTCTAAACTAAGGTTAAAGTGACTTAACAAATTCAAGGGATGAGTAATGAGCTATCCATGACACAAGGGTCAATGGAGAGACTTTTCCTTTGAAGGAGAGAGGGGAGACAACTGGGATGAGAGCTAACAAGCTTCATCACTTAGGGTAAAGAAAATTACTTAACAAGGCAAAAACATGATAAAGATAAAGAGTATGGTGACAACCATTAAATGGAGATGTTTAATGTAAAAACAAAGATGCAATGATGACAATCAAAGCAGATGGGTAAGCAGGAAGTGTAACGACAAATCGAGCTTAAGGAAATTCAACAGATGAGGTAAAATGAAAATGGTAACAACCAAATAAAAATCCTAGCATGTTAACTAACATCTAAGGATATGAGGGCAAGCAAAACATAAGCATATACAATTACAACAAGAGAGAAATTCATCTGCACATGTGAAAACGATCGTAAAACGCACCTAACTTGCAAATAGTCAAAAGGGATAAAAAATTAGGAAAACATGGAATTTGAAAATATGGAATGAAAGTAGACATCAAAACAAACACAATTCAAAAAGAATGGGTGAAAAATGATTAAAAATAAGTGAGATATGAATTTTTGAAAATGGGGTGAAAAATAACAAAAATTGGTAAAAGGGGGTGCCCTCCTCAGGGGTCGAACCCAGGTTCAGTATGTGCAAGGCGTGTTTTTGGCAATGGTCTTACCACTGGGGTGGCTATACATCCGTTGATGAAAGCCACCCCATAAATATATATGGGGTGCCTACAAAACTGGCTGGGCACAAAAACACACAAACTCAATGATTTGCATTTTAGCCATAACTTCCTCAATTCTTGATGTTTTTTCACAAAATTTTAGTGTAACTTGAGTATTTTTTTCATGAGGAACAAGATGACACTTTTAGTTTTTTGAAATGCTTCCTCTATTTTAAAACCCGATAGCACATGTATGTTGAAGTTTTGAAGTACATGTTGATATGTAAAACCTGTTCTAAACATTTCCAACTCAAACCAAACACACACGCACACACTATAAACATAATGCTGGATGATTTTGAATACCAAGATTGAGCCTAAACAAACTGTGACAGAAAGTGAGGTTCAAGTTGCAAATTTGTGTTTATGGTGTGCATGAAGATGTTCAAATTCAATTCGAAACAGTTTTATATCATTCCAATCATATACACACATCATACAAATGCTCATGAATGAATCTAAACACAAATTCAGATAGAAAACAAGATGTTATGGGAAATAGTGTTCAGGTTGCAACTGTCATGAATAGGATGCATAATGATGTTCAGTTCTGATTCTAGGCAGTCTCAAATTGGATTAAATGCACACACATATTGAAAACATGATAATGAATGAATTCAATCAAGAGTTTTGGATCAGAGCAGTTTAAAATAGGAAATGATATGCAAGCTGCCAAACTGTCATGTGAGATGCATGATGAGGTTCAGTTTTGATTCCAAACATATTTAAGTAAAATGAAACATATACACACTATACATACATTATATTGAGTGAGTTTAAGCTAAGAAAACAAGCTCAAAATGGTTTGTGGTGAAAATGGCCTTCTAATTGCAAAATTAACATGTGTGATGCACCAAAGAGTACAATTCAGGTTTTATGCATATCTACACCAAGTGAATCATATATGCATCCTGAAAATATGTTAACAGATGAAATTAACCAAAAGAGATGGTTCAAAACAGACTGTAGCAAAAAATGACATTTAAGTTGCTCTTTGGTTTTAGGATGATGCAGTAGATTGCTCAAAACTAGATTTAGGTACATTTTGATCATATGAATCACATACACATTCCTCATATATACAAACAAGTGAGTCCAAGCAAGAAAAATGGTTCAAACAGGGCTGGTATGAAATTCGGTGAGTTAAATGCAAAATGATGCTTTTAAATACAAGTTGAATGACCAATTCAGTTTCTATGCACAAATTGACCAAATTAATCACTCACACACATTGAAAACATGTTATGGGATGAATTTAAACAAAAGGTATGGCTCAAAACAGGCTGACATGAAAAGTGGTGATCAAAGTGCAAGTGTGTATGTGTGAAGATGCATGATGATACTCAATTCTAGTTCTGTGCACATTCAGGTCAAATGAATCATACATACACCATACATACATGATATTGAGTGGAATAAAACACATTTTGAAGTTAAAAGAATGTTGTCATGAAAAATGGTACTTCAAGTGTAGGTTTGTGCTTGTGTAATGCATGAGCATGTTCAATTTTAGTTCAAAACATTTTCAGGTTAATTCCAACATATACATATCACATATTCATGATATTGAATAAGTTCAAACACAATTTGGGGCTAAGAGAAGACTGTCATGAAAAATGAGGGTTTGAGTTGCAAATTGGTCATTTTTGATGCAAACATGAAAAAATGCAATTTAACATTTTAAGCACTAGTGATCAAGTTAACTTCACACACATATTGAATACATGATGTTGGATGAATTTGAGCATAAATCTAACCACCTCTAGGCCTGAGATCACAACTGGGGGGTTCATGGCAGAATTTTGGTACAAGACATAACATATTTCCAACATAATGAACCAAAAATGCTAAAACATGAAATTATGGTGTAAAGCAAAGATGGAGTGTCTACATACCTCTAGTAGACTGTGTTGAGCAGGTTTGATCAATAAGAAACCCAGATAAAACTTCAAATGCACCTAGCTTCGGAGATTTCTTCTTTTTGAAGCAAGGATGCAAACTTCAAGACAGTTGGAGAAATAAACTCCACCAATGATCCTTAACCCTTTAGACAGTTGAGAAATGATATATGTGAGGTGTTTGAGTTGAAAGCAGGCATGACCAAGCTTACCAAGATGATTCAAGTACTGATTTCTAGAGGAGAGCCGCCTCCGAGGACCTTCATTCAGGAAGTTTCAAGTGTTGATCCACCTCTTGTTCAAGTGCCACCCTCTACTTGGCCGAAATTTGGTTTACCTCCTAATTACTCTTCACCTTTTGCATCTACTGCTACGATTGGTCAAACAGTCAGACCAGTTTTTCAAGCTCCCGTCCTTACCGAGGCCAGACCTGTGGTCTACACTGTTAACCAGACTGTCCAAGCTCCCTATGAGTACAATGCTTCCGGTGTTCAAAGGGAAGACCAGGAAGATTTTGTTGAGCCTGAGATTACCCATGAATAGTTTCAGATCATAAATAAGAGACTCCAAGCTGTCGAGGGTACTGATTTCTTCAACGTTGATGCAGACAATATATGCCTAATTTCTGGTCTTGTTTTGCCTGCCAAGTTTTGTAGAAGCACATTTCAATCTCAAGGTTTTGATGACGTCAACAAAGACTCAAGCTCATTCCATGATTGCAAGCAAAAAGTCAAAGCTTTCAAGACTGATCAAGATCAAGACTTCTTACACTATATACTCGTGGGGGTATATGTACTAAGAAGCTGCTTGCACTATATACTCGTGAGGGTATATACTCTGAAGATAAAACCAGAAGCATATCATCTATGGAATATTATCAAGCAATTCAAGAATCATGTGCAAATGGTCATCCAAGTTTCAATATTTGGACTCAAGCTTCGGTATATCAATATTCACTCCTTTAATTAATATACAAGTGTTCAAATATTTTTAACATGATAACATATTGCATTTGCATGGTTTTAAAATCATTTGAATTGGTATAACACTTTTTAACTCAAGCATTTTTTGAGTTTTAACAGTGTTAACCGATTAACCATATGGGTTAATCGGTTAACGACCTTAATTTTTGAATTCTCTGGGCCAACATTCAAGTGTTAACCGATTAACCTATAGGGTTAACCGATTAACACTGAACGAATTTTGAAAAATTATTGCTGTTAAAATTCAAATGTTGTTTGAATATTATGCCTTTTCATTTTGTGATTCATACTCAAATTATACCTTTTTGAAATGGTGTTTTGCTCATATAAATTCTGAAAATTTCAAATTGAAAACAACCTCCAATAATTTTCAAAATCATCATTGAATCAAATTCATTACTTTTCAAATATTTTCAAATATTTTCAAAAGTGTTCATATTGTTCATACAATTTCATATCCAGATTTTTGAACACTTGTATTGATATTGAAAATTGAATTCTGATCAAAAGGAGAAGATCAATCATTAGATTGATATTATCATTGTATCACTTTCAAATTACAAAAATACAAAGTTATTTCTATTGTGACTTGTGATCCAGGATTGTTGGAGACAAGGGCTAGTGTTTGCAAGAGGATTGTTCTTGCACACTAGTTGTTGATTAGTTGTTAGATTGTAGGCCTCACCGGTTGATGATGTGATAGGTTGTACTTTCTAAAACTATAGTGAAAACTCTCTTTCATGTGGAAAGGGGAGTGGAGTACCTTCGGATTGTGAAGGGAACCACTATAAATCTCCGTGTTCATTTTCCTTTCTGCTTTTACTGCTTTAATAATGAAGAACTTAAAGAAGAAAAATTCAAGAATATCAAAAAACCGGAAAAAGTTTCTTAAGCCTAATTCACCCCCCTCTTAGGCATACTCTGAACTTACAAGTTCAAGACTCCTGAATTTGTGAAGTATTAAGGTCACTCATGTCTAAGAGCCCATCTAGTCATGTACTTCCGAAAGATGGCAGCTTACACCAACAATCAGAAGATGCTCATCCATTGCTTTCAAGACAGTTTGAGTGGTGCTTCTCTCAAATGGTATATGAACTTAGAGCATAACAGTGTCCACTGCTTCCAGGATCTTGCCAACGCTTTTATGAAGCAATACAAATACAGTTTGGACATGGCTCCCGATTTCCGTCAACTTCAAAGTATGTCTCAGAAGGAAAAAGAGTCGTTCGAGGAATACGCTCAGCGCTGGAGGGAGTTAGCTTCCCAAGTTGAACCCCTATAACGGAGAAGGAACTAACATGAATGTTCATGGATACTTTGTCTCCTTTCTATTGGGAAAATATGATTGGGAGTGTCTCTTCAAGCTTTACCGATCTAGTGACTATTGGCCAAAGGTTAGAAGAGGGTTTAAAAAATGGTAAGGTATCCAAAGCGGCCGAATCTTCTAATGGTGCAAAGAAATCCTATGGGAATTTCCAGAAGAAGAAAGAGGAACAGACAAATGTTGTCATAACTGAATCAAGAAGGCCTCGCCATGGACTTCAACCTATTGATCATCATGTTGTTGCTACTCCACAGCCAGCTCAGACTCCTCAACGTCCAGTTATTAGACAAGACCAGTATCGAAATAGGAATCATTTTGATCCTATTCCCATGACTTACACAGAACTTTATCCTTACCTGGTTCAACGAGGGCTGATCACTACAAGGGAATTACAACCTTCTCCTAATCCTCCTCCAGTTGGATTTAGGGCTGATCTCCAGTGCGCTTTTCATGAGGGTGCCCTGGGCCACGACTTGGAGAATTGTTTTGCACTAAAAGCTAGAGTGCGTGAGTTGGTTAGAACTGGAATCCTTGATTTTACGGATAATCATCCAAATGTCCAGAAAAATTCTTTGCTAGTGCATCAAAAGGGAAACTTCAGACAGGACGACTCATCCTTGTACTGATTTAGTCATTAGGCCTTTTGTTTCTCGTTGTTTGTACTTTCCTTATTTTTATAAGTTGTTTGCTTTCAAATTATGTTTGTACTTTTACATTAATGAACTGACCATTGCAACTTTCGATTTCAATTCATTTTGTCTATTATTTGCATCCTTATGCTTTATCTTTCAAATATTTACTCCTTGTCCAAATTTTTGATTATGCAAATATTTGAGGGAGGATGACGAAAACGTTATACCCATAACTGCTGTCAGTATGCTTTCAATCAAACTTTGTTGACGATGTAAGGCATTATTTCAATACCCAAACACTAGAGAAATAAGGAAGTTATTCCCTTGTCAACCCCTTCGAGCCTAGAAGTTGGAGTTTCTTTCTTTACAAAAAATCCCGCAATCTTAACTTGGGGCATAGGTAGTTCTTAGTTAACTTGGTTGTGTGTTCCTGCAATACACCTTTCATATAAAGGTCGCACTCACAATTTTCCTTCGCACACAACAAGTAATTGTGGAAGATGTTTCCAAGTCAAAAGCTGATGATGGTTCACCGTGATCATTAAGCCAGGTAGTCACTTTCTTTCAAAAAAAATCAAAAGAAAAAGCTCGCTAAGTCAAAAACCTACGAAGGAGACTTAGGCAAAACTAGGGCATCCCGCTGACTATAATCTTCACAAGAAACAATTCAGGCAAAAGTTAGGGATAATAAAAAGAGGATATCTTTAAATCCTTATCCTGAAAATCCTCAATGTCAAAACAACCAAATGTTATAGGGAAGTAGTGGTTGCCTTTTCAAAAAGGTCTGTTGACTTCTGAACCATCGTCATTATTATCAGTGCAATTCCTAACCTATAGGAACCTGAATGCATAATACGAGTTAACTGAGCGTAGGACGGAAGATTATCACGTAGATGGGTTGTACTTGTTAACTAAGCGTACAACCTATCACCGGTTGATGGTGTGATAGGTTGTACTTTCTAAAACTATAGTGTAAACTCTCTTTCATGTGGAAAGGGGAGTGGAGTACCTTCGGATTATGAAGGGAACCACTATAAATCTCCGTGTTCATTTTCCTTTCTGCTTTTACTGCTTTAATCACTAAGAACTTAAAGAAGAAAAATTCAAGAATATCGAAAAACCGGAGAAAGTTTCTTAAGCCTAATTCACCCCCCCCCCCCCTTAGGCATACTCTGAACTTACAATTGGCATCAGAGCAGGTTAAGGTAACCTGTTCCTAAAGATTCAGTATGGCTTCCGCTAGCATCAACCCGGTTTTCAAAGACAGTGGAAGTAGTAACAAACCACCATTGTTCTCTGGAGAATATTTCGATTTCTGGAAAATCAGAATGAAGGCACATCTTGAAGCCCAAGGAGAAGGTATATGGGAAGCAATAGAAGAAGGACCACACAATCCAGTAAATGTGGTCAATGGCGTTGGAACCGCAAAGTTGAAAAGCACGTATGATGAAAATGATAAAAAAAAGATTCTTGATGAGAAGAAAGCAATCAACATACTCCAAAGCGCTCTCAGTATGGACGAATTCTTTCGTGTATCACAGTGTAGATCGGCAAAAGAGATTTGGGACACCTTGGTAGAAACGCATGAAGGAACCGCTGAAGTAAAAAGATCAAGACTCAACCCTTTAAGTCAAGAATATGAGATGTTCCGTATGCAGACCGGTGAATCTATTGTTGCCTTACAAAAGAGATTTGTTCATCTAACAAATCATTTGATTGCTCTCGGGAAGACCTTCACCAATGATGATCTCAACCTGAAAGTCCTAAGATCTTTGACAAGAGAACGACAATCAAAGGTGACCGCTATTTCGGAAAAGAAAAGTCTCTCAACAATGACATCTGCATCTTTATTTGGCAAACTTCAAGAGCATGAATTGGAACTTGGAAGACTCGAGAAGCACGAAATTCAAGAAAAGAAGTCCAAAGGAATTGCCTTGAAGATTGACACAAAGGATGACAAAGACAACAAAACTTCCGAAGATGAAAATTTCATGCTTCTTGTAAAGAAGCTTGGTAAGTTTTTTTAATAATAATAAAAATTCCTCTTTTCCTAAAAAGAATAGACATTTCAGGAAAAAGGATGCTTCCACATCGAATTAAGAAGTCACATGCTACGAATGTGGGAAGCAAGGTCACATAAAGCCGAATTGCCCGAAACTTGCAAAGAAAGGAGGATTCAAAGGCAAGAAGGATTTCAAAAATAAAAAGGCTTATGTTGCTTGGGACGAAAACGAGATAACTTCATCATCGGAGTCGGAAAGCGATGAATGTGCAAATATGGCTCTTATGGCGTCACATCATTCCGATGAAGAAATTGATGAGGTATGCTTGAAAACAACTTCTAATCAATGGTATCTTGATAGTGGTTGCTCTAAGCATATGACGGGAGACATAAACAAATTTTCAAGTCTATCATTAAAGGCCAAAGGATACGTTACTTACGGTGATGATAATAAAGGAAAAATTCTTGGAGTTGGAACTGTTGGTGCACCTCCATGTACAATCATCGAAGACGTTCTTTATGTGGAAGGCCTTAAACACAACCTACTTAGCATAAGTCAATTGTGTGACAAAGGGTTCCGAATCAACTTCACAAAGGATGAATGTTTGATAGAACATGAAGTCACCCATGACATCTTGCTAAAAGGTAAAAGATTTAATAATATTTTTATGATCTCTTTTGATGACTCTTCCTTGAAGGTAAAATGTCTAATGGCGAACAACAACGAGGCGTGGCTTTGGCATAAAAGATTTTCTCACATTCACATGGAGCATTTAAACAAGTTGATAAAGCATGATCTAGTTGTTGGTCTTCCGAAGATAAAATTCATCAAGGATAAGTTATGCGATGCGTGTCAAAAAGGGAAACAGACCAAGACAACTTTCAAATCCAAGCAAGTGGTTTCTACATCAAGACCACTTCAATTGTTGCATATGGATCTTTTTGGTCCATCGAGAATGAAAAGCTTCGGAGGTAGGATTTATGCTTTAGTTATTGTTGATGATTTCTCTCGATACACATGGACATTGTTTTTAGTGCAGAAAAATGATGCTTTCAAAGCATTCAAGAAGTATGCGAAGCAAATTCAAAACGAGAAATCACTCACCATAGCCTCCATAAGAAGCGACCATGGTGGAGAATTCCAAAATTCAGATTTTGAAGATTTTTGCAAAGAGCATGGAATTTCTCATAATTTTTTCGCACCAAGGACTCCTCAACTGAACGGTGTCGTAGAACGGAAGAATAGGTCGCTGGTGGAGCTTGCTAGAACGATGCTTAGCGACTCGAATCTTCCTAAATATTTCTGGGCAGAAGCGGTTAGCACGGCGTGTTTTGTAAGCAACCGTGTCAATATTCGACCAATTCTCAAGAAGACTCCGTATGAGCTGTTCAAAGGTAGGAAACCAAACATAGCATTTTTCCACATATTCGGATGCAAATGTTTTGTTCTCAATAATAATAAGGACAATCTCGGTAAGTTTAATGAGAAGTCCGACGAAGGTATATTTCTTGGTTACTCTCTTTCTAGTAGAACTTTTAGAATTTTTAACAAAAGAACTCTTACTATTGACGAATCCATTCATGTTTCTTTTGATGAGACTAACCCCTCGAAAGAGGATAATATTATTGTGGATGATGATGATGATATAGTAGGTTCTTCACAACAACAAGAAGAGACTTCAAAGAATCAAGCAATACCACAAGAAGATGTCACTCAAATCATTGGAGAACATCAAGATCTTTCGAAGGAATGGAGAACGCATAGAGATCACCCGATAGATAAAGTTATTGGTGATATTAGCCAAGGCGTTGCAACTCGACTAAATCTTAAGGATGCTTGTCTCAACATGGCTTTTATGTCTCAAATTGAACCAACCAAGATTGATGAAGCCTTAGGCGACGACCAATGGATTGTAGCGATGTAAGAAGAACTCAACCAATTCGAAAGGAATCAAGTTTGGAGTCTCGTACCAAGACCGGATAACAAGCACATCATAGGAACGAGATGGAGGTTTAAGAACAAACTTGACGAGAATGGGATCATAGTTCGTAACAAAGCAAGATTGGTCGCACAAGGCTACAACCAGGAGGAAGGAATTGATTTTGATGAAACGTTCGCTCCGGTAGCAAGGTTAGAAGCAATTAGATTATTACTTGCTTATGCTTGTTCTATGAGTTTTCAGTTGTTCCAGATGGATTTCAAAAGCGCTTTCCTGAATGGATATATCAATGAAGAAGTCTATGTCAAACAACCTCCGGGTTTTGAAGACTTCAAGAATCCATTGCATGTTTACAAACTGAAAAAGGCACTCTACGGACTGAAATAAGCACCAAGAGCATGGTATGACCGCCTTAACAACTTCTTATGTGAAAAGGGATTTACAAAAGGAAAGGTTAACAAGACGATGTTCATAAAGGTTGAGAATCAGCTCATGATTTGTTCAGGGAAAGTCCACCTCAAAATCAGTTTATCCAGAAGATTTTTCAAGACCCAGACTGGGGCAGACCTTCTAGGGTACAATAAAGCAGACATTTACAGAATCAGATAAGCTGAAGCAATTACCAGTTCATCTATAACAGACAATTTTATCTGGGGAAATTTACTTGAAGGATCCCCAGCAGCTCTTCAAGGACCATCAACTTGATACAGTTTAGAAGTGTGACAGAGATGTGTTCAGCAGTAACATCTTTAGTCCCCAAGCAGAATGGTAGTGATGTATGTGTTGAGGAATCAACCTTCCAGTCTTGTCATCTCACTACAAAAGTCGAGTCTTATCGTCTGCATTTGCATTTTCATTTGATTATATATCATATCATAATTCATATACATATGCATATCATGAGTGTTTCATCCTCATTTGCATTTCTCCCGAGGTTGTGTTTTATTCATGTCTTACCTTGTGGTCATAGTCCAACTTACTTAGCACCTATCAAACAAAGTTATCGTGTCTATCTGACGTCCTTCCAGATATGACATTTTTCTTATCCGATTGTTCTTCCAGATATGTCTGTTCCTCTTACCCCTAATACCATTCTCAGGTATTGTGTTAATACCTTTCATTCAAATCCATTATTGGATGTCTAGTATCTTTTTATCCAGTACCATTCTCGGATGTCACATTTGTTTCTCTCTCTGATATTCTTCCAGAGTGAATCTTTGTTCTGATGTTCTTCCAGAACTTATCTGATGGTTTCCCAAATATTTTCCTTCGATTCTGATGGTTTTCCGTAATCTTTCCGATGGTTTTCCAGATACGTGTTCTCTTTCTGATGGTTTTCCAGATTGAGTCGTTGTTCTGATGTTTTTCCAGATCTTATCTGATGGTTTTCCAGATACCCCTTTTGATTCTGATGGTTTTCCAGAATCTATCCGATGTTTTTCTGAATTTTTTTTCTCTCTGATGGTTTTCCAGATTGAATCTTTGTTTTTCCATAAATTATCTGACGGTTTTCCAGATATTCCTTTTGATTCTGATGTTTTTCCAGAATCTATCCGATGGTTTTCCGGATACGTCTCTTTCTGATGGTTTTCCAGATCGAGTCTTTGTTCTGATGTTCTTCCAGAACTTATCTGACGGTTTTCCAGATTATTCCTTTGTGATTCTGATGTTCTTCCAGAATCTTTCTGATGGTTTTCCGGATACGTTTCTTTCTCTGATGTTTTTCCAGTTTGAGTCTTTGTTCTGATATTATTCCAAAACTTATCTGATGGTTTCCCAGATATTTTCCTTCGATTCTGATGGTTTTCCGGAATCGACCCGATGGTTTTCGGACTTGTTTCTCTTTCTGATGTTTTTCCAGATTGAGTGTTGGTTATGATGTTCCTCTAGGACCCCTTTGTCACTTATCTGATGTTCTTCCAGATATGTCTTCAAACTTGTCCCGTACATTTATTGCCTTCCTAAATGTTTCGGATATACCTTCAGAGACCTTGTTGTCATCTCGTGCTCTTATAGATGTTCTCATTTTATTTCTTTGTCCCAGAGTTTATTCGACATTTTTCCGAGTATCTCTGATGTGTTTCAGAGTTTGTTCGATGTTCTTCTGAATGTCCCTGAAATTTGTTTCTTTGTCCCAAAGCTTATTCGACATTTTTCCGAGTATCTCTAGTATGTTTCAGAGTTCATTCGATGTTCTTCCGGATGCTTCTGATGTTTGTTTCTCCCTGTTTATTTTTTGACGATTCCTGAAGATCCCGCTCGATCTCTTCGTTTAAAGGAATGTTTCGAAAACTCCAGCACTTGTTGTTTACCTGATCCTACCTCCGTGTGGATCCTGTATTACCGTTTCATCCTAAAGTGAGAACTGGTCATGCCTGCACCGGTTGATCCATCACTTTAGAATTCCCCAGTGTCGTGTTGTTCACTAGTGCGTAGTTGTCCCCAGTCCAGTTTGGTCGTCGCGTCTGTCTCATGTGTCGTCGTTTCGTTTGCATTCTTTCATTTATCATTTTCATCATATGCATCATATTGTATTCATGGCATTGTTAGCGTTATAGTTTGTTTCGCTTTGTCCATAGCATTGCATAGCACTGCGTTTAAGGGCAAAATTTTTGATTATTTGTATTTAAATCCCTTTCACCGTGACTTCTCGAGTCTCCGCTGCTAAAATCATCCCGTGAAGTTATTTAAATAGGGGCAATTGTAATACTCCAAATTTTGTCCCGAGATTATTAGGTTCATTTCGCACGTCATCTCATTATGCATGACATTTTAACTAACTGCTAATCGGTTTGTTCAGTCTGTTGCTGTTGCAGGAAAAATCACATTGTGCACTCGTCTCCGAGTCATGGAACTTATTTGATGATGAGTGGAATTTTACGGCAGTTTCAACGTTAAATCAGTGCGAAGATTTGATTTGAAGAATTTATTGCGACAGATGTGTGTTTTCCTGCTTTCTGCTAGTCGACAGTCGATTTTAAAGGAACAGTGGAGGTTCGGATAAATCTCATTGAAGGAATTTAATTAGTTTGATTTGCCTGGATAAATTTAATCGGAAGATTTTAGTCATTTGAATTTAATTGAACAAGTTGGATTTAATCAATTTGAATTTATTTGAATGAGCTTGAATCAAAAGAGTTTGGTCATTTGCGTTTAATCGAACAGGTTGGATTTATTCTGATGAGGGTATTCGTTTAAGTTACCGAATGAGTTAGTTGGAGATTTTATCGAAGATGGGATTTAATCGGATAAATTGGATTGACAAATTCACATTAATAGAAAATAGAATTTCTATTTTATTATTTTGTTACAATATCCAAATAATGAAATAGAATTTTTATTTATGCTATTATTTTATTACAATATCCAAAAAGAATAAAATTTACAAATTAAATTACGTTTTCCTAAATTTCCTAAATTGGTCTTAAAAAAGTCGGTTCGGCTTCCGATTCTTCGAGTTTCTAACTTTTTCTGAACCTGCAAGATAAAACAACAGAGCAAACAATTTTTTTTACGGTTAGAAATCTGGTTTTTGTTGGTTCCGATACCCTCAGTTTAATTTCATCATCGGGTACGTCGGGAGGGCAACGACGAAGTCGAAGCCAGCTCCCGACTCATTTTCTCGGCCCCGACACAAAATCAGGCAACGTTTGTTCTTTTTTGTGTTCCAAGAGAGAGAGAGAGAGAGAGAGAGAGAGAGAGAGAGAGAGAGAGAGAGAGAGAGAGTGAGAAATTGTTTTCAAAAAAAGTGATTTTTGAAAAAAAGTGCTTTTGGGAAAAGCACTTTTTCATAAAAAAATGTTTTTTGCCAAACAAAGTCCTAACGAAATCTGGAAAGTAGCAAATGGGTTCGTAAGAGCAGTAATAGTGAAGCCAAATGCATCACCACAATCAAACAAGCAAGCTCAAAGCGCAACAAATCCATCAGACGCGTAACAATATCAACAGAACATCCTAGTAAAAAGCAATATTTCAACAACAGAAGCATCGAATTCGCAGATCAACAACGAAAACCATGAATTTCACAAGGCAACAACCCAGTCTCCAAATGCTACAAAATCATCACAAACAGTAAATTGAATCGGCATGCATTAAATCCGCAACTATTATCGCAAAACAACTTAAGGATCCAGGCCCACAAAAACAAGGATATAAGAATATGCATCAACATCAGAAAGGGGGGATTTGAAAAAGGAAAAAACCCAGAACGAGAAAAATCTTAAATCACTATCATCAAACTTCATCACAGAGAATTGGACAGGAAAACCCATCATCAATAAAACTGCAACCGCCGCGAAAGCCGTGGGATCCTCCTCAGAACGTTAGCTTCATCATCGGCGAAACCAACAAAAACCTGGAAGGCGGCGGCGAAAACCATAAGGTCTCAAACACCTGCCGAGCGCAACCGGTGGCCATCATTAAACAGCAACAACCAGTAGCAAAATGAAATGGTAAAGACTGCATCATATTGGATCTTTTTTTTCTTTTCATATTCTTTCAGGTGTTGCAAAAAGAAGGAAAAAAAGAACGATCCATGGAGAAGAGAAAAAGGACATGCAAGCAACAATGGTGAAATGGGTTTGCGCCGCCGACCGTTAGAGAGGAAGAAGAAGATGAAACAAAAGTGAAAACCTAGCAGTGCATCAGAACGTGCCCCTCCCCCTTTATTACTGGCATTTTAGTTTCATTTTTATAACTTTAATTAGCATTATTTTATAACTTTAGTTAATTTCATTTTTATAACTTTAATTAATTTTGTTTTATATAACATATAATTTATCATTTAACAATATAACTTATAGCTAACGTTTTTTTAAAATATAATTTATAGCTATTTTGCTTTATAATTGGTAGTTAGTTTAACTTTTAGCAAATTGTAATAAAAAAAACGTTTAGGTTTCTATTAGCATTTTTAAGAAAGAGGGTTTTTATATTTATAGAATTGCTAGTTCATTGAAATGAAAAATAGAGTTTTTCTGTAAAGTGAAAATAAATCTTTTTTTGTAATTACTAATAATGTTTTTTAAAAAAATTTAATTTGATTCTTCTTTTCAAAATTAAAAATAAATTATTCTTTTTAAATAAAAATTCAAAAATAATAATAATAAAGAGTGCCTAACTTGTTTGTTTCAATTTCGGTCTAATCATCATTTGATCCCTACTCATCTTTGCTTACTAATCTATGCTTTTATTCATATTTCAATTTTTCTGTTGTAATTATGCGAGGACTTCGTCGCTTTCTTTTCCGTCATTACCTTTACATTTTTTTTGGGTTGTAATTATGCGAGTACATCGTCGCCTGTTTCCGTCGTTATTTTGGCATTTTTCATGATTGTAATCTATGCGAGTGATCGTCGCTTTGCACCTTTTTTAATTTTACTACTTCCATTACTTCCCCGTATTTCAATTATCACCGTTGTAGTAATTTGTCATTTGCATTATTTACCGTTAACCCTCCGAAGGATTAGGTCTAGCAGTTTGCTCGCCGAGTCAATAACCCTAACCTTTGAACATTTCCTTTTCCAAAACCCTAATCACATTAGGTTTCCCGCCGTGGAATACTTACCATTTTACCCTTTTTATTCAATTCAACTTTACAACCTAGAGAATTCGAGTTGCCGTACTCATATTTTTAGGCGTCCCGCCATGGACTATTTTACCCTTTACCCTAGCTTTAAGATAAGGAGTTGCCGCACTCCATTTTAGGATTTCCCGTCGTGGAATACCTAGTTTAACCCTAATTTCAATTCAACTTTTCAACCTAGAAATAGGAGTCGCCGCACTCCACGTAAGCGCTTCCTTAAGAACGCTTATTCCCCATTGAAACCTTGACCACAGTCAAGAAGTTTCTAACCTCCCTTTCGAGGGGAACTACGATTACTCTGATTCCATCCCCTACCCAGGATACGTAGGCACAAGATGCGAATATTGCCGAGTAAACTTAGGACTAACCCTTAGGTCTTTCTGTCACTCTTAACCCTTAGCTCAGTATATACCCTCAAGCAAATAATAAAGCAAAATAGTAAATTTAAACAAAAGGTTCTTGTAGAGTACTACATAAATTTAGGGTGCTAATATCTTCCCTAAGCTTAACCAACCCCTTACCTAGATCTCTCCCCGCATTGTTTACCATGCAAAAAGTAGGTTTTTCCTTTCTTTGGGGGTTCAAAGACCGGTTGTGAATTAAAGTTTTGCGATTCAAATTAATAAATAATTTGATATCCTATTCTCACCGCAACACCGAGCATATTCGGTAGTTTGCTCGTAGTTTGTACACCTGCCAGTTCACAGGGGAACCCTCACGGTGGTCCTCGACATTGGCATAAGCGTTAGACTCATCCATGACAAAGTGAGAAGAGACACTCAGGGGCTCCTCCCTAGCCCAATTCGCGGTAGACCTTCTTCGCTCTTCATCGGCCTGCACCATCGGGGAGTCTGGCTTGTCATCAGTTTCAATAATCCCCTGTATCTAAGCAACTATTTACACCTAAAAAGCAGAGGAAATCGGTGAATTCGATATTCAAGATCAAATCCATCCTTCCACCGCAGATGAAGTGAAAGTTCAAAGAGGGAAGACCTCTACGGACAGGGCATTTCTCGCCTTGACAGACGAGAGCTGACCCTCGAGAATTCTAACACTTGTCCCTGCGAAGTTCGTGCAAACTATCCTACATCCTCGGGGACTTCGCTGCTTGTCCTTGGGAAGTTCGTGTTAACTATCTTACGTCCCCGAGGACTACATCGTTTGTTCCCGGGAGATTCATCCAAAACTATCCTAGGTTCCCGAGGGCTTCATCATTTGTCCCTGAGAGCTTCATCCTAACCCTACACTAATTCAAAGAAGTCCCGACGTATTCTTCAAAAACTCCACGGTCTCCCCAGGGCACTCATTAGGTCCACCAGAGAAATCGCCGGAAAAAAAGGAAAAGCGAAGGTAGGGCAGCAGAGACTTACTTGGTACGACGGTTTTGGAAGGACGATATGACAGCGTGCGGCGGACGTCTCGGTGCTGAAAGTTGAGAAGCTTGAACGAGAAGAGGAAGCATCTTGAACGGTAGAAGCGAAAAGTGAGAAATGAAGTAGACTTGGTCCTATTTGTAAGCCTAGCACGGGACTCGATGCGCCCCTAGGCACTCAAATGCCCCTATCCCTAGCTGCCCTAGCTAAGCAATAATTGTCTTACACATGGAAGCACCAGAAGTTTCGCATCCATTCATCTTCCTTTCGAGCTCGGAGAGCAAGCACATCCTTCGCGCTGTCCACCTCCCCGACATGTTGTCCCGTCGAGCATCCTTCGCTCCCGACCTGGTACACAACTTCCAATTCTATGCGTCGGGCAAATACTTTCCCCCGAAAAGGTCCTTTACATTTTCGATCTGCCCTTAAGTCATTACTCTTCCACCTAGGAGCAACGACTTAGGGGGCTCCTGTTCTAGACTGGGCCGGAACCAGCCCCTCAAACGGGCAAGCCCAACCCAATACTATACTGATGAGGCCTAATAAAGCTCAACCATCCATGTCGGACACGCCTCCCAACAAAGCTCCTCAGTCAGGGAGACCAGTATTTGGCACGGGGAGAGCTCATGCGCTTTCCCCACGTTCTCCACGTGTCCCCTACACGTTGACACGTCATCAGGTAACTACCTACTTCCGAAATAGATGGTCAGTCCACCTTCCGAAGATCACGGGGCAGTTGATCCAGGGTGAAGATCACGTGCTGGTCTTCACTACGCCACGTAAGCCCTGGTAGTTACTTGTGTTGGGCTTGCCAATCCGGCCTAATGCAACGTAACCACTTGATGTGAATAATCTCGATTGGACCTTTCAAGTTTTTCTGGATCAACAATGAATAAAATTTATACTGATTCAGCAGCTTCCAAATGAATGAAATAAGATAGAGAGGTATGAAAAAATGTCGTCATAGACCCACTAACTATGCCACAACCAAATACAATGAGTGGTGGTGGGCCAAAGAGCTTACCATTGCACCTCAGAATTCTTGCTGAGATTGGAGTTTATATTAAGGTGTATCCAATCTTGCATAGAAGAATTGAAGAACTCCACTTGCATAGAAGTCTTCACAAATTGGTCAAAATGTGTCTTATGGTGTTACAGTCCCTTAAAGCATGACAAAGGGATTCAATTTTCCTGCCGCAGTCATTACAGTACGAGTCACTAAGATACATACGAAAAAGGAATTGCTTGATTTTCAGTCCTTCCCAATGAACTTGCCAAATAAAAACACGGATACACTCAGGTACTTTCAAGTTCCAAATTTTATGCCATCAAAGATTCTTATTTATAAACATAAAGCAACTCTAAGCTATAATGGTACACGCAGGTGGTAAAACTCCCCAACCACATCAATAAACTGAAATGTATTTTTCAAATGTATATTTTGCTTTTTCGGAGTTTAAAATTTAAAATATACCATTAACATAACAAAATTGAACAATTTTTTCAAATTCTAGTTCAGATTCTCAAATTCAAACATTCAAAAAAACACAATTTTTCTTAAAATTTAAAGAGAAAATAGGATATGCATTGTCAGTATAAAATAATTTTATACTGTCAACCAATCACCACTATGTATCCTATGCATTGTCAGTATAAAATAATTTTATACTGTCAACCATGTTGGAAATAAGACCTTTTGTGTTTAGGAAAAGTGTGTGGGAATATTAGAGGCTTAAAGAGAAACTTGATAGGTAGAAGAATTATTTATGGAAGAGAGAACTTGGTATTTTTCTTGATACAAAAGTGTAGAATTACATTTCTATTTATAGTACTCTAAGGAGAACTCTAGACACATTAATTCTAGAGAGTTCTCAACTCTAGGAATTCCAAAAGCATTCTAGAGAATATTACAACCCTAAGAAATATCTAGACACTCCAAACATTACAAGAGTTTTCTAGAACCATTAATTAAAATTACCTAAGTCCAAAATAACTAAGCCCAAAAATTCAAATAATATGTTTAGGCCCAAATCAAGTTTAATATTTCAACATCCCCCCTTAAACTTGATTTGTGACCCCAAGCATGCTCCTTAACTTTACGAACGTTTCCAATTTGAGTGGCTTGGTGAAAATGTCGGCAGCTTGATCTCGAGACATCACATACTTTAACTTCACATCCTTCTTCTTGATGCATTCTCTTATATAGTGGTAACGGGTGTCGATGTGTTTACTTCTTTCATGAAATACAGGATTCTTTGCCAAAGCAAGTGCTGATTTATTGTCAACACATATTTCCATAGGATTTTCTTGTGGCATTTTTAACTCTTTCAACAAGTTCCTTAGCCAAATTGCATGGCAAACACATGATGTAGCGGCAACATATTCAGCTTCACAAGTTAACAGTGTGACGATAGGTTGCTTCTTTGACATCCAAGTGAAAGCAGTATCTCCCATAAAGAACACAAAACCAGTAGTGCTATTTCTATCATCCAAGTCTCCACTCCAATCGATATCACTATAGCCAACAATTTCATAATTTTTAGAAGAGTAATAGTGTAAGCCAAAGTTTGTTGTACCTTTGATATATCGAAGGATTCTCTTTGCCGCCTTGAAGTAAGTTGTTGTTGGAGCTTCCATGTAACGACTTACGACTCCTACAGCATACAGAATATTCGGCCTTGTACTTGTCAAGTAACGTAGACTTCCAACCAAACTTTTGTAAAGAGTTGGATCCACAATCTCTCCATTTTCATGCTTACTCAACTTGCTGCCACATTCCATCGGGGTGCCAACCGGATTGGCATCATCCATCTTGAACTTCTTAAGGACTTCTTTTGCATAGCCTTCTTGGGTGATAAAAATTCCTTTGTCTTCTTGTTTTACTTCAATGCCAAGATAATATGCCATGAGCCCCATATCTGTCATCTCAAATTCATTTGACATGTCTTTCTTGAACTCTTCGAACATGCTTAGATTATTCCCAGTTAAGATCAAGTCATCAACATATAAGCACACAATCAAAATATTTCCACTTTGTGCTTTAATATAGAGTGCATGCTCATATGGACACTTGATGAAATTCTTGTCTCGAAAGTACTTGTCGATTCTAACATTCCAAGCTCTCGGTGCTTGCTTGAGTCCGTACAACACCTTTTTCAACTTGAGGACTTTTTCTTCTTGCCCTTTTACTTCATATCCTTGTGGTTGCTCGATATAAACTTCTTCTTCGAGAAAACCATTCAAGAAGGCCGACTTCACATCCATTTGATAGATCTTCCATTCATTCTGGGCTGCCAAAGAAATGATCAGTCTAATAGTTTCAAGACAAGCAACGGGGGCAAATACCTCATCATAGTCAATTCCTTGTCTTTGACTATAGCCTTTTGCCACCAGTCTTGCTTTGTATCTTTCCACGTCTCCTTTTGCATTCTTCTTCACCTTGTACACCCATCTTACTCTGATTGCTTTGTGTCCTCGTGGAAGTGTAGTAAGTTCCCACGTATCATTCTTTGTGATTGACTTTATTTCTTCATCCATGTCGTCTCTCCACTTTACATTTTCAACAGCTTCTTGATAGCTTAGAGGCTCGCAATCACCAAAAAGACAAAAGAGGTTAATGTCATTTTGGTTTTCGATTACCTCATAAAGCTCTTCAATGCTCCTTAATCATGGTGTCCTCTCACTTGAGCTTATTTCATCCAACCTTGGTGTCGGTGAGGCAGGTGGTGTAATATGTTCATCTATCATTGGTTGTTCCATTTCATCTTCTTCTTCTTCAAAATAAGAAAGAAAATCATACTTGTCTTCTTGAACACTTCAAACCCAACAATCTTCTTCTTCAAACTCCATATCACGACTTATGACAATCTTTTCGCTATTTGGATAATAGAGCTTGTACCCTTTGGAGCTTGAGTCGTAACCCACGAATACATACTTCTCACTTTTATCATCGAGCTTTTTTCTCCTTTCATCTAGAACGTGGGTATATGCAATGCTTCCAAACACCTTGAGGTGAGAGATCCCTGGCTTCCTTCCACTCCATGCTTCTTGTGGTGTCTTCTCATGCACACTTCTTGTTGGGGAACGATTTGTTAGGTAAACCGCACATGCTACTGCTTCGGCCCAAAACTCTTTCGGCATCTTCTTACTCTTAAGCATGCTTCGCACCATATTAAGTATGGTCCAGTTCTTTCTCTCTACTACTCCATTTTGTTGTGGCGATCTTGGCACTGTTAGTAAGCGGCGGATTCCATGCTCTTCACAATATTTGTTGAACTCATTTGAAGTAAACTCTCCTCCTCGGTCAGATCTCATAGCCTTAATAGAAAGACCACTTTCTTTCTCTACAAGGGCTTTGAACTTCTTAAAGTTTTCAAACACTTCTGACTTCTCCTTCAAGAAATAAACCCATGTTTTTCTAGAATAATCATCAATAAATAGGAGAAAGTATTTATTCTTACCAAAAGAGTTTGGATTGATTGGTCCACAGACATCAGTGTGTATGAGCTCTAGTGGTTTTGTCGCTCTTGATGTTGGTTCCTTTGGAAAGCTTTTTTGGAATTGCTTCCCAATTATACATCCTTCACATAGTTGGTCTGGGTGGTTTATACTAGGCAAGCCTCTCACCATCTCCTTCTTTGACAAACATTCTAGACTACCGAAGTTGAGGTGTCCAAATCGTAGATGCCATAGCCACGAAGAGTCGGTATAGCAGGCCTTAAGACACTTTGCCACATCATTTTGAATGTTCAAGAGGAACATTCTATTCTTTGACATAGGCACCTTAGCGATCAATTTATGCTCACAATCTCTTAAGAAAAGACTATGTTCTTTCAAGTGGATGTCATATCCTTTCTCCAATAATTGTCCCAAGCTCAAAATATTATTTTTCATGTTAGGAACATAGTAGACATTGGATATGAATTGATGACTCCCATTCTTTAAGCGTATGAGAATTTTACCTTTTCCTTTGACCGGTATCTTTGAGTCATCTCCAAATGAGACATTTCCAGTTGCCGCTTCATTGATCTCTATGAACATGCTTCGATCGCCACACATGTGGTTGCTTGCGCCGGTGTCGAGGTACCACTTGTTTCTTTTCTCTTCAAATTGGTTTTGGCACGCGAGCAGCAAAGTTTCTTCTTCTCCACCTTTTTCTTCTACAAAGTTAGCTTTCTCCACAACTTTCTTTGAGAATCTACACTCAGATGCATAGTGACCGATTTTGTTGCAATTGAAGCACTTGATTTGTAACTTGTTGCACCTTGACCATGAATTTCCATTTCCACGACCTCTTGTTGCTTGTGGATTCCAACTTCTTTCTCCATTGTTGAAGTTGTTGGAGTAGTTGTTGTAACTTCCTCTTCTTTCTCCTTCATGTCCTCGTCCACGTCCATGTCCACGGTCTTAGCCACGACTGATCCGCGGTCGCTCGCGGATCAAAAACGAGTAATTTTAGGAAAATGCAATATAGCGACAAATGATTCGAAATATCGTTCTCACAAGGATTCTTGTATTATTTCAACCAACTAAAGAAAATGTTTATGGGGGTTTTAAGTTTTGATTTATAAAATAAGAGAAAAAAAACTGAAAATAAGTGATTATAAAAAAAATGATTATTAAAATAAGATAAAACGGCTAATAAGTTATGCAGATAGTCAGACTCAGACTCAGACTCAGACTCAGACTCAGACTCAGACTAAGATAAAAAAATGATTATCAAGTTCAGTATCCGAAGCAAACAAGTTATGCAGATAGTCAGACTCAGACTCAGACTCAAACACAATGATGGAAAACAATTAATTAAATTTCAAAAAAATAAAATAATACCAGAATTAAACTAATTAAGCAAAATAACAATTATGAGAATTTTTTCGATTTTTTTCGACTCTATGAAAACAGTAAAAAATTCATTAAAAATAGAAAAAAGGATTTTTTTTTGGCGATTCCGAGGGATTTTTCTGCTTCTCATAGGCAAAACAGTTTTACGATCAGACACAATTTTTCCAAAAATAGATTTTTTTACGATTTGGACTGTAAGACGCGAATTGGACGAAACCACGAGGAAACTAAGGTCTAGACTCGAGGATACTAACTAACCATATGACTCTAAAATTGATTAATAACGACAAGAATCCCCGACAACGGCGCCAATTTGATCCGCGGTCGCTCGCGGATCAAAAACGAGTAATTTTAGGAAAATGCAGTACAGCGACAGTGACTCGGAATATCGTCTCACAAGGATTCTTGTAGGAATAATCAAATACAGTAATGAAATATGGGGGGTTTTGATTAAGATAAAATAAACGAAAAATAAGTGATTAGAAAAAGTGATTGTAGTAATGAGTTGAAACGGCTAATCTACTGTTTTCGTTTCCCAACTTATCATCGATCCTAATAATTCCCAATTCCTAAGCGGATTCTATCCCCTTTCCGATTATAATAACAATCAACAAGCGCAATTGGTATTATACGATACACGTTCCTAATTTCTAGATTAAGCAAACAGATAAAATAATAACCGTGAATTAAGCAAACACGAGAAACATACGCGGATTAAGCAACCGCAATTAAAGTATAAGAACATGCAATCATCGAAATAAATCAATCATCCCTAAGATAAATCGAATTAAGCAAACAAAATATCATAGAGAAGAATTGAAAGGAAATAGATTTTATTGGAAATTAAAAGAACCTCAAAGTGTTGGCGGGAACCGATTACAGCAGATTAATCCGAAGGAATTAGTTCTCCATAATTCATACAAAGCTCCAACAAATATTTTCGTGAATAGTGAATAGGATTTTTTTTTGCTGTATGTAACAGCCCAAATTTCATTAAATAATTAATTGTAGTAATTAATTGATTTAGTGGGATTTTTATTAATGTTAATAATTAATTTTTATTAATTGGAATTAATAGAGAATTGAAAGGAAATTGGAAGGAAAGAAAATAAAAGGGATATATAAGAGAGAAAGAAAAGAAAAGAAAGTTAGAAAACATTTGGAAAGAAAAAGGAAAGAAGAAGAAAGGAGAGAAAGAGAAGAGAAGAAGAGGAAAAGTGGAAATCATCAAGAACCAACGTCAAAGCTCCGATTAATCGAGGTAAGGGTGAGAAATGTTTCTATTTGATCATTGTATGATGTTATGTATGTTGGGTTGGGGTTTTGGTAGAGTTTTCATCACTTTCCATTTAGGGAAAAATGTTGGATAATCGGTAGATTGATGATTTAATCGGTTGAAACTGAGCAATAATGCCGTAGAATAGTCGGGTAACATGCGTTGATGCTGTTTGTACTGGTTTTGTTGTGTGAGAAGTTGGATGATGGTGGATTGTGGAGGAGGAACAGAATAGGGTTCTGTTCTACGCAGGTTCACTGGCTCTCGCCAGGCGAGCGAAGGCGAAGCTTCGCCAGGCAAAGCCTAGCGAATGTTGGCGAATAATTATATTTAAGTCCCAGTGGACTTCGCTGGTGGGTTCGCCAGGCGAAGTTGGGTAGCGAAGGTTCGCCCAGCGAAGGTGCTGGCGAATGGTGGCGAATGAAGTCAGTAGCTACTGATTTGGGCTCGCGGGGAAATCTCGCCAGGCGAAGCCTAGCGAGCGTTCGCTGAGGGAGTTCGCCAGGCGAAGGCCAGGCGAAGGTTCGCTGCGAGGGTTCGCCAGGCGAATGTGGGCGAGTTTGACAGCATTTTTCTTTTGCTGTGTTGATCATGTGGAGATGGTTTGGTTGTTCCACATAGATGGATACCTTATGATATGAATATAGATACGATCTATTGTGATAACATGTGTTGTGGGTAGCCTTCGGGCGTGAATCCTAGAGTTGTGATATGAAGGATTAATTGTAATCGGTTAAAATACATGTGAACATAATAAGTGATTATGTGTGTATTATTTAATGAATTTGCGAATGCTTAATGGGTACACAACTATGTGATGAGTATGCATGAGAACATTGTAGATATGTGTGCATGACTTATAATTGTATAAATGGTATTGTGATGTGAATACCTTGATTGTGTGATATATGTTGTATGTACAATCATTGTGTAATTCTTGAAGTGATGAATTATGTAAATGCATGAGATTAAGATGTCGGTCTTAAGTGCATTTGTTGTGGTTGATTGTACATGCATCATTTAGTCAAGAGGCAATGTCTGTTAGTTTCGTGGAAACTAGTGGCTTGTCTCAAACCTAGAAGTGTGGGTTTGAAGGCTTAGAGGACGGGCCTTTGTGGTTATCGGTCTAGAAGTGTGGACCCGGTTTAATGTAAAAACCGAAAAAAGATAACGGGTTATCGGTCTAGAAGTGTGGACCCGGTTTAATGTAAAAACCGAAAAAAGATAACGAGAGTCGGTACCGCATTGCATGAGTTGTATTGAGTCGTTGAGTCACATTGATATATGACATATGCATGAAGTGATGCTTATGTGTGAATGATGAGATTGTGGAAATTGTAAGGGTATACATAATGTGGGAATGCTTTGTGAATATCCATGTTTATCTATATATAAGTGTGGTAAATATATATGACTAAGAGAATGAAGTGTGGTGAGAAATGTGAATATGCGTTACATGATTACCTATATATGTATAATCTCATGCTTTGATTATTATGGTTATATTTCTCACCCTTCTGCTGTTTTATAATGCTCTATGAGGCATTGCAGATTAGGATGCTGGAGTCCTTTTGTGAAGATTAGTCTTCATTCTTTTGAGTCGGCTGCTCTGATATGTAACACCGGGTAGTTAGACTAGTATAGTCATTCTTTTGTGATACATTGCGATGTATCAGCTTATGTGGTTTTGTAAATCTAACTGAATATGATATATTAATTTGGATAGCTTATGTGTACGTGGATTAATATTTTGAAAACGATCAAATGATTTTATCTTCCGCTTAAATTGAAAATGTTACATATTTTATGGAGCAAGTGTTTTATTGGTAAAGTTGTGACATTCTTCTTTTATACCTTATTCTAAAACTTTTACTCTGATGAATTTGTATATGCTTAATTGTTTTATATGCATTTATTTGGGGTATAGAAGGGGGTGTTACAATAGTGGTATCAGAGCCTGGTTGGTCCGTCCGGCCAAGTTGTTAGAGTGTCTTTCCCTGTGTGTTATGGATATGCGTGTGATGCATTATCAATATTGGTTGTTCTTACGTAGTTCTGTTGTTGGAATTAGTAAGATGGTTGCAGGGAGGAACGACGAAGCGATTGCGGAGGCATTGACGAGATTGGCGGGGGCAATTGGGCAAAATCCTCCGGCCAATGCGAATGTGAGGAATCATGTTGATGATGGATTCCGTGCTTTGGGGAAATTCCAAAAGAATAACCCTCCGGTCTTCAAGGGAACTCATGAACCGGATAAGGCACAAATTTGGTTGAAAGCTGTGGAAAAGATTTTTCGAGTTATGAATTGCTCGGATGCACAAAAGGTGCAGTTTGGGACTCATATGCTCGAAGAAGAAGCTGAAGATTGGTGGGGTAATACTCGCCAAAGATTTGAGGAAGATGATATTGTGATCACGTGGGATTTGTTTAGAGAAACCTTCCTGGAGAAGTATTTTCCAGAGGATGTGCGGGGGAAGAAAGAGATCGAATTTCTTGAGTTGAAGCAAGGTAATTCGACGGTTGCTGAGTATGCGGCGAAATTTGAAGAGTTGATCAAATTTTGTCCTCACTATAATACTGGTAATGTTGAGAGGTCTAAGTGCCTCAAGTTTGTGAACGGTTTGAGACCCGAGATTAGACAAGCTATTGGATATCAGGAAATCAGGCGGTTTTCTGAGTTGGTTAACAAGAGCAGAATTTATGACGAAGACAGTAGGGCTAGGTCCAGCCACTACAAGAGTCTAAGTGATACGAAAGGAAAAGGACAATTCAGAGGAAAACCTTACGTAACTCCTGCCGATAAGGGGAAACAAAAGGTTGGTTTTGGCAAGAAGCCAAGTGGGGGAGTTTCTACCCCGGTTAGGTGTTACACTTGTGGTGAAGCGGGGCATCGTGCTCCGGAGTGCAAAAGTGTTGAACCGAGGTGTTTTAAGTGTGGCAAGCCAGGCCACAAGGCTCTAGAGTGTAGAAGTGGTGCGAGTGTTACTTGCTATAACTGTGGTGAGCGAGGGCACATCAGTACCAAGTGCGATAAGCCGAAGAAGAATCAAGGGAGCAGGAAAGTGTTCGCTCTATCTGGATCTGAGACTGCTAGCGACGATCGATTGATCCGAGGTACATGCTTCATTAATGGTACACCTTTGATCGCTATAATTGATACCGGAGCTACGCATTCTTTTATTTCTTTGGATTGTGTTAGAAGGTTGAATCTTGAGTTGTCTGTGATTGGTGGCGGTATGGTTATTGATACTCCTGCTATGGGTTCAGTAACTACACCGTATGTTTGCTTGAATTGCCCGTTGAGTATTTTCGGTAGAGATTTTGGGATTGATTTAGTGTGTCTCCATTTAGATCAACTGGATGTCATTCTTGGAATGAATTGGTTAAAATTCAATCGTGTGTATATTAATTGTTTTGACAAAACGGTTATTTTTCCCGACTCGGATGTTGAAAGGGAATTGTTTATGACGAGGAAGCAAGTGAAGGAATCGGTACAAGATGGGGCTAAGGTATTTATGCTTATGGCAACTTTGAGGACTAGTGAAAGTGAAGAGATTGATGTTGTGCCCATTGTTAGAGGTTTTCCAGAAGTATTCCCTGAAGAGATAAAGGATTTACCGCCGGAGCGAGAAGTGGAGTTTTCGATAGATTTGATTCCTGGAACTAGTCCGATATCGATGGCTCCATATCGTATGTCGGCCTCGGAGTTAAAAGAGTTGAAGAGTCAACTTGAGGATTTGCTTGAAAAGAAGTTTATTCGCCCGAGCGTGTCACCGTGGGGTGCACCGGTGTTGTTGGTTAAGAAGAAAGAGGGTTCGATGAGGCTCTGTGTGGATTACAGACAGTTGAACAAGGTGACTATTAAGAATAAGTATCCACTTCCAAGGATTGATGATCTGATGGATCAGTTGGTTGGTGCAAGCGTGTTCAGCAAGACTGATTTGAGATCTGGGTATCATCAGATCCGCGTGAAAGCTGAGGATATTCAGAAGACGGCCTTTCGGACGAGGTATGGACACTATGAGTATTCCGTGATGCCATTTGGTGTGACTAATGCACCAGGTGTATTTATGGAGTACATGAATAGGATTTTTCATCCTTATTTGGATAAGTTTGTGGTGGTGTTTATCGACGACATCTTGGTTTATTCGAAGAGCGAAGGAGAGCATGTCGAGCATCTGAAGATTGTGTTATCTGTGCTGAGAGAGAAGCAGTTGTTTGCAAAGCTTTCTAAGTGTGAGTTTTGGTTGAAGGAAGTTAGTTTCCTTGGTCATGTGATTTCTAGTAGTGGTGTTGCGGTCGATCCGTCGAAGGTTGAAGCGGTGTCGCAATGGGAGACTCCGAAATCAGTTTTTGAGATTAAAAGTTTCCTTGGTTTAGCCGGTTATTATCGGAAGTTCATTGAAGGATTTGCTAAGTTATCGTTGCCGTTGACACAGTTGACTAGGAAAGGTCAAGCCTTTGTTTGGGACGCCAAGTGTGAAGCGAGTTTTCAAGAACTTAGGCGAAGGTTGACGACAGCTCCTGTTTTGATTCTGCCAAATCCAGAAGAACCATTCTTGTGTATTGTGATGCTTCTTTGATGGGTTTAGGAGGTGTGTTGATGCAGAATAACCAAGTTGTAGCTTATGCTTCGAGGCAACTCAAGGTGCATGAGAAGAATTACCCGACGCATGACTTAGAGTTGGTCGCCGTTGTGTTCGTGTTGAAACTTTGGAGGCATTATCTGTTTGGCGCAAGATTTGAAGTGTTTAGTGACCACAAGAGTTTGAGATATATTTTTGATCAAAAGGAATTGAATGCAAGACAAAGAAGATGGCTTGAACTTTTGAAGGATTATGATTTTGGCTTGAACTACCATCCGGGTAAAGCGAATGTAGTAGCGGATGCCTTGAGTCGGAAATCATTGCATATGTCGGCATTGATGGTGAAAGAGTTAGAATTGATTGAGCAATTTCGAGATTTGAGTTTGGTATGTGAGAGGACTTCTTTTGGATTTAAGTTGGGTATGTTAAAGCTTACAAGTGGTATTTTGGACGAAATTTGAGAAGGACAGAAATCGGATTTGAGCTTAGTTGATCGGTTGACTTTAATCAACCAAGGCCAAGGTGGTGATTTTCGGATTGATGAGAATGGTATTATGAGATGTCGGGATCGAGTTTGTGTTCCAAATGTGGTTGAGCTGAAAAGGAGTATCCTTGAGGAGGGACATCGTAGCGGATTGAGTATTCATCCGGGTGCTACTAAGATGTATCAGGATTTGAGGAAAGTATTTTGGTGGCCTAGTATGAAGAAGGATATCGCGGAATTTGTATATTCTTGTTTGACTTGCCAGAAGTCAAAGATTGAGCATCAGAAGCCATCGGGTTTGATGAAGCCGTTGTTTATTCCTGAGTGGAAATGGGATAGTATCTCCATGGATTTTGTATCGGGTTTGCCGAGGACGCCGAGTAATTTTGAGGCTATTTGGGTTATCGTGGATAGGTTGACTAAATCTGCTCACTTTATTCCTATGCGTATGGATTACCCTTTGGAGAAGTTGGCTAAGTTGTATATTGAGAGGATTGTGTGTCTGCATGGTATTCCGTTAAGTATTGTTTCGGATCGAGATCCGCGGTTTACTTCGAGATTTTGGGAGAGCTTGCAGAGTGCTTTGGGTACTAAGTTGCGTTTGAGTTCAGCGTATCATCCTCAGACTGATGGTCAGACGGAGAGGACGATTCAGTCGCTTGAAGATCTTTTGAGGGCTTGTGTATTGGAAAAAGGAGGAGCTTGGGATAGCTACTTGCCTTTGATTGAGTTTACCTACAACAACAGTTTCCATTCGAGTATCGGTATGGCACCATTTGAGGCGTTGTATGGTAGGCGGTGTAGGACACCATTGTGTTGGTTCGAGTCCGGAGAGAGTTCTGTTGTTGGACCCGAGTTAGTTCAACAGACTACTGATAAGATCAAGATGATTCAAGAGAAGATGAGAATTACTCAGAGTCGTCAGAAGAGTTATTATGACAAGAGGAGGAAGGCACTTGAATTTCAAGAGGGAGATCATGTGTTTCTTCGAGTCACTCCGATGACAGGTGTTGGTAGGGCACTGAAGTCGCGCAAGTTGTCGCCGCGTTTCATTGGTCCTTATCAGATTTTGCAAAGGATAGGAGAAGTGGCCTATCGTGTGGCTTTACCACCGTCGCTTGCTAATCTTCACGACGTGTTCCATGTATCTCAGTTGAGGAAATACATTGCGGATCCGTCTCATGTAGTCCAAATAGATGATGTGCAGGTGAGAGATAACCTGACTGTTGAGACATCACCTATGCGGATTGAGGATCGGAAATTAAAGCAGCTTCGAGGTAAAGAGATTGCTTTAGTGAAGGTCGCTTGGGGAGGACCGGCTGGTGGAAATGTTACTTGGGAGCTTGAGAGTCGGATGAAAGAGTCTTATCCAGAGCTGTTTGAATCAGGTAACATTTTCGAGGACGAAAATTCCTAAAGTGGGGGAGAGTTGTAACAGCCCAAATTTCATTAAATAATTAATTGTAGTAATTAATTGATTTAGTGGGATTTTTATTAATGTTAGAAATTAATTTTTATTAATTGGAATTAATAGAGAATTGAAAGGAAATTGGAAGGAAAGAAAATAAAAGGGATATATAAGAGAGAAAGAAAAGAAAAGAAAGTTAGAAAACATTTGGAAAGAAAAAGGAAAGAAGAAGAAAGGAGAGAAAGAGAAGAGAAGAAGAGGAAAAGTGGAAATCATCAAGAACCAACATCAAAGCTCTGATTAATCGAGGTAAGGGTGAGAAATGTTTCTATTTGATCATTGTATGATGTTATGTATGTTGGGTTGGGGTTTTGGTAGAGTTTTCATCACTTTCCATTTAGGGCAAAATGTTGGATAATCGGTAGATTGATGATTTAATCGGTTGAAACTGAGCAATAATGCCGTAGAATAGTCGGGTAACATGTGTTGATGCTGTTTGTACTGGTTTTGTTGTGTGAGAAGTTGGATGATGGTGGATTGTGGAGGAGGAACAGAATAGAGTTCTGTTCTGCGCAGGTTCGCTGGCTCTCGCCAGGCGAGCGAAGGCGAAGCCTAGCGAATGTTGGCGAATAATTATATTTAAGTCCCAGTGGACTTCGCTGGTGGGTTCGCCAGGCGAAGTTGGGTAGCGAAGGTTCGCCCAGCGAAGGTGCTGGCGAATGGTGGCGAATGAAGTCAGTAGCTACTGATTTGGGCTCGCTGGGAAATCTCGCCAGGCGAAGCCTAGCGAGCGTTCGCTGAGGGAGTTCGCCAGGCGAAGGTTCGCTGCGAGGGTTCGCCAGGCGAATGTGGGCGAGTTTGACAGCATTTTTCTTTTGCTGTGTTGATCATGTGGAGATGGTTTGGTTGTTCCACATAGATGGATACCTTATGATATGAATATAGATACGATCTATTGTGATAACATGTGCTGTGGGTAGCCTTCGGGCGTGAATCCTAGAGTTGTGATATGAAGGATTAATTGTAATCGGTTAAAATAGATGTGAACATAATAAGTGATTATGTGTGTATTATTTAATGAATTTGCGAATGCTTAATGGGTACACAACTATGTGATGAGTATGCATGAGAACATTGTAGATATGTGTGCATGACTTATAATTGTATAAATGGTATTGTGATGTGAATACCTTGATTGTGTGATATATGTTGTATGTACAATCATTGTGTAATTCTTGAAGTGATGAATTATGTAAATGCATGAGATTAAGATGTCGGTCTTAAGTGCATTTGTTGTGGTTGATTGTACATGCATCATTTAGTCAAGAGGCAATGTTTGTTAGTTTCGTGGAAACTAGTGGCTTGTCCCAAACCTAGAAGTGTGGGTTTGAAGGCTTAGAGGACGGGCCTTTGTGGTTATCGGTCTAGAAGTGTGGACCCGGTTTAATGTAAAAACCGAAAAAAGATAACGGGTTATCGGTCTAGAAGTGTGGACCCGGTTTAATGTAAAAACCGAAAAAAGATAACGAGAGTCGGTACCGCATTGCATGAGTTGCATTGAGTCGTTGAGTCACATTGATATATGACATATGCATGAAGTGATGCTTATGTGTGAATGATGAGATTGTGGAAATTGTAAGGGTATACATAATGTGGGAATGCTTTGTGAATATCCATGTTTATCTATATATAAGTGTGGTAAATATATATGACTAAGAGAATGAAGTGTGGTGAGAAATGTGAATATGCGTTACATGATTACCTATATATGTATAATCTCATGCTTTGATTATTATGGTTATATTTCTCACCCTTCTGCTGTTTTATAATGCTCTATGAGGCATTGCAGATTAGGATGCTGGAGTCCTTTTGTGAAGATTAGTCTTCATTCTTTTGAGTCGGCTGCTCTGATATGTAACACCGGGTAGTTAGACTAGTATAGTCATTCTTTTGTGATACATTGCGATGTATCAGCTTATGTGGTTTTGTAAATCTAACTGAATATGATATATTAATTTGGATAGCTTATGTGTACGTGGATTAATATTTTGAAAACGATCAAATGATTTTATCTTCCGCTTAAATTGAAAATGTTACATATTTTATGGAGCAAGTGTTTTATTGGTAAAGTTGTGACATTCTTCTTTTATACCTTATTCTAAAACTTTTACTCTGATGAATTTGTATATGCTTAATTGTTTTATATGCATTTATTTGGGGTATAGAAGGGGGTGTTACACTGTACGGCCAGACCTAGACTAAAGAGGATAAAAATCAGAATTCGGGTCATAACCCAACTGGGTCGAAAATATAACCCAGACCCAAAACATGACCCAAAACTAAAACAAATTCCTAATGCTGTAACTTCAGACGAAATTCTGGAATTTTGGGCTCCGAATCTGACTTCGACTCCAACACGTAAGTCGTAGCTCTCTCTCTTAGCTTTCCGACAATTTTTAGAACGCCTTAAACGGACTCCCGAAACTCCAGTTATAATTTTTCTCGCGAAAGCTGCTAAAGCTGAAAAATAAATACGAAAAACAATTAAATGCAAAAATAAAATAAAATATAAAAATACGTTAAAACATAAAAATAAATAAATAAAATCAAAGAAATGTTTGAGTACAAACATGGAAGAACGTGCATCAAAATGCACTGATCAACGACCTCGTCCTCTTTGACTCTTGTAACTCACATAGTTTGCTTCCTTTGCATTGAGTTGTAGTAGTTGTTCCATAGTCTCCTTTTGTTTAGTTTTTCTCTTTTGTTTTTCTTCGTATGCTTGTAAGGAACCCATAAGTTGCTCAATAGTCATGGTGTTTAAATCCTTATTTTCTTCAATGTTGGTAACAATGAAGTCAAAACTTGGATTTAAAGTGCGAAGTATTTTTTCCATGACTTTCACTTCATCAACATCTTCACCATTTCTTTTAAGTTGATTGACTACGGATAATACTCGAGAAAAATAATCAGAAATTGACTCAGACTTTTCCATAAATAAACGTTCAAACTCACCTCTAAGAGTTTGAAGACGAATCTTTTTCACCTGCTCCACTCCTTTGTTGCAAGTTTGAAGCTTGTCCCATGCTTCTTTGGCCGTCGTTGCATTGGAGATCTTCTCAAATGTATCTTCATCCACCGATTGATAAATGAGGAAGAGAGCTTTCTTGTCTCTCTTTCTTGACTCCTTTAATGTCTCCTTTACACCTTGGCTTAAAGAGGCTTCATCTTGCTCCTTGAAGCCTTTCTCAACAATATCACACACATCTTGAGCTCCTAGTAGCGCCTTCATCTTGATACTCCAATTGTCATAGTTGTTCTTTGTGAGTATCGGCATTTGAAAAGGAAAACCTCCATTCGCCATCTTTTGAGGGCCTTCAAGCTCTGATACCACTTTGTTGGAAATAAGACATTTTGTATTTAGGAAAAGTGTGTGGGAATATTAGAGGTTTAAAGAGAAACTTGATAGGTAGAAGAATTATTTATGGAAGAGAGAACTTGGTATTTTTCTTGATACAAAAGTGTAGAATTACATCTCTATTTATAGTACTCTAAGGAGAACTCTAGACACACTAATTCTAGAGTTCTCAACTCTAGGAATTCCAAGAGCATTCTAGAGAATATTACAACCCTAAGAAATATTTAGACACTCCAAACATTACAAGAGTTTTCTAGAACCATTAATTAAAATTACCCAAGTCCAAAATAACTAAGCCCAAAAATTCAAATAATATATTTAGGCCCATATCAAGTTTAATATTTCAACAAACCAATCACCACTATGTATCCGGGTCACATCAAACTGTAAATTTCAAATTAATTATATTACATGATAGATTGATGAATTTTTATTGAATGACAATATACAATTATTTTATACTGACAGTGCATATCCATTAAACTCCAAATGATATTTTTAAAATTTTAATTAGCTTCTGAAAAATTGGGAGGAAAGAGAGATTTTTTTGAGATAAAATAGACTTTTGAACGGTATAAACTTTTTAATCAAGACCAAAAATATACTAAATCATAGACCTTGACTATATATTTGAAAATATTTCACCCTTAGTGTTAATTGACATCTCTATTCCGACTTATAATATTAGGAAGGCCTGCCTTTGTCATAACATAATCATAGAAGAATTGAAGTCAAAGTTGTTGAGATGAGTATTGACCAAAGATAATGCATTTCAAGTCCAAGTTGAGCAAGGTCTCAAATTTGTTGTCAAAGTTGAACTTGACAGCCAGTCATAATGGAATGGAATGGATGCTGAGATCAGATCATGCATGCTTGCAACTTGTAAATTAAATAGTATTATATTTAGTACCTCTTTTTCAAAAGAATAAAAAACCTTATCTTTTGTTCTTACATGTATTATTGTTTTAAAAAAACAATTATTATATGCAGGTTGGGACAAGATCCATTTGAGACGGATTTTAGGTTCAATTATGAGACGGATTTTAGGTTCAATTATGGCTTGGGGTAAAGCCGGAAATACCGGATTTTAGGTTCAATTATGATTTGAAGTAAAATGGAGACACCAGAACCTATTTTAGACGAATTTTGAGTCAGTCGGACATCGTTATAAAATATTGTATTTTTATTATTTGAATCTTGTATCGATTTTTTTTTTGAAGAAGAAGGTTGTTCTTCTAACCATCTTCTAGAATTATTAATAATAAGGACTAAACCAAATAGGAAATCCTCCTTCCCCCTAAAAATATTTTGCTAATTAAAAAAACCCTATCTAACACAACAAACATATGATGCTGTCATTCGTAAAACATCATGAAACTAAAATTTAAAAAAAAGCTTAACCAACTTGACCATGGCTAAGAAATAAAATTCTATATGCTCAGCTCCAAAGACTCACTATTTCTACTTAAGATTGTTGTTTCTTGTAAATACTCAAATCCGCATGAGTCTCGTTGTAGCGCTGGCTCAGGTAGTCGCGGCATAAGATAGGAGGAAATCTACAAAAACGAAAGAAGAAAATGTAAGATACTTTAAGATTATACCACGCGAATCATATTTCCGGTCGCAACTTTAACTTTAAGGTGACTTCGATTTTTTGATTTTTCCAAATCATATGTAGTTGGTTACAATTACATTCACATTGACCATGCTTGTTAAATTAACTTACTTGGGAGGGTTAGTTTCGGATTTGCAGGTTGGCAAGCATTCCACTAAGCAATCATGGCTAGGCTCCAAAAAGTATGCAATCTGTAAAACAAGACAATATCGCGATATTCTAATGATTAATATGAATATTTTAGTAGAATTATAACGCAAGCAAAGTGAAGATGAAAATCAATACGAAACAATGCGAGCACTAGTTTTACAATGAAGTTAAGATTCGAAAAGGGAAGATGAAAACGTTGAATTAAAAGGGAAGATATTTTGGCGCATACAGAATATCTCTCTTGACCGTTTCCTAGAACTCGGTGCAATGTGGATCTGCAAATAAATGCAAAATAAATTATGCAGCATAAACAAAAGTTATTGACCGGTCTTATAAATTCCTTCAAAAACAGAAATATGTCTCTGCCTCAATCACGCTCGAAAATACCACAAGGTGAGAAAGATTTCTTACTTGAAAACACCATTGCTCCAGCGCTCAAGCATGTCACCGAGATTTACTATGAATGCCCTGCAACAAAAGCAACCGGTCAAATATTGTAAGTGCTTCTAGCGGCGTACTTCAATTCTTAGCAGCTCACAATTTGGTTTAATACATGATATATTGCAGCTCACAAAACTTTTAAATTTTAGAAATATATTAGCTTATTCAGAAAATTGTAATTTTGATTGAATTGTTTGTTTGTTCCTATGGTGTGATGTGATGCTGTCGAACCGAAAAATGACATGTCTTGAAAGCCAATAAAAGCCCCAGTGACAGAAGGACTAACCCTTTCAATGGTGACACATCCTCCCATTTCTGAGGTTTAGCATCCCTATCCTTGCATATCTGCAACGAAAGGCATTAACGTTCATGACTACATAGCACTGACATTTCAGATTGAAGACATTTCAAGTGTCCCACACGTGTTACTGTCTTGTACCAACATGACATAGACACACATGGTTACATTCAATTATTTCTATTTTCTTAGATTATTATCAGTGTCAACGTATCAAGTGTCATGTGTGGTGTCTGTATTAGTGCTTGATAGGTTCTTAATTACATCAGATATTTGAAATTTCAAATGAAATATCAGCTGGATCCTTACTTGAAGACCTGCGACATCATCGGTTGCTAACAGTGTAAGTAAACCAAAGTCAGTATGAGCTCCAGCTCCGAATAGTCCTTTTGTCGGATCCGAGATTTGACCTTCACAGAATATAAATGAATGAACGGTATTATGTAATTTATCCTTCTAATTGTACAAGCTACAGCAAAGACACCAAGAACACGGGCTCAGTACCTCCATAGTGCAGCAAACGCAGAGTTGCAATTGGCTCTCCAAGCATTTCTGGTTTTTCGAAAAAATCGACATCCAAATCAAGTGCAAGGGCTATTATCTTTCCAACTGCTTTCCCGACTTCTCTGGATTCCCCAAATAAATAAAACAGTTAACCGGGAAAAAAATGACAAATATGTGAAAAGGACCTTTTCCTTTAGACTAATAAATGTTAATCATAACATACTACTTCACAAGTTTCGGAGACGTAAACAACCATGATGTCATGGCCCTAAGCATGTCTGTCGACCATTTTTAAAACCCTAGCAATAATACTTACAAGAAAGTAATGAGGAAAAAAAGTTTGAACCCCCTCCCATAGTGAACAATAAGACATGTAAGTTTTCTTATAAAATACAATAAGTTGGTAACAAACTTATCATTAGCTAGTTCCAATTTGAACCACAAATGATCCAAACATTCGAGATTTTGCACCCTATGAAGCACTGACACGAAAATTGAATATAATCATATGTGACCAGACAAGTTTTCAATTTGAAGTATTCGTGCTAAATATTGCATCTTAATCTTATGACATAAAAATAACATCATTGACACTTACAATGCCTCTCTATGAAACTTTTCCATAGTTTCCCTCCATCCTGGAAGAACATCTACACAGAAAAAAAATACATTAAACCAAACAAAAAAAATCCATGAAAATGGAATTAGATAAAAATTAGATTTTTCTTCTCAAAAACCAAAAATTGATTCATTTTACCTGGCTCAGGCCATTTATTAGTCCCATAAAAGGGTTTACTTGATTCTGCGTCATCTTCATCTACTTCAACTCCAATATAAAAACCCTCTTTGTAATCCCCTACTTGAGAAACAGTGAAAAATATTTCAAAAAAATGAAATTTTTATCTATAACATACACATGCAACAAAATGAAAAGGGTGAATAAAGTATAGTACCATGAATTTGATGTTCAGGATCAAGTGTTTCATCAAGAACAGGAGTGTATCCTCTGTGTTTTTCATTTCTCAAAATCTTCATCTTTTCATTTAAAGGAAGAGAAAAAAATTTCTTGCTTTGTGCAAAAACCTCGTCCATGAATTCCTCGGTCATTCCATGGTTTACAACATAGAAAAAACCAGAATCCAAACATGCCTTTAAAAATCCCCCCAAAAAAAAACATGGAAAAACTAAGGTTAATGTTTGAAAAAAAAAAACAGAGTAAATAAAATTGACCCACGTTGTTTTGTGATAGAAAGAATTTAAACAATTTACAAACCTGTTTGAGTAAATGAACGGATTGGTTTATGTTGGGATTTGAGAGGTCGATGAGATTAAGAATGGAGAATTTTGTTGGGTTAGAAACAGGGGATAGTGTTTCGTTGCTCTGTTTTCCCATGTTTTGAAAATGGAAGAAGAAAGAAGAATAATGAAGAAGAAAATGACCTCACAAAAACCACTTTGAAAGAACAAACACAATATAATGAATGGTTTTCTTAACTACTACCACAACATTCGCCACCATTCACATTTGCAGTAATTTATTTCATTTTTTCTTAACATGCATGAAAAAATTAAATATTCTTTTATCTATAAATAAATAAATTTTATTAGAGTATATATTTTTTTATAAAAGAGAGGGCCGAGGCCAAGAAAAAAACAAAAAATAATAATTTAGGGGTAGTTAGTCCATAACGTGTACAGCTAGCTAATATGATTAAGAGTAGAATAAAAAAAGGTATTATTTAAATCAACATACACCTAAAATTTGCTAAAAATATTATCATATTGATTATTGACGAATATTATTGACGAATGAATCACATTCACCTCCCAATAAAAATATAATAAATGAGGAATATTATTGACGAAAGATTGACCAACAACATTGCTAGAGGCTCTGCTCTTAATAACATTCACAATCGTTATAGGATTAACATTCAAATCCACATCATCCAATCGTAACCTCAAGGCATAGCTTAAACCTTCTCAAACACCTAGAATCTCTTACAATTCTTCTGCACCCCAAACTATATTATTATTTTTACAGGCATCATTCGTATTTAATTTAAACATTTATTTTAGTTTAATACATGTTAATAATATTAATTAATAAATAACCTATTGAATCCAAAACAAAATGAGAAATATAAAATCAACAATGATATAAAATTTGTTTTTAAATATTAATTAATAATATTACTAATTAATATATAGACAGTTGAGGTGAAACAATGATAGACATATTTTTTTTTAAGTATCTTTCATGCGATAATTAGTGACTTATCAAGTCAAATATTTAAGGTTATTTTATTGTGATAATTTTATTAGATCATAAGAAGGAAGATTGAGAGTCTCTTTGGTAAGACACAACAAAAAGTTTTTAACTTTTAGCTTATAGTTTTTCATCTCATTTGAAGTAGTTTTTGAGTTTATAGTTTTTAATTTGATTTTTTCTTGTATTTGTATCTTCACTATTTTATCAAAAATTTATTTTTATTATTTATATTATTATAATTTAAATTAAAATAATTATGTTTTAGTTGAGGGAATAGGAAATGTTAGTCATTATTTCTACCGAATAAAATACACGATGTAACACATCTTCCATTTTGTTATTAGTGATATATTTTGACTCATTAGATTGAATTTTTTTATTACTTTTAAATTATTATTATTAATGTATAATTTTTATAAATATGATAATGAATATATTTGTTTATTATTAAGCATATCATGGATTTTAATAGAGAAAAAAAGAAAAGGAAGTATGCATTTTATTAAAATATAAGATCAAATTATAATATTATTATTTTATATATTTAAATTTTATTACAAAATTTATATATAAGTGTTTAATATATTTTTGTGTTTTGTTTAATTTTATATTTATATTTAAAATATTTTACAATTTGATTGTTAATATATTTATTTTTATTTAATAAATAGGATCAGTAGTTTTTTTAATTAAGAATGTTCTTTTATGTCATTTTAAATTTATCAGCTTGTGTAACCACTAATTTACCAAACACTCAAATTAGCTTATAAGCTAAAAATCATCAACTATAAGCTATCAATCATCAGATATAAGCTATCAGCTACTAGTCATCATCTACCAGCTACCAGCTAGCTTATCATCTATCAGCTAGTTTTACCAAACAGAGCCTAAGGAATTCAATATGCAAGCCCATTGCCTCAACTTTGGGTACTCGCCTAATGCGGAAAAGGAAGATCGCTCGATATGCCTTGAGGTCGCCCTGATCTGGGTGACATATCGCCTATTTGAGTTTGGGCCGCCTAGGTTAACTCTCATTGCCCATTTACTTAGTGAGTGTGGGAGAAGTTGTGTCCCTATAGATGTTTACTAAAGGAAATCGTCCCCTACGATTTAAGGAAGGGTGAAACCCACTCTTTCCATATTTCTTGGTCATGGAGCCGAAATAGGTCATTCTTTGGTTCTTTGACTCATGTCCAAGGGGTCTCTATAAATATCCCAACCTTCGGATTGAGAAATGATTTAATCATTCACCTATTGAAACACATATGCATTGCTTCTCACCACTTTGTGTGAGCTAGCTCTAAATACTGTCAAAACACCATATGAACCACATACAACCTTAAAAACACAGAACTACCATAATTGTACTTTATAGTAAGCACAATTGGGGCCTATCTTAGGGCGCTGGTTGTAACACACTACTCTACCCATTTTACGAAAATAATTGCGTAACTAATCAAAGTTACACACGTAGGATGCCACATTACAAAACCTCATTATGAAGTATCAACTCACTTCATCTCTTATTCATCAATAAAAACAAATACTTTTATTAAACAGCGGAAATCAACTCAATGGTTTAGCAATAAAGCTCGAATTACATCAATCTCCACATAATATGTGGTTCAACAACAATCAAAACAAAGCATGATACGTAACAAATAGCGAATAACAAATAACATGAAAGACATGACGAAATTCTCATCTTTCCTGTGTTACGTATCAGAGCGACTCCTAAGACTCGATCAAATAGCAACACCAAGCACTACTCATGTACCTGATCATCTGTACTCCCCAAGGAGCACAGGCACAACAAACAGAAAAGAGGTGAAAACTACATTCAATAAATACACGGTGAAAAATACATGCTAAGAGTAGTTATCACACAATTATCAGGTACATGCAAGTGCCACATCATCATTTGGCATAAACAGTCCATATTCAATTATATATATGCAATGTGACTCACTGACACGACATGATGCATGCGGTACCATCACAATCACATACGGTTCACCTTAAAATCTGATTCCCGTCATAATTCGAATAAGTCGTATACGTTACTCTGAACTACAAATTATCTCCACACGACTCCCATATAGAGTCCGGACAAGACTAGGCATTCATCATGGATTCCCACATAGTTCGTCTCCACATAACATGATATGAATGCATGACACAAAATTATGTACAATGTAATTATTATTCAAGCATAATTTCACGATCTTCAATGATCATACACAAGCCACATGCTCACCATAATTCTTTCTGGAATTATCACCATCGCTCAAGATTGTCCACACAACGACAATCTTGGCGCACAAGCATCAAACACGTCTCATAAAGACAATCACATAAATATCCATATTTTACCATATTCTCTATCATTACTAGTTCTCTTATTTCCAATTATGTCACATGAGTCTTACGGATCAAGATAAATTGCATCGCATGCGAAATCGGGACAAAAATCGCGAAAACGGGGAAATTGCACTACAACCCTGCCCATACGCGTAATGTCCTAATTGCCCAGGCCCAAACGCGTACCGCCCTTGGCCATACGCGTAATGCCCCAAATTGCTCAGTCCCATACGTGTATTGTGTAACACCCTTATTCTACCCCACAGATATTACGGTAAAATAACATGGATTTCAGAGTAAAATATTAACTTTCATTAAAAAGCCACAAAGGGCGTACATTTCTCAAAGTCAACAAAATTGGTCAATACTCTGTAACACATGGGTTTTCTCAAAATACATCAAAACATCATATACAGCGGAACTCAAAACATAACTCAATGTTTTCCTCATAAGAGCATCTTTAGTGGGAGTAAACTAAATGGATAAACTAAGATACTTTTTGTGGGCCCAAAGTGATTTGTAGGATTTAAAAAATTTATAGTTGATTTGAGTAGTTTTTACTTTAATGGTGGTTGTCTATAAGAAACCAAAACTTGACCCCACATTTTATATTTTTTATTCAAGTTACCGTTAATTTAATTATTTTAATTAAAATACATATAATTTTTTAAATAAAATTTACCTTAAAAACTTAAAAATAATATTAAATATATTTTATTATAAAATTAAAAATGATACAAAATTCACTACAATAATACATAAAAAAAAATTACATTTTCATAGGAATATAATTATAATAAGGATTCGATTGGTTGAGATTCATTTGATAAATAAATAAGATTGGAAATTGAAAGAAAAAAATTTAGAAGTAAAACTGTGTGTAAAAAAAATTAAAATTTCTATAGAATTTATAGAAGGTAAAAAATGATAATATGACCGTTACTATTTTCAAATATTATATCTTTATTTTAATGTTGTTGGAATATTTGGAATATTTTATTAATATTAAATAATATTATAATAGGTTTCACATAGTTAACGTTAACTATATAGATAATGGGAACTAAATTTTAGTTCATTTGGATGCCATGTCAGCTCTCCTATAATGCAAATTCCTTATTACTAACGTAAGCTATAAAGAATTTTGGTTTAACAATCCTGCGTTAAAGTTGCTCTAAGGAAACATTAGTAAAATAACCTAATGATATACAATCAACTCAAAGAATCCAACCCGATGTTACATATCAGAGCAATACCCTCTACATTAACCATAAGGCTAACGACTCTAAAACGTCACAATACTCCTCGACGGTGTCCACAGCTAAACTTGCTCATCTGCACGTTACCCACGTGGAGGTAACATTCAAACAGGCAGGGTGAGTAAGACAATTCATAATAATCAATGTATAACAATTAATGCATAAACGGCATATTACTCATAGTTATATTCAACACATTGATATTCTTCAATTATGCCTCAAAGGCCACAATGTCATAATTATACACAAAGGCTCATAAATGCAAATGCAACATAGACTCAATGCATGTGGTACCAATCATCACAGCTCGATGGACACTAGGCCATCAACCCTCCATAGATCCCCATCAATAGGATCGAAGCACATCAAAATACTTCACATCCACACAGTGGGATTGAAGTCAAAGTAATCAAGGTCCTGAACTGAAGTCCGGATGCACATGAATGCATGATGCACACTTCACAATAATCCTCATAATAACAGCATATGGTGCATCATCATTCATCATATTCATCATCATTACACGTCATATCTCATCGTCATATTCATCATCATAAATCATGTCATCATAGCTCATCGTAACAATCATCATCATACATCATGTTATCATAGCTCATCGTAACAATCATCATTATACAACATATCATCATATTTCATCACATTAATCATCATACATCATATCATCATAATTCATCATATTATTCATCATACAACATATCATCATAGTTCATCATATTAATTAATCTCACACATCATGTCATCATATAATCCCGTATAAATCACATATTAGCTCATAGTCATTTTATCCCATATTACCCCATATTAATTCATAGTACTACCCTCATATCATCTCATATTAATTTATCAAGTTATACTCACGGTAATCCCCACACTATCGCCTATCAATCACATAAACTTCACGGTTCTACTCATGTTAATTCATCATATTATCACAGTTACCCTCATGGTAATTCATCAGGAAAATCACAGCATCAAAACATCAAGACATCCTTGAACCAGAACATGATTCATTAATAGAACATATACACAATTGACTTCTCAAACGTAATTAGATATAAAAATATTGGGAAAACAATTATCTTATCTATACTATATTATAGCTCCGTTTATTAGATTTCCAACGCTTCGAACGAAGGTCAAAACGGACTTACGGATCAAAAGTTACGTCCAAAACAATTTCGACCAAAAACATGAACAATCGTGACGAACAGAAAGACGCTGTTACGCTCCGGAACAGATTTTTACTCAATTATTCTTACGAATCACTCACTCAACGTACCCAAAACATCACTAAAACATTCCTAAGGTTATACGGCTATAACAGCACAACTTCTATGGTTTATTAGGCTCATCTGACAACATTTGCAACACCTAAAACACTATTTCCTGCAATTACTCTGAGTACTTCAGAGTTACTCACATATGAAAATTCATATTCCTACAGGGTCAAACATATCACAATCCAAGATTTTGGCCACGAAGGCAAAAATCATTATTTCTCATCTCTACACTCAAAGGGTCAAGAATACTAACCACTAACCTACAGGGTCTACCGTCAATTTCCTTACAATTGCTTTCTTACAATTGCTCCGAAGGCATCGTAATTTCAAATATCAAATATTCTATCCCATATGGGCAGACATATAACGATCTAAGGTTTTGGCCACAAAGACCTAAGGTTTCCTTTCTCATATCAATATTCAGTGTTACATACCATTAACCATAACCTCAAAGCCTTATCACCAATTTCCCTATTTTCTCACAACCAACCCAAAATACCTTAAATCTTAAATCAACCATAAACACATCGAAAGGCATACATGGAAAATCATGAAATGCGATACTCCTCATACCTTAGTCGATTCGCAACTTTCACGATTAATCTTTGGGATCTTCTGCTTCCAGCCTTTCCTTCAGAGCTCTGGCCACGAACTTTCACGTTAAACACCAAATGAAATCTGATTTCCTTTCAGAACTCAATTTTGTCTAACTTAGTCTTGGGCCTCACAAATTGGGCTTTTTCCATAACACCCTTACTAACTCTTCATAATGCCCAATTTACCCTTATTTCCCTTATATTCATTTTAATAATAATAATAATACTAATATTCTCATATAGTATACTATTAATTAAATAAATAGTCCAACATGCACATCTTCTCAATAATTTCCAAAACCACCGAAAACACCAAAAATACGAATATTCTCAATTAAATAAATTAATTAAAATATTCCGATTAAATTTGGGGTGTTACAACTCTCCCCCACTTAAAAGAATTTTCGCCCTCGAAAATTGCCTCAAGGAACAGAGTCGGATACGACTCCCTCAACTGATCTCCAAGTTCCCAATTCCAACTTTCTCCTGCTGGTCCTCCCAAACTACCTTCACCAAAGGAATCTCTTTACCTCGAAGTTGCTTCTTGTTCATCCACCTGAACTAGCAACGCCTCGACAGTCAAATCACCTCTCACTTGTACACCATCCATCCGAATCAATGTACTTCTTCAACTTAGGCACATGCCACATCATGTAAATTCACAAGCGACAGCGGTAAAACAGTCTAACATGCTACCTCTCCCATGCTTCCGCTGTGTCACTTCCGATACAAATCAACAAAACACAGTGTGTGCTTCCGAGACTTCAAAGCTCGACCAACACCAGTCACCATCGTAACTCTCAAAACACGTCTTTTCTTAGATCTTCTTGATCTTTTCAGTCGTCTCTTACACAATTCTCAGGTCTGAGCACAACACTCTCGCCTGAATCATATCAACACAAAGGAGTCCTACACCTTCTACCATACAATTCCCCATACGGTGTCATTCCGATACTAGAATGCTAACTGTAATTGCAGGTAAACTCAACCATCGGCAAATAACTATCCCACGATCCCCCTCGATCCAACACACAAGCTCTCAGCAAATCCTCTATAGACTGGATAGTTCTCTCTGTCTGTCCATCCGCCTACGGGTGATAGGCAGAACTCAATCTCAACATGGTACCCAAAGTGTTGGCAAATTCTCCCAAAACCTCGATGAAGATCTCCGATCTTTATCCGACACAACACTCGATGATATCTCATACAACCTCACAACTTCCTCAATATACATCATAGTTAGCTTCAACATAGAACGATTACTCCTCGTTAGTAAGAGATGAGCTGAGCTAATTAATCCATCCATCATTCCCAAAGCGAATCATATTCATCTCACAGTCTTTGGCAACCCGACACAAAATCCATAGAAATACTATCCCCTTCCATTCAGAAATATCCACAGTTGCATCAGGTCCAACAGTCTCTGATGTTCAAACTTCGACTTTCCACAAGCTTAACCAGCATACACAACTTCAACCACTTCTCTCTCCATTTATGGCCACTAAACAATTTCCTCAAATTCGGTTACATCTTCATAGCACCTGGACGGATACTCAATCTACTTAAATGTCCTTCCTCAAGAATACTCTTATCCCAACTCAACAATATCTGAAACACAAACTCTATCACGACATCTCCTGATACCATTTTCATCAATCTGCAATTCGACCCTTCGACTTTAATTCATCAAATTCAACCAATTTACCAACTCAAACCAGATTCTTGACCTTCTCGAATCTCATCAAGAATACCACTAGTAGCTCCACCATACTAAGCTTAACTCCATAAGAAGTCTCTTCACAACCCAAGCTGACATCACGAAATTGTCCAATCAGTTCTAACTCTTTTACCATCAATATCAGTATATACAAAGATTTCCAAATCGATGCATCAGCTACCACGTTTGCTTTACCCGAATGGTAATTCAATCCAAAACCATAATCCTTCAGAAGTCCCAATTATTTCCTCTTACGTACTTTAAGTTTCCTTAAAGCATAACTAAAACTCGCTGATGTTACACTTAACATACCTCCCAATCTTATCAACAAAGCATCACAAAATACAACAAATAGTCCGGTCGGATTCGGCAAAAATCAACACACAAGCTGTTGACAGCTCTCCCAAAAACTCTTTGAAACTCTCTTCACAGTGGCATATAACCGCTTCTTCTCTAACACTGATAACTCATGTTCTCGATGTTCAACATGATCCTCTATACTATTTGAATATATCAAAATATCATCGATTAACACAACCATTGACTCGCTCAAATAAGTATGGAAAATCTCATGCCAAACGAACACTCAATTCGTGAGTTATGGCGGGAACATGAACCATACTTTCTGCATTTACTACAAAATCCGAATATAGTCCATCAATAAATAACTTAATTCCATGCCACTACTTCACCATCACATAGAAAATTAGAATAGATTTCCAATGCTTCGAAGCGTGCACCATTCCGAGTTACGGTTCTCCCGCTATGACAAAAATACGAAAACAACATTCTTCTGCCCATGACCTTTCGCTAGGCGAACATGACAGTCCAAATTCTATTTTCGACCGTTGAATGACTTTCGTATCTCCGATTTCGATTCCGTAAAAAGCTACAACCTCAATATCAGACTAGTTTTCGTAACATAGCCAATCACAACTCCACTTCACATTCCGGCGGTAAATCACTTATCTCATCAGGAAAAACTCCGGACAATAACAATTAATTGGCAAACCACCAACTTCCCCACTTTCATTAACACTCAAAGTTTCCATCAAAATAAACATCTCATTACTTTCTCGCACCGACTCATCAAAGCAATTCTTAAGCACTTAGCTTAACTCAAAACAAATCATTGCCCACACCATTCAAGCTTGCAAGACACGTCTATCCCATCCAACATAATCCCAACTACTATCAATAACAGATTAAGACTGATCAGTTCCTCAATTTGTCAATAGACAGGCGAAAATCATGATGGAGTATAAACCATCTTTACTAACTATAAGAGCGTTCAACAACCCAGTGAACTACAACTCCACGCTTGCAGCATCCTGGAGAAGCACAGCTTCTCCCCCACTTGTTTCATTCTTACTTCTGCAGACAAAGGTTAGACAACAAACATGTACCGACAGTGTTTTCACACACATGTCGCATACCAGGAAACAACAACATTGGACAACCTGGTCGGATGGGCCGACCTGCTCTGATACCACTAATGTAACACCCTTATTCTACCTCACAGATATTACGGTAAAATAACACGTATTTCAGAGTAAAATATTAACTTTCATTAAAAAGCCACAAAGGGCGTACATTTCTCAAAGTCAACAAAATTGGTCAATACTCTGTAACACACGGGTTTTCTCAAAATACATCAAAACATCATATACAGCGGAACTCAAAACATAACTCAATGTTTTCCTCATAAGGGAACATCAGTAAAATAACCTAATGATATATAATCAACTCAAAGAATCCAACCTGATGTTACATATCAGAGCAAGACCCTCTACATTAACCATAAGGCTAACGACTCTAAAACGTCACAATACTCCTCGACGGTGTCCACAGCTAAACTTGCTCATCTGCACGTTACCCACGTGGAGGTAACATTCAAACAGGCAGGGTGAGTAAGACAATTCATAATAATCAATGTATAACAATTAATGCATAAACGGCATATTACTCATAGTTATATTCAACACATTGATATTCTTCAATTATGCCTCAAAGGCCACAATGTCATAATTATACACAAAGGCTCATAAATGCAAATGCAACATAGACTCAATGCATGTGGTACCAATCATCACAGCTCGATGGACACTAGGCCATCAACCCTCCATAGATCCCCATCAATAGGATCAGAGCACATCAAAATACTTCACATCCACACAGTGGGATTAAAGTCAAAGTAATCGAGGTCCTGAACCGAAGTCCGGATGCACATGAATGCATGATGCACACTTCACAATAATCCTCATAATAACAGCATACGGTGCATCATCATTCACCATATTCATCATCATTACACGTCATATCTCATCGTCATATTCATCATCATAAATCATGTCATCATAGCTCATCGTAACAATCATCATCATACATCATGTTATCATAGCTCATCGTAACAATCATCATTATACAACATATCATCATATTTCATCACAGTAATCATCATTATACAACATATCATCATATTTCATCACATTAATCATCATACATCATACCATCATAATTCATCATATTATTCATCATACAACATATCATCATAGTCCATCATATTAATTAATCTCACACATCATGTCATCATATAATCCCGTATAAATCACATATTAACTCATAGTCATTTTATCCCATATTACCCCATATTAATTCATAGTATTGCCCTCATATCATCTCATATTAATTTATCAAGTTATACTCACGGTAATCCCCACACTATCGCCTATCAATCACATAAACTTCACGGTTCTACTCATGTTAATTCATCATATTATCACAGTTATCCTCATGGTAATTCATCAGGAAAATCGCAGCATCAAAACATCAAGACATCCTTGAACCAGAACATGATTCATTAATAGAACACATATACAATTGACTTCTCAAACATAATTAGATATATAAATATTGGGAAAACAATTATCTTATCTATATTATGTTATATCTCTGTTTATTAGCTTTCCAACGCTTCGAACAGGGGTCAAAACGGACTTACGGATCAAAAGTTACGTCCAAAACAATTTCGACCAAAAACATGGACAGTCGTGACGAATAGAAAGACGTTGTTACGCTCCAGAACAGATTTTTACTCAATTATTCTTACGAATCACTCACTCAACGTACCCAAAACATCACTAAAACATTCCTAAGGTTATACGGCAATAACAGCACAACTTCTATGGTTTATTAGGCTCATCTGGCAACATTTGCAACACCTAAAACACTATTTCCTGCAATTACTCTGAGTACTTCAGAGTTACTCACATATGAAAATTCATATTCCTACAGGGTCAAACATATCGCAATCCAAGGTTTTGCCACGAAGGCAAAAATCATTATTTCTCATCTCTACACTCAAAGGGTCAAGAATACTAACCACTAACCTATAGGATCTACCGTCAATTTCCTTACAATTGCTCCGAAGGCATCGTAATTTCAAATATCAAATATTCTATCCCATATGGGCAGACATATAACGATCTAAGGTTTTGGCCACAAAGACCTAAGGTTTCCTTTCTCATATCAATATTCAGTGTTACATACCATTAACCATAACCTCAAAGCCTTATCACCAATTTCCCTATTTTCTCACAACCAACCCAAAATACCTTAAATCTTAAATCAACCATAAACACACCGAAAGACATACATGGAAAATCATGAAATGCGATACTCCCCATACCTTAGTCGATTCGCAACTTTCACGATTAATCTTTGGGATCTTCTGCTTCCGGCCTTTCCTTCAGAGCTCTGGCCACGAACTTTCACATTAAACACTAAATGAAATCTGATTTCCTTTCAGAACTCAATTTTGTCTAACTTAGTCTTGGGCCTCACAAATTGGGCTTTTTCGATAACACCCTTACTAACTCTTCATAATGCCCAATTTACCCTTATTTCCCTTATATTCATTTTAATAATAATAATACTAATATTCTCATATAGTATACTATTAATTAAATAAATAGTCCAACATGCACATTTTCTCAATAATTCCCAAAACCACCGAAAACACCAAAAATACAAATATTCTCAATTAAATAAATTAATTAAAATATTTCGATTAAATTTGGGGTGTTACATATTGCCTCTTGCCGTACGCGTATGGGCTACCCCATAATTCCCCCCAAGAACTCACCATACGCGTAAGGCTACCCCCATACGCGTATGGCCAGAAGGTCGGACTGGCTTGGGGACGGGGTGCATATAATGCGCGTAATACCCCCTAGGTGTATCCCCCATACATGTATGGTCTCCCCCCATACACGTATGGCCAAATAACATGCCAAAATCTTAGAATTTGCCTATGCACGAGTTCTCACACATTGAAACTCATTCTAGCTCTCAAATCAGATTCAAAATCATCTTTTTTTCAGTCTAATTTCAAAGTTCTAACTCTACTTCATGGTTTCATCATTTTTATCAACATTTTATGTGTTAACAACCTATTTTTTGTTAATCCCGTAAACCCCAAATTTCCAGATCTAGTTCCATATCAGAACCCATCAACAACAGTACCAAATTGCACGAATTTTCCATTCGAAATCAACATACAACACAGATTCATACACACATTCAGTATACAGCTACGAACCAACAATCACATAACACAACAATCATACAAGGAAAAAGAAGAATGTACAAAAAATTCTAAGAGGGAAAGGAACCCTCACTACCCTCTCATGTTATTATCACCATTAGAGAACCTATTCTCCCCCTTACCTAAATTCTGAGATTTTTCTTCCTTCAACAATGGTGGGAAATTTTCTCATCTTCTCTAACCCTAGCTTTCCTTCTCTCTTTTCACGTAAAACCAAAACTGACTGAAAACTCTCCCCTAAATACTCTAATTAGGTTTTACCTCTTAATTATTTTATTAATAATAATTATAATCTCAATAATAGTTCCAATAATAATAATAGTGTAAATAATTATAATGATATTAATATTAATAATTATAACCATAATAATATTAATATTGATACACTAATATTAACATTAATAAAATGCCTCACTATCATATTATTATTACCATGTCGTCCTAATCTTTAATTCTGATTAAGTCCTCTTACTAAGCTCTCACACCTGCCCTTAATTAAATCAATAAAATCACAAACAACATACAATAAAGCATAAAACAAATAAATAATTAAATGGGGTGTTACAACTCTCCCCCACTTAAAAAAATTTCATCCTAAAAAATGTACCTGATGAGAACAATTCCGAATACGTACCTCGCACGTTGCTCTCTAATTCTCAAGTCACATTTCCTCCTGCAGCTCCTCCCAAGATACTCTCACCAAAAGAATGTCTTTGCCCTTTAGCTGCTTCACCATGCGATCCTTAATCCTTATCGGTATCGCCTCCACGGTAAGATTATCCCGAATATGTACTTCATCCTTCTGAAGTACATGGGATTGATCAACAATATACTTCCGAAGTTGCGACACATGAAACACATCATGCAAATTCGAAAGTTCGGGTGGCAGCGCCTCTCTATAAGCAACAGTTCCTACTCTCTGCAAAATCTGATATGGTCCAATGAACTTAGGGTCCAACTTCTTCGATTTCGGCGCACGACCAACACCGGTCATATGATTGACCCTCAGAAACACATGGTCTCCCTCGCTGAATTCTAAGTCTTTTCTCCTATTATCATGATAGCTTTTCTGCCTACTCTGGGATGCCTTCATTTTCTCTCTAATCATTTGAATTATCTCAGTAGTCTGTTGCACAATCTCGGGTCCGAGTACAACACTCTCGCCCGAATCATACCAATATAGAGGCGTCCTACACCTCCTACCATACAATGCTTCAAAAGGCATCATTCCAATACTAGAATGGAAAGTGTTATTGTAAGTAACTTTAATCAGCGGAAAATGAGTAACCCAAGCACCTCCCTGCTCGAGTATACAGGCTCTCAATAAGTCTTCTAACGACTGAATAATCCTCTCAAATTATCCATCTGTCTACGGATGATAAGCAAAACTCAACTTCAAACTAGAACCCAAAGCTTCCTGCAAGCTCTTCCAAAATCCAGAAGTAAACCTTGGATCTTTGTCCAACACAATACTCGACGGAATCCCGTGCAACTTCAGTATTAGCCTTATATAAATCTCTGCTAACTTTACCAAAGAAAAACCGATGTTAATCGGTATAAAATGTGTTGATTTCGTTAGTCTATCCACAATTACCCAAATAGCATCAAAGCCTCTCACCGTATTCGGTAACCTAGTCACAAAATCCATTGTAATACTATCCCACTTCCACTATGGTATTTCCATTGGTTGCATTAGACCGGAAGGTTTCTGATGTTCCATTTTTGACTTATGGCAAGTCAAACAAGCATACACAAATCTAGCTATGTATTTCTTCATACCCGACCACCAAAATAATTTCTTAAGATCCTGATACATCTTCGTAGCTCCATGATGAATACTCAAGCTACTCCAGTGGCTTTACTTTAAGATCATTATTCTCAATTCAGAATTATCCGGCACACAAATTCTTCCTCTAAATCTCTACACATCAAAATCATCCACTTTAAATTCACCTTCTGCATTCGACCCTCCTGCGGTTATCAAACCCACCAGCTTCAAATCAAGTTTCTGACTTTCCCTAATCTCATTAAGAAACTCATTATTAACCTTCAGCATACCCAACATCACACTCTCAGAAGCTAGTTCACAAACCATGCTCAAGTCTCTAAATTGCTCAATTAAATCCAAGTCTCTAATCATCAATGTCGATATTTGAATTATTTTTCGACTCAAAGCATCATCCACGACATTAGCTTTACCGGGGTGGTAACTCAAGCTAAAATTGAAGTCTTTCAAGAATTCCAACCATCTTCTTTGTCTCATATTCAGCTCTTTCTGGTCGAATAAATATTTTAAACTTTTATGATCACTAAACACTTCAAACCTCAACCCATACAAGTAATGCCTCCAAATTTTCAACACAATCACCACTGCAGCTAACTCAAGATCATGAGTAGGATAATTCCTTTCATGTACCCTCAATTTCCATGAAGCATAAGCCACGATCTTACCATCTTGCATCAATACTCCGCCTAATCCCATTTTAGACGCATCACAATATACCTTAAAAGGTTCTTCTGACTTTGGTAGAATAAACACTGATGTTGTAGCGAAATTGCCTCTTTAATTCTCTGAAACTCTATTCACACAAAATATCCCACACAAAGCCTGACCCTTTCTAGTCAACTGAGTCAGAGGAAGGGCCAAATTAGAAAACCATTCGATAAACCTGTGGTAATAACCTGCCAAACCTGATAAACTCCTAATCTCCGTCATTGGTTTCAGAGGTTCCCACTGAAGTACAACACTTACTTTGGATGAATCCACTGCTACACCATCACCTGAAATAACATGTCCCAGAAAACTCACCTCATGCAACCAAAACTCGCATTTTTAAAGTTTTGCAAACAACTTATTATCTTTCAACATTTGTAATGCAATCCTCAGATGTTTTGCATGATCTTCTTCCAACTTGGAATAAATTAAAATGTCATCAATAAAAACTACTACAAGCTGATCCGAATAAGTATGAAAGATACAATTCATGTACTTCATAAATACGCCCGACGCATTGGACACTCTGAACGGCATCACAACATATTCGTAATGCCCATACCTAGTCCTAAAAGTCTTTTTCTGAATATCATATTCTTTCACCCGAATATGTTGATAACCAGATCTCAAATTAATCTTACTGAAAATAAGAGCTCCCATGAGTTGATCCATCAGATCATCAATTATCGGAAGCGAATATTTGTTCTTGATGGTAACTTTATTCAGTTGACAATAATCAATACACAATCTCATACTACCGTCCTTCTTTTTAACCAACAACACGGGAGTACCCCATGGCGACACACTGGGTCTAATAAACTTCTTATCAAGTAATTCTCCGAGTTGAGATTTCAACTCCGCTAATTCTGACGCAGACATTTTGTATGGTGCCATAGATATAGGTCTAGTACCAGGAACAAGATCAATTGAAAATTCCACCTCTCGCTGCGGAGGCAATTCTGAAATATCATTCGGAAACACTTTTGGAAACTCTTTCACCACCGATAACTCATTAATTGACGTTTTGGCCTCAACAGACAACGAGGCAAACGCCACAAACATTTTAGCTTCATCCTTTAACAAGACTCTCAATTCCTTGGTAGATATAAAATCAGCCAACTCTTCCTCCTCTGGAGTAAGAAATAACAACCTCTTCCAATAACAGTCAATGTAGACGTGATTACTCTCTAGCCAATTCATCCCCAAAATAACATCCAGATCACTGAGTGGTAAGCAAATCAAATCCACTCTGAAATATCTACCAAAGATCAACACAGAATAATTCAGGCACACTAATGATATAGTGATCGACCCAATAGATGGAGTGTCAATCACCATTCCTTTACTCAAGGTAGACGGCACAAGTCCTAGTTTCTTCACACAATCAACAGAAATAAATGAGTGGGTTGTACCCGTATCAATGAGATCAATAAAAGGAGTGTTATGAATGTAACAAGTACCTCTAACCAAACGATCCTCATTAGTAGGTTGAGCCCCCACCAATGCAAATAACTTCCCACCGGTCTGCGACTTCTTCGGCATCTAACAGTGGGTGCTGATGTGAACATGTTCAGCATAATTGTAACAGGTCGGTATATTGGTCCTGCAATCTGCCACATCATGACCAGGATTTTCGTATTTAAAACATTTCTTCACTTTATTCTGACATTCATCAACACGGTGACCCGCACGACCACATCTGAAACACTTGATAGGCTTGGAAGGATTTCCTCCCCCACTTGGCTTCTTGCCAGTAACCGCTTTCTGTTTTCCTTTATCGGCTGGAGCACTGTAAGGTGTACTCCCATGTCTCTGCTTACCCCTTTTGTCACTCGGCGCCTTCTATGGAGCAATTCGAGCCCTATTGTCTTCATCATAAATTTGACACCTGTTCACCAACTCAGGAAAGTATATGATCTTCTGATAATAGATACCTTGTTTGATCTCGGGATGCAAACCATTCTCAAACTTGATACACTTCGAACTCATAGCAACATCAATATTGTAATGAGGATAATACTTCACCAGTTCCTTGAATTGAGCAACATATTCTACAACCGTCAGATTTCCTTGCTTCAATTCTAGGAATTCAACCTCTTTCTTGCCACGAACATCTCCTAGAAAATACTTCTCCAGAAACTCATTCTTGAACGTCATTCAAGTGATAGGACTACCTGCAGCTTTCAGCCTTTGACGAGCGTTATCCCACCAGTCTTTAGCTTCTCCATCCAGCATGTGCGTGCCAAACTGCACCTTTTGGGCTTCATTGCATCCCATGGCTCTAAAGATTTTCTCAATATCCTTCAGCCACTTCTGCGCCACATACGGTTCGCGTCTACCCTCGAACTTAGGTGGATTGTTGTTTCGGAAATTTTGTTTAGTTACTTTCATTTTGTAATATTGAAAGTACCGAAATATTTTAATCTTTTATTTTAATGTGTTTCTTTTTAATTTAAGTACTTGTTAAATATTAAAAATGCACAAAAAAAATTGTTTTAATTATTAATTATTTTAAATATTTTTATTTAATATTGATTAAGTAAATTATTAGTTAATCATATTAAATATTAATATTTAATTTGATTAATAATTCATTTGTTCCCCGATTCTATTTTGTGGTTTGCTTGCTTACATGTTTTGAGTTTACTTTTCCTTAATTATTTCTCGATGATTTCCATGATGTTTTGTCGTGTACTCTGTTTGTGGATTTTTATATGTGTTTGTTTGTGGATTTTCTCACGATGCTTTGCCGTAAATGTTATTGTCTTTCCGTGATGCTTTGTCGCGTATCTTTGTTTGTTTATGCATGATGTTTTTCCATGTATGTTGTTAATTTTATTTGTTGATACCATGATGCTTTGCCATGTATCTTCTGTTGACTTTTCATTGTCTGTAACCATGATATTTTTCCATGCGTATTTGTATTATCTTATATGTCTGACCATGCATGATGTTATTACCGTGTACTGTGTCTATCTTTTGCTTGCCATTTACATGATGTTCTTCCATGTATTTGTTGCTTTCTTTTTATTCTTGTTGACCTAATCAAGGGGGAGGGATTGTATGTTGACCTTATTGTCATTGTGCATGTCCCTTGTATGATAGTCTCTGTTGTTGTTTTGCTTCTTAAAACCTAACAATTTGTGGTTTCACGAATTACGGACGCTTTGATTTCTCAACTTCCTCTTTAGAATATGTAGGCACAAGGCCCTGATCCTTGGCGAGCAACCTTTTCTTTTTTTTCACCTTTTTCTTTTTTCCACACGTAGTTTCTGAAGTACGATTGATCTGACTTTCTATTAAGGATACGTATCTATAGGATTGCGAGATCCTAACGAGCTACCTTTTTCTTTTTCCACCTTTTCTATTTTCTTTGCCCATCCTTACCTTAGCAAACAATTTTAGCAATAACACAAATATTTCAAGAGGTTTCTGTAGAGTACTACATATGCTTAGGGTGCTAGTACCTTCCCTTATTATAACCAACCCCCGAACCTTAAATTCTCTTTTGCTTTGCATTGCATTGCATATTTTAGGTTATTCACTCTTTTTCTCTTCCTTTGGATAAATTAAAGATCGGTGGTAAATTAAGATTTGTGAGCCTAGTTAATTTAATAGCTATGGTATCCAATTCTCACCGCGACACTCACTATTTTCTATAAATCTTCGATTTCTCATATATATTTTGTCTTAGTGCTTTGAGAGTGTTTTTGTGTCTAAGTAATGATCATTTTTCTGGGTGATGCCTTAATTGTAATTTATCAAGAGTGAATGATCTCTTGAGTAAATGTTTCTTCTATAAGAAGTTGTTTGTTTGGGAGTTAAACTAGTAAAAGTTTTTGTTTGTTTTGACGGATATTGTCTTAGAAAGTCTTTGTTTGATTCATGAGTTTCACTCAAAACAAAATGTCTCTTTTAGTTTATGAATATCAACCATTAAAATTTAAAGCTCAACCCGTGGAAAAGCTATGTTTGGTTTGGAATATATTCACTCAAAACTCTGTTCGTTGTTTGGTTGAAAATTATCCTTTGAACTTCATTTCCTTGTATAAGGAGATTCAGTGGCACATTCTTCTAGAAGCTCTCAAGATTAGTGGATGCTCTCAAAAATAATTCTTGGAGACATGAGTAGGTCAATTTATGCATAGTCTCTAGTGTTTCTCTCTTTATCTTATCTCTTTACTTTATTGTAATTGTTAGTTTTCTATCTATCTTTTATTCTACTGCATATTTACTTGCTTGTTTTACAAAATATTTTCAAACTCTCATTTTTCGAATGATTTTGTATTCAACCAACCAACGTTTTTCGAACCTCCACAATTTATCCCTCCCCCCTTTCTCTCGTGTATGGAGTCATATGTTCAATAAATGACATTAGAGTCTAACTCCTATTTAAAGACTAATCGTCTCAGAAGGAAGATGACTTCCAACACTTCTTTTAACAAAAATACTTTCCTAAACACACATTCATAGTTTGATGGTGATAGGTTTGACTTGTGGAAAGTTAGAATTAAAATTTCCGTCCAAAGTATTAATATTGAATTGTAGAAAATAATAATCAATGGTCAGTTTATCCCAACTCATTATGTTAATGGTGAAGTAATAGATAAATATGAATTTCTTTGGACCAAATAAGATAAGAGAAAGTTTGAATTTGATTTAAAAACCTAAAACCTTTTAGTTATGTCTTTAAGTAAAAATCAATTTCTTTATGTCATTAATTGTAAATCTGTCAAAAAAATATGAAATATTCTTGAAATGATCTATAAAATCTCTCTAAATATCGAACAAGAAAGAATGAATATATGAGGCGAAAAAGTTGAACTTCAAATATAAATGTTACTCGCATATCATATTCAACTATCAAAAGTTTTGAATATGGTATTCAACTATCAAAAGTTTTGAAAAAACATGTTAAGAACTTCAAACTTAAGTTAAAAAAAAATTGGTGTCTAGTGATTTTTTTTTTTTTGAAGTTCATTGTATGAAAAACATCAAACTTTAAGTTTAGAACTTTTTTTTTTTATGTTTGATGAGATTAACTTTGGTTCATTTTTCAATGAGATTAACAATTGGTTTACAATAATTAGTACACAAAAATGCATTCATGCAAAACACTATCACATATATCTCATTTTTCATAGTTACTTTTACCTCAAGTGGAATTGAAAGACAACCATTTTATTATGTTCCTCAATGTTAAGATGAAAACAATTTACAATAACTAAGTTTGAATTTGATGGTTGGCAAGGTTGAAAAAAGCACCTCTCTTGTGCTTAAGCTGAGAATAGCTTCCTTGTTCTACAATCTTACCCTCTAACACATAAGCAATAGAATCAAGTTCTTTGATTGTGTTAAGCCTATGTGCCACAACAATGGTTGTTCTTCCTACCATTATCCTATCTAGTGCTTCTTGCACAACTTGTTCTGATTGCACATCCAAAGCACTTGTTGCCTCATCAAGTAGAAGTATGATTGGATTTCTAATTATGGCCCTTGCAATTGCTATTCTTTGCTTTTGTCCACCTGATAATTGAACTCCTCTTTCTCCACATTGTGTTTCATATCCATCTTTCAATGATCTGAGGCACAAAACAATACACAAAGGTTGATCTCAGAGTTTGTCGAACCCTAACATATGTGTCAGACACCAAACACATCTTTATTTAGAGATATCGATGCTATAGAGTATATACACAATGTGTATAAGTATCGTAAATCCTGAGATACTGAGTTTGATTTCTAATCGTGAAAAAGAATAAGTAGAGAGAAAACTTACGAGATGAAATCATGCGCATTTGCGGATCTAGCAGCCTCAACAACTTCATTTTCATTTGCATCTTGTTTGCCAAACAAAATATTATCACGTATGGTACCAGAATATATGACAGGCTCTTGACTTACTAATGAAGTTTGTTGTCTATACCAATGAATATCTAGTTCTCTTAAATCCACATTATCAATTTTCACTGATCCTCTTTCAACATCATAGAATCTTTGTATTAATGCTATCACTGTTGATTTTCCACATCCACTTTTTCCAACTAGTCCAATACTTTTTCCTGCCTTCACTTCCAAGCAAAATTTGTTCAAAATTAGAGTCTTTGCTCTACTTGGATATGAAAAATCAACATTCTTTAACTCTATTTTTCCACTCATTTTTTCCAATTTAATTCCATTGTTTTCTTCTCCAGCCTAATTAAACAAACAACAAATGGATTAGTCGGTAACAACATGTCGCTAAAATCAAGGTTAAACTCGTAAAATGGTCTGACACATTAAAACATTGTTCTGTTTTGCCAAACGGCCATTCCACGAAAAAATGCGGGCAAAACGGGCATTCCTGGCAATCCAGACCCGTTTTGCCAACTCTAGTTATAACTTGTAATAACTTTAGAACTTAGATACATTACATACCTTAGGAATAAGTGATTGTCTATCAAGAATCTCAAACACAGATGCAACAGCAGTTGAACTTTTAGCAAGATCAGAAGTCATGCTACCAGCTTCAGCTATGACTTTTCCGGTACTAACCAAAACAAAAAATGTTTTAAACACATCACCAGAAGAAATTTCTCTCTTTTCAACCAACTTTCCACCATACCAAAAATCCAAAGCCCAACACATAAAAGTCACACACTGAGCAGATCCCATACCAATCCCGGCTAGCCATGATTTCTTCCTAGCTTCCATCCTCGGCGCCTCTTGCGCCTCGTCGAACAGTCTCAAAACTTTTGTGATGCTTCCAAATGAAGTTACAATTCTGTGATTATAAACCGCCTCGACCGCAATCTGCGTGCTTTGGTTCTGCGCCTTAACGAATTTAGTCGAAAGCGTAGAAAGCAAAACCTTTCGCGTATAAAAACAAAGTATTGTAAGCGGTTGAACCGCGATCATGACAAGAGCTAGCTTCCATGCTACGACAAGTCCTATGATCATCGCGATTGTGACGGAAGAAGTGGTTTGAACGAGTAAACAAACTCTATCAGCAACGAGCGATTTCACCATCGAAGCTTCGTTGCTTAACCTCGAACACAATGCTCCACTAGAATTTTTCTCTTCATCAAACCAAGCAGTTTCGAAGGTTAAGATTTTCTCCAACATACGCAATCTTATCCTTTTTGTTAACTTTGCTCCCATATAAGCAAAATTGTAGTGTTGTATGAGATTGAGTGTAATCGAAGCAACCGAAAGAGAAGTGAAAATCAACGAATAGTTCATGATTCTGTGTTTCATTTCTTGATGACTTTTAGCAAAAAAAGCCGAAATCATGCCACCGATTGTCAATGCATACAAAGGTTGAATCGAACCAAAGGCTATAGCCGAAAGTGTTCCGATTAGTCCTTGTTTCCATTCAGGCGAGTTCAAGAAAAGTAACCTTGAAAACGAAGGCGATGAATGAGAGATTTTAGATACGGTGATCGGATTAACATCATTAGGTAATGGCGATTTCGGACTTGATTTTGCAGTGCTTGTTCTACCTGCACTAGTTCTCGCTGCAGAAAGAAGAATGGTTTGTTGTTCTTGAATTTGATCTTGATCATCATTAATGCTTAATTGTGTTTGCAATTTTGCTAATTTTGCATAATGGCCATTTGGTGTGTTGATGAGTTCATTGTGTGTGCCAGTTTCAATGATGCAACCATTGCTTACAACTGCTATTAGGTCTGCATTTCTGATTGTTGATAGCTTGTGCGCAACAACCTGTTCAAATTCAGTGACTGGAAATTAAGGGTTTGTTTGGACAAATAATTTATATAAGCACTTATAGCATCATAAAGGGTGATGATTTAAGTTTCAAGTAGGTAGTTCGGTTGGTAGTTCAAAGACACCAAATGAGTACTAACCAATGGGCCTAGGGTTAAAAATCAGAGAACTATTTTGGAGAACTTATAAAAATAAGCACTTTTAGTTTTATATGATAAGTACTTATAGTGTAAGCTCTTAACTATACCTTACTATACAAAAATGAATGATTGTACATACCAAAGTAGTTCTTCCCATAGAAGCTTGATCAAGAGCATTTTGCACCAATAATTCAGATTCAGAATCAAGTGCACTAGTAGCTTCATCAAGTAAAAGAATTACTGGATTTTTTATGATTGCTCTTGCAATGGCGATTCTTTGCTTCTGTCCTCCAGAAAGAAGTGCTCCCCTCTCTCCAATCTAGTTAATCACAATCCAACCATATAAGTTGAAAGTGTTCCATATTATTTTAAATTTTATAAATAAACAACTACTTCCTCTGATCACTGAATAATCAATGTATCTGTACTATATCGATCAGATGAAATTCGATGAAATATAACTTACCTTAGTTTCATAACCATCGGGAAGCTGTCTAATGAAATTATGAGCGTTAGCAGCCGTGGCAGCAGCAACAATCTCATCCACAGTGGCATCATTTTTTCCGAACATAATATTCTCCTTAATCGAAGTACCAAACATGGCATGTTCTTGACTCACAAGTCCCATTTTACTTCTCAACCATTTCAGTTGCAAACTCTTTATATCAAAACCATCCACCTTAACAACACCTTCATTAGCATCATAAAATCTTTGTACTAATGCTATTACGGTTGATTTACCGCTTCCACTTGCACCGACTAATGCAACAGTTTTTCCCGCTTCGATTTGAAGATTGAAATCACAAAGTACAACAGTTTCTTGACGCGAAGGGTATGTGAATTTTACGTGTTCGAAATTTAATTTTCCGTTAATTGTTTGTAATGTGATTCCTTTTGTTGTGTCTTCACTGTCAATCTCTGGTGTTCTATCAATCATTGCAAATATTCTTGATGCAGCAATTGATACTTCTGTGAAGTATTTCAAATCTGGAAGTACCACTCCCAAGGACCTAAAATTTTCATCATTAATTTAATTATTAGAATGGAAAAATATATTTAAAAAATTCATTTTTTGAATTAATAAAATATCTTTAAAATATCTGCAAATCCTAACTCAACTGATACAAGTCAGTTAAATTAAACATCATTACCAGAATTCGAAATTAATCTTTTGAATATATTTAAAATTTTAGCTGTGTTATTTGGTTTGTCCACATAATATATATATATATATATATATATATATATATATATATATATATATATATATATATATATATATATATATATATATATATATATATATATATATATATATATATATATATATATATATATATATATATATATATATATATATATATATATATATATATATATATATATATATATATATATATATATATATATATATATATATATATATATATATATATATATATATATATATATATATATATATATGGCACATTATTGAAAAAGATAAAGATAAAAACTTTTGTGAATTGATTTGATTCGATTTGTATCATGCAGTGATTATTTTTAATCTTCTTTTCCCTAAAGAAAATCATGTCAATGGATGATTAAAAAAAGAATGAAATAAAGCTAAATCAAGTTGGCTACTTTATGTTTTAACTCTACTATAAATTGCATTGGTCACTAAAATGCACTAAAAAATTTGCTTTTTTAATAGGAAAGGATTTAATTAACTATGTTAAAGTAATGACACGTACTTTATTAAAGAATAAAGTGTGAAATCAAATATTATTTTCACATATAAAACCTCCTATAATTTAATTGAACATGATTTTATAGAAAAAAGATTGATATGGCCTTGCATGCATGAGTGAATCTACTCTATCAAAATTTATAAATAATTTATTTTTAATCAATAATTTTGATTCTACACTTTGTGTTTTTTTAAAGTGTATATATTTTTACTTTAGAAAAGTCAAGTTTTGCTAAATTTAGTAGTATGATTAGTAAATGGAAAGTAACTGTTAAAGAACTTGATTGATATATGATTTTGATATAAGTTTATAAGTAAGAGTAATTTTTAAAATTTTAAAATTATATAAATAATTGATTGTGATTTTTTTTATTATTAACAAAAATTTTAAAAGATAAATGAGATAAAAGAAAAATACTTACAATCCACTCATAATGAAGCAAATTCCAGCAGCATAAATTCTGCCACCACTCTCTCCTTTATACATAACCAAATGACTTCCATACCAAGCAAGAAACCCCCAAATTGCAAAAGACAGACCAATGCTTCCAACAGCAAGACCCTTAGCAATGCCTTGTTTTATTCCAAGCTTTGAAGTTCTATCTAATATTTCTGAGTATTTCTCCATTGTTCTCTTCTCAGCTGTGAATGAATACACTGTTTTTATTGAGCTTAATGCTTGTTGAACAATTGCATTTGCTTTTCCATACTCTTTCGTTGATGATTTTGATAAGTAGATTAGGTATTTTCCATATATCATGCCAGGGATTATGAGTAAGAGAAGTGTTGGAAATGCTACTAATGCTAATCTCCATGAAAAGTATGTTGCAAAAGCTATCCCTGATATGAATGATGATGATTGCATCAAAAATAAGGGAACCTATGTGAAATATCAACATTCAAATTAGGTCAAATTAGTTAAAGAATAAAATAATAGTATTAGGTCAAATTAGGTATATTTCTAATGGAAAAATGAAATTTTATTAATTTTAAATTTATTTTAAATTAATCGTAAAAGATTAATCTCTCTCAGGATAGAGTTATGATATAAAATTTAAAATTTTTAAGAATGAACAATGTTTAGGACTGAGTCATAGACACAAAATTTAGGACTTCTGATAATCACAGAAGAGATTTTTTAACATCTTATCTATTTATTTTAGTCTGACGCTAATAATTCAGTTAGTTAAAATATATAACATGGTGCATGAAATTATTAAAATTAAGGTGAAAAAAAAGGGAATATACCTTTTCACTTAGGACTTCTTGGATTAGATTAGTGTCCTTTGATATGCTATTAATGATTTCAGAAGTATTTGTTTCTTGTGAATCAAAAAAACCAACTTCTTGTCCAAGGACAGCTTCCAAATACTTGTACCTAATTCTCAACACTTGCCTCTCACTTGTTTTGCTCCAACAATATCCTTCTGCAAAAAAAAAAAATTATTGATATTTATAGTCTCTACAATAGATCTTCCATTGTTTGAAGTTTCTATTAATGGTTAAATTTTTATTTTATTTTTGAAAATCATGTCTTTGAGAAATTACCTAAAAAAGCCACCAACATAGTTGTCAATCCCAAGTAGACAAAATATAAGCTACACTGCAAATAATAAACCAAAAAATCAACAAAAATTAAATAAATGAAAAAAGTCTCATTAGAAGACATAGAATTAATAAACTAATTAATCAAATTAAGTAAACTATAATTAACAACTAATTAATTACCTTTTCAACCTCATTCATGGAATTAGTGTCACTATTATTATTGTAACCTAAGCTGTTCATAATACGGCTAGCAAAGAGGAGCAAAACATTTGTTGACATTCCATCTCCAATTGCTCCCAATCCACCCATCAACATTAAAACAACATCAATCCAATCACTATATCTCAAAATTATACTTATTGAACCTCCCTCTTTTGATTTCCTCACCTCCCCCTCTTTTTTAGATTCCATTTTGAGATCGACCTAGCTAGCTAGCTTCTAATAATCAACAAAGAAGAGAGAAGTGTATTATATGTAAAACATATTAGTGGTTTAGTTATATATAGAAGTGTGCAAGTGTGAACTCATAATGTATGCATCATTGTAAAGACTCAAAAAAGTGTGGCATGGCATATTCTATGAGAAAACACAAAAATGAATCATGTCATAAGATATAAGGTAAAGCCTGATGTGACATTATGGGGTTGTTAAAGATGTTTTGGTGATTAGCTTTTCTGTTTTTTAATAACAAAAATTATTTAAAATATACTCCAACTCAAGTCCTTGCAACACATGTATTTTGTTATTATAGTTAAACAATTAGATTTATAAGAGATGTGATTTACTTAATTGATAATTTTAAATTTTAAATGGAGATTTGACATCTCACTCGATTATATGAAATATTGATTTTTTTTTGGTTGTTCAGCATTTTTCAACAAATATTTTATGTACAAATTTAAATTATAGATATTTATTTAAATATGTATTGGTCGTCTAAATAATAAGGCTTAATTAGTGTCGAAATCTTTTAATTTAATTTAAAATTTTACTTTAGTCTCTTATTTAATAAACGTTTCATATTAGTCCTTTAAAAATGGTTTCGTTAGTCAAATTGGTCTTTACGTTAAATTTTCTAAAAAAACATTAACTTTGCCTACGTGGCATGACAACAAGGCATTTTTTAATAAGTTGAGTCAACATTTGTATTAAAAAAATAGTATTTTATTTAAACTTAAGAGTTTTGCTTTTGGAGTAATGAGTGACACAACAACAGAACATAAAAAATAAAACTCAATGTGAAAAATCAACAATCAACTAGCACAAATTTGTATAATATTGTGATTCACAATATACAAACTAGGAATTAAAAAAACAACTAAGATCTATTATTGATGATGAATTTGCAACACAAATGATCATAGATATCCTGAGCAATTTCAGAATTCTGCTGCTCAAGAAAACATTCCTGAAACTTGACATCAAGTTAGTAGTTTTCTCTTTCATCATTTTGCAGAGCTGCATGAAAAGATTGTGCAACCTGAAAACAAAAGAGAAACTATAAAATTTATGATTCTTCACTTCCATGAAATAGTATGTACCTTATATGAACACCATTTTCACCATATACTTGGCACAACTCTTCCTTAGCTTCCATCTCTATCTACAACATTTTAAGTGAAAAAGAAATCAAGAGATGTAAATCGAAGCTCTCCATTCTCACCTCTGAAAATTCCTAAATTAGTCAAAAACAACAAGAGTAACAAAACATAACCCTGAAAAAAATTCAATTCACACATCATACTCAAACAAAATAAAACAATATAATTTAAGTGAAAAAGAAATCAAGAGTGTAAATTGAAGATATTAAGTGATGATCTAAAATTTAGGTGGTTACTTTGACATGTTCTATCAAAAAAACAAAACACCTTCAATTTCTGCTATAAGCTTATAAAGGGGAAAAAATGAAAGAAGAAACAACACAATGAGGGAGAAGGAAAAAAAAAGGAAACCCATCATGGATATTAGTATCAGAAGCTGTCAGCATTTTACAAAACGAATGAACATGAAACCGCGGAGGAGGATCAGAAGGAGCTTCTTTCTCAATTGCATTCTCATCTTGCTGTAACATCATTCAGATCCACAATCCAAAACAACACATAAAAAACATAAGAATGTGTAGTGTTTGTTATTCTAAACTAAAAAAACTTAAGAGAGTTAACAATAGATCTGAAAGGAATGGATTTAATGGTCGAAAAACGATTAAAAAGAAATAGGAAGAAGATAATAAAAGAGGTCACGGCTAGGGTTAGGAGAAGTGAGAAAGATATTGTGGATAATAATGTTTAATAAATTATAATTAATAAAATAATTACAAGTCAGTCAAATAAATGTCAGTTGGGTACCATGTCTGCCCATTTTAACAGATTTTGATAAAATTTAACGGAAAGGACTAATGTGATTAACGGAACTTAATTCAAAGGACTTAAAACGAACGTTTATTAAATAAGGGACGAAAGCGAAACTTAAAATTAAGTTAAGGGATCAAAGGATGCATTAAGCCAAATAATAACAAAAATATATAGTAAAAAAAATTATTATAATAAGTGGAAAAAAAATTTAAAATTGTGTGAAGTGTGTATTTATTTTGATAATGACTTAATTTTTCTGAAAAATTAAATTGATTACTTTTAATTAATGGTGGCAAAATAGATCCACCCGTCGAGTTTGGTTGTTTTACCCATACTATTTTTATGGGGCGAATTTGTTGGTGCAAAGGTGAATAAAGGAAATATTCTATTAAGAATAACGGCTACAAAAACATGATAAAAGTTACAATGATTGTCACCCTATTTATAAGCTAAAACTAGGGTTACTAGAATAAGATAAAATACTAAAATACCCTCTAACAAACTTAGGGGCTAAGAAAATAGTACAACTAAATAAATATGAATTACTATTAATATTCTAATACCATCCCTTAATTCATATTCCATCAAAACTTGTAACACCAATTCCATCCCTTAGTCTGAGAAATTGATCAGTCTTGATAGCTTTCGTCAGAACATCTGCCAACTGCTTCTGAGTGCTGCAGTGTACAACTTCTAACACTCCACTCTGAACTTGATGTCTCAGAAAATGATACTTGGTCTCAATATGCTTGCTTCTCCCATGCAACACTGGGTTTCTGGCAAGATTGATTGCAGACTTGTTGTCAATCATCAACTTCAGAGGTTTGTCTACTTTAATCTTCAGATCCTGCAACAAATTCAGAATCCACACAGCTTGGCATGCAGTAACAGCACCTGCAATGTATTCAGCTTCACAGGTTGACAACGCCACAACAGGTTGCTTCTTGGAACACCAAGAAATGGAACCTCCCAGAAATTTGAACAAGTACCCAAATGTACTTCTTCTGTCAACACTGTCTCCACACCAATCAGAGTCTGAATAACTCAGAAGTTCTGACTCATTATTTCCTCCAGAGGGAAATAACACTCCATATTTCAGATTTCCTTTGATATACCTCAGAATCCTGACAGCAGCTTGGTAATGGGACCACTTAGGTTTACTCATGAACCTACTAACCATCCCAACTGAGTAGCAAATATCAGGTCTGGTATTGCACAGATACCTCAGAGAATCAACCAACTGTTTGAAGGTTGTAGCGTCCACATCCTTTCCTTCAGAGTCTGAATCCAGTTTCTGATTTGTATCAGAAGGTGTGACAGCCATCTTACAATTCTTTAGATCAAATCTCTTCAGAAGTTCTAATTCATACTTGAGCTTATGCAAAACGATACCTTTCTCAGAATATCTGAACTCCATCCCTAGAAAGTATGTCATTTTGCCTAGATCAGTCATTTCAAATTCATTCATTAGAACCTTCTTGAACTTGGCTACCTCCTGTTCAGAACTTCCAGTCAGCAGTATATCATCAACATATAAACATACCAGAGTCATATTGCCTTCAGAAGTATGTTGAACATAGACAACATACTCCATCTCACATTTCTGAAAGCCTTGCTTCTTGAAAAATGAATCAATCTTCTGATTCCAAGCTCTGGGCGCTTGTTTCAATCCATATAGAGCTTTGTATAATCTGTACATCATCCCTTCCTGATTCTTTTTCACAAATCCAGGAGGTTGTGACACGTAAACTTCTTCTTCTAATGGACCGTTCAGAAATGCAGATTTTACATCTAAATGCATCAGAGGCCAATTCCTGTTAGCAGCTATTGCAATCACCATTCTGATTGTTTTATGTCTTGCTACAGGTGCAAACACTTCAGAGTAATCCAACCCAGGTTTTTGTAGAAATCCTCTGGCTACCAACCTTGCTTTATGTTTGCCAATTGAGCCATCTGGCTTTAACTTCTGCTTGAAAACCCATCTGACGCTGATGGCTTTCTTGTCTTTTGGAAGTTCTGTCAGCTTCCAAGTCTTGTTTCTCTCTATAGCATCAAGTTCTTCTTTCATGGCCTTCAGCCAGAGCTTCTGCTTAAGAGCCTCCTCTGTACTTATAGGTTCAGAGTCTACTAACATGGCACACTGAATAACTTCTCCTTCAGAGTCTACTTCAGTGTCTTGCAGCATGTCAAATTCTGCAGATCTTCTGGGAACGCTTCTGATTCTTTGTGGTCTCTGAACTTGTTTAGAGTCTTGAGCTTCAGAGTTTCCAGCTTCAGATGGTTGACTTCCTCTAGAGCTTTGACCATCTTCAAGATCTGGCATATTTTCAGAGTTTTGGCCATCTTCAGAGTCTGAATTTCCACCAGAATCTGGATTACCATCAGAGTCTGGATCATCAGAGTCACCTTCATCTTCTGAGTCTTCTGCAGAGTCAGAATCACTATCAGAGTCAGAATCAACGTCAGAGTTTACTTCAACTTTAGAAATTCTTAACTCTGACCTTTCTTCAGAAGTTCTAACATCAGAATCAGATTGAGACTTATCCCAATTCCAAACTTCTGATTCCTTCACAATCACATCTCTGCTGAATTCAATTTTATTGGTTTCTGGACAATAGAGCTTGTATGCACCTGTACTGTGGTACCCTATCAGAATCATCACTTTGCTTCTATCATCCAGCTTCTGTCTTCTGGCTTCTGGAACATGTTTATAGCAAACAGAACCAAACACCTTCAGATTACTAACACTTTGCTTGTCTCCAGTCCACTTCTGCATAGGAACTATTTCCTTCAACTTTTTCGTAGGACATCTGTTGAGTACATATGTTGCAGTGGCAACAGCTTCTCCCCAGAGCTTCTGAGGAAGCTTCTTCTCCTTTAGCATGCTTCTCACTATATCAAGCAAAGTGCGGTTTCTTCTTTCAGCAAGACTATTGTGTTGAGGGGTATAAGGAGCAGTAACCTCATGCTCAATTCCATTCTCCTCACAGAAATTCTGGAACTCTTTGGAGTTATACTCACCTCCACCGTCAGTTCTAAGAATCTTCAACTTCTGACCACTCTGATTCTCAGCCTTCATTCTGAATTTCTTGAATTCATCAAACACCTCGTGTTTGAACTTAATAAGGGATACCCATGTCATTCTTGTGAATTCATCAACAAATAACACAAAGTATTTATTCCCTCCAATTGATGCTACTGGAAATGGACCACACACATCAGAATGTACAACTCCCAAGGCATGTTTTGCTCTTGGAGTAACTTCTGACGCAAATGGCAAACATGGTTGTTTTCCTTCCAGGCAAACTTTGCATGACTTCTCAGGCTTCTTAATTGCAGGAATTCCATGTACCAGCTTCTTTGAATTCAGATGTTTTAGGCTTCTGAAATTCAAATGACCAAATCTTTTGTGCCACAGCTCACTCTCCTTCTCAGCACATATTGCACTAAGACATTCTAAGTCTGCAGTTCTGACATTCACCTTGAATGTTCTATTCCTTCCCTGTTCTGACTCCATAATCAACTTCTGATTGTAGTCATACAGCTTCAGAAGATTGTCCTTCATGGTAACTGAAAAACCTTTCTCAATTAATTGTCCCACACTCATCAGATTGCTTCTGATGTCAGGTACATACCACACGTTCTGAATCAATGCTGTTTTCCCATTGTTCAGAGTCACTCTGACATTTCCCATACCTTCTGCATTAAGATATTTGTCATCAGCACATCTGATCTTTGTCCTCTTTTCAAAGTCAAAGTCAACCAGCCATTTCTTATTTCCAGTAAGATGATTTGAACAGCCAGTGTCCATATACCACCAGTCTGTCAGATCCATATCATCAGATTCAGAGGCCATCAATAGCACAGATTCGTCATCAGAACTTCTGGCTATATTTGCTTCTTCTGATTTCTTCTCCTTGTTTGACCAACAATCTCTAGCAAAGTGACCAAACTTCTTACAACAGTAACATTGGATCTTCTTCTTGTCATACTTCTCTTTTCCCTTCTGAGCATTCTTTTGCCTATCAGAGATTAAGCTTTCTGACTTCTGACCACCATCAGATCTTCTCTTGGCTTCTGACTGCTTCTGATACCTCCTATCAGAAGTTGCTTTCAGAGCCTGCTGCTCTACTTCCCTTTCAGAAGTTCTCTCAGTCAAACGCAACTCTTGCGCTTCTAAACTGCTCTGCATCTCTTCAATTCTCATGGTACTCAGATCTTTGGAATGTTCTATTGCTACCACAATGTAATCAAATTGAGAGGTAAGGGATCTCAATACCTTCTCCATGATCGTTTCTTCAGAAAGAGTTTCTCCACACGCCTTCATCTCATTAGTGATCAGAATCACTCTGGAGATATATTCAGAAACTTTCTCATTATTCTTCATGTTGAGATTCTCATATTGCTTTCTCAAGGACTGAAGTTTCACCTTCTTCACTGATGCGTCACCACCATAACATCTAACCAGTGTGTCCCACGCAGCCTTTGCTGTCGTTGAATCTGCAATCTTCTCAAACACATTTACATCAACACATTGATGAATAAAGAATAATGCTTTCTGATCCTTCTTCCTTACTTCCTTCTGCGCGTTTTTCTGTTCATCTGTTGCATCTGCTGCTACTGGAACATAACCATCAGTGACAAGATCTAAAACATCTTGAGCACTAAACAGTACACGCATTTGGATCATCCAACGATTCCAGTTTTTACCGTCAAATACTGGAAGCTTGGTGTTCATGTTGTCGTTCCCGTTCATCTTCACCTTGCACAATACACTCAGATTTCTCACACAGTGTTTCCCAACCCACAGAATAAAATTCTGATCAGATTTTGTTCAAGATTCAACACGAATCTAAGAATCAAAATCAAACATACAAGACCTCACGTTCACTCGTGTTTCCCGTGTTTCCCAATGAATCTGAACCGGAGCTCTAGATACCAATTGTTGGTGCAAAGGTGAATAAAGGAAATATTCTATTAAGAATAACGGCTACAAAAACATGATAAAAGTTACAATGATTGTCACCCTATTTATAAGCTAAAACTAGGGTTACTAGAATAAGATAAAATACTAAAATACCCTCTAACAAACTTAGGGGCTAAGAAAATAGTACAACTAAATAAATATGAATTACTATTAATATTCTAATAGAATTAAGGTTTTAACCTCACACTAATGTGTTTTCCCTATTGAGAAGATCTCAAGTTTTATATTGGTTGGAGATAGAATATTTAAAAAGTTTATATAAGTGCTACCCCTCACCTTACAAGTCAATTTTATAAAGTAGAATTATGTTAAACTCTAATATGATATCAGAGTCTATCGATCGGACTACGGGTCATCTATTGTTTAAAACCATGCACCAAGCCCAAATGAGTGATGAGTGTGATAGAGTGTATTGGTAAGATCTTAATTCCCACATTGATTTGAGATAGAGTATTGAAAGAGTTTATGTAAAGTGTTATCCCTCACCATACAAGTCGGTCTTGTAAGGATGGGTTAATTAGGTCAAACTCTAATATCATATCAGAGTCTATCGATCAGAGCATGGGTCGCCCATGTTTAAATCCACGCACTAAACCCAAAAGAGTGTTGGGTGTGAGGGGTGTATTGAGAAGATTCCAAATTTCACATTGGTTAGAGATATAGCATTGAAAGAGTTTATATACACTGTCATCCCGCACCTTACAAGTTAGTTTTGTAAGAACGAGTTAGGCTAAACTCTAATAACTCGCCTCCGCTCTATTTTTTTGCAAGTTTTTTTTTTACAACCGTTAACATAAAGATTTAGACTCGCACTTTCTACTATTTATATCTTCTTTTTAGATTTTTGTAAGACAAACATGCAAGCATTTATCAACCCTACTTTTAATAGAGTTTTTCAACTCATAAATAAATTTTTACATGAATGCTCAATCTCAAAATTTTATTCTAAATTATTGAGATTAATATTGAGAATTTATTTATTATTTTTTTTTTCTAAATAATATATATTTTGTGTGTAACTGTTTAAATTAATCCTTCGAGAGGATTACAATAATTTGAATAAAAAATTAAGTTGAATGAGATTTTTTATCATAATAAAATGCTATTGAACTCATTGATTATTTATTTTTTTAGTATAGGTTTACATTTCCCATTAAAAATCTCAAGAGGTTTTATACGTGAGATAATTTCCCCTTTTGTCCATGTTTGGAGAGAAAGAAGATCATGATAGAGATGTCCAATTTGGCATGATATATGTACTTGTTTCACTTTAATTTATTTTTATTAGTTAGTTGCATTTATTTATTAATTAATACTCAATAATTTGATGTCGCTTTGTTGGCCATTGTCGAATTATTGCCAACTTTTTTGTTTTTATAGTTAACAAATATGGTCATTTAAAGTTATAATTGTCATTTACCTCTGCCAGTGATGGGCTTTAATATTTAATACACTATAGAGCATGTGGGAATCAAAATGTGGATCAATTTTTTCTTATTTATTTACTTTATCACTTTATCAAATCAAAATATAGCTAGGGAATCTTTAAAATAGACCATGTTGAAATGAGTTCAAAGTTGTTGAGTTAGGAATAAAAAGTTGTAGAGTTAAAAAAAACAGCAACGCTATCTTTATACCACTTCATACACTTATATCGGATACACGAATACAATGAACAATATCGTGAACAATAAAGTCGTACATGAACAGTGGTGTGAACAGTATCATATATGTGAACAATATCTATGAATAGTGTTTACAAATAATATATGAACTCTAACTTTTAATTGTAAATTAAAGTTGATTAATAAAATATAAAAAATTAGTTAATATAGTAATGAAGTTGGTTAACAAAGAATCAGATATTAAAAATAATTTTTATCAGTAAAACAAAGTTGGTTAATACAATGTAAAATATTAACGAATTTATCAAGTTGGTTAATAAATGTCTAGATATTAAAATAATTTTTAGTAGTCAATAAAGTTGATTAATATAATATAAATAGTTAGTTAATAAAGTTATAAAGTTGGTTAATTAAATATTTTAATATTTATATTTTTTAATTTTAAAAACATAATAATAATAGTTTTTATAATTTTAAAAAAAATATTTATTACCATAGTATTTCAAATATATTTATTTAGCTGTAAGTATTAATATATTTTCATTCAAATATAAAATATTATTTAAAAATATATTGTATACGGTGTAAATGTAATATACTGGTATAAGGATATCATTTATGTAAATAAAATACACGCAAAATGAAAAAGTGACTCCAAACAAACCACAAAAGACTATAGCCATAAACAAATATATAGGAAAATATAATTGATAAGGGACTGAGCAAAATAAACAAATTAATGATATGTGATATATGGTGACATAGAAGTCTATTTCAAGACCACTTCTAAGAAGGGAGTTGAATATGATACACCACATATGCATTACCATCTCTCAATTCAACCACTTAAAAATAGCATGTTTGGTAGTAAATCATATTCATCGAAATCAAATATTTTTTACATTTATGCATTTGGAAAATCATATTCATCGAAATCAAATATTTTTTACATTCATGCATTCGGAAAATCAAATTCATCAAAATCAAATATTTTTTACATTCACGCATTCGGAAAATTAAATTCATCGAAATCAAATATTTTTTACATTCACGCATTCGAAAAATCATATTCATCGAAATCAAATATTTTTTACATTCACGCATGTAGAATATTTTTTATCAAACAGTTTAAATTTAAATATAATTTTTAATTTGTCTTAAAATAAAAATATTAAACTTAAATTTTAACGATTGGATATTGATCCAACGATCGAAAATATATTGAGTACGTGAATTCAAAAATATATAATTTTAGAGAAACATCATCATGCTAGATAGATATGAAGGGGAAAAACCACAAATCTTTTACACATAAAAAATTTAGGTCTAATTAAATACGCAAAACAAATAATTTAATATGGAACGACCAGGAACAACTATATCTAATAAGATTATAATTTGTAGGGGTTATATCTTGGAGCAATTTCCATGAACCCTCAATTTATAGGATAAATTAATACTCAGTTCATCTTTTGAATGCTCATAATCAATTATGCATATCACATAATCGATTATGCAGTTCAAATAAAGAATATTTTTAAATTATGTTGTCACTAATTGATTATAGCTTTCTCGATCTAATCAATTATTAGGGCTACAAAAAGTGATAATTGATTAACCCTAATGTGTTATTCTATTATGCCATGTAAAAATCCTCTTAATTGATTAAAATGAGTCATTAACCCTTTGGCTAGGCACAAAATGGTTTTTGGTAGTTTTAATAAAATAATATACACTTTATGATCATTTGAAAGTGTGTGTGATTTACCTTAGTAATTGAAGAGTTAATCTTATATCTTTACACACAGATCACTTGACACATACACGATAAACCTTCATAGTCCCTTCTTTTTACGACTCTGACGATTCAAGATCTTTTGTTTGATTCAACATAATTCACCACTTCATAGGGGACTTGACTTCTTTTATCTGATAAGGTTTGATAAGGCTTCTATTCTGGAGTGGGCCCAGACCTGTCCATCCGTCGGGCAGGCCCAGCCCAACTCTGCGTGGGGAAGGCCCAACAAGGCCCAAATCCCCCAATGTCGGGCACGAGTCTAGATACGCCGGGAAGACGTCTTTCACGCCGGGCAAAACAACACGTTTTCCACACGTTCACCACATGTTCCCCCTGCGGGGACACGTCATCAAGAAACTACCCGCCTCCAATTGAACTAGAGTGAAGACCACGTACTAGTATTCACTACGCCGCGTAAGCCCTAGCAGTCACTTGGGTTGGGCCTGGCAATCCAGCCCAACACAAGTGATCGTTAGCCCTACGTTGGGGTCTCACTATAAATACCCTCTTTCACTAGAGGGTCAGGTATTCCATTCTCTACACCTAACTTTTGTATTTGCTCCCACTCTGGTCCTTTACTCACTTAAGCATCAGAGTGTCTTGCAGGTACACCCCCCCTCCTCCTCCCTACCTCTGTTGAGCAGCTTTCAGTCGACGACGTGTGGCCAGTCAGCAATCTCTTCTTATCAGGTACGATCAGTGGCGCCGTCTGTGGGAATCTAAAGCTTGCCCGTTCCTCCGAGCAGAAGAACCAAAGATTTCAACTTTAATTTCCGAGATCATGACCTGCCCACACCACGACGATGTTGTCCATAATTCCGCTTTCGCCCCACTCACCAACGGTGATGACCAGGTTGGGCCCTCCCACGTCCGTGAGGGTGACGTGAGGGACGGTCAAACTGCCTCACCTTCGTCTGAGGACGCGGTACACCATGTCGCACCTCGAGCAAGGAGCCCGTCTGCTTTTCAGCCCGTCCCCACGCCAGCATGGGCGAAGCGGACTATGACTGCCCTCTTCGCAGCCATCAACCAGACTAATCTGATGTTGTTCCAGCAGAACGAGCATGTCAAGATATTGGAACAGGATACCTCATCTCGCTCTCCCCGCGGAGAAACCAACACGAGGACTCTCGGAGCCCCTCTCCCCGCCAACGGGGGCGCCGGCCACAATTGGAGAGACCCTAACCCGTGGCCTCTAAGAAGCGCGACTGATCCCCTCCTCGGAAGGAGAGGGGCTCCCCAGCCCTAAGAAGAAACAGACTTGAGGCCCCGAGCAAAAGGACGAGGGGTCGTAATCAAGCCCCTCAGCACAACCCTTCGCCCTCGCGCTCCCTTGTCTGCAGTGACGAGGACGACTACAAGACCCCTCTATCGTGAGAAATCATGGAGACCCCCATCCCCTACGGGATGGAGAAGCCGCCCGCGCTCTCTACCTACGACGGCACTTCGGACCCAGACGACCATCTGGAAGATATCGAGGCCATGCTCGATTATCAGAATGTTCGAGGAGCCATCAAGTGCAGGCTTTTCCCGACGACGCTGAGGAAGGGAGCCATGGCCTGGTACAAAAGCCTAGAGTCTGAGTCCGTCACGTCGTGGAGGGTTTTGAAGGGTCTTTTCTTGAAATATTTCAAGGCGTCCCGACGCCATCCCAAGACAGAGGCCTCCGTGGGTGCAATTATCCAAGCCTATGACGAACCTCTCAAGAACTACATCGAGAGATTCACGAGGGATGTGGTCTAGGTGACGACTTCAGACGACATGAAACGTTACATTATGGAGCAAAGGCTTGTGCCGCGGCTCCAAATTCTACGAGGTCGTGGCAATCCACCGGCCAACCACCCTACGAGGCTTCCTCGAGAAAGCCCGCCACTACATCCGGTACAAGGAGATTGAAGCTGCTAATTCAGCCTGAGACTCCCGTAACCGCGAAGCCCCCCACGGAGCCCCGGAAGAAGGAGCACCGGCCAACCGGAAATAGGAAGATCGACGACGAGATGATCGTCCCCAGGAGCCCTAAGAGTAGAAGGGCCCTGTAGGCCGCTTCACTGAATACACGGCCCTCATCGCTTCCCGCGAGCGCTTCTTGGCGGAGTGTGCCAACTTGGAGTTCGTCCGGAGAGGTGCCTGTTTTCCTAAACTGGCACCCTCTGAGGCCAACGTGGACAAGTCCAAATACTTTCGCTTCCACCGCAGCCACGGGCATGTCACCGAAGATTTCATCCACCTGAAGGATGCGATCGAGATACTCATCAAGGATGGGCACTTGAAGAGGTACACCAGGGGGAGATGCCCCTCGACAAGAGGCCCACGAAGCCAAAAGGGTCGAGGACATCCCTCCACCCTCCAATGACTCTGGGTTGCAGGTGGCCCTTAGCATAAATTGGCCTGAAGACTTGTTCTCCCTGAGAGAAGACAGCCTCCCTATCGGGCATCAGCTGCCCGAAGAACCGATACGCCCCATCAGCCCATGGGAATACTTCCCCACCACGATGGTCATCTCAGGAGGGGCCCCGAACAAGCTCTCCATCGGGTCCATGAAAAGGAAGTTTGACGAGTTGATGAGCAACAGCTCCATCAAAATGAGCACCCTCGACAAGTTCCATGGACGGTCTAACTTGATTACGTACTACCTCGAAGAGTTTCCCGGTAGGGCCCCTAGCTCCGTCATTCCCCTGCTGATCCGGGCACAAATGGAGAACTTTGACGTCCGTCGTATCCTAGTCGACGGAGGGAGTTCGGTGGATATCATGTATACCCACCTATTCTCGACGTTGCAGCTCGACGAGACCAACCTGACTCCCTATGTCGGCTCTGACCTCTAGGGGTTCAACGGGACGACAATGAGATTGTGGGGATACGTGGAGCTCATGGTCACCTTCGGGGCACATGAGACGGTCAGGGAAATCAACGTCTGCTTCCTGGTCCTCGAGTGTCCATCCCTGTACAACTGCATCTTAGGCAGGATGACGCTGGCAGAGCTCACCGCAGTGCCATCGACGGTCTACCTTAAGATGAAGTATTACACCAGGCGGGGAGCCATCGTCACCCTCAACGGGGACATAGAGGTATCCCGAAGATGTTTCGAGGCAGCAATGAAGGGCCTCAGGACGATCAGTCCCTCTCCTAAAGAGATCAAGCCTTCGACCGTCCAAGAGAACAGGCCAAAGGACCACGTCGACGTCGTGGACCTCGATTGTCGCTTCCCCGGTGAACAGGACCACGAAGATGAAGCCGAGCACGCTCCTCTAGCGGTCAACGGACAACCCTTCCACCCAACACGCCCCATTTTGGACGGGGACTTCGAGCTAGTGGCCATCGGCGATGATACGGCCAAGAGCGTGAAGATTAGAGTTGGACTGCCCGACCTGGTGAAGAAGCAGCTGAAAGCCTGCCTACGTGAGAATGCCGACCTATTCGCCTGGAGCGCCACCGAGATGCCCGTCCTTGACCCCGAGGTTGCCTACCACCATCTCTCCATCAACTCAGTCGTGAAGGTCGTAGTACAACGTAAGCGTAGGCAGTCCCCCGAAAAATCGATTGCTGCTGAAAAGGATGTAAAAGACTTCCTAGAGGAAAATTTTATTTTGGAAACCCGGTACACAACTTGGTTGTCCAACGTTGTACTTGTTAAAACATCTCATGGAAAATGGAGAATGTGCGTTGATTACAACTCGGCGGGATTCAAATTATTGTCCATCATAGACGCCTACTCGGGATACAACCAAATCCCCATGGCTGAAGTCGACAAACAGAGCACGACCTTCATGACCGAGTCGGGCAACTATTACTACAATGTAATTCCCTTCGACTTAAAGAACGCTGGCGCCACCTATCAACGGATGATGAACAAGGTCTTTCGGGAAGAGATTGGTGACATGTTCGAAGTCTACATGGACGACATGATTGTCAAATCACGTACCGAGGCCGACCATGCAGCCCACCTCAAGAAGGTCTTTGAAACGGCGAGGAGGTGCAAGATGTGATTTAACCTGGAAAAGTGCACCTTCGGTGTACGCGCGGGGAAGTTCCTCGGGTTTTACCTGACCGAACGAGGGATCGAGGCAAATTCGGACAAATGTTGGGCCTTCTCCGAGATCGCAACGCCGAGCACGAAAAAGTCGATACAGTCCTGAACGGGATGCTCGACTCATTATCCCGCTTTGTCGCCAAATCCGCACAACACACCCTCTCATTTTTCAAACTACTAAGGAAGGAGGCCGCCTTCGAATGGACAAAGGAGTGCGAACAGACCCTCCTCCACCTCAAACACGTCCTGTCGGAGCCATCGGTCATAACGAGACCTGGCGTCAAGGAAACCCTCTATCTGTACCTGGTCGTTTTCACCGAGGCCGTCAGCGCCATACTAATCCAGGAAACCCCTGACGGACAGAAGTCGATCTACTTCACGAGCAAGACCCTCCACGGCCCCGAGGTGAGATATCAACATATCGAAAAAGTTTCCCTGGCCCTCATCAACGCGGCCAGAAGACTCCGGCACTACTTCCTGGCCCATACCATCGCAGTCCGAACCAAGAAGCCTATTAAACAGTTGCTCGGTAGGCCCGACATGTCGGGGCGCATGTTGAAGTGGTCGTTGGAGCTCTCCGAGTTCGACATCGTCTATGAAGGCAGGAAAACACTCAAAGCACAAGTACTGGCCGATTTCATTACCGAAATGACACCCATCGCGGAACCAACCCCCAGAGCCCACTAGTGGACCATCTTCGTCAATGGCGCTTCGAGCTCCTCGGGGAGCGACGCAGGTATTATCCTAGAAAACGAGGAAGGCACGATCGTGGAAGCTTCTCTTACCTTGGCCTTCCCGACGACGAACAATCAGGCCGAGTACGAAGCCTTCTTGGCCGGACTCCGCCTAGAAGAAGACCCCCGAGCCAAGGAGATAAAAATCTTCACGGACTCCCAGTTGGTCGCCTTATAGGTCCGGGGAGAGTACTAGGCCAAGAACGACAACCTGGCCGAATATTTAGCCCTTATAAGGGAGCAGATGAAAAGTTTCGACTCCTAGGATGTACGACATGTTCCCTACGAGCAGAATACCCGGGGGGACGTCCTCTCGAAGCTAGCGAGTACGAAGAAGAAAGGTGGGAACAAATTTGTCGTCTAGGAAGTCCTCGCTCGTCCTAGCACGGAATTGGCGACAACAATGCTCGAGGTTAACGCTATTAGGGACAGCGACTGCTGGATGACCCCAGTACACGCCTTCCTTAGCACTGGTCGCCTCCCTGGCGACACGAAGGAGGCAAGTGCTGTCAAACGTAGAGCTTGCTCCTATGTGCTGCTCGAGGGCAGATTATACCGAAGAGGCTTCTTAATCCCTCTCCTCAAATGCGTTGATAAAGCCCAGGCCCCGAGCGTCCTACAAGATATCCACGAGGACATCAATGCTTAGCATTCGGGGGGAAGGTCTCTCGCCCGGAAGGCCTTACGAGCAGGAGACTACTGGTCGACGATGTAGCAGGATGCTAAGGAGCATGTGAAGAAGTGCGACAGGTGCCAAAGACACGGGGATATGCACCTCGCCCCTCCGAGCGAGCTCAAGACCCTCTCCTATCCATGACCGTTAGCCTGGTGGGGGATGCACATCCTTGGTCCATTTACCATAGGCTCCTATCAGAATAAATACCTGATAGTCGGAGTCGACTACTTCACCAAATGGATCGAAGTCGAAGCCCTAGCCAAGATCACGACGCACAACATACTCCACTTCTACAAGAGGAACATCCTTGCCAGGTTGGCATCCCCCTGGCCATCATTACCGACAACGGGATGTAGTTTACTGACAAAAATTTCCAAGACTTCATGACCAAGCTCGGGACAAAGCATCACTTTACCTCAGTCGAGCACCCATAAACGAACGGTCAAGCAGAGGCCACGAACAAGGTTATCCCGCGAGGTCTAAAACAAAGACTCGGTGACGCCAAGAAGAGATGGGTCGAGGAGCTCCACAGCATGCTCTGGGCCTACCGAACGACGCCTCACTCTACCACCGGAGAGACCCCTTTCCGACTCACCTACGGAACCGAGGCAGTAATCCCGGTGGAAATAAGGGAGCTGTCCAGAAGGACCGAATCTCCCCTCGAGGAGGAGGCCAACGACGAGGCCCTCCGAGAGGAACTCGACTTGGTCGAAGAGATCCGTTCGGGGAGAGCTCTCCGTGAAGCCACACTGAAGCAGAAAATTTCCCTTCGCTATGACAGCAAAGTCATAAGACGGGACTTCCAGGTCTGCAACCTGGTCTTGCGGAGAAACCAGAAAGACTCGTGCGAGGGCAAGCTCGCCGCGAATTGGGGGGGTCCCTATCGTGTCCGATACAAAACGGAACACGGGGCCTACTACCTCAAAAACCTACACGGGAATGGGCTTGCTAGACCGTGGAACGCTGAGAAGCTCAAAAGGCACTACAATTAAACACTGCCTGCAACGAACAACTTCGCGATCACGGGAGCGTGACCTGGTACAAACGTGTCTCCCAAAAACTCAACGATAAAAAGCGCCTGCCCTTTTGTGTGTGCAGGCAGAGTGCTCTGTTCGACGGGGACCCCTCGATCGAGAGCCACCGTCATTGTACCGAGATGGAAGAACACCCAGCTCACGATGGGACATTCACGCCACAGAGCTAGGACCACGACCGCGATCCATCTCCGTAACCGACTAGGTAACAACCCCAGTCACCCGGCCAGTTCCCTACATTACCAGACACAAAAAATAACGTCGAGCTACTACTCCCGCCATACAAACATACAAAAACACACATACAAGAATACAAAGGTCCATACAAACATATGAGCATACGAAGGACCATACATAAACGAGCACACACTTTACAAAAAGAAAATATCATTGCATGCAAAAGTCATTATACAATCGAGGGCACTAGCCCAGCTGTTCGAAAATTACAATAAAAGGGCACACAGGCCAGGAAACTTACGAGCATACAGGCCCGGGAACACAAAAAATAAAACATAGGTCTCTGGTTGACCTCGCTCGACCTTTTCAACGGGTATAATGTCATTATCCTCCTCGGCGCCTATCGCGACCACCCGTCCATCAACAACCTGGTGGTAGGGCCCTGTCCCTTCCGTGATCAGAGCAACCTTAGGATTCACGACCTTGAGCTGCTCCACAGTGCTAGAGAACCCGACCTCGACGACCCCCAAACAGTCTTGCTCGAGCTCACGAATCTTGCCTAGTAATTCAGTCCGGGAAAGCATGAGTCTTTTCTCGTCAGTCTCATCCTCGGTGGGACGAAGGAAAGTATCCAACTCCTCGACCCGAGCCTGTAACCTCGATCGTTCCTCATCGGTAGCTTTTAATCGTTCATCAGCCTCACTGCTCTTCTTACACTGCGTCGCGCTCTCATCCCTGCTCAGATCTAGCTCAACAGACAGCTTGGTCAACCTCGACTCAGCAAAGGTGAGATTCCCCTGCAATTTAGCCAGCTCGACCGAAGAACATCCCTCATCACTTAAGACCAAAGCGGTTGAGAAGACCGACATCATCGCGGCCAAATCCTCAGTGAGCATCTGTCTTTGGACATCCCGACTTGCCTCGAGGACCACCTTAGCTTCTGAGACCGACACCGCTAGTGACCTAGCTCCATGGAAGAAGTCAGGATGCTGATGACAATGAGGGATAAGAAACCCCTCCTCGGTACCACCCTCTGTGAGGTCAACGACAGTATCAGGGCCGTGGACTCTCACCCGCTTCGGGGTCCCTTGTGACATAGGGGAATGACTGCCCTAGGGCGAACACGAGGAGCCCTTTCCACCCTAGTCGACAGGGGATTGCTGCATCACCTGGGCGACCCTCCCTTTTCCACTATTTGCCGCGACCCTGGAGGCCACCAACTTCTTCACCTGCTCTTGCATAGTCGACATGCTTCCTGCAAAATAAAACACGAGGATAACCAAGGACAAAAGAGACGGGCAGAACACCGCCCGCTACCTAGAAAACACGGAGCTTCCTCGTCAGACGAACACTTGAGCAGAGCCTTCGTATTTATGAGCCTCGCCTGCTGGAGGACGTTCCCTCGGCCGTCGAGGATAAAATTCCCAGCGAGCGTCACGAGTTTGGCCGGGGTAAAACTGGACACAAAGGACACCAGCCTCTGATAACCCACTTGGTCCTCCTCGTCCAAAGTCTCTGCCCGCATGATATATTGATTTGTGACCCTCCTGAAGTGTTCCTCCGACCAATCCAGGGGCACCTTTGACACCATGACTTCCTCCCTCGAGTCGTTCACCTCCCGGGCTTCACGTCAGTACAACGATGCGCACGCCTCGAGAGAAACAGGTCGGACCATAAAAAATTGTTCTTTGAAATCTCGGACAGAGTCCATGTACGCCCGGAAAAGCCTCATCGGCTGCTTCAACGACACTCATCCTTGTCAGCCATCTACTGTATGCCTCTGCAGGTGGAAAAGCCGAAAGAATAGGGTAAGGGTGGCCCCAATCTTCAAATACCGACAGACGAGCTCATATGCCCGAATGAAGGCTATAGCGTTGGGGTACAGTTGAGAAGGTGTCAGCTTCAACCAGTCGAAGACACCCAATTGGAAATCAGTGAAGGGAAGCCGAAGACCCGCCTCGCATAAGCAAAACTCGTACATGGGAAACCTCATCTTCCCGTAGCTCGAGCATATACGTTGATGGTCCTGTGACCGGTACGCTTGCCAACTCACAGAAGAGCCCTCACAGCGGTCTTAGATAGTCGCAAAGGCGTCGACGTTGTCCTCGATGAAACAGGATGGCGTGTTTAAAGGTTCCTCTGCGACCCAGTCCTCGATAATTCGGGCCTGCCCCTCGACAGGCGGGGCCACCGGGGACTCCGGCTCCACGTCAACTTCCATGATTCATGTTTCCCACGTGGCCATGTTCACCTGAAAAGTAGAAGGAAATGGTGAATTCGATGTTTCAAGATCAAATTCACCCTTCCACCACAAATCAAGTGAAAATGAAGACTATGACTCAGACTCCTCCTCGACGGCAACACGACCACACGCCAACGGAAAATGTCCCCAGAGTATTCATCCCACGACACCTCACGTCCCCGCAACATCCATCTATACCTAGAGTTCCTCCCCGGGACATCCATCGAACCCTATCCCACGTCCCCGCGACATCCATCTATACCTAGCGTTCCTCCCCGGGATGTTCATCGAACCCTATCCCACGTCCCCGAGGTGTAACACCCATTTTTAATTATTTTTAGTTCAGTGTTAATTTTTATTCGCGGATGTGGTTGTGTGGGATTATTTGAGGATCAAAAGAAATCATAATATTAATACATAGTGATAAAATGTGATAATTAGTAGTAATGTTAATATTGCCATTAATTATTATTATTATTACTAATATTAATATATATGAGTAAAATATAATTATTGGATTTTTGGAATTAAAGAATTATGAGATTATTAATTATTTGGAATGAAATAAATAAGAGTTGTATATTTTTGGGATTAAGGGCAAAGTTGGAAAAGAGAAAGGGAAGGAGGAGGAAGAACACACACGGTTTGTGAAGGGAGGAGCTCGATCAAGTGAACGATCAAGAGCAAGGAATGCATCAAGGCTGTGAATTTGGGAAGCTTGATCTTCATCAGAATCGCATTCGAGGTAAGGGGGAATTGATTGATTAAATGGTAGTTGTTGCGGTGAAATTTGGATGTCAAGCTATTGATTAACTTGAATCTTAATTCATTTACAACCGGTCTTTGATTTATCCGAAGGAAAGGTTAAAGAAAGGAAAAACCTAAAGGGGAGAGATCTAAGGTTCGGGGGTTAGTTAAGATTAGGGAAGGTATTAGCACCCTAAACTTCCGTAGTACTCTACGGGAACCTTTTGTTTATTTTTATTTATTTATATCATTAATTATTTTGCTTAAGGGTATATACAAAGGATTGAAAATTAAAAAAGACCTAGGGGTTAATTCTAAGTTTACTCGGCAAGACATCGCATCTTGTGCCTACATATCCTTACGGGAATGAAATCAGAGTAATTGTAGTTCCCCTCAAAAGGGAGGTTAGAAACGTCTTGACTGTGGCCAAGGTTTGTTCAGAGACTCCAATCTCTATGTTAAAAAATGTTAATTAAAATTAAAATAGGGTTAAATTAGGGATTCCACGGCGGAAAACCTTAAAACAGAGTACGGCGACTCTTTTGGCCTAACACTAGGATAAAAGCAATTTTGCCCACGGCGGGACACCTAGGCTAAACAGGGTTTGATCCATTAAAGGGTTAAGGCTATTGACTCGGCGGCCAAAAGGCTGGACCTAATCCTTCGGAAGGATAAAACTGTAAAAAAATGTGAAAATATGACAAATCATTATATGGAGGAATAATTAAGGTACAAAAATAAGAAAAGTAATAAAGGCAGAGGGTATAAAGAAACAAAGAAACATTTCTGAAAACATGAAGAATATGAAAATATGTAATGACACTTAGAATGAAGTGAGGGAGGAAAATAGTGTGGGGCTGTGGCCACCACAAGCACATCTCAACCTCGAGCATGCACATGAAATGCCAAAAGAAAGAAAAGTAATAAAAGGTACATAAAATGACACGACAAACATCAAACATCAGGAGTTCCTTACGAAAAGGTTTTAATTTTTTAATATTTTAATTATTTTAATTATAAAAAAAAGTTTTTAATTTTTTTATAAAAAATATTTAAGTTAAAATTATAAAAAAAATTAAGTTTAAATTATAAAAAAAAGTTTTTGGAGGAAAAGTCTTTTCAGTTTTTTTTTAAAACAAAAAAGGCTTTTCATCCAAAAAAAAGGCTTTTCATCCAAAAAAAGGCTTTTCAGTTTTTGGGGAAAAGGTTTTTTTTTCTTCTTGGGAACAAAAAGGCTTTTCAGTTTTTAAAAAACGTCTTACTAAAAAAAGGTTTTAATAATAAATAAAAAAAGGGTTTTGATTTTAAAAAAAGGTTTTGATAAAAAAGGGTTTTGATATTAAAATCTAGGGACCTAAACACACATGGAGATTAACATGGCAAAATATGCACATAAACATGAAAAAGCAAAAGGTTTAGTAATTTAACGGAACTAAACACATTAACATGGCAAAATATGCACATAAACATGAAAAGGCAAAAGATTTAGTAATTTAACCTACGAAGCGGAGGTTTGCTTCGATAAATGTGAAAAAGGTTTAAATAAGGGAACACTGGAGAGCTCCAATCCTTCTGACGAGTTGTGGGAACGACCGCCTTTCTTCTCTGGGGATCTCCTTTGTTTTTCCCTTTCTCTCTCCTCTTTTCTGAAGAAAACCTTCTGACCCCCTTTCAACAAGGCAACACATGTATATATAGGGAACAAATTAGGGTTAACACCAAATTGTCAATAATGTCCCTAAAGCCCATTTTAAAGCCCAAACTAAATAATTAGTTAAGAAAAAATAAAATTTAAATAATTTAAAATAATTAAAATAAACTTAAAATAAAAACTAATAATCCTATTGATTCCTAAAATCAAAAATTATAAAAAGAACAAAATTTTTTCCAATATTTTTTATTTTATGATTTTTTGGATATTTTTATGAATAATTTAGAAAAAAGTGAAAAAAATAATATTTAAAAAAATGATTTAATTAAAATACGAAAATAATAATTAAATAATAATAAAAAACTATTTTTGTTATTTTTTAATGAAAGATAGAAAAATTTAGAGTAAAAATAATAAAAAACAAAAAGTGACAAAGGTGAGATTCGAACTCTCAACCTCTCACACTCACAACTCCTTACACATGTCCTCTTGCCAATTATGCCATTTTTACTTTTTAGAAAAAAAATGCATGCCATATGATATTTACCTGCAAAAAGTCAAACGACTACACAAATTTGTTAGTAATTGATTAAATGCAATAAAAATGCAATGAAATGCGACGACAAATCTTAGGGCAAAGTTTGGGGTATTACAGTAGTTTACATGAATATGTGGTAGAAAGGGGAAATTCCCTAATCCCCATGAATTGATTATGAATTGATGTCTTTGCATGTTGATAATTCTGTATTGATTGTGAATATTGGGTTAGAAAACTGTTGCATGTGTTGTAGTGAGTTGTTGGGTGAATTGAGGGTTTCGGAGTTGAATGTATCTCTGAGTCAGAAATGGATTAATCGGCTAGAGTCGATGTTTCATCGGGTGAAGTGGGTATTGGCTGAGTATAACAATTGTAGGATGACAAGCTAGTGTTGCTGGTGTGATTTTGGTGGAAATTGGAGAGTGAGAGTGCTGCTGAGTTCTGATCAGCAGAGCTTATTTTTCTGAAATCGCAGACATTCGCTAGCCCACCGCTAGGTGGATGCATAGCGAGCACTCGCTAGGAGCTCGCGTAGCGAGCGTGTAGCGAGTCATGACAGTGGCTGTTTTCTTGTACTCGCTAGCAAGTTCGCTGAGCGAGGTAGTAGCGAGCACTTCCAGTAGCTCAGAGGTGTGGTTCGCGAGGAGGTTCGCTAGGCGAACGTGTAGCGAACACTCGCTAGGAGCTCGCGTAGCAAGCAGGTAGCGAGCGTAGCAGATTTTGGTTTTTGAGGGTTGTGTGCAGCTGATGATGCTGAGTGCGATCGGATTGACGTGCTGTGATGATAGCTGAGTATTGAGAGTGTGTTGGGGAGTATGAGGGCTGTGTGGCCGGCGTTTATCGCATTTGACATAATCGGTAGATTATGTGTTAAGTCTCGATATGTGTGGATGTCTTTGTGAGATGTATGCACTATGTGCTATGTGTGTGAGATATGCGGATCAGTAGGATCGTTACGCATTGAATATGTTATGGTGATATGTTGTAATGGTGGATCCGTAGGATCGATACACTTTAAGTGTGTTGCATTATATGCTGTTGTGATGAGTGGATCTGTGGGATCGGTACGCTTTAAGTGCGTTGTGTTTGTGTGTTGTTTGTTGGATTGGATCAGTAGGATCGATATGCCTTATGTGCATGGTGTGTGATGTGTTGTATGGTGATTTGATCAGTAGGATTGATGCACTTTGTGTGCTTGTGTATATATGCATTATAAGATGTGATGGATCAGTAGGATCGTGTGCATTGTGTGTGCTGTGTGGTTATGCATAGTGTCTTGCATAGCATGTGGACGTGGTGAATCGTTGCTCAGTGGAGTGTATGCGATTCACACACGTGCTCCAAGTGGGGAGCGTGGACGCGGTGTATGATTCACTCGCGTGCTCCAAGGGGGGAGCGTGGATGGGATTTGTATCGTTGCTCGGATGGAATGTATGCGACCAGCCGTGTCCCAAGTGGGGGACGTTGATGATTTGATTATATGGGCTCAGGAGGAGCGTGGTAGGGATAGATCGTTGCTCGGTGGAGTGTATGCGATCTATTCTGAGTTGAGTCGGTACCGCATATTGTCGAGTCGGGTGCATGTGTTGCATTGTTGTTTGTGTGGGTTGTGATTGTGATGATGGGACAGTAGGTCCGGATATGTTGTATGTGAAATAATGATTTATTGTTTTCTGCCTTTCATTTCATGTACATTTATACCAATAATATTTAATCGTAAATTCTCACCCCTTTGTTGTTGTTGTGGTCTGTGCTTCTTCGGAAGTACAGACAATCGAGGTGCTTAGCTAGCTTGGATTATGGCGTCGTCGTAGGATTGCTCTGATACGTAACACCGGGGTTTTTTGGGAGTTTTATTGTTTCTTATTGATTATGTGTGCCCCTGTGGCGTATCTGATTTATGTGGGATATGTGATGACATTATGTATATTTTGGGTAGATGGTCGATTGTTGTATATGACGATGTTGATGATATGGATGATGTATATATGATATGTGTTATGACAGACTACTTCTGTTTCCGCTGAAAATTTTATTGGAAATCAGTTTTTAAATGATTTGTGGAATTTTGTTGAGGATTGTGACATCCCGTTGTGGGAGAAACTCTGATAATTGTTGATTTTATTTGTTTTATTTTATTTTTGGGAAACGGAGTGTTACACGAGGCGTTCATCTAACCCTATCCTACGTCCCTGGGGTATTCATCTAACCATATTCTACGTCCCTAGGGAGTTCATCTGTACCCTGTCGTCTGTCCCCGGGACATTCATCCTAATGCCTCAAGTCACCTCGTGGTCTTCATCCCAGGTCAAGGGGATCCCGCCGTATTCGCCAGAGAACCCACATTCTCCTCGGGACATTCATCATATCCACAACAGAGGACGCCAAAATTAAGAAAAATGGAAGAGAAGAAGTAGAAAACTTACTGGATATAGTATAGAAGGAGGAATGTGCGGCGGACGATACAGTGGCGGTACTGCGCGACAGTGCGTGTACGAGAGATCCAGATATCACGTACAATAGGGAGTGAGAGAAAAAAATGGTAAAAGGGTCGGCACCTTCCTATTTATAAACGCAGCACGGGACTCGAAGCACCCCTAGGCACTCGAGTGCCCTAGGGCAGCCGTCCTAAGTGGAACAATGGGTGTCAGACGCGTGGCCACCGCGAAAGGTCACATCCCTTCGTTCCCCCTTCGAGCACGGGCAAACGGGCGTCCGACAATCTTCCACCTCCTCGACCTGATAGCCCAACAAGCTCAAGATCCTCGCCTCCTAGTGTCCTCGACATGACAGTCCGGAGAGATTCATCCTCGCCCTTCTTCGTCCCCGACACGGTTACCATCAAGTCATCGCTCCTCCGATCGGAGCTACGACTTGGGGGGATCCTGTTCTGGAGTGGGCCCAAACCTGCCCATCCGTCGGGCAGGCCCAGCCCAACAAGGCCCAAATCTCCCAATGTCAGGCACGAGTCTAGATACGTCGGGTAAACGTCTTTTCCATCAGGCAGAACAACATGGTTTCCACACGTTTTCCACGTGCTCCCCCCGCGGGGACACGTCATCAGGCAACTATCCACCTCCGAAAGAGTTGGTCGGCCCACCTTCCGGAGATCACGGGACAGTTGAACTAGGGCGAACACCACGTACTGGTCTTCACTACGCCACGTAACCCCTAGCAGTCACTTGAGTTGAGTCTGGCAATCCACTATTTCACTAGAGGGTCAGGTATTTCATTCTCTACACCTAACTTTTGTATTTGCTCCCACTATGGTTCTTTATTCACTTAAGTATCAGAGTGTCTTGCAGGTACACCCCCCTCCTCCTCCCTACCCCCGTTGAGCAGCTTTCAATCGACGACGCGTGGCCAATCAGCAATCTCTTCTGATCAGGTACGATCAACTTCCTTTTAGATACCACCATCAGAGAGATTACTTGACTGAGGTCATCAGGAACTCCACCGAAAGCAGTTTGACATTTGGTGTTGTCCTTCATAGATAGGCTTTAACATCCTGATCTCTAAGCACCACAACTTAATCATCATATCAGATGAAGATTTCACTTCACAATGTTGTCATCATCAAATCAAATAGGCCAACAAAATGTTGCAGGCATTATACCTACAAGTACATAGATATACACGTCTGACCTAGTAGTAGAAAGACAATAATAAGAATAATTTTCTTTCAACGTGTAACCCATCCATCTAATGACGTTGGATTCAACTCAACTTTTGGGCACCGCCTCCTTTGCTCTTGGTGCACAAGGCAATGATTATTATACCTGGAGCGTTTAAGGCCTAACAGCTTAATTAGGACTTTAGCACAAGCAAACAATGATCTCAAACATCCCTTAAAGAGTCCATTGTCTAGCATCCCCCATATAAAAGAACCCTATATTGTTTTCCGCTACCAACGAAAAGCCCCACTCGCAATCTAATTTAAGCCAAAGAAAATTACAAGCGAAGAATCAACCATTTTCAACTTGATCTCATGAATAGTTCAACTATCCAAATGTTAGTCATTTCAACTTTTTTTTTTACACACACACATTCTCTAATATTAAAATATCAAACAATCATTGATCTATATTATATTAGAATATTAATAGTAATTCATATTTATTTAGTTGTACTATTTTCTTAGCCTTTAAGTTTGTTAGAGGGTATTTTAGTATTTTATCTTATTCTAGTAACCCTAGTTTTTAGCTTATAAATAGGGTGACAATCATTGTAACTCTTAATCCTGTTTCTTCTGCCGTCATTCTTAATAGAATATTTCTACCTTTCATCATTTATTCTACCTTTGCACCAACAATTGGTATCAGAGCTCCGGTTCAGATTCATTGGGAAACACGGGAAACACGAGTGAACGTGAGGTCTTGTGTGTTTGATTTTGATTCTTAGATTCGTGTTAAATCTTGAACAAAATCTGATCAGAATTTTATTCTGTGGGTTGGGAAACACTGTGTGAGAAATCTGTGTATTGTGCAAGGTAGAAGATGAACGGAAACGGCAACATGAACACCAAACTTCCAGTATTTGATGGTAAAAACTGGAATCGTTGGATGATCCAAATGCGTGTACTGTTTGGTGCTCAAGATGTTTTAGATCTTGTCATTGATGGTTATGTTCCGGTAGCAGCAGATGCAACAGATGAACAGAAAAACGCGCAGAAGGAAGTAAGGAAGAAGGATCAGAAAGCATTATTCTTTATTCATCAATGTGTTGATGTAAATGTGTTTGAGAAGATTGTAGATTCAACGACAGCAAAGGCTGCGTGGGACACACTGGTTAGATGTTATGGTGGTGACGCATCAGTGAAGAAGGTGAAGCTTCAGTCCTTGAGAAAGCAATATGAGAATCTCAACATGAAGAATAATGAGAAAGTTTCTGAATACATCTCCAGAGTGATTCTGATCACTAATGAGATGAAGGCGTGTGGAGAAACTCTTTCTGAAGAAACAATCATGGAGAAGGTATTGAGATCCCTTACCTCTCAATTTGATTACATTGTGGTAGCAATAGAACATTCCAAAGATCTGAGTACCATGAGAATTGAAGAGCTGCAGAGCAGTTTAGAAGCGCAAGAGTTGCGTTTGACTGAGAGAACTTCTGAAAGGGAAGTAGAGCAGCAGGCTCTGAAAGCAACTTCTGATAGGAGGTATCAGAAGCAGTCAGAAGCCAAGAGAAGATCTGATGGTGGTCAGAAGTCAGAAACCTCAACCTCTGATAGACAAAAGAATGCTCAGAAGGGAAAAGAGAAGTATGACAAGAAGAAGATCCAATGTTACTGTTGTAAGAAGTTTGGTCACTTTGCTAGAGATTGTTGGTCAAATAAGGAGAAGAAATCAGAAGAAGCAAATATAGCCAGAGGCTCTGATGACGAATCTGTGTTGTTGATGGCCTCTGAATCTGATAATGTGGATCTGACATACTGGTGGTATATGGACACTGGCTGTTCAAATCATCTTACTGGAAACAAGAAATGGCTGGTTGAATTTGACTCTGAAAAGAGAACAAAGATCAGATGTGCTGATGACAAATATCTTAATGCAGAAGGTATGGGAAATGTCAGAGTGATTCTGAACAATGGGAAAACAGCATTGATTCAGAACGTGTGGTATGTACCTGGCATCAGAAGCAATCTGATGAGTGTGGGACAATTAATTGAGAAAGGTTTTTCAGTTACCATGAAGGACAATCTTCTGAAGTTGTATGACTGCAATCAGAAGTTGATTATGGAGTCAGAACAGGGAAGGAATAGAACATTCAAGGTGAATGTCAGAACTGCAGACTCAGAATGTCTTAGTGCAATATGTGCTGAAAAGGAGAGTGAGCTGTGGCACAGAAGATTTGGTCATTTGAATTTCAGAAGCTTACAACATCTGAATTCAAAGAAATTGGTACATGGAATTCCTGCAACTAAGAAGCCTGAAAAGTCATGCAAACTTTGCATGGAAGGAAAACAACCAAGATTGCCATTTGCATCAGAAGTTGCTCCAAGAGCAAAACATGCCTTGGGAGTAGTACACTCTGATGTGTGTGGTCCATTTCCAGTAGCATCAATTGGAGGGAATAAATACTTTGTGTTGTTTGTTGATGAATTCACAAGAATGACATGGGTATCCCTTATTAAATTTAAACATGAGGTGTTTGATGAATTCAAGAAGTTCAGAATGAAGGCTGAGAATTAGAGTGGTCAGAAGTTGAAGATTCTTAGAACTGATGGTGGAGGTGAGTATAACTCCAAAGAGTTCCAGAAGTTCTGTGAGGAGAATGGAATTGAGCATGAGGTTACTGCTCCTTATACCCCTCAACACAATGGTCTTGCTGAAAGAAGAAACCGTACTTTGCTTGATATGGTGAGAAGCATGCTAAAGGAGAAGAAGCTTCCTCAGAAGCTCTGGGGAGAAGCTGTTGCCACTGCAACGTCTGTACTCAACAGATGTCCTACGAAGAAATTGAAGGAAATAGTTCCTATGCAGAAGTGGAATGGAGACAAGCAAAGTGTTAGTCATCTGAAGGTGTTTGGTTCTGTTTGCTATAAACATGTTCCAGAAGCCAGAAGACAGAAGCTGGATGATAGAAGCAAAGTGATGATTCTGATAGGGTACCACAGTACAGGTGCATACAAGCTCTATTGTCCATAAACCAATAAAATTGAATTCAGCAGAGATGTGATTGTGAAGGAATCAGAAGTTTGGAATTGGGATAAGTCTCAATCTGATTCTGATGTTAGAACTTCTGAAGAAAGGTCAGAGTTAAGAATTTCTGAAGTTGAAGTAAACTCTAACGTTGATTCTGACTCTGATACTGATTCAAACTCTGAAGAAGACTCAGAAGATGAAGGTGACCCAGATGACCCAGACTCTGATGATTCAGACTCTGATGGCAATCCAGATCTTGGTGGCAATTCAGACTCTGGAAATATGTCAGACTCTGAAGATGGTCAAAGCTCTGGAGGTCAATCATCTGAAGCTAGAAACTCTGAAGCTCAAGACTCTGAACAAGTTCAGAGACCACAAAGAATAAGAAACGTTCCCAGAAGATTTGCAGAATTTGACATGCTGCAAGACACTGAAGTAGATTCTGAAGGAGAAGTTATTCAGTGTGCCATGTTAGTAGACTCTGAACCTATAAGTACAGAGGAGGCTCTTAAGCAGAAGCTCTGGCTGAAGGCCATGAAAGAAGAACTTGATGCTATAGAGAGAAACAAGACTTGGAAGCTGACAGAACTTCCAAAAGACAAGAAAGCCATCAGCGTTAGATGGATTTTCAAGCAGAAGTTAAAGCCAGATGGTTCAATTGGCAAACATAAAGCAAGGTTGGTAGCCAGAGGATTTCTACAGAAACCTGGGCTGGATTATTCTGAAGTGTTTGCACCTGTAGCAAGACATGAAACAATCAGAATGGTGATTGCAATAGCTGCTAACAGGAATTGGCCTCTGATGCATTTAGATGTAAAATCTGCATTTCTGAACGGTCCATTAGAAGAAGAAGTTTACGTGTCACAACCTCCTGGATTTGTGAAAAAGAATCAGGAAGGGATGGTGTACAGATTATACAAAGCTCTATATGGATTGAAACAAGCGCCCAGAGCTTGGAATCAGAAGATTGATTCATTTTTCAAGAAGCAAGGCTTTCAGAAATGTGAGATGGAGTACGGTGTCTATGTTCATCATACTTCTGAAGGCAATATGACTCTGGTATGTTTATATGTTGATGATATACTGCTGACTGGAAGTTCTGAACAGGAGATAGTCAAGTTCAAGAAAGTTCTGATGAATGAATTTGAAATGACTGATCTAGGCAAAATGACATACTTTCTAGGGATGGAGTTCAGATACTCTGAGAAAGGTATCATTTTGCATCAGCTCAAGTATGAATTAGAACTTCTGAAGAGATTTGATCTGAAGAATTGTAAGATGGCTGTCACACTTTCTGATACAAATCAGAAACTGGATTCAGACTCTGAAGGAAAGGATGTGGATGCTACAACCTTCAAACAGTTGGTTGGTTCTCTGAGGTATCTGTGCAATACCAGACCTGATATTTGCTACTCAGTTGGGATGGTTAGTAGGTTCATGAGTAAACCTAAGTGGTCCCATTACCAAGCTGCTGTCAGGATTCTGAGGTATATCAAAGGAACTCTGAAGTATGGAGTGTTATTTCCCTCTGGAGGAAATAATGAGTCAGAACTTCTGAGTTATTCAGACTCTGATTGGTGTGGAGACAGAGTTGACAGAAGAAGTACATTTGGGTACTTGTTCAAATTTCTGGGAGGTTCCATTTCTTGGTGTTCCAAGAAGCAACCTGTTGTGGCGTTGTCAACCTGTGAAGCTGAATACATTGCAGGTGCTGTTACTGCATGCCAAGCTGTGTGGATTCTGAATCTGTTGCAGGATCTGAAGATTAAAGTAGACAAACCTCTGAAGTTGATGATTGACAATAAGTCTGCAATCAATCTTGCCAGAAACCCAGTGTTGCATGGGAGAAGCAAGCATATTGAGATCAAGTATCATTTTCTGAGACATCAAGTTCAGAGTGGAGTGTTAGAAGTTGTACACTGCAGCACTTAGAAGCAGTTGGCAGATGTTCTGACGAAAACTATCAAGACTGATCAATTTCTCAGACTAAGGGATGGAATTGGTGTTACAAGTTTTGATGGAATATGAATTAAGGGATGGTATTAGAATATTAATAGTAATTCATATTTATTTAGTTGTACTATTTTCTTAGCCCTTAAGTTTGTTAGAGGGTATTTTAGTATTTTATCTTATTCTAGTAACCCTAGTTTTTAGCTTATAAATAGGGTGACAATCATTGTAACTCTTAATCCTGTTTCTTCTGCCGTCATTCTTAATAGAATATTTCTACCTTTCATCATTTATTCTACCTTTGCACCAACATATTACACATTTCCAACCATTTTTTGAGATGTTGCACATCTCAAGTCTAACAAAACTATCAACTTCTCTTTAAAAAGACAAAAAAAAAATTCTTTTCATCTGTAATAGAAATTTTTTAACATTTAAATGATAACGTTAATTAATTGAAAAAATCTCAAATTCTACGCTGAATTAAGATAAATTTTTAAAAAAATTTATATTGAGTCTCTCTTCTCATATTACAAATAGAAATAGAATGATTAGTACATAAACTTTGTATCTATTCTTACAATCAATGAGATGAGAATTTTTATCACATTTGGTTCAATCTTTTAGGAATCTAAGAAGCATAGTTGAGTAAAATATGAGTAATAATAATTCCAATATTTTATAGTCGCATGTTTTGTACCTCTTTTGCTTATTCTTTTTGACATGCTAATACACAACAGAAAAACGTGCTTGTAGACTAATAGAATTGATTCCTCACTAAATTTCAAAGCATTTTATTTGCTTTCACTTTTTATTCTTAATTTATAGCCCCATTTTAAAAATTCTGTTATAGATAACATTATTACCCCCAAATTAAGCATTAAATCTCTGGAATTGTGGGGTCTATAGTTGGAATTTGTACATATAACAAAAGTAGGAGTATTCTTGGGAGCACCTTTCTGAAAAAATGTCACACGTTGAATATTGGCATATATATCCTCAATATTTTTTGTAATATGCTCGCTTTTAACTAATCAGAGTAAATTTACTAATATTATGTTAATTAGAAGAAACTAGATTCGTAATTGTTTGAGTTTTTTTTTTTTTGAAAATTTAATATATAGTTTTAAGATTGACAAATTTAAAATACCAATTGGGTTAGACGTCATTATCAAATTCGAATTTTTAATAGTTATTCTCACTAGGTCTAAAAAAAAATTAATTAAAATTTTTTAATTAAATTAATCGTCATCAAAGTTGATGATTCACACCAATAAAAAAGTTGTAATTTTTTATATTTGATGTATTTTCATGTTTTTAAAATGTGTGTTTAAATGCTTTAATATTGTTCATAAGACTTCAGTATCTCTTTAAATATTTAATCATTGAGTAATGAAAAAAAGTGTCCATTCAATATTATTAATGATCGAAGCATCATCATGAAACCATTATTCTGCATTCTTGTTTAAGCTAAAAGGATCACTTTTTCAGGGCCAACGTTCAATGCATTTGCCAATTTTTAACACATTTTAAAAAAATATTTCTTTTTTTAACTGAAAGATGCTAATAAGACAAATGGAATTGCTCCCTAGACTCCATGCGGTGTTTTCCTATCAACGGCAAAACTCACAATTGCTCTTGAATTTTAGAGATGTATTTTTGAACGCATCTGTTTTATATATTTGTCAGTTCAAATTGTTGAAACACTCTTATTTTGTTAAAATTTAGTTCAGAGATACATCTCAGTATCAATATTAAGGTGAGTTCGAATATGCATCTCTGTAAAAATTCTTAATTCAAAATTCAGTGATGTTTTTAGAGATAAATCTCCATACACGTTTGTTTCATATACTCACATCAGACCATTTCCTCTTCCTCCTTCATTTTCTACAAACACTAAAAAAAACACATTTGATCTCTTTTACTGCAAAGTCATTTACAAACCTCACTTGATCAAGTTTCTACAAGATTATTCAAGTTCACTCACTCCATTCTACTTCATTTGATGCAAAGTCACTCACTGCATTCAAGCTTCTCGTCCACAACTCTAATTTGGTAAACTTCTCATTTTATTTCTTTTTTGAGTTTTTGATGTTTTAGATAACATAGATTGTTTAAGATGCATTAGATAGTAGTACATTCCAAATAGGTAGTTGGTATAGACATGCATTCCTATTTGGTTGGAGCTTAGTGCATCAATGGGGTTTCTTCCATTATTGAGAATCGTGGGTTCATCCAGAGATGCATCTATGGATTTTCTATGTATTATTTTCATAAATGTATCTTTGAAATTGTCGTGGTTGTATTTTGATTGCATTTTGATGTGATTTTCTAATTTTATTACAGGTGCAATGGCTGAAAACAACCAAGACAAACTTAGGCTCGGTAATGTGTTATAACACGCGTCTATAAAACGTGAGAGGGCCAGGGGCCGGGCCACGAATTGATGTTAACTCGTTAGTGGTTCACAAGGTTGAGGTTCACAGCCATCTGGTTTTAGTTCCCGTAGTCTCCTGTCTCAGGCATATACTTATGAAGCCCCTGAAGCCTATGAGGCAAATCAGGAAAAACTCGTTGCTGATGTGGATGCCCCTGTAGATAGTTGTCTAGGAGGCCATTAGACACCTCCTTATTTCATCTCTATAGAGATCATGCTACTAGGCATGTCTGAGAGTGAGTGGTATATTTATTTACTTTTGCATTACATATGTTTTAAACTAATTTAATTGTGATTGATGGTGATATATTTTTTTAGAGGAACGTCCATGTTTAAAATACATAAACTACGTGTAATACCCCAAATTTTGCCCTCAGATTAGTCGATTCAGGTTGCATGACATTTCATTTGTGCATCAGCTAATTACTAACGGGTTACGTAGTTTGTCTCGTTTTGCAGGAACCGCGTCTGGTACACTTTAGTTGTTAAAGGGCAAAATGGTCATTTTCACGTTGTTTGCTGACAGTCCTTGAAGCTGAGTTATCATCAGGAATTTATTGAATAATCAGGACCTCCGTCTCCGAGTTCTTTATTTTCTTTGAAGATAAACAGAAATTCACGGTATTCCATCAGGATGTTCGAGATACGGCAATTAATTCAATGGGCTGAGACTCTGTCGTCAGTGGATTTCTAAGGCATTTATTCTATCATATGGGTTGATTAGTTTGAGATATCCGTTTGGTTTGGTTCAAGTGGGTGCAAGAATCCGTTCTGAGGAATTTGGTTTCAATAGATATTTATTTTCTGTTTCTTCTGTTGCCCGCTATTTAAATCCCTAAACAGAAAGCAGTATGAACGTCGGCTCAAGTCCATATCAGTTTAATTGCATTTTTTGGCCGAGTTGGTTCACGGCAGGGGATTTATTCATCAGGAACATAATTTGAATTTTTTTAGCGCGGATTTAGCTCTGTTCACTGTTAATCGGATTTCTCTGCTTTTTGCTATTTTACTTCATTCAAGGCCGGTACCGTTTCTATCACCAGACACGATTTAATTTGGGCAGGAAATTTGGGGCCATTTTGATCTGGTTGATAAAGTTCAGTCAGAATTTGTGTCAGAAATAATTTTATTCCAATTTAAACCTCGTTCACTTTAATATATTTCTTTTCTTTTAACCAAAGTTAGTTTTTAATAATAATTGTTTTTACAATGTATAATTAAGGTTTTATTAGAAATAATAACAAATCTTGATAAAAAAAAAATTAAATTTTTTTATTAATAATAATTAAAAATTAAAAAAATATAATAAATATAAAATTACAAAAAAAAATTAATAAATAAAATTTACAAAATATATAAAATTACATTTTTACATAAAATATAAAAATTTCTAAAACTTCTCATGTTCTTCCGATTATCCGACTACGAGTTTTCGACCTCGTTCGTACCTGCAAAACAAGACAGACAAACAAATTTGAATCGGTTAATTGTTTAGTTCGACACCCTCAGAACGGTGTCATCACCGGGTGTCCTTCCTCGGCCAATGGCCTATCCGGCAACAACCTGTTCTTATCGAAAGCTACCGAAAAGATGAAGAGGAAAAGTTTTGTTTCAAGATAAGTTGTGAGCAGAAGAGTTTATTCGAAAGTCATTTTTGGAAGAAAGTGATTTTTGTCGGAGACGGTTTGCTCAAAAGATTGAACCGTAACTCCAATCCTCCGAGAAAAATCAAATTCAACATCAAAATAGTTCAAGCAAATAAACTCAATTCAATCCAAAAACCAGTTCAGAATCCAACGGAGGAAAACCAGTTCAGAACTTTGTTCAGAATCCAGTTCAGGATCTGGTTCAGAGTAAACTCCAACGAAAACTAGTTCAAACAAGCCAAACTGGTTCACTGAACAAGGTCAGACCAGTTCCAAATAATCAACTAAGTTAGCCACACGTGACCTGTCCAAAACCAGTCAAACGAACATGTGAGTCCGAAACGCTCGTAACAGCAAGTCGTAAACATAGCTATTTCAACCTTCATAACAAACGAAAAACCAGCACTACGATTCCTAAAAAGCAGGCAACAAAACGGTGAAAAAAGGTTCGTAACAACAATCATAAATCCGGCCCATCAAAGAGATCACAGGGATATAAATATCACCATAAAGGGTTTTATAACCCTAACTCAAAAAGTCACAAAAGGCGGCGGATTCAGAACTCGTGGAGGTTCATCATCATCACCGTCTGGACCAGAAAGAAGAAGAAGAAAAGTGTTTGAGAACAAAGAATCTGAAACCCTTACGTGTTCGAATCGCAAACGAAAGACGAACCGCAGCGGCCGTGAAGCTCAACCTCAATACCACCAGATCGCCTCCGTAACCGGACTCAGAGGGAGGTTTTTGCCTCACCTTCATCATCGTCTTGCTCAAACATTACCGTGAACTCCATCAAAGCTTCGAGGCTCAGATTTCGCTGAAATCATCATCGCCGGAGAGAGAAGAACAAAGACGGATCGGCACCGTTTTAGAAGAACTCTACTGGCGGTCGAAAAAGGGGTAAGGATCCATTGTGATTTATTTTTTTTTTCTGTTGTGTTTTCAGGTTCGAAAGCAAAGAAGGAATGTATACATGCAAGTGAGAAAAACGAAGCAGAGGAGCTTCGGAGGCCATCAATGGCCGCCGCCGCTGTTTGGGGGAAAAGAAGAAGGAGGGTTATGAAAAACCCCGAATGGAAGTTTCAGCGTGAAAGCAAAGCTTTCCCAGCTTATTTGACTATGCTGTTATTTTTATTTTTTTTTAGTTTTTATTTTTTTATATCTTGTTTATATGGTATTGATTATTATTGTATAGAGCTGTTAACCTGATTTACTAATAGGGTTCAAACAAATTTTTTAAATTGAAGTTTTTCTTTTTTTGGAAGTTAAAATATTTTCTATAAAAAAAAATCCATCAAAGTTTCTGGTTCAAACAGTAAAATAAAAACCCTTTTTTTTAGCAGTAATTTCTTTGTTTTAAAAAATAATAATAATATCTAAACTTTCAAAAATCATTTTTTAAAATCGTAAACCATTTTTTTTTATTTATTAAAAGACAGATTTTTAAAACTAAATCATTCTTTTCCTAATTTAACCCTTTCTCTGATAAATATATTATTTTTAAAAAAAGTGGAAATCAATTGTTTTAAAAGAAATTTTAGTAAATTGAAAACCTTTTATTAATTTAAATCAACCCATTCTATTAATATAAAAAAATTAATCCATTTTTCTTTAAAGATTAAATCTTTGTATTTTAAATGAAATTAAAGTAATTACTATTTTCAAAAATCAAAATTAATTGTTCCTTTAAAAAAAATGTTAAAAAATAAAGAATGCCCCTTTTGACGTATTCCATTCCATTTGTTAATTATTATTTAGTTTTTTATTTATTTTTATTTATTTATTTTTTGGTGGTTGTACTATAAGATAGTTAATAAAAATCACTCTTCTAGATTAGTTAACAATTTTTTTTTAATTAGTTAATAAAGGTTTTTCTTAATTAGTTACTATAAATAACTTTTCTAATTTAGTTAACAATTTTTTTTTTATTAGTTAATAAAAGTTGTTTCTTAATTAGTTAGTAAAAAAAATTCTATTTTCATAAAAAAATTTAAAAACTCTATTCTTTTCATAGTAAAATTAAATCTTTTAAAAAAAATTCAAAACAGTTTTTTAAAATTAAGACTAAACCTTTCTTTTTTAATTAAGATTAAAATTATTTTTTCCAAGTTATAACCTATTTTTTAGAAATAAAACAATTTCAAATTTGCATCTTTTCCTCATTGTCTCATTATCCGTTTTATTTCTGTCTAGTCCTATTGACATTCTCCGCTTTGTTTTTTCAGCTGACTGCGTTTAATTTCGGCTATCATCAGTTAAATATTTATTTATCATATTTGTATTTGTTTCCATGGATGTAATTTACGCGAGGCCGCGCAATTTATTTTTTGGGATTTGTAATTTACGCGAGTGGTCGCGATGCTTTCATTTACTGCTTGCTTTATTTTCATATTTTTTATGTCTGCCATGTAATAATTCTGCTGCTTGCATGTTTTTACCGTTATTTACTTTCCGAAGGATTAGGTCTAGCCGTTTGACCGCCGAGTCAATAGTCCTACCCTTTGAACATTTCAAACCCTAATAGCCTAGGTGTCCCGCCGTGGACGAAAACGCCCTTTACCCTAGCTTTTAGGTCAAAGAGTCGTCGTACGTACTCTATTTTAGGGTTTCCCGCCGTGGAATCCCTAATTTGACACTAATTTTGAATTAACAAACTCAACGTAGAAATAGGAGTTTCAAAACTCCACGTAAGCGTGTCCTTAAGATACGTTTATTCCCCATTGAAACCTTGACCACAGTCAAGACGTCTCTAATCTCCCTTTCAAGGGGAACTACGATTACTCTGATTCCATTCCCTATCCAGGATACGTAGGCACAAGATGCGACGTCTTGCCGAGTAAACTTAGGACTAACCCTTAGGTCTTTAGGTCACTCTATCCCTTAGCTCAATATATATTAAAGAAGATAAAAAAATAAAAAAGCATACAATAAACAAAAGGTTCCTGTAGAGTACTACAGAAATTTAGGGTGCTAGTACCTTCCCTAAGCTTAACCAACCCCTTACCTAGGTCTCTCCTCGCATTGTGTTTACGATGCAAAAATAGGTTTTCCCTCTTTTGACCTTTTCCTTCGGATAAATCAAAGAGCGGTTGTGAATCAAGAATTGTGATTCAAACTAATTAATAGTTTGATATCCTATTTCCACCGCAACAGAAAATGGCGACTTCACTGGGGACCGCCATAACTTTTAAGGGCTATCCCTATTTTATTTATTGTATGATATTTTTCATTATTTATTCTCTTGTATATATTATTATTGTGCTTTGCTTGGGGGGGTACCCTGTTATTGTGAGATAAGTCCTAACCCGGACTTGAGTGACCTTATTATAGGAAGGTGAGATATTCGACGAGGCTTGCCGGGAGTGAGTCCCGACCAAGTCGACTCGAGAATCACCGCTCAGTTGAGACCCTTTCGGAAATGGTTCGGTTGATCGAGTTAGTCGTGAAAACTTTTACTATTTTCGATTGGAGTCTATGATATTGAGGACCGTAGTTACCTTAACACCACCTTGGCCTTATGTAGGACGTAGTGCGGGAACTATGTGGGAGTAGTCCTACGATGGTTGCTACGCGATACTACACTCAAAAGAGGTTCTCTTGAGAATATTATTGACCTCCGAGTTAGTTGGAAAGTTGATAATATCCGAAGGATGGACTAATGACTTTGGGCACTTCTTAGAACCTTGTTCTGCAGGTACAACTAACCTTAGTACATACCCTATTGGGATGGGTAGACCCTAACTCCTTGCACATACCTTTAACCTAAGACTTGTGTATATATGTGCATTGCATCCATAAAGCATCACATTGCATTACATTTCATGGAATTCGAATTTTGTTTATGAATATTGCAGGATTATGGATTACAATCGAGGGAAAACTTTGAAATATACTTTTAAAAGTCTTAAGCTAGATGACCTAAGGAAGCTAGGATCTTTAATCAAAGATCAAGAAGGATTTTGTAACCGGTATGGAAGATTGTTATCTCTGTTGGAATATAAAATGAACGAAGAACTTCTTTCGATTTTGCTACAATTCTATGATCCCGACTACCATTGCTTCACATTCCCCGATTATCAGCTATTACCTACTTTGGAAGAATATTCTTAGCTCGTAGGGTTGTCTATTTCAGATAAGACTTTGTTCCCTTTCTTGGAGAGGGACCCTAAAGAACAAGACTGTTGCTAAAGCCATATGCTTGAAGGTATCCGATATCAAGGGCAATATGATCACTAACAATTGTGAAGACTTTTCCAACATACCCTTGTTTGGTTTTGATGAAGGATTTATTTTCCTCTAACTCTAGATCTACCTTTTGAAGATAGGCTCATCCTCAAAAAGGCCCAACTAGAAGAGCAGAGCAAGGGGCAAAACATGAAGCTTCCTTAGGGTCATTATTAGCTTTTATTTAGCTATTATGCCAAGACTTTTCTAAGAATATTATTTGTAATCCATTTTTAATTAATAAATAAAATTTCTTTGTTATTCTGCAATATTCGTAAATATTTGAATTCCATGAAATCATTCCATTTGCATTTCGCATTTTTGCATCATATTTTTGCATCACATGTGTCTCCCAGTTTCTTATTCTTGGTTCTCTCGCCTGTCAGTTTCGTCACCCTGGGTCCTCCACATCAGTACAATACTAGAGCCCAAGCTCGAAAAAGGATGGAAGAACAAGCTCAAGAGATAGACCGTGTCAGCCATGGACTCGAAGATCTTCGAGGAAGTGTGGGGAAGATTATGGAGATGCTACAAGCTCTTAATGCAAAGTTGGATTCTCAACCCACTGTTGTTTCTGAGATCACCCATACTGTTGTGGATCCTCAACCAGCCGTTACTGTTGTGAATGTACCTCCTCATGGTTTTCAATCCAGTTTGGTGCGTCCTACCATCGCTCAAGCAGTCCGACGAGTTACTCCTCCGAAGTGCAAAACTCTGAGCTCTGACCACCATAAAAGACCTGCACGTCTGAGGAATCACTTGATGGCTACTCATCAATCTTGGCAACCTCAGCAGAATTATGTTCAAGGTTATCCAGTTCAGTATGCTCCACAATCCTATGTAGCTACTGTTGCACCTCCTTTCAATCAGCAGCTTCCTACCTATCAGCCTGTGCAACCCGCTCCGGTCTATCAGCATCTGGTAAATCAACAGCCTCCTGTTTATCAGCCTACACAGACTCTTGTCAACTATCAGCGAGCGCCCAATGCTCCTGCTAATCAACAACCTAAGAAGCAAGTACCTCGTCAGAATGGTCCCAGGAGGCAATACAAGTCTTGTCCTCCGATTCCGATGACTTTCACCGAGTTATACCCCTTCTTACTACGACAAGGTCAGATCACTACCCGAGCTTTGGGTCCACCTCCTAATCCGCTGCCTGCCCATTACAACGCCGCCGCTCAGTGTTTATTTCATGAGGGTGCGCCTGGTCATGATTTGGAGAATTGTTTTGCTTTCAAGGACATCGTCAGAGGTTTGTTGGAAAAAAAGATCCTATCTTTTGACGATCCTCAGCCAAGGGACAAGGTTATTCTCAGTGTTTCCCAGGTGCCAAGTTTAAGCTCTGCAAAGCCTGTTTTCAACATATCTCAGCCAGTTACTCATATAATGAATCATCCGAGGCCGTCAGTTCTTCAGCTGCCTATGACCCTGATTGACAAAGAATCTGGGAAAGTTAGTTTGAACGAAGATTTGAAGACTGACAATGAAGCAGTGACGGATATAGCTGGGGCAAGCGAGATGGTTTGCGGTGATCCTACTCTCTATGTCCTTGAGGCTTCGCCAGAGGAAACCATTACCACCATGCCAGTCTTGACTACAAAGACTTCATAAGCCGCTTTAGACAGTTTCATTTTGTTTATTTATATTTTGTTTCTTTGATTCTGCATAATTAGCATGTACGGACTTGTTATTTTGATTAATTAGTGCAACACATATTTGTCTTGAATAAATCCATTCGTTTCACTCATTAAAAATATTTTTTTCATAAACTTTTAATGCCAACTTTAACCAATCTCTTGCTATAATAAAGATTTGGGAGGAGGATGATGAACCAAAAACATCGGATCTCTTGTCGTATGCTTTCGATTGAAACCTGCTAATGATGTAAGGCATTGTTTCAAATCCTAAACACTGGAGATATAAGGATGATAACCCCTCTTTACCCCCTTTGAGCCTTGAAGTAGGAGTTTTTGTTATTTTCTAAATAAGAACCCTCATCTTAACCTGGGGCAGGGTAGTTTCAGTTAAACTGATAGAGCGCTTAGACCCTCAAAAAGGAAGAGCGAAGCTTCGAGGATCTATCCTTAGCATCTTAAGAAGTCAAAATGCAAAGACTATCCCTCGACCGCTTAAAGAGTGGGGGCAATCACAAGCCTTTCAAAAAGAGTAATACGACTCATTCACAAAAATATGGAGCCCGCTAAGTCACAACCTTTGAAGGAGACTTAGGCAAAACTGGGGCATCCCGCTGGACTCCAAAGTCAAATCCAAAAGACACCGTCCAGGCAAAAGTTAGGGAATAAAAGCAAAACAAGAGGGTACAATAAATAATCCCTAGTAAAGAACAAAATCGTGTGACCAATTGCCATTAGAAATAAGTGAGTGACTGCCATGTCCAAAGCCTTGATAAGTTCTCGACCATATCAAATCCAATTGAGGTATGAGTGCTCGCATCCGATTAACTGAATTAGGATTGGAGAACATCACGAAGAATGGGTGGGTACAAACAACTTTGAGCCTTTATATTTTGTTTCTTAAACCGTGAACCAAACCACGATACAACCATTAAAAGACCTAATTGAAGTAGGAATTCTTTTGAAAGCATACTCGACGAGATAACGTTTCCTGACTCCTATGAGCTATGCTCAATTTAACATTGGCATTATAAATTAAACTTATATCCTGACTAGTGATTAGAGTCACGAGTTTTTGCGATATCTTTTTCAAAAAAAAAAAAAAAAAAAAAAAAAATTCAAGACAAATATATTGTTGCATTGATAGTTTCTGGATTAGCATTTCACGCGTGTTGGTTTTGCCTGATATCTTAGAAACTTACATATAGATGTCACAGATCCTGCTAAACAGGGGCAGATGGGTTTCTAGTTTTCTCATCAATGCGATTCTGGCATTCTTAAGAGCTATTTTTGAAGACTCAATCATGTCACTGTCGATCTGAGCCAGTTACGTCGAGATCTGACAAATCTCTCCAAGAGTTAGAAAACAGTGGGGCATCTGGACTCCATGTTTCTCTGTAAAAGCCTCTTGAGCTGACTTTTCCTCACGAAGCAGGTACTCTGGGGCATGATATTTTCAAAATGGCGACTACGACAAAGTCCATTGAGATCAAAGTTAGCTTCGTTTCACGACATTCTTCATGCACCCGATGGATTTTACTCTCGGCGGTCTTCATTCCCCAGTAAATCTCATCATCGTAGAAGCATGTCTAAACCTTTGCCTTAGGACAGTCCCCAGAGAGACTTTAAGCCGACACAGTCCCCAGCGAGACTATAAGCTGACAACACTTTGGGTTGAGCCGGTAATCTCCAAGACAGCAGAGATCATACCAGCATCTTCCCAGTAACAGTCCCCTGCGAGACTTTAAGCTGACAACACTTTTGGGATCCATCCGATAAATCCCTAGTGGCTCAAGACTGCAGAGATATCCCCGGTATCCTCCAAGTGATATATGTTCTTGAACCCCATTCTCAGCGGAATTATCTGTTCCTCAGTGAAATGGCCTTACTTTCCTCAGGAAATACTTCCCAGGAGGCTGCCATATTCTCCCCAGAGGTCAAGATACCTTCCCCAGGAATGTCTGTTGATTTCTCCCCAGTAAGTCTGATGAACTCTCCGCAGGGAAGTTTGATATATCTTATCCCCAGTCGGATATACCTTTTCCCCAGGAAGCCGAGGTACTTTTCCCAGGAAGTTGCTACACTACCTCCATGAAGCTGTCTAGCTCCACCCCTTCCCCATACAGCCGATATTTATTTTATCCCTAGAAGTCTATGATCCAAGAGTTCTTGAGCTGATTATGGTTCATGATAGCAATCCCTCACGTGAAGTCATGTTATCTTATCCCCGTGCGGAGTTCATGAATCCCCAGTTGAAGTCAAGGCATCATACTCTCCGGTGAAGTCGTATTGCATCCCCATGTGGAAGTCATGAGATTTTCTCCCCAGGGAAATTTTAACTTTGAAGCCAGATTCGGTCTTACCATCAATTATTCCTATCCTCTAATAGATGTACTGTTGCAGAGGTCACTGGGTATTCCTGTCGAGATGTTTATTTCGTCTCATGTCTCCTCTCTCATCTGTTTTGTCAGCATAAGCATAAGCATAAGCATGAGCATTACATACTCATTTTCATTTCATTGTCATACACATGAACATACACATTCGTATACACTTTGGCATACACATTAGCATTTGCATGCTTGCTATTTGTCGTCATCCTTGTCGTTACCGCTGAGTAACTGGGTTTGTCCGCTCTCTCCAAGTAGATCATCAGCCCTAAGCATAAAATACCTACTTGTTTCCAGTTTCCCCACAGAGTTCAACCCTCATGGACGATGGTTATTTCCGTTACCTTTCCGCGTTAAGATAAGGTAGTCCCCCATTTGAGTTCGTTTCCTCAATGGAGTCTTGTTTGACAGTTCTTTCCAGCCCGATTCTAGATCGAACTTCGATCCCGTCGCTCACTGAACATACCTGGATGTGCATTTATTTTGCACTATCTTTCAAGAAAATCAATCACAATCCTTTACAGATGCGTGCCAGGTCACGCTTGGAAAATCTATCAGTACATCTTACAGCCATCGGTATGCGACTGTTCTCGCCTGAGAAGCCTATCGGTATAACACTTTACAATCCTACATTTTACAATCGATCAACAACAGTTCTCTCCAGAGAAGCTTATCACAACCTTACACAACAGGATACGCAACAGTTCTCGGTACAGTTCTCGGTTAAGAAGCTTATCGTAACATTCTTCAGCAGCGGTATGCAACAGTTTTCAGCCGAGAAGCTTATCATCATTATCTATACCATGACTTTCATTACAATTTACATTACAACTTTCATTACAAACCTTCATTACAATTTACATTGCAACTTTCATTACAAACCTTCATTACAATTTACATTGCAACTTTCATTACAACCTTCATTACAATTTACATTACCTGTTATCACCTCTACAAGCAGTTCTTACCTGAGAAGCTTATTATTGCCACTCTTGCAAATAAGCGACATTTCTCGCCTAAGAAGCTGATCCTATCTTCGTTATGACTTGCAGCAAATGGCCATCTCCAGCGAGCAGTTTGGTTTCCATTTCCCGTATCATTTTGAAGAAAGGGGAGGTTTGAGCGGAATCATATTCAGGAGAGCACAGATCTTGAAGTATGAAGAAGTTCGTTTATCCTTTAGTAAAAGAAGGAGCAGAATCATATTCAGGAGAGCACAGATCTTGAAGTATGAAGAAGTTCGTTTACCCTTTAGTAAAAGAAGGAGCGGAATCATATTCAGGAGAGCACAAATCTTGAAGTATGAAGAAGTTCGTTTATCCTTTAGTAAAAGAAGGAGCCGAATCATATTCGGGAGAGCACCGATCTCGAATTATGAAGACGTTTATTTTATCCTTTAGAAAAAGAAGAAACTGAATCATGTCCAGGGAGCACAGACTTGAGACGTGAAGAAGTTTATATTATCAATCAATCTATTATCCACAGATAAGCAGCAGTCTCTTTATTTGAGAGCTTATCCAGTTTGGCATATAAGTCCCTTCCAACGATAAGTGGCAGTTCTCTCTCGAGAAAGCTTATCAGGGCGTTTCCCATTTAAGACCATTTATTTTGGCATACAGCCGGTTTTACCCTGTATATTTTCTACGGATTCCTAAATTCTGTTTGATCCTGTCACGAGGGAGAGTTTCCAGAAGCTCGGATGTTATTCTTTGCTCAATGCTCCAGCATCTTGTTAATCGATCCTACAGTCGTGCAGATCCAGTTTTATTTTCTTACTCTAGAGTATCAGCCGGTCACGCCTGAACCTGTTGATGATTACTCTTAAATTCCCCCAGTGGAGGCCGTCTCATCGGTGCCATCTCCATTGAGGATCCCGCTCTTACCATTCCTTTTCCTAAAGTGATAATTGGTCCTACTCGCACCAGTTGACTATCACTTTAGAATTCCCCAGTGTCGTGCTGTCACCCAGTGCGTCGTATTCCCGGTGTGGTTCGTTTGTCGTGTCTGTCCCCTATGTCGTCGTGTCGTCTGCATCTATGCATTTACCATTCCATCGTACGCACCATACTAAATTCATGGCATTGTCAACATTATAGTTTATTTTCGTTTTGGCCATAGCATTGCATATCACTGCATCTAAGGGCAAAATTTTCGGTTATCTATATTTAAATCCCTCCACCATGATTTCTCGAGCCTTCGTCGCTCAAATCATCCGGTGAAGCTATTTAAATAGGGGCAACTGTAATACCCCAAATTTTGCCCTCAGATTAGTCGATTCAGGTTGCATGACATTTCATTTGTGCATCAGCTAATTACTAACGGGTTACGTAGTTTGTCTCGTTTTGCAGGAACCGCGTCTGGTACACTTTAGTTGTTAAAGGGCAAAATGGTCATTTTCACGTTGTTTGCTGACAGTCCTTGAAGCTGAGTTATCATCAGGAATTTATTGAATAATCAGGACCTCCGTCTCCGAGTTCTTTATTTTCTTTGAAGATAAACAGAAATTCACGGTATTCCATCAGGATGTTCGAGATACGGCAATTAATTCAATGGGCTGAGACTCTGTCGTCAGTGGATTTCTAAGGCATTTATTCTATCATATGGGTTGATTAGTTTGAGATATCCGTTTGGTTTGGTTCAAGTGGGTGCAAGAATCCGTTCTGAGGAATTTGGTTTCAATAGATATTTATTTTCTGTTTCTTCTGTTGCCCGCTATTTAAATCCCTAAACAGAAAGCAGTATGAACGTCGGCTCAAGTCCATATCAGTTTAATTGCATTTTTTGGCCGAGTTGGTTCACGGCAGGGGATTTATTCATCAGGAACATAATTTGAATTTTTTTAGCGCGGATTTAGCTCTGTTCACTGTTAATCGGATTTCTCTGCTTTTTGCTATTTTACTTCATTCAAGGCCGGTACCGTTTCTATCACCAGACACGATTTAATTTGGGCAGGAAATTTGGGGCCATTTTGATCTGGTTGATAAAGTTCAGTCAGAATTTGTGTCAGAAATGAGATTAGTCGGATAAGTTGGAGGAACCAGAAATTAACAGAAATATGTAGCTTTTATTTCGTTTGAATCATTTGCATCGCATTTTATTTCATTTTAAAAATAAAAAAGAACAAAAATAGTTCCTTTCCATTCTATAAGTTTATTTTCATGTTATTAATTTCATGTCAGTTTAAATCTATCACATGTCTCTTTTTAAAAAAAATTAATCGGTCATTAATACATTGTTTCATTATCTTATTTCATTTAAATAATTTTATTCCAATTTAAACCTCGTTCACTTTAATATATTTCTTTTCTTTTAACCAAAGTTAGTTTTTAATAATAATTGTTTTTACAATGTATAATTAAGGTTTTATTAGAAATAATAACAAATCTTGATAAAAAAAAAATTAAATTTTTTTATTAATAATAATTAAAAATTAAAAAAATATAATAAATATAAAATTACAAAAAAAAATTAATAAATAAAATTTACAAAATATATAAAATTACATTTTTACATAAAATATAAAAATTTCTAAAACTTCTCATGTTCTTCCGATTATCCGACTACGAGTTTTCGACCTCGTTCGTACCTGCAAAACAAGACAGACAAACAAATTTGAATCGGTTAATTGTTTAGTTCGACACCCTCAGAACGGTGTCATCACCGGGTGTCCTTCCTCGGCCAATGGCCTATCCGGCAACAACCTGTTCTTATCGAAAGCTACCGAAAAGATGAAGAGGAAAAGTTTTGTTTCAAGATAAGTTGTGAGCAGAAGAGTTTATTCGAAAGTCATTTTTGGAAGAAAGTGATTTTTGTCGGAGACGGTTTGCTCAAAAGATTGAACCGTAACTCCAATCCTCCGAGAAAAATCAAATTCAACATCAAAATAGTTCAAGCAAATAAACTCAATTCAATCCAAAAACCAGTTCAGAATCCAACGGAGGAAAACCAGTTCAGAACTTTGTTCAGAATCCAGTTCAGGATCTGGTTCAGAGTAAACTCCAACGAAAACTAGTTCAAACAAGCCAAACTGGTTCACTGAACAAGGTCAGACCAGTTCCAAATAATCAACTAAGTTAGCCACACGTGACCTGTCCAAAACCAGTCAAACGAACATGTGAGTCTGAAACGCTCGTAACAGCAAGTCGTAAACATAGCTATTTCAACCTTCATAACAAACGAAAAACCAGCACTACGATTCCTAAAAAGCAGGCAACAAAACGGTGAAAAAAGGTTCGTAACAACAATCATAAATCCGGCCCATCAAAGAGATCACAGGGATATAAATATCACCATAAAGGGTTTTATAACCCTAACTCAAAAAGTCACAAAAGGCGGCGGATTCAGAACTCGTGGAGGTTCATCATCATCACCGTCTGGACCAGAAAGAAGAAGAAGAAAAGTGTTTGAGAACAAAGAATCTGAAACCCTTACGTGTTCGAATCGCAAACGAAAGACGAACCGCAGCGGCCGTGAAGCTCAACCTCAATACCACCAGATCGCCTCCGTAACCGGACTCAGAGGGAGGTTTTTGCCTCACCTTCATCATCGTCTTGCTCAAACATTACCGTGAACTCCATCAAAGCTTCGAGGCTCAGATTTCGCTGAAATCATCATCGCCGGAGAGAGAAGAACAAAGACGGATCGGCACCGTTTTAGAAGAACTCTACTGGCGGTCGAAAAAGGGGTAAGGATCCATTGTGATTTATTTTTTTTTTCTGTTGTGTTTTCAGGTTCGAAAGCAAAGAAGGAATGTATACATGCAAGTGAGAAAAACGAAGCAGAGGAGCTTCGGAGGCCATCAATGGCCGCCGCCGCTGTTTGGGGGAAAAGAAGAAGGAGGGTTATGAAAAACCCCGAATGGAAGTTTCAGCGTGAAAGCAAAGCTTTCCCAGCTTATTTGACTATGCTGTTATTTTTATTTTTTTTTAGTTTTTATTTTTTTATATCTTGTTTATATGGTATTGATTATTATTGTATAGAGCTGTTAACCTGATTTACTAATAGGGTTCAAACAAATTTTTTAAATTGAAGTTTTTCTTTTTTTGGAAGTTAAAATATTTTCTATAAAAAAAAATCCATCAAAGTTTCTGGTTCAAACAGTAAAATAAAAACCCTTTTTTTTAGCAGTAATTTCTTTGTTTTAAAAAATAATAATAATATCTAAACTTTCAAAAATCATTTTTTAAAATCGTAAACCATTTTTTTTTATTTATTAAAAGACAGATTTTTAAAACTAAATCATTCTTTTCCTAATTTAACCCTTTCTCTGATAAATATATTATTTTTAAAAAAAGTGGAAATCAATTGTTTTAAAAGAAATTTTAGTAAATTGAAAACCTTTTATTAATTTAAATCAACCCATTCTATTAATATAAAAAAATTAATCCATTTTTCTTTAAAGATTAAATCTTTGTATTTTAAATGAAATTAAAGTAATTACTATTTTCAAAAATCAAAATTAATTGTTCCTTTAAAAAAAATGTTAAAAAATAAAGAATGCCCCTTTTGACGTATTCCATTCCATTTGTTAATTATTATTTAGTTTTTTATTTATTTTTATTTATTTATTTTTTGGTGGTTGTACTATAAGATAGTTAATAAAAATCACTCTTCTAGATTAGTTAACAATTTTTTTTTAATTAGTTAATAAAGGTTTTTCTTAATTAGTTACTATAAATAACTTTTCTAATTTAGTTAACAATTTTTTTTTTATTAGTTAATAAAAGTTGTTTCTTAATTAGTTAGTAAAAAAAATTCTATTTTCATAAAAAAATTTAAAAACTCTATTCTTTTCATAGTAAAATTAAATCTTTTAAAAAAAATTCAAAACAGTTTTTTAAAATTAAGACTAAACCTTTCTTTTTTAATTAAGATTAAAATTATTTTTTCCAAGTTATAACCTATTTTTTAGAAATAAAACAATTTCAAATTTGCATCTTTTCCTCATTGTCTCATTATCCGTTTTATTTCTGTCTAGTCCTATTGACATTCTCCGCTTTGTTTTTTCAGCTGACTGCGTTTAATTTCGGCTATCATCAGTTAAATATTTATTTATCATATTTGTATTTGTTTCCATGGATGTAATTTACGCGAGGCCGCGCAATTTATTTTTTGGGATTTGTAATTTACGCGAGTGGTCGCGATGCTTTCATTTACTGCTTGCTTTATTTTCATATTTTTTATGTCTGCCATGTAATAATTCTGCTGCTTGCATGTTTTTACCGTTATTTACTTTCCGAAGGATTAGGTCTAGCCGTTTGACCGCCGAGTCAATAGTCCTACCCTTTGAACATTTCAAACCCTAATAGCCTAGGTGTCCCGCCGTGGACGAAAACGCCCTTTACCCTAGCTTTTAGGTCAAAGAGTCGTCGTACGTACTCTATTTTAGGGTTTCCCGCCGTGGAATCCCTAATTTGACACTAATTTTGAATTAACAAACTCAACGTAGAAATAGGAGTTTCAAAACTCCACGTAAGCGTGTCCTTAAGATACGTTTATTCCCCATTGAAACCTTGACCACAGTCAAGACGTCTCTAATCTCCCTTTCAAGGGGAACTACGATTACTCTGATTCCATTCCCTATCCAGGATACGTAGGCACAAGATGCGACGTCTTGCCGAGTAAACTTAGGACTAACCCTTAGGTCTTTAGGTCACTCTATCCCTTAGCTCAATATATATTAAAGAAGATAAAAAAATAAAAAAGCATACAATAAACAAAAGGTTCCTGTAGAGTACTACAGAAATTTAGGGTGCTAGTACCTTCCCTAAGCTTAACCAACCCCTTACCTAGGTCTCTCCTCGCATTGTGTTTACGATGCAAAAATAGGTTTTCCCTCTTTTGACCTTTTCCTTCGGATAAATCAAAGAGCGGTTGTGAATCAAGAATTGTGATTCAAACTAATTAATAGTTTGATATCCTATTTCCACCGCAACACTACGGAAAGAAGATTTTGAATTTGGAACAACCCGATGATGACTGGTTCGAGAATGTTATCTGCTACTCTAGACTTGTTGGTTTATGTGTTATTGTGTACACTACCATAAATCATGCCATGCATGCGGCATTTGCAAAGATATGGCATTCAGAGATGTCATCTTTCCACCTTCTTATTAGAGAGATGACCATCATCCTAGATGACATCTCATGCCTCCTACATATTTCCATCAGGGAAAAATTAATGGACTACTCAAGGATCAGTCGAGAGGAAGCCATCTAGATGCTGGTTACATATTTAGGAGCTTAACCAACTGGTGCGCCAAATGAGGTAGTTGACACAAGAGGTGTTCATGTTAAATTTAAAGTTTTGAAAGAACTTTATAAAGAGCACCTGCAGATGGATGTGGATGCCAATGGTGATGATTTTCAAGTTGAGACGATAGTGTGCATTGAAGTGTTACCTTTTGTTCCTGGTTGGCACGTTCATGTTTGTGGACAAAAGGCAAATCTACGTCGATGTGGTCTACCTTAAATACTTCATCGACTTGAAAGTGATTCACGAGTATAACTGGGGACGCCTGTTTGGTTTACTTGTCCCCGAAGTTGGGCGATGGTTGTATTTGAAAGATAAAGCAGATGACAGGAAACTTCACGCTCCTTACGATAATTTATTGTTACTAATATTCTCATAACTCTTTTGTTACACTTTTTATTAACATTTTATCTGAACCATTTTTAGGGAAGGACCATCTCTCATTTTCCTCATATATTTGGGTGTGAATATGTGTCTGACTACACTGAAGATTTGCCACATGTTTGCACCTTTGTCCCACTCAGAGGAAATTAAGCGATCGAGCTCTTTCATATATGTCTTGACTATCATGTAGCAGCTGACATTTCCTTCTGCCTATACGGGGGTCACCACCAGACGCGTCAGCTGGACATTATTTTTTTATACTCTGGATAGTTGGCTTATGGGTCAGTATGATGTATTTGTATCTTCTCGAGCGAGTGATGCGCCAGCTTGGGTATTTACACTTCATTTCAAGACACCCTTCAGAGTATGTTTTTTCCACCATCCGCCACAGAGATATTTATGTCATACTTGAGGATTTCGAGCATCATTTGGTACTAGGGGACAATCACAAGGTGTCATCTCTTATACATTGGGCTTATGCATACAGCTACATGACATGGTTCTACAGGGTGTCACATATTATCATGACACTAGACACTCTTGGAAGACCACCTAGGCCTTCTAATTAGAAGGTACTATAGAATATGGGTGAACACACCCAAGACGTACGCAGCGTCTATCGATATATTGTGGATATGGTGAGATCGGGCGTAGAGGCTGGATTTTTTGAGGTAGACAGTCCTCATTTGACCCTCGTAGAAGGCATTATTGTCGAGGCCCGTAATGTTTTGCAGTACCTGCGTACAAACCGTGGGTTAGACATACACAGTAGTTTAGGTTTGGTTTTTTTTTTTTTGCATTTTCAGACAAATGTTATGTATGCCTTTTTTTTAATGTGTAGTATGTTTGAATTAATTAATGTATGTGTTTTCTAATTTACAGCCTAAAATAACTTTAAATATAAGTTGGCGTTAAAAAAATGTCAAAGTTAAAACAATGTTACTATCTAGGATATTCGAGGATTTTCGAAAATACATCTCTAGAATATCTCTAAAAAATGTTAAACTACTTTTAAAACAAAATCTGCGCATTTGATTGACAGAAATAATTTTAAATGATTTAATTTATAAAAAAATTAATTAAAAATGAGTTAAGCATAATATATATATATATATATATATATATATATATATATATATATATATATATATATATATATATATATATATATATATATATATATATATATATATATATATATATATATATATATATATATATATATATATATATATATATATATATATATATATATATATATATATATATATATATATATATATATATATATATATATATATATATATATATAAATATAACTTTAATGTAAAAATCACAATTTGAAACAAAAGCAAATAAAAATTAATTTTGAAATATTTGATTGGCCCATAATAAAATTACTACTGCCTTTCGGTTTAAAAATATTTAGAGGGATAATGAACCCTTTATGTTTTTTAGCCACTACGGAAAATTATTTAAATGTTTTTAGTTTTCGAAGATACATATTCGGACACATCAAATTCTGAATAAACATTAAAATATTCCGAAGATGCATAACAATTTAAAGCATTCAATACATCCCACTCATAATTCATTATACACTTGAATGCATCTCCATGAGTATTCCAGAGATACATCTTCGTAACGCATCAGAATTTGGTTTTTCATGTTATATTTTATTTATTTGAGTTCAAATGAAGATTTAAACTATATCATACAATCGAAAATAAAATAAAAAAATCTACGTACATAATTTCAGATAGTCCAAAAATGTCATACATAAATAAAATATCAATAAATATCAAAAATGTCATACAATCGAGATCAATACAATAGCAAGACTGTCAAAATAAAATACAGACCATAGTATTACTACTATATACTAAAACACTATTGTGTGTGTCTAGCTACCTCTCTTCTACCTCTTATGTCTCCTCTGCCTCATCTACCTCCTCAGCCATCAATCCCACATGTCCTCCGACAATGTATTTGGTATAATAATTCTCTTTGTTCCTCCGACATGATGGCATCTAGGACCTGCCTCACGTCAGACCCATCAGGAAAGATACTCTTGTCACTGTCTGCCTGCGCAATCTCCACTATGTGACGATCCCTAAGCAAGACATCATCAGCATGATCTAGTTGTGCTTGTTCCTCCTCTACTATATCTGCATGATCTAGTTGTGCTTGCTCCTCCTCTACTATATCCTTATGAGCTGGTCTCTGCGGATCTCATGGAGTAGCAAGCATCATGTACGGATTTGACACCCTAAAGAACCATCTGATGTACCCTTCGACGTAGCTCCAGTCGCTCTCAACTATGGTAGCTCGTGCCTCCTCTAGTACCAGATGAATCTCATGATCATCAATGACTATTTGCCATAATTTGTTTATTATGAATAAACTCAAAATGTACTTCGTGTAAGTGTAAGCATTGAGAGGCTTAAAAAAATTCTTATTATACTATTAAAATTAAAAATACATTAAATACAAATATTATATTCTGATTTTTTATAAAAACAGTAAAATAAAGTGAGATTTTTATTTTTCTCACATTCCATTCTCATCCATCCAAAGTCACAGGAAAACCTTAGCTCTCATCTCTTAAAATAATGAATGGGGATATGAAGATTGTGTTCTATTCTAGTCTCTTTAACCAACGTTAGTATTCATAAAAAAAAAGATTGCATAAAACTGATTAACAATGAATTTGAAGGCAAAAATCCCCCCACATTGTTTTAACACATGTAGTGGGGACAGGAAGAGTATATATCAATCTATCTACTTCTCTTCTTCCCTTTTCCTAGTTGTCCAGATTTAAAAGCATGTTCTTGCTCTTGAAGGAAAGCTTTAGCCCTTCCATACTTCTCAGCTCTTGCTTTCTCTTGTAAAGACCTTTCTTTTTCCTTCACCTCAAGTAAGACGTAGTTGCTTTTACGTAATTCACGAACATCCCCTTTACATTCCCGCTTCCACAGTCTCTTCAATTTTTTCAATTCAGCATCATAATCTACACCCTTGATATAGCTGCAGAACAAGATGACATTAATTTCAGTTACCTTTATGATAAGGAAACATATTACCAAAATGACACACAGGAAAAGGAAGGACTTACTTCTCCTCAAACTTGGGATTCAGTAATCTGATTGGAACTGGCTTTTGTTTCCGCATTTTAAGTGGTCGCCTCAAAGCATGATGTTCATCTGCTTTCAATTTAATCAGCTCAGCCACATCTTTAACTTTGTCTCGTAACACAATTGGCATATTTTTCTGTTCGGCAATCTCAAGTAATAATTTCAAAATTGGTAGAAATATCTCCGGGAATGAATTCAAATCTTTGTAGGCATTGATATATCCTTGTATAGTTTCAACAACAGTAACTAATACACTAGCCCTGCAATTAAAAAAATCATAATTAGCTAAGATAAAGATACAGAAACCATATGTAGTACTTGAAAGGTATCATCAATCAATGCTCTGAAGATAGGCCCTCGCAATATTAGCCGCATCCAGTATAAATTCTGAGATCATACCTATGAATAGCTCTTGATGGTACAACTCGAGGAACAATACTTTGCACCCTTCTAATTTTTGTTCAAATACAAAGATTGACTACAACAAATCATTGTGATAACACTTTTCTTTAATGAAAGTTGATAACAAACTAGTTTACCTGAAATCATCAGTAGTGAAGAAAGGAGAGTCTTCCGGCATGTCTATTAACTTAAAGAAATTCAGAGCATTAATCTTGTCTACTGACTCATTTATGCGCACTAGAGGCTTGAGATCTTTTAGTTCCATAAGATGATATAACTGGAAGAAAACAAACAATACTAGTATATATCGATACAAAAACTAGGATAAAGATTTACTCAAGTGATAACATTCACATATCAATTTCAAACACAAGACCATGAAAAGAATCTTCTGTGAACTTAAAGGTAGAGAGGGAGTAAAAGCAAAGAAATAGTGTATCAATAATACAAAGGAAAATGCATAACTTATCTACAAAATTTATGATTCGATCAGAAGTCCATATCATTAAGAATATGCTCATAGAACATTATGATAGTGTTCCACAAGATTTAGGCATGCCCCAATAGAGTATAAAAAATTATTGACATTTTCCACAAAGCAACACCAACTTGTTTGATATTTAGCATTTCTTCAAAACAAAATTCCAAAAAGCTAACTCTATTAAACATTCTGAATTCTTTTGCCAGTTAAGCCTTGCACACCCTACCTCTACTCCTCTCTTTCTGCAATTAGTTTCTCCTCAACAAATATGTGTTATGCCAGAATCAAACTTACGCACAAATGTGAATTAAGTAAGCAGATTAAAAGGGATATATCTTTCCCACATTAGATGATGCACATTTCCTCACTATTTGCTTCAAAAAACAATTTTTTTTTCTACCGGATGTTTTTATTTTATAGTTAGTACACTAGAGAAAACACAGGAAAGAGATAAAAGGGACATCAGTAGAAATTGTGCACAAGGAAAGGAGAGTATGTCTAGCTGAAAAGATTAAACAACAATGAATAGCACTAGCATTAAGGAACTTAGATTTCTGTGAAAGAGCTGAAATTTCAATTCTATTCTATTAAAATAAGTGTATAAAACTGTTCATAATTAGTACACCCGCCAAAATATGATTTGAATTGCAAATGATCCATGGAGAAATCATACCTGAGAATCTTCACATGAGATATGTTTACTTTCAGTTGTTGCCAGGAGCAAAGTTTGAATAAATATTATTGCTTCGGGACAGAATTTTTTAGACTGTTTAAATACCTGTATTTTATTTTCATGGTGTGAGCAAGTTGTTGGTGCAATAAATGAAAGACAGGGAAAGTTGAGGTTCAGCAATATTAAGAATGCAGAGAGTCCAAATACTATATTCATTTGTGGAAATAAATCATACAGAAAGATTTACATCAAGAATTAGTAAGATGCCACTATTTCATGATAGATCTCAGACATAGTTTCATCATATCTATGTTGATTATCATACAATAAAGTAACTTGCCACATGAGGTACTTACAGAAAGAAGCATAGAGCATAAGAAAGAGCCAATGGCAATATCCCGGCCAGATGTTATTGGGCAACGCATCAGATATTCACACATCAATAGTACCACCGGAGTCATAACTGGATGTCTAAAATCGGAACATGGAAATATCATCGACCACAATCGAAAGAGACATAGCGTCTTTGAAGAAGGCCAACTGCAATTTTCTGTGATAGAAGAAAAGTTTTAGATCAGGTGATGCTTAAACGTCTTAACAATTCATAATTGATAAAAATTAAGGCAGAGGCAGCAAATATTCAAGCTAATTTCATTCTGACCTGCGTTCTTTATACTCTCAACAAATTGCTTTCTAGTGGTTTCTATTCTGCGACGAGCACATATTGCAGCAAAGTATGGGATTTCCATACTTATCTCTATCAATGGTTTCACCAGCATATTAACCAAATCAACATTCAATGGTTTCTTATTTGTCAAAACAGCAAAATACTGCAATAATACTCCATAAAATACCTGAAAAGAAAAGAATGGTTATAAATACACTCATATAACTAGAAACAATAATCTAAAAAGAACAAAGCTATGTTTCATTCATGATATTAATATAGTTAATATGTAAGCTAGGTTTCATTCAAAGAACAAAGCTTGATACCAAGAAGACCCTATATTTACACAGATGAAGGAAGCAATTTTAGAAATTGCATTGCAATATAGCATTTTTAGTAATTGAGAGTCCAAGAGATTACACTTCTCGTATAAAACAATAAGTGGATTCAGTAAGCATGAATACAAGCACAAATGAAATTTGAATCAAAACAAAGTAGTTAATATAAATGTAAGTTTCTTACTTGCACTTTCTTTCGATTTTCTGCAGCAAGTATGATTGCATTGCTTTTCCGGATCCGATTGATGATTAAAATAATGTCAGAATTTGAACGTTTATCCACCAGTGAACATAATTCTTCAAAGGTCTTTGGAGCTTCAATTATATAAGGAATCTCTAACTCTTTCGACATCTTCTCTCCAACAACTATCTTCTTAGCATCCGAAGAATCATCATCTCCCTTTACACTTTCAACAGAATCATTTCTCTTTGCTTTTTTATGAATCCTAGAGTTTAATCCTTTTATCTCATCAAGTTCTTCTGCGGCTCTTTCTTCGTCCTCATCATCTTCATCCTCTGAACCTGCACTGATATCATCATCATCACTCTGTTCCCAATCTTTCAAAGTAATATCCTTTTTGTGATCGTCTCCTGTTCCTTCATCAGGATCTTCAGAGCTTTCTGAATCATCAGAATCTTCCTCACCATCATCATCTTCACCAGAAGAATCTTCATCATCTTTTCTCTCAAGAATCAAATCAATCAAACCCTTTTTAGTTATAGTTTCTTCATCAACAGAGAAAGAATCACCAAGGTCATCACCAGAGACAGATCGTTGTTTCTGTTCTGATGGCTTTTCTGAATCTTCATCATCTTCTTCACTTGAATCTTCAGCAGCAGTCATTCTCTTCTGCCGTAGTTCCTGAAATTATGATTTAAAGGATTAATTATGAATGGTAAAAATTAGAGTGTACATGATTTTACCCGCATGTGCAGAAATCCCATTTTCATAACTATCAACCATAAACCACAAAGTTACAAGGCAGCAACCTTAATAGTTATGAAAGTGCAAAAGTTTACTCGCCTTCTATATTAGCATACTATAGTACATTAAAATGTAAACACCAAATCTCCATTACCCGAGGTAGTTCTGAGTTCATCCCAAATCATACACTTTGACCATAACAAGTAACCTAAACCATCTTAAAAGGTAGCTCGGATATACAACCAAGATTTAACCTCAGCTAATGTGTAATAATGACTGAAAATGCTAAGAGAAATTTATTCATTGTATAATAACAAACTTACAGCTAAAAGCCAGGTCATATCATACCTCCAACTCCTCTAGACGTTCTCTTTCCTCCTGAGCAATCTCCTCTGGTGTCTTCAGTCTATCTGAAGGGCGAGCACAAATTTCAAATCCCATTTGTCTGACAAGTTGGTCATATTCATCTGGCTTTTCCTGCCATAAAGAGAAAGTTGGAATATAGGATGTTCTTATAGTAAGTTATTAGGGCAAGAAGAACCCTCAAGGATAAATAATGGTACCTTTACAGATTTATCCATTGTTGGTGTAGCAGACAAGCTATCTTTATCACTTTTTTCATTTGATTTACTATTGTTCACCAGAGCGTTCAAAGCTTTCCTCTTGTTTGGTTCAGTTAGAGACAACAAGGCCTCTGAATGAGCAAGAGAAGTGAAGTTCTTGTCTAATTCATCCACCAGGTCGCAATCTTCTTCCTTATCTTTTGCTTTTTGAGCCTGGAAAATATTAATTAGTGTGAAAGAAAATAAAGTGAACAAATTGCAGAAGAAAAAATAAATTAACAAAGCCCTGATTAAAGAACTTTTGCACACCTTGTAAAACTTGCTTTTCGCGATAATTTCATTCATCACTTCCTTCTTGGTTTTACGTCTCTGGAGGAAAGGTCACCAATCAGAAACAACTTCAAAGCATTTTAAATATTAAATAAAGTGACATTTGTGAAAAGTCTATCAAGGATTTGATATCAAGACTCCCAATCACTGAAACAGAAATAACTCGTAGATTACACAACGCATTCATGGGGTGCATGACACTTCCCTACAATCCCAGTAATAGAAAGAATAAAATAGTTAGGAATACAACATTGATAGCATACGAGGCCTTACATTTTCCCCACCATCTGCTCCATCAGTTTCCCCTGGACTCTGCGTACCATGAGCATTAAGATGCTGACCCAAATCGGATCTTTCTGCAAAATCAATGGTCAACATAACTTATAACACAAAAGTAACAAAACAAGCACATTAAGAAAACTTTAAGATAGATCAAAATAGTTGGCAGCTAGAATAAACAGTGCAAACATCGTAAAAACATCATTAGCAGACAGAAGGAGTGCTTAAGCAAGAATTCAATCCCAAAAACTTCACAAATAACTAAATTCAGCAGAGCCCAAAACAATACACATCAATGTAATTGCGTTAGAGCATCGAACACCTCCTTTTGTATTCGGTAAACAGAAACTAATATGAATGCTACTTACTATATGTTTCATCATTATCATCTTCATCAAGCATATCATCCTCATAGTCATCCCCTCCAAGAGTATCAATTCCTTCAAACCCATCATCATCTTCTCCATCTGACAAGTTATACTTGCTTTTCTTGCTTAACTTCAAATTCAACTACGATTTCAGCAACCAAAAGCCAATAATCAATTCACAAAAATTTCAAAACAAAAATAATATCAAAGAAACAAACACTAAACAGCAATGGCAAACAAAGTAGTACCTGGCGTTCTCGCTGCGATCTCATAATAGCTTTTCCAAAATCATCAATTGTTTCGTCATTCTCGCCGATTCGCTTATCAACAAACTGTGAAGATTTGGTACTCTGCTCATACTCCTTAAGAAGCGTCTTCTTCCTCTTCTCAATAGCAGTGGAACGAGCCAACCCCGTCCGTTTGGTTTCTCCTTTACGCTTCTGGCCTAATATGTCGAACTTCTTACGCGTCCAGATAGACTCGAAAGGGTTGACGTTCGCCTTAGGAGCCTTTGCTTTCATCGCCACACCTTCGGGACCCGTCTTGTTCATCTTCTTCTTCTTCGTGTTCTTGTTGCTGCTGCTGCTTCCGTTGGCGACGCTGCGTTTTGATGATTTCGCCATTGATGAGTTTGCTTCGGAGCAGCACGGGTGTGGGTTTAGGGTTTATCGGTTAAACTTTTTCTCTATTTGCCTACGGTTTAGGTTAGGAGAATGAGATTCACTGCACACGGAAAAATGATGCAGTCATGCTGTCCAATAAAATAGCCATACGATCAAATCAACGGTGTAGATCCTCGCTGGATGTGGCTTTGTTTGCTAGGCTGGCTGATTCGATTATAATTAGGTTTTATGCATAAAAACCATATCACAAGAATATGATGTAATCCATATCTACTTTTATTTAATACTAGATATTTTACAACATTGTATAAATAAATCAATATGTATGAAAAAATTGCAAACAAATTTATAATTGAATATATTTTTATCTAAAATTTAGATTGTATATAAAGTATAATATTTTAAGTCACATAATTATTGATAAATAAGTAAACAAATAACTATTAAATATTACAAAATACTTTTTTATAAATGATATTTTTAGTTTTAGTTGTACCTTGACCTTTAATAATATCATTAATCATTTCTTTAAAGTAACTCTTAATAGTACTATATATAGTTGTCTATGAAAAAAATTGATTGGGGTAGATATACTTTAACGGATTTAAGTAATTGACCTTGACTTTTATTGATTTCACATGATTTCTCTTATCATAATATTTGCAACTTATATAATTTTTAATATAAAATATTATATTAGTGACTATATTATTTTGTTAATTAGATATTTATGTTGACTATTTGAGTTTTATAATAATTTTATATAATATAGTATTATTTAATAATTTTTTCTCATCAGCAATAAAAGTCTTTAAAAATAATATTGAAGATCAACTTTTCTGTCTTCTTTATTATATTGTTGTGATATTTAAATTTTTCTCTTGAAATCTACCGTTGTGAAAGAGTTATTAGACATTATTGAGAAAGCACAATAATAAAAGTTATTACAAATTATTGTTCTTAAAAACCAATTTTATTGTTTTGCTCTCTCAATAATGTCTAATAGTTACTAATAATAAATTTCTTACAATCAAAATAAATGATTACTCATATATTAAAACGGATTTTTATTTTTATTATCTCTAATTAGTTTGTATTCAGAGGTAAATATGAAACATGTTGTTGTTAAAAACAACAGAGGACACCTTGAATTAAGATTATTAATTATTACTTACCAAAATATTTTTCACCTTACAAAGTCGAAGTAAAATAAAAACTGGATCAGAGTTATGGGTGTCCATATATTAATGCATTCTTTCAGCAAATTCTTTCGATAAAGTGCAATGGATTCTAGTGCTTCTGAAATATCAAAAGCAATTAAAAACTAATTATTTAAGACAGGTTAGTGTCAGAAATGTAGTTTCTCTTTTTCTTAACTCAAGTATCATCTAAATTGATGGCTGACAAAACAATAAATAAAATTGGTTGAAGTAATTTATTATTTGATAATTGTTTGCATAAGTAATTTATTATTCGATAATTGTTTGCATTTTAATTGGTGGGATAATGGACGGGATTAGGATAAATATCTTCTTCTATGAGAACATTAAACATTAATAGAAGACTAAAAAATAAAATTGAAATCTATTTTTCTCTCTTTTTTATTATATTGTTGTGATATTTAAATTTTCTCTTAAAATCAACGGTTGTAGAAGAGTTATTATACATTATTGAGAAAACAGAGTAATATAAGTTAGGGAAATGCTAACAAGTGTCCTCAGGACATCGGTTAAGAGATTAAAATGGTAAGTTAAACATTATTTAAGAGATTAAAAATATATATTTTTTTAAATATATGTGTATTCAATGCCTGAAAAGAGAAATAATCAGACTTTTTAAAGAATATTGTGTGTATTGAGTGAACTAAATATAACATATTTTTCTTATTTGAAATTCTTAACTAGTGTCCTGAGGGCACTGGTTAGCCTGACCTATAAGTTATTATAAATTATTCTCAAAAATCAATTTTTATTATTGTGTTATCTCAATGATGTCTAATAATTAATGATAATAAATTTCTTACAATCAAAATAAACGATTCCTCATATATATTAATACGAATTTCTATTTTTGTTATCTTTAACTATTTTGTATTTAGAGATAAATATGGAACATGTTGTTAAAAACAGTAGACGACACCTTGAATTAAGATGATTAATTATTATTTACCAAAATATTTTTTTACCTTACAAAGTGAAGTATAATAACAAATGGATCAGATAAATTATGGGTGCCCACATATTAATGCATTCTTTCAGCAAATTCATTCGATAAAGTGCAATTGATTCTAGTGCTTCTGTAATATCAAAAGCAATTAAAAACTAATTATTTAAGACATGGTAGTGGCAGAAATGTAGTCTCTGTTTTTATTAACTCAATTATCATCTAAATTGATGGCAGACAAAACAAAAAATAAAATTTGTTGAAGTAATTTATTATTTGATAATTGTTTGCATAAGTAATTTATTATTTGATAATTCTTTACATTTTAATAGGTGAGATGGATAACAGATAAAACAATAACTAAAATTGGTTGAAGTAATTTATTATTTGATAATTGTTTGCATAAGTAATTTATTATTCGATAATTGGTTGCATTTTAATGGGTGGGATAATAGGTGGTAAATTATGCAATGTTGCATACATTATTATTTTTTATATAATAAAGATATTCTGGTCTGGGCCCCATTTGACAGGGAAGACCCAACCCACTTATACTTGGTAAAAGGTCCAAATGAGTCCCCCTCATCTGTGTCGAGCACGGGGCTCCCGTCGACCAGACATTACCCCGTCGGGCAGCACGCTTCTCCCGTCGAGCAGAAAGACGTGTGTCTCACACGCCCTCTACGTGCTCCCCTCCGCAGGGACACGTCATCAACCAACTACCCACCTCCGAAAGATCAGGTCAAACCCACTTTTCGGAGATCACGGGACAGTTGAACTAGGGCGAAGACCACGTCCTGGTCTTCACTACGTCACGTAAGCCCTAGCAGTCACTTGGATTGGGTCTGGCCATCCAGCCCAACTCAAATGACTGTTGGCCCTGCGATGGGGTCTCTCTATAAATACCCTCTTTCACTAGAGGGTCAGGTATTCTCTTCTCAACCTACTTTCTGTATTTGCTTTCACTCTGTCTAATTCCTTACTTTGGCATCAGAGTGTCTTGCAGGTACACCCCCTTCTCCTCTTCAACACCGGTGAACAGGCAGCAAGTCAAAGACGGGTGGCAGTCCAGTGATTCCCTTCTGATTAGGTCAGATCAGTGGCGCCGTCTGTGGGAATATAAACTTCCACGTTCCTCCGAGCAGAGAACCAAAGTTTCATCTCAACCCTTCTGAATCATGACTAGCCCGCGCCACGATGACGCTGTGCACAACTCCTCCGTCGTTCCGCCCGCCAAAGGTAACGGTCACATTGGGACATCTCAACCAGGTGAGACCGACGCCAAGGACAGACAGGCTGCCTCCCCTTCCCCAGAGGGCACCCTGCACCGCGAAGTTCCTCGGGCACGAAGTCTAGCGGTGTTCCAGCCTATCCCTACTCCGACCAGCGCGGATCCGACGATGGTCGCCCTCTTTGCGGACATCAACTAGACAAATCAGATGTTGTTCCAGCAGAATCAGCGCATTGGCGCGCTCGAACACGAAGCCCCATCTCGCTCCCCTCCGCGGGAAGAGCAGGATGGGAACTCGAGGAGTTCATCATCTCGTCCACGGAATCGCAAACCACAGTTGGAGAGGCACCAACCCGCTGTCTCCAAGAAACGGACAAGGTCGCCGACCAGGAAAGAGAAGCGAGCCCAGGAGCCCAGGATGACGGGGACAGAACCCCTAGTTAGGCAACTGAGGGTTCGAAATCAACCTCGTCCGCGACAGGCCTTCACCTCCTCTGTCTCCGATTCTCAGCGACGAGGACGACTACCGGACCCCTTTTCTCGGGAGATCATGGCAACTCCCATCCCCCACGGGATGGAAAAGCCATTGGTGCTCTCAACATACGACGACACCTCGGACCCGGACGATCACTTGGAAGTTATCGAAGCTATGCTCGACTACCGTAACGTTCGAGGAGCCATCAAATGCAGGCTCTTCCCGACGACCCTACGGAAAGGCTATGACATGGTACAAGAGCTTAGAGCCGGAGTCCGTCACATCGTGGAGGGTCCTAAAGGACCTCTTTTCGTGACATTTCACGGTGTTCAGGCGCCACCCGAAGACCGAAGTCGCGCTAGGCGCGATCATCCAAGCCCCCGACGAACCACTCAGGAACTACATCGAGAGGTTCACAAGGGAGGCAGTGCAAGTAACGACTTCAGACAAGATGAAGTGTTACCTGATGGAGCAAGGCCTGCGTCGGGACTCCAAATTCTACGAGGTCGTGGCCATCCATCGGCCAGACTCCCTCCAAGACTTCCTCGACCGGGCTCGCCATTACATCCGGTTCGAGGAAACGCAAGCTGCCAACTCCTCCCATGACACCAGGGACAGAGAGACCCCCCGCGGGTCCAGAGACGACGGAGCCTCGAGCCACCGACGAGGGGGAGACCGACGACAAGAAACTGCCCCTGAGAACCCTGCGAGCAGCGGGGCCCAGCAGGACGGTTCACGGAATACACCATGTTGGTCGCTTCCCACGAGCGCATACTGGCAGAATGCGCCAAAATGGAGTTTGTCTAGGTAGGGGTCCGTTTTCCAAAACCGGCGCCCACCAAAGCCAACATGGACAAATTGAAATATTGTCGATTCCACCGGAGCTACGATCACGTAACAGAGGATTGCATCCACCTAAAGGACGCGATCGAGATTCTGATCAAGGATGGACACCTTAAAAGATGCACCCGAGAGGAGAGGCCCCCGCGGCAGGAGGCCCCCGGAGCTAAAAGAGTCGAGGACCTCCCTCCCCCAGAAGGCGAGTCCGATCTATAGGTGGCCCTCAGCATCAGCCGACCTGAGGACTGATTCGCCCTCACGGAGTTCAGCCTTCCCGCTGAAATCGAACTACTCGAGGAGCCAGTGCGCCCCACCAGCAGGTGAGAGTATTTCCCGAGGGCAATGGTCATCTCCGGAGGAAACCCGAGCAAGCTGTTCGTGGGGTCAGTGAAACGAAAATTCGACGAGCTTATCAGCAGCAGCTCCGACAAGATGAGCACGCTTGACAAATTCCGAGGCTGTTCCAACCCGGTCACCTTCTACCTCGAGGAACTCCCCGGGGGATCCCCAAACTCCAACATCCCCTTACTGATCCGGGCGCAGATGGCTAACTTCGACGTCTAGCACATCATGGTCGACGGGGGGAGTTCAGTGGACATCATGTACACCCATCTCTTCACGACGCTTCAGCTCGACGAATCCAACTTGTCCCTGTACATAGGCTCGGATATACAGGGCTTCAACGGGACGACCACAAGACCATGGGGGTACGTGGAGCTCAAGGTCACATTCGGGGAGAAGGAAACAGCCAGAGAAATCAACGTCCATTTTTTGGTCGTCGAATGCCCGTCACTATATAACTGCATCCTGGGTAGAACGACCATGGTTGAACTCATCACGATGCCATCAACAGTCCACCTAAAGATGAAGTACTACACCAGACATTGAGCCGTTGTCACTCTCAACGGAGATATCGAAGCCGCCCGACGATGCTTTGACGCAGCGATGAAGGGTCTCGGCATAATCGCCCCCCCGACCAAAGTGACTAGGACACCTCCTGCACCGGAGATCAAACCAAAGGATCACGTCGATGTTGTGGACCTAGAATGCCGCTTCACCGAAGAGCCTGCCCACGAGGACGAATCCGGTGAAACCAACGTACAGCCTTCCCACCCAACGCGCCCCATTCCAGATGGAGACTTCGAGCTCGTAACCCTCGGGGAAGACACAACGAAGACCGTGAAGATTGGGGCGGGGCTGCCCGACATCGCGAGGAAACAACTAGAGGCCTGCCTACGGGAGAATGCCAATCTCTTCGCCTGGAGCGCCGTAGAGATGCCCGACCTTGACCCCAAGGTCGCCTGCCACCAGCTCTCCGTCAACCCGACTGCTAGGGCCGTAGTTCAACGTAGGTGTAGGCAGTCCCCCGAAAAGTCGGCGGCGACTGAAAAATCTGTAAAAGACCTCCTAGAGGCAAATTTTATTTTGGAAGCCCGGTATTCAACCTGGGTGTCCAACGTTGTACTCGTTAAGAAAAATAATGGAAAATGGAGAATATGTGTCGACTACACGGATCTTAATCGGGCATGTCCCAAGGACGCCTACCCCCTTCCCAACATAGACAAGCTCGTCGACAACTCGGCGGACTTCAAACTCCTGTCCTTTATGGACGCGTACTCGGGGTACAACCAGATACCCATGGCCGAGGCCGACAAACAGATCACAACTTTCATGACTGAGTCGGGAAATTACTACTACAACGCAATGCCCTTTGGCATGAAGAACGTCGGCGCCACATACCAGTGGATGATGAACAAGGTCTTCCGAGGAGAAATCGGCGACATGCTCGAAGTCTATATGAACGACATGATCGTCAAATCCTGCTCGGAGGTCGATCACACAGCTCACCTCAGAAAAGTATTCGAGACCGCGAGGGGATGCAGTATGCGGTTCAACCCGGAAAAATGCACCTTCGGGGTGCGCGCGGGGAAGTTCCCCGGGTTCTACCTTACCGAGCGGAGGATCGAAGCAAACCCAGACAAGTGTCGGGCATTTTCCGATATCGCAACGCTGAGATCAAAGAAAGCGATACAGTCCCTCAACGGGATGCTCGTGTCACTTTCCCGCTTCAATGCCAAATCCGTGCAACACGGCCTTCCCTTTTTCAAACTAATAAGAAAGAAAGCCGCGTTCGAGTGGACAGAGGATTGCGAGCAATCCTTCCTCCACCTCAAACACATCCTATCGGAGCCACCCATGCTGACGCGGCCAGAGGGCGGGGAAACCTTGTACCTGTACCTGGCCGTAGAAAACGAAGTCGTCAGCGCCGTACTGATCCGGGAAAACCCCGAGGGGCAGAAACCGATTTACTTCACGAGCAAAAGATCTCGGAGCCAAGGAGATAAAAATTTTCACGGACTCTCAGCTGGTCGCCTCGCAAGTACGGGGAGAATACCAAGCGAAAAAAGACAACCTGGACGAATACTTAGAGCAGATGAAGAATTTCGATTCTGCGGAGGTCCAACACGTGTCGCACGAGCAGAACACGTGGGCTGACATCCTGGCGAAATTGGCGAGCACCAAGAAGAAGGGCGGGCACAAATCTTTCATCCAGGAGATCCTCGCGCAGCCAAGCACAGAGATAGCGAAAGCGCTGCTCGACATTAATGCCATCGGGGACGCCAATTGTTGGATGACCCCCATACACGCCTACCTCGACAGATCCTGCTCATACGTCCTGCTCGATGACAAACTCTAACGCAGAGGCTTCTCGATCCCACTCCTCAAGTGCGTCGACCAAACCCAAGCCTCGACTATCTTACAAGAGGTCCACAAGGGCATCAACGCGCAACACCTCGGAGGATGATCCTTGGCAAGGAAAGCCCTTTGGGCTGGGTATTACTGGCCGACGATGCAGGAAGACGCAAAAGAGCACGTCAAGAAGTGCGACAGGTGCCAACGACACGATGACATGCACCTCGCTCCTCCGAGCGAGCTCAAATCCCTCTCCTCGCCTTTATCGTTCGCCTGGTGGGGGATAAATATCCTCAGCTCGTTCACCTTAGGCTCATATCAGAACAAGTACCTGATAGTGGGCGTCGACTACTTCACCAAGTGGGTTGAAGTCGAAGCTCTAGCTAAAATCACGACACATAATATACTCAGGTTCTACAAAAGGAACATCCTCGCTAGGTTTGGCGTCCTGCTCGCCATAGTCACCAATAACAGGACACAATTCACCGATAGAAACTTTCAGGACTTCGTCACCAAGCTCGGAACCATACACCAATTCACCTCGGTCGAACACCCACAGACAAACGGCCAAGCCGAAGCCGCGAATAAAGTAATCCTCCGAGGATTAAAACGAAGACTAGAAGACGCTAAAAGAGGGTGGGTCTAGGAGCTCTACAACATGCTCTGGGCATACCGAACAATGCCTCACTCGAACATCGGGGAAACCCCGTTCCGCCTCACGTACAGAACCGAGGTCGTGATCCCATTCAAAATTAGGGAACCGTCCAGAAGGACTGAGGTGCCTCTCGAAGAGGAAGCCAACGACGAAGCTCTTCAGGAGGAGCTCGATCTAGTCGAGGAGATCCAGTCAAGAGCAGCCCTCCGCGAGGCCAGGTTAAAACAAAAAATAGCCCAACGCTACAACAACAGAATCCTGAGGCGCGGATTCTAGATTGGTGATCTGGTCCTACGAAGAAACCAAAAGGACTCACACGAGGGCAAGCTCTCAGCGAATTGGGAAGGTCCCTATCGTGTGCGAGACAAAACAGAGCACGAGGCCTATTACCTCGAAAATCTCCACGGGGACCAACTAGCTCGACCATGGAACGCTGAGAAGCTGAAAATATACTACAGTTAAAATACTGCCCACGACGACAACCACCGCGACCACAGGGGGGCGACATGGTACCATCGCGCCTCCTCGCGTCTCCCCGAGACCAACGAAATAGCAAGCCCTACCTTTGTGTGCACGGGTATAAGGCTCTGCTCGACGGAGATTCCCTCGGCCGAGGCTCCCCGCTGCTGTACCAAAATAGGCAGAACATCTAGATCGCGATGGGACGTTCACGCCGCGAGGACTAAACTACCCCCACCACGACCAGGTAACGAAACCGGTCAACCGACCAGTTCTCTACACTACCGGGCACAATTATTGTTGAGCTACTTCCCCCAGACATACCAAAAAGCATAATAAACTCGCATCTCAAACAAACTAACTTACATTTCGAGCATACAACGTGCAGAAATAAAACAGGCATATCATCATGCAAAAACAGAACGAGCGCACACTTAAATAAAATTCCATCTTATAAAGTTGGGCATCAGCCCAATAGTCAAGTTACAATATCAAATAAGGCGTGCAGGCCCAACAAAAACACTTAAACAAAAATAGCAAAACATTGGCGCGCAGGCCCAAAAACCACGAGCACGCAGGCCGGGAGAAATTTATATGTCTTCAGCGTCCACCTCATGCTCGTCCATCGGGGCAGAGTCATCGACAGCTTCAGCGGTAGGATCGACCACCCGTCCATCGATGATCTGGTGGAAAGGCCCGATTCCATCCACGACCAGGCTGTCCGCAGGGTTAACCACCTTGAGCTGGCCCACAGCACTGAAAAAGCCAATCCCGAACGCCTCCAAGCAATCACCCTCCAACTCCTGGATCTTCCTCATCAAATCCCCACGGGTGACCATGAACTTGTCCTCGTTCGTCTCGTCGTCGGTAGGACGAAGAGATCCTTCCAACTCCCCCACGCGGGCCTTCAGCGCCTGCACCTCCGCCTCCGCAGCCTTCAACTTCTCCTCAGCACTCACCCCCCGCTTACGCTCTGCAGTTGTATCTTCCTGGCTCTTCGCCAACTCCTCGGTCAGTTTGTTCAGTCGCGACTGTGCGAAAGTAAGGTCACCCTGCAGCTTAGCTAGCTCGGTCGAGGAGAAGCTCTCGTCGCTCAAGATCAAAGTCGTCGAGACCACCTGCATCATGGTCGTCAAATCCTCAGTCAAAACCTGCCTCCGAGAAACCCGGTCTAAACCGAGGACCTTCCTGGCCTCCCCGACCGGCACGGCTGGCGACCGAGCACCGTGAAAGAAGCCAGGATACTGGTAGCACGGCGAAATTAAGAAGCCCTCCTTGGCGAACCCTGTCGTCAAGTTGACGAGGCCCTCCAGTTGATGAACCTTGGCCCGCTTGGCAGCACCTTGAGACGACGGAGACTGGCTCCCCTGGGGTGACGAAGAGGAACCCCTGCCTCCTTGATCAGAAGCAGCTTACTCGGCCACCTGGGCAACCCGCGTTTTACCGACTTTGACCGTGACCCTGGTCGAAGCCAACCTTTTCAGCCTCTCCTCGGTAGTAGACATGCTCCCTGCAAAACAAAAGAAAGATGTCAGCAAAAGAATAAATATTTGAGAGGGCAGGGGAAGAGGGAGACGACCACCACCTAGGTAACTAAGGGCCTCCTCCTCCGTCGAACACTCGAGCAAAGCCTTCGTGCTGATCAGCCCCGACTTCTGACAAACACGCCCCTTACTGTCGCGGATGTATCTATCATCGGGCGTCACGAGGTTCGCCGGAGGTAGGCCGACCACGAACCCAACTATCTTCTGATAATCGGCCAGGTCATCCTCGCCTAGGGTCCCTGCCCGCACGATATATCGATCAATGCCCCTCGCGAAGTGCTCCTTAGTCCACTCCAAGGGCACCTTCGGGATCAAGACTTCCTCTCGCTGCCCGTTCACCACTCGCTCCCATCGCCTATACAACGGGGAGCACGCCCCGTGAGATATCGACTTGACAACGAAGAATCGGGCCTTGAAGTCCCAGACAGAATCCATATATGTCCGAAAAAGTTTCTTCGGTTGCTTTAGCGAAACCCACCTGTACCGACCATCCACTGTTTGTCGTTGCATGTGAAAAAGTCAGAAGAACAGCGGTAACGTCACCCCGATCTCCAGATACCGGCAAACGATCTCGAATGGGCGGACAAAGGCTACGGCGTTAGGGTGCAGCTGCGAGGGGGCTAACCGTAACCAATCGAAGACCCCCAGTTGGAAATCCGTGAACGGAAACCTAAGCCCGACTTCCCGAAAACAAAATTCGTACATAGGGAATCGCATCTTCCCAAACGACGAGTAGATATGGTGATGCTCGCGAGGGCGATACGCCTGCTAGTTTTGGGGGTCATCCTCACACTTATCCTCGACGGTGGCGAAGGTGCCATTCTCACCATCCACGAAGTACGAAGGGGTAGTCAGGGGTTCCTCAGCCACCTACTCCTCGACTGGACGGACTGCGTTCTCAATGATGGGCACCTCTAGCTCGTCGTCCACGTCCATAGTCTCCGGGACCAACGATGTCATTAACACTTGAAAAGCAGAAGGAAGCGGTGAATTCGATGTTCTTGATCAAATTCACCCTTCCACCGCAGACCAAGTGAAAGGGAGACAGGGACAACCTCGACGACGGGGAAAACTCATCAGGGCAAGCGTCCCCGAGGAGTTCATCCTACATTCCTCGACCTCCTTGGGGAACACTTCTAAGCCTACCAACCTCCCTGGGGCACTCATGGAATACCACTACCCGTCCCCGAGTGTTCATCTGAAACTAGTATCTGTCCCTGGGAAATTCAAAACCTCACCCCTCACGACCTCGGCGCATTCGTCCTACTCCTAGAAAATGCTGCCTATAGCGGCGGACTTTCGCATCCCTCCTCGGACGGAACGGTGGAGATTCAGCTCCGTTCTCGGGGCACTCAACATGCTCTGGTGACAATCCAAAGATACAAAATGATAAAAGGCAAGGAGAGGAGACTTCCTGGTTTGTAGGTAATGGCGGAGTACACGACGGTTGGTACGACGGAGATGTCGAGCAGGCACGAACGAAGCAGTCGTCACGTGAGAAAGGAAGCAGAAGCAAAAAATATGGAACGGACAGGGGCTCACATACTTATACCCCCAGCACGGAACTCGAAGCGTCCCTAGGCACTTGAATGTCCTAGGGTAGTGATAACGCGAAATCATATCGTTTATTTGGCTTGATTTGCATGCATTTATTTGTGACTTTTATTAATTTATCTTGATTTATGTTCTATTATATGATTAATTTACTTTGTTTTGCAGATTGGGGAGAATTTGAACTAAAGAAAGAAAAAGAGAAGAAAAATACAGAAAATAGCAGAAAACAGAATTTGTGACTGTCACGGTCGTCACGGCCATGTCACGACCGTCACAGTCTTCACGATCGTCACGGCCACGTCACGACCGTCACAGCCTTCACGATCGTCACGGCCATGTCACGACCGTCATGCATCAAATAACAGAAGTTCGTTCAAGACAGAAGTGGCCACGAGCACTTTCCTCCTTTTTCTCCTACATTTTCTCCACTCACTGCCCACTACTGGAAGTTACTCCCACTCCCTCCATAATTCACCCATGATCTCTGGAAGTTGAAGAATGAATTATTTCCTATAAATAGGCCTTAGATTCAGAGTTTTAGGGGGAGGCCTTCGACGTATCGAAGTGCTGCCAAAATTCCCATTAAAGCCATTTTTCCCATTTTTATTGTTTTTATTTCTTTTCCATTTTTCCCTTTAGTTCAGAGCTTTGTATTTATTTCTGCAATTTTATTTGGCCAATTGGCCAAAGTAGAATCCTGCCGACATTGTGGAGGACTACTCTTACGAACCAGTATTTCCATTCCAACATTATTTTATTTTCTGTCTCGTTTTATTTGTATCCAAACCAACCGTATAACAATTTCCAACATTAGGGGATTGTTATACATCTATTTGTTTCCAACCTTCAGCACTCGTTTAATTTTAATTTCCGCCTACTCCGAGCTTTCCGGTCTGTGGAAGAAGGGTCTGCTCAATTATCTGTTAACCAGGTTTTTATTATATTGCAATTTGATTTATTTATAATGTCTATTTATTTTTCTGCCATGAGTACATTATTATTAAATTCCCTGTCTCTGTCTGGTTCAACATCGATGAGTAGCTAAAAACCTTAGGGCGGTATGTAGTTATAACAAACTTAACTGGTGAAATATAACCATAGGCTAAAAATAATTAATCACTTAATATTCTGGCTGATACTTTTTAATTGAAATAGACCTTTTCGTTACGAGAGTAAGAAAAGAGTATTAGGTTGGGTCAAGACCACGAGAGTGTGAGATTTTAACCAGATAGCTAAAGTTAGGCATTTAAATTAAATACAGCGAGAGCGCTTTAAGATAAATTAGAATTATTTAGTTTCCAAAAATTATCTCTAAACACTTATGGGCTAGCGAGAGCAGGCATAGGGCTTTGGGGATAAGATCTGATATAAGACCACGAGAGTGTGAGTTGAGGGTATTTAAACTGGTAATCTCTACCGAATAGATTAAGTGAACACCTTTATAAGCCTAGGTTAGATTGACCCACCTAAGTTAGTATAATTACATACCGACCGCCTTAATATTATTTTACTAAAACTTAAATTTAATTCCGCCTTTAATAGTCTTAGAAACCAACAAAAATCGTGACAACCATTCGCCTTAGCTTTACGCCGTAACAATAGATAACGGTAGATTGACATTGGTCTCTGTGGGTTCGACAATCTTTTATATTACTTCGATAGGCTGTGCACTTGCAGTAAGATACCGCTAGACGCATAAGTAGACACGTCTGTAGCCCATCAGGTAGCCGCCCCACATGGCTTGTCCAACGCTTGACACATGGCGAAGGCTGACAATCACGTCCCTTCACATCTCCCCGACAACAACCTTACGCCTCTCTGACAACAATGTCAGGGGGCGCTCCCTCGGCATGGACGTCCGACGGACCGAACACCTCCATGCTTACAACCTACTCACGTCAGGCAGGAACATTTCTCTGATACCGGTGCCCGACAACAACTTCCCCGATACGGTCTCCCGCCCAAGCACAATATCATCAAGTCCTCGCTCCCTCATCGCGGAGCTACGACTTGGGGGGCTCCTGTTCTAGCCTGGGGCTTCGCTTGACTGAGAAGGCCCAACCCACTTATACTTAGTGAAAGGCCCAAATGAGTCCCCTCATATGTGTCGAGCACGAGGCTCCCTTCGACCAGACATTACCCCGTCGGGCAGGACGTTTCTCCCGTCGGGTAGAAAGACGTGTGCCTCACACGTCCTCCACGTGCTCCCCTCCACAGGGACACGTCACCAACCAACTGCCCACCTCTGAAAGAGCATGTCAAACCCACTTTCCGGAGATCATGGGACAATTGAACTAGGGCGAAGACCATGTCCTGGTCTTCATTACGCCATGTAAGCCCTAACAGTCACTTGGGTTGGGCCTGTCCATCCAGCCCAACTCAAATGACCGTTGGCCCTGCGTTGGGGTCTCTCTATAAATACCCTATTTCACTAGAGGGTCAGGTATTCTCTTCTCAACCTACTTTCTGTATTTGCTTTCACTCTGTCAAATTCCTTACTTTGGCATCGGAGTGTCTTGCAGGTACACCCGCTTCTCCTCTTCAACACCGGTGAACAGGCAGCAAGTCAAAGACGTGTGGCAGTCCAGTGATTCTCTTTTGATCAGGTCAGATCAAAAGATAAAGATAAAGATAAGAAAGTTAACTATTAGCAAAATTACTCCATAACTATTATTATAACTAATTAAGCAAAGTATTTTATACCTCTAATTATCATTTTGCATCTGTAATGATTGTTATTAACTTATTATCATTTTAACTGTGTAAATTTTTACATGCCTGAGAAAATTGATTCTGACTACACAAATCGATATGTCAAAGGAAGCTTGATTTTAAATTCCAATTGATTTGTTTTTAATTTCAATATTTTATATGTAAATCTTTGAGAAGCTAACATCATTCACACCCTAAATTGATTCAAAATTTTCATCTTCACATTAAACCCATCACAGCACATCGGAGAAAAAATGAAATCACATTATATTCATCTTCTTCTTTGTTTCCCATTCCTCTTCTTATTTTTCTTCAATCTTCAACCATTCCATAATTGTGTAATTTTCGTGTGAAAAACATCCAAATCAAAATGGTATGTCATGTTTTAGATTTATGGTTTCATTTCAGAAATATTCAACCATTCCATAATATGTTGCATACACTTCAATCTTCAACCATTCCATAATCTGTTGCATACTTTGTTTAGCTTTCCATTTTCCAAAATATGTGTTTTATATACACAAAATTGTATAATTCCAAACTGTATGAATGATTGCTTTTAGTATATTTGAAAATTTTAAACTTATGAATAAGGTATAAAAATGTTGTTTTGCTGATTGAACAATATATATGAAATAAAGATGGACTTTTATCGGGTTTTAAAGTTTGTACTTTTTTTCGTAGTGAAAATGAGTCGAAAGTTTGATTGTGTTAAAGATGTTAGTGATTCCGAAGAAACATGGCGTCTTGCGGTACATATTATTGATGTATGGAGTGTTGTCAATAATAAAGAGATTGAGCATTTGGAGATGTTTCTAATGGATTCATCAGTATAATAATTTAGTACACCGTCCACATATTTCTACTTCATGTTTTATAAATCTATTTTAATATCTAATATACTTTATATTTGGTGTTGGGTGATAGGATTCAGGTTTTGATCCGTCGTGATTATACTCTTAAGTGAAAGGAAAAGATAAAGGAAAATATGACTTGCATCATTAACAACAATATTATTTATGAGAATGATTTATAGTGGAATATATTTGTGATCATTCCAAGAAGTTTGTGTCTTTTGTGGTATAACTATTAAGGAGATTGATATCGAAAATATACCCTCTAAGCAATATTTATTTAAAAAATTTGATAAAATACTTAAAGGCAACTATAAAACTGAAAAGCTTGAAGGTCAGTTATGAAATAATTATGTATATGTGAAATTATTAGTAGATTATACCATTCTTAATTAAATTTTTATAAATTGTAGATGTGATTGGTGTTGTCAATGAAGTAAATCATATTCAATCCAACTTTGTGGAAAAGGAAGTGGTTGTGTCAGTGAGGGTGAAAGATTTGAAGTAATACCCTCTATGATTATTCATGTATTTGATTAATGTTGTTTTGGTATTTAATAAATGTTATGTTAATCTTGTAAAATAGGAATAATTTTTATAAACTGCATTTTATGGAAAATATATGGGTCAAAGTTCTTGGCATATTACAATGATGCCAAGAACAATGGAGTTATAATCATCTTTCTCACCCATGCAATGATAAAGGATGACCAAGGTTTTTTATCATAATTTTTTTGTTTGCATATTGAAATATTTTATACATAAAATTGATTCATTGTGATTGAATATTTTATGCACAACAACTTCAAAATTAAATAACACAATTAAATTATTAGACTTTAAACCACATAATTAAGTATTAACTCATAACATAGTAACAACGCCTCGTTCCCGATATTACAGATCAGAGTATTTAACCAGTTAAAAATAATAAATGATCAAATAAGTTAAGATGAGCTTCAAGACCATCTTCCAACTCACAATAGTTATTACTATTGTTCCTGAGCATATGTACACATCGTACATCAACACACAAACAAAACAACAAAGGAGTGAGAATACGCTCAAATATGTTAGCGGTGCAAAAGATCAGGAAGGGTAGCATAAACAAAAACAACAACAACAATCATCAACAGGTAATGTATTCACACGACAATCATCAATTCACAAATGCAAATGTGTATGCAATGTGACAACGTCTTGAATTTATATACATGTGGTACCAACTCAACAATGGTTTTTCATACGAACCGGGTCCAAACATTTGAACTCTGAGCTCCGAACAAGTCACTCGTCCCAACATCTGAACTTATGACTTGCCTTTTTCACAACAACGACAACGTATGATGTATGACAAACGATAATGCAACGACAATAACACAACAATGATTACAACCTCACAACTGGCCGTAAACAATCATGCATCTAAACACATTAAATCTTTTCAAGTTCAATGGATTCTTATAGAATAACAAATCTTTTCTAGTTCAATGGATTCTTAGAGAACAACAAATTTTTTTAAGTTCAAGTCCAATTTTTGATAAGTTATTTATTCCCACCATGGGAAACATTTTTTTTGCACTTGCAATCCATCTCAAATATTTTCATGGCAAATACTTTCGCAAGAAAGACAATAAGATATATAGTGGTGAATGTAGAGAGTTTCTTATGGATTGACGTGTTGGGAATATCTTGAGTATTTTTAAAATATGGACTTTTTCCTTCTGTTTTATAAAAAACCCTAAGTAATATATAACTTGCAAAAATTGGTGAATGATAAAAAACTAAAAGTAACATGTCTTGTTTCCTTTTGAAATTCCACCATTCGCCATTTTTTTGTACTGCAATTTACAATATGTTTAGGAATAAATTTTTCAATGTTGTCAATTGATGAAAACAATAAATTATGAGTGTTTTCTTTGATTGACAACATATGAAGGTTATTCTAAAAATACAATATCAACACTATTATGTTAGGATGGATTGCAAGAGCAAAAAATAAATGTTTTGTTAAAGATAAAAGAATATTGTAGATTTTTTTTGTCTTGCAATCCATCTCAAAGTATGATGCGTACAAGTTTGGAGCGGCTACATATAAGTTAGACTTAGGGTAAAATCTGATTAACAAGTGGTTTTATATTAAAATTATGGTTATTTAATCTTTAGGTTATTAAAAATAACTAAAGGAATATATCATTAAATTAAAAATTAAAAATAAAATAAAAATAAAGATACCACTTTTAAAGAAATAAAAACATAAATTGTCGTTATTGGGATTCGAAGCATGTCTTGAATTATTTTTCTCTTCAATTATATTTAAAAATTGAGAGAATATGTGGTATTTATTTTTTAAAAAAAACATGGTGCACATTGGTATTATACCTCGGTTTTTTATTGGGTAAGGTGAAAGGTTTGTCATGAAATGTATTATTTGTAGTAGTGCAACAACATAGTCCCAAGCTCATATGCAGCTAATGGAAGGAAATAAAATGAGTTTGTGATATTATGTTTTGTTTGCAAATAAAATGAGTTTGTCTTGCATTATTTTGTTTGTAAATAAAATGAGTGTTTTAAAGCTTAGTCATAAATGGGTCATTGTCATCTTGTGTATTGTACCAAGGAATATATTTTTCAATCCTTATAGTGTGGCTCACACCTCTGAAAATTAAAAAATGCCCTTAGAAATTTTCGGAGATGCATCTCTGAACGCACCTTAAATCTCCCGTCCTTTATAAATCAAGCAGCCACTCTATTTTTGCTTTAAAAAATGGTTTAGAAATGCACCTACGAATATTTATGGTGTAAGTTTAAAGATGCATCTCTGAAATCTTCTTATTCGAATATGCATCTCCAAAATCTTCTTATTCGAATATGCATCTCTGAATTTTTCTCTGCATGTTTAACATTGTCCTAAGTATGTATTTTTTTAAATCTAAAGTAATTTTAATTTGACTAACATTGTCATTATTTGATTCAAACATTAACAAACATGAATATCATAGAAAAGGTAATGCGTTAATTTAAAAAAAATCCAATCATATTACAAACATTGTTCTCAAAGTATGGAAAAAAAATACTAAAATATCTCAAAATATAAATAAAAGCATAATCTACTGTGTATGTCTACCCTAACCCCTGGTTCCCCATATGTCGTTGATAACCCAAGGAATTACGTGCCTCGATAAAAATGGAACATGTAGGGCAATTGCATCATCGCCACCTCTCTCAAACAGCCCAGACTTTATACCCTCGTGCATAATCTGTATAATATTATGAAAAATCAACAACATATCAATGGCATAATCATTCTTGGCCTGCTTATTCTCCAGGATCTCCTCATGAGCAGACCTAGGTGGACGTCCAAAAGCGCTTGGTGTTATGATAGGGTGTGACACAATATATAACCAATTTATATAGGAGATTGGACTCTTGTTGGTGTTGTCTGATGTTGTGGACAATGTCCTCTAGTGTCTAATTTAGATGACATAGTTCGTCCATTGCAACACGTATCTCCCCTAGGGATTGATGTCACTGATACCATTATATCCTCCAGAGTAAGGTATAAAGCTCTTCTGTTAACCATAATTGAGAAATTATAGGTATATGAGTGGAGGGTAATAATGAGTATGGTGATTGTGATGAATAAGGTGTGACCCTTGTTAGTTTTACTAAGGTCCCATGGTGAGCGCCACTGTATTGGTCGAAAAATAAAGGTGTGCATGATATCCTTATAAGGGCAGGGGATACTCAAAGGCCTTAGCATGTTTATAAAAATATAAGATGGTTATGACTTGGTCGCGACTGAGAAGCCCTGTATGGCGTTGTTACGGTGGTTTTAGAGGACTTGTTCATGTGAGGTGATAGACTTTGTATATAAGTGTGTTGATTTAGGTTTTGTGTGTAAGTTATCAAATGTCCTTCTCTCTTTGTTAGGAGAGGAGTATTTATAGTAACACATAAACATAGGGTTTAGAAAACCCTTTAGAGGAAGTAATCGTCCCCTTTGACTACAGAAGACTATTGACTACATACTTTTCAAGGAATCGTGGTATGACCCTTTCTCATATTTACATATGACTAATGCGAGGGTAACATTATTATTTACGTCCTTTACCCCAAAGGCGAGCCCACATATTTTGTGAAGGTGCCATCCATGCAACGTTATACCAAAAACCTTGGAGTTACTCATGTTTGAAACTCTCACAAATCTTACACTACATATATCATTCCTAATTGTTCACCAATCTACATTTTATTCTGTAAATCGATAATGCCACTAACAATGTACACTATTTGATCTTCTGCATATAATATAGACACAAATTTTTCAAATACTCATTTGATATGCTCTGGACATGTTCTCTTGATATCTCTTTATTTAGCAATTATGAGATTCAATTATACTGTTAGTACAAATATAAGAGTTATGATATAGAAAGATAGTATTATACATCTCATAACCATATCATAACGGGTATGCGATCATAATCGAAATATAATTAAATACATGTGCCTAAAAAATCACAAACTTTCTCATTTTAAGTGTATGATTGCATTACAAAACTATAATACTTAAAGATAGTAATGAATTGTAAATCTATTGTGCCACACGTAAACAATAAGATAGTAATAAATTGTAAATCTATTCTGCCACGCGTAAACAATTTTTCATTTTAGTTCATAACTTATGGAATCAGGTGCTACATAGTACAACATTGTTCCAACATTGTTCTTTATACTCATAGTTCACAAATATTACAATTTGTTCAAATATATACTTGCTATTTATACTTACAACTTTTAATTGTATTTAAATTTCATATGAGTTAAGTTGCCCGAAGAGATTGATCATGAAACAACGTGTTTTTTTGTTAAAAAAATTATATCAGTTTGATGTTTTCGTTGAATATTTATTTTCTAAGCTATTTAAATTAAATTAATCTTTACATTGTAATATTTAATTAATCCCGTTTTTTTCTTTTATATTTCACTCGTGTCTTACACAGATTTTTAATTAGCTAACTAAATAAGTCTTAAATCCTTCGCAAAATCCTTTTAATGACTTACTTATCAATATTACGTTGGTACTATGCATGGTTTATTGCATCTTTAACTGGTACCTTTTTCATTGATGTTCAAATTTGTGGAGCCAACATTTGCCTTGCATTTGTTCTCAACATTTCCCCTTATGCTTCATGCATCCCATACAACTTGTGCCCTACTTTCCTTTTTCCACCATGCATCTCCTTTCCTGCATTCATTCACTTAATATATGTATAATAAAATATGCATATAAAGTTTGTATAATCATCTTAGCATGTTTTTTCATGCGTCTGCCATGGTTGAATCTTCAATCACGTTATTGCATACCTTCTTTCATATGAGATTAGTTAGTGTACCAACTTAAACATCCTATATCATCTTTCATGCCTTTCCATTATCCCAATAGAATTCATTTTAATCACTTTTCCGTTCTCCATTCACCCATTCACCCATTGCATTCCCCGTTACTTCTACTTTTCAAGTTTCCCTAATAACATTAATCTTTCTATCCTTCACTAGTGTTTCGCTAGTTTTGGTTCGATTGTGAAAGATTTCCTTTCTGATAAGAGGAACAAGGTTGGTTGCATATTGAGGTTCGCTACATTTGTAGAAGTCAAAAACCTTAACAAGCTACAAGACCAACTTAATGGGGGTTTGGTTTGGATCTTTTAAACTTGGAATTCATATGGATCTTTTCACAAAACCAAGCCTTAAGTCTCAGTTATAGAAAGTTCCTAAACCACGACTACAAGGTTTCAAAGCTGATAACTCTAGTGGTTGTAGATCCTTCAAAGATTTTTTTGGTAAAAGCCCATATAGTGGGTGGTTTGTCACACCATCATTATTCTTATGATGGATGCAAATCAATGTATTTTTCAAAAGATGATCCAAGTTTATTATGGTTATACTTATCAAAAAGTACATAATGTGTGACACTCATAAGCTGGTAGAAGTGGACAGAGGCCTTAGTGATTTTTTTATAGATTATGACCTATTGATAATGGTGAGAAACCCCGTTCGATGGTGTTTTTGGTGATGGAAAAGTGCGATCTAAACGCAGCGGAAAACAAAAATTTCCTTTAGTGATCCTTACGAATGAGCATGGTCAGTGATAGAATCGTTACCTCTTTGTGGCGATTCAGATCTTTGATGCAGCGATCACAAGCGTTGATGAAGTGCAACGCCTCTACTCAGTCCACACGAACAGCTTCCGGTCACAGTGCTAGCTGCTTACGAACGGAATTATTTGAGTGAGAAAAGAGAATCAAAAACGAAATTGCATCAAGTGAAAGCTTCATCACAAGGGTTCCTTTTATAGACTCTCTTGTGGGCTGCGGGCTAAAAACCCAATTCACATGATCCATAATAATATTATATATTATTATAATAACTATTATTATAATAAATATATTTATTTTATTATTATTTTATAACCATTATAAAATAACAATAATTATTATTATATTATCCGAATTTCTATTTTTCACTTAAGTGCACCGTACCTTACGGTGTTCCTTTGATTTCTCTATCTCTCATCAAACTGTCCTTATGTGTGTGACCCTGTAGGATTTCGTAACGTTGGTAATTATATTAAATTATATATTTAACATAATAAACAGTAAGCGGTATCTAGCAACACATCACTGCTACCCAAGTCACGAAAATGTCATGTGATCTGACAAAACCTTTTTCGTGATAATATATGTTTGTACAATTACCCTTTTGCCCCTATGTCTATATTGAACACAAGGCATACACTGTGTCATTCTTGTCCAGTTCAATATTGGGCCCTTAGACATTTCTCCTGTTATGCAGGATTGGCAAATTCCATCTAGGACACTCATGTCCCTCAGCATGCTTCGTGGAGTGCCCATCAACTGTCTTTATGATCATCCAGTTACGGATAATGTTTGATCAGCAATAAAGCACCCGACTCTACATCTAGGGTCCATAGTGGTTTCAGGTCGAAGGGTGGTAATACACCATTATCACCATGAAAATAACTTATGACACTTTGCATAACATAATATGTAGTATTCTCATAGCGGGTCAATCCGGTATAAATATTACTCCTAATATTTATACCTATGTCAAGACTTGATAACTCTTTATCCATGATCCATGAGATGTGATCATCAGTCTATCTTTATAATAGTCTCAATGCTTTTAATGTTATCCCACTTTGCAATAAAGCTTGACTACGGATATTTTAAGAATAATGTCTTTATGTTTAATGGGATCTCATGATTAAGTCACACTTAACATTTCATTAAACAGACTAACTATTCTAGGGACTTTATTATTCTGAAAGACAAACATAATAAAGAAATGCCTTTTATTATTAAACGAATAATCCGATACAAGTACCAAAAAGTATTGGCCTCTAGGGCTTACACCAACAATCTCCCACTAGCACTAGAGCCAATTAGGCATACCCTTAATACCCATAGATCTAGTATGACCATCATGCTTCTGTTGCGCAAGAGGCTTTGTTAATGGGTCAGCGATATTGTCAAGTGTAGGTACTCTACATATCTTCACATCTCCCCGATCGATTATCTCTCGAATGAGGTGATAACGCCTAAGTATGTGTTTGGATCGTTGGTGAGATCTAGGCTCCTTAGCTTGTGCGATAGCACCATTGTTATCACAATATAAACCAATGGGATCCACAATGCTAGGGACTATGCCAAGTTCACTAATGAACTTCTTGATCCAAACAGCTTCCTTTGCTGCATTTGAGGCAGCAATATACTCGGCCTCAGTTGTAGAATCAGCAACTGTTTCTTGCTTTGAACTTTTCCAGCTCACAGCGCCACCATTGAGACAGAACACATAACCAGATTGTGATCTAAAATCATCCTTATCTGTCTGGAAGCTAGCATCAGTGTAACCAATTACATCAAGCTCTTCCTGACCTCCATATATCAAGAATGAATCCTTAGTCCTTCTCAAGTACTTAAGGATATTCTTGACAGCTACCCAGTGAGCATCACCGGGATCAGATTGGTACCTACTCGTTGCACTTAATGCATACGAGACATCTGGTCGAGTACATAACATGGCATACATGATAGATCCTATTGCAGATGCATATGGAATCTTATTCATGCGATCCCTTTCTTCCTTAGTTGAAGGGGATTGTGTTTTTGATAAACACAGACCATGTTGCATAGGTATGAATCCTTTCTTGGAATCATGCATATTAAAGCGTCTCAACACTTTATCTATGTATGTACTCTGACTTAGGCCAAGCAGTTTTTGTGATCTATCTCTATAGATCCTAATTCCTAATATATAGGCTGCTTCACCTAGGCCTTTCATAGAAAAACAATTCCCTAACCAAGTCTTCACTTGTTGCAAGGTAGGGACATCGTTTCCAATGAGTAATATGTCATCTACATATAATACCAGAAACACGATCATGCTCCCACTAACCTTCTTGTAACACAAGGTTCATCTTCATTTTTGATGAATCCATATTGTTTTACGGTTTCATCAAAACGAAGATTCCAGCTTCTGGAAGCTTGCTTCAATCCATAGATTGATCGCTGTAACTTGCATATCTTTTGGGCATCTTGTGGTATGTCAAATCCTTCAGGTTGTGTCATGTACACATCCTCAAGAAGATTCCCATTAAGGAAAGCAATTTTGACATCCATCTGCTATATTTCATAATCATGATATGCAGCGATGGCAAGTAAAATCCGAACAGATTTAAGCATTGCAACTGGTGAAAAGGTTTCATCATAGTCAACCCCATGAATTTGTTTATAGCCTTTTGCAACCAGTCTTGCTTTATAGGTATGTACCTTACCATCCATGTCAGTCTTCTTCTTGAAGACCCACTTGCATCCTATAGGGTTAACTCCTATAGGAGGTTCTACCAAGGTCTAAACCTGGTTTGTGTACATGGAATCCATTTCAGATTTCATGGCTTCTAGCCACTTCTCAGACTCAGGACCAGTTATGGCCTCTTTGTAGGTTACAGGCTCATCTTGATCCATGAGTAATACATCACCCTGATCACTTATGAGATATCCATATCTCTCAGGTTGGTGACGTATCCTGCTTGACCTACGCTGGTCTTGTTCTACTTGAGCAGGTTGCTCTTCCACAACTACTTGTGTTTCCCGCTCTAGTTCCTCCATAGGTGTTTCAATGTTTTGTGATTCTTGAATTTCTTCAAGCTCTATTTTCCTCCCATTGTTTCCTTTGGAAATAAAATCCCTTTCCAGAAAGACTCCAGTTCGAGCGACAAACACTTTGCCCTCAGAAGGATTGTAGAAATAATATCCTCTTGTTTCTTTAGGATACCCCACAAATAAGCATTTGTCAGATTTGGGCTCAAGCTTGGTTAAAATTTGTCGTTTGACGTAAACTTCGCAACCCCAAATCTTCATGTAAGACATATGTGGTTTCTTACCACTCCATATCTCATATGGTGTCTTATCAACCTTTTTGGATGGAACACGGTTAAGTGTGTAAGCTGCTGTTAATAATGCATGTCCCCAAAAGGAGTTTGGAAGATCGACGTGACTCATCATGGATCGGACCATGTCTAACAAGGTTCGATTTCTTCTCTCAGATACACCATTCTATTGTGGTGTTCCAGGAGGAGTAAGTTGGGATAGAATCCCATACTCTTTTAGATGGTCATCAAATTCTAGGCTTAAATATTCACCGCCTCGATCTGATCGAAGAACTTTAATATTCTTACCTCGTTGGTTTTGTACTTCATTCTTGAATTCCTTGAACTTTTCAAAGGACTCAGATTTGTGTTTCATTAAATACACATATCCGTATCTACTGAAGTCATCAGTAAAAGTGATGAAGTACTGAAAACCTCCTCTGGCTGGTATGTTCAGTGGTCCACATACATCAGTATGTATGAGTGCCAAAAGATCATTAGCCCTTTCACCTTTTCCTGTGAATGGGGACTTTGTCATCTTTCCAATTAAACAAGATTTGCATGTCTCATATGATTCATAATCAAAAGAGTCCAAGAGTCCATCTTTATGGAGTTTGGAAATGCGTTTCTCATTTATGTGGCCTAATCGACAGTGCCAAAGGTAAGTTGGATTCAACTCATTAGGTTTCAACCTTTTAGTATTAATGTTATAAATTGGCATTTCAAGATCAAGGACATATAGTCCATTATTCATTTTTGCAGTAGCATAGAATATATCATTCAAATAAATGGAGCAACAATTGTTCCTTATTATGAATGAAAAACCAAACTTGTCCAAACAAGAAACGGAAATAATATTCCTGCTAATTGCAGGTACATAATAACAGTTCTCTAACTGAATTATTAAACCACTAGGTAAAGTTAAAACATAAGTTCCTACAGCTAAAGCAGCAACCTTTGCTCCATTGCCAACTCGTAGGTCAACTTCACCTTTTGCCAAATCTCTACTCCTTTTTAGCCCCTGTACATTAGTACAAATGTGAGAACCGCATCCAGTATCTAATACCCATGATGCAGAAGTAGATAAATTAATTTCAATAACAAAAATACCTGAATTTGAAGTCTCTACTCCATTATTCTTATCTTCCAGGTACTTTGGGCAATTTCTCTTCCAATGTCCGGTCTTACCGCAATGGAAGCAAGTGCCCTCCTTTACTATTCCTCCACTAGGCTTCAAAACAGGAGGAGTGGGTTTGGGTTTGGCAACTTCCTTGCCTTTCCCTCTACCACCCTGTTTGATGGGCCTCTTGTTCTGTTTCTTTCCATTACTGACCATCAGAATGGATTTCCCTTTTGTCTTCATATTCTGCTCAGCAGTTCTCAACATGCCTAACAGTTCTTGAAGACTTTTGTCCAAGTCATTCATATTGAAATTCAGGACAAACTGACTGAAGCTCTCTGGCAACGATTGCAAGATCAGATCAATCGCAAGTTCTTTTCCAAGGGGAAACCCTAATCTGTCAAGGTTCTCCACATACCCAATCATCTTGAGTACATGGGGACTTACAGGGGCTCCCTCAGCTAACTTGTTGTTAAAAAGGGACTTTGAAACCTGAAACCTCTCATTTCTTGCTTGCTCTTGATAAAGCATTTTCAGATGTCCGATCATATCGAACGCAGACATGTTCTCGTGTTGCTTTTGCAACTCAGAGTTCATGGTAGCAAGCATGAGGCAAGCGGTTTCATTGGCATCATCGAAATGCTTCTTATAAGCATCTCTTTCTGCCTTTGGTGCAGAACTAGGAGGTTCCTCCTCAGGAACTGGTGTCTCCAAGACATACAGCTTTTTATCGTGCTTGAGGACAATCCTCAGATTACGGTGCTAATCCAGGAAATTTGTCCCAGACAATTTTTCCTTATCTAGGATGGATCGCAAAATATTGTTCGATGTGTTTGTTGTCATGGTAATCTACAAGAGAAATATGAAAATATAAGTATCATTAAAACAACATATTTAATTAGGCCTTTAATCAAATATGCTCCCACTATTTTATTCAAAACAAATGACCCTCATCATTTGATTCGGAAAATCCCGTTGGAAGACTTTCTAGTGGGTCGAGATCCATGTTTCACTTTGTTTTAAGTCATCGTTAGGCTGATTACACAAAACTAAGTTATTTAGGTAGGAACTCCTTCCAATTGTATCTCATACAACTCTCGAATATTTTCAATTGGGTGAATAACTCCTTATTCTGATCCATCACATGAATCATTCCCAATTCTTGCTTCTAAACATATATAATCTTATTATAATTTGTTTAGTTAAGTTTGACCCATTGTTTTAGCAATTGGATATTACAATTATCCCATCACACCTTACTAATATAGAACATGCACCTCGCGTAAGCGAAACCTACAATGCTCGATACTAGTCTTGATGAGTGCTAAAATTGAAAAGCATAAACTTAATATTTAATTTTGAGGGAATTTGTTATTAGTTTGATCTCACCGGCTTAACATGCAAAACGTCTCTCACATGCATCAACATACAATTACATGCATCAACATACATATAAAAAGATACAATTATGGCCCCTAACGCAATTGTTCTCTCAAGCCAATGAGAGAACCTAAGCTAACCTAATAACGATCTAAGCTTCTCCAAGCATGATCTCCAAGGTTATCCTCCTTTAATATTGAATACTTCCTTTTTTTTTTCTCATAACATAATATTACATTACATATAAGAAAACTCGTTTTACATACGAGGGAGTGAGATGAGAAAAGAAGTTACATAAAGAGATTGAGAGAGAGGCACGACACGCAGGCCATATTCAAAAATCCCAAAACAATAATAAAGGATAAACTAAAGCCATAACTGATCACCACAAATAAATAATAATAAACACACTTTTATTATTAGTTTAAAATTCCGATAATTAAATAAACTAAATTAAATTTCGGCTGATTGATCACACTTTGCAGACTTAGCCGGGGGTTCCTGCACAACTTTTGTGCATTTACAACCCCAACCGGAAAAGTCTGCGGCAATACAACACTTGTACTGCCATTAATCCTAATGCAACAATTTCACGCCGTCAAACACAACTCGATTGATAACTCAATATGATAGATCAACATGTCATTGCTTCACCATACTAACGTCGGATTCCGAAGCGAATGAAAATGATGATCTTTCAAAAGAATTACAATCCTTATGTGATTGAATGGATGAAATCAAAACAGTATATCCCATATACCATCTTTGCATCAGAATTTCTTATATCTTATATAAAAGTGATCGATCTAATTGTGTAACCTATGGATGATCAATGTATCGCACAACTTCACCATACTAATGTCGGTTTCTGAAGCATAATCAACATCAATCATCCAAATCGTACACAACAGATGCCAAATTTAATTAATCGTTTATTGTTAAATTCATTCTGTGTTTTAATCGAATCAAATACAGAAAAGACGGAAATTTAACAGCTATCAGATCCATGGTTTCGTAAGTGGCTCTGATACCACTGATGGAAAAGTGCGATCTAAACGCAGCGGAAAACAAAAATTTCCTTTAGTGATCCTTACGAATGAGCATGGTCAGTGATAGAATCGTTACCTCTTTGTGGCGATTCAGATCTTTGATGCAGCGATCACAAGCGTTGATGAAGTGCAACGCCTCTACTCAGTCCACACGAACAGCTTCCGGTCACAGTGCTAGCTGCTTACGAACGGAATTATTTGAGTGAGAAAAGAGAATCAAAAATGAAATTGCATCAAGTGAAAGCTTCATCACAAGGGTTCCTTTTATAGACTCTCTTGTGGGCTGCGGGCTAAAAACCCAATTCACATGATCCATAATAATATTATATATTATTATAATAACTATTATTATAATAAATATATTTATTTTATTATTATTTTATAACCATTATAAAATAACAATAATTATTATTATATTATCCGAATTTCTATTTTTCACTTAAGTGCACCGTACCTTACGGTGTTCCTTTGATTTCTCTATCTCTCATCAAACTGTCCTTATGTGTGTGACCCTGTAGGATTTCGTAACGTTGGTAATTATATTAAATTATATATTTAACATAATAAACAGTAAGCGGTATCTAGCAACACATCACTGCTACCCAAGTCACGAAAATGTCATGTGATCTGACAAAACCTTTTTCGTGATAATATATGTTTGTACAATTACCCTTTTGCCCCTATGTCTATATTGAACACAAGGCATACACTGTGTCATCCTTGTCCAGTTCAATATTGGGCCCTTAGACATTTCTCCTGTTATGCAGGATTGGCAAATTCCATCTAGGACACTCATGTCCCTCAGCATGCTTCGTGGAGTGCCCATCAACTGTCTTTATGATCATCCAGTTACGGATAATGTTTGATCAGCAATAAAGCACCCGACTCTACATCTAGGGTCCATAGTGGTTTCAGGTCGAAGGGTGGTAATACACCATTATCACCATGAGAATAACTTATGACACTTTGCATAACATACTATGTAGTATTCTCATAGCGGGTCAATCCGGTATAAATATTACTCCTAATATTTATACCTATGTCAAGACTTGATAACTCTTTATCCATGATCCATGAGATGTGATCATCAGTCTATCTTCATAATAGTCTCAATGCTTTTAATGTTATCCCACTTTGCAATAAAGCTTGACTACGGATATTTTAAGAATAATGTCTTTATGTTTAATGGGATCTCATGATTAAGTCACACTTAACATTTCATTAAACAGACTAACTATTCTAGGGACTTTATTATTCTGAAAGACAAACATAATAAAGAAATGCCTTTTATTATTAAACGAATAATCCGATACAAGTACCAAAAAGTATTGGCCTCTAGGGCTTACACCAACATTTGGCTATGGAGAGAGCTAACTCACATGAAGTGAAAAGCTCTATATTATTGGGGTATTTTGTGTACGTTATAAGTTATCCTTCATGTAGTTGCACGCCCCTACTTCATTTAAGGGGAGCATAAATATTCGATTATTTTGTTGTTTGTCTTATCACTTTCATCTTTCATTTAATTTCGGTTTGTTGAGTCTACTTCATGTTTTCACTTTTCTTAATCAAGTTTGAAAAGATTATTTTGAACATGCATAAAGCTTTGGTTAGATTTGATATTGAACATGATGTTTTTCTATCAATTGCATAAGTGGAATGAAAATATTTTACGTTTTTTACTTGAGTTTGAACCAAAGTAAAATCTCAAAGTTCCCTTAAAGTTATTAAAAATTTGAGATTTTACATGTTTGTTCGAATCATAGTGTTTACACACATTTTATGATTCTGATCAAATTGGACAGAAGCAAAACTGGGTCAGTTGATTCAAATCATTTCCTTTATGTCCACTTCTCTTTGATTTGATTCGAATCAAATTTTGAACAGAATTCGAATTACTCACTTTTTCAATATTTTTCTGTTAGGGCTTTGACATTTGATTTGAAATCATTTTTGTACATGATTCAAATCATGTGGCTCATGATTCTAGTTGTAACAGCCCAATTTTCAATAATTAATTATTTGTGTTAATTAATTGATTTATTTGGATTATTCTAATTATTTGAATAATTAGATGATTGTTTAAATGGATTTATAGATGTTTGAGAGAGGGAATATATTGGATAGAAATAAAGGGAAAGATATATATATATATATATATATATATATATATATATATATATATATATATATATATATATATATATATATATATATATATATATATATATATATATATATATATATATATATATATATATATATATATATATATATATATATATATATATATATATATATATATATATATATATATATATATATATATATATATATATATATATATAAGGAAGTGGAAAAGAAAAGAAAGAAAGAAGAGAAAAGGAGGAGAAAAAGAGGAAACTTGGAGAATCATCAAGAACATCCTCTAGCTTCCGATTAATCGAGGTAAGGGTGTGAAATCTTACTATCTTAATCAATGTGTATGATTATGTATGTGTGTGTTTGGATTTGTTAGGGGTTTCCTACATTTTTCTATTTTAGGTCGGAAGTGGATTTAATCGGTAGAAACTGAGTTTTATCGGTTAGAATTTGGAATAGGCGGTGTAGTATAGTCGGGTGATGAGTGGGTTGTGCTACTGGAACTGATTTGGATTAAATCGGTTGGTTTTGTGAGGTTTGGGCTTTTGGACAGCCATTGAGGTTCTGATCTCGCAGGTTCGCCAGGCGAATGGCAGCGAGGCTTCGCCAGGCGAAGCCCAGCGAACGGTAGCGAGTCAAGTCAGAATCAAACACCCTGTCTTCGTTGGCAAGTTCGCCAGGCGAATGAGTGTGGCGAAGGTTCGCCAGACGAGTATGCTAGCAAGTGCTAGCGAGTAATTCTAGAATAAATCCCAGTGGTCTTCGCTGGCAAGTTCGCCAGGCGAACGAGTAGCGAAGGTTCGCCAGGCGAAGGTTTGCGAACACAGCAACATGTTTTCTTTTCTTGTGCCTTCCATTCGTGGATTGATTATGTGGTTTGGTTGCGATCATTCCTTGTCAGAGATGACTAACTATATGTTGTTATGTGTGTTATTGGTAGCCGTATGGCGTGAATCCTAGATTATGAATTGATTGTGAATATGTGGCCTTTTGGCGTATGTGGCGCATTGTTTAAATTGATTGAAAACGCATGATGGATGTGATTGAGTTTATTGCCGTTTGACACGATATTTGCAAGTGCATATTGCTCGTATATGATGTATGATGATTGTAAATGTGAACCATGTTTAAATATGGTGAGTGCATAATGAATATATGCGATTAACATGATGAATGCATGAGTATGTTTATAAACATGTGTGCATTTCAAGAGTGTCATGAGTCATGTTGCATGTGAAGCATCATGGTATGCATTCTTGTGTGTCTGATTCCTCGGAGAATCTGCAGAACCTCGTATGTTGCGATGGTTATATTGATTCCTCGGAGAATCTGCAGAACCTCGTGTGCCCTTGTGGGGTGTGAGCGATAGTTATTTATTGATCCCTCAGAGGATTTGCAGAACCTCGTATGTTGCGATGGTTATATTGATTCCTCGGAGAATCTGCAGAACCTTGTGTGCCCTTGTGGAGTGTGAGTGATGGTTATTTATTGATCCCTCAGAGGATTTGTAGAACCTCGTATGTTGCGATGGTTATATTGATTCCTCAGAGAATCTGCAGAACCTCGTGTGCCCTTGTGGAGTGTGAGCGATGATTATTTTTGGTTCTTCAATTGAACCTGCTGAAATGAGTCGGTACCGCATTTGCATCTGCATAGAGTCGTGTGTCGGTCTCTATGAGTTGCATGTTGTCATCTTCATATGATGCATTGGTGAAATAAACATGTTGTAAATGTTTATGTGAAAATAATGTGAATTATAGAAGTATGATTGTATATGCTTATATGATTTGCGGTAAATGAAACCTAATGTATATGTCATTGTTAGGAGAAGTGTGCATATGTGTATATATATATATATATATATATATATATATATATATATATATATATATATATATATATATATATATATATATATATATATATATATATATATATATATATATATATATATATATATATACACACACACACACACACACACACACGATATGTTGATGTGGGAGTGTTGAGTGTGTGAATTGATTGAGAAATGTGGCATATATGTATTTCATGATTGTTTATATACATAATTATATGCATTGTTATTATGGTAATATTTCTCACCCTTCTGCTGTTTTATGATGCTCTATGAGGCATTGCAGATTAGGATTGCTGGAGGTGTATTTTGGAGTATAGCTCCTTTTCTCTTGAGTCGGTCGCTCTGATATGTAACATCGGGTAGCTAGGCTTGTAGAGTATCTTCGTGATACATTATATATGTAATAGTTGATGATGTTTGGTAAACTGTGATCGATGTTATGAACAACCTAATGACGTGTACTTGTATTTTATCATGTCTTAAGTAATTCAATGTTTTAGTCTTCCGCTTTAACAGAAAACATGAATATGTTTATTTTAAGGACCATGCGTTTATTCTTTTTAGTTGAGATTTACCCCTTTTGAATTATTTCTTTATAAACATTAATATTCACGTGGTCGTTTCGTGAGTAATGTGACACACTTCTTTTATACCATGAAATAAATATACTCTGATGGAATTTTTAATCCGTGCCTAAATGATTTAATTGTGTTATTTGGGGGTATAGAAAGGGGGTGTTACACTAATCACTCTCTCCCTTATTCGAATCAACTAACAAATTTTCAAAATTTTGTTTTCCTTTTATTCCACTTCACTCGCTCATTTGATTCAAGTCATGATTGGCTCTTGATTCGAATCTAACCGACTTTTTAAACCATTTTACGTGCTTAATCTCAAGCACATGTAAAACCTTTTTTTTAATCATTTCTCACACAACATCTATCATTTTGATCATAACTTTTCAGTGTGATTTTAGTGAAAAATCAATTTTCTCTGTTTTTGAGTGTTCAAAGTCTTGCAATAAAATTCTTGCATCTTCAACTTCTTTTGGTTCAGATCTTGATAATGAGAGAGTTGTCATTGATTGAAGGAGACATGTTCTTGAAACTAATCGTTCTTGGAGATTTTGTTGAGTTTTTCAGGTTGTTAGAGAGATTGAGGTGATTGTCAATGGCGGTGACAAATTCCATTGAAAAGAAGTAGGTTCTTTTCTCCATAATTTCCTTATTAGTGATTGTCTGGAAGACTACGGATAAGGTGGCGTTCTTCTCAGATCTTCAAACAATTTCATCGCTCAAGGAATCGGTAGGATCAATGGGTTGATACACACGAAGATTTGGACCAGATAATACTGAAAGATTCAAGAAATGTAATTCTAGTAAAAATTATGTAGAAGAGTTTGGCAAGCGTGTTGTATACAAGTCAAAATTCAAATATGAGATTTATTTTTTTAGTTGTATTATGGGTTGGTGTTTATATGAACTCTTGGAAGTATTTGTCAAATAACAAGAAACTATGCAGATCCCAATGGGAAACCATTGAAGAATGCACATTGGTAAAACAAGGATGAACGTCGAAGCACTATAAATCTCGATGTTATCTCTCTCTCTCTCGTATTTAATTCTGTAGTATTTACATGCTTACTTTTTCTAATTCCAACATATTATATCGTTTGTTCATTGGTAGATACTTATTGCCAAAGGATTAGGTATTGTTGGAATGGGTATTTGGTTAAGTTAGTCCTTTGATTAATAATCTGAAATAAATTGACCTTAGAACTCTATCTATTGTATCATTGTGTAAAAACTTCTCGTGCATTATGTAATTGAATCAATCAATACCAAGTGTTTCATCATATTAATCTTTGGTATTTGTGAAACGATTCTTGTCAACTTAATCATTATTTGAATAATATAATTTTCATTTTCGCATCAAACTTTCCATTCGCAACTCATTTTTGAAAATACTATAATTTTGGAAAACAACGATTGAATTTTAATTTGGGTCTATTCACCCCCATCTATAAATTTTTTATGCTTCTATATTCACACCCAACACTTCCTCGTGCTAAAGACGAGGTATTTATAGAGACTTATGATCCTAGATTTAGAGGACTCATAAGAAGTTGTAATCATTCCACCTTGACTAGGGAAGTTGTAATCTCTCAACCTATACCTTTTTTCTACTTCTATATTCACACCCAACACTTCCTCATGCTAAGGATGGGATGTTTATAGAGGCTTATGATCCTAGATTTAGAGGACTCGTAAGAAGTTGCAATCGCTCCACCTTGACTAGGGGAGTTGTTGTCTGCCTACTTTTTAGGGAGTCATGGGAAATGAATTTTCACATGCATTTATGGATTAAGTAAACTCGTTATCCATATTTTCCCTTAGGGTGAACCCCTACTACATGAGGGAGACACATCGTGAGGCATACACTTGGTGAAGGCAAGACAGATGTCACCCCCACTTGTGGGACTTGCCAATATATCACTACACAACCCATTGAGCACAATAGATTATAAAAGGTGAAGTGTTTTAAGCTTATCATTTCTTTTAGTTGAACCGTATAGTTAGGGGTGAGTCTTTCAGGTAAAGGTGAGTCTCTCAGCTAAGGGCAAGTCCCTTAGTTAGAGGTGATTCCCTCAATCAAGAAGTGAGTCCCTCGGTTAGGAGGGCAAGTGCCCTTAATTAGGATGAGTCACCATCCATGCCAGGTGTCTCCTGAGTAGCTTGTATGTCTAATGTAAAACATTAATCAAATGACCTTAGAGATGTCAAAACGCTAATTAACTACGAACGCTTGATCGTTTAATGGGAAAGGAGTGTGCATAACATTTAATGCAACTCATGATGATTTTCTTGGGGAAAACTAGTCTAGCCTTTTTCTTTACATGTGTCCTTAATGTGTGGAACACCTTCCACTCTCTGCAACAATTACTCGATTAAGCATGTATGTTATTTATGTTATTGGTTTCTCCCTATAAAGGGCCCTGACATACTTTTCAGGAAAACCTTTTCCTTTTTCTTCCTTTTTATTTAATCGAAGGAAATTTATAGGCGCAAAAGTGCTTCTTTGTGTTTGGATAGGAAAGAAAGAGATTATAAGGTTCGTCATTCTCTCAAGGATCTAAGCACTGCAATTTTTAACCTCTTCCCTCTCGTGCGTAACAAATGGCTAAGAAGAAAGTGAAATATGTTAATGTTTGAGACATTGTGTCTATATGGGCCTGTTTGTTTTAGCTTAAAAAAATAGATTTTTCTTTGTATTTTTGAAAATGAATTCTACAAAAACGTTTTTGAAAATATTACAAGTTTTTTTTAATTTTTTTTTATAAATTAAAAGATTAATTTTGACATTTTATAACCTAAACATACATTATTGAAGATAAAAACATAGTCAAAATCACAATTTTAAAAAAAATTGTATCAAAAAAATGATTTTTATGAAAAACTATTTGAAATAACTCCAAAATTAAGTGACTTTTTGAAATTTTGATATAAAAAAAATCGATAAAATGATGAAATAACTAAAATAACATTTTAAGAATAACCATGCGAACCAAATTTTCATTTGAAGCTTTTCCGAAAAATTTCTTTGTAACTTTTTATACACTAAAATATGTAACACTATAAAAATCATTAAAAAAAAAGCCAAAACAAACGGGTCCTATATTCAAGTTCCGACATGATTATTAAGTTTCGTTAGGATATTGAATTTTCCAGTACAGGACACGAATAATACCTAATCCTGGAGCTCTATTTAGAATTGAAAAAAGCCAACACGGTCACCATGGATGGTTCATATGCCCCTTATTTCTACTTGCATCTTCCTGTTATTCAAAAGTTAGGACTCTTGATTCCCTTTACGCCTTTTGAGGCAGATTTTCTAGAGACGGTGCCCCTTCTTAGATCACGCCCAACGCGTAGAGTATTCTCAGGGCCTTCAAGATCATCTATTGTAATATGGGTGTCACCCGTACTATCGGGATATTATGGCGTACAAATCCTCCCTATATGTAATTGGATAACTTTAGAGGTAATCTTGTATACTAAATAGTAGTATTTAACACAACATCAATGTTATGCTTACACCCTCTTTACATATATACCGTATGTACTGTTCACAAATAGGGTGAACAGTGAAACCGTACATGAATATTAGTGTGAATAGTGTCATGTGAACAATAATTGTGAATAGTGTCTGTGAATAGTTCTTAAACAATAACTTTTAATAGTAAATTAAAGTTGATTAATAAAATATAAAAATTTAATGAAGTAATAAAGTTGGTTAACAAACACTCAGATATTAAAAATAATTTTTACTAGTAAAATAAAGTTGATTAATACAATATAAAAAGTTGGTTAATAAACGTCTAGATATAAAAAAAAATTTAGTAAAAAAAGAAAGTTGGTTAATGCAATGTAAAAAAGTTAGTTAAAAAATATATGAAATTGATTAATAAATGTTTAAATATAATAAAAAATTAATTTTTATATTTAAAAAACTTATTATTATTATAATATTGTTTGTATAATTTAGGATAAGAATAAAATATCTCTTAACACAATTGTAATCTATAAATCCTATAGACTTGAATAATAGAAAGATACCCAAGCCTACTGCAATAGGAGACGTAGGCACAATCGGTTGTACTTCGTAATCAAATCTTGTGTGTTCTTTGTTTGAGTTTTTTCCCCGTATTTGTTTGCTTTTGAACCGGGTTGTTATTCTAACAACGAGTCATTCTGAGTTTATTGTCCTTTTCAGAATGAGCTGGAAGCAGACCTTGAAGAATTAGAGAGCGTTGAGTTGGAAGAACAACTTGTTCAGCCAGCAACTACAGCTACTGCTGCCACAACGTGCGTCCCATCTGGGCGGCAGGAAATCTACACACACCGTTCCTGCAACGTCGACTCCTGAGGAAGATAAATTGGTAGCATGTTGGGATGGCACTTTGATGGGTGGTTATGTGTTATCTATGCATTAGTTTCTTTCATCTGAACTGATGTTGCATTTAGTATGTCGACTAAGTGACATGTTTATGTCAAATTTTCATGTTTTGCTTAAGCAAAAATTATATTAGGTAGTTGTTCTATATGTTTTTTCCGCTGCTAGAATTCTGCTAGCTTTGTTATTCATGAAGATAAGTGTCTCCACAACATATTGTAATATGTAATTAAAGACTATGATATGGAGAATTATGCTTCTCTCCTTCTGCTTTGTATGTGTGAAATTATTGAACAGATGTAGATAAGCTGAAAAAGAAGATAAACATAGCAGTCCCCTTTAATGCTTTTCTTATTGATTTGTTTGAACCCTTCTTCCTCTTCGACTGCCCCCTTGTATGTATCGGGTGAGCCTCCCCTTCTTGATCAGCTCTTTGATCGCATCTTTCAAATGGACGCGTTCATCGGTGTTGTGGCCATGACTCTTATGAAAATGACAATACATCGTTTTGTCGGTCTTTGCCAATTCCTTTACCGGATATGGGTTTCTTATCCCGACTTTCTTGAAGTCGCTATTTGCACAATCTTGTAGAATTTTTTCTCTTCAAGTGTTCAGAGGAGTATAAGATGTGAACTTGGCTCGAGCTCCCATGTCCCCATCGGCCCACGACTATTGTTTTCTCTCTCTGGTCCCCGACCGTTTCATGGGTTTCCCGCTCCTCGATCTTTCTCTACCTCATCGGCCATAATTTCTTCTTCATAATTGATGGAGGGCTGGACCCTAAGCCGATATTAGCACAATCTTGTAGAGTTTTCTCTCTTGAAGTGTTCAAGGGAGTATAAGATGAGAATTTGGCTCGAGATCTCCTGTCCACATTGTCCCAACGGCGCTTGTTGTATCTCTCTCTGATTCCCAACCGTTTCTGGGTTTCCTGCTCCCTAACCTTTCTTAACCTCTACGGTTAGGCTCTTAGTTAAGATATAGTTTAAGCTGCATGCCCCTTTTAGCCATATCTTCTTCCGGAACATACAACTCAGTCTCAATCCCTTTTTAAATATTCAACACTTTAACGTGTCATTCGTGCCCCTACTTCTACTACTATTTTGGTGAACCGATCAATGTACTCTCGCATAGTCTCCTTCTTCTTTTACTGAATCCCACTGAGTTTGACTATCATAGCGGGTTGCCACTTTTAAGTAGAGACTTGATTGGCAAAAGAGTCTCAAAGTTTCCTCAAGGAGTTTATGCTTCCATTTGGGAGGGCCTTGAACTATATCATTGCGTCTCCGTTGAGAGTTAACACAAATATTTTCCATTTCACGCCCCCAGGACATGGAAGTAGTCGAGTATGGTGTTTACATGCTCATTTGGATCTCGTGATCAATCATAGTTGTCCAGCTTGAGAGGTTTCTCGAGAAATTTTGGGATCTTGCTATCGAGGATGCGCCTCGAAAATGGAGTTCTTTTTACTCTATGGAGCATATGCTTCAACGTCGTGCCTTTCCTTTCTTCGAGAGTAGCATGATGGTGAGTGATGGGGATGATGGATCTCCGATGGAGTGTGACTGCCTCCTTTTTCCCAGACTCGTGCGACGAGGTATGATGTTCTAGACACCGGGTACGATCAGGGGATCTAGGGATTGCTATGCGTGGGAGAAGGTGTCAACGGAGACTGGTTCTGGTTCAACTTCCTGATTGCCGCACAAGGTCGCCTTGCATACAAAATGATCACTTGAAGGAGTGTAAATTTTCTTTGATTCTAAGTACTTTTTCAACTAACAAGTGTGAATTATGTTGTTGCACCATGTTATAGACACCGTGGAGCAAATCACTGGCCCTCGCATACCTAGATTTACTTGCAGCTGTTAGAGGATCTGAAGCATCTCTTGTATTGGAACCGGCAGTTGCGATGGGATTGCTTTGAGATCTGGCCATGGATTGGTTGTTGAAAAGACTGTAAAATCGAGAGGACTTGGAATGTGCCTTGGTTGATTGTCACAGGGACTAGATTTTATGGTGTAAGAGCGGAAGGAGAAGTCACCAGGAGAGGCTCGTCCTCGACCATAAGAGGAAGCAGAGTCTCTTTCATAAGGTCGGGAACATTGATTATTGTAGCGGCCACATCGGCGACATGATTGAGTAGCTTTCAAAGTGTCCATTGATTCAAGAGTTTGATCGATGATTCACACTAGAAAGAGATCGATAATTCGAATAAGAAAGAAATATGATGTTTGGCGAATAGCGGTGAAGAGATGGTGGTTTCTCGTGGAATTTCATGGGAATTAGATGTCAAATTCTCACATACGGCACCACTGTTCTGTTCAGGAACCAAAAATAGTTGATGACAGAGTGAAACAAGGCTCAGATACGGTGGGACGTATTAACAACAAGGTGGAGCGTGGTGGACCTACAAAATTTACACTCCAACGTTCAAGTTAGTGGAAGAATGAGAAGTAGTTAGAATGTTAACTTAGAGTGCAGAGGCACCGAAAACTTCTGTTTTATTTATTGATGCGTTAACATAACAAGAATTATAAACTGCTTAATAAGGCTGTAAGCCACTAACAATATATTCCTAAAATTCAGCACCCACTACTTACTCAATCAAATATCCCTAAAGACTAGGACAAACTCAAACAAATCAGTTACCAACATAAATAATATAATAAATTAATATTTCTAATATTCTCCCTTAAACTGAAAGTTTTCAAACATTCAGTTTATCACACACTCCCAACAATGCTCCGAGCTTCTGAAATGCAGCCAACTTCAATGGCTTGGTCATTATATCGGCAATTTGGTCTTCACTTCTGCAGTAGTGAAGTTGATGTTGCTGGAAGGGGCAATATTATTTTCAAGGCCAAGGGAAATAAAAGTCACAAGATCTCCGATGTCTTCTTTGTCCCAGAATTGAAGACCAACTTGATTAGTCTAGGACAACTTCAAGAAAAGGGGTACGAGATTCTGATCAAGAATGGTGTTTGTCGGGTTCAAGACGAAAAATTAGGGTTGATTGCTCAAGTTAAAATGACAGATAATCGGTTGTTTCCGTTAAATCTGCATAGATCCACCGATTCTTGTTTCTCAGCAAAGATTCAAGACTCAACATGGTTATGGCATTTTCGCTATGGTCATCTCAATTTTGGAGGATTGAAAACACTGCAGCAGAAAAATATGGTGACAGGTCTTCCGGAAATCGCACCTCCAACTCAGATTTGTGAAGATTGTGCTGTCAGCAAGCAACATCGAGACTCTTTTCCATCTGGAAAATCCATCAGAGCCAAGAAAGTGCTAGAGGTGGTTCATTCGGACATTTGTGGCCCTCTAAATCCAATCTCGAATGGAGGTAAACGGTACTTCATTACTTTCATTGACGATTACAGTAGGAAGACATGGGTGTATTTTTTGAAAGAAAAATCTGAAGCATTTGATGTTTTCAAGACATTTAAAGTGTCTGTTGAAAAGGAAAGTGGATGTGTGATTACGGTTCTGCGAACAGATCGTGGTGGAGAGTATACGTCGCATGAATTCGCAAAGTTTTGTGAGAATCATGGAATTCAAAGGCAGCTTACAGCAGCATATTCACCTCAGCAAAATGGTGTTTGTGAGCGGAAAAATCACACTATTATGAACATGGTTCGAAGTTTGCTAAATAGAAGTGGAATCTCTAAAACTTTTTGGCCCGAAGCAGTGAATTGGAGCGTCCATATTTTGAATAGAAGTCCGACCTTTTCTGTTCAAAATATGACTCCTGAGGAGGCATGGAGTGGAAACAAACCAGCTGTCAATCACCTCAGAATTTTTGGGTGTGTTGCCTACGCTCATGTCCCGGATCAAAGAAGAACAAAACTTGAAGACAAGGGGGTGAAGTGTATTTTTCTTGGTATTAGTAATCAGTCAAAAGCATATAAGCTTTATAATCCTAACACCAAGAAGATTATAATTAGCCGTGATGTGATATTTGATGAACAAAATTTTTGGGCAGCGAATAAGAGTGTTGTTGTGCATCAAGAGAAACTGGTGGATTTTGATGAAATTGAAGATGAGCAGCCTGAAACTTCAAGTGTGCAGCACCGGTCCACACAACAGCAGCCCGCAGAAACAGCAGCTAATAATTCTGTGCAGACTCTTGGCTCACCAGCAACATTAATTTTGGAGTTGTCGCCGAATTTGACGGTGCTCAGAAAAGACTCATCCAAATCTGAAAATATTGTCTTATCACCGCACATGTGATTGCTGCAGCCCGTATCCAAATACCACAGATTATCTGGAATTTCCTCTGTTACATTGCACACCATCAAGAGAGATTCCTCTTCTTCTCTTTCTGCAAAGTTGGTCCTTTCTCCATTTTGGCAATTCAAGTAAGTTCTACATTCATTCTGATAATGACCATATTTATGACAGCGATAGCACTCAACATTAGATTTTGGTCGACAATTGTTTGAATGATTACCTCCACGATAGCCCATTCGACCTCTTCCTCTTCCTGAGTTGTCTAAATTCTGGTGGTTGGCGGGATTGTTGCTATGGTTGCTGCTACGACCATTATCGCCTCTACCGTAACCGCCTCGACCTCTTCCTCTGCCCCTGCCCCTGTCTCGGCCTCCTCTAAAATTAGAGGTATTTGAATAAGTCGAGGCTTTAAGTGCTTGCTCCTCTTTGTCTTGTTTGCTGATTTTATTCTCATGAACCAACAAGGAACTTTGCAATTCATCAATCGTGAGTGAATCAATATCTTTGGATTCTTCAATGGAACAAACAACAAAATTGAACTTAGTTGTCATTGATCTAAGAATCTTCTCAATAATGGTCACATCATCCATCTTGTCTCCATGAATTCTCATTTTGTTGGCGATGATCATCGTTCTTCCAAAGAAATCTGTGACAGACTCGTCCGACTTCATGCGTAAAGTCTCAAATTCACTCCGTAGGGCTTGAAGCTGCACTCGTCTTGCCCTAGCGTTCCCTTGAAATTTCTTCTTCATTGAGTCCCAAATCTGTTTGGAGGTTTCTTTGCTGAGAATCGTCTCCAAAGTTGCTCGATCTATGGCCTGAAACAAGTAGTTCTTGACTTTAAGATCCTTGAGTTTCAGTGCCTCAAATTCTGCCTTCTGCGCATCTGTTTGAACTGCTCCCTTCACAGGCTCTGTAAATCCGGAGTCAACGACTTGCCAATATTCTTTGGATCTCAAGAAATTCTCCATTAACATGCTCCAATGGTCGTAATGACCATCAAAACGAGGAATTGCAGCCTGCACAAAATTCTCATTGGAAGATGCCATCGATGATGTTTTCGCTCAAATCTCACTGTGTTTCACTCAGATTTTTTTTTCTAAATGAACCAGCTCTTGATACCACTGTTAACTTAGAGTGCAGAGGCACCGAAAACTTCTGTTTTATTTATTGATGCGTTAACATAACAAGAATTATAAACTGCTTAATAAGGCTGTAAGCCACTAACAATATATTCCTAAAATTCAGCACCCACTACTTACTCAATCAAATATCCCTAAAGACTAGGACAAACTCAAACAAATCAGTTACCAACATAAATAATATAATAAATTAATATTTCTAATATAGAATGTGTGAATCTTGGTGCGTCAGATGTGTGCAAAACTTTATATATACAAGGCGGTTAGAACTGCTTTCACTTAATCCAGGGTTTCGTATGGATCACCGTCGATTAGATCTAGAGGTAGGAAGTTGATAGGAGGTCGGAATTATGCGCTACGTGTTTGAGTGAGGTCGTACATCAGAACAATTTAATACTCTAATAAATTTGAATCACACTACACAATTTTCATATCAATTTATCATTTTTCATAAAACAATTTTCACTTATTTTTATAATTTTACCAAAGTAACTTATAATCTCAACTTATAACATATAAAAAATAATTTAAATTTATTTTATCTTTTATTATAAAAATAGTTTATATAAACATATAAGTAAATAAGTTGTTTATTGATAACTTATTGATTAGTATTGCTCTAGATTTTGAAATTAAAGAAAAAAGTAAGCAACATTGCTCCCTAAGATAATTTGGAACCATCTTTTTTTATCAAGTTAGTTTTCCTTAAGTCATCTTAGGGCACACCAAACCAAACAATACTTACATAATTCTGAAGGCAAAAAAGTCCATGCCTTTTTTTCATATGCAAAACAACATGACTGCACATTAATATCCAATATATCTATTTTTGGCAGAGTTTCTCAGAGTGGCTGCTGAAGAAGCTGGATTGATAGCTTTTCTTATCTTAGAGACATTCCAAGCAGTATTAGCAGCATGTCCTGCACTTGCAAATACATGTTCTGTAGCTTCCCCTGCATCTTCCCCGTACCTATATAACCAAAACTTACCTATATAAGTTATAAACTGAAATGCTATTTGTAATAGTATCTCAAACAATGTTAAAAAGCTCTTGAAATTTATGTTAATAATGTAGTGCTTTTTACCTGTTAGAAACCATTCTTGTTGCAGCTTGAGAGGTAGCAGAAAAAGTTTGTTTTTCGGCTGCTTCTGCTGCTTCAAAAACCTTGTCTGTTGCATCAAAAGAGAATATAGTAATAAAGTTGATACTAAACGGTCCGGTTCCCACACACCTAAAGGTTGAACTAATTGACAGACTAATCAATTTTCAGATGAATCAGTCGGTTTGGCCTAATTCTAAAAACACTAAATTTATAATTTTTATTTGTTATTCTTACACTATACTTAACTCTCATGTAAGTAACAAGTTAGTTTGAAGAATTAATAACTAACTTGTTACACAAGCTACCAAAAATAGTTAAAGTTACTTAGGTGCCAAAACTAGTTTGTTATGGTAGTTAGAGGTTGTTAGTAACTTATGATACCATACCGATGTTCCACCATAACAATCATGTATATCATGTACCTTGTTATATAAGTCTCTTGTACCATTCATTCATAATCAATGAAGCATCACCATTTCTCATAACAGTTATTTCATAAATTCAAAGAGAAAATTGCTCAATCCTTACAACTTCGAGAAACAGAAGGTCGATTTCCATTATAATGAAAATCATGCTATTTGTTAGTCTTATATGATCAGCAACTTTGGTTATATGAAAAGAGTTTTACTTACTAACTGCATCAAGGGAAGCCAAAAGAACCTCTCCTGGGAGCATCTTTAGGAATGCCTGTCCAGGTTGAGATTTAAGCACAGGAGTCATCAATGAACCACTCACTATTCCAACACCATTGAGTAATGTTTTTGATAACTTTTCTGTCATATTTGTAAGCTTTCTCACACTATATTGTAAACAAATGAAAAACTAAGTTAGTTTTCACATCATCTCAAAACTAATTACAGATCAGGATCGTCATAAGTTTTCAGAGATGATGTGTAGGTTAAACACAGTTTAATTATGGCGAAACAAATAAGGATCCTATTTTGCCGCGGTTTAGTCGCGACAAATATTTTAGAGACCCTATTTATGCACGGTTTAATCGTGTCAAATTTGTGGTAGTCCACTTGCACATCTTCAAAGACGACCATATTATATACTATTATTTGTATGATATTTCAAATAGATACGAATAAAGTCAAATATTTTTAATGATTAATCGATTATCAAATTTTGAATACCGTATGAGATTTTCATTCATTCTGTTATTCTTTGTGGCAGCAGAAGTTTTGTTGTTCATATTTTCTCTAACCGTGCCACCATTTTTCTTATCTGAAGCACTATTTAAGATGGTTTGTCCTCCTTTTTGGACCTGATTTCAAAACAACTTTTAGATTAAGCAAAAAAAAGTATTATTAAGAAACAACTTACACATAAGCACTTATATGATAAGTGTTTATGCAACTGTTTAACCAAACCTGATTGGTGTAAGCGTTACTACACATGAAGATACCCTTAACAATCTGACCAGTTCCACCAGCAATAGCCTTAGCAAGAAAATGATTATAATCTTCAACACATGGAGCAAACTCTTCCCAATCAAGATCACTCTTCTTCTTACTCAACTTCAAATCAGAAAAGCAAGAGTGTTCCTTAAGAAAAGTATCAACCAAAGCCATGCTTCCATAAAACTCTTGTGGAAAAGTAACACCATAGCTAAGAGGCTCAACACAATCTTTCACAGCCAATGAAAAAAGGTAATGAAGAGAATCAACTTTCACTACTGGTTCATCTTTTGTTAAAGGAAACTGAACATTGTTTCCTATTTTAATGATTGTTGCTAACGAAACATTGTCGTCGAATATTTTGATGATCATGAATTGTCCTTGAGTAAGTTCATGTGCTTCTCCTTCATCCATTAGATAAACCCTACATCCTGGTATTTGTATTAGGGTCTCTTGTCTGAGAGTGGTTCTTTTTGGTTTTGTTGAGAATTCTGCAGAAGAAGCTATAGGTATCATCATGGTGTTTTTTTCCGTTTGTGGAAGAGTTTTGGAGCCACGAAAACAACAACCCATGTTTGTTTTTGATGTGTTTTGTTTTTGGGACCGTTTGGAATATGAATGGAGATAGAGATAGTAGGAACTTTTTGGTATATATTCTTAGATTTATTCTATTCTTTGTGATTGGTGATTAATATATGGTATCAAGTTACAATGCTACTTTGTGTGGAATTTGGAAATGGAATGTGTGAGAAATTTGAGAGCTTGTTGAACAATCTACATTAGCATCAAAGTTTGTCATCTTAGGGTGACAGAAAAATATGCTTCATTATATATTCTGCATTATTCTTTTTCTTTCTCTACCATTGCTTCTCATATTCTTTTATGAGTTTAATAACTTTGTGGATATGGCTATGTAAATATAGAAGTGTAATCATATTTCATTTTGTTATAAGAACCAATTTATAGTGTGAGATGGTTTTGGAAAGAGATAAGATTTCTAGTGTAATTTAATTAGAGGGGGCAATTGGATTTATTAAGGCAAAATCTATCTAATTCATTCATCAAAAAATTCGTCCACTACATAAAAAATAAGTTAATGGATTGGATTAAATCCATCCAACATATTTTAAGTATCCAATGGATTATTTTTATTTTCGTTAGATTTATTTTTAAAAAAATAATTAAAAAATAGATTGTTTTAAAGAAAGAATTTCAACAAAAAAATCAAAAATTTTCAAAAAAAAAAACGAATTTTTTTAAAATTAAAATATTGATTTTTTGGAAAATACAAAAAAATTTGAATTTTCTCAAAAAAAAACCAATTTTTTTCGAAAATTAAAATATCATTTTTTTTTCTTAAAAATACAAAATATGGTTTTTCTTAAAACAAAAAATTCAATTTTTTCATGAACATATTTAAAAACATTTTTTTTAAAATACAAAAAATGAATTATTCGGAAAAAAAAATACGTTTGCTTTTTCGAAATAAAAAAAAAGGATGGATGAATATCTATCCATTAAAAATATGTTAATGGATGGATTAGATGAATTTTATTCTTAACGTATGAATTAGATTGAATAATTTTTTAAAAAAAATTAGTGGATTGTTAATGGAATAATGGATTGTTTTGATTCATCCATTAACAATCTATATTCATTCAATCCATCTATTTTTCCATCCTTAAATTTAACTATTCTTGTAAATCATAATTTTTGGATTGGTATTGTTCTGGTCTGGGCCCGACCTCGGCCCAGCCCAATATTACGCTCGGCCCAATAGGCAAATTGGCCACGCCGGGCACGTGCGTCCCGCAGGACGGGCAGAACACGCCACCGGACACAGGCGACGCGTCCCCCATCAGCTCGTCATTCCATCTCATCGGCCGAACAGGACACCGCCTGACGCATCGAAGCAAGGCCGTGGGTCCTCCCCAACCTCGCGAGCTCCCCTCTGCGGGGAGGACAACGTGCTCGGCGCACGTTCTCCACGTGCTCCCCTCCGCGGGGACACGTCACCAACCAACTGCCCACCTCCGAAAGAGCAGGTCAAACCCACTTTCCGGAGATCTAGGAGCGGTTGGACTAGGGCGAAGACCGCGTCCTGGTCTTCACTACGCCACGTAAGCCCTAGCAGTCATTAGGGTTGGGCCTGGTCATCCAGTCCAGCTCAAATGATCGTTGGCCCAGCGCTGGGGTCTCTCTATAAATACCCTCTTCCTCAAGAGGGTCAGGTAACGCATCTTCTTACCCCTTTTTTGTACTTCGCCATCGCTCTGCCCAACTTCTCACTTTGGCATCAGAGTGTTTTGCAGGTACACCCCCTTCTCTTTCTCATCTCCGGTGAGCAAGCAGCAGTCCAACTGAGTGTGGCCAGCCAGTGATCCCCTTCTGATCAGGTCAGATCAGGTATAAATTGGAGTGTGTAACTTCATAAACTATTTTATATAAAAACTCACTTTAAACTATAATTAAATATAAATCATTACATTCAATTCACCTTTAAAACTTCTTAAATGTTTATTAGATATTGTTAAGTAACTACAAGTTGGTTAATATTAGTTACAAATTAGTTAAAAAGTGTAGATATGATTATTCTATAAAGTTCATTATACACCGGATGAAATTGAAATAGATTAGAACAAAAACGTGAATATAGATTAAAGTAGTGAATTAGTTAAAAAGTGTAGATATGATTATTCTATAAAGTTCATTATACACCAGATGAAATTGAAATAGATTAGATGAATATAGATTAAAGTATTGAGAAACACAAATTTTGTTCAAACACTTCAAATAAATTACTTCCGTGTGCAACTATAGAGTAGGTATAGTTTCTTTTATTTATGTCTTATGAATTGTATAAAATTACAATGCTACAGGCCATATATAATATTAATTTGGCTTAATTGCAACTGTGATCCTCCTGTTTTGTGTTTTTTTGAGTTTTGATCCCCCCATTTTAAAAACCACGATTTTGGTCCCTTTTTTAGGTTTCAAGATTAATATTAGTCCCCTTGTCATTTTAAGTCATGATTTTAATGAGGTGGCACGTTGAATGCTGATGCGGCATTTCCATGTCATTAACTTAAATATTATTTAATTTTCACAAATTTAATAAACTAAAACATAAATAAAAAACCTCATTAACTTTAATATTATTTCATTTTCATCTTCAACCCATTGTAATCATTTTCATCTTCCCATTTCTTCACGAACGAATGTAACCCAAACTCAGTTCTTCTTCCCATTGTAACCCATTTTTCTCAACAAACCCATTCCAACCCTCCTATTTACCAACATGTCCGGAATGAATTTATCTTTTTCCTCAACAAACCAGTCTGAGTCTGGTATAAGAAGAAGAGGTAATAGATGTTAGTGTGAGCTTGAGTCACCGTTGATGACGTCATGGACATACGATAATCCCGGAAGAAGATTTCATGGGTGTGGTAATTTTAAGGTGATGAGAAAAAAAGGATGTAATTACTTTCAGTGGGTTGATAAAGACATGAACAGTCATGTTAAAGATGTGATAAGATCTTTGAAAGACAAGAATGAGGAGCTCATGGATGTGATTAAGGACATCAAGAAAAATGAAGATTTGTTGAAGATGAAAATTAGGTTTATGTATTATTTTGTGGGGTTATCTTTGATGTTTGTCTTTTTAATTGTGTTTGCATTAGTTGCAACACATGTACTCAAATGATGTAATGTCAAGTGTTGTAGTTACTTTGATGTTTATGTAGTTTCCAAATGAACTAATTTCAAATGAAGAGTTATGATTGTCTGTGTTAATGAAGAGTTATGTTGTAGTTACTTTGATTGTCTTCAAATGATGTTTATGGAGCATTAATCTGCAGATTACAAATTTGTCTGTAAAACAAGAGAACTGAATAAGCAGATTACAAATTTCCTGCATAAGCAGATTAATTATCTGTGTAACAAATTTTCTGCAGAAAGATAGTTAGAAACAAATTTCCTGCATAAGCAGATTAATTGATTCTACGGAAAGTGATTTTACTTACACGGCTAGAATACTTTTCAAGAACGTAAACAAAACTTCGAGTTGTTTCAAGTTGGTAAGCCCTTGTACGATTACAACTGGTATAAGGAACAAGATTGTGAAAAGAATACACACAACTATAACCACCAACTTAGAAATCCAATGTTTCATGAAAGATTCCGAAAAGAAAGGCCAGTAAACATCATGAGGTTGCGGAGCAGGCTCGGTAATCCACTGAGTTGGATTGATTGATGGTTGCAAATGGAAAGCAGTTGCAGCAGCGTAACGCGACTTGAAGAACACAAACGTAGCTCGAGCCTCCTTCAACACCGAACAACAATTCACATTAACAAAATGAAATGCATTTATAGAATCTGTTCTTTTTGGTATCTATTTATGTTATGCAGGAATTAGTTTGGAGTATGATAAACTCAGTTGATGTAATTAGTTAGTTTGATAGGTTAGTGTAATTGAATTTTGAAATGGTTAGCATGAAAACTGTTATGAACTGCAGCTGTAGTTAGAATTGAAACTAAGTTACCTGTAATGTATTGATTCAGTTAATTTGTTTTGAAAAGGCCAGTTGATGTAATTAGTTAGTTTCATAGGTTAGTGTAATTGAATTATCAAATTAGCTTAGAATTTATGTGTCATGTGGCATACTGGCATTGTACATGCTCAAAATTGGGCTAATATCTTTTTCATTTTTTTTCCTGCTACAACTGCTTTGAAGTACTAGTCACATTTAGAGAAGAATTTGACACAGTAGTAAAGAACACTCCATAACATATCTGTTATCAAAAATTAACAGTGAATGTATACACTTCATAACAAGACCGATGTATCATTACATTGACGGCAGCATTAAAGACAACATATTTTAACAAAAAGACATTGAGTTGTTTGGTCATAACATATGCTATAGCAGCATCACAAAAAGTAAAGCAAAACATATAACTATTCTTGGGTTGGTGGCGGTGCTTGCGACCCTCCGTCTACAATAGTTTCTCCCACTTCCTTGCCCGACTTGTCACCATTTTTTTAGATTTTTTGTTGCCACCTTTAGGAATCACTCTCCCCGCAGCTCGCTTCCCTTTACACGTTCGTTTGTTATGGTCAAAACTCCCACATTTCTTGCACTTGACAGTTTGAAGAGTTCTAGGCAGTGTATTTCTTATCCTCGGTTCATCATTCGCCTTGTTACGATTCTTCTTAGGACGACCGATAGATCTTCGCATGACTGAAGGGCATATTGGGTTAGCAACATTAACAGGCCATAGTTGTGGGCCATTGGTTGGCATGATGATATGGCTATAAGTAGCTAGAACAGTAGAGTTCCTAGACAATATGACACAATGATTTTAGTTAATGTACAAAAAAGATGAATGTAAATGAACATAATATATAAGTAGGTGATACCTATAGAATGATGAAACGTAATCTTCGGGCTCCTTCTTGTTATACCATATGCATGCAATAGCATGACAACATGGTATTCCACTTAAATCCCACTTCCTACAACCACATTTCTGTTGAAGCAAGTTCACAGCATATGTCTCAACACCGTTTGAAACTTCGAATATAACAAAGTCATCATCTGCATGCCATGTTGCAATCCATCCTTCTGCTTCCCTCTTTGTTTTTTCCAAGACTTTTTGAATGTTAGGACTTGTAACACCTGTGCACCTACTTAATTTCTCCTTTTGAGCAAATATTCTCACTGTTATGTAATGTTTGATTCCTTCAAGTAGTGAAATGATTGGCTTATCTCTATACTCCAAGATTGCATGATTAAAAGCCTCATACATATTGTTGACTTGCAAATCACATTGTGTGTCTGTTTTGAAATGAGACCGAGTCCAACATGCAGCTGGGACATCCATCATGTCTTTCCAAGCATTAACATTGAGCTCTTTCATATGATTCATTGCTCTTTCCCATGCAGGAATTGTTGTGGCTCTAGCTGCCCACCATAAATCCTCCTTCATAAATATCCCCGGATATTTCTTTCTCCAATTGCCATACAAGTGTTTAACACATAGTCTGTGTTCAACATGTTGGCTTGTCTCAAGAATAGCCGGTACCAATCCCTGAAATAACAACATATATCAGTATATAACAGCAGTAGCATTGTATATAACAGCATTGTATATAACTTCTAAGCATTGTATATAACTTCTAAGCATTGTAACCATTTATAAGTACCACACCAAATTAAAAGTACCTCACCAAATTATAAGTACCACACCAACATCTCAACAGGAAGCATGCAACAGTATATAGCAGTACCAATTACAAATTCCACTAACTTCCTAACAATATTTTCATTCTAATAATTCACTACAAAATCGAGCTAACATCAAGCAGCAGCCCATTTAACATCCTAACAGTATTTTCATTCTAATAATTCACTACAAATTCGAGCTAACAATTGCTAACAATATAAGTTATAACCTTCCTATCCCAAGCATAACATAATTTTCCAAGCTACAACAGACTATTATTGCAAATCCACCTGAGCAGTTATAATTAGCAGTTATATAATTAGCAGTTATAATTAGCAGTTATATAATTAGCAGTTATAATTAGCAAGCTACAACAGAATTTTTCCCAAGCTACAGCAAAATTTTTCCCTTCTGTATATAGCAGTATAACATCTATCCAAGTTCCATTCTAGCCAAGTTCCATTCTAGCAGCATATAACATCTATCCAAGTTCCATTCTAGCAGCATAACAGATTGATTTTTTATCCTTTAAATTCTAGCATTTCTGTATAGCATTCTTAAATTCAACATCAGTATCCTTTAAATTTTGGAACAGTATCCTAATAGCATTTCCATATAAGTACCTAATATCCTAATAGCATTTCCATATAAGTACCTAATAACATTCTTAAATTTTGGAACAGACTTATGTTATATTTGCAATAAGTACCTAATATCCTAATAGCATTTCCATATAAATACCTAATAGCATTTCCATATAAGTACCTAACAGCATTGTATTTAATTAGCAGTTATAATTAGCATTGTATATAGCAGTACTGTAAATTTAGCAGTACTTATAATTAGCAGTTATAAGTACCTTCTATTGATCTGATATAAATCCATATTTGTTGTCTTGTATAGATTGCAAGTCTTCTAATAACAAATTAAGGAACCATTTCCATGAGTCTTTCGTTTCAGCTTCCACTACGGTATAAGCGATTGGATAAATCTTGTTATTTCCATCCTTACCAACAACACCTATTAACTGACCTCCAAAGTCCCCTTTAAGAAAACAAGCATCCAGTCCTATTAGAGGCCTACACGTTGTTGCAAACGCTGTCTTACAAGCTTCTAAGCATACATATATTCTTTCAAAGACAGGATCACCATCTGAATCAACACACTTAATTTTAACAGTGGAGTTTGGATTTGACTTTAACAACTCCTCACATAGCTTCTAAGATGTGTGAATTGTTCACGACCAGCACCTTGAATCAATTCCATTGCCTTTTTCTTGGCTCTATAAGCTTGATCATTTGACAACTTCACCCCCCACTTCTTAATAGCTTCTGCAATCAGCCCTTTGGTTTTTATTTCAGGAGTGTGTCTTATGGTGTACACAATTTGGCGACCCAACCAATCCGTTTTTGCTTGTCTATTTTTGGCTGTCCTATAACAGCCATGACGATCAGTCAAGCTAACAAGTTGCCAATATTGATTGGTAATCCTCATGCTAAACCTAATATGAAATGGACAACCATCTACACACTTGACAACCATTCTCTTATTGTCATTTTTCTTAAATACAAGATTCTTCTTGTTCTTCATAGCATACTCCTTTATGGCATCTTTGATTTGTTGTTTATCCTTGAACATCATCCCTACTTCAAGTTTTGTGGGTTCCCTAAAGATTGGAAACTTTGTCGTATCACCTTCAGCATCACTACCGGGTGGAGTTTGAAGCACATCTGAATCACTACCATTATCGGAATTATCATCCAACTTTGAAGGTTTTTCTGCATTAGATAAAACGGCCTTCCAATTTATACTAGCATCAACACCTAAATTCATCACATCAATTTCATCTTCCAAATATTCATCCTCTTCCTCGTCATCCTCATTGCCCATGCTATAATCTGGATCTATTTCACTCTCGTCATCTACGTCATCAACATTAACATTAACCTCTTCATCTACTCCATCAACACTAACCTTTTCATCGTTTGCTCCCTCAACATTAACTTCATCATTTGCTCCCTCAACATTAACTTCATCATTTGCTCCCTCGACATTAACTTCATCGTTTGCTCCATCGACATTAACTTCATTGTTTTCTCCCTCGACATTAACTTCATCGTTTGCTCCCTCAACATTAACTTCATCATTTGCTCCTTCACCGTTTGCTCCTTCACCATTGCCTTTTTCACCATTATCCTCCTCAAAAATAACATCCTCAATACTTATTTCTTCAACTTTGTGTTCAACATAAAGATCAATTACCTTAAATCCTCTAACATCCTCCATTAACCTTAAGACATCATTATCATTGTTGAGAGGCCGAAGTCCACGAGAAAAGGAAAAATTAGGATTCAAATACCATAAACACTTTATATTACGATACCCCTCACTCTTGATCAAATCTTCAATTTGCATGTAAGACATCAAGTCCACATCCCAATCCCAATTCATTTTAGTTACAAGCCCATTAACATACAACAGAACTGGATTCTGAATTAAATGTCCCCTATAGTGTACTCTAAATCTGACAACTACGGTATCAGAGGGCCTACAAAACACAAACGACAGTTTCTGAATTAAACCATATATAAAACCGGGAGTTGGTATTAACAATTCATATGCTATGACAGAACACAAACGTCATTTGCATGTTTAGGGTTTTGTATTCAGAGGTGAGTTACGAAACTTACCTCGACACGTAACTTCGGTTTGCCATTTCAGAGACGACGGGAAGCGAGTTGCGGTTTGATTTGAAACGAGCTGCGGTTTGATATAGAACTGGGTTTGAAGAAATGGGAAGATGAAAATGGGTTACAATGGGAAGAAGAACTGGGTTTGCAGTTTCATTCATTTGTGAAGAAATGAAATTTTTATTTGTTATAAGAACTGGGTTACAATTGAAGATGAAAATGAAATAATATCCCTATTAATGGGGTTTTTTATTTAAGTTTTATTTTATTAAATTTGTGAAAATGAAATAATATTTAAGTTAATGACATGGAAATTATATTAAATTTAAAAAGACCATTTTAACTTACATGGAAATGTCACATCAGAATTCAACGTGCCAACCTCATTAAAACCATGACTTAAAATGACAAAGAAACTAATATTAATCTTGAAACCTAAAAAAGGGACCAAAATCGTGATATTTAAAATGGGGGAATCAAAACTCAAAAAAACACAAAACAGGAGGAACAAAATTGCAATTAAACCTACCAATTTTAACTAAAATTGAATGCATATACACTTCCGAATTTGCCCTTAGCTTTCCAAAAATTTCCACTACCAAACAGATTTATTTGTAATCAATAAATATATCAATTAAAACACTCATTTCTTTTCATTCTTACACGTGTTACTTTCAAATTTCACATTTTTAAAATTTTAACTTTCCCACTTTTTCAACCCATTCTCTTATTGGTTTCCTCTTCTTACTTCTTTCTTTCTCTCTCTCTCTCTAAATTGTACTTCTATCCAATATTTATCAAGATTTTATTATTTAACATTTTTCTCTCAACAAGTGATATTAGTGGTACAATATTATTAAAATGGGAGAATATAAAAATGTCATAACATATGTACAGATTTTTTTATGATTTTTCCCCTTTCTGATTTGTTTTAATTTATTTCTTAATTTTATGTTTTTTTTGCTTAATGTCCTTTTTGGTGATGTATTTTAATTTTGGAGTTTATTTTGATCACTTAATTTTAAAAAGGTCCATATTGATCCCTTAACTCTTCAAAACGTTTCATATTAGTCATTTTTATCCTATTAGCGACGGAAAAATTTAAAAATCAGTCGCTAAATTCGTCGTTAATTAGATAAAATGGATTAATATGAAATATTTTGAAGAGTTAAGAGACAAATATGAATCTTTTTAAAATTAAGGGAGCAAAATGAATCTCAAGGTTAAAATACAGAATCATAAAAGATATTAAATTTTTTTTTTATTCATCTCTCTCAATTATATGTTTGTTCTTTAGTCTTTTCTTTTAATTTCATGTTGATATATGTCTATATTTTAGTTTTATATATGCACACTATGTGCTTGACATAATTCGTGCGTGAATTCTCATCATTATTATCATCCCTTGAAATTATTGTTGTTTATTTCATTATTCATAAAAGTTGTTAAACATTATCTTATTTATTTCTAATTTAGTTGGTCATTTTATATTTCAGCTTGAAAATTGATTATTAAGTAATCAACTTGTCAATTGTTTTATGGTCAAAATTTTGAACTTTTGTTCTTGATGCATTGATTTATTCTGCATAAATTTTTTGTTTTAGGATTGTTGACTCGATTTTGTCACCATGTGATAAAGATAATGATGTTCTTCATCCATGAGAAAGAATCACTCCAAATTCTTTTTAACTATTTTTGTTACTATTACTTTTAGCCTTCACTAAAAAAAGAAGATGAGTAAAGTTTGATGATGATAAAATTTTAATAGAAGTGCTTTCAACTATGTAATGAAAGATTTTAAATATTTTATGTATCTTGCAACCTCTTCTATGTATTTCTCTCATTTAATATTCTATTCCAAAAAATATTTCAATTCTCACAAAGTTTGTCTGCTCACAATTTAATATCCTATTCCAATAAAAACAAGCTCTAAGATATCTAAGGTTTTGTCATCAATGAGTAAGAGAATAAATTGAGTAAGAAGATAAAATGTATTCTTGGTGTTTGATAAAATGTTTATGTACTTCATAGTTATTAGTTTTGTGTTACTCACTTGCATGATTTTATATGAGTAATTTTCTAATATTTGATATATGGATGTGTGAGAACAGGCAATACCTCTTTTGGCTTTTGAGGTCTATGATTACTTAGTTTAGTTTTAATTTTCTTTTGATATTGTCAACAATCCATTTTTTCTAACTTTCATAATTGATTACAGATCTGAGAATCTCAATCCGCCATTGATTTTTTTAGCATGCACCAATCGAGGCAACGACAACAGATGTTAATTCCCTTCTTTATCGTTCGAGTTATGCTTTAATTTTTATTTGGGTTCAAATTTTAAGTTCTTAGGTTGAAAAGTTTATGAGTTTTTGGCTGGATTTAAAAGTTTATGACAATGGAGTGTGAATGAGTGTTATGTAGAGATAAGGTATAGTTGTTGGTTTATTCTCAACGGTTCTACAAGTTGAGATGTCCCTGTCGAGTTTGTCCTTGATAGTCATTTAACTATTGTTGATCATCAAGGCATTTCATAAATGAAAGTTTTTTACTCACTCAATAAAAACCACAACTATTCCACAACAAAGAGATACACTTCAATTTTTATACTGGTTCACTTGAAAATCTCAAAGTTAATCCAGTCCACCCGGCAAAGTGATTTCGCCTTATATCCAAAGACTTAATCCACTATAATCAATTGATTACAACTGCACTAGCAACCGCTGGTGACTAACAAACCACAAAGACACATAGTCAATGTCTTCTCAAGGATTCTGACATAACTGATCCCTTAAGAAAATACAAACAACAGTTTGATTACAAGGTTGTGTTTACAAAGATTGCTTCTATATAAGCAGGTATAAACAAGTTAAAAACACAATACACTTAAAGAAAATTTCAGCACAAGTTATGACAACAGTTTTGCATGTGTAGTTTCTTCAAGTCTTCAAGTCCTTATATAGCCAATAAAAAAGATTCGTTGAGGGCATATATGGTATTCTTCATGAATGAGCTAACGACTTGAGTAACAGTTTAATACAAAGGGGACAAGAATTGTACTACCTCAATTTTTTTATTCCACGATATCCGCTTAGTGGAAGGAATATTAGTTTGTACCATGTACTATTTTTCTAGCGTATAAACTCGTTCTTATCTTCTATTCTTCAGTGGCTTATGGATAAATCATTGTTTGAAGCATGAGTTAGAAGAGTTGATTTTGCTTGACTTCAGAAACTTCAATCATCAATCAGAAGCTTGATCACATCAATATCTGACTTGAGATTCTTTAGAGTTTTAAGAACCTTCAGCATTTAATCTTCGGAAGTTTGAGTTCAGAAACTTCATGTGGAGGCAAATCGCCACACATCACACGAGTCTGCAAGACATTACTCGATATAGGTTTCGATGATGACGAATTACAACCTTGGATGGATTGACAATTATAAACTCCAAATCTACTAAACAAATGCAACGTATCACCTACCATATCCTTTTATATTTGTCTAAAAACTGTTGCAATAAATATACTATGTGTAGATAAAATGTAGTCATGACCAGGGGCATGAAAAACCACAAAAAGATCAATTTTTGCAGGTTTGCAGGGCATGAGTCGACCATAGGGTTGGCGCATGCATCAGAGCATTTTCCACTGGTCAGCACATGAAGGCATGAGTCGACCATAGGGTCGGCGCATGAAGGAAATATTTTTCAACGGGTCAGCGCACGCTGACTGTATGGTCGACACATACTGATACATTTTCCAGAATTCCAAAGAACGCAGGCTATGCGTCAACGCACAGACCTGCTGCGGTCGACCGTTCGCGCGGAAATCCAGATTTTAAATGATTCCCTCTACTATTTGAAAAGCTGTTATATCTTTGGTTGGTCTGGTACTATATATACAAGTTCAACCACTTATGTCATTTCAACATTTGATAAAAATTGATTCATGTGTTCAAGAATAAGAAAGAGTGAAATAGGTGTCCAAGATTCTTCATCTTCATCTTCAAACATCTCACAACACATCAATTACACACAACCATTTTTGAAGTGCATTGTGAATGATTAAAGGTGATAAGGTTCGAAGCTTAGATTGGGAAATCTAGTTCGGGTTGAAGCTTGTGACAGGTTATTTCTTGAATAAAACCGTTAGGGTTTTATCCTCCAAGATTGGTTTGAATTTTGGGGTTTTTTTGGACGAGATTCTTCATCAAGGGTCAACTGAGCGAAGGTGATTGTGAAGAGGTGTTCTTCAACAGTCTAGTAGCAGATTCAGTGATATTGAAGGGAAGATCTCGGGTTCGATTCGTTGCAGTTGAGATCAGCTGGAGCCGAAGGTTTGAACAACAACGGGTTATTCAATAAGGTGGCTGGAATCGGATGTCTATCAACAACGATCGGAGGACTTGATTCATCTTGAATCAAGGGGCAAGGAGTGAAAGCAACATTCAACGTCTTGAGATTTTTGTTGTATATTTGTTGTTCAATCCTTGTATAAACTGTTACATTCAACAGGTGATATCTATTAAATCTATCTCAATTCTAGTTTTAGAATTGAGGGCAGACGTACCCCGAAGCGAGGACGACGGGGGAACTGCCTCACCAAATACCTGTCTTCTCTATTTTTCAGCATTTACGTTTTAGCTTAAAAATAAGTAATTTTTGTATAAGCACTATTGTCAAATTGTGATATCAATTGAGTAAGAGGTTAAAACTCTGTTTTTGAATCCAAAGTACAACAAGACATTGTACTAGGCTAGTTGGAATCACTTACTCAACATAAATATCACTTGGATTGTTTTTGCACACCAAGTGTTTGACAAATTGCCTAAACCAAAATTATCTTACTTGTGTATCTAGTTTTGGTTTGCTCTTTAAATCATTGGAACTAGGAATCCTAACAAGTGAATTAGATCATTGATAAGTGTGATTAGTGTTGTGATTCTCGTTTCCATATTGTCATTAATCCAAAGGCTTAACGCATATCCGGTTTTCCAATAACTGTTCGTTTTAGACTATATTTTTCTCGGCCGCTTCCGCACTTAAAACAAATTTTCAAAACCAATTTTTAAATTGATAGCGCCGACTCAAATTTTAATTGGGATCTATTCAACCCCCCTTCTAGATCCGTTCCATAGTCTAACAAGTGGTATCTAGAGCTCCGGTTACTCGGTGCTTCAAATACAACGTTGATAGAAAATGGCTAACGAACCAAAAGGGGCGTACAATAGAGCTCCCGTTTTCAATGGTGAAAATTATAGTTATTGGAAAGACTGTATGCAGGTTCACATAAACTCAATAGATAGAAATATATGGAACGTTATCCTCAATGGTCCAATAGAAATTACTATGACCAATGCGGATAACGTAGTTGTGCCAAAGCCCGAAGCACAATGGACCGATGACGATGATAAAAAATACAATTATGATTGGAAAGCCAAAAATATCTTAATATCCTCATTAGGTGTAGATGAATACTATCGTGTATCCCATTGTCCTACTGCTAAGGCCATGTGGGATTCACTACAAATCGCCCATGAGGGGACGAACGATGTTAAGTTGGCTAGAATCAACACATTAACACAAGAGTTTGATCTCTTTTTCATGGAGCAAGGGGAAACCATTGCTGACATGCAAAAGAGATTTACTCATCTCATCAATCGTTTACATTCACTAGGTAGGCCTGTTTCCAATGATGTTGCTACTAATAAGATCTTAAGATGTCTTAACAGGGAATGGCAGCCAAAAGTGACCGCCATCAAAGAAACACATGATCTTACCTTATTAGACTTGACAACATTATTTGGCAAACTACAAGAGCATGAACAGGTACTCTTGAGCCTAGACCAACGCGAAAAGATGGAAAAGAAAGACAAAACGAAGGTGAGTGAAAATAAATCGATAGCTCTCAAGACTTCCTCCTCGAAGTCTCAAGCAAAAGAGCAAAGTGATTATTCCTCAAGCGACGAAGAAGAAGAGGACAAGAGCAAAGATATGGGGTTATTCGTTAAACGGTACAACCGTTACGTGAGAAAGAACAACATCCAACATTCCGAGAAGAACTTAGTAAGCTTTCGGAAACAATCGAGGTACTCCAAAGATGATGACTCAAAAGGTAAAAAAACTAGAGGGACGTGCTACAAGTGTGGAAAGCCCGGTCACTACAAACCGGACTGTCCGATGAACAAAAAGGCAAAGGAAAAGGAATCATCAAAGTCATACAAGAAATCATCAAAGCCTAGGAGAGCGTACATAGCTTGGGAAAGCAACATCGACTCTTCCTCCTCTTATGAAAGCTCTAGTGATGAAGAAGAGTCCGTGAATCTATGTCTCTCCGCTCATCAGAAAAATAAGAAAAAGCAGGTACGTCACTCTAAATATGATAAGTCCTCAAATATGTCGCATTCAGAATTACAAACCGCATTTAATGCGTTACACAATGAAGCAACTGAAGCCTTCAAGAAACTTGCCTCTAATAAAAGAAGTTTTACGTACTTAGAGCACAAAGTTAAAGAGTCCGAAAAGAAACTAGAGGACCTTAAGGCTTCCATTGTGGAAGGTAATAAATCAGATTGTAAGGACAATAGAAATCCTTTCAACTTTGGGTGTGATACTTGTCATATTTGGCAAAGTGAGATTAGAAACCTTAAGGCCAAATTAAATAAGGCACTTGAGCCTAAAATTACATTTGTTATTGATAAAAAGGATTTTAGAAAAAGTATGATAAACCCATATCAAAAATATGCATATGTAATTAGGGATCAAGCAAGTAAAAGTGATTCTAAAGTCGATTTTGCATGCTTATATTGTTGCAAGAAAGGCCACTCCATTGGTAAATGTCGATTTAGGAGATTTCTTGTTCCTAAAGGCATCTATCAGTGGTTGCTCAAACGCAACCATTTTGTCGCTAACCTATTAGGACCCAATATGCCATTGGGTACCTCCTTTTGCTAATTATGTTTTGATAGGTGAAATGTGTCGAGACCACCAAGAGAAGATGGGTTCTCGACAGTGGGTGCTCAAGACACATGTCTGCATACATATCCTTATTCATAGACTTCGTGGCTAAGAAGAAAGGGTATGTAACTTATGGTGATAACAACCGCGGAGCAATACTAGGTAAAGGTAGTGTAGGTAATCCCTCCTCTACTACGATTTCCGACGTGTTGCTTGTCGAAAACCTTAAACATAATCTGCTTAGCATTAGCCAATTATGCGAAAAAGGATACAATGTATCTTTTTCAAAATATTTTTGCAAAATTGTGCATGAAAATGATAAGAAAAATATGTTTAATGGTTTTGGGGTAAACAACGTATATATGCTTGACTTAAATGAAGTATCGTTAACAAGCGACAAATGCCTCATAACTATGAGTGAAGACTCATGGCTATGGCATAGGCGTTTAGCGCATGTTAACTTTGACTTACTCAATAAGGTAGTCTCAAAAGACTTAGTCTTAGGACTTCCCAAAATAAAGTTCACCAAGGATCACCTTTGTGATGCTTGTCAAAAAGGGAAGCAAACGAGGATCTCATTTAAATCCAAAAAGATAGTTTCAACAACGAGACCTCTCGAACTTCTTCATATGGACTTGTTCGGGCCGTCTAGGATTAAAAGTCTAGGAGGAAATTATTACGGGTTCGTAATAGTGGACGACTTTTCTAGGTTTTGTTGGACCATCTTTTTAGTAAGTAAGAGTGATACATTTGCCGCTTTTGAAAGGTTTGCTAAGCTTTCTCAAAATAAGTTAAATACAAACATAGTGTCAATTAGAAGCGACCATGGAGGTGAGTTTGAAAATCACTTATTTGAAGAATATTGTGGTAACCATGGTATAGATCATAACTTCTCCGCTCCACGCACCCCTCAACAAAACGGGTTTGTGGAGCGTAAAAACCGAATTTTAGAAGAATTGGGAAGAACAATGATTAACAAAAGTGGTTTACCGAAATATTTTTGGGCCGACGCCATTAGTACGGCGTGTTATGTTTTGAATAGGGTGCTTATTCGCCCCATTCTAAATAAGACACCGTATGAACTTCTGAAAGGGCGAAAGCCAAATGTTTCTCACTTGCATGTGTTTGGCTACAAATGCTTTGTATTAAACAATGGAAAGGAAAACTTGGGCAAATTCGATTCCAAGGCCGATGAAGGTATCTTCCTCGGATACTCTCAATCGAGTAAAGTATATAGAATATATAATAAACGATTGCTTGTTGTAGAAGAGTCTGTGCATGTTACTTTTGATGAGTCCTATCCGAGAAATGTCGGAAAGGATAGTGTTGTTCATGGTGCAGGTACATCTACAGAAGACATACTCAAAGGTGGTGAGACGGGGATTGATCAACCTGACAAAACCAAAGTTGAGGAGGATAAGGATGTACACCATGATATACCCGAGGAAGTTCATCCGCCTTCAAACGATGATTTCCCTCAAGCTTGGAAGTCTTCCAAAGACCATCCAATTGAAAAAATTCTCGGAGACATCACAAAGGGTGTAACAACTCGATCGAAGCTAAGTAATTTCTGTTATCACTTCGCGTTCGTTTCACAAATGGAACCTAAAAACTCTAAGGAAGCCCTACTCGATGAACACTGGTTTTTGTCAATGCAGGAGGAACTGAATCAGTTCACTAGAAATGAGGTTTGGGACCTTGTCCCTCCTCTGCGAGGTCATCGAGTAATCGGCACCCGATGGGTGTTTAGAAATAAATTGGACGAAAACGGAGTAATAACTCGCAACAAGGCGCGGTTATTCACGCAAGGGTATAACCAAGAGGAAGGCATCGACTATGAGGAAACTTATGCGCCGGTTGCCCGACTCGAGGCTATACGCCTTTTGCTTGCTTTCGCTTGTGCGAAGGATTTTAAGTTATTTCAAATGGACGTTAAGAGTGCGTTCCTTAACGGGTTCATAAATGAAGAAGTCTATGTTGCTCAACCTCCTGGTTTTGAGTCTCATGAGTATCCTGATCATGTCTACAAACTGAAAAGAGCTTTATACGGTCTCAAACAAGCTCCTTGAGCTTGGTATGAGAGACTAAGTAAATTTTTACTTGATCAAGGCTACTCAAGAGGAAAGGTTGACACTACTCTCTTCATTAAACGTCAAGGAAAGCACTTAATTCTTGTACAAATTTATGTTGATGATATCATATTTGGATCCACTAACATGAGTCTCGTAAGAGAGTTTTCTGAACTTATGCAGGGTGAATTCGAGATGAGTATGATGGGTGAACTCACATGCTTTCTCGGTTTGCAAATCAAGCAACTGAAAGAAGGAACATTTGTGAGCCAAACAAAATATTGTTTGGAGCTTCTCAAGAGATTTGACATGGAAAATTCAAAAGCCATAGACACTCCTATGCCAACATGTGTAAATATGAGTAAAGATGAAAGTGGTAAGGACGCTGAGGTAAAAAGGTATAGAGGTATGATTGGCTCTCTTCTCTATCTTACTGCTTCTCGTCCCGACATTATGTTTAGCGTGTGTATGTGCGTAAGATACCAATCATGTCCTAAGGAATCCCACCTAAAATCTGTCAAACGCATACTTCGATACCTATCTGGTACTCTGAAGTATGGACTGTGGTATTCCAAAGTTAATGATTGTTCATTGGTAGGTTTCTCCGATTCCGATTTTTCCGGTTGCAAATCGGATAGGAAAAGCACCAGCGGTACGTGTCACTTATTTTCAAATTCCTTGGTCAGTTGGCACAGCAAGAAACAAGTGTCTGTTGCTCTGTCAATCGCCGAAGCGGAATACGTAGCCGCCGATAGTTGTTGTGCGCAAGTCCTATGGCTTAAGCAACAACTATTGGACTTCAATTTAAAACTAGAACGTGTTCCAATATTTTGTGACAATACTAGTGCTATAAATCTTACCAAAAATCCGGTGTTACATTCGCGTACCAAACATATAGAAATTCGACACCATTTTCTGAGGGATCATGTAGAGAAGGGTGACGTTGTCTTTGAACACATTGACACCAAAAATCAACTAGCGGACATTTTCACAAAACCGCTAGCCACTGAGCCTTTCTTTCATATCCGTCGAGAACTTGGTATTCTCGACATTTCTGACCGGGTTTAATGATTGGTAGTTTAGTATTACTCGGGTTACACTTATATTCTTGTACTTCTAACAAGTTTAACTTTTGTTGCAAGCACAAATATGTTGTTATCAAGTGTTATCGGTATAAAGGTGATATTGCTCCTTTCTCTCTCTCTCTCTCTCTCTCTCTCTCTCTCTCTCTCTCTCTCTCTCTTTCTCTCTCTTTTTCTAAACATTCATGACTTAAACTAAGTATATCGTTTGAAAATCATGGTTTTTATTTATATATATGAAATTTGCTGCAGATACTATGTGTTTTGGATGCAAATTATATTGTGAAAAGGTAAATAGGCAAGTGTAGCATTCTACATGACATAAAACTGAAAAATTGAGTTTTTGATCACTATGAGTCGACCAAAACAGGACAGCGGTCGACGCATGCTGTAGACTTTCAAAATTATCAAAAATCACACAGTATGCGTCGATGCATACAGGGGTTATGGTCGACGGCTCGCGCAAAAACCCAAAATTTTTTCTTTTGAAAACCGTTACATCTCTTCATTTCTTCATTAAATGTGCAGTCAAAAGCAACTATGATTTGAAAGTGTATTTTCTTGTAAGTTGCATCTAGACATCTATTTTGTCCCCTTGTCTGCTCCTTCTTACCAAAACCCTAAACCTCTCTCTATAAAAAGGAATAGTCTTCATCTTCTCCAAAATCATCCCCAACTACTCTCTCCAAAAACATTAAAGTTCATCTCTATAAAATCTCCAAAAATCATCATCAATGGCTTCTCTATTTCGCAAAAATACAGGAAAAAGATCAAGGGCCTCATCATCATCCGCTGCAGTACCCGTTACCGCTGTCTCACTAGTTCCTCCACCTGCAGTTGAAAACTTCAACAAGAATCTCAGCAAAAGAGCAATCGTTCCACAGCATGCCTTTTACAAGGCAACGGCGGAGCACATGCATCTCACCCAAATTCTGTCTCTGCTGGAGTTTCAGGGGTTCTTCAACTTTCTGGAGTGCAACACAAAATACAGCGAGGATTTAGTCCGGGTGTTCTACACGAGTCTGCGTGATAACTTTCAAAGTCAATATTTCCACACCTTTGTCGGTAATAAACTGGTAAACGTAAATTCTGAAGTCTGGAATAAATATTTTGATTTGACTGTAGATGTTGATGCACCACCTCTCCATGAGGTAACGGACACTCGTACGGTGCCAGGATACGAGTTTAAGAGTGCTCTAAATGACATGCTAAAAAGGCCCTATTCAGATGTTATTGTCAATAGTGATGCCTTTCCTAGAACGGTTACAACAGGGAAACTCCAAACAGGGGAGCGCATCCTTCAGTGGATTGTCGCTCGCATCCTGCGACCGAAAAAAGGTGGCTTGTCCCGTGTCGAACAAGTTGAGGTACATCTCATCTATATCTTGAAACATAAGATTAAAATAAACTGGCCATACTATATTGCAAGCAGGATTTTTGCTCTGAGAGACTCAGGTAGAGGCACTGCTCTAGCCCATGGGTCGTTTATTTCGGAAGTTCTTGCCGCAGCAAATGTTGTATACCCAACATTTCCTTGTGTTTCAGTATCCTCTGACAAAGAATTTAGCACTAAAACCTTTGCCATGATGGGATATTTTTGGTGTGATGAACGACAAACATACAAGTTTGTCCGTCGAGCAAACATTCCTCGGGTGACTCATGACAGCTCTGATGACAGTTCTGAACAGGAAAGTGAAGAACAAGGTGAACAGGATGATGATGAAGAAAATACAGTGGAAGAGGTACAAGAACCTGTATGCGAGCCGCAAGACTATTATCAATCGTCGGGTCAACATGAGATTCCAAATACCGATTGGCTCCAGCATTCAGCTCCATCTGAAGAACAGGAAGAAGGTTACACAAATCAGGGATGGGGTGAATGGCAATACACAGGCTGGACCACCCTGGGTAGATTCTACGATCCATATCACGGCTACCCTCAAGATCATCAACCTTCCCAGCACTCATCACCTCCTCTACCATCAGACAACTCTGAAGTACTTAATTTGCTGCAGTCCATGTAGTTAGATCAACAGACCTTCATGAGGAGTCAAGATACGCAAATGAAACAGATTAGAGCTAAGCTTCATACTCAAAATGAAAGGTTAAATTCATTTTCAACTCGGATGGACGCCCGCTTTGAAGCTCTTGTTGCATCACATGAAAGGCAAGACATGGAAATCACCGACTGTCTTCATCATCTCAACATGTCCGTAGAAGCGTTTGTGGACTTCTCAGATCCTCACCGCAATCCATATATTGCATACCGGGGGAGGGGCCAAGGTCGGGGTCGGGGATAGTAGTTACATAGTTGCATATTCTTTTTCTCTGTGTACTTTCTGTTCCTCCGTTTTATGTTTGCCTGAATATTCACCTATTTGCATGTAGTTTTTTTTTCACTATCTATTAATTCCAGTTTTGTTTTGTTTTGTTTTGTTCATTATCACTTTTATGTGTGAAGTTTGGTAATTGACTAGCTATCACCTATTATATGTTTTTATGTTAATTGATGCGTTCTCCTTCTCTTTTTGATGTTGTCAAAGGGGGAGAAGAACATGTAGCAAGCACCAAAGCCAAGCCCGGATGTTCACAACAGTTGATGGTTACAACAGTTGATGGTTGTTTGTTCTGCAGCCTCATATTACAAAAGAAAGGGGGAGCTTGTGTATACATTGCATACTGTTGCACATTGTTGTGGTCTTGGTTGTTTTGGTTGTATACAATTTGTCATCATCAAAAAGAGGGAGAATGTGGAGGCAAATCGCCACACATCACACGAGTCTGCAAGACATTACTCGATATAGGTTTCGATGATGACGAATTACAACCTTGGATGGATTGGCAATTATAAACTCCAAATCTACTAAACATATGCAACGTATCACCTGCCATATTCTTTTATATTTGTCTAAAAACTGTTGCAATAAATATACTATGTGTAGATAAAATGTAGTCATGACCAGGGGCATGAAAAACCACAAAAAGATCAATTTTTGCAGGTTTGCAGGGCATGAGTCGACCATAGGGTCGGCGCATGCATCAGAGCATTTTCCACTGGTCAGCGCATGAAGGCATGAGTCGACCATAGGGTCGGCGCATGAAGGAAATATTTTTCAACGGGTCAGCGCACGCTGACTGTATGGTCGACGCATACTGATACATTTTCCAGAATTCCAAAAAACGCAGGCTATGCGTCAACGCACAGACCTGCTGCGGTCGATCGTTCGCGCGGAAATCCAGATTTTAAATGATTCCCTCTACTATTTGAAAAGCTGTTATATCTTTGGTTGGTCTGGTACTATATATACAAGTTCAACCACTTATGTCATTTCAACATTTGATAAAAATTGATTCATGTGTTCAAGAATAAGAAAGAGTGAAATAGGTGTCCAAGATTCTTCATCTTCATCTTCAAACATCTCACAACACATCAATTACACACAGCCATTTTTGAAGTGCATTGTGAATGATTACAGGTGATAAGGTTCGAAGCTTAGATTGGGAAATCTAGTTCGGGTTGAAGCTTGTGACAGGTTCTTTCTTGAATAAAACCATTAGGGTTTTATCCTCCAATATTGGTTTGAATTTTGGGGGGTTTTTGGATGAGATTCTTCATCAAGGGTCAACTGAGCGAAGGTGATTGTGAAGAGGTGTTCTTCAACAATCTAGTAGCGGATTCAGTGATATTGAAGGGAAGATCTCGGGTTCGATTCGTTGCAGTTGAGATCAGCCGGAGCCGAAGGTTTGAACAACAACAGGTTATTCAATAAGGTGGCTGGAATCGGAGGTCTATCAACAACGATCGGAGGACTTGATTCATCTTGAATCAAGGGGAAAGGAGTGAAAGCAACATTCAATGTTTTGAGATTTCTGTTGTATATTTGTTGTTCAATCCTTGTATAAATTGTTACATTCAACATGTGATATCTATTAAATCTATCTCAATTCTAGTTTTAGAATTGAGGGCAGACGTACCCCGAAGCGAGGACAACGGGGGAACTGCGTCACCAACTACCTGTCTTCTCTATTTTTCAGCATTTACATTTTAGCTTAAAAATAAGTAATTTTTGTATAAGCACTATTGTCAAACTGTGATATCAATTGAGTAAGAGGTTAAAACTCTGTTTTTGAATCCAAAGTACAACAAGACATTGTACTAGGCTAGTTGGAATCACTTACTCAACATAAATATCACTTAGAGTGTTTTTGCACACCAAGTGTTTGACAAATTGCCTAAACCAAAATTATCTTACCTGTGTATCTAGTTTTGGTTTGCTCTTTAAATCATTGGAACTAGGAATCCTAACAAGTGAATTAGATCATTGATAAGTGTGATTAGTGTTGTGATTCTCGTTTCCATATTGTCATTAATCCAAAGGCTTAATGCATATCCAGTTTTCCAATAACTGTTCGTTTTAGACTATATTTTCCTCGGCCGCTTCCGCACTTAAAACAAATTTTCAAAACCAATTTTTAAATTGGTAGCGCCGACTAAAATTTTAATTGGGATCTATTCAACCCCCCCTTCTAGATTCGTTGCATAGTCTAACACTTCAATCATCAATCAGAAGTTTGATCACATCAATATCTGACTTGATATTCTTCAGAGCTTTTTTAGAACCTTCAACTTTTAATCTTTGGAAGCTTGAGTTTAGAAACTTCAATCATTAATCAGAAGCTTGATCACATCAGTATCTAACTTGAGATTCTTCAGAGTTTTAAAACCTTCAGCTTTTAATCTTCGGAAACTTGAGTAGTCTTCAGAAGTGATTTGATCAGAGTCACACGTCAGAAGCAAGAGTCAAGAGAATGTTGCGGCAACAACATACAATTTCCTTAGAAGATTTTCATCCATGAGTTTGAGCAGAAGCAATTTAGATCAATATATTCAGAAACTTGTAACGTTCCGCGTTCAAGAGTCTGAATCAAGTTGTTTTCTAAAGATACACAATAATAAACTGCTAGGGTACCAAAATTGTTCTCACATAAATACTGATTTGTTATCATCAAAACTTAGAGATACAAATGCATAACCAAATCTTGTTCTAACAACCATATCCCTTAGGCTTTGATGATAATAAAGTATTTAAAGAATAATTGGGTATTCTAACATCTGTCAAGTATGCAAGATTATAAGACAGAGAATAAATGAAGAGAAGCTTGAGGGTTTTGAATTTGAAATTCAAACTATGATTCTGAAGATCACTTCTAAAGACTTTGGCTCTGATGGAAGATTCAGACTTTGAAGAAGTCAACTCTAAAGAAAGTCAGCCTATGGTGATCTAGACTCTAGAGTTTTAGAAGCCAAGAAGTAGACTCTGAAGATATCAGACTCTAAAGAGTGAAGTCTGAAGAAAGTCAACCTCTAAAATATATTCTCTTCAATCAAGGCAACTCTGACAAACTCAGAGACCTTTTGGTTAAGTGAAGACTTAAGGAAAAATATCTTTTTTATTATCTGAGCTTTAACAGATAATTCCTCTTGTAGAAGGACTCTTTCTTGATGTGTCCAATCAAGTACAAAGCCTACCCATCTTTTTGGTGAAAGTGCCCAACGTCTTTTTTCCCTCTCTCTATATATAAGGAGCTAATGGACTTAAAGAAGAAGACTAATACCCTGCAATACAAGACTCTGAACCTTGACATTTCAAAGAGAAGTCACCCTGTCAAGTTTGTTTGACTTAGAACATTTTAACATTGTGAATATTTTAGAAGTTCTTAAGTTTTAGAGTCTTTCTAATATATTCCGTCTATACCTTTGATTGTATATCAAGTGTAGTTATTACCCAAATATCTTAATGGTTTGTTACATAGTCTGAAGTCTCTTGCTTTTATGCTTGAGCACAAAAGTTTATTACTTGAGGGTTTGAGCATTAAAAGTCTCTTTCTTGTGTTCTTGAGCATATAAGTCTCTTACTAGTAGGGTTGAGCATTAAAAGTCTCTTGCTTGGTGATTGAGTATTTGTAATCAGTCTGGTTATAAGGGAAATTTCTTGGAAGTACAAGGTGACTTGACTACTCTTAATTTATAAGAGGAACCAGGATAATTGTTGAGTGTCTTTGCTTTTACTTTCCATGCTTTTATACTTATCATTCAACTGCTATCATCTTTGTAACTCTGAGTCAGAATATGGTTCAGAATCTGATAAGGTATTTCAAAAGCAAACCTAGTCAATCTGAGTCAGACTCTGAATTAAGTGTTCAGAATCTGATTGAGTTCTATCAGAAGCAGAAAAAGTAAAGCTTAGAGAAGAAAAAGCCAACACAAATCAATCCCCCTTCTTGTGTTTTTCTCACCTTTAGTTGGCATCAAAGCAAGGTTTTTGCTAAATACTTAAGAATGATACAAAAAAGATCTTGAGAAAAACACTTTTTTTTATCATAAGTGATTATGAATCCGAAGGCAATATATTTGTTCCTAACATGATATAAATGATTGTTTTCCAAATATATAGAACTCTGACTATCATAATGTAACTGAACTCCATCTTGCTCAACACCCAACTCTTTCACTAACCTAGTAAGCCACAATGCTTCATTGGAAGCTTCAGCTACTGTCATGCATTATGCCGCAATTATAGACATATCTACTATGAATTGAATTGATGATTTCCAGCATATAGGTCCCTTAGCAATAGTAAATACATACCTTGATGCAGACCTCTTATAATCCATATCACTTGCGTAATTAGAATTCACACACCCCACAACTGATGGAACACCCTGATTCATGCTGAACATGATACCATAATCAGTTGTACCCTTCAAGTACCTTAGGATCCACTTGTCTGATTCCCAATGCTGCTTCCCTGGCTTGGACATGAACTTGCACACTTGACTAACTGTTTGTGCGAAATCCGATATAGTGTAAACCATAGAATACATCAAACAACCAAATGCACTGGCATAAGGAATCTTAGACATGATTTCAACCTCTGAGTATGTATTTGTAAGTTTTTCAAGAAGTGTAAATCGAGTAAAGATTACATAGAAAATTTTCGCATTACGTTGTATACAAGTCAAGATCCTGATATGGGATTTTTATATTTCTCAGCATTATTGTAGATTAGTGATCGTATGAACTCTTGCAAATATTTTTCAAATAAAAAGGAACAATGCAGTTTCCAATGGCAAACCATTGAAGAGTGCATGTAGGCAAAGCGACGACGAATGCCAAAACACTATAAATCTCGGTGTCATATCTCTCATTACTCTTGCATTTAATTTTCGTTGGACTTGCATGCTTAAGTATTTCAATTCTAGCGTAGTATATCATTTATTCAATTGGTAGTGATTTATTACCCAAGTTTAGGTTTTGTTAGAATTGGTGATTAAAATCTGAGAAACAATTGAGGTTAGAATTCATTATAATTGAATTGTTGTATAATCATATCTTGTGAAATATATAATTGAATCAATTGTATACCTTTGTGTATCATCATGAAAACCATCCTTGGTATTTCTAGATTGATTTAGTGTTAACATGATCAAGTTTCGAAAAGTATAGTTTTCATATTTTTGCTTCAAACCTTCTATGTGAACTTTTGAAAAATCATTGATATTTAGTTTTTGAAAAAACGGTTGAAATTTTTAATAAGGGTCTATTCACCCTCCACTAAACTATTTTTCTATTTTCACATTTTCACTTATGCATATCCAGACTCAATGTTTTTTTTTTCACCTCAAAAAACAGACTAATTCAAGGAATGAAGGAAGGCATGAAAGAACTTTACCTTAAATTTGAGCTTCTTTTTCTCCCTTTGCTGTGATAAAATACAAGAATGACATTTTGGTGCCAAAAAGTTGATTGAGAATGAAAGAATTTTTAAGGGTTTTGAGAGAAGAGTTGAGTTTGATCACGAGGAAGAATAACATGCAAACTGGTGTTTTATTCTATTTTCCGCTTGACATTTTCGGGTATGCATCTTCAGATTCGCCATTGAGTTGTTAAATAAATCATATCAATGAATAAAAATGTCATAAATGAGTACATGAGGTGTTACGAAGATGCATATCCGAATTCACCTCACAAAATACAGAGATGCATCTCCAAAATAGATTTGAGCAAAAATGAGATGTTTGATTAAAATTACAATGACGAGTATCATATAAGGTGCGTTCGAAGATCTGGATACTAATGAGGGCAGTTTTGGGTGGGTGCACCACATGGGATGAGATGAGTATTTTCCAAAAAAAATAGAGGATTTCTTAATTCACCCAATATATTACTTAGGCACTATGTGAAAAATACTTAAATGCTCCCAGATTTTGGAGATGCATCTCTGGACGCACCTTTAAACGTTAAATGAACCGGAGATGCATCTCTGTAACAATTTAAAGCATATACCACTCAGAAGTCATTTTACAAGATTATTGTACCAAAGGTGCATCTCCGTTTATTTTACGGAGATGTGTCTCCGTAACATATTATAACATATGTGCTATGTTTTGTTTATGTGTATTCATATGAAGATTTATAAGTGTTTTGTACAATGTTATGTGATGAGATTTAAACCATACAATTAATATGCAAAACATGACGTATATAGATCCAGACAGTTCAAGAATGCCATATATAAATAATGTCGAAAACAACGATAAAGTGGCATTAGGTGAAAATAAAATGCAATCCATAATGAATCCAAAGTACAACTATTATATACTACTGCTCTACTGTGTATGTCGGACTCCATCTCCTCTAGCTCCTCGACCATCACCCTCGCCCTCTGGTGCTGTCTCTAATACATCAATGCCCATGTGCCTCTATCATGATGGCATCTAGGACTTGCCTCACATCAGATCCATCAAAGAAAATACTTATGTCAATGCTTGGCTGCACAATCTCCAATATGCGATGACATCTAGGCAAGACATCCTCAACATGATATAACTGTGCATGCTTCTCCTCTAGTATATCCGGATGAGCTGACCTAGGTGGATCTTCTGGAGCAACATGCACCATATACAAACATGACACCCTGAAGAACCACCTGATGTACCTGTCGTTGTAGCTTTAGTCGCTCTCAGCTATGGTACTACGTGCCTCATCCGGCACCAGATGGCTATCATAATCATCAAATATGACATCCATCTGTGTACATGTTAAAGCAGGGAGAGCAGAGACAACATGGTGTTTGAGAATGGTTTGAGTGTAGCCGAACTGCAACATCAAGCGCTCAGGAAGATGAGCAGTGAGACGTGATCCACAGGCCAACCATCCCGAGTATAACATTATCTCATTAAATGGTTGCATATCACGGTGATCCACAAAGCTGTTGAAGTGCTTGTCCTCGGAAACCAAGCGGTCCAGCTACACCCTGAATGGCATTATCTCCTGGTTACCTCTGAGTGGGACAAATACACTAACACACAACACATCTTTAGTGTAAATCGATACACTCTCCCATCTGGAGATGTGCGAGAAGTGCTATAGGATCAAAGCCTAAAATTTGGAACACATGAATCATCACTAATGACATTACAAAGATGAAATGAAAATGGCATAAAAAGATTAAAAGACCAATAAATATTACTGTCAGTACTGTGATGTTATTGCTAACATGCTTCGTCTTCCACCTATAGTTCTATGATAGCTTCGAGTACAAGTTGACCAAACAAGTGGATCCCCAAATTGTACTCATGCATATGCTCGAATTCCTCGAAGTACCGTAGGTAGACGACATTTGTATAAGTAGCACCCTTCTACATAAAAATCACAATGTGTTAGATGCCCAATTGTGCTTATTGGAGCTATCAAATATGGACATCTTTCACTTCTTTTTATGCTGAAAACGTATTTATTAAGCCTTGCTTTTGTTAATGTGCATCATTGTGTCAAATGCTTTTGGTCCTTTTGATTTGTGTGTTATTGTGCAGGATTTAAGTGTGAAAGAGCATTATTGAAGGCACAAGAAAATTGGCAAAGGAATCAAACAAAGAGCATAACAAAAGTTGGTTCGCTCAGCGAGCACTTGGCGAGTGAGTAGCGAGTGTTCGTTACAGCCTCGCCTAGCGAGCACGTAGCGAACAGCTCCAGACTTGGGCAGAATGGTTTTCAACATCAATCTTGGTCAGCGAGCAAGTGGCGAAGAGACTCGCTAGGCGAGCTCCCAGCGAGCACCTAGCGAAGCAAAACAGAATGTCTCAGGCACCCTTCGCTGGCTCATTCGCTGCAGCGAGCACCTAGCGAAGCATAACATAATGGATCTTGCAGACCTCGCTGGCAGGTTCGCTAGGCGAGGCTGTAGCGAGCGTTCACCAGCAGCTCGCCTAGCGAGTGAGTAGCGAGCGTGCCCAGATTTGTCACTTACTATAAGTAGCTTGGGCCACTTTTTGGAGAATATCTTCTTCTTTTTCACTTTTACATTTGTTTTGCTGCAAGAAAGGGTTTTGTGACCTAAAAACCTATTTTGGCTTATTTTCCTTCATCTCTTAACATAATCAAACAACAACAAGGTGGATCATCATCAAAGTTGGATCATTCGACTTGGATGTTCATCAACCGACTTTAAAACTTCTTTTGCAAGCTACCATGAGAATGTGTAGCTAAGTTCATCTTGTTGTCAAAGATAGATGTAGGTAATCATTGAACTTTGTATTTGTATGGATGATTTTCATTTGTAAACTATTGAATGATTAATGTATGGTGAAAACTTTATTTTAATCATAATCTTTTGTGTTGGTTAATGATTGAGAAATATTTACCAACTCTTGACCTAGGTTTTCACCCATCTCTTTTCTTGAGCTAGAAATAGTCTTGAATGATTTTGTTCACTTAAAATGTTGAACTTTAAAGTTGTCATTTTGATAGATTGTGTGAGAGATCAACAATGGATTAAAATGATAAACTTCACAATATGAGTTAGAGATAATCATATTGAGAGAATATTGTGAATGCATTGATCATTTGAAAGAGTTTATTAAATGTTGATCAGAAGTATACATGCAAAGTGATTACCGAAACCTAACTTTGACAATCTTTATTCAAACCGTTAAAACCTAACTTTTATCACATTTATTCCTTTCATGCAAAACACTTTTTACCTTAAACACAAACTCTTGGATACCATTAAACTATAAATTTAACAACTGTTGAACGACGGCAAAAAAAAATCTTATTATTCCCAGTGGAGACGATAATACAAACCCGACACTTAACCACTGTTCTAACAAAATGGCGCCGTTGCCGGGGAATAAAAATTGATATTGCTAGCATCGCAATAGTTTCCGAATTTTTAGTTTCAAAATTTTTTACTTGTGCTTGTAATTTGTTTGGTTAGTGTGCAGCCCTTGTTTATGCGAGGACAGATTCCTGAGGACCAAATTCTTTTTGATCCTGAGATCGAAAGAACCGCAAGGAGACTGAACAGTAAAGCAAGACGCAGGAGACAACAAGCCAGGCAAAGACAAAATCAAGGAGAAAGTTCTTCGACTACCACATCACCACCACATTTCACACCAATCATGGCAGAACCACCACCCCCTCCACCAGTTTCTACTCCATGCACAAACAGTCCCAGACATACAGCTCAGTTTGCACGTAATCTCCAAAATGGAAGACAAGCGAAGATGAAAACAGGAATCCTAGCTCTTGTCTATCAAAATCCTTTCACGAGATTAGACCATGAGGATCCGTTTACTCATCTTACAAAATTTTATGAGATTGCGGGCGCAACTGGAGCTACCAAAGCTGACGGAGAGTCATTGTTTAGGAGACTATTCCCTCATTCCTTAATTGGGAAAGCGAAGGAGTGGTATCTTGACCAATCGACAACAGTCATGACCGATTGGAATCTTTTAGAAGAAAAGTTTCTTGAACGGTTCTTTCCACATAACCGGTTCATGGAGGCTAAAACTGCAATTGCGGTATTTTCTCAAGGAGCTAGTGAATCACTCAATGAAGCTTGGGAGCGTTATAAATCTATGTTGAGAAAATGCAAGGGACATGGTTTTGATGAGCTCGCTCAAATTCATATTTTCCGCAATGGACTCCTTTCAGTTCATAAGACTTTATTGGATGCTACGGCGGGAGGTTCTTTAATGTCAAAAAGCGCCGAAGATGCAACTGCGATCATTGATAAAATGGCACTTAATGACCACCAAGGGAACCACAACCGAGGGGTAGCTCAAAGAAAGCCGGGTGTGCTTGAGTTAGGAACAAATGATGCTATACTTGCGCAAAACAAGCGCATCTCACAACAAGTGGAACTTTTAACTCAACAAATCAAGGAGCTAAAAGAACCGTCAAAAGCTAAACAAATAGCTTGTTGCGAGCTTTGTAAAGGCGAACATGATACTGGATTTTGTCCGCCTCCCGGATTCGAAGAAGTGAACTACATGGCTAACCAGAGAGATTACCAACAAAGGCAACCACAACAACAACCATACCATCATCCTCAACAACAGCAACAACAAAACTATCAATGATACCAACCTAGAGGTAACTACCACAATAACCAAGGTTATGGGGGAGGAAACTCTAACCGTCAAAATCCGTATGTACCTCAACAACCGCCGGTTGCGACTTCTAAGCTAGAAGATACATTGATGCAATTCATGCAAATGTCTATGGCGAACCAAAAAAGTAATGATGCGGCTATAAAAAATCTAGAGACTCAAGTTGGTCAACTCGCTAAGCAATTAGCGGAACAACAAGCCGGACCATCTTTCTCGGCAAATATGCAAACAAATCCGAAGGAGCATTGTAAGGCTATAAGGACGAGAAGTGGGAGGGAGTTGATTGACGAGAGTGAAAAAAAAGAGGTAGAGAAAAAAATTGATGATAAAATTGATGGTGAAGTTGGAGAATGGAGTGAGGAGGAAGTAGAAAATGAAGAAAAACATGGTGAAGTTGAAAAAGACATAGTGGTTGGAGTTGAAAATAAAAAAAATGGTGAAGTTGAAAATAATGAAAATGATAAAGAAAAAGTGGATGAAGTGAAAAAGAAAAGAGAAAGGAACCCAAGAGCATCTAGAAGCAAGGAGATGGTGAGCACCACTCCGGTTCAAAATTTGCCTTACCCGCACGCTCCATCTAGGAGAGAAAATGAATGGTATTACGCACGGTTCATGGACATTTTTAAACAATTACAAATCAATATTCCGTTCGCCGAAGCTTTGGAACAAATGCCGAAGTATGCCAAATTCATGAAGGACATACTTACAAAGAAGCGGAGGTACACAGAACCGGAAACAATAGTACTCGACGCAAGTTGTAGCGCTATCATCCAACGTACTCTACCAAGAAAGGAAGTTGATCCGGGGAGAGTTACATTGCCGGTTACCATTGGTGACGTTTATGTTGGAAAATGATTGATTGATTTGGGGTCAAGCATAAATCTTATCCCGTTGTCTATCGTGAAAAAGCTTGGCAACATTGAGATCAAGTCCATCCGAATGACGTTACAATTAGCCGATAAGTCTACTACTCATCCTCATGGAGTAGCTCAAGACGTGTTGGTTAAAGTGGACAAGTTTTTCTTCCCGGTGGATTTTATTGTGATTGATATGGAGGAAGATGATGATGCGCCTTTGATTCTTGGAAGGCCTTTCATGAAAACCGCTCGAATGATGATTGATGTGGATGACAGTTTGATGAAGGTAAGAGTTCAAAACGAAGAGGTCACTTTTGACCTTTTTGAAGCAATGAAGCATTCAAAGGACAAGCATGATAGTTTCCGAGTTGACGTAATTGAGGAAGCTTCCTTTGAAGTTGCAAAGCATGTTAACGACATAACCCCCATGGAGCTAGCCCTTAATAACTCCTTTGAAGTTTTCACTCTTGAAGAAGAGGAAGCTCTAGATGAATGCTTGAGAGAGCTTGATAGTCTTAAGGATTTGCAACCGTGGGAAGTAGAGGAAGAGGTCTTAAAAAAAGAGGTCAATGAAGAAAAGCCAAGCATTGAATTAAAAGATTTACCCAACAATTTGAAATATGCATTTTTGGATGAAGCCGAGGAGAAGCCGGTTATCATTAGCAACCTCTTGTCAAAAAATGAAGAATCTCTTTTAATTGATGTGTTGAAGAAAAATCAAGAAGCAATGGGATGGACTCTTTCCGACCTAAAAGGAATTAGTCCTTCTTATTGTATGCACAAGATCTTAATGGAGGAGGATTTCAAGCCGGTAGCTCAACCGCAACGCCGTTTGAATCCAACAATGAAAGAGGTTGTGAGAAAAGAAGTTGTAAAACTTTTGGATGCGGGAATGATCTACCCTATCTCAGATAGCCCTTGGGTAAGTCCGGTGCATGTGGTTCCTAAGAAGGGGGGCATTACCGTTATTCGCAATGAGAACAATGAGTTGATTCCTACTAAGGTAGCAACGGGGTGGAGGATGTGCATAGACTATAGGCGGTTAAATACCGCAACTCGGAAGGACCATTTCCCACTTCCGTTCATGGATCAAATGCTTGAAAGACTCTCGGGACAAGAATTTTATTATTTTCTTGACGGCTATTCCGGGTACAACCAAATTGCGGTTGACCCGACCGATCACGAAAAGACGGCTTTTACATGTCCATTTGGAATCTTCGCTTACCGCAAAATGCCCTTTGGGTTATGTAATGCGCCGGCAACTTTCCAAAGGTGTATGCAAGCCATTTTTGCCGACCTTATAGAGAAAACAATGGAGGTTTTTATGGATGACTTTTCGGTGTTTGGGGGATCTTTTGGTTTATGTTTGGAAAATTTGACGACGGTACTTGAAAGGTGTGTGAAAACAAACTTGGTGTTGAATTGGGAGAAATTCCATTTTATGGTGACGGAGGGGATTGTTCTCGGCCACAAGGTCTCGTCAAAAGGACTCGAAGTGGATCGTGCTAAAGTTGAGGTGATAGAGAAGTTGCTTCCTCCGACGAACTTAAAGGGAATCAAAAGTTTTCTTGGGCATGCCGGTTTCTACCGACGATTCATCAAAGACTTCTCAAAGGTTGCTAGACCTTTGAGTAATTTGCTTGCCAAAGATCAGGTATTTCTCCTAACTGATGATTGTTTAAAAGCTTTTGAGACATTGAAAGAGAAGTTGGTCACCACTCCTGTCATAGTCGCTCCAAATTGGAATTTGAATTTTGAGCTAATGTGTGATGCGAGTGACTATGCAATTGGAGCGGTGCTTGGCCAACGAAAAGAATTTTTTTTTCATACCATACACTATGCGAGCAAAGTCCTTAATGAGGCACAAGTTAATTATGCCACTATTGAAAAAGAATTGCTCGCAATAGTGTATGCACTTGAGAAATTTCGTTCATATCTCATTGGCTCAAAAGTTATTGTCTACACCGACCATGGGGCGATTAAATATTTGCTAACCAAGCCGGATTCTAAGCAAAGGCTTATCCGGTGGATCCTTTTGTTGCAAGAATTCGATGTTGAGATTAAAGACAAAAAAGGATCCGAAAATGTGGTAGCAGATCATTTATCTCGCCTTGTCAATGATGAGGTGACCGCCTTAGAAAAAGACATCCGAGAAGAGTTTCCTGATGAAAAGCTTTTTAAAGTGCAAGTGAGGCCGTGGTTTGCGGATTTCGCAAACCACAAGGCGAGCGGTTTTGTGCCGCACGACCTAACTCCTAATCAAAAGAGGAAATTCATTTCGGATGCCAAATACTATGTGTGGGATGATCCTTATTTATTTAAGTTGGGCGGTGATAATTTATTGAGAAGATGTGTTACGGGCGATGAGGCCCAAAGTATTTTATGGCACTGCCACAACTCGCCTTATGGTGATCATTTTAATGGGGCTAGAACGACGAATAAAGTCCTTCAATCGGGATTTTATTGGCCTTCTATTTTTAAAGACACAAATGCCCATGCGCAAAATTGTGACAGTTGTCAAAGGAGTGGTGGAATAGGAAAGAGATACGAAATGCCTCTTCAAAATATTCAAGAGGTAGAATTATTTGATTGTTGGGGCATTGACTTTGTCGGACCATTTCCACCGTCTTTTGGAAATGAGTATTTGTTGGTAGCGGTTGACTATGTGTCGAAGTGGGTTGAGGCGATTGCCTCACTAAGAGCGGATGCTAAAACGGTAATAAGCTTTTTAAAAAGAAATATTTTTTCCCGTTTTGGAACCCCTCGAGTGTTGATTAGTGACGGAGGTTCACACTTTTGCAATGCGCCACTTGAAAAAGTTTTGCAACATTATGGTGTAACGCATAAAGTGACCACTCCGTACCACCCACAGGCGAATGGTCAAGCCGAGGTCTCGAATAGAGAGATCAAAAGGATTTTGGAAAAAATTGTGTCTAGCTCGAGGAAGGATTGGTCTCAAAAGTTAGACGAAGCTTTATGGGCATATCGCACGGCCTATAAAGCTCCGATTGGGCTAACTCCATTCCAATTGGTTTTTGGTAAAACTTGCCATTTACCAGTTGAGATGGAGCACAAGGCCTTGTGGGCGTTAAAATTTTTAAACTTTGATCAAGAGTTAGCCGGTGACAAGAGAAAAGTGCAACTTCTTGAGTTGGAAGAAATGTGCAATGCCGCATACCACTCAAGTTGGTTGTACAAGGAAAAAGTGAAGGAGTACCACGACAAAAAGCTCCGCAAGAAAGAATTTGCGTCGGGGCAGCTTGTGCTTTTGTTTAACTCTAGGTTGAGGTTATTCCCTGGAAAATTAAAATCCAAGTGGTCTGGTCCGTTCCGCGTCAAAGAAGTGAAATCTTTCGGAGCTGTGGTAATTGAGGACATGGATGGGAAAGACAACTGGACTGTGAATGGTCAGCGCCTAAAGATTTACCTCGGCGGGCATGTGCACCGAGGAAGCTGTGCGATTCTCCTTGATGTTCCAGCTTGAACATCATGGACCGTCGAGCTTATCCGACGTTAAACAAGCGCTGGTTGAGAGGCACCTCAACATTGTAAGTTTTTTTTATGTTATGTTTTCTAATGTGTTATATGGGAATTTATATTGAATTATGCTTGAATTGGGATCTGCCTGCTGTGCTTAATATTTTTTAAAAATCTGTCATGCTCACTAGCTTCTCGCTAGGCGAGCACGCAACGAGCATTCGCTAGCTACTCGCTAGGCGAGCACTCAGCGAGCGTTCGCTAGCTTCTCGCTAGGCGAACCTCGCGAACCAGGCAATTCTGGTTTATGTGGTGGGCCACTTATTGGGCCCAAATGTTTGTTAGTTGTTTCTATTTTGTTCCCCCGTCCCTTGCTCACTCTGACACTCACTTTCACTCTCACATATTCTATTCTAAGCTAACTTTTGTTCCTAATCTTGAAACCCTAATTGTGCTTCAGATCATCTACACTACTGCACCAGGTTTGACTTGTTCCTCATCTCTTTACTTTCTTTGTTTTTATTTTTTTTTGAATTGAGGGATTAGGGTTATTTTGTGCATGTTAGGGTTTGAGATATATTGAGTTTCATGTGGTTTTAGAACAAACCTTAGCATAGTACACGTTTGGTACCTGGTGTTTAGATTTGTGCAATGTCCGTTAGTGGTTTCTGATACCAGCAGTCGCTGTTCTGAAAATTTCGCAGCGATTCGCTAGCAGTTCGCTAGGCAAACTCGCAGCGAGCATTCGCTAGCAGTTCGCTAGGCGAGCTCGTAGAGAGCATTCGCTGGCATCTCGCTAAGCGAAGCCGTAGAGAACGTAGCAGACTCTGTTTTGTCTATTCTATGCTGCTTACTAACGTTTTACTATGCTGTTGTTTCTCTGATGTTATGAATGCATATGGCCTCAGGTAATTTCGGGAAAAAGCGAAAGGTGGGATCCACCTCTAGGACGGTTCCTATCCAGTTCAACACGGACAAATTTGTGGGGGCAAAGGAAGCTTCCCGGTACCAGGCGCTGCAAAAGCGAAAGATTTTGCCGGAGAGAAGGTTCGTGATTGACTCTGAGGGAGAATACCGCAACTTTGCAGGGTTGATTGATACAAAAAAATGGGGCATGTTGACGTCCCCTGTGGAGAGCTACAGTTTGGAGGTGGTGCGCGAGTTTTATGCGAACGCGCTGCCTGACGATGATGAACCGTTCACCTGGTCTTCAAGGGTGTTCGGCCGTCAGATTGCTTTTGACAGGAACGCCATCAACCATATTCTTGGAGAACCCCTCCACTTGGGTCCTAATGAACTGGATGCGTATTCAAGGACTCTGAGGTTGCATCCGAAGATTAATGAGATGTCAGCTGCTCTCTTATTGCAAGGCAGAACTGTTGAGAGGAATCACTCTGGTGAAGCTATTAGGTTTAAAAGGGAAGACATGACACCTATGGCTCAGTTGATTTTGATGTTGGTTCTGTCCAACATTAAGCCGAAGTCGCACACGTCCACCGTGCCGATCCCAGTGGCACGACTTGTTCACGCTATTTTAACTAATGTGCAAATTGATGTGGCTGGTCTTATTGCACGAGAATTGAAGTCTGTTATTGAAAGCGGGCTTAAGTCGGGGGCGCGGGCTAATTGCCCCCTGGTTTTTCCCTGCCTCATTATGGCATTATGTGCACAAACCAGGCTGAAGCTTCCCTCCAGAAGTTTGGTCAAGATACCAGCTGCAATTGATGATAACTACGTGAATAAGTATTGTAGGCCAAGAGTTGATAGGAGTGGTTCATCTGCTGATGGTGCCAGGACTACTGATGGTTCTGGTGGTTCATCTCGAGGGTTTGATCCTTTCCAACGAGCAGTATGCAACTACAATTGGGATTGGATGGACGCGACTCAGCGTGCAATGGTGGACTTACATGATTCGATGCAGGTCTTGCAGTTGCATAACCGTGATCCTACTTCAGAGCAGTCTATTATGACGCGTGAGCAGTTCATGCAGCACGCGAGCTGGCCTGTGGACAGGCCTGTTTTCTTTGAGGGGGCAGGTGCGGATGCAGATGATGATGATGAAGAGGTTGAGGGTGAAGAAGATTTTGATGAGGAGGGCACTTCAGAGTATGAGTCTGAGGACGAAGAGGAGTGATGCGATCTGTTGTCTATTTTAGTGTGTTTTGATGTTGACTTGTACTATTGGGGTGTTTTGTCCCCCACGCACATTGTTATTTCTTTAAGTTCTTTAATTGCAGTACTGTTGATTTTCAATTATTTTGGTTCAATAATTTTTTGTGATTGATTTTTTGTCCAAACCTTCTAGATTGGTTGCTCTCTTGAAAGAAGTATCCAATGAAGGTGCATCCGAGCTTGGATGGCGATGATAAAATTAAATAAGTGATGAAAGCTAAGGTACACTGTTACCTTCGGTTAGAACTGTATAATGCTTGCGGAACTTTCACTTCCTTTTGTGATAAAATATTTTCCGATTGCAACTTAATTGATTGAATGATTCACTTAGGACTTTTAAACCATCAATTGTGAGGAAACCTCCATTATGTACTTAAATGCTGGATTCTGATAAATTGTGTTGATTCATTTTATTCATGCGTTGTCTTTTATTATTATGAATTGTGGAAGTAGTTGATATGATCAAGGCACTTGTTTCTCTCGAGCATAACCATTTCCAAAGATAAATATACCCGTGAGCAGAGAGAGTATTTGTAACCCAATTTTGAGCCTAAAACAGTTGAATCCTTGCTTGGAATAAAGCGAGTGTCAAAAATCTTTTTCTTGAAACCTTGGAAATTTGGATTAATTGCTCTTCTGATGCAAAAAGAAAAGAAAAAGGCATTCATTTAGGGGAAAAGAAAAGACAAGTTGGGGAGAACAAATTTGTAAAGAGTAATTGGTCACAACTCTTGTTAAACTAGCAAGCATATATCTAAAAAATAAAAAAAGAAGAGAAGAAGAGAAACACTCATTTTTTGTGATTATGGTGTAGAAAAACAAGAAAACAAATGCTTGCTTGGTAGAAAAAGTGTGAAAAACAAAAGGGAGTTGTGAAGGGTTCAAATAAGGAATTGGTGGAACAAAGTTGAAGAGGTGTAAATAATTGTATAGTGAATGTCTCTTTTGCATCGGAAACTTCGTTCAAAGGCCTTAGATATGTCCCTTGTTTGTTAACCCAACCAAGCTATAACCGGAAAAGACCTTAGTAATCTTCGTGCTTCCACAGTTTCATGTAGAATTGTTAGACATCGTATGAATAGAGTTGATTTTGACATTGTTTATTGGAGAGTGAAAATTCCCCTACGCTTTCATGTGCGACATTTTCTTCAATCCTTTTTCGAAGAGGAGAGTTAGGGTGATTTGTTCATGATATCATTGTTGTGATTTGATGAATGTTTAGTATTGCTTAAAAGTTTTAGTTCTGGAAGCATTGTTTTGTTTCTAACCGTTGGAAACATGTGTCTGGTCAAGTCACTTGCAATTTGAGCCATATGATCTGATCTCAGAAAAACCTGACTCTTTAAGCAAATCTTCTTGGTTACTCGAGAGGCATACTTTGCTTGAGGGAAAGCATGATTCTAGTTGGGGAGAGTTGTTAGATGCCCAATTGTGCTTATTGGAGCTATCAAATATGGACATCTTTCACTTCTTTTTATGCCGAAAACGTATTTATTAAGCCTTGCTTTTGTTAATGTGCATCATTGTGTCAAATGCTTTTGGTCTTTTTGATTTGTGTGTTATTGTGCAGGATTTAAGTGTGAAAGAGCATTATTGAAGGCACAAGAAAATTGGCAAAGGAATCAAGCAAAGAGCATAACAAAAGTTGGTTCGCTCAGCGAGCACTTGGCGAGTGAGTAGCGAGTGTTCGCTACAGCCTCGCCTAGCGAGCACGTAGCGAACAGCTCCAGACTTGGGCAGAATGGTTTTCAACATCAATCTTGGTCAGCGAGCAAGTGGCGAAGAGGCTCGCTAGGCGAGCTCCCAGCGAAGCAAAACAGAATGTCCCAGGCACCCTTCGCTGGCTCATTCGCTGCAACGAGCACCTAGCGAAGCATAACATAATGGATCTTGCAGACCTCGCTGGCAGGTTCGCTAGGCGAGGCTGTAGCGAGCGTTCGCCAGCAGCTCGCCTAGCGAGTGAGTAGCGAGCGTGCCCAGATTTGTCACTTACTATAAGTAGCTTGGGCCACTTTTTGGAGAATATCTTCTTCTTTTTCACTTTTACATTTGTTTTGCTGCAAGAAAGGGTTTTGTGACCTAAAAACCTATTTTGGCTTATTTTCCTTCATCTCTTAACATAATCAAACAACAACAAGGTGGATCATCATCAAAGTTGGATCATTCAACTTGGATGTTCATCAACCGACTTTAAAACTTCTTTTGCAAGCTACCATGAGAATGTGTAGCTAAGTTCATCTTGTTGTCAAAGATAGATGTAGGTAATCATTGAACTTTGTATTTGTATGGATGATTTTCATTTGTAAACTATTGAATGATTAATGTATGGTGAAAACTTTATTTTAATCATAATCTTTTGTGTTAGTTAATGATTGAGAAATATTTACCAACTCTTGACCTAGGTTTTCACCCATCTCTTTTCTTGAGCTAAAAATAGTCTTAAATGATTTTGTTCACTTAAAACGTTGAACTTTAAAGTTGTCATTTTGATAGATTGTGTGAGAGATAAACAATGGATTAAAATGATAAACTTCACAATATGAGTTAGAGATAATCATATTGAGAGGATATTGTGAATGCATTGATCATTTGAAAGAGTTTATTAAATGTTGATCAGAAGTATACATGCAAAGTGATTACCGAAACCTAACTTTGACAATCTTTATTCAAACCGTTAAAACCTAACTTTTATCGCATTTATTCCTTTCATGCAAAACACTTTTTACCTTAAACACAAACTCTTGGATACCATTAAACTATAAATTTAACAACTGTTGAACGACGGCAAAAAAAAAAATCTTATTATTCCCTGTGGAGACGATAATACAAACCCGACACTTAACCACTATTCTAACACAATGCCAACTAAATATAGAAGGTATGCTCTCATAGAATATGCTTTATGGAGCCCCACATGCTCTTCATCCTCTATTATAACGTGTTGTGCTCTAACGATCTCATATGTGTATACCTTTTTTAGGAATTCAGACCTAGCATGAACCCATATGGTTCTATCCAACTCTTCATCGCATCTGTTGGTCAACACCCAGATAGTCTGCCATCACTTCGAGTTCCTCGTCTTTGGTAATCCTTCCATGATCTAAAAGTTTCTTCCTGATCGAAAGATGTAGCAAATACGACACATTGTCGAGTGTGATATGTATCTCACCATGTGGGAGATGAAATAACGAGATCTTAGAGTTCTGTCTCTCCATAAATGCATTAAGTATCTCGTGGTTAACCGTAATATAACTGGTCATACACAAGTACTTCATCCTAAACAGGGACAAAGCTATCTGAAACCACTCCTCATTTGGCTGAGGCAAGCCAGTAATCTTCCACTTGTTGTTAATAAACTTCAGCGCATCACGGTCCTGCAAAAAATAATAATCAATGTAAGAAACTTATAATCCATTAATAAACATAAATTAAAAAAACAAATCCAACTAATGTTACTTCTTCGTCCTATATATGTATGGCAGTATAATAACAAATCTACAAGGCTTCTCCAAATGCCTCTGGCTCAACATCCTCAGTAGCTCCACCATCCGGAGGTGGCATTGACTCAACAACAGTATCAACAGTAGAAGGTTACACTGACTTATTAAGAGGTGACATTGGCTCAACAACATCAATAGTAAAAGGTGACACAGGTGACTCGAATACCTTTCGCGCCTGAATAGGTGAAACTTGGCGCTTCCGGGAGGATGAAAGAGTGATGTGTCGGTAGATAAAATCTGTCTCCTACGGGAAGAAGATGGAGAAGCATGAGCTCCAGAAGAAGATGTCTCTGCATGACCAGTGTGAACAGGAGCCTCTAAAACCTGACTCTTCTCCCGCCACACTGACGTATGCTGTGAAATCCTCTCATGCATCAGCCTATCGTGTCTACCAACCATAGTTTCTGTAATTTAAAGTAAACCAAACAAGTAGTGCAAGCAAGCAATACTACAAACAAGAAAACCAAAAAACAAACACACTGGTAATCTACGGAGATGCATCTCCGAGTATATATGAATCCAAACGTTGAAATTTTTTGGAGATGCATCTCCAAAATTTTCTACAATTGTTCAGTTCATTAATGGATTCAATACAGAATACAAAACTCAAAATAAACGGTTTGGTCGTGATTTTCAACAAACAGACTAGTTTTACAACATGTATAAACTAATATTCTAGTATTTCCTACTCATTTGATACCTAAATCATCATTTTTTACTCATTTACACAAAAACTAAAAAAAAAAAAAATCAAAACATAAAAAAAGTTACAAATTTTCACTCTGCTTCGGCGTTGGATGATGCTTCTGATGTTGATTGATGACCCTTTTAACTTTATTGTTTGATTTTGGACTTGGTGATGGAAAAAGAATTGAGAGAGTTTGAAAAACGTTTTGAGTTTTTGATGAAATAGGAAGAAGAAGTGTTCTGGCGCAATATAAGTTCTAAATAATTCCGAAGATGCATTTCCAAAATAAATTTGAAGATGCATCTCAAAAATATTTTAACTCAGAATTGAACGCGTTTAAAAATACATCTTCAAAATCTGAAGGACATTTAAGTCTTTTCACGTTATGCTTAAATAACATATAGAGTCCAATAAGAATTCTAAAAAATATGATTCTTTCAGGGCCAATTTGAGCCCAAGTGCATCTGTATTTTCCGGCCCTAACACCCTCATTTCCCACTCTCACTCTCACAAACCACATGTTTTGACTCACACATCCTTCCCCATTGATGACTGATCTGCGACATTTTCCCTACGTTGTTTTTGTTCTTTCTTCATGTTCCTAACTTCATTCTTAACTGGTGAGTCATACATTACTTCCCTGTCTCTGTTTCGTTGTAACTTTTTACGAATTTGATTGCATACCCTTTACGAGTTTTTGGTGTTTCAGATTGAATTAACCATCAAAGTTTCCAACTTTACCAAAATGGTATGGCTAATTGCACTCGCATTGCTTCTTGGTGTTGCCATTGTTCTTCTTCTTTTCAACCCAAGACACCACAAATCTGGTTGGTCCCTTTTTTTATTTTCACACTCTTCTAATTACTATAATAATAATATTGTGATTTATGCTAAGATTTTTAAATTTTGAGAATTCATTTATGTATTTTTATGTGATTTCTTTGAATCTTTCTTAGGACAAAAGGGAAAAGCTGGTTCCACCTCAAACAATGATAAGGTATTATTCATTGCATATCTAAGCTCAAACAATGATCATCTCTATTTTGTGTTACCTGTTAGTTCTGCTATTTTGTTTATCTTTGAACCATTAAGTTGAATAGTGTGATTTCTTTGTGTTAATACTTTTTTTTTGAACTGAGGAATGACATAATTTAATGAAGAATATTTCGGATCTAAGTGAAACTAATTAGTTTGTGTCTTTATATTAGTTTCTTCCTAAATTAGTGGACTGCCAATATAATTGTCGGGAATTGTAGGTGTCGTGTGATCAGTGTTGTCAAATATAGGCCATACTGGATTACGGTGGCGAATTTTTCGATAGCCACTATGGCCAGTTTCTGAAGGATGGCAGTGCCATGGGGGCTTTATATGGTAGATTTTTGGATTACCGTCATTGATAACAATGCGTGCAATTTGGTCTCACAAATTGATGAATTTCCAAAATGGTCTGCAAAGTTAAAAAACCTTTGATCATATCGGTCCATTTGATTCGGTCAATCACGTCTCTAAAATTTCTTCAGAAGGACTAGGGCTATTGAAGATTTTTACATATATAATTTTGAATTTTTATTAGTTTCAGGAACTGTATTCACCGGTCTCTACAATTTGAGGGACTAAATTGGTGATTCACACTTTATTTATTGGAGTGAAGTTTGTTGTATGACCATCTCGTACCATTTTGTTTTGAATGTGTGTCCCTTCCCTTGTGATATTTATGCTTTCTAGTTTAGGGTTTATAGCGGGAAGTTATCACTCTTTTTCTTTCTAGTTTTATGTAGCACTGACACTTCATATTGAATGTATGTCTGCAATCTGGTGTCTGGCATGACACCGACACATACGGTTACATTCAATTACTCCATTTTCTCAAACTATTATCAATGTTGACGTGTTAGTGTTAATATCGTGTCTGATGTTTGTGTAAGTGCTTCTCAGTTCTAGCTTGAAAATAATTTTGTAACTGGAAAGTACAGTTACCTTTAGCTGCTTTTAAGAAAACTAGCGATGGTGAAATAGTCTATTTGACTAAAAGTAAATATGTGAGTTGGGCTTAAATACTTGTGAACAGAACATGATGTGTTATCTTTTGCTTAAAAGTAATTTTAAGTAGAGAAAAGTGTCTCAACCTTGGTTTTGTGAGCTTTTGTTAGACATCCTATAAAAGAATCCAATTGTTGTCATGTTTTGTATGTGTAATATGTTTTGCTTGCAGACATCAAAATCCTATAGTAAAAATGAAGTCACATTGCATAACAAGAGAACAGATTGCTGGATAATCATTAAGAACAAGGTGTGATCTTTTATGCACTTTTGAGCTATTTCTTTTTGTTTCATGCCAAAACCTTTATTTTCTAATGCTATGATTTTACACTATTACCTTTGTAACTGATTCAGAGTTTATATATTTTTTTGTTTCAACTCACTATAGGTATACGATGTCACCTCATATGTGGAAGAACATCCAGGTGGTGATGCCATTCTAGCACATGCTGGAGATGACTCAACCGAAGGATTTTTCGGGTATGCATACATTCCTTTCACCTCATTTATCTGTGATGAAGAAATATTCTGAATTTACCCCTGCTATATATATTTCTCTTGCTGAAAAATTTGTCTTGTTTTTCCCAACAAACTATTTCATGCTTCTGTCTTGGTATTTATTTACTTGTATTAAGCTTGCTCTCATTTTTCTCACCGGTTAGCTGCTTAGAACCAATAAAGATTCAAGTAGAAGTTCTATGATTATTTATGTTCTGGAACGCGGCAGGAAAAATGAGATGTATAAAGTTTCTAAAGTTGCGACAGATGCTTTTGAATTTACCTGAAAAGCTTGGTTCCTATTATATGTGCTAGATCAATGATCTCAAGCTTAAACCATTTGGTAAAAATGAACAAATAATTTTAGTTAATAATGTGTGTATAATATTAGATATAACTATAGCAGTGCTTTCTAATTTCATCACAACGTTTTGTTATTTCAAAATATTACAATGATCTTCATAGAATCCGATGAAGGTTATCTAGTTGCAGATATAATATATTGGTCTTCACTTCATTAAGTTGCTCTTCCAACATTACTCGCATATCATTTTTAACTGGCAGTAGCGTGAGTCTCATTTAATAAAGCTTAATCTCACGCAGTATCGAGTCTCGAATTGTATTTAGGCTCTGTACTTGTTTCGGTAGTTAAGCTCATAAACCCTACCTTTAAATGTTGCCTTTTACCTTTACATTGCAGGCCACAGCACGCAACTCGAGTTTTTGACATGATTGAGGACTTCTACATTGGAGACTTGGACCAATAGCTAAATATTTGTTGGGTCTTCTGTCGCAAACTTAAGTTTAGGTCCAAAAGTACGTTTGCCTCAGAGAAACTTTGCCTCAGAAACTCTAAATGTTTCCAGTTTCTAAACGGAGTTGGCCAGTCTGCTACATTCAAGACATATGTAATTCAACAATTCGATTATTAAATTTCTTGTTGCCCCAAATTTTTGCACTCCTCTAATCATTTATCTTCATTAGACAGTATTTAAGCTGTTACTATATTAAAATCGTAGCATAATCCTGTCGTTTCCAAGTGCTTCAGTATGTTTAACAGAAAAATGGAATCATAAAATTAAATATGAATCATTAACTATAAGTGCACTTAGCCAATATATGTACACTGGTTCTTATCTGTATGTTTAACAGAAAAATGGAATCATAAAATTAAATATGAATCATTAACTATAAGTGCACTTAGCCAATATATGTACACTGGTTCTTATCTGTTATACATAGTTACAGAACTGGATTGTTACAATTACAAAACTTTTTACAAAATAGAACACAGCAATAGAAATTTAGTAATGAAAAAATTAACTAAGCTTGTACATAACTAAAGAATCAATCATTCAACATTCAATGCTAAATGAAGCTATATTTTCTTAGTTATTCAGATCGCTTTGGTTGACGCCATTTTGCAAAAGTTTTGGATAATGAACTCAGGAAAGATTCTTTTAAAGGAAACCCTATCCTTCCATATAGAAGTTTTCCTGCCAAGTCTGTGAATACTGGAGGCATATCTTTGTTTGTTGGAGTTCTATCTATCTGAAAAATACAACGAACACAAATTTCTGGTTTAATAAAAAGATTCGAAAAGTTATGAAAATATTAGATACATTTATAAGCTATTTTCTATTTATTTTCATGCAATTAGAGTTTTCTGTCGTTCTCTCGAATTGTAGAAACAATTAATACATACGTTCTTATACGATGAATACATAGATGTGTGTTAAATTAAGCATAATCAACTTACCTTGTAGATTTTCCCGTTTTTCAAGTAATATCGAATACCAGACCAATTAATAGATTGAGAGAAATGAGAACGAATTGCAGATATAGGGTATAGAAAGTTATCCACCAACATAGCAATGAAAATCTGCTCAAGAAAAAATAATCAATTAAAAAAAATCATTTACCTAATCAATTAGTTTGGATTATGAACTTGTAGAAATACTTACAAGACACCAATTATAGTTAATAATAGAAAGTGGAGGTGCCTCTGGTGACAAAACATTGCAAAGTTGAACTTCTATCCTTGTCAAGTTCCACATTGAAAGAAGCTCAAGAAAAGTGCATACGAATAGAAAGTACACCAGTGATAACCCTGAGAGAATTTATCATTCAGTATCAAAATCCAACTGATTGTTCATACATGAATCAACACTAACAACCTACTGAAAAAGTAGTATTCTCACCGTTAAAATTGTAGATCGTTTCATCAAGAGAGTATCCTTTATAGTGAAACTGTATTGCTGCTGCAACATGAACTATTGCCATAAAGTACGGGAATACAAATCCCCATGACAAATAACAGTGAACGCCAAACAATGTGCGGTTCATCACATGGTTAACTTTTGTGGTGTACGACTCCAAAACAAATGTCTGTTTCCTCAAATAATTCCAGTACCTAAATATATTAAACTAATTAACAGAGAACGCAGAACGGAAATTTAGCTTACACAGATGAATTATGATTACAACAAACCGTGCAAAATTAAGATCACTTGCAAGTGGATGAGGAAAGATGGCAACCGGAGGAGAAGTGATGAGTTTTTTATGAGCACCTGAAAGCGAAAATATTATCGCAAAAAATAACAGAATAAACAGAAATAAAAACCAGAAATTGATAACAGTATTGATTACTCACTAGATATGGCTGCAAGAGTCATATCATCAGAATATCCACCATTTTTAAGTTCGGATACTACACCGAAGTTATCTTGCCTAAAATCTTCAGCATGCATCTGGAGAGAAGAAAAAATAGTTGGAATGCAAAGAAAAAATAGTTGGAATGCAAAGAAAAAATAGTTGGAATGCAAGTACTATTGTGTAAACAAAACAAAAGAAAAAGAAAAAAAGTTGAAGCTACTTGCCATCATGCACCCTCCCCATAAAAAGAATGTTTTTCCACCGGTGGCGAATCCCATTGAACATGGCTGTAGAACAAAAATAAGAGGTAGGAACACACATTAAGAGATTCGTATCGTATCGATCAGGTTCAATTTAGTATGAAATCGAGATATGGATTTAGCTGTATTTGTTTACCATATGGTATTCATAGATGCAGTAACTTCCTAAACTTCCAGATGGCAAATCAAGAGGATATCCAGTTTGAATAAATATCTGTTACGCATTAAAACAAACAGTTAGAGAGTGTAACCAAATAATTATTGGCTAGAATATACATATTTTTGAATTTAGATTTCATGCATGCATTCACGTATTTGCAGCACATTGATGGTCATTGGACGGAGACCTAACAGTCCAGATCCAATGATTATCAATATGCTGACTACGTGAATGCATAGTTTTCATATTTTTAAGGCATACCTCAGGATTCTTTTCCATTTCAAAAGTGAGTGATCCAATTGATCCAGGATGTAGCCGAACATCGTCATCCAAAAACAGTACATACTTGCTATCTTTATGCATTGACTCCACTCCAACCTGCGAAGATTCATATATATATATATATATATATATATATATATATATATATATATATATATATATATATATATATATATATATATATATATATATATATATATATATATATATATATATATATATATATATATATATATATATATATATATATATATATATATAGCAATGTTTTAAAAACTGGGCTGAAGATTAAACCGGTAAAACCTTCAATTTATAGTGCAATTGATACCATTGGTTGAACTACGTTTTAAAAAATAACTCTTTGAACCAACTACAGTTCAACCAGTTTGATTCTGTTTTGATAGACTAAGAACCGATTGTACTGAAACCAACCGGTACGATTCAGAAAAAGTATATGCAAGAAAAAATCGTACCAATTGATTGTGAATTTTTTGACTGCAAGTTGTTGACAAACCAGCCACAAGTACTCTAGCATCAACAGAACCCTACATGTGTTAAACAAACATCTATATAAAATACAGAAAAGGCGAATATTATCATCGAATTCGAAAACTGCATGAGTTTCACTTGCACCTCAAATTCTGATATGAGTCTTGATACAGCATGGTAAGCAGGATCCTCTGTACTTTCCACCACCAAAATAAATTCTAGAGGACCACCATATAGAGATGTGAACTGTGTCCTCCAGTTATGGAGATTGTGTTCACCAAATCCTTTTAGAGGCATAATTACGGTTACTCTTGGCAAATTGACCTGATTGGAATGCTCAAGTTCATTGATATCATGACAAATGAAAGCAAAGTTATTTCCATTCTTTATACTCCTCTTTATTCTTACTATCTCTCTTCTCCTGTGTAACACAAATAAAGTAATGCAAATTTCAGATCGAAGGCGTGTTCAGTGTCACTGTCAGAGATGTATCAATATCAATGTATGACTTAAAGACATGTTAGGTGTCTGACACCAACACCCGTTATTCCATCAAACATTTCTATTTCATTAAATTATTACAGTGGTGTCTTAATGTCATTTCTAGTGTTAGTGATACATTCGTGTATGTATTAGTGTTTCATAGCTATGTAGTATCGACACCTCTGAAAAAATACATGATCACCGATGCCGACACCACACTGACGTTTGTAAATCCCTTTAAATTATTGTGACGTGTCAGTGTCGTGTGTTCGGTGTCTGTGTCCTTCGTAGTGAATGAATACCTAACATAAGCAGCTGCAAGCCATCCAAAAGCTAGGATTAAGCAGATTACACATCCCTGCATATTGAACATAAACATCGGATTTAAACGACACATTATATAAATTCTATTTCTTAAGAATAAATTTGTAAAATCAATATCAATATCAATTATCAACAAATTTAACGTGACAGAGAGCCAAAAACCCGATGTCTGCCTAACACATTTTCGGGGAGGGGCGAAAATCTTTTAACCGAAACAGAAATGATACCTGAATTTGAATGAAATATCCGAAAGGAGAAGAAAATTCTGAGCTGAGAGAAAAGAGGAAGGAATCAAGAGAGTCTAAGGAAGGCATTGATATTGTGAATGATCTTTGTGTCTATTTTCTGGTATTCTTTGAAAAATAACAGCTCTTGTTTGATTCTTGCATCACAAAAAACACAATGAGAAATTTTCCATTCATTGAGTTTCAGCCTATTTCTATTTCATTTTCAGTTTTTCACCACACAAACACAAATCAAAATGAAACCACCACTTTTTTTCTTCTTATTTTTCTTCTCTAATTTTTATTCTCTATTTTCCATATCTATTATTTGATAATGTGAGAGAGTATATGCATTAAAAAAAACAATAGCTTAAAATAGAGAATTGAGGGGTTGGTGGTTATTTATAGTTTTTTAGACACCAACAACATTACAATTTGCTTCATTTAATGTAGTGTAATAATTATTCGAAATACACATAATATGAAGTGTAATAATTATTGTAGAAAAAAGAAAAATTATAAAATTTTTTACAAAATTACTCTTTATTTTAGTACGGGAAGATAAATTAAGAAAACTAAAAAAAAATAACAAGAAGAATTCATTAGTATTGAAAAACGATTTATAATTTAGTAAAGAAAATGTTTATAAAATATTACATAAATTTTTACTATTATTTGTTTGATACAATTAATTGATATTAGCAACAATTTTTTTTGTATGGGGACAATTAAAAAAATACAGAACTTTTTAAAATAAATTTATTTTCTTTTCTAAATTCGCCATGAAGGATATGAACTCTTATAGTTATTTTTGTCATCAGACATTTTCAAGATTTTTTATTTTTTTAAATACGTAGAGTAAACGATTAAGAATAATGTTATTGGGAGGAAATTTTGATTTAAAATAAAAATAAGATAGTTGTAAAAAAATAAGAGAAATAGTAGAATTTGGTAGAAAATTGAGTTATTAGAATTAAAAATTAAAATAAAATAAATTAGAGTTAGTAAGAAGAGTAAAGGAGGATTATCACAGTTAAAGGGAATTATGTTTTTGTATTAAGTAGAAAAGGTGAGAGTTGGAAATTTTTATAATACGTGAAAACACTTTGGAAATTAAGAGGCAATAGGCTAAGTGAGAAAGACCAAAAACAAGGGTTTTGGAAAGAAAATCACCATAGCCAAAGCTTAGAGATTGTTGAAAAATCAAGTCAGAGGGAGATTACTATACTATGAGTGTATATTGTATGAAGGGTATAGAGGGATCCTCACCCTTCTCTAGGTTTTCATTTAATTTTACCATTAATGATGTTTATATATGTTTTTGATAAAAGTTGTGTAGATTATGCATAATTGTTTAGATTTATTAATTAATTGCTGTAGTATGATATGTTTTCAAAGTTATGAATTTAATATATGTTGTTAAATTCATGATATGATGTGTTTGAGTGTTAGGATATGAATTGGTATAGTGTGAGGGTTAGGGGTTGGAGAAGATAAAGTTAAACGTAAAAGTTGCTGATGTCAATCGATCAATGCACGTGAATTTTTGGCAAAATCTGGAAAAAAACTAATGTGAATCGATTAATTCCCAGAATCAATCGATTGTTCCCTTTCAATTTTCATGAAAAACCTTGGCATAAAGGTTTCAATCAATTGACTCTCTCTTGAAATCGATTGACACCTTGCAAAATTGTGAAAAATTACTGAAAATAAAGTTAGCTAAAACCACTATTTTCTCCAATTGTTTTTTCCATAACTTTAGTTCCGTAACTCTAAATGAGGTGCGGTTTGATGCGTTGGAAAGCCGACATGTATGGATACCTCATAGTGATGTATTAAGAGGATATATGGGTAATAGAATATGTGATATTTAATTGTTTTACTTATTTTGTAAGGTTGACGGTAAAGAACGAACATTTAACCATTGTAAATGAGCGAATTAATGATGAAGTGATGATAAGATGAATTGATATGATTGAGTGATATGTGGATGTTTATTCGATATGTGCATATATGTTGGGGAAGTACAAGTATAATTATGTGATTGTTGTAAATACTTGCTAATGATTATTGAGATGCATAGTTCAGAGTGAAAACTATTGTTGATGTGTTTAAAGGCATGACTGTTTATAGTTAGATGTGATGCTGTAATCATCGTGTTGTTATAATTGCATTATCATATGTAATACATCTTATGTTGTCGTTTTTATGAAAGAAGGGAGTCACGAGTTCAGAAGAGGGGGCAAGTGACTTGTTCGGAGCTCATATGAGGGGGCTCAGGGTACAAATGTCGGGATTCGATTCGTATGAACAACTATTGTTGAGTTGGTAGCACGTACATACAGAGTCAAGATGTTGTCACATTTCATACAAATTTGCATTTTTGAATTGATGTTTTTCGTGTGAACGCATTACCTGTTGATGGTTGTTGTTGCTGTTGTTTATGCTACCATTCCTGATCTTTTACACCGCTAATTCTCGCCCCTTTGTTGTTTTGTTTGTGTGTTAATGTATGATGTGCACAAATACTCAGGAACATAAGTAGTAGCTTCTGTGAGTTGGAAGATAGCCTTGGAACTCATACTCATTTACATCATCGTTTATCGTTTTTTGTCGGATAAAATGCTCCGATCAATAACATCAGGAAAAGGAATATTATTTTAGTTTTTTGTTGAGTCACTACTACGGAAAATACATATAATAACGCTCGCGTTACTACGGATATTCAATCAACCGTTGTAATATGTGATATTTAGACACATGCATTTTTTTAATTTAACCACCTATAACCACTGTTGATTTAATACACGTGGTGAAAAGTGGAGTATGGTCATAGGTTCAAATTTTAGCACCAACATTTTTGATTATTTACTTATTTTTAAAAATGCTGACAGACCTTTTACCATAGGTATATAAATCAACCGTGGTTATAGGTGACGCTTATATATATATATATATATATATATATATATATATATATATATATATATATATATATATATATATATATATATATATATATATATATATATATATATATATATATATATATATATATATATATATATATATATATATATATATATATATATATATATATATATATATATATATATATATATATATATATATATATATATATATATATATATATATATATATATATATATATATATAACGCTCTTAGTTCATTCCCTTTTTCCCTAGACGTACTTAGACAAACTTCATCTTCTGTCTCCAAACTTCTTCCGTTTACGAAACATTATTCATCCATTAAACCAAACTTAAAACCATTATTTCTTTCCCAAATAAAACTCAGAAACATTGCTTCCATTAATGCATTATAATTTGTTCCTGTTTAACGATTCTACAGGTAAAATGTTATTATTTAACAATTCTATTTATTTATTTTTTATTGTTGTTCGTGTTGTTGTTGTTGTTGTTGTTATTATTGTTGTTGTTTTTGTTGTTGTTGTTGTTTTTTCTTTTGTTGTTCTTGTTATTTTTATTGTTGTTATTCTTTTTTTTGATAAGCAAATATTATATTAAAGAGATTAAGAAAATCTCAAAACAACAAGAATACAAACACATCCTAATACAATACTATTACATAAAATTGAACGCAAATTTAAACCATTCATACAAGCTACAATGATTACTTTCCTGTCTACCTAATATCAACCAATTCCACGAGAAAACTTTAATATCGATAACAATGTCATAAACATCAATGGCTTCATTACTGAAAGTTATGTTATTTCTAGCCCTCCATATAATCCAGCAAGAAATAAATCAAATTGAGTTGATCTTGTCCTCTTTACACCGACCCAAAAGTATCGATTTCCAGACCTTCGCATGAAGACTACAACAATCCTCCGAGATGTTCTTTATATCCACCCAGTCGCAAATCCTATTCCAAACCAACGATGATTTATTGCACGAGAAGAAGAGATGTGAAACATCCTCGTAGCTTGACGAACAAAACGCACAATCCAAATTTTAGGAATAATCAATCACCCTTATTTTCATCAAATTAGATCTGGTAGGCAACCTATCAAGCACCATCCTCCAAATAAAAGTTTGGACTTTTGCCAGTAACACCGTTTTCCAAAGGATCTCCAGAAGTGTTGCGCTATCACTACCAATATCGTGAACAGAAGCAGAAGAAGTTAAAGCAGTATAGAAAGAAGATACCTTATACGAAAGTGAATCATGAAGAAGCCATTTCCAATTATTGACGACATTGTTGTTGGCTGCAACCTGATCCAACAAATTACTACAATCGGTCCATTCTAGTTCAATATTGGATCCTGCATCTATCAATGTTTCTCTAATTTTCCAAACCCACTGACCATCCTCCCAAGTTCCCATCTCGTTGACGATCGAAACTTTCCTGAAACAGCCGCTGAAACCTACTTTTAAGCAGAAAATCTCCAATCCAATTTGACTGCCAAAACGCCGTGCCATGACCTTCTCCAATAGTGCAAGCCATAAACTTGCAGAAGTCCACATGGAGGTCGAAGATTGGACTTGATAGAATATCCTTCATCCAAAGAGAGTCAAATTTTGAGCTACCGACATCGGCGAAAGTTTGCACCTTCATGCTCAAGTTACCGTATCTAAGATTGAGCGTCTTTCTCCAAATTTCATTTCTGCCACTTTGAAATCCCCACAGCCATTTTACTATAAGAGCACAATTAAAACGACCTACGTGTTTAATGCCAAGACATCCGTGTTCCTTCGGCTTGTAGATGGAGTTCCAAGATATCCAAGATATGAACTTTTTACTAGAATTCCCAGCCCAAAGAAAACGCCGTTGGATTGTGATAATATCATTCACGATTTTCTTGGGAGCCTTGAAAAAAGCCAAGTAGTGAATATGCAAGTTAGCTAAAACCGAGTTAATGAGGGATACTCTACTTCCCATTGACAAATTTCTCCCAGCCCAATTTGATAGCTTACTCCTCATACGAGACAGAACCAGGTTCCAGAAAGAGTGTCGACGATGATTTCCTCCTACCAGAAGACCAAGGAAATTGAACGGCAGCTTGCCAGATTTGCAGTGCAGAAATTCTTCAGCTGCAACAAGAAAAGCAGGGTCTACTCCTATCCCATAAAGACAACTTTTTGAGAAATTAATTTTCAGTCCAGAAATCAATTCAAACGCGTGCAGGACAGCCTTGAAAGCCCAAATATTCATAACCGATCCATCTCCTATAAGCAGAGTGTCGTCGGCAAACTGAAGCATGCTCGCATAAGCTTGATCATTGATCTTGAATTCTGTTAACAAGTTACGGGCAACCGCGGCTCTTACTAAACAAGACAGACCCTCTGCTACTATGGCGAACAGAAATAGAGCCAAAGGGTCCCCCTGCTTCAGTCCCCTTCCAACCTTAAAATCCTTCGAAGGAATTCCGTTAATAAGAATCGAAATATAACTATTGAACACGGATCCTCGAATCCATTTTAACCAATTAGGACCAAAACTCATTTTGACAAGCATTTCAACAAGGTAAGACCAGCCGACACAGTCGTAGGATTTAGCAAAGTCGACTTTGAAAAACAAACATTCCTTTTTAAACCTCTTAGCATAGTCTGCTATTTTGTTGGCTAGCAGAACCCCATCGTAAATTTGCCGACCCGGAATGAAAGCTGTTTGAGAAAGAGAAATAAGTTTGTGAATAACCTTGCTCAATCTGCAGGCAAGCATCTTGGAAATAACCTTGGTGATACAACTAATTAGAGTAATTGGCCTAAAATCTTTAAACTGTTGAGGGTTAAAAATCTTCGGCACCAACGAAATGAAAGAGGACACAAACATCTTAGGGAGAACTCCTGTTTTGAAGAAATCCAGGATGTAATTCGAGAAGTCCTGACCAACTATATCCCAGCAAGATTTTATGAATTTAAAATTAAATCCATAGACACCAGGGCACTTGTTACCGTCACAACTGAAGACAATGTTTCTCATATCAGTAGGACTAAAATCTGCTTCCAATAAAAATTTGTCCTCCTCATCGAGACAAGCAGCCAAAGCGAAATCACTTCTAAACTTAGCCGATTGTGATTGCGTATATTTACCCTTAAAGAACTTCACCGCTTCAAACTTAATATCCTCAGGGTCTTCCACAATCCTGCCTCCCGCTCTAACAGCTGAAAGACGATTCAACCAATTCCTAGATTTTAGGGAGTCATGAAAAAATTTGGTATTAAGGTCCCCGTTTTGAAGCCAACTAACCCGGGATTTCTGGGCCAACATGCTTTCTTTGTGTAAGAACAAGAATTGTTTCTGCAAATAATCTCTATGTTTTGATGATAACAATTAAGTATTTATGAAAGAACCATTTTATGTTCTAATGTTTGTTGTGTGCAGATCGCGTTAAATATAGATATCAAATCAAACAAACAATATCGAGATGTGCATTTAATACAATATGAGAGTTACTATGTGTGACGTGTCATATAACGCTTATTGAAGAAGCAAGTTTGTATCTGCATCTGATCACGATCAGAAAGATCCAAGGGTGTTGTATATTGCTGTTGTAATGCTCCTGTGGACTCTGCTCTGAGAAGTGCATCTGATCTGAAAGCAAACAAAGCATATTGAAGAAGCAAGTTTGCCTCTGTATTTGATCACGATCAGAAAGATCCAAAGATGCTGTATATTGCGGTTGCAATGCTCTTGTGGATTCTGCTCTGAGATATGTATCTGATCTGGAAGCTAAGAATGCATCTGAGATATAGTCCTCTGATGAACTAAGCACTGAAGACTTTAATGACTTGAAGCTCTGAAGGCTGAAGGCTCTGAAGACCAAGTGCAGAAAGACTCTGAAAACTTAAGGGTTCTGAAGATCAAGACTCTAAAGATATAATTCTCTGAAGATCTACATGCTGAAGACTCTGATGACTTGAAGCTCTGAAGGCTGAAGGCTCTGAAGATCAAGTGCAGAAAGAATATGAAGACTAGATTCTGAAGTTGAAGATTATATAGCTTCACCCAGACAAAGACGTGTTAATCAGATAAGCTGTTGCTATCCACTCTGATAAACAAGGTGCTGAAGTCAAACAACACTGATGTTATTATGCTATCATACCAAAGTAGTTTCTGAACTACTCATCAGATACATCATCAGAAGAACCAAAGCCAGAAGCTGATCTGTCCAAGATGATAAATGAAGATCACATCATTTGTGGATAAGAGCTGTCTCCCACAATGATATATTATCGTTACAAGAAAAGGACAAAGAAAGTGATGTCACTATACTATCCAACCCATGCTTATTCTATCCGTTGGGAAATGACCGTTGGAATATTAAAAGGACATCTCTACCCTCATAATGACTCTCTTGGATGTACTATAAAAGAAGATCATTTGATTCATTCAAAGCTAGCCAGTCAACGAGAAAGACAGCTGAGCCAATACGCAGTAATGTTAAGCAACGTAGTTGGTTGACAAGAATGTTAGCAAGCTAGTTGACTAACAAGAAAATCTTTATGCTAAGAAGCCGCAATGCTCACATAAGAAAGCTTTTAAGCAATATGGAAACTAATGTTTTAATAATCTCCTTGAGATTTATCTTTATATAGTTTCTGTATTAGGAAGCAAGGAGCTGTTGCTCAATACTTGTCATGTACTTTAATTAGGAGTAATTTGCTTGATAAGAAGCACTCATGTAATCTCCGACAACACAAATTCAATTTTGAATTAGTGGTTCCTCAAGTGATCTTGTGAAGATCAGAATACTTGAGATGACAAGTGACTGTAGTCATTTGTGGAATCTAATAGGAGATCTTAATTGATCAAATTCTATTAGATGTCAATGAACATTATATCCTAAGGGATCCCAGAACGTGTCATTGTCTATTTGTTAGTCACATGCAGTTAGCTTGTGCATCTGTAATCAGTTTGATTATAGTGGATTAAGTCCTTGATTGAGAAAGGCAAAATCACCTTGGAAGTGTGGACTGGATTAGCTTGAGACTTTCTCAAGTGAACCAGGATATATCATGTGTTCTTTACTTGTGTCATGCTTTACTATTTATGCTTCCGCAATACATCTTATAGAACTTATAAAACAACAAGTGAAAAGGCGAAAAAGTTTAATGAGGAGAAAACCCAATTCAACCCCCCCTTTCTTGTGTTTTTCTCACACCTTCACTTTGATCCTCATATTCTTCCATATTTCCTCCTGGTACCGCAGTTTCTCTCTGTCTAAATCAGCAGCTTGTGGGTTTGAGTCCTCAATTGATTCCAACTCCATCTTGTTAAACTTATCAATATTATCCTCAATGTTTAGCTCCATCCAACCAAACACTTTGATATTCCAAATCCTGAGGTCAGATTTAAGAGCTTGAAATTTCTTAGTAAGGATGCTGCAATAGGAACCTGTGACTTGATACGAGCTCCACATTTTCGTAACAAAAGGGATATAACCCTTGTGATAGAACCAACAGTTGAAAGTCCTAAATGGTTTTGGTCCCAAATTGACGAAATTGGACTTCAACCACACCGGTCAATGATCCGATATGTCTCTACCCCCCACCACTTAATTCTCCATAGAAAACATTGAGATAACCCTGTCATCAACCAAAATTCTGTCCAGTCTACTTCTGCTCTTACCATTAGAGTTGAACCAAGTGAAACGACTTCCAAACACCGGTAGATCCGTCAAACTCATTTCCTCAATGAATTCACAAAAATACTTCATATCCCTACAGTTATTACCACTTAGGCCTTTCCTTTCCTCCCTATTTTTCACCACATTGAAATCCCCCCCCCCCCCCCCCCCACAATCCAACCAACATCAACGTAATTGCTTTTAATTTTATTCAGATTATTACGGTGGAAATAGGATATCAAATTATTAATTAATTTGAATCATAATTCTTAGTTCACAACCGCTCTTTGATTTATCCAAAGGAAAAGGTCAAAAGAGGAAAAACCTATTTTTGCATTGTAAACACAATGCGGGGAGAGACCTAGGTAAGGGGTTGGTTAAGCTTAGGGAAGGTACTAGCACCCTAAACTTCTGTAGTACTCTACAGGAACCTTTTATTTATTGTATGCCTTTTATTTTATTATCTGTTTGAAATATATATATATATTGAGCTAAAGGATAGAGTGACCTAAAGTGACCTAAGGGTTAGTCCTAAGTTTACTCGGCAAGACGTCGCATCTTGTGCCTACATATCCTGACGGGAATGGAATCAGAGTAATTGTAGTTCCCCTGGTGGAGGGTTAGAAACGTCTTGACTGTGGTCAAGGTTTCAAGGGGAGTAAACATATCTTAAGGACACGCTTACGTGGAGTTTTAAAACTCCTATTTCTATGTTGAAAAGTTGAATTAAAATTAGAGTTAAAATTAGGGATTTCACGGCGGGAAACCCTAAAACAGAGTACAACGACTCTTTGACCTAAAGCTAGGGTAAAGGGTATTTTTGTCCACGGCGGGACACCTAGGCTATTAGGGTTTTGAAACGGTCAAAATTAGGGTTATTGACTCGGCGGTCAAACGGCTAGACCTAATTCCTTCGGAGGGAATTCTACCGGTAAAACACGCAAACATGGCAAAATATTATATGGCAGAAATTAAAATGTGGAAAGTAAAGAAGCGTCGCGACGATCACTCGCGTAAATTACAAATCCCCAAAAAAGATAGATAAAATAAAACCGCGACCATGACCTCGTGTAAATTACATCCATGGAACAAAATACAAATATGATAATGAAATATTTAACTAATGATAAATGAAGTTAAACTCAATCAGCTGGAAAAAAAATCAGAGAATGTTAATAGGATTAGACAGAAATAAAGCGGATAATGAGATAGTGAAGAGAAAGCTGCTAATTTGATATTGTTTTATTTCTTGAAAAAAGATTTCGGTTTTAACTTTGAAAAAAAAATAATTTTTGTCTTAATTAAAAAGAAAGAATTTTTGTTTTAAATTTAAAAAAGGTTTAATTTTACTATATAAAAAAAAGAGTTTAATTGTCAAATGTTCAAAAAGTGTCTTAGTTTTAATTTGAAAAATGTTTTAGTTTTAATTTTAAAAAGATTCAATTTTAATTTTTTAAAAATAGAAGTTTTAGTTTTAATAAAAAGAGAGGTTTAGTTTAATTTTAATCTTAGTTTTAAAAAAGATTTATTTTTTTTTTAAAAAGAATTTAATTCTAATTTTAAAAAATTGTTCTAGCCTAAATATAAAAAAAAGGTTTAGTGTTAAAAAAAAAAGTTGATTAGCAAAAGTTTAATTAAAAAATATTAGTATTAATTTTTAAAAAATGTTAATTTTTTGTTTAAAAGAAAAAAAAAGGGTTAATTAACTTACGCTAATTAAAAAATAGTCTAAAAGAAGTTTGTCTTTTACTAAAAAAACTATTTTTTTGAGTTTTTGTTTTTTTCTAAAGAAGAGAACTGTGAAAGTTAATAAAAATATGTTTTTAATTAATAGCTATTCTCTTAATTATCTAAATAATTACTTACTAAACTCAGAATTTTAAAACCCATACCTTTCGGCCGATTGGCGGTGATGAAATTTGATGGAGGTATTGATGCTTGTCCTCTGGCGATGATGAAGCTATCTTCCGTCTTCTGATAAATCGTGAGAACGGCCGCCGTTTTTCTCTTTTGTCTCCTTCCCCTTTTATCAAATGCAACTCATGTTTATATAGGTAATAAATTAGGGTTAACTCTAACCTAATGCCCACTTTAAAGCCCAACTTAAATAATTAGTCAAAGCTAAAAAAAAACAAACTAGGTCTCTTGCCAATTGTGTTATTTTATTCATTCAAAATAAAGTGGCACTAGAAACCCGATAAACTAAAAGAGCGCGCCACATGATATTTTCTTGCAACAATCAAACAACTGCACAACCCGTTAGTGGTTAGTTTAAACGCAATGCAAAATGAAATGGGATGCAAGATGAAACGACTAATCTTAGGACAAAATTTGGGGTATTACAGTTGCCCCTATTTAAATAGCTTCACCGGATGATTTGAGCGACAAAGGCTCGAGAAATCATGGTGGAGGGATTTAAATATAGATAACCGAAATTTTTGCCCTTAGATGCAGTGATATGCAATACTATGGACAAAATGAAAATAAACTATAATGTTGACAATGCCATGAATTTAGTATGTTGCGTATGATGGAATGGTAAACGCAGAGATGCAAACGACACGACGACATAGGGGACAGACGCGACGAACGAACCACACTGGGAATACGACGCACTGGGTGACAGCATGACACTGGGGAATTCTAAAGTGATAGTCAACTGGTGCGAGTGCGACCAATTGTCACTTTCAGAAAAAGGAATGGTAAGAGCGGGATCCTCAATGGAGATGGCACCGGTGAGACGGCCTCCACTGGGGGAATTTAAGAGTAATTATCAACAGCTTTAGGCGTGACCGGCTGATACACTAGAGTAAGAAAATAAAACTGGATCTGCACGACTGTAGGATCGATTAACAAGATGCTGGAGTATTGAGCAAAGAATAACATCCGAGCTTCTGTAAACTTTCCATCGTGACAGGATCAAACGGAATTTAGGAATCCGTAGAAAATATACAGGGTAAAACCGGTTGTATGCCAAAATAAATGGTCTTAAATGGGAAACTCCCTGATAAGCTTTCTCGAGAGAGAACTGCCACTTATCGTTGGAAGGGACTTATATGCCAAACTGGATAAGCTCTCAAATAAAGAGACTGCTGCTTATCTGTAGATAATAGATTGATTGATTATATAAACTTCTTCACGTCTCAAGTCTGTGCTCCCTGGACATGATTCAGTTTCTTCTTTTTCTAAAGGATAAAATAAACGTCTTCATAATTCGAGATCGATGCTCTCCCGAATATGATTCGACTCCTTCTTTTACTAAAGGGTAAACAAACTTCTTCATACTTCAAGATCTGTGCTCTCCTGAATATGATTCCGCTCCTTCTTTTACTAAAGAGTAAACAAACTTCTTCATACTTCAAGATCTGTGCTCTCCTGAATATGATTCCGCTCCTTCTTTTACTAAAGGGTAAACTGAACTTCCTCATACTTCAAGATTCACACTCTCCTGAATATGATTCTGCTCCTTCTTTTACTAAAGGGTAAACAAACTTCTTTATACTTCAAGATCTGTGCTCTCCTGAATATGATTCCGCTCAAACCTCCCCTTTCTTCAAAATGATACGGGTCGCTGGAGATGGCCATTTGCTACAAGTCATAACGAAGATAGGATAAGCTTCTCGGGCGAGAAATGCCGCTTATTTGCAAGAGTGGCAATAATAAGCTTCTCGGGTGAGAACTGCTTGTAGAGTTGGTAACAGGTAATGTAAATTGTAAAGAAAGTTGTGATGATGGCAAACATCTAGATCACTGAGTGATAGCAGGTAACATAAATTGTAAAGAAGGTCGTGATGATGGAAAACATCTAGATCACTGTAATGTAAATTGTCAAGAATGTTGTGATGATGGCAAACATCTAGATCACTGTAATGTAATAATGAGCTCCTTGTATGAGAAGACCAATTGTAGAGTTTATTGTAAAGTGTAAGGTAGGTGATAAGCTCCTCGGCTGGGAACTATTACTTGTCTATTGTGCAATGTAGTGATAAGCTTCTCAGGCGAGAACTATCGCATATCTGCAAAGGATTGTAAATGCTTTTCTTGAGAGATATTGCAAAATAAATGCACATCCAGGTATGTTTGGTGACCGACGGGACTGAAGTTCGATCGAATTGGGATAGAAAGAACTGTCAAACAAGACTCCATTGAGGAAACGAACTCGAATGGGGACTACCTTATCTTAACGCAGAAAGGTAACGGAAATAACCATCGTCCACGAGGGTTGAACTCTATGGGGAAACTGGAAACAAGTAGGTATTTTATGCTTAGGGCTGACGATCTACTTGGAGAGAGTGGACAAACCCAATTACTCGGCGGTAACGACAAGGATGACGACAAATAGTAAGCATGCAAATGCTAATGCGTATGCCAAAGTGTATACGAATGTGTATGTTCATGTGTATGACAATGAAATGAAAATGAGTATGTAATGCTCATGCTTATGCTTATGCTGAAAAAACAGATGAGAGAGGAGACATGAGATGAAATAAACATCTCGACAGGAATACCCAATGACCTCTGCAACAATACATCTATTAGAGGATATGAATAGTTGATGGTAAGACCGAATCTGGCTTCAAAGTTAAAATTTCCCTGGGGAGAAAATCTCATGACTTCCACATGGGGATGCGATACGACTTCACCGGAGAGTATGATGCCCTGACTTCAACTGGGGATTCATGACCTCCGCATGGGGATAAGATGTCATGACTTCACGTGAGGGATTGCTATCATGAACCATAATCAGCTCAAGAACTCTTGGACCATAGACTTCCGGGGATAAAATAAATATCCGCTGTATGGGAAGGTGTGGAGCTAGACAGCTTCATGGAGATAGTGTAGCAACTTCTTGGGAAAAGTACCTCGGCTTCCTGGGGAAAAGGTATATCTGACTGGGGATAAGATATATCAAACTTCCCTGCGGAGAGTTCATCAGACTTACTGGGGAGAAATCAACAGACATTCCTGGGGAAGGTATCTTGACCTCTTGGGGAGAATATGGCAGTCTTCTGGGAAGTATTTCCTGAGGAAAGTAAGGCAATTTCACTGAGGAATAGATAATTCCGCTGAGAATGGGGTTCAAGAACATATATCACTTGGAGGATACCGGGGATATCTCTGCAGTCTTGAGAGTCACTGGGGATTTATCGGATGGATCCCAAAAGTGTTGTCAGCTTAAAGTCTCACTGGGGACTGTTACTGGGAAGATGCTGGTATGATCTCTGCTATCTTGGAGATTACCGGCTCAGCCCAAAGTGTTGTCAGCTTATAGTCTCGCTGGGGACTGTGTCGGCTTAAAGTCTCTCTGGGGACTGTGTTGAGGCAATGGTTAAGATGTAGATTCTGCAACAATGAGATTTACTGGGGAATGAAGACCGCCGGGAGTAAAATCCATCGGGTGCACGAAGAATGTCGTGAAACGAAGCTAACTTTTATCTCAATGGACTTTGTCGTAGTCACCATTTTGAAAATATTATGCCCCAGAGTACCTACTTCGTGAGGAAAAGTCATCTCAAGAAGATTTTACAGAGAAACATGGAGTCCAGATGCCCCACTATTTTCCAACTCTTGGAGAGATTTGTCAGATCTCGACGTAACTAGCACGGATTAACCGTGTTACGAATGAGTCTATAAGAACAGCTCTTAAGTACGCCATGCTCGCATTAGTAAGTGAGTTAGAAATCACCTGCCCCTGTTTAGCAGAATCTTCAAGTTCCATTGTGGATGTACGTATGTAAGTTTCTATGATATCAAGCACAATCGACACGCGCGAAATGCTATCCTGAAACTATCAATGCAACAACATTTGTCTTGAAAATTTTTTGTGTTCATTTTGAAAAAAGATATCGCTATAAATCACGACTGAAGTCGCGTAGCTAGGATATGAATTTAACTTGTAATGCCAACGGTAAATTGAGCATAGCTTGTAGGAGTCAGGAAACGTTATCTCGTCGAGTATGCTTCCAAAATAATTCCTACTTCAATTAGGTCTTTTAAAGGTTGTATCGCGGCTCGGTTCACGGTTTAAGAAACAAGGGATAAAGGCTCAAAGTTATTTGTACCCACCCCTCTTCATGATGTTCTCCAATGCTATTCAGTTAATCGGATGCGAGCACTCATATCTCAATCGGATTTGACGTAGTCGAGAACTTTTTAAGGCTTTATACATGGCAATCACTCACCTATCTTTTTGTTTGATCACACGACTGCGTTCTTTATTGGGGATTCTTGATCGTAATCCCTTGTTTTGGTTATTTTTTTTCATTCCCTAACTTTTGCCTGGACGGCGTTTTTTGATTTCGTTAGAGTCCAGCGGGATGCCCCAGTTTTGCCTAAGTCTCCTTCATAGGTTTTGACTTAGCAGGCTATATATTTTTTATTTTTGCTGAATAAGTCGTGTGACTCCTTTGAAAGGCTTGTGACTGCCCCACTCTTTAGGTAGTAGAGGTATGTTCATCGACTTCTAACTTCCTAAGATGTTAGGGATAAAATAGATGCTCGAAGGTTCGCTCCTCCTTTGTGAGAGTCTGCGCGCTCGATTGGTTTAACTTAAAAACTACCCTGCCGCAGGTTAAAATAAGGGTTTTAATTTGGAAAAGAAGAAAACCCCTACTTCAAGGCTCAAAGGGGGTAAAGAGGGGTTATCATCCTTATATCTCCAATGTTCGAGATTTGAAGCAATGCCTTACATCATCAGCAGGTTTCAATTGGAAGCATATGACAAGAGATATGACGTTTTTTGCTCATCATCCTCCTCCCAATTCTCTATCAAAGCGAGAGATCGGGTAAAATTGGCATTATAAATTATGAAAAAATATTTTTGTGAGTGAAACAAGTGGATTAATTCAAGACAAACATTATGCATTAATTATTCCAAAATAAACAAGTTCGTACATGATAATTATGCTTAATCAAAGAAAATAAACATATAAATAATCAAAATGTAACATCTCAAAGTCCTTCAAGATGTGTTTATGAAGTCTTCGCGTCTGAGACCGGCATGATAGTGGTTTCCTCTGGCGGAGCCTCACTGGAAGGAGTCGTCTTGCTTGCCCCAGCTACGTCTTTCATTACTTCATTATCGGTCTTCAAATCTTCACTCAGAATAACTCACCCAGATTCTATGTTGATCGGGGTCGCATCATCTTGAGGATTGCTGAAATGGAAAGGACTAGGCCTCTGAAGAAATACCGGCTTCGGTTGATTCACCGTATGCGTCACTGGATGAGATCTGTTGAAAACAGGCTTTGCAGAGCTTGATTCTGGCCCCTGGGACGCCCTGAGAGGAGTCTTGACTTTCGGCTGAGGATCATCAAAAGACAGAACCTTCTTTTCTAGCAAATCTTTGACAATATTCTTAAGCGCGTAACATCCTTCCAAATCGTGACCAAGCGCACCCTTATGAAATAAACAATGAGCGGCGGCGTTGTAATTGACAGGTACTGGATTGGGAGGTGGACCCAAAGTTCGGGTAACAACCAAACCTTGTTGCACTAAGAAAGGATACAACTCAGTGAACGTCATTGGGATCAGAGGACAAGGCTTGTATGGTCTCCTATTTTGACGAGGTATCGTCTCCTCTGATGGTTGGCACACGGGAGCGTTGAGCACTCGTTGGCAGTTGACAGGAGCTTGTGCAGGCTGATAAACAGGAGGTTGTTGATAAACCGGATGCTGATAGACCGGAGCCGGTTGCACAGGCTGATATCTGGGAAATCGTTGACTAAAAGGAGGTGCAACAATAGCTACATATGGTTGTGGAGCATACTGAACTGGATAACCTTAAACATAATTCTGCTGAGGTTGCCAAGGTTGATGAGTAGCCATCGAGCGATTCCTCGGACGTGTAGGTCCTTTATGGTGGTCAACGCTCGGAGTTTTGCACTTCGGAGGAGTAACTCGTCGAACTGGTTGAGCAATGGTAGGATGCACCAAACTGGGTTGAGGACCATGAGGAGGTATGTTCTCAACAGTAACAGCTGGGTGAGAACCCACAATAGTGTCGGTAATCTCATAAACAACAGTAGGTTGATTATCCATCTTCACCTTAAGGGCTTGCAGCATCTCCATAATCTGCCCAACACTTCCTCGAAGATCTTCGAGTTCATGGCTGACATGGTTTATCTCTTGAGCTTGTTCTTCCATCCTTTTTCGAGCTTGGGCTCTAGTATTGTACTGATGCGGAGGACCTAGGGTGACGAAACTGGAAGGCGAGAGAACCGAGAATAAGAAACCGGGAGACACATGTGATGCAAAAATATGACGCAAAAAATGCGAAATGCGAATGAAACGATTTCATGGAATTCAAATATTTACGAATATCGCAGAATACCAAAACTTTATTTATTAATTTGAAAATGGATTATGAATAAAATTCTTAGAAAAGTCTTGGCATAATAGCTAAATAAAAGCTAATAATGACCCTAAGGAAGCTTCCTGTTCTGCCCCTTGCTCTGCTCTTCTGGCTAGGCCTTTTTGAGGATGAGCCTATCTTCAAAAGGTAAATCGAGAGTTAGAGGAACATAAATCCTTCATCAAAACCAAACAAGGGTACGTTGGAAAAGTCTTCACAATTGTTGGTGATTAGTGTCCTTGATGTCGGATGACTTCGAGCATATGGCTTTAGCAACGGTCTTGTCCTTTAGGGTCTTTCTCCAAGAAAGGGAATGAAGACTCCTCCAGAATAGGTAACCCCACCAATTGAGAGTACTCTTCTAGGGTAGGCAAGAGCTGGTACTCGAGGGATGTAAGGAAAAGATAATCTGGATCCTAGAACTGTAACAAAGTCGAAAGGAAACCTTCGTCTACTTGAGGTTTCAACAAAAATAACGGCCTTCCATACTTGTTTCTGGATCCTTTATTGATCTTGAACCAAAGCTTCTAGCTTCCTTAGGTAATCTAACTTAAGACTTTTAAAAGTATATTTCAAAGTTTTCCTTTGATTGTAATCCATAATCCTGCGATATTCATAAACAAAATTCGCATTCCATGAAATGTAATGCAATGTGATGCTTTATGGATGCAATGCACATATATACACAAGTCTTAGGTTAAAGGTATGTGCAAGGAGTTAGGGTCTACCCATCCCCATAGGGTATGTACTATAGGGTTAATTGTACCTACAGAGCAAGGTTCTAAAGAAGTTCCCAAAGTCATTTGTCCATCCTTCGGATATTATCAACTTTTCGACTGACTCAGGGGTTGATAATATTCTCGAGAGAACATCTTTTGAGTGTAGCATCGCGTAGCAACTATTGTAGGACTACTCCCACATAGTTCCCGCACTACGTCCTATATAAGGCCAAAGTGGTGTTAAGGTACTACGGTCCTCAATATCATAGACTCCAATCGAAAATAGTAAAAGTTTTCACGACTAACTCGATCAACCGAACCATTTTCGAAAGGGTCTCAACTGAGCGGTGATTCTCGAGTCAACTTGGTCGGGACTCACTCTCGGCAAGCCTCATCGAATATCTCACCTTCCTATAATAAGGTCACTTAAGTCCGGGTTAGGACTTATCTCACAATAACAGGGTACCCCCCAAGCAAGGCACAATAATACATATACAGATAATTAATAATATAAAAGCATGCAATAAACAAAATAGGGGTAACCTGTTGCGGTGAAAATCGGATATCAAGCTATTGAATTAACTTGAACCTTAATTCTTTTACAACCGGACTTTAATTTATCCAAAGGAAAGGTCTAAAGAAAGAAAGAACCTTTTGCGCGATGTTATAACAACGCTAAGAGATTCGGGGATCGGGGGTTGGTTATGCATAGGGTAGGTATTTCACATCCTAAACATCTGTAGTACTCTACAGGAACCTTTTGTTTGTTTGTATGCTAAGTTGTTAAATATTTGCTAAGGTTTGGGTATTGGGTAAAAAGGTGAAGGTTATGATAGATGAAGACCTAAGACTGTTTCTAAGTTTGCTCGCAAAGACATCGCGTCCTCTGCCTACATATCCTAACTAGGATAGAATCAGAGCAATCGTAGTTCACCTCACTAGGGTTAAAGAACACTTGATTACGATCAAGGTTCAAAGGGGAGCAAACATAACAATGTTTGTGTAGAGTTTCTCAAAACTCTCTAGATCTATGTTGAAACACTCAAAGGGGGAAGTAAGTGATCATATCCATGATCCTTACATAGAGTTAACAACTCTATCCTAGGGTTCTAGTTGGTAAACACTCCTAGTGAGGGGGAAGGTTGCTCGTCAAGATATCGCATCTTGTGCCTACATATTCTCATTGTCCAATGAGAAATCAGAGCGGTCGTAGTTCGGGCTCGAACTAAGGATGAATTGGTTCTTTCCAGACCAAAAGAGGGGAAGGTTCTATCCAGACCTGTGAGTTATATCCTATTGGTTCTATCCAGACCTAAAGGAGGGGAAAGTTCTATCCAGACCTATGAGAGTATTGAGCTATCTATGACCCAAGGTCAATAGAGAGACTTTCCTTTGGAAGGAGAGAGAAAGGATGCAACCTGGATGAGAACTAAAAAAGTTCCATCACTTGGGGAAGAGAACTTATTAACAAAGTAATCAAGGATTATGGTTACAACCAAACAAGCATGCATATTACAATAAGCAAGGATCAAGATAAATGGTTACAACCAAGAATGAATGTGTCTTAACAAAGATGAAGGCATATCTTAACAAAGATGAAGGTAACAACCCATATGTGTTGATGACGATCAAACACAAGTAAATTAGTTTAACCTCATAATTTAGGAGGAATAAAAATTCATGGTGACAACCAACAAAAGAATGAAGTCTCAATATGTTAACAAACATAAACAAATACCCATAAATCTTACAAGACAAACATGGCATAGAGGGTAAGTTAAATCGAGACGCAAGGTGATAATCTAAGGGTGAATTTAACAAATACATGAAAGTATTGTTGAAATATTTAATCATGAAATTTTAAACCACTAAACAAGACTAGACATCACAAGGAAAAGTTTGCAAAAAGAGCGAGTCAAAACAGACGAAAAATGAATAAGTTATGAACATTCGAAAATTGATTGATTTTATGAAAATAAAATAAATAAGCAACTCACCAAGCAAATAAAAAGAAAGGGGCATGGGCAGGGTTTGAACCCATGCCCTTACACTCACAAGCAGACAACCTATCCACCAGGCCAATACACGCGTGTGCAATAAAATGAATGGAAGAAGGGAAAATAGTTAAAACGAGAAAAGAATAAAAAAAAGGCGCCTCGCTGGGGCTCGAACCCAGGACACAAGGCTTGAAGGCGTTTTTAAGGGCAAGGTAGGAACCACTGGGGTGGCGATACATCCGTGTATTTAGCCACCCCAGTAAATACATACTGCTTGGTTCACGAGTTTTCTGGGCAGAACAAACATCAAAACACGGCCAAATGCGGATTGGATTACAACCTTATCAAATCACAATTAATTTCAGCAAAAATGAAGTCTAACATACTTGAATTTGAACAATGATTACAATGATGCCCATAATTTTTCAAAACCACGCTCACACCGAGGAATACGACGGTAAACGCAAAAATAGTGCTTGAAATGTAGACTGAAGTTGTGGATCAGAATTAAAAACAATCCAAAGTGAGACCAAGTACAAACAACCTTTAACAATGAATTTGAATAAGTTCTAAACAGTGTTGCCTTTAAACTACTCTATGCCAAATGCAAGCTCACTTTAAGGCATCAAATGGAGAACTAGATGTGATGAGAACCAACAGCATGAGCAGCACATGTGTTCAATATTAATAATGACGACTGACCCAATCATGAACTTCGAAACATGCCTATGACAGTGTTAATTGTAGTAATCTTGCCAAAACCTAGTAATACACAATGGATAACTCAAGTCTACTGTCATGAAGATAAGTTAGTGGCCATACTAAACATCAATTAGTCACAAGGGATCAAACTTACTCACAGCGAATCCTAGACAAACTAAAAAAAACAGCATGATCAAAATTAATCATCAGACCTGTCAATTAACCAAGCATGCTATGTCACCTAAATTAAACCTTCACAATATGTAGAAACAGGCTGCAAACATACTTACACTAAATCAAATTCTCAAGCTAGTTACAGGCATGTGTTCAATTGATGTAGATACTTTCAAAACAACATTTGGAATTGAGACCCTAGGTTACAAGATGCCAAATTGATGCAGACTGTCACAACAGGAAATTGGTGTTTTGAAGATACATTATGAAGTGAAATTGGCAATTAACATTTATTTACTCAGATGCCATACTTGTATGATGCAAAAAGTTTGTTTACAGTTCAATGGAAATGCACTAAAACACAATTAGGGATGCTGTTAGTTAACTGAGGCAAGTATGCACTTATGGAAAATTCAACAGCGAGCTTCTCATAATAACACTCAGTGGGACATAGTGACTGAATATAAGGATTATCACACCAATGATGAAGAGGCTGGTCCTGAAACAACTGATGAATGGACACAAACTGGTGAAGTCCAAACAGGTTTTGCCATTGTTGGTCTGACAGTTCAACCAAATAAATCAACAACACAATTAACCTCTAAATTCTAACAGCCTAAACATGAGGTTCTGATCCCTTTGACTTAGCCTGCACAAACCACCAGTCATGACACAATTCTGTCACAACACCAACTAGCTCCCAGCACAATGAACCTTAGCCCTAATAGTTAATGCTATCAGAATCAAAGTAGATTCCAAACCAGCTTACTCACATCAAAACAAACAACTGAGGTGTAAGTGTGTGCTGAGATTAGTGAGCCAATTCTGAACACTGTAGCCAAACATGTCCCAATATTTTATATGCCAAAAAAACCTCAAAATATTCAAAAGACAGCTGCAATGGGAAACTCATGGTGGGGTGCTTATCACTAGGTCCTGGCCTTAAAAGGAACAGCAAGTGGTTTGCACAACAGTTCAAATCAAAATTCAACAGTTAACATAATGTAGTCAACACCCCTCATACCAAACAGTCATCTCAGTGTGACATCTTTCTTTGATGGCAGTTATTAAGTCAGAACAGTGGCTCCTAATTCAAAGGGTCTTCAAACAACCTCAAAGGTGAGTTGCAACAAAGGTTTCTCAAAACATGGTAGAAGCAAGGATTAGTTAATGCCCAGCTTGAACTAGCAAGCCTAAATTCTGTGGTAGCAGAATACTCTATTGGTTTTTTCTTTTCTAGCTCAGACAAACCTACTTCCAGATTTATACATCAGCTGGTAATCTAAGGCAATTCTCAAACAGTGGTAGGGTCAGGTTCTTAAATTTCAGTCATGGATCAATGCAACCTTGGCATGACAGTAGTGATTTACGTGGTGTTTTTGGTCATGCAGGATACCAATTAGAACTCATGAGATGCAGCCCTTATGGTAATAATTCAATTCCAAATTGACAGTCAAAGTATGACCAATGCCCTCAAAATAATCCAAAGACTAAAACTGAATAGGACTGGACTGACTTCCTTAAACCTCTAGAACAAATCTGGCTGTTATGACCTTACCTAAGCCAATATCAAGCTTTTCTTAACAGTTCAGGAAAAACTACAAGGCATACTGCTGTAGGTATCCAGTCAGTTACCAATCCAACAATGATAAACAAGTTCAAACTAAACATGCTGGCACAATCTTCTTTGACTAAAGGTCACAAATGCCTAAAGTAAAACAAGTATGAAAACGACACCAAAGGGGGGTTAATGCTGATCAGTAGTGTGGGGGGGGGGGGCAAACTGATATACAACTAGCTGCTAGACCTATAGACACACACACATCCCAAACATAACCTTAGAAGAATCAAACATTTGCAACAGATGGCATAAAAACATGATGGCATTTGAATTGTGAACATGATGTGGGTAGTGTGAAGTTAAACAGTTTAAAAAATTACTACTCAAATCAGTTTGGTCTCCTCCTTTACACATGCTGCAGGTGTGTATTTGTATGGTTCAAATGATTAAAGTGTGTACACAATAGGCTATTATGTGGACTGGTGCTCAAAACTAACTCAAGTGTTCTTACATTATGCAATGTGATATCACAACAGGAAGTTCATACATTATGGAGCCAAACAAAATCTTAAAGTTTAAGACAGATTAACACAAAAGAGAAATTTGATAACAATCAATGCTGAAATGCAAACATCATACTTAAATCGAGCTGATGAGCAGAACTGGCATGGTATAATGAAACAAGTAGCAAGACTGATGTAACTAAGGACATCAGAACACAAACAGCTTTCTTTTAGTATGAAGATGAAATTTGGCAAACAATTAGTTATGGATAAAAACCTAGCTAGTCATCATGGATTAATACAGCATCAGATGCTTACTTGTCCAGAACTTTAATTAAGCATGCTGATAAGTGAAATGACCAACCTAACATGGCTCTTACAGCAAATCAAGAACAAAACAACAAAAGCAAGAAAACAGGTTGGACAAATTATTCCCTTGGCCTTGTTCAAAATAAACTGGTCTACTCCAATTCCACAGAGACAATGCTTATAAAACTGATAACTCATGGTGAGTTATTATGAGTTGACAAACTCTGATGAAAAAGCATTCTTAACAGCCTACCAAGAAAAAACTTCAACATTTAAGAAGGGCCTTTTTATTGGAAACAGAAACAAACACATTTCATAGGTAAACATAAAGTAAACAATCAATTTAAATAGTTTCAACAACCTAGCCACAAACTGTTAAGGTCCAACCCATGAACTACTGTGATGCCACAACCTATTTAATCCAACTGAGATACAAACTGAGGCTAAACATGTGCGACCATAATACAAAGTGAATATATATTTATGACAGCAATGACTTGGTTACAAGCTCCAAGCAACCCCCTTAGGTAGAAACCTAACAGTAATTGTGTAAACTTACAACAGCCAAAAAAACTAGTAATAAGCCTATAGCTCAGGTATGAAGAAACATGACCTATATATCAATGTTTACACATTTCAACAATTCTAGCAGCAGTAAGACCATATTGCCCTAGTGGCAATCTACATAGGTTGACAAACCTGTGATGATAAACTTAAACAAGCAAATAAATACTCCTAGAAACCCAGAGACTTGTGCTTCACTTTTTGTCTTGAGCTTTTCTTCAATTTTAAGCCAAAATACAACTTATGAGCTAGTTGATGAGATATACTTTTCCAATGATCTCCAACACTTTAGACAGTTGAGAAATAGTATATTTGAAGTGTTAGAGTGTTTGGAACTTCAAGGAAGTGCGTGGAACAAGTTTTGGCGGGTTTAATGGCTTTTGGTCAAACTAGTGAAGGATGAAAGTTGACTTTTTGATTTTTTGAGATTTTTAGTGGTTTGATGGATTGCACACCTTCTATATGTTATTTAGGAAGTGTGTGGATGATTGTTAAGGTGGTGGAAATGCTAAAAATGAAAATGGTATGAAAGTTGTGAAATGCCCATTTTTGATGTTTTTGAGCTATTCTTCACTTACAAGCAAAGAGAGAATGAGAAGGAGAGCTGTAATGCTTGGTGTTTTTAAGCAACTCTGGTGTGGTTTGAAGATGGTGAGAATGCCCCTATTTATAGGAGGAGTGAGGGTGAGGGCAGCTTGGTAACTTCCATTTTTGGAGTGAGTTTTGAAAGGGAAATCTTTGTGAATCCAAGTGTGATTTTCTTTCTGCAAATGGTGCATGCTTTCAAGGGTCATTAGCCTCTAAAACCAGATCTTATTAAGCTATAAGAAGTGACTATAGAGGTAGAAAGGACAGCACCCTCATGCTGCAGCCACAAACCATCTCTCTCCTATTGTACCTTTGTACTTTCTTCTATTAAAGTAATGGATTTTGCTCAAGATCTTGTACTTGCTTGGATTCTCTTCTGAATTTGTCTATTCCAACCTCTAAATTCATCATATCAGATGTCCATCCATGGTTAGAGATGAAGTGTATGGTTGGGAACCAAGTTTATGTTGGGTTTAGGCAAGTTAACAAACTAGTGCACAGGCCCATCTTTCACACTTCATAACTCTCAGCTCCTAACTCCTCTTGGGGAGTTCTTGTACATTTTGGAAAGCCCTTATGTAGTTCTACAACATTCATGTTTGCCAAAAATTCCAAATCTAAGTGCATCTTGGTTGAAAAGTCCCTTAAAGTCAGCAAAAAACAAGTTTTAGTGCAGCCAGATTTTCAGAATTTCACTAAGTGTTTTGTACTAAAAATCGATTTTGATGATAACTCCAATTCCATGCATTTTCTGAGAGTGGACTAGTATAGGACTTTTGTAGGACTTGTTAAGAGTTTTCCGGCGAGCTTTGAACCACTTCAATCGGGTGTGCGGTTAGGGAGTTAGGGTTTAGCCCCTTTCGAAACCCTAATTTCCCGTTTTTCCAATTACTCTCACGTCCTTGACCCGATGATCATGAAAATTGATATGTAGGTCCCTCATGACATAAGGAACAACTTTGCTTCACCACTTGAAGTCCAATTCCTAAAACTTGAGGGGGTTGACTTTTCGGTCAACCGTACGATCGATCGGTGATTACCGAACTGTCTGTTCATGCCTCGGAGCTTCCAAGACTTTGAAACTCTTTGGGGGGACTTCACTAAGCCTTATAAACTCGTTGGACCAAAGTTGCATCATTGAACCTTCCTTTAAATCCAAAGTCAAACTACGGTTGACTTTTCCTGCTCGAAAACCCTAATCGGGTACCCTGAACTGCACTGTTCTTAATTCCTGGGTGACAACCTCGAATTGGATTCATACTTGATCCAATGTAGTATTCTTGATCTTGTTTATAGTTGAATCAATCCAATACATTGATTGATCAAACCATTGAAGCCTCGATTTTTGACGGTACGGAACCCTGATTCATCTGCATCTTGACAAAGATAAACTTGAAATGGGTTAAGGTTAGTTAATCAAGTGAGTATGATGCTACAATTATGATGAGGATCTAAGGGGTCAAAATTTGGGGTGCAACATAACCCTTAAAATTATGGCGGTCCCTAGTGAAGTCGCCATTTTCTGTTGCGGTGGAAATAGGATATCAAATTATTAATTAATTTGAATCATAATTCTTAGTTCACAACTGCTCTTTGGTTTATCCAAAGGAAAAGGTCAAAAGAGGAAAAACCTATTTTTGCATTGTAAACACAATGCGGGGAGAGACCTAGGTAAGGAGTTGGTTAAGCTTAGGGAAGGTACTAGCACCCTAAACTTCTGTAGTACTCTACAGGAACCTTTTGTTTATTGTATGCCTTTTATTTTATTATCTGTTTGAAATATATATATATATATATATATATATATATATATATATATATTGAGCTAAAGGATAGAGTGACCTAAAGAGACCTAAGGGTTAGTCCTAAGTTTACTCGGCAAGACGTCGCATCTTGTGCCTACATATCCTGATGGGAATGGAATCAGAGTAATTGTAGTTTTCCTGGTGGGGGGTTAGAAACGTCTTGACTGTGGTCAAGGTTTCAAGGGGAGTAAACATATCTTAAGGACACGCTTACGTGGAGTTTTAAAACTCGTATTTCTATGTTGAAAAGTTGAATTAAAATTAGAGTTAAAATTAGGGATTCCACAGTGGGAAACCCTAAAACAGAGTACGACGACTCTTTGACCTAAAGCTAGGGTAAAGGGTATTTTTGTCCACGGCGGGACACCTAGGCTATTAGGGTTTTGAAACGGTCAAAATTAGGGTTATTGACTCGGCGGTCAAACGGCTAGACCTAATTCCTTCGGAGGGAATTCTACCGGTAAAACATGCAAACATGACAAAATATTATATGGCAGAAATTAAAATGTGGAAAGTAAAGAAGCGTCGCGACGATCACTCGTGTAAATTACAAATCCCCAAAAAAGAAAGATAAAATAAAACCGCGACCATGGCCTCGCGTAAATTACATCCATGGAACAAAATACAAATATGATAATGAAATATTTAACTAATGATAAATGAAGTTAAACTCAATCAGCTGGAAAAAAAATCGGAGAATGTTAATAGGATTAGACAAAAATAAAGCGGATAATGAGATAGTGAAGAGAAAGCTGCTAATTTGATATTGTTTTATTTCTTGAAAAAAGACTTCGGTTTTAACTTTGAAAAAAAAATAATTTTTGTCTTAATTAAAAAGAAAGAATTTTTGTTTTAAATTTAAAAAAGGTTTAATTTTACTATATAAAAAAAAAGAGTTTAATTGTCAAATGTTCAAAAAGTGTCTTAGTTTTAATTTGAAAAATGTTTTAGTTTTAATTTTAAAAAGATTTAATTTTAATTTTTAAAAAAAAGAAGTTTTAGTTTTAATAAAAAGAGAGGTTTAGTTTAATTTTAATCTTAGTTTTAAAACAAATATATTTTTTTTTAAAAAGAATTTAATTCTAATTTTAAAAAATTGTTCTAGCCTAAATATAAAAAAAAGGTTTAGTGTTAAAAAAAAGAGTTGATTAGCAAAAGTTTAATTTAAAAAGATTAGTATTAATTTTCAAAAAATGTTAATTTTTTGTTTAAAAGAAAAAAAAAAGGGTTAATTAACTTACGATAATTAAAAAATAGTCTAAAAGAAGTTTGTCTTTTACTAAAAAAACTGTATTTTTGAGTTTTTGTTTTATTCTAAAGAAGAGAACTGTGAAAGTTAATAAAAATATGTTTTTAATTAATAGCTATTCTCTTAATTATCTAAATAATTACTTACTAAACTCAGAATTTTAAAACCCATACCTTTCGGCCGATTGGTGGTGATGAAATTTGATGGAGGTATTGATGCTCGCCCTCTCAATCTCTCACACTCACAACTCCTTACACACGTTCTCTTGCCAATTGTGCTATTTTATTCATTCAAAATAAAGTGGCACTAGAAACCCTGTAAACTAAAAGAGCGCGTCACATGATATTTTCTTGCAACAATCAAACAACTGCACAACCCGTTAGTGGTTAGTTTAAACACAATGCAAAATGAAATGGGATGCAAGATGAAACGACTAATCTTAGGGCAAAATTTGGGGTATTACACAGATCTCTCCACAACTTCCTCTTATCAGTTGATCCACAGGGAGCGTAAACGTTGATCACAATCAACCTATGGTTATTCCAAACAAAGTGCATACATAAGAATCCTTTCCCATAAAAACTAGAACAAGCAGTGATTCTAGTAGTATTCCACATGGTTAGAATCCCACCAGAATTTCCAACAGAGTTCTGAGCTGACCAATCCATGTCAAAATTCCTCCACATGCTGTATACAATACCAGCCTCCATCTTTTTAATCTTGGTTTCCTGAATGAGGCAAATGTCGACACGTCCTCTCTGAATAATTTGAGTTATTCTCCTTCTCTTTAAAGAACTACAACAACCTTTAACATTGAAAGAGATTAAATTCATGGATCAGTTGTAGCTACATCCTTCTTGCCCAGACCAACATCCTTATCTACCTTATCCAAATTCCTTAGAATACTCCCAAAACCTTAAGATAATCACCCAATTTAGATGGAACTTCGACAATGGCCCTTCTGCATCTCGAGTTGCCTCTCTCCATATCAGTGTCGGTTATCGATTCGCAGCATAATAGAGCAGAACTAGACTCTGATAATTCTTTAGACAACTTATTCTTCTTCCTTTCCTCCCTAGCTTTTCCTTTCTACTCAGGTCTAAAGTTCTCCTTGGGGGCCGTGAGAAGCAGAGTGGAAAAGTAAGAGGGGGTGTATGGTATTTTAATGCAGTTATAAACCTCATGAAGAAGTTTTTTTCTTTTTAGCTTTACCTCTAATAGCAGGCCCAATAACTCCTTCAGAAGGCCCACTAATTGGTAAAGGCAGGCCCAAATCTACCACCAATTCCCCATTAAGACTGGGTAAGTCAAAATCTGCTTTGGACTAATTTAGTTCTAAGTCAGCCAAAAAGTTATCTGGTTTAGTTCCTTCTGAACGAATCATAGCAGTTAAACCCGAAAGGTTGTTCCCTCTTGACCTATCTCCTTCCACACTTAACCCTATACTATCCCCAACAACAGACATGTTGTCTGACACAGAAATATCACAATCTATCTTTTGGGCAACAGTAAGTGGTGCTCTGGCTTCTGTCTCGGAGTACGAGGATTTGAGATCATCACTTTCTTCCTCTTCAGGTATCTCCCACACGCCATCTAAATCTAAAGGGTTTGAGGATTCAAAATCATCTGAATCTATCACCTCATCTTCTTCACCAAACAAGGGATCTCCATGCCCACATGAAAGGTCTTCCGTGAATGATAGTGAAAAGTTGTGATTATTCACTTCAATGTCAACCAAGTTATTCAGAATAATCCCGAGTCTTGCTTTAATAAGAAGTCTCTCTATGTCCATAGCAGTTTACCCACACTATCCTGTGTCTGTCAATTTCCTCCATATGCCACTTGCGGATGTCTCTGAACCAGATATCTAGCCATTATCTAACTTCCTTGACAAACACCTCTAAGTCTCCTCCAGATATATCTTCCAACAAGAATAGTGATGCTCCCGAAGGAGTAACCTTAATGTTAAAATATCCTTCTTCAAAAATTATCTTCTGAATGTTGAATGCATTACCATCCTCCATGACTTCACCCACTCTCATACGATTCAACCTCCTTAACCATTCATCATCCAACTCTAGTTTTGTGTATTGAACTCCTCCCTTGACCCTATCAACAAGCTTAGGGTAATCTCCTCTTACCACTTTGGCAAAAGACCTATCCAGATTATCGGGTTTCATGAAATTCCTAGAACGACCAGTTTGAATATTACTCCTCAAATTTTCACTATCTGGAAAATGCCTCTTGTTCTCCTTACTAAACCTGGGTATCTTAACATAAATCTTTTTGCCTTCCAAGACGATACTATCAAGGTTGCAGGCCAAGATTCTTGGATCATGAACTTTCTGAAATTTGGCGAAACCAAATCTATTACCTTGCTTATCTCTCTTAGTAGAAATAAAAACTTCTGATATGACTCCGTAGACCTTGAAGACCTAAAACAGGTCTTTAGCAATCGTCTTTTCTGGAAACTCAGTGACAAAAAATAAAGTCGTAGTTTCACCGGAAGAAGCTCCTTTTCCTTTGTTCTCCTTCCAAATTGAAAAACCTCCACTTCTACCCTTTCTATCGGTCCTAGTAACCCTTTCCCAAGTCATGGCAACACCGTTGTCTCGATCCGAATAAAAACCAGAGGATTACCAAGGCCCCTAAACTCGAAATCTAGGAATTTAAGCCGAAGATAACCACCTAATCTTCATGGAATCGAAACATGCAGCTTTGAATTAACGAAAATCTAGAATAAATGGAAGAGATTAGGGTTAGGGTTATGAAATTAGGAATTTTTTTACAATATTATTGTTGTTATTCTTATTTTTGTTCTTGTTGTTGTTATTATTGTTGTTCTTATTGTTCTTGTAGTTCTTGTTATTGTTATTGTTATTGTTATTGTTCTTGTTGTTCTTGTTATTGCTCTTGTTTTTCTTGTTATTATTCTTATTATTTTCTTGTTTTTTTATTGTTGTTGTTATTTTTCTTATTATTATTATTATTCTTGTTGTTCTTGTTGTTGCTTTTGTTGTTCTTGGTGTTCTTGTTGTTATTGTTATTGTTGTTGTTTTTATTCTTCTTGGTATTATTCTTATTATTCTTGTTAATCACGTTGTTCTTGATGTTGTTGTGTTAAAATAATTAATATTGTATATTGTGATGAAAGTTATAAATATAGTCAGACAAAATATGTGGCAAAAATAAAAAATGCTGACAGGCCTTTTACAACGGGTATTTAAAACAAACATGATTATAGGTAGCGCACTTTTCAGTTTTCTACAACTTCCATACGACCGTGATTGTAAGTAACACATATACAACCACACACTACGTAACAACGACCGGTCCTGCGCAATAATATATCTTTTTTAACGGTTGTTATATGTATTTTTTATAGTAGTGAGTTAATGATTAGACGGGGGATATTTTGATTTACCATTTAGAATTGTTGAGATATTTGAAGTTTATAAACATTAATTTGAAATTTTGCTCGAGTATTTTGATTTAAATGTGAATTATGCATGTTATTTAAAATAACATCCTAAATTTATTGCATAATTATTTTAATATAAGTATAGTACATATTAAAACAATTATATAAATGATATTCTAGGATCAAAGCAATGTTGAGAAAAAGTCATTTCGTTCTTAGCTTTCCAAACGCTATACAAAGTTCTGCCACATCAATTTTCATGACTTGTCTTTTTCCAACCTTTCTTCTTGGTCTCTTGAATGCGCCATTTTTTTCCCGTTAATTCAGCATATAGGGTTTCTATCATAGACTATGCATTCTAGTATTCCTTTTCAAATGTTCTTTGTATTAGTGCAATAAAAAAATAGACGTTCTATTATTTCAATTTGATTACATAAGCAACATTTTGTATCTTTTAAAATTCTAAATCTCATAAATCTATCTTTGGTTGGAAGTCTATCCAATAAGGCTATCCATAATATGAACAAAGATCTTGATCTAGCATAATTGGTATACATCAGTTTCTTTCACTCCATATTCTCTTTATATCCTAATTAGTAATATGTTCAATTAGACTAGTTCAATGCATTTCTTGAAGTTGAGCTCCCTCTCTAATAGCAACAATATCCACCTACTTTGTTTTTTGAGAAGTCGTACCAACTAATTCACTTTAAAATCTAATGATTTCTTTCTCAATCTCTTTGTGTTCAGTTAATATTGTACCATTGGGACCCTCCAGTTTGTAAATTCTTACTTTTTTTTTATTTTTCTCTCTGATGGTGGTATGAAATTATGTAGTATTCACTACAAGAAAATGTTGTTTTTCCCTAGTGATTTAGTGACGTGGTAATCACGTGGAAAAAAAATGTGTTGCCAAGTGATTCTCACATCACTAAAATATTTAATTAATAAATTTTGTAACTCTGAAATGTTCAACGAAATTTTAGAGTTTTTAGGGGGAGGGAAGTTTGAATTTTTCACAAATTCAGTTGTGACGTGTAAATCACAAGGGAACTGTAAATTCAAACCCACTTGATAAGCATGTCACAAATTACCCACATGCTTTTCACGTCGCAAAAATAATTTCCATTAATTTGTCAGACACATGAATGAACCGTTGCTTTGGCATTTAGTGGGGCAACGAATATAATTTAATATAGGGAACCATTCCGACCCGATTGCCACGTCGCAAATTTTTGGAATGTTCCGACCCCCAATTCACTTCGCAAATGGTTGGAGTTGATGTTTGTTCCGACGTGGCGTTCACGTGGGGTACCTTCCCACGTGTTCCCCACGTCGCAAGTTTCATTATATATTCCAGAATTTTCACCCTTCTCGTTTCACTTCATTTCTTCCTATTCTTTCTTAAGCTTTTCTTCTTTCTTCCTCCCTCACATTTCCAGACCTTCATATTATTCTAATTCACACCTCCAACGAAAATTTTACAAATTTAAGGTGAAGATGATGTAGGTTGTTGTGACTGTTTTAAGTTTCCATTTATTTTATATTTTTCTTTTTATTAATTGTTAATTTTTTTTTCCAGATCTAATATTGATTAAGGAGTTCCATTGGAAGCTTTTGAGAGGTATTTTTGCATTACAATTTGTTTATATATTTGATATATGAAATATTATTTTAGAATATTGATTAGGAAATTTTAATTTTTTTTTGTTAGATGTAAGTATATATATATATATATATATATATATATATATATATATATATATATATATATATATATATATATATATATATATATATATATATATATATATATATATATATATATATATATATATATATATATATATATATATATATATATATATATATATATATATATATATATATATATATATATATATATATATATATATATATATATATATATATATATACACTGTGTTGTTGTTGTTGAAAGAAAAAATAAAAATAATATATTATGTATTTTTAATTAGAAAAATAGAATATTTTTTATGTTAGAAACAAATAATATGTTATTAGAAACAAAATAAAAAAATAGAATATTTATTAGAAAAACAGAATAAAAATAATATGTTATTAGAAACAAATTAGAAAAATAGAATATTTATAAGAAACAAAAATAATATATTAGAAACAAATTAAATATGTTATGTATTTTTAATTTTTAAAAACAGAATATTTATTATGTTAGAAAAAATAGAATTTTAAAAAATATTTTTAGTAAACAATATTGTAAATAGAAAAAATTAATATATATTTTTTAAAAATATAAAGAATATGTATTATATTTAAAGAGTGTTATTTTTAAATGTATTATTCTTTGAAAAAGTATTTTTATTAAAAAATAATAAATATGTACTAAATGTGTTATTTTTAGTAAATCAATTATATATATATTATAGATTTTTAAAACAGATTTTTAAAAACAGATTTTTAAAAATAGATTATTAAAAACAGATTTAGTATAATATATATTATTTTATTTTAGTAAATATGTTAAAAACAGAATAACACATTTAATACATTATTTTTACACATTCAATTATTAAAAACAGATTTTTAAAAATAATAAATATATATTATACTTTAAATATGTTATTATTAATATAATATATTATTTTAGTGAATTTATATTATACTTTAAAAATAATGAATATATATTATACTTTATAAAATTATAGTGAATATATATTGTACTTTAATGAATATATTATAATTTAAAAATAATGAATATATATTATACTTTAAAAATAATGAATATATATTATATGTGTTATTATTTTAATTAAAAAATATTTTTATTTTAAATTTAATATTTAATATTTAATATTTATTTTAATTTTATAATTGTTTTCAGTTAATATTATTTATTTTTTATTATTATTAAATTTTATAGTGAAGTGCATCCCACGTTACTAATTAGTGACGTGGGAATCACGTGGTAAGTTCCCACATGATTTCAACTTTGTGACGTGTTTTTCACGTGAGAAAAAGTTCCCACCATTGCATTTCCGGCGTGTTTCTCCCACGTCGCAAATAGTGGTTAGTGAAGTGATTTTTAACTTAGTGACGTGGGAATCACTTGGGAAAATACAATGTTTCTTGTAGTGATTGCCATCAGCAAGCTTTAGCCTGTTTAGCTTTGACTAATGAAGCAACATTTGCTCTTCTATCCCAATGGTATGCATTAGATCCACTGTCCACTGTTAAACCTATTTGATATAATCTTTGTTGAATATATCCTCTACAAGCCATTCTTGTAGTTTTCCATATTATCCATATTCTTCCATTTGGGTGATCATTGCAACTATCAAGCCAACTCCATTTATCTCCAAACCTTTTTCTAATAGCACTAGCCTTATTTATTTTAACTCTTGTTTCTACTAAAGCAACTCATGACATGTGAAGTTTATTGAGATGGGCCCCTATCTCAATATGTCTTGCTCTTTTATTAAGGTCCCTTACGTTTCAAGCTAGTATCAAGGTACTTTAGCATCTGAGATTATTAAGATTTCCATCCCAAGAACTGCAAAACCATTGTTGCATCCTAATACTATTTCTTCTCCACCCTAGATGTACCTTTTATCCATGTTTCTTTCCCTCTATTTTTGTTGGATCCCACTATGTACCGTTCATCTATTTCTATTTCCTACTGCTTAATTTCTAGTTCTGTAGGTGTTTTTTTAGCTTTTTGATCAGGAATCTTGCTAGATTTTGTTGTCCATACTTTTTCACTTGTTGTACTTTTTCTTTGCATTCGTGTCCTATCTTGTTGCAGCTCTTACAACAAGTCGGTTTTCATTCATACTCCACTTCTTGGTTCAGTTTATTCCCCTTATGATCCCTTATGGTTATGGAAATTTTCAGTTCAGTTGGGACATCAACCTCTATAAGCACGCGAACATATGAGACTCTTAGCTTTTTAGCTGTACATTCATCTATCATCAATGGTTTTCCTATAACACTTGCAACTTTTCCAATGTTTTTCTCTCCCTAAAACACATGGGGCAACTTTGGGAAGATTACCCAGATAGGTAGAACTCATAACAGATCATCTTTAAGCTGAAATTGTGGTGTCCACTCATGTATGAACATATGTTTACGATAAATTGTATATAGACCTCGCATCAAAACCACATCACGATCAATTTTTAATCGAAATATAATGATAAAGTATGCTTCTTCATTATAATACAATTCAGGAAAAGTTGCAAAATTCCACGCACATGCTCCCAATATATCACCTCAGATTTGATATCTTGTTCATTAATAATGACTTTGATTTCCCCATATATAATTGTTGGTGCATTATATTCAATTTCAATTCCATTAGAATCTAATTGGTTACCTCCGATGATATCCGCCCATGGTCGATTTAGTTTTGCTTCTTATGACTCTTCTAGTGGTTCTTCATTTTGTTCCTCCATTATCAGGTCTAATGTCGTTGTAGTGATGGATTTACCTTCTGTATCATTTCCTTTTGTGCTTTTGCTTGTTCTCACTTTATTGAAATTACTAATTAATCCATCCAAACAAGCATTGTTGCGGTTAGAATAGGATATCAAACTATTAATTAGCTTGAATCGCAAATCTTTGATTCAATACCGACTTTGATTTATCTGAAAGAAAAGGTCAAATGAAGGAAAACCTAATTTTTGCATCCTAAATAATGCGGGGAGAGCTCTAGGTAAGGGGTTGGTTAAGCTTAGGAAAGGTATTAGCACCCTAAACTTCTGTAGTACTCTACATGAACATTTTGTTTATTTTACTATTCTTGCTTGATTATTTGCTTTAGGGTATATACTGAGCTAAGGGTTAAGAGTGACTGAAAGATCTAAGGGGTTAGTCCTAAGTTTACTCGGCAAGATTCACATCTTATGCCTACATATCCTGGATAAGGGATGAAATCAGAGTAACCGTAGTTTCCCTCGAAAAGGAGGTTAGAAACTTCTTGACTGTGGTCAAAGTTTTAATGGAGAGTAAGCGTTCTTAAGGAAGCGCTTACGTGGAGTGCGACAACTCTTATTTCTATGTTGAATTGTATTGAAGGGGTAAACTAGGTATTCCACGGCGGAAAACCTAAAATGGAGTTCGGCGACTCCTTAACCTAATGCTAGGGTAAAGGGTATTTTCGTCCACGGCGGGACACCTAGCCAATTAGGGTTTTGAAATGGTCAAGGTTAAGACTATTGACACGGCGGTCAAACAGTTAGACCTAATCCTTCGGAGGGGAGTTAACGGTAAATAATGGAGATGATAATTAAGGCGGCAGTACTTAAAACATGAAACAGTGCGAAATAGTAAAAAAAAAATACGCCGCGACGATATACCCGCGTAAATTACAACCATAAAACAACATAATAAAGTGAGGATAGCCTCGCATCATTATAACCGAAAAATGAAAGTACAGCTCAACGGGAAATTAGTAGCCACGTGCAAGGAGTGTCAGAGGACAATTAGCGTCAGTGTTAACCATTTTATTTTCACATTTTTAGGTTATAAGTTTAGTTTTAAGAAAGACAAAATTTAGGATTAACCGAAAAATAATTTTTACTTTCATGTTTTTAAAAGGTTAGTGATTTATTAAAACTTTAATTTATTTTTAAAAAAAAATTTACTTTTGGGAGAAAAAGATCATTTAGTTAAGTCTTCAATTATAAAAAAGAATTTTAGGTTTTACATATAAAGAAAAAGTTTTAAGTTTTAATTATAAAAAATTTAAGTTTTAATTTATTTAAAAAAATTAAGTTTTTTTTTTATTTATAAAAAAAAAGTCTTAATGTTTTATTATGAAAATAGGGTTTTAATCTTTAATTAAAAAAAGGAGAGTTTTATTAACTAATTAAAAAGAAAAGTTTTATTAATTTATAATACAACCACAAGTTAAATAAAATAAAATAATAAATAAAAACATGGAACAAGTCAAAAAGGGGGAGGGGCGGACGACTTGGCCAACATTTCACTTTTAGGGTTTTTCTTTTAGAAATCCCATCTTCTTCTTCCTTATATGCGCCACTGCCATGGTTATCTTCTTCGAAGCTTTTCTTTTTTATCCTCTTTCTTTGTTCGCCTCTGAAACAAACAAAAACCAAAACAAATAAACAAACCATAACATCAAAACCTCACCTTTGTTTTTTTGATGATGATGCCGCGAATGTATATGGTGCTTTTTGGCCGCGATTCCGACGAATGTTGCTGGTGGTTTTCCGCCGCTACGTTGGGCGGTGTTGCATGCGATGACGATCCTTTGTTTATTGGCCGATGAAGAAACGATACTCTGAGGCTTCCGGGTTCGTTGCCCGCCGCTCGTCCTTTGACGGACGGTAATGGTGTCACCGTGAGCTCGCGAGTTCTGGATGCTTTAATGTTTCTCGAAAACTCCCTCTTTTTCCTCTTGGTGGCCCGCAGATGGTGATGATGATGAAGCTATATGCTTCTCTGAACCTCTCCTTTTGATGAATGTTGATGATCTTATGGTTGGTATTCTGGTTTTTCTTTGATGACGATCATCCCCCCTCGACTTCTGATATTGGTTTCTCTTATATGATTTATTTTGATGAGGATCTGGGCCTGGATCTTACGATCTTTCCGCCGGATTTGTTGCGAAATCTTACGGTGATGTGTGTAAGAGCAAGATTTGTCACTACAGGATTATATCTATGTTTTGATGATAACAATTAAGTATTTGTGAAAGAACCATTTTATGTTCTAATGTTTGCTATGTGCAGATCATGATAATTAAATATATAAGATCAAACAAACAACATCAACGTCTGCAGCTAATACAATATGAGAGTTACTATGTGTGACGTATCATAAAGCGCTTATGAGAAGCTAGTTTGCTTATGCATCTGATCACGATCAGAGAGATCCAAGGACGCTGGATCTTGCAGTTGCAATGCTCCTGCGGATTCTGCTTTGAGTTGTGCATCTGATCTGAAAGCAAACAAAGCTTATTGAAGAAGCAAGTATGCATCTGTATCTGGTCACGATCAGAAAGATCCAAGGATGCTGGATGTAACAGCCCAATTTTAGTTAATTAATTATTCATATTAATTAATTGATTTATTTGAATGATTTTAATTATTGGAATTATTGGTAGATATTTTGAGAGAAGAAATATGATGGAAGGAAATAGAAAGATATATAAGGAAGAGTGGAAAGAAAAGGGAAGAATAGAAACATAAGGGAAAGAGTAGAGAAAGAAAGAGGAAGAAGAGAAAAGAGAAGGAAAAGAGAGGAAAGCTTGGATTCTTCAAGATCAACTCTTAAGAATCGATTTAATCAAGGTAAGGGTGTGAATATTGTTATCTTACCAATGTATATGATTATGTATGATTGGTTTGGATTGTTGGGTGTTTTTCTACATTTTCCATTCTAGGGCAGAAATGATTTAATCAGTAGAAATCGATGTTCTAACGGTTAGAATCTGGAATTAATGGTGTAGTTTAGTCGAGGAATGTTAGGCTAAGACTACTGGAACATTTTGGAATTGAATCAGGTGATTTTGGAAGTTTCGGAGAGTTTTGGACAGTTGGGGTTTTGGAGTACGCAGACGTTCGCTAGCACGTTCGCTAGGCGAGCATGATAGCGAGCTGTAGCGAGGAAGTAGCGAATGGTCCCAGACTTGGGCAGAATGGAAATAACCCTATTCTCTAGTAGTGAGTATTGTAGCGAGTTGTTCGCTAGGCGAGGCTGTAGCGAGCCTATAGCGAACCCTCCCAGTAGCTTCTGTTTGTCTTCGCGAGCTTGTTCTCTAGGCGAAACAGCAACGAGTGTTCGCCAGGACCTCGCTAGGCGAGTGGTCCAGTGAGCGTGACAGTGTTTGATTTTCTTGTTGTTTCCATCTAATGTCGATTCTCCGATTCGAATGTGATTAACCCTTTCTTTTAATGCATAGTTGTATGCTGTGATATGTTATACTGTGGGTAGCCGTATGGCGTGAATCCTAGATTGTGGAATCGATTATGGAATGCGGTCTTTTGACCAATATATGCATTATTTAAATTAATTAAATGTGCATGATGAATGTGATTGAGTTCGTTGCCGTTGGCACGATATTGTGAATGCATATTGATTGTATGTTACTGTATGTGAAGAATGCATGGGAACATATTAGTGAATATGTGTGCATTGCTTGATAAATGTAGTGCTGACGAATGAAAGTATGAATACTTTGATGAATGTGTTGTGTGTGCAATCATGATATAATTCTTGTGTGATGAATTATTTGAGTATGCATGAGATTAAGATGTCGTTCCTAGTGGAGTAATCACTGGGGTATAACGATCAAGATGTTGTTCCTGGTGGGGTATAAGCGATGTACCCATAATTCTAAATGGGCACTGATGAAAATTGATGAGTTTTATGTGAGTCACATGGAAAAGATATGATTGTTGTATGAAAGTATGCATGTGTATAATTGTGAATGATAGTAATTGATGAGGATTGAAGTGTGAGAATGTGTATTTTATGTTTATACATATATAAATTATGTGCATTGATTATTATGATAATATTTCTCACCCTTCTGCTGTTTTATAATGCTCTATGAGGCATTGCAGATTAGGATTACTGGAGGTCTTTTGTAAAGTGTAACTTCATTCTTTTTGGTCGGTTAGCTCTGATATATAGCACCAGGTAGCTAGAATTGTATAGCATTATTTTGTGATACATTTGTATATGTATCTGCTGACAAATGTTTTTGTAAACATGATTGATATGGTGAATCAAACTGGATGATATGTATTTATATGATTACATGTTTAAAGTGATTCAATGTTTAGATTTTCCGCTTTTAATTCTAAATATTGAGATGTGGGTGTAAGGACTAAGTTCCTAGGTTGAAGGCTACCCCACTGTTGCATGTCTTCTATAGAGCAGGTGTTGTATGTTTCAATTTCGTGTATGATGTGACATACCTCTTTTATACCATGTTTTAATATTACTCTGATGAAATTTTAATAAGTGCTTAAATGATTTATCTGATTACTTGGGGGTTTAGAAAGGGGTGTTACATTAAGTGGTATCAGAGCAGGTCAGCCAGTTGGCCAAGTTTTTAATGTGTTTATTCCCTATATATATCTGATTGTGTGTATGACACTATCGATATTGTTTGATCTTATGAAGTTCTGTTGTTGGGATTCAAAATGATGGTCTCCATTAGGAATGATGAAGTGATTGCTGAGGCTTTGACGAGGTTGGCTGGGGCGGCTGGACAGAATCCTCAAGCCAATGTGAATGCTGGAAACAACATTGATGATGAGTTTCGTGCTTTGGGAAGGTTTGAAAGAAACAATCCGCCAATTTTTAAGGGAACCCATGAACCTGACAAAGCACAGGTATGGCTGAAAGCAATTGAGAAGATCTTTCGAGTCATGAGCTGTTCGGATGCGCAGAGGGTGCAGTTTGGCACTCATATGCTTGAAGAGGAAGCTGAGGACTGGTGGGGTAATACTCGCCAAAGGTTTGAAGAAGATGAGGTTGTGGTTACTTGGGATGTTTTTAGAGAGACATTTCTGGAGAAGTATTTTCCAGAAGATGTGCGTGGGAAGAAGGAAATTGAATTCCTTGAGCTGAAGAAGGGTAACTCAACTGTAGCCGAGTATGCGACAAGGTTTGAGGAATTGATTAAGTTTTGCCCCCATTATAACACCACCAATGCTGAGAGATCCAAGTGTCTCAAGTTTGTGAATGGTTTGAGGCTTGAAATCAAGCAAGCCGTTGGTTATCAGGAAATTAGGCGATTTTCTGAGTTGGTGAACAAGAGTAGAATTTATGATGAAGATAGTAGGGCTCAGTCTAGTCACTACAAGAGTTTAAATGATAAGAAGGGAAAAAGTCAATTAAGAGGAAAACCGTATGTGACTCCTGCTGATAAGGGGAAACAGAAAGCTGGTTACGGCAAGAAGCCGAGTGGGGGAGGAGCTTCCACTCCAGTGAAGTGTTTTAAATGTGGTGTGGAAGGACATCGTGCTCCTGAGTGCACGAGTGTTGAGCAGAAGTGTTTCAAGTGTGGGAAGCCAGGCCACAGGGCTTTTGAGTGCAGAAGTGGTGCGAATGTGACTTGCTACAACTTTGGTGAGCAAGGGCATATTAGTACCAAGTGTGACAAGCCAAAGAAGACTCAAGGGAATGGGAAAGTGTTTTCTCTATCAGGATCGGAGACTGCTAATGAAGATCGGTTGATCCGAGGTACGTGCTTCATTAATGGTATACCTTTGGTCGCTATAATTGATACTGGAGCTACACATTCTTTTATTTCCTTTGATTGTGTTAAGAGGTTAAATCTTGAGTTGTCTGTTATGAATGGAGGTATGGTTATTGATACTCCTGCTATAGGTTCGGTAACTACCCCGTATGTGTGTTTGAATTATCCGTTGAGTATTTTTGGTAAAGACTTTGGAGTTGATTTAGTGTGTCTTCACTTAGATCAACTTGATGTTATTCTTGGGATGAATTGGTTGGAATTCAATCGTGTCTATATTAACTGTTTTGACAAAACGGTTATTTTTCCTGAACCTGATGATGAAGGAGATTTGTTTATGACTGCTAAGCAAGTGAAGGAATCAATGCAATATGGTGCGAAGGTAATTATGTTGATGGCAACTTTGAGCATTGGCGAAATTGGATCAATTAATGCTTTAGCAATTGTCCGTGATTTTCTGGAAGTTTTTCCAGATGAGATAAGAGATTTACCGCCGGAACGAGAAGTGGAGTTTATGATCGACTTAATTCCTGGAACTAGTCCGATATCGATGGCTCCATATCGTATGTCCGCATCAGAATTGAAAGAATTGAAGAGTCAACTTGGAGATCTACTTGAGAAGAGGTTTATTCGTCCGAGTGTGTCACCGTGGGGTGCACCAATTTTGTTGGTTAAGAAGAAAGAAGGTTCTATGAGACTCTGTGTGGACTACAAACAATTGAACAAGGTGACTATCAAGAATAAGTATCCACTTCCGAGGATTGATGATTTGATGGATCAGTTGGTTGGTGCAAGTGTGTTCAGTAAGATAGATCTGAGATCTGGGTATCATCAGATCCGTGTGAAGGCTGAGGATATTCAGAAGACTGCTTTTAGAACGAGGTATGGACATTATGAGTATTTTGTGATGCCATTTGGTGTGACTAATGTACCAGGTGTATTTATGGAGTACATGAACATGATTTTTCATCCTTATTTGGACAAGTTTGTGGTTGTGTTCATTGATGATATTTTGATTTATTCGAAGAGTGAAGAAGAACATGTCGAGCATCTGAGGATTGTGCTATCTGTGTTGAAAGAGAATCAGTTGTATGCTAAACTTTCTAAGTGTGAATTTTGGTTGAGGGAAGTGAGTTTCCTTGGTCATGTGATTTCGAGTAGAGGTATTGCAGTTGATCATCCAAAGGTTGAAGCGGTATCGCAATGGGAAACTCCGAAATCGGTTTTTGAGATTAGAAGTTTTCTTGGTTTGGCAGGTTATTATCGGAAATTCATTGAAGGATTTGTCAAGTTATCATTGTCGTTGACGTATTTGACTAGGAAGGGTCAAGCTTTTGTTTGGGATGCAAAGTGTGAAGGAAGTTTTCAAGAGCTTAAGAAAAGATTGACGAGAGCCCCTGTTTTGATTTTGCCGAATCTGGAAGAACCGTTTGTTGTGTATTGTGATGCTTCTTTGATGGGTTTTGGAGGTGTGTTAATGCAAAATAAACAAGTTGTAGCTTATGCTTCGAGGCAACTCAAAGTGCATGAGAAGAATTACCCGACACATGACTTAGAGTTGACCGCCGTTGTATTTGTGCTGAAGCTTTGGAGGCATTATTTGTTTGGTTCGAGATTTGAGGTATTTAGTGATCATAAGAGTTTGAAGTATCTCTTTGATCAGAAAGAATTGAATGCAAGGCAGAGGAGATGGTTGGAACTTCTGAAGGATTATGATTTTGGTTTGAATTACCATCCAGGTAAGGCAAATGTGGTAGCTGATGCATTGAGTAGGAAATCATTGCATGTGTCGATGATGATGGTGAAAGAGTTGGAAATGATTGAGCAATTTCGTGATTTGAGCTTAGTGTGTGAGAGGACTTCTTACGGAGTTAAGCTTGGTATGTTAAAGCTTACTAGTGGTATTCTTGACGAGATTCGAGAAGGACATAAATCTGATTTGGGTTTAGTTGATCGGTTGACTTTGATTAATCAAGGCCAAGGTGGTGATTTTCGGATTGATGAAAATGGTATCATGAGATGTCGTGACAGAGTTTGTATTCCTAATATTGTTGAGCTGAAGAAGAGTACTCTTGAAGAAGGGCATCGTAGTGGATTGAGTATTCATCTGGGTGCTACTAAGATGTATCAAGATTTGAGGAAAATATTTTGGTGGCCTCGTATGAAGAAGGATATTGCCGAGTTTGTGTATTCTTGCTTGACTTGTCAGAAGTCAAAGATTGAGTATCAGAAACCGTCGGGCTTGATGCAACCGTTGTCTATTCCTGAGTGGAAATGGGATAGCATATCTATGGATTTTGTGTCTGGTTTACCTAGGACGTCGAGTAACTTTGAAGCTATCTGGGTTATTGTGGATAGATTGACCAAATCTGCTCACTTTATTCTTATACGAATGGATTACTCGTTGGAGAAATTGGCAAAGCTGTACATTGAAAGGATTGTCAGTTTGCATGGTATTCCGCCTAGCATTGTGTCAGATAGAGATCTGAGGTTCACTTCGAGATTCTGAGAGAGTTTGCAAAGTGCTTTGGGTACGAAGTTGCATTTGAGTTCAGCTTATCATCCACAGACCGATGGTCAGACTGAGAGGACGATTCAGTCACTTGAGGATCTTTTGAGAGCTTGTGTGTTGGAGAAGGGAGGAGCTTGGGATATCTACTTACCTTTGATTGAATTTACTTACAACAACAATTTTCATTCGAGTATTGGTATGGCACCGTTTGAGGCATTGTACGGTAGACGGTGTAGGACGCCATTGTGTTGGTATGAGTCAAGAGAGAGTTCTGTGGTTAGACCCGAGATAGTCCAGCAGACTACCGATAAGATTAAGGTGGTTCAAGAAAAGATGAAGATTTCTCAGAGTCGTCAAAAGAGTTATCATGACAAGAGGAGGAAAACACTTGAATTTAAGGAAGGAGATCACGTGTTTCTTCGGGTTACTCCAATGACTGGTGTTGGTAGAGCGTTGAAGTCGCGTAAGTTGACGCCGCGTTTCATCGGTCCTTATCAGATTTTGCAGAAGATAGGAGAGGTAGCCTATCGGGTTGCTTTACCGCCGTCGCTTGCTAATCTCCATGACGTGTTCCATGTATCTCAGTTGAGGAAATACATTGAGGATCCGTCTCATGTAGTCCAAGTAGATGATGTGCAGGTGAGAGATAACCTGACTGTGGAGACATCACCTATGCAGATAGAGGATCGGGAGCTGAAGCAACTTCGAGGTAAAGAGATTGCTTTGGTGATGGTCGCTTGGGGAGGACCGGCTGGTGGAAATGTGACTTGGGAACTTGAGAGTCAGATGAGGGAGTCGTATCCAGAGTTGTTTGAATCAGGTAACATTTTCGAGGACGAAAATTCTTAAAGTGGGGGAGGGTTGTAACAACCCAATTTTAATTAATTAATTATTCATATTAATTAATTGATTTATTTGGATGATTTTAATTATTGGAATTATTGGTAGATATTTTGAGAGAAGAAATATGATGGAAGGAAATAGAAAGACATATAAGGAAGAGTGGAAAGAAAAGGAAAGAATAGAAACATAAGGGAAAGAGTAGAGAAAGAAAGAGGAAGAAGAGAAAATAGAAGGAAAATAGAGGAAAGCTTGGATTCTTCAAGATCAACTCTTAAGAATCGATTTAATCAAGGTAAGTGTGTGAAATATTGTTATCTTACCAATGTATATGATTATGTATGATTGGTTTGGATTGTTGGGTGTTTTTCTACATTTTCCATTCTAGGGCAGAAATGATTTAATCGGTAGAAATCGATGTTCTAATGGTTAGAATCTGGAATTAATGGTGTAGTTTAGTCGAGAAATATTAGGCTAAGACTACTGGAACTTGTTGGAATTGAATCGGGTGATTTTGGAAGTTTCGGAGAGTTTTGGACAGTTGGGGTTTGGAGTACGCAGACGTTCGCTAGGCGAGCAAGATAGCGAGTGTTCGCTAAGCAAGCTATAGCGAGGAAGTAGCGAATGGTCCCAGACATGGGCAGAATGGAAATAACCCTCTTCGCTAGTAGCGAGTATTGTAGCGAGTTGTTCGCTAGGTGAGGCTGTAGCGAGCCAGTAGCGAACCCTCCCAGTAGCTTCTGTTTGTCTTCGCGAGCTTGTTCGCTAGGCGAAACAGCAACGAGTGTTCGCCAGGACCTCGCTAGGCGAGTGGTCCAGCGAGCGTGACAATGTTTGATTTTCTTGATGTTTCCATCTAATGGCGATTCTCCGATTCGAATTTGATTAACCCTTTCTTTTAATGCATAGTTGTATGTTGTGATATGTTATGCTGTGGGTAGCCGTATGGCGTGAATCCTAGATTGTGGAATCAATTATGGAATGCGGTCTTTTGACCAATATATGCATTGTTTAAATTAATTAAATATGCATGATGAATGTGATTGAGTTCGTTGCCTTTGGCATGATATTGTGAATGCATATTGATTGTATGTGACTGTATGTGAAGAATGCATGGGAACATATTAGTGAATATGTGTGCATTGCTTGATAAATGTAGTGCTGACGAATGAAAGTATGAATACTTTGATGAATGTGTTGTGTGTGAAATCATGATATAATTCTTGTGTGATGAATTATTTGAGTATGCATGAGATTAAGATGTTGTTCCTAGTGGAGTAATCACTGGGATAGAATGACAAGATGTTATTCCTAGTGGAGTAATCACTGGGGTAGAATGACAAGATGTTGTTCCTAGTGGAGTAATCACTAGGGTAGAATGACAAGATGTTGTTCCTAGTGGAGTAATCACTGGGGTAGAATGACAAGGTGTCGTTCCTAGTGGATTAATCGCCGGGGTAGAACGACTGAGATGTTGTTCCTGGTGAGGTATAAGCGATGTACTCATAATTCTAAATGGGCACTGATGAAAGTTGATGAGTTTTATGTGAGTTACATGGAATAGATATGATTGTTGTATGAAAGTATGCATGTGTATAATTGTGAATGATAGTAATTAATGAGGATTGAAGTGTGAGAATGTGTATTTTATGTTTATACATATATAAATTATGTGCATTGATTATTATGATAATATTTCTCACCCTTCTGCTGTTTTATAATACTCTATAAGGCATTGCAGATTAGGATTGCTGGAGGTCTTTTGTGAAGTGTAACTTCATTCTTTTTGGTCGGTTAGCTCTGATATGTAGCACCGGGTAGCTAGGATTGTATAGCATTCTTTTGTGATACATTTGTATATGTATCTGCTGACAAATGTTTATGTAAACATGATTGATGTGGTGAATCAAATTGGATGATATGTATTTATATGATTACATGTTTAAAGTGATTCAATGTTTAGATTTTTCGCTTTTAATTCTAAATATTGAGATGTGGGTGTAAGGACTAAGTTCCTAGGTTGAAGGCTACCCCACTGTTGCATGTCTTCTATAGAGCAGGTGTTGTATGTTTCAATTTCGTGTATGATGTGACATACCTCTTTTATACCATGTTTTAATATTACTGATGAAATTTTAATAAGTGTGTTACGGTGAAAATTGGATATAAAGCTATTAAATTAACTTGAATCTTAATTCTTTTACAACCGAACTTTATTTTATCCAAAGGAAAGGTCTAAAGAAAGAAAAACCTTTTTCGCGATGTAATGACAACGCTTAAGAGATTCGGGGATCGGGGGTTGGTTATACCTAGGGAAGGTGTTAGCACCCTAAGCATCTGTAGTACTCTACAGGAACCTTTTGTTTGATTGTTCGCTAAGTTTGTGAAAATGTGCTATGGATTGGGAAAAGCTATAAGTTGAAACCTAAAGTTATATACACTAAGTTTACTCGCAAAGACGTCACGTCTTCTGCCTTTGTATCCTAACTAGGATAGAATCAGAGCAATCGCAGTTCGCCTCACAAGGGATAAAGAACACTTGATTATGATCAAGGTTCAAGGGGAACAAACATGATAATGTTTGTTTGGAGTTTGACAAAACTCCCTAATCTAATTTGTAATACTCAAAAGGGGAAGTAAGAAATCATGACGATGATTTTTACATAGAGTTTGACAAACTCTATCCTAGGGTTCTAGTTGAAGAACACTCCTAGTACAGGTGGATTTTTTAGACTTAAAGCAAAGTCTAATGGTCTCTAAAATAATTTTAAAGTGACTTAACCAAGTCAAGAGAAGTGTATGAGCTATCCATGGCATGAAGGTCAAATTGATAGACTTTTCCTTTGGGGGAAGACAGGAGAGGCAACTTGGATGTGAGCTAACAAGCTTCATCACTTGGGAAAGAAAAATATTAAGCAAAGCAACAACATGATAAATATAAAGATCATGGTGACAACCATTAAATGAACATGGGAAATAATGAAAAATGGAAATGCATTGATGACAATCAAAGCAGTTGTTTAAGCAGGAAGTGTGACAATAGATCAAGCTTTAGTGAAATTAACAGATGAAGTAAGATGAACATGGTAACAACCAAAGATGAAATCCTAGCATGTTAAATAACATTTAAGGATATGAATGTAAGCAAGTATCACATACAAAAACAAGTTTTAACAAAGAAAAATTCATCTGCATACGTGAAAACAAACACAAACAATACATAACTTGCACATAGTCAAAAGAGATGAAAAATTAAGCAAACATGGAAATAAAAATATGGCATGAAAGTAGACATCAATATGAACACATTGCAAAAAGAATGGGTTAAAAATTATTAAAATTGAGAGAGATATGATTTTTTGAAGTTGGTATGAAAAATGACAAAATTAAATAAGAGGGTTGCCCTCCTCAGGGGTCGAACCCAGGTTCACAAGGTACAAGGCACGCTTTTTGCAATGGTCTTACCACTGGGGTCACTATACATCCATTGATGGAAGCCACCCCATAAATACATAGGGCGTACTCAAAAACCAGACTGGGCCACCACAACACACAAAATCAGTTTTTTGCAAATTCATCACAACTCTCTCAATTCTCAATGATTTTCAACAAAATTTTAGTGTAACTTGAAGGATTTTTCATGAGGAATATGATGGTGGTTTCAGATTTTCAAAATTCTTTTTCCATTTAAAAATTCTATAGCATGTGCTCTTGGATGTTTGAAAATGCATTTAGATGTGTATGTCATATTCCAGCTAGCTTTAAGTTCAATAAATCATGCAAACACAATACATGTATGACAATGAAGGGATTCATGCACAAGGTAGAACTTAATTCATGCTGAAATGAAAAAGTGCTATGTGAAATGCAAGTTTACATGAATGATATGCATGAATCATGGCAGTTCAGTTTTAAAACACATTTTGATCAAAATGAACACTCATACACATCAAGTATATGTCATTAGGTGAATCAAAGCACAGAGGGGGGGGGGGGTTCAATTCTAACTGTTATGAAATATGGTAATTCAAGTGATAGGTTTGTGAAGTGAAATGCATGAAACTGTGCCATATCAGTTCTAGATATATATTCAGACCAAGCTAATCATGTATACACAACATAATTATGATATGGAGAGGAACCAAACACCTTTTGAAGTCAAACAACAACTGCCATGGAAAATGGTACTTGAACTGCATTTTGGCACAAAGCATGATGCATGAAAGATGCAATTCTCATTTTTATGCATGTTCTGACCCAATTAATCACATACACAACACATATACATGGTATGGAATAAGTTTGAGCACAATTTAAAATCAAAGATAAATTGTTGGAAAAAGTGATAACAGAGTTGCAAAATTGGCATTTTGGTTCATGATGAGACACTCAGTTCAAAATCCTACACATACAAGCCACAAAACTCATATACACAAGCTATATACATAAAATTGAAGGTGTTCATGCTCAAGAAATAGTTGCTTTATGGACATAAATTTTTTTGGTATTTCTCAAAGCACATTGTTTTGAAAAGAGGCATTTTTGAATTGACACATTGAAACAGATGAGAACAGGTGATGCAGGTCATATACACATGTCATAAATGCACTATAGGATAATTCTAAATTCAAACATGAGCACATTCAGACCTGTAATCCAAACTAACATGTCTATGGCATGAAAATGCAAAATGTGGCATTTTGTGATTGAGAATGCAAACTAGATACAAACAGCTTTACACAAACATCTATACTCAACATAATCATGATTTTAAAAGGTGTCTCAAATCAATCAAACAACCACCTCTTGTTATGAGAGAAATTATGCACAAATCATACACATGTCATGTTTTTCATACAATGAGCTCAAAATGCCAAATCATAGAATTATAGTGCAAAGCAAGAAAGGAGTGTTCACATGCCTCTAGTAGCCTGTTTTGAGCAAGTTTAAACACCAAGAAACCCAGAGGAACCTCAAGTGCTCTTATCCTTTGAGAGATTTCTTCCTTGTGAAGTAAGAAAGAAAACTTCAAGACAGTTGGAGAAATAAACTCCACCAATGATCTTCAATGTTTTAGAAAGTTGAGAAATGATATATGAGAGGTGTTTGAGTGATTAAAACACCAAGAGAACAACAAGAACAAGTTTTGACAAATTTTGTGGCTTTTGGTCAAAGTAACTTGGTGATGAAGTTGACTTTTTGAATGGTGAGGTTTTTGAATGGTTTAAGGTCTTGGACACCTTCTATACCATATTTAGAGATTGTGTGGATGGTTGTTGAGGGGTTTGAATATAGATAAATGAGTTTGGCAGCCTTGGTAGCAAGACAGATTTTTGGTATTTTAGTGAAAAAGTGACTTTGTGATTTTTGAAGTAAGGAGTGGAAATAGCAAGGGCTTGGGTTTTCTCTGGTTTTTAGAATGGATATTGTTGAAAATGAAGTGGTGAGGGTTCCCTTTTATAGGCAAAGAAGTGGCTTGGGGCAGATTTGGAGATTTCTTCACTTTGAAGAATGGTTTTTCACTTTTTGGATGAAACCTCCACAAGAGGGTTTTCTTGGCTGATAGGCAAGCCTCAATAGTCAAGAAAAATGATGAGCTAGTGTAGTTAATTGCAGGCTAGGAGGTACAGCTTGTGGCTGGTTCAAAATTGCCTTTTACACCTCATGTTTGTTTTTCACTTTTTGGTGCAAGTTGCAAACCAACTTGCAAGGCAACTTGCAAAGCTTGGCCTTTTGAGTTCTTCTGCATAATTCCTTTGTTTTTCATGCTACAAACTCCTCACATATCAGATACAACATGGTTCACCAGCTGAGTTTGGTCAATTTTGATGAAAGAATGAATTCTTGAATTTTGACAATGTGGGACTAAAGTATGAAACCCTCAACTTGCCATAACCATATCTTTCAGCTCACAAATCCCTTTGAGATGTGCTAGTACTTTTTAGAAAGCCCTCAAATATCTATAAAACATTCATTTTTTCATTAGTTTCAATTTCCCAAAGGAACTTGGTCAAAAAGTATCTCAAAGTTGCTAGAAAATGAACTTAAAAAGTGAAATTTCTCTAAGTCTTTTTCCCTTCTTGAAATGAATTTGATCATAACTCCAAATCTATGCATTTTATGATCATGGAACACTTAGGGAATTTTGTAGAATTTGTTAAGATCTTTCAAATGAGATTTGAACCAACTCAATTGGATGTGTGGTTAAGGAGTTATGATTTAGCCCCTTTCAAAACCCTAATTTCCCGATTTTTCGATTACTCCTTCATCCTTGATCATGGTCATAAAAATTGATAGGAAAGTGCAATATGATATAAGTAACATTTTTGATTCACACTTTGAAGTCCAATTCCTTAAATTTGAAGAGTTGACTTTTTGGTCAACCGTACGATCGATCGGTGATTACCGAGTCGTCTGTTGACACTCTGGACCTCCTGAGACTTTGAAACTTCTTGAATGAACTTTATTAAGCTATATGAACTTCATGGATCATAATCCCATCATTAAAACACCTTCCAACATCAAAGTCAAACTACAATTAACTTTTACTGGTCAAAAACCCTAACCAGATGCCCTGAAATACACTGTTCTTGATTCTGGGGTAACAACTTCAAATTGGATTCTCAATTGACATCATATGATACCCTTGATCTTGTTTCATGATTGAATTAGCCTAACTTTGATTGATCACGAACCCTGAAGTTTTGATTTGACTGTACACAACCCCGATTCACCTGTAACTCTGACAAAGACAAACTTGCACTGGGTCAAGGTTAGATAACTTATGAGTATGCTCCTAAAATGATAATGAGAGTCTAAGGGGTCAAAATTTGGGGTGCAACAAAGTGCTTAAATGATTTATCTGATTACTTGGGGGTTTAGAAGGAGGTGTTACACTGGATATTGCAGTTGCAATGCTCTTGTGGATTCTGTTCTGAGAAGTGCATCTGATCTGGAAGCTAACAAGCATATATAAAGAGTGAGTCCTCTGAAGAACTAAGTGCTAAAGACTCTGATGACTTGAAGTTCTGAAGGCTGAAGGCTCTGAAGACCAAGTGCAGAAAGATTCTGAAGACTTAAAGGTTCTGAAGATCAAGACTCTGAAGACTTTGAAGATATAGTCCTCTGAAGAACTACTTTGAAGACTCTGATGATTTAAAGTTCTGAAGGCTGAAGGCTCTGAAGACCAAGTGCAGAAAGACTCTGAAGACGTGTTCTGAAGATTAAGAATCTGAAGATTCTGAAGACATGATTTCTGAAGAATCAGTCACGAAGATTCTCAAAACTGTTTCAGAGAAAACTTAGATCTTGGAATGCTGAAGACTGGATTCTGAAGTTGAAGATTGTGTCAAAAGAAGATTCACCCAGACAGAGGCGTATTACTCATCACATAAGCTGCTGCTATTAAATCTTATAAACATGTGCTTAAACAACTCTGATGCTGAAGCTTTCATACCAAAGTAGTTGTTGAACTACTCATCAGATGAATCATCAGAAGAACCAAGTCAAGAAGACTACAGTACAACACATGCAAACATTTCACTATGACAAAGACGTTGGTATTATTCATAAGCGTGGCTTCCAATGTTGAAGTTACAAGCAAAGGTCACTATTCCAACACGTGAGCTTATTCTATCCGTTGGGATATATCCGTTGGAATTAGAAATGCCATTTCTTCCCTCACAAAGCTACACTATAAAAGAAGATCATTTGATTATTTCAAATGTTGTCGTGGCTGTTGCTGCTATTGTTGAGTGAGTTACACAGTTGGAGCTGCTAAAGAAAAGCAACGTTAGCATGCTAGCAAGCATGTGGCGATCGGAGAAAGATAAAGAAAAGCTTAATGAAAAGAAACATTAGTGCACACATAAGAAAAGATTTTAAGCATATGGAAACTAATGTTCTTATAATCTCATAGAGGTTTATCTTTAGATTAGTTTCTGTATTAGGAAGCAAGGAGCAGTTGCTCAATACTTGCTATGTACTTAATTAGGAGTAATTTGCTTGACAAGAAGCACTCATGTAATCTCCGGCAACACAAATTCATTTTAGAATTAGTGGCTCCTCAAGTGATCTTGTGAAGATCAGAATACTTGAGATGAAAAGTGACAGTTGTCATTTGTGGTAACTAATAGGAGGTCTTAATTGATCGGATTCTATTAGGCGTCAATGAACGTTATATCCTTGGGGATCCCTGAACGTGTCATTGTCTATTTGTTAGTCACCTGCAGTTAGCTTGTGCAACTGTAATCAGTTTGGTTATAGTGGATTAAGTCCTTGATTGAGTAAGGCGAAATCACCTTGGAAGGGTGGACTGGATTAGCTTGAGAGTTGCTCAAGTGAAACAGGATATATCATGTGTTCTTTACTTGTGTTATGCTTTATTATATATGCTTCTGCAATGCATCTTAAAGAACTCTATAGAAAGCAACAAGTGAAGAAAAGAGAAAAAGTATTAATGGAGTAAATACCCAATTAAAACCCCCCCTTTCTTGTGTATTTTTCACATCTTCAATGTGGTCTTCATGATTTGGTGGCTGTTATTTTGGCTTGATTTTAGGATTTCTAAACTCGTTTGTTGTTACGAATTCCACAATGGATTTTTGCGAAAAGGTGGCTTGCTTGCGTCTTTTCCGGACGGTTGCGTTTTTCCGATGAAGTTTGGCTTGTACAGCTTGTTCTTTTGCGTTTACTTTGGAGTAGTTTGACTTATTTGATCCATTTGGATTTAGAATTCATTTGGGAAAATTATTTATTCTCTGTTTGGAAAAAATCATTTTTATGAGAAAAAGTGCTTTTTTCAGAAGCACTTTTCAGAATCACTTTTTCCCACTTCCTCTCTCTGGATGCCTTGAAAATAAAAATAGAAGCTGCCGGTTTTAGACCGATGTGTTACACCCCAAAATTTGCCCAACTTTTTGCTTTAGCTGGCTTTCATTTCATTGCATTTATCATTGCATTCATAGCATTAACATTTGCATACCATAGTCCATGTGCAGTGGATCAGGAGGTGTGTTCTTATCAAGAGAGGGATATCCAAGGTCTAAGCCTATTTAAGGGGTTATATTCAAGCCATCAAGTGCTTATCATTATCAGAAGAATGGCAAAGCTCATCAGAAGGAGTGGATTGGTTAAGAGTGGTGTACCTCCTATCTTGGGGGTCTTTGAAGACTGTCAGATGAGTTTGAATCCATGGTTATGGGTGGAGAACATTGTGAGAACTCATGGGAGACCTTGAGGGTCATCTTGAAGCTTATGTAAGTCATTGTATCAAGCGTGTGAAGCCACAGTCAAGATTGGTGCAATCAGGGTTTTCACTTGGTCAACCCTAAGTCAATAGCCGAACTGAAGGAGATTAAGACTCAATTCCAAGTCTTTATGATCATGTGATGTTGTGTTGAGACATACCAAAGATTATTCCAATATCATCTCATCAATATTCAAGAGTGTGAGAAGTTGCTAGGCTAGGGTTGCTATGCTTGTCGGTGTAAAATCCCCTGGTTTAGTGTCTAACTTCAAGACCACATAACTCAAGATGCAAGCCTCATCTCATCTTGGCATAAACATGAGACTTATAGGGCATGTTCATAGCTTTAATTTGAGTACTAGAAGTCCTTGATCGGATTTATAGAACTCAAGTAATGAAGCAGGCAAGTTGCAGGTCCTCAGATGAATGTGATTTTAGTCAACAAAAGTCAACCCACTTTCGTTCCCTTTTTGACCAAGAAGGATGTTTCTCCTCAACTTCAAGTAAGCATGAAAGTTGTTGCTCATGATTTTAGCTTTCCAAAGAGTACTAGAAGTCCTCATTTGGATTTGTAAAACTCAAGATATGAGACTTACAAGTCAAGGATATTTTGGGAAAGTGAGATTATAGGCCATTTTCATTATAGGTCAAGTTCACCACTTTGCACACTTCAAATGAAAATCTTGCCAACTTGAAAGTTGCTCCAAATGGTATTATTTGGTCAACCAAACCTCAAGGGATCATTGACATAGCTTGGAAATGAGAATGTATGGAGAAAATTTCATGAAAAGAAGTTTGAAAAGGCTTAGTTTGGATTTAATGCCAATTAAATCAATTTGTGTCATGTTGGTGCATTTTTTGAGTCCAAATAATATTTTAAGAATAATGGCAAAACCAGAAATCAGAAATGGATTCATTTACATGGGGATATTCATGGTTTCTTGAACTTTAAGTCACCAATTCAAAATCAACCATCCATTTATTTCCAAGGGATCTATCTCAGCCCTACATGTTCCTTGGATCATAAGGAACTGATATGAACAGAATTGGAAGCTTCCACACACCATGTTCATGGAAATTACAAAGGAAAAAGTGAGGAAAATCAAAATTTTGGATTGAGTGAATTGGGCCACAATTGGGCCAAATAAGGATCCAAAACAAGTCTATATAAGTTTCTGGATGAATTCATAGCAAGGTTGGTGATGGATTGAGCAAGAAGAGGTAAGAAGCACTTGAAAAAAATTTGTTAGAGGTGAAAATTGAATTTCTACTTTGGAGCAATTTCAGAGGGAATTAATCATTCAAGAAGCTTCTTCAAGCACCATTGAAGGATTTTGAACAACTTTGATCAATAATTCGTGCAAGAACACTCCACCATTGAAGCTCCGAACAAGGTTCTTACTTTTCATCCATACGCTCTGTTCTTGATGAGTTATCACGCCATTTTTACATAATTATGATCCTTGGAGTATGTAGAAGCTTTTAGGATTAGTTTGGTTAAGTTCCATGAAACTTCAAGAATTGACACCCTAGGTTGCAGTTTGATTTTCTCTCTTGTTAGTGGATGAAAATGGAAAAGAATTTGATATTCATGATGTAGGAAGTGAGAGAAAGAGATTAGTATCTTAAATTTTGAGTTTTGAGAAAATTGAAATTCTTGAGTGATTCTTGGATGTCCATGAATTTTGAGTTTTAATGGAGGAAAGTGAAAACAAGTGGCATATTCGGATTCTACACGAAAAATCACGCGAGATTGGTTAAAGAAACGTCAAAATGGTGGGGAAAAAAAAGGAGCCATGTTGGAGCTCCCAAACCGCGGCGGCCGGAGCGTCGGAGGAGGTGACCGAAAAACTTTTTCCGGCGCCGGCAAGGTTGAGCGAAGAAGACGACGACTCGTCTGTCCGATTCACATACTTTTCCGCGTGTGGTCACGATTAAGACTTTCGGTAGTCCTCATTTGACTAATTACACTATATTCCTCTTTACTTCATTAATGTGTTGGCATTCCCTCCTCCCTTGGATAGCTTGACTAGTACTCTCATCCTGTGGCTGTGGATTTTTCTGTCCTTTATTAATTTCTTTAATTCATTTCATTTTTCTTTTAATTGCTTCATTCATTTTAATGCATTAAAAATAGCAAAATTGCCTGAAAAATTATGAGAAAATTCATGAAGCATACTTGCATTATTTCTGAATTTTGTGTGGAATTGGATTTTATTTTTGTTCAGTTTTCAATTTAATTTCTTTTTTTCTCTTTTTATTAGATCATTTAATTGTAGAAATTGCCTAGTCTTCTTGCTGATTTTTGTGCTAGTTTTTGGTATAGAATTAAGACGTGATCTTTTGTTGGCTGGTAGTAGACACTTTGATATAGTTGCAGGATTTTTATTCTAATTTTTAGGTAACTCTAAGCATTAGTTTTGAACTAGGTTTTTAGAGCTTTCCCCACTTGGACTTTCACTTGACAACTTTTGGTTTAGAATTTCATTAGTGCCCTTAAACATTGATTTAGGATCTGGATTTTATACCATAGGTTCCCAATATCTTTAAGATCACTTAAGCTTTTTTATATATTTTTAGGAGTTGATTTACTATTTTAGTTAGATTTTACATCTAGGCTGTTTGTAGGATGCCTCTAGCATAGTATCTCCCATAGTTGAACTTCAAAAGTGACCTTTAGTTCATGATAAGTATCCAAACCTTTTCTGATGGTTTAGTAGACATGTTGATGCCTATGTAGATTGAATCTTAAGTTTTAATTTGGTGCATTAGTTCCCTTTAGAGAGTTGCTTTTAGAGCTTGTAGAATTAGGGTTTTTAGAGCCTTTAGGAGCTTCTTCCTTTTTCATAATTGTGGTTTGCTTTGGTTTGCATTCCATTTCCCTTCAAATGTTGCAAGGTTCCTTTGTAGGAGCCAAGTCCCTCCTTTGGAAGGACTAAAGGCCTACCATAAAAGTTAAAACCTTTGAGGATACCAATCTTAGATGAGTGGTTGAGTGCCATGATGGATTCCCTTGGTTTCCATCATGCTTCCCCTCATCATGCAATAATCTTTGTGTTGATTCATATCATCTCTTGATGGAGCAAGTTGAAGCTTGAAGATGAGGACCTTATTCCCTTTTCTCTTGATGGATAGCTTGGACATGAAGACAACTACAGACTGTTGGGCTGCTTTGCTGCTAGAAGACTGCTTTGCTGTTGGGCTGCTGGCTTGCTGTTTTATTTGTTGTATTCTTGTTGATTGACTGTATTTGTGTGACTGTTTATTTAGTGTGTTGTATTAGAATAGACTTTCATGTAGTTGGTTCTAGGCCTAAGCGCATTGAAAGGTTGAGCTTGCCTCCCTTTGCTTGTTTGCATTAGAGGTTGAGTCTGTCTCCCTCTGCTTGTCTGTTACTGTTTGGCTTTGCTTGTTGGCTGAAGGTTGAGTTTGTCTCCCTTGCCTGTGTATTGTGTTGCTTTTGCTTGTTTGCTCTAGAAGTTGAGTTTGTCTCCTTCTGCTTGTATTGCTGCATTGCATGCATTTTACTTACCGTTATTCTTTCAGATTATTTCTTTTGTTGTTGCTTTCCTTTGCCATGTTCTCTTAGGGACTCTAACTTCTCTTGTTCAAGAGAAGTTATGACAGACATTAGGGTTCTAACCATTCATGATAACATTAGTTAGTTCCCTCCTAACCTCAACCATAGGATGAATCCTTGGCATGACAACTATTATGACTTGATAGTTTCCCCTTAGTTGTGTTCGTTCTCTTCTCATCTTCAAACAAATCAAAATACAGTAATAAAGGTTAATTGATATCGTACGTTACGAGCCCTAAGTTACTTAGGAAATGATTATTGGAGGGTTTCCTTCCAATAATCAGGATTTTTAGTATGGTACCTTTGGGTGACATGCGACGCATTCACTCCTAGGTCATAGTCTCTAGTGCGATATGAATTGCAAACATCCATAAAAAACATTTCTTCCGTAAAAGACAGAAAACAAATATCAAACCTTCTTTTTGCCCCGTGGGCCCATAATTCGAGGAAAACGTTTTCAGATAAAAGAGTGTTGTTAACTCCCAGTTCTACCGCAAACGGTAACGCCTAAGTCTCCAATGGTCGAGCTGCATACACCAACTGCTGGAACTGTTTGTTAACCGTACTCGGATAAAAAAGACAAAACTGTGTTCCTTTTTATCCCGAACTACGTAAGCTCTGATCTCTCAAGCCTGTTGAGAGTACGTAGGCACAAGATGCGATATCTTGGCGAGCAGCCTTTCCCCATCACCCGTAGTTAGCCGAACTACATTGACTCTGACTTTCCCATTGCACGAGGGAATACGTAGGCCCAGAGCAGCGACGCTCTGTCGAGTCCCCTTTTCTTCCTTTTCCTTTTCTTTCAAACCAGACTTCTAGCGTAGATAGATAAACAACCCGTCAGATAAACAAACAAGCGTGGATCCCATCGAGTACGATGGACGTGAGGGGTACTAATACCTTCCCCTTGCGTAACCGACTCCCAAACCCATACATGGTTACGATGACCTTGTCTTATACCTTTTCGTCAGATTTTTCCGACCATTTCCTTTCCCTTCCTGTGGGATAAATAACGAAAGGTGGCGACTCTTCTATTCTGCCGGCACCTTATTTTCGCAGTAGCGATAGCTGGCGACTCTGCCGGGGATAAAAATATTTATAGCTGCAGGGGAATTTTCCAATCCCCTACACTGAGACCGTTTCCCATCCCCTAGGCGAGTCAGTCCTAGCGCTTGTTTGTTTATCTTTTGGGTTTTGTACATATCTATTGTACCTTAACTTTACTTTCCCGTATTTTATTTTCAGCGTTATATTATATCATTATTGTGCTGTTGTGGGGGAGGGGCTCTGATAAGTGATAAGCCAGACCCAGGCTTGAGTGTATACCTAGAATTAGTTGTGGAAAGTAGTGGGCGCGTGCATGCTTTGCATGTACTAGTGTCCCACAAAATCCACGCTCAGTCGAGATTCTCTTAGTTGACTTCTTTTCCAGCCCTTTGGGCTTGAGGGGTTGTTGGTCTGAAGAGTTGTCGACTCTGGGGACCGATCATTTGTGACTTAGCTAAGTGAGGCCTCTTCAAGGGGTGATGATGCCAAACCAGAAATGGTGAACGTATCATCATTTCTTGAAAGTCTGTGATGCTGAGGAACGCATAGGATGCCGTACCGTTATCAGTGGATTAGGTCTATACCTGTGAGTGGGACTAGGGTTATACAGGAAACCTTTACCTTTAGACAACCTGGTTTTCTTGACAGTATGAATCAGTATTATTGGTATCAGTGGGTCCTAATTATTAGAGCTGTGTTATATTCTCACCGAAGCAGAATTTTGGTCCTTCAGTCAATAGCACATCACTCTTGATCCCTTGCTACATTTTTGCATTTGCATCTGCATATCATTTTGCATAGCAGGTACCGCAGAACCATTGATCTTATTCCCTGTGCTAACCAGTTTGTTGCAGGATATCCGATCAGGAAGATTACAGAAATCCCCACAAGGCTATGGAATAGGTACGAGCAGAGCTGAGTGAGGTCCGAGGCCAGATGAGGCAGGTTATAGGGAACATGCAAGAGTTGTGTTCGAACCAGCAGGTACTCAGAGAGGAGAACCAACAGTTGAAAACTCAGGTGGGTTTGATCATGGAGGTAGTAAGAAAGGTGCTTAGAGAAGAAGGTGACCAGGTGCCTAAAGCTGAAGTAGAGATGCTCGCTCCGCTTTTGTCCATGGAACCTGTCACAAGGCGTGATGTGCCTCGAAGACCTGTGGCACGACCTGAGATCCCAGATTTTCCACGTCAACAACTATCTCTCACTCCCCAAGACACTCCTAAGGCCAGGAAGTACGCGTCGAGGCTGAAGCAGCCCGACAAAATTTTTAATAAGATCCCCATGACTTACACTCAGTTGCTGCAAGTCTTGTTTCAGCTTCGGTTGGTCGAACTACGGAAGTTACATCCACTAACTGGGACCCCACCACCTGGATATAATGCAAACGCCCATTGTGATTTCCATGATGGGGCACCCGGACACCACATTGAGAACTGCAAAGCTTTTAAGCACGTAGTTCAGGATTTGATCGGTTCAAAGGCCGTCAAGTTCGCGTCGGGGGACACGAGTATAGCAGAGGGTCTTATTCCAGGCATTACAGAAAAAATAGACACTCTGGCTTTCATCCCCAAAACTGCATTGGACCCAAAGGATGCCTTGCAATTTATGACTTCTAAATCTCCGTGCCCGCAGCTATTGCCAATTCTGGGACTAAACATGAGGATGAGTGCATCCGAGCAAAAGGAGTCCTTGGTATCTCAGGCTCAATCTCCGGATGTCTTGACCGTTCAGAGTCAACAACCCCTAGGGTCCATGCATCAGACATCATCTCCCTTCTGGAGTCAACGATCATATCGCCATCAACAGGGACGACACACCAAGCAAAGACCAAAGAAGCCAGAAAGGCAGTTCGCTCGGTTGCCCATGTCATACAGTCAGGTATTGCCATATCTAATCAAGGGTGGTCTGATAGTGCCAAAGGAGATTAACCCGGTAATTCCGCCGTATCCGCCAGGTTCTATTGCAAGCGCCCATTGTGATTACCACGCTGGGGCACAAGGGCATTCAACTGAAAACTACAAGGTGCTTCAGAGCCAGGTTCAGACTCTATTGGACTCCCACAGGTTCTCGATTACGCCTCAGGGTATTCATATTAACAACCTTCCTTCATCCAGCCAGGGGGGCACATCAGTTCATGCTGTGGAGGAGTTCCCCGAGAACGAAGGTTCAGAAGCCTTTCAGACTGACTTCGACGAGTAACTCTGAAGATGGCTGCCTCAGCGGCGAATCAAGTTCGAAAGCCCAGTTCCTGAAGGCTAGCAATTTTCGTTTTGTTCTGTTATTTCTTTGCATTCGTAGTTTCTTTCCTGTCTATATGCAATTTTCGTTTGTAAAACTTGTTGTTTTTCAATTGATACTAATAAATGAAATAAATATGCATATTTTTGAATAAATCCATTCGTGTTCACTCTACTACTTTCTTTTATTTCAAACGCTTGTTTAAGTGGAATCCGGGGAGGATGACGAAATTTCGAGAAGCACAAGCTTCTGAATGTATGCTTTTGAATGAAAACATGTTGATGATGTACAGGCATTGTTTCAAATCCATAAACACCGGAGATATAAGGAAGATAATCCCTTGTTAACCCCTTTGAGCCTAGTAGTAGGAGTTTCTTTCTGAAAATGAAAAACCCTCAATCTTAACCTGGGACAGGATAGGTGTCAGCTAATTTGACCAAGCATTCAAATTACAAAAGGAGTGTCCGTTCGAGGATAGATCACACCTATATAGGTTGTACCTAAAAAACCACAATGGTTAAACCTGGCCGATCAGGAGTGAAACAGTCACAATCTCTTTTCAAACAAGTCAGACAAGCCGGTGTCACGCGACTCGTTCAAAAAAAAATATGAAAAGAAAAGAAAAAAGATTAAAGAAAAATCCCGCTAAGTTGAATCTTGCGAACAAGCGACTTAGGCAAAAATTAGGGCATCCCGCTGGACTTCAAAATCGAAGAAACTCAAAAGAGTTAGTCCAGGAAAAAGTTAGGGAATGAAAAAACGAAAATCGAAAAAGGATTACGAAGAGAAAATCTTCAAGCGAGAACAAAATCATGTGGCTACCGGTGCCCAAACATAGACGAAAAGCGAGTGACTGTCACTGCAAAAAAAAAGTGTGATTCCCTGAATCATCGCTCCTATCAATCAACCTTTGAAAGGTGAACACTAAGGTCGAATTAGATGAATATAGGACTGGAGAACATCACAGAGAATGGGTGGGTTAAAATGAATTTTGAGCCTATATCCTTTCCTTCTTTAACCGTGAACCGGACCACTTACAACCTTTAAAAGTCCTAATTGAAGCGGGTTTGTTTCGAAAGCATACTTCGGTAAAGATCGCATCGAAGCTGAATCCCAAAAGGATTCCTCTTACAGCGTTGTATTAATGTTGACATGTTGATGAATGATTCATACATTGTATGTCACAAATTTTTTCCAGTGAACAGATTGGATTTCGAAAACTGTCATATGTGTCGCGGTGAAATTTGGATACCAAACTTTTGATTAGTTTGAATCTTTAATTCATTTGCAACCGAACTTTGATTTGTCCAAAGGAAGGGATAAAGATCGAAATTCCCACAATGCGATGCAAATGCAAGCTAGAGAGTTTTAGGTTCGGGGGTTGGTTAAACTTAGGGAAGGTGCTAGCATCCTAAATTTCTGTAGTACTCTACAGGAACCTCTTGTTCTATGTTTGTTTATTGCTAAGGTTTACTTGCTTAAGGTATAAAAGACCTAGGGGTTTATTTCTAAGTATACTCGATAAGATGTCGCATCTTATGCCTACATATCCTTACGGGAGTGGAATCAGAGTATTTGTAGTTCCCCTTAAGGGTTTGAGGAGCTCTTTAACTGTGGTCAAAGTTCCTACGGGTTTAGGGTAGTTGGTTGATTGATTTTATGAGAAAAGGTGAGTTGTCATTTTAAGAGAGATTTAACCGCCACAAGTTGTAGGAAAATAGTCTTTGCATCGTCTTAAGAGAAGGGCTCAAGCACTCGGATATTGATCGAAGAGTACGCCTCTATCTCTCTTAAGGCAAAGTCCTTACATGTTGATTATATTGTTGTGGGATGGAGATTCTATCTCGCTTAAGATGATTAACATTTATTTCTCTATTGTGTTTGAATGTTGTTTGAATTGAGTTGTTGAATGTTTGTTCTAAGTTGTAAAGATAATGGTCCTTCCTATGGGGTAGGATCTAACTTAGAAAGATCAACTTGAATGGGATCAAGGATCAAGTGGGAGTATGATGCAAATGATATGCACTACACACGATTGTTGAATCATGTGTAGGTTTTTCCTTTGGACGGAATGCGATGCGATAAAAGTAAATACGATAATTTGTAAATTGCAGAAAGAAATAAAGTAGATAAGTAAACACGCATGAAAGCGCTAAGTGAGTGTGTGAATGTGAATTATAAGTGCAAAGGTGGAAGCGGAGTGTGATTGGTTACGATGTTGATTAATTTTAGGGGGGAGTTGGATTGATTAATTTAAGAGAAAATGGTGAATTGTTTAATACTTAAGAGAAAATTGTTTTTTATTGTTTTTGTTTATATTTTAAAACTAAATTATGAAAATTAACTAAGAAAATAATTTCTAAACAAAAGAGTTACAGAGGAAAGGAAACCAAAGTTCTAAATTGTCTAAAATCAAATCTAAATTAATCTAAACTCTTAAAATTAATTATAATGAAAATTAAATTAATTTGAACTCTAAAATTTTTTATTTGTAATATACACACTTTTTTTTGGATTTTTTAGTTTGAAATATTTTAAATTTATTTCTACCTATTATTTTATTTTATTATTTTTATTAAAATAAAACTTAAATCAAAATATTATTATCTTATTTTTAATTAAAATTAAATGTTTAATAAAAATTATTTTTAATTTTTATTATTGGTTAATGTTAGTGTAGTGTTCGTTTTTTTCATTATATTTATAATATTAAAAAAATAATAACAAGATAATAAAAATAAAAGAAAATATTAAAAATAAACAGGTTGGGCCGGTGGTGATGAACCCACCGGACCCAACCCGGTTTGCCAAATGAAAATAGCGGAAGGGGGAAGGTTTCAGAGGAAACCATAAACCCTTCGATCTTCTCCACGGCGCCGCTCGCTTCTCACCCTCCGTTCTTCCCTTCTTTTGATTTCAAATCTTCTTCTGTGATCCTACAAGAAATATAAACAGTCAAACGATAAATAACAAAAAAAAAAAAAATACCCAAATCGAAAAAGCAAGAGAAACGACGACGGGAAGTGGCCACTTCCGGTGACGATAAAGGTGGTTTCGTCTCAATGGCTCCGACGATGGCGAATGGAGAGAGCGGTTCGTGGACGGCGCGAGGGTTTGAAGATGATTTCTGCGAGGTGTAAAAGGTTCGGCGCCGGACGATTGAGGTTTGCAAAGACGATCTCGCGGCGGAAGAAAGGAAAAGATAAGCTCTCTAACTTTTACAAATTTTGGGTTTGACTTGGGATTTTTTTTCTGTTGTTGGTGTATATTCTGTGATGTTTTGTGTATCTTTCCCCTGTGAAATTCGTTCGTGAATCCCCCCCTTTTGTGTGAATTCCGCGTTAGGGTCTTATATGCTCTGAACGTGATTCTGAAATTGGAAAGGAATTAAATGGTCTTGATGGTTCATGATTCTTTCCTGGTGAATTCGAATTTATTTCCGTTTTCGTTTGACATGCTAGTAACTTGTTTGATTGCCCTTAATCCTTTTCTTTACTTTTGGTTTAAACTGAGATTTCTTGCCACCTTTGGTTTTTTACATTGATGATTAATGGTTGCTGTAAATGTTCTTGATTTCATGCCAAAAAAACGTGATTTCATATGTTTGAAAACCTTCCTTGTTTAATTTGTCCACATTTGGAAGCTATTAACTCTCCATTCTTCCCTTTTGTTAATTGGTGCAGGCTGAGTAGATTGCAGTCGAAGGTGGTTTCCACGAACTTCAACAGGATTTCTGACAAGCTTATGGATACATGAGAGGTAACACTACAATCTTGAGGCTATAACATCAACAATTCTTCTATTTTAGTTTTCTTGTCGGTCAATGCTAGCGGAGGAATAAGCTTTGGCCTCCTCCTATCGTTTTCTGGTCCATAAGCAAAAGAAAGTACAAGGACATAACATTGGGTTTCGAGCTCAGGCAATAAGTGTTTGGCTAGGGTTAATCTGTAGGTCAAATTTCAATATAAAACCATGAAAGTTATTATGCGATTTGAGCCTTAGCTGCATTGAATTCTGATTTAATCTTCAAACTTTGTGCAGGAATAACCACTACCGTAACCGTACTGAGGCCGGCGAGTTGTGGGTGGAGTAAAGATCAAGGCATCGGTCTTAAACACGTAAAGCCACCATCTCTCAGCTTGCTTAGTCAACGGTTCCACTTCCAATTTCAAATTAACAATGGTAGGTAGAGTGAGAGTTCAATACACACGAGGTACAACACGCCCTTTCTCATTCAATAATGCTTCTTACAAATGATTTTAAACTGTTCTTGGTTCTGATAGTTGTTTGCAAACATATGCCTGTGATGATGATGAAGAAATTTGGATTCAGGATCAACAACGAGGGTAATGCCTTGCTAATCTTCTATTTGTAGCTTGCTTTATGAACCTCGATGTCATGATTATAGATAACAACAATTTTTCTCTAACTATTCCCCTTTCGTTTCATGTTTTGAGGATGCCAGCGAACCCGTGGTTACGAGCATGTGAGGGCTTTGGTATAATGTGAGAAATGGCGCCTAGTTGAAAGCCGGTGGAGTTTAGGACGACGAATTGGGTCCCGATGTCTTAGTTAGGTGGTGAGAGCAGAAATATTGTGCAGCAACTTTGTCCTGATTTAGCTGTAATTGTAAAATTGACGGAGTCTTGTATTGTTGTCGTAGGTTCAGTCCGAGATGAAAGGTGGATGGAGCTGGTGCGCTTTCAACGGCGAGATCTCAGCCATGTCTCTGGCGAAGGGATAAGCATTCTCTTCTTCGGCTTACAAAGACTTTCAGCATGCTAGCATATTTCTAATCTCTTCTCTGATTCGATGCTACCGCTAAGTCGCTTTGGTACTCTGTTTGGGATGCTCGCCCTGAGTGAAAGCTGAATTTGAATATATCCCCATCATCATGACAGGCCTGCGTTTCTGTGGGGATACGCGAGCAAAGTAGCCTGGTACTTCTTGGTCTTCTTTGAGGTATTACGGATTGTACCTGCCTGACTTACATTAGGAATCAGTGGCTATTTTAGTTTAACATGTTGTCGTCGCTCGAACACATTTGATAATGCTATGACCTTTCCTTATTGTAGGTTATGGGTGTTACTGATTAACTTCTTGTCTTTTGCAGCGGTTGAATTTGGGTGGCGAAGTAATGCCGTGTGCGATCCGCTCATGGGAGCTGAGGTGCAAAGAAATTAGTGTTAGGAGCAAGATGGTGTGTACCATAGATGAAGAACAACGTAGGGACCCTCTGGTCCATAAAGAGCAACTGCTGTTCATTAGGAACTTCTTTTAATTTTATCATTTTTGTATAAAATGCAACGTAATTTTCCAAACAACTTGTAGTTAGCTTCATTTACTCTTGTAATTCAAAAGTCATCCTAACTTTGACCAGTTTTTGTGAGGAATATCAAATGACCTTCACTAAGCTCTGAGTTTTCCTTTTCCTAAAAACAAACAACAAATTGTAGCTTTGTATCCGGGGTCTCAGACGGTCACATTTCGCAGCTATGTCTAACTATCATGCTCAATAGTTTGTACACCCAACAGTGGGAATTTGAACTTCAAACTTAGGATTAGGACTTAGTTTCCCTCGTGGACCTAGGGATTTTGTGGTAGCTTTCTTGTGAATATTTGTATTAAAAGTTTAACTCCTCGTATCAAATGCAGTTCAAGCTTGAGTTTCTTTTGTCAACTATTTGTAATTGAAGGCTTAAGAATGGTTTAGTATTTGAAACTAGATTGAACATGGTTTGATCTCATCCAAAGACTTGATTTCCAAAATGGGAAATAATATTAAGAAGCATGCCTTTTATGGCCCACCAATCAATCTTTAAACATATCACCAAATTTGAACTTAGTTCAAGGTAAAAAACATCATGGAATTGAACTCAAGGGTCCATTTATAATAATCTTCAAATTAAGCCTTAATTCTATTTCTCCATCCATGAACGACTTGCAGGGCAAGGAAACAACAAGAATTCTTTGAATGAGATTCTTGGAGAAAGAAGCCTTAGTTTGTATTTAAATAATGAAATTGGCTTATAAGCAACACATTTGACCGCACTTAGATTATGTACCCATGAACCCTCACTTCATTTGCACCTTTGTCTTGTTATAAATTGAATCACCGTGTAGAATGGCCTTCGTCCAAATATCCATTTATAGCAATAATAACGAGAGATAACAAAGTAGAACTAGTTGGTATCCAAAATGGAATTAACTTGGCCCGTTCAAATTGATGAATTCTAGGATCTGGTGGATCTCAAAGGCTTGAGTCTGGCTTCTTTGAACCCAAATGTACTACTCACATCTTTGTGATGCTTGATTGTGAGAATGAGTATCATCCACACTTGAAAATATTGTACCTGCACAAATCAGTTAGTCATAAACGAACACACATACAAAATTATAAAGCTAACAAAGGAAACGCACAAAGGGGTAGGGTCTTAAGGTCAAAAATTAGGGTATGACAATATGCATTGCATTCGATATGTCTTTTATGCAGAACAACTTGTTTTACTAGCGAGTAAGCGCTTGACAGCAGGGAAGTTTCCACAATGGAAATTCTGACCAGAATAGAATATAGAATGCCTGAATTCTGGTGAACCGGGGCAAGCCATGTCCACTGGTCACAACATGGGAGCTAGACATCTAGAAGTCAGTTAATCTGAAGCAATCAGGTCGAGGTTTGATAAATCTCTCGAGGACAACCAGGGTATTTCCCCACAGATTAGCCAATCAGGGGCAAAGTGTCGCTTGCACGAAAATAAGGTGTCGGCATGACAGAAGAGTCGCCACCTTTCGTTATTTATCCCTCAGAGCGGGAAAGGAAACGATCGGAAAAACCTGACGAAAAAGGGTAAGACAAGGTCATCGCAACCGTTGTCTGGGTTCGGGAGTCGGTTACGCAAGGGGAAGGTATTAGCACCCCTCACGTCCGTCGTACTCGACGGGATCCTCGCTTGTTTGTTTACTTGGACGGGTTGGTTATATTCTATCTACCTATCAAGGCTGGCTGAAAAAAGAAAAGAAAAATGACTCGGTAAAGCATCGCACTTTATGCCTACGTATTCTCATCAGAGAATGAGAAATCAGAGTCAACGTAGTTTGGCTTACGAAGGATTATGGGGGAAAGGTTGCTCGCTAGGACGTCGCATCCTATGCCTACGTACTCTCAACAGGTATGAGAGATCAGAGCAAACGTAGTTCGGGAAACTACGGGTTATCTCCTGAAAGAAGTGTTTTTTATTGTATTTGCAATCTCAACCGCACTAGAGACTATGACCTGAGAGTGAATGCGTCGCATGTCACCCAAAGGGTACCATACTAAACATCCGTCCTCAGATGGCTTAAGGCTCATAACGTACGAAAGAAATCATTCATGATTACTGTATTTTAAACTGCTTCGAGATGAGAAGAGAACAGGCCCAAACTAGGAGGGAGACTATCAAGTCCTACTGTTGTCATGCCATGGATTCATCCTATGGTTGAGGTTTGAACAGGGAACTCCTAGATGTTGTCATGCATAGGTTTCAACCTAAAAGTCTATCATCAAATCCTTATCAAAGGAAATGAGAGTCCTAAGGGATCATGTCAATGATACACCAAAACAGACAAAAGCATCAGTTTTAACAATACAATGCATGCAATGCAAGTGAGGGAGGAAATGTGTATGGGGCTTCAACCTCCACAAGCTCGTCTCAACCTCAAGCCAGTCATGAAATAACAGTAATCATACTGAAAAAACAACATGCTATCAAGCAATATACAGATAAAAGAAATGAAGTGCCATCAGGAAAACAAAACACATGCTTGAGAAAGAATCATCTACTCTCTAATCCTAACCCTAACACAGAATCTTGATCAAATCTAAGCAAAGCCCTAAAGCAAAACCTAACCAAAAGAAATCAATCCCAGTCTTCAAGCTTCAGAGCAAGCTTACCAAAGAAAGGGAGCTAAGTAGGCAGACTCATAGTGTCTTCCTCAGGAAAGCACTAGGAGGTGTATACTCAGGAGTCATACCCTATGTGGCTCAACCACTGTGATCAGTTTACATTCCTCCTCAGGAGAAATTAAACTCACAAGCAGGCTCCAACATCACTGGATACTTAGGAAATCTTATCTGAACTAGTGGAACTAAATGAACAGACTCATAGGACCTTCCTCAGGAAGGTACTAGGAGGCTTCAACTTAGGAATTGTATCCCATGTGGCTCAACAACATGTGATCAGTTCACATTCCTCCTCAGGAGAAATTAAACTCACAAGTTGGCTCCAACATCATTGGATACTTAAGAGATCCTAGATGAACTAATGGAAATAAGTGAATAGACCCATAGGACCTTCCTCAGGAAAGTATTAGGAAGCTTCCACTTAGGAATTGTATCCCATGTGGCTCAACAACATGTGATCAGTTTACATTCCTCCTCAGGAGAAATTAAACTCACAAGTTGGCTCCAACATCATTGGATACTTAGGGAAGAGGTGATAAGAAAGAATGAAAGTCATTCATAGTGCCTTCCTCAGGAAAGTACCATGAACTTCCTTCAAACTTCAGGATCTCAAACCTCACAGACAGGGAATAATCCAAGCTTTGGGTCTCTGAGTCTTGATCTACAATCTTCTCTTTCATGCTCCTTCAACAAGCTCTTCAAAACAAACTAAGCCCCACAACAAATTCCCCAAAATAAACCCCAGAGGCAGACAAAATCATCAGTCAACTTCAGAAAATACCTAAAAATACTAACACAAGGGGAAAAATTCTACAATTATTCGCAAGGGTCTACAACATCTACCCATAACATCCACATATGCCCCTTCCCAAAAATCAATACAAAACTATCTAAAGAAAATGAAACTATATCACCTATGCATAACCTAAACCCTAATTATGATACCCTAATGCTAACCTGATTAAACTAATCAAATTTTAATCTAAAAACAAGAATTAAATCCTATGGGGAACTATGATTCAATATCTAATCACACCAAAAAGAATGAATTAAAAAGACTAAGGGAAGGTCCTAAAATAAATTCTACAAAATGAGGTATCAAACTAAACATATTAAAAAAGCCACTTAAATGAAAAATACTCTAAAAATATTAAACTAAAAATAAAATGGAATTCTTATTTTTATTAATTTTCTAGACAAGATTATTAACCTATAGAAAAAAACAAGAATTAAAAAAATATCAATTTTCTATTTTTTATGAATTTTATAAATGCAAGAAATATAAATGGAATTAAAAAAAATAAAAGAAAATTGAATAAAGGGGAGGGGGTGTGAATAGAAGAGCGCCCCAGTTCATTATTAGATGGGCTAGATATGGTGGGGTGCGAAAAGAAACCTGAGATAGGCCCATGGTTCCTCACTTATCTAAACGGCAGCGTTTGGAAGCTGGTCTTTCCCTCCGTTTTTAAGTTCAAACGAGAGCCGTTGGATGAGATTAAGAGGTCAAACGCTTCAACACGATCGGATGGCTGAGGGCCATCGTCCCCAAATGACTTAGGGTTTTCAGAAAACCCAGAATCCATGCAAGGATTTCAACTGGCTCGTTCTCTCTCCATACTTGATGAAACTCAAAAATTCCAAAAAGGAAAATGACCTACTGATTAAGAGGAACAAGGCTATACGTGTGATTTTCTCTAATTCCTCTTGAATCGTTCAAACAGAGAGCTTAAAGATCATGGTCCCAATTATTTTTCCTGAGATCAACTCTTCTAAAACTCAAATCCAATGATGCGCTCATGTTCTTTATGTTACCCTAGTTATACTAATCTAATCCATGCCAGCTAAAACTCAAAATCCAGCCAATTCTTGGAACTTAAAGAATCTACCATCTGTTGTAAAACCTCACACAAAGCTCTCAAACTCATGGGAAAAGATCAACTCACCTAGCACATTAATTCTATACCTAGAAATTTAACTGAAAATGCATAATTAAGGAGATCCATGGAGGAAAACCAACCTGTCAAAGAGAGATGGTGAGTGCTCGTGGAAATGGTTTCAGGGCTTGTCCTGGCCTCAAGATGATCCTTTGATGATGAACAACCTTCTGTTTGCACTGGTTTTGAAGGAGAGGTCTTGTGATGGAAGAAATCTCAAGTTGCTTGATCTTGAAGGAAGCTCTTCAATGGCAATTTCTCTCTCTCTTTCTCCTCTGAAAACTCTCTCTATCTGACCAACCTTGCCAACCTCTTACTCATCTTGATTCACTTGTTATATAACAATCCATGGAATCAACTAGAAGCTTCTAGAATCCACTAGAAAGTGATGAAAATCTCATGACATGCCATATTGGTTATCTCATATCTCATATGTTATGCCTTGCAATTTTGTGCCAAAATCTCCCCTTGTGAGATATTGAGGTGGAGTGTACAAAAAAAATCAGCTCATATTTGCCTTGTGTGAAGATTTCTCAAGTTGCCTTAAGATGCAAGTTACAATATTACAAAGCAACCTTCATTTTTGAGCCTCAAATCAAAATTCTGTTTAAACCAGAGTTTTTAGAATGTTATTTACATTCAAAATGGTATATTGGATGACCTATTTTGGACTCATAGATCTCCCAAACCAATTTCCAACTTGACTTGAATTAACTTATAAGCCATTTTTAGTTCAATTTTACCCAATCTTGTAAATCCTTGCTAAAAGCTTTTCCAATAACTCATGACCACTTTTCTAGACTTAAAATCCCATTTTGAACAACTTTCATGTTTCGAGTTTTTCCATTTGAGGCTTGGAAATAGGAGATATGGCCTTTGCTTAAAATGACCTATAACTGCCAAATGACCAAAATTCCCCTGTCTTGTTCAAACCATAAGTTGAGTTCTACAAATCCTATCAAGGACTTCTAGTACTCTCTAGAAATATAAGAAGACGCCCTTCAACATTCATGTTGACCAAGAAATCATAGGAATCATCCTACTAGGGAAAAAGTTGTCTGCAAGTTAGGTGACTTTCAAGGACCCAGATTCACACACCTCTGCTGACCTGTAATTTGTCAAAATCATAACTTGAGCTCTGCAACTCCTATCAAGGACTTCCACCACTCAAATTAAAGCTAATAACAAGCTCTACAACATTCATGTTGTGGGAAAGATGAGATATCAATCACATCTTGAGCTAAAACTGCCTGGAAGATAAGGATCAGACTAGGGTTTCTTCACTGACAATCCTCAGAAACCCTAACTCAAAACTTCTCAAACTCCTCAATCATGATGAGTTGGCCTAGGAATCATCTTTATAACATCTCTATGCATCATTCCATGATCTCATGGCCCTTGGATTGGGTCTCAACCTTCTCCAAATCTTCAGCTGATCTAGGGTTGACCTAGTCAAAACCCTAATTCTACCATTCATGGTTGAATCTTCTGAACTCTTGCACAATGACCTCTCTGGGCTTCATGATGGCTATCAAGACATCTCATAAACTTTCTCAAAGCATCAAGTTCATTCTCAAAGTCTCAGAATCATCTGAGGAGCTCCCACAACTCTCAAGCTATGAGTCACACAACCCTGGTTTCAACCAACTCCTCTGAGGATCTCTTGAACTTTCTGATGAAGGTATCAACTTTCAAACACTCAATGAATAAATAATTGTTGGTCAAATTTTGGGGTGCAACAGCTGCCCCTATTCAAACGGCTTGAACCTGACTGGGTGAGAAGCGAACGGCTCTCGGCCAATCAAGGTGCGAGACGGTTGAATATCGGTAAACCCGAAAATTTGCCAACTGCTCAACTCGTCGAACACTGGAATAATAGTTGCACGGCAACTATCTGGAGAAATACTGATCTGACATCGCCGTCAGTCATCCACATTAACTTCTTCTGATATTGCCTTCAGACAACCACAACACCCACCATCGCCGCTGGAGGACTAACCTATCTGATATACCCAACATCGCCGCTGGAACACCAAATCACCTGACATCGCCGTCAAGAACAACCATAACTCGGGGAAACAAACATCCAACATCGCCGCCGGAAAACTAAATCTGACATCGCCGTCGATCACCCAAAATGCCCCGCATCGCCGCTGGAGAAAATACAATACTGAACAAAATACCCCGCATCGCCGCTGGAGAAATGAATCTGACAAAATACCCCGCATTGCCGCTGGAGAACTACGTCTGGCCTCGCCGTCGGACAATCAAAATATCCCGCATCGCCGCTGGAGAACTAAAGGATCTGCATCACCTAACATCGCCGTCAGAAGACTGGATCAACTTGACATGCCCAACATCGCTGCTGGAAAACTGAATCTGACATCGCCGTCGGAAACAAACATCGCTCTGAGAGACACTCGACGTCGCCGTCGTACAAACATCATCTCTGCTGGGGATTTACAAAGTCTGACATCGCCGTCAAACAAACATCCAACCTCGCCGTCGAACAAACATAATCTGACCTCGCCGCCGGACATATTCAACATCGCCGTCGAACCAATCATAATCTGACCTCGCCGTCAAACGAACATTCAACCTCGCCGTCGAACACATTCAACATCGCCGTCGAACAAAATATAATCTGAAAATGAACATTCAACCTCGCCGTCGAGCAAACATTCAACATCGCCGTCGAACAAACATCCAACCTCGCCGTCGAACAAACACATACATTCAACATCGCCGTCGAACACAAACCTGCTCTGACCTGGGGTTCACCCCTGGTAAATGGAACAAAAGGTACACTTGCGTATTTGAAACTACTCCGCTGGGAATGAGAGACCTAACTGAGCACACTCTGATCTGGGGTTCACACTCAGAACCATAACGAACATCGGAATACTGCTGCACACTGCCCACCGTAGAACTTTAGCATCAAAGTTATATGAAACCCTGGCCCCTGGCCACTTCCAGCTTCAGCTAGAAAAATCTTCAAGTACTTCTGAAGATAAGCATCCTTGGCCTTCAAGGATGTAAACTTTTGCCTGTCGGCAACTCTGCAGGAGGTATCTTCGACTTCAGTCTGAAGAAATGGTCCTTGGCCTTCAAGGATACATGGATATGCCTTCAGGAAACTCCGCCTCTGCTATAGAGTATCTGTGACTTCAGTCAGGGATATACTTCGGCCTTCAGTCCGAAAAATGAATCCTTGGTCATTCATGACCTTGGGGATAACCCTGCCCTTAGGCACCTTCGCTTCAGCTTGGGAAATCTGTGACTTCAGTTAAAGAAATGGTATCCTGAGCCATTCATGACTCTACGGGGATTCAAACACTTTGCCTTCAGGCAAAACTCCGCTTCAGCTGGAGAAACATCTTCGACTTCAGTCAGAAGAAACACTATTCACTTGATCACGATCAATCATCACCTCAGGGCAACTGACTTGGTCTTCAGGCCAATACGGATCACCTTGCATACACAAGCTGGATCTACGAACTCTTGAACTCTGTCTTCAGATAAGCGCTGATTCATCAGCACTGAAACCTGAATCCACAGGAACATTCTGGTACCGCCTTCAGGCGTTTACGAAGTCAATCTTCGGATTAGACATCACTGTTGGAGCAGACATATCACGCTGCTAAGGACTTCAAGAATCATCTTGAACAAACAAATCCGTCGGGCACCTTCAAGAATCATCCTGAACTGATAACCTTTCTGGAGACTTTATTCTGCTGGGTGTTCCAGGAACCTTCCTGGGCAACTCTTGCTGGGGACGCTACCGGGGAGCTCAAGAAACATCCTAAGCAAACCATTCGGGAACCTGCGTTGAGGTCTTAAGAATCATCTTAAGCAAACGGCCCTGCTGAGGAATTCAAGAGTCGTCTTGAACTGAAGACTTCGCTGGGGATCTCAAAAATCATCTTGAGCCAAGCGACTGTGGGGATTACATCGGGGTCTTAAGAATCTTCTCAAGAAAACGACCTCGCTGGAGAGAATGTCAGGAATCATCCTGAGCAACTGATCCTTTGGTGGAGAATGTCAGGAATCATCCCGAGCAGCTGATCCTTCGGCTGAACACCTGTAAAACAAGAATGATAATAACCTAGATCATGCTTATGATGCATATGCTTCGGCGCCATGCCCCACACGGTGGAAATGCTATGCGTTTATGCTGAATGCTATGCAGTCATGCACAATGCTATGCAATCCCGTCAGCAAAATAAATGCCGAAGGGGAATTCTCCTGTCAAGGAGAACGAACTACTCAGATAGAGGAATCATCCTGCTGAGGAGAACGTGGACATGCCAACATCAATCGGACTCTGTCTGGGGAATTGATCTTCTGCGGACTGCTGCATGGAAAACAACTTCAGTTGATTACTACAGGGGAACGAAGCTCTGCGAGAAACCAGACTTGTTGATATCAATCGCGAGAATAAACTGCGTGGCCGTCATGGCTACTTTTCTGGGGATAACAACTCTATGGGGAAACAACTTCAGCTGCTCAACACCCCACTAGGGAAACAACTAAACATGGTCTGATCACCTTCCAAGGATTCGACTCTCGTGGATATCTGCAAACTCGGCTGGGGAAGGAGAAATCATTCTGCTTCGCTGGAGAGAGTGCGACTCTGGGGAAATACAGCATCAGCTGCCCCACGCTCTGCTAGGGAACACCCACTCAAGGTCCCAACTGCTTCCAAGGATTCTGCTTTTCTGGGGGTTTGCGGACTCAGCCGGGGAGAGAGAAATCATTCTACTTCAACGAGAAGGTACGACTCTGATGAGGAATTTTAATTTCGCCGGGGAAGAAAGAATCATCTGACTTCGGGGGAGAGTACAACTCTGCAGGGGAATACAGCATCCGCTGTTCCAACACTCTACTGGGGAAGAGGGAATCATCCGACTTCGGGAGAGAATACGGCTCTGGTGAGGAATTTCAATTCCGCGGGAGGCTTCAGTCTGGCACCATCAGTTACTGCATCGAACAACTTCCTACAAGACCTGCACTTGTGACCCGGTGCTGGGGGGACACCTGCTTCGGCGACTTTACTGGGGAAACACGAGCTTTGGTACCCAAACATTTCTATGAACTCTACACTTGTGACCCGGTGCCAGGGGAGGCATGAGCTTCAGCGCTTGAACACTTCTACGGAATCTGCACTTATGACCCGGTGCTGGGGGAGTAATACGAGCTGCTGCGCGCGACTCAGCTGAGAAGATGACGTTCTTTCAGGATGCGTCTGCTTGAGGAAGAGAATCATCTCTTCCTGGGGAGATATATCAATGCTCAATTTCTGGCGCTCAGATTCTATGGAGGAGAGACTTCTGAACACTGTTGGAGAAGGAGGACTCGTCCTGCTTCGGGGATGCGTACGACACATCTTCTGGAAGGTGCTACACCTGTAACAACACAAACAAACAGACAAGATACCCTCCTCAAAAGGGCCTATCAAGGTTATTATCTCGTGACAACACTCAAGTAATCAATTGTTTCAACAATCAATGGGCCTAGGCCCGCAAGTTTATGTATGCGTATTTTATCAAAAAACATCGGCGTTTTCATTCGCAAACAAAACAGATAAATGCTAAACAGACAAGCAGAATTGCTGAATAATGTGCATTTTATTGATGGTGAACCCCTGAATGGGCAAAAATGTTTTACAACAGAGGCAAGCTCCTGGAATGAGGAAGCCGCGTAAAAAGAAAACATAAATATACATCAGTATATACAAATGTCGGAAACGAGGCGTAGACGAACACCATGAGTTGATCCCTCTAAGACCCACTCGACTTCGATACTTCTCCGACGCTTCAGCTTCGGAAGAGATTGATTCAGATGAACGGCCCTCAGGTCTTCCAAACCACTAAACAATGAAAGTCCACACACGGAATGCAGTCATTTGCTTATTCAAATCCCTAACTTTTGCGTGAACCGCCCTTTACGGGTTTTCAGTTCACCGGGATACCCTTTTTTGCCGAAGCCGCCCAGTGTAGGTTTTCGACTTCGCGGGCGTACATTTTTTCAATATATCCCTAATTTTTGCCCGAACCTTTTATTCTGTTTTTGGTTCGCCGGGATGCCCCTTTTTTGCCTGGACTCTTTCTTTTTTGTCCAGCGGGTCTCTTTCAAGCAAAGTATTTTTTAACTGCGTCCGCGTTCACCGGGGATGCAAAATCTTCACCATCCATCGTGGATAACAACAAAGCTCCTCCTGAGAAGACTTTGCTGACGACATACGGCCCTTCGTAATTCGGAGTCCACTTTCCCCGGTGGTCGGAGTGTGGTGGAAGAATTTTCTTCAGGACGAGATCACCCATCTGAAAGCTTCTAGGACGCACCTTCTTATCATAAGCTTTCTTCATTCGGCTTTGGTACAGGCGACCAAATGCAATCGATGCTAACCTCTTCTCGTCCATCAGGCTGAGTTGGTTCAAACGATTCGTAATCCATTCTGCCTCGTCGAGTTTTACATCAACCAAAACTCGCAAAGAGGGAATCTCCACTTCTAACGGCAGGACAACTTCCATACCATACACCAAGGAGAAAGGAGTTGCCCCGGTCGACGTACGCACCGTCGTACGATAACCGTGCAAGGCAAATGGCAGCATCTCGTGCCAATCTTTGTATGTCACAACCATCTTCTGAACAATCTTCTTAATGTTCTTGTTGGCCGCTTCAACAGCGGCATTCATCTTTGGCCAGTAAGGAGATGAGTTGTGGTGTTCAATCTTGAAGCTCTGGCACAGCTCCTTCATCATCTTGTTATTCAAATTCGAGCCATTATCAGTAATGATTCGCTCGGGAATTCCATAGCGACAGATGATGTCCTTCTTTATGAATTTAGCTACCACCTGCTTGGTCACATTAGCGTACGAGGCGGCCTCCACCCATTTGGTGAAGTAGTCGATAGCTACCAGAATGAAACGATGACCATTGGATGCAGTGGGCTCGATCTTGCCTATCATGTCGATGCCCCACATGGAGAACGACCAAGGGGAGGACATGACATTCAATGGGCACGGCGGCACATGGACTTTATCCGCATAAATCTGGCATTTGTGACATTTCTTCGCGAATCTGAAGCAATCCGACTCCATCGTCAGCCAGTAATACCCTGCTCTCAGGATCTTTCTCGTCATGGCATGCCCGCCGGCGTGCGTACCAAAAGTGCCCTCATGGACTTCTTCCATGAGCATACTCGCCTCTTTCTCATCTACACATCTGAGTAGCACGAGATCGTGGTTTCTTTTATACAGCACTCCATCAGGATTGAGATAAAATTTTCCAGATAGCCTCCTTAGAGTCTTCTTATCCTGGGTTGACGCACCCGCAGGATACTCCTTAGTCATAAGGAAGGTCTGGATATCGTGGAACCATGGCTTGGCGTCATTGGCACCCTCGATTGCAAAGACAAATGCTGGTCTGTCAAGACGCGAAAGCACAATTCTTGGAGCCTCATTCCAATAATTGACTTTATACATTGAAGCCAACGTGGCTAAGGCATCAGCCATCTGATTTTCAGCCCTGGGTACATGATGAAGTTCCACTCGATCGAAGAACGGAAGCAGCCTCCTGGCATAATTCATGTACGACACTAAATTCGCTTGACGAGTTTCCCACTCCCCTTTAATCTGATTGATTACAAGCGCTGAGTCACCATATATGTCTAGATTCTTGATTCTCAAATCAATTGCCTCTTCTAGACCCATAATACATGCTTCATACTCGGCTTCATTGTTGGTGACCGGAAACGTCAGTCTCGCAGTGAACGGGATGTGGGATCCGTGAGGAGTCGTGATGATGGCCCCGATGCCACTTCCATAGGAATTAACCGCTCCGTCGAATATCAACTTCCACTGAGACTTCCTATCTGGCCCCTCATCGGGCAATGGCTCATCGCAATCCTTCGCTTTGAGAAACATAATATCCTCGTCAGGGAATTCGAACTTCATCGGCTGGTAGTCTTCGATTGGCTGTTCGGCAAGGTAATCAGACAGTACGCTTCCCTTAATGGCTTTCTGAGAGACGTACTGAATATCATATTCCGTTAACACCATCTGCCATCTGGCAATCCTGCCCGAAAGAGCCTGCTTCTTGAAGACGTACTTGATCGGATCCATCTTCGAAATTAGCATAGTGGTGTGGTTGAGCATATACTGTCGTAGACGTTTGGCGGCCCAAGCTAATGCACAACACGTCTTCTCCAGCATCGAGTATCGAGATTCACACTCAGTGAACTTTTTACTCAAATAATAAATGGCATGCTCCTTTCTGCCCGTCTCGTCGTGTTGACCGAGAACACACCCCATACTATTCTCCAGAACCGTTAGGTACATGATTAATGGCCGTCCAGCCACTGGGGGTATCAAGATTGGAGGTTCTTGAAGATACTGCTTTATTTTGTCGAATGCCTTCTGGCAATCTTCATTCCAAGTAATCGTCTGATCTTTCTTTAAAAGCTTGAACATCGGTTCACAAGTGGCCGTGAGCTGAGAGATAAACCTTGCAATGTAGTTTATTCGGCCCAGGAAACCACGAACTTCTTTCTCTATTTTCGGCGCTGGCATTTCTTGGATAGCTTTTATTTTCGCAGGATCAACTTCAATCCCTCGTTCACTAACGATGAACCCCAATAACTTTCCGGACCGCACTCCGAAAGTGCACTTGTTAGGATTCAGCCTCAGTCTGAACTTCCTAAGCCTTTCAAACAGCTTCAACAAATTGACCAGATGCTCTTCCTCCGTTTGGGACTTTGCAATCATGTCATCAACATAGACCTCGATCTCATGATGAATCATATCATGAAACAAAGTTACCATTGCTCGCTGGTAAGTGGCCCCTGCGTTCTTCAGGCCGAAGGGCATTACCTTATAGCAAAATGTTCCCCAGGGGGTGATGAACGTCGTTTTCTCCATGTCCTCCGGTGCCATCTTAATCTGATTGTAACCGGAGAAGCCATCCATGAACGAAAACACGGAAAACTGGGCTGTGTTGTCGACCAACACATCGATGTGAGGCAACGGGAAATCATCCTTAGGGCTCGCCCTATTCAAATCCCGATAATCGACGCACATGCGTACCTTACCATCCTTCTTCGGTACAGGCACTATGTTGGCGACCCACGGAGGGTAAGTGGTAACGGCTAGAAATCCTGCGTCCAACTGCTTCTGGACCTCTTCTTTGATTTTTACAGCCATGTCTGGTCTCGTCCTCCTAAGCTTCTGCTTGACTGGAGGGCAATCTTCTCGCAACGGCAAGCGATGAACCACGATATCAGTGTCAAGTCCGGGCATATCCTCATATGACCAAGCAAAGACGTCACTATACTCTCGAAGCATCTCGACCAGTCTATGCTTGACATCATTCTGCAGCGCAGCCCCCACTCTGACGTTTCTGACGAGCTCCTTAGAACCCAGATTTACAATCTCAATATCATCCTCGTGAGGCAGAATAACCTTTTCTTCTTGTCGCAACAAGCGGGCCAATTCTTCCGGAAGGTCCTCGTCTTCATCAATCTCATCCTCGGCTTGATAGATCGGGCAATCAAAGTCGTAGTGAGCCGTAGAGGGTCCAGAGTCGATGTCATCTGTCATGTGGATCCTGCAATAACAAGGGTTAAGTTTAAAGCAAGAATATGCAGGTTAGCACAAACCTCGTTGCCATTTTACTGTTTTTCGAAATAAACATAAAACAGGAATAACAGAGAACACAATATTTGAGTACGAAGAAAACGCCTTTTATTTATTAACAAAATGCATACACATAATCCAACAAGGCCCTGACAGTAAAACCACTATGCCCCGGGCAGGACATAGGGTTGTACAAAGATTGTAAAAAGCAAATCATTACTCTTCACTTGTCAGCTTGATAATCTCCTTGATGGTCCAATTGTGGAGGCGCTCGCCCGACTTGCTCGGTTGAATCCAGGCGTCAAGATCACAATCACTATCCCCGCTGTCCTCCGACGCAGCGTTGATGCTCTCGAAAATTACTCCCCCCTTGGTGAATAGGATCGGCCCTTTCCCACGAGACGAGCTGCCAGAAGAAGATGAAGCTTCAGCTCCAGGAGAGTACCCCAATCCAAACTTATCCTGCTTGATTGGTATATCCAAGGCATGCCCCCAACCTGGGGTGGAACCGGCTTTGACGACGGCCCGAGCTTCCTTAAACGAGGAGAGATTCATCTCTTGCTTCTCTGCGACGACAGGAGCTACCTCTCTCACCTTGACGGTTTCAAATGCTTGGCAGAGCGTTTCATGGATTTCGCCATCCATTTCAACATATTTAAAGGACGACAAGTGGCTCACCATAATGTCCTCCTCACCACAGACGGTTACTATGCTGCCCCCGACAGCATATTTGAGCTTCTGATGCAGCGTGGACGTCACGGCACCAGCAGCATGGATCCATGGCTGACCTAAGAGGCAACTGTAGGCGGGCATGATGTCCATGATATAGAAAACCGTATTGAACGTCTCTGGACCAACTTGAATTGGCAGGGTCAACTCTCCGAAGACGTGGCGCTTGGTTCCGTCAAAGGCTTTCACTACCAGATCACTGGGCGTGCAAAGCAATCCACGGGTATCCAACTTCATCAGTGCCTTTTTCGGAAGCACATTAAGCGAGGAACCCGTATCCACCAGGACATGCGACATAATAGTGCCTCTGCACTCTATCGAGACGTGCAAGGCGCTATTGTGATATCTTCCTTTAGGAGTCAGATCTAGATCTGTGAATCCCAGCCCATTACCAGCATTGACATGGGCCACCACCTCTTCCAGTTGATTTACTGGTATCTCCTGTGGCACGTATGCAGCATTCAATACCTTCAGTAATGCGTTGCGGTGCGCCTCAGAACACAGCAACAAGTTAAGAATAGAGATCTTTGACGGAGTCTGATGAAGATGATCTACAATCTTGTAGTCGCTCTTCTTGATTAGTCGCATGAACTCTTCAGCATCTTTAACTAGCAAGTCTTTTTCTGCCCCAGAAGGGACCTCTTCGACAGCTTTACCTTTACCCTTATCCACAGCGTCAGCCCTGACCACTTTCTCTGCTGCAACCTCCGCTGGTGCAAACACTCTACCGCTTCTAGTAATGCCACTGACTCCGGTAAGATTCTGCACAGTCGATCCGAATGGCTCGAGCTCTAACTTCTGACCATTACAACAAACTTCGGCGCCGTAATGCCATGGGACGGCGTTAGTACTTTCGAATGGGATCGGTCCGGCCCTGGTGATAGTGATTGTAGGCGGACGGGGCGCAGAAATAGTGATAGGGTGACGAGGAATAGTAATGGTAGCAACTTCATCTGCCTGCTTCAGCACGACTTCTCCGGACGCACTTTCAACGCTCCGGCTGAACTGCAAAATACCCTCGGACATCAGACTTTGGATACCTTCGACCAGCTGCTCACACCCATCAGGAAGTGTAGCACAAGCCATACATAACTCTCCACATCCAGGAAAGAAGCCCTTCTTCAGCAACTTAGCCTTGACAAAGCTAAGTGGCGTTTTCAAATCTTGGACATCAGTCAGCAAGTCCGCACTCTCCTCAGTGATAACGGCATTCACTCCGCCCCCCTTATGATGAGGCATAGGATTTTTGGTAACGTTGGGCACATTGTCAGAAAAGTTAATAACCTTGGCGTCCACCAAGTCCTGGACTTTGTGCTTAAAAGCTTTACAATTCTCAATCGTATGGCCAGGTGCCCCAGTATGGAAATCACAAGTAGCACTGGCATCATACCCCGGCGGTGGTGCCCCTGTTAAGGGAGCCATTGTCCTTTTTTGCACTAACTGAAGCTGAAGCAACGTTTGTAAGAGCTGTGCATACGACATAGGTGGAGTTTCAAAATGACGATTTGTCAGAGGAGCCCGGTTCTGATATCTTCTATACCCCGGCTGATTCTGCTGCTGAGGCTGCTGCTGCTGCGGTGGAGCAGCTGGGATATTTATGCTAGCAATCTGAGGCTGAGGGCCCTTGCCCTTTCTCCTAGCATTAGTGACAGCACTGGCATCTCCCTCTTGACGCTTGCCAGCATGGGGTTTCTTGCTACCTCCTCCAACTGAGGATGATTCGCCCTGAATTTTTCCAATCTTTATACCGTTCTCAACATGCTCGCCCATAGTGATGAGAGCCGAGAATGTTCCAGACATGCCACTGACCAGCTTTTCATAGTAAATTCCAAGAAGGGTAGCCACGAACATTTGCACCAGCTCGCGCTCAACCATCGGCGGTTGAACCCGAGCAGCCAGCTCACGCCACCGCTGGGCGTATTCTTTAAAGCTTTCATTGTTCCTCTGTGAGAGATTCTGAAGCTGAATCCGGTTGGGAGCCAAGTCGCTATTGTATTGATAGTGGAGGACGAACGCTTCTGCGAGGTCTTTCCAGGTGCGCACAGTAGCGGGCTCCAGGCCCATATACCATTCGAGTGATGGACCAGAAAGGCTATCCTGAAAGAAGTGCATCAGCAGCTTCTCATCGTCAGAATAGGCGGACATCTTTCTATAATAAGATCGGAGGTGGACCCGGGGGCAAGTAGTACCCTTATACTTCTCAAAGGTAGGCACCTTGAACTTGTGAGGTACTTTAAAGTCAGCAATCAACCCGAGCTTGGACATGTCAACGCCCAATGTGTTCCGATTTTCAAAGTCTCTCATCTTGTCTTCCAGCGCTTTGAACCTGAGTCGAGCTTCAGCATTCAACTCTGCTTCTACACCTCTCTAAGAGAATATGTCATCCTGATGGTCCTCAAGCCACGGTTGAGGCACCAGCAGATTTCCTGCACCAGCATTGCCGTTGACCGGCCCTATGTTAACATTGGCTCCTGTTGCACCCCAAAATTTGACCAACCGGGTCTCGCATTTGGCTCGATGTTTCGACGCATGACCGTATTCGCATCTGCATATTGCATACATTGCATTTTGCATTGATATTGATTTTATCAGGGATCACAGCTCCCGTCTCGTGTTTCAGGTGTTTTTGATCAGTAGAATCGATTTTTGGGATATTTCGGTGCCCGTTTATTTTTACCGATTATTTTTGTGTCGTTCGGTGCTCATTTTATCCCTCTGAGAATTATTGTGATTTTTCTGGATTTTATAGGATTTTTTTTTAGGGTTTAAATAGTTTTTAAATCATTTTTAGGATTTAATAGCATTTTTGATATTTTTAATTCTTTTTAAATCAATTTTTAGCATTTTATAGAATATAATAGATTTTAAATTCATTTTTCGGATTTAATAGGTTTTAATAGATTTTAATATTTTTAAATAATATAGAATAGTTTTGTTAATAGAAATTAATTGTTGTTAATTTTAGATATAGAATTAATAGATTTTCTTTTATAGAAATTGAATAGAATTTAAATAGTATAGAATTTAATATGTTTTTTTCATAGATAAATAGATTTTTCATTTTATTTTCTGTTATAGATTTTAATAGAAATTTAATCAATTTTAGATTTAATAGAAATTTAGTTTAATTTTCTGATTAGTGGGTTTGTTAGGGTATTATTAGTTTAGTTAAATAGGATTAAGTGTTGATATTGTTTTTCAGTTTTCTGAATTTTTTACGTTGAGTTTCGTTGGGCCCAATTGGGGAGGCCCAGTATTGCAGTTTTTGTCCAAATATGGTCCAGAAAAGTCCAAGTGATCCAGCGTTTTCCAGCAGAATCTGGAAATATCCAGAAGGTTCCAGCAAGTTATCAGCTTTAAATAGCAAGCTCACGCCACGTGTTGCGTCAGAGGAGGCCCCACGCTACATGCCCACAACACGCCACGTATCCTCTCTCTCAGCCACATTCCCCACACGTGGAGGCCATGCGCTCCACTTCTCCACCATCGTCACCACGTGGTGACCATGCAGCACCCCGCCGGAAGAGAGCCACCGGCCGGCCTGCATGGCCGGCGGCCACCACCAACCGTCACCGGCGAACAACAATCCCTCAAACCTCCATCTTCATCCCTCACCAAACCCAGGAAAAACCACCAGAACTCCAACATTCGTCAATCACCGGCCACCGCACGCCTCATCAGAAGCCTTGAAACCCAGATTCCGTCCAATCTCAATCTTCAATCACTATCTCAGATCTTCATCATCATCATCAACGATTTGATTCATCTTCGTGACCTTCCCCAGAAACCTTTGTCAGTGTTCATCTTCGTCTTTCCAGAATTCATCAACAATGTTTGTTCTCAGATCCATGCGAATCATCACAAGAACGTTCAAGATTCGGATCCTCCTTGTTCAACAACCTTCAACGCGTTTCCAGAAACTCTCTTCAATCACCAAGATCTTCATCAAGATCGAGAGGTGCATCGTTTCTAGAAATTGGTTCGTCTTCGTCCAAAAATCTCCAAACATCAATCATCAACAAACATCAGCCATCAACAGGGATCTTCATCAAACGAGCTTCAACAAGCTTTCATCAACATTCATCATCCTTTCCATTTTCCAGTTTTAAGCATCCTCATCTGTGAATCTTCTTCAGTGATGGATCTTCAAGTTCGTTGATTCAGGATGCGTTTGGTGTGAGATCATTTGATAGAAAGAATACTGGGAGGGAGAGATTTTGAGACTGAGAGAGGATTTGAGAGAAAGATCGGAGACGGAGGGGAGTGAGGTTGTGACGGTGGCGGCTGAGAGGAAAACCTAGGGTTTTCAGAAATCCAGAGTGAATGGAGAGAGGGAGAAGGAGAGGATGAGTCGTGGGCCTCAGGCCCAATCATCCTTTTTTGGAGCCACACCCCTCACGTTTTTTTGGGGAGAGTAGGCTGGGCCCAACAAACTCAAGTGGAGCCATACCCCCCAGATGCACCATACACCCCCTCAGCGTTTTTTTGAAGAGATTGGGCTGGGCCCTTCAGTTTTTTATTTTATTTTTGTGTAACCCCTGTGTAGCAGTGTACCCCCCTCCCTTGCTTTGTTGTATCTTTTTATTTTCTTTTCTTTTGTTTAGAGTTTCTAGGAAAAAAAAGAAATAATGAAGGAAAATATATTAGAGATATAGAAAAAGAAAAAAAGAGAATGAAAAAGAGATGAAAAGAAAAGAAGTGAAAAAATATGTTTGAGAAAATAGAAAAGAAAAAGAAGTGAAAAGAAATATTATAAGGAAAAGAATATAGAAAAAGATTGAAAAAAGAAAATAGATTTGAAAAGAAATAGGAAAAACAATAAGAAAAGAAATAAAGAAAAAAGTGAAGGAAATATTTGTGAAAAAAAGAAATAAGAAAAGAAAAGAAGAAAAATATTGTGAAAAATATAGAGAAAAATATTTTGAGAAAAGAAAAATATGTTGAAAAGAAAAGGAGAAAAAAGGAAAAAATATTAAAGTGCCGATTTAATATTTTTAAAGCATTTTCTTTTAGGGTGTATTCTCATAGAGATTATTTTCCGACTTTTTAGGATAGCCTAGAAGCCCATTTGTTAGGGGGCTATTTTTACTCGATTTTTCAGGATAGGATAGCGTTTCCTAGGAGATTTATTTCAATATTCAACTCATTGTAATCATTTTTCAGAAGATTAATAAAACGAGATTTGAGCTGTGGTCCAATAGTAGCCGAACTACAGCTGCTCTGATTCTTCGTACCAGACGAAGATATGTAGGCATAGGATGCGATATCCTAGCGAGCACACTAACGACTAACTTTTGTTCTCTCGCGGCTGTGCGATCGAGACTTTCCCGCTGACGACTAATTGATTACCCTTTTTCTCTCTTGCCCGAGTGCATTTGAGACCGAGCCGTAGCTTTGACCATAGGTTCCCGACCCTGTAAAACCAGTTGTTTTTCTCACTGCTGTGTGAGAATGTTTGTTTAGCCGTAGTTAGTCTGAACTACGTAAAGCTCTGATCTTCCATCCAGTGGAAGTACGTAGGCACAAGACGCGAGGTCTTGGCGAGCCAATTTTCCCCGTAGTCCCGAACTACGTTGACTCTGACTTTCTCTCTCGAGAATACGTAGGCATAGAGTGCGATGCTCTATCGAGTCAATTCCCTTCCGTTTAGATTTAGCAGCCGTAGATAAGATTGTTTTGCATCCAGTAGACAACCCAAGCAAGCGTGGATCCCGTCAAGTACGACGGACGTGAGGGGTGCTAATACCTTCCCCTTGCGTAACCGACTCCCGAACCCAGGCTATGGTTGCGATGACCATACCTTTTCCCCGTTTTTTTGCGAGGTTTACTTCGAGCGTTTCCTTTCCCGCTCTGAGGGATAAATAACGCACGGTGGCGACTCTTCTGTCAGCCGGCGCCGATTTTCGCAGTAGCGACAGCTGGCGACTCTGCTGGGGATCCAACGTCCCCTGGCTGCTAAGGACTGCGATGGTTCTTATGCATTTGGGATCCAACGTCCCTCGAGAGAGTCAATCCTAGCGCTTGTTTGGGGCTTATTTATCGATATTATCTGTTGCTGTTGGGGTGTTACGGGTGTTCTATGATTGAGAGAAGCCGGACCTGGGCTTGAGTGCACCTTAGACTTAGAGTAGAAATTAGTGGGTGCCCGCTTGCTTTGACTTGCTTTGGTGTCCCATGAAATCTACACTCAGACGAGGTTCTGCTGGTTGGCCTCCTGTCCCTTCCTTTGGTTGGCGTGGGTTGCTGGTTAGTTGGATTGTCGACTCTGGGAACCGATCATTTGGAAGTTAGCTAAGTGAGGCCTCTTCAGGACTCGATGATGCCACTCCTTCTGGGAATCGTATCGTCAGTTCTGAAAGTCTGTGACGCTGACGACCGCATAGGATGCCGTACCTTGTCAGATATAGGTCCACACCTGTGAGTGGGGGGGTTTTTTGTGCAGGAAACTTGACTTCCAACCTACCTGTTATATTGGTCTTCTCTTCAGAGAACGTCTCCGTCAACAGCGCAGCAGTATTCAGATTTTGTGTGGGGGCTGTGGTCCCATTGTTTGCTGCATTTTGCATATCATATGCATATCAGTGTTGCATTGCATATCATCCTCCAGCTAGCCCGAGTTCTGATCCAGCCTTTGTTTCCTGAAGGTGATTACCCGAAGTTTGGATTGAGCAGCTGTTGATTGTCAGAAGACCTGCCTAGGGGTTGAGTAGATTTGAGCAGAGTCAAGTGTCGAAGTCAGCTGAAGATTATTGGTGGCTATGTCTGAAGGCAATTTCCAGTCTCCTAACACCTTGACAGGGTTCACTATGGCGTCCAACCCTCTGTATGATTCCATGGAAGATTCTCCGCAAGTGAACAACGTTGCTGCAGACCAAGTTGTACAGCCTTCTGTTGAGAACCGAGATCGACATGAGCAGTTTGTTGCCCAGAATGAGCGTCCTCCTCCTGTCAACAATCAAGGTGTTGCTTTCCCTGTGATGAATTACCGAAGAGATATTCCAGCAGCTGGGATGGTAGATCCAAGAGCCCTTGACGATGGTAGAAGAGTTCGAGTGTTGGAAGAGCAAATGAAAGCTTTGAAAGCCAAAGATGCTGTCAACCTGGATGCTGTAGGCATGTGTTTGGTTCCTGACCTGGTGTTGCCTTACAAGTTCAAAGCGCCGAAATTTGAGAAGTACACGGGAGATAGCTGTCCAAAGCTGCATTTGATGATGTTCTGTCGAAGAATGACTGCGTTTGCGCGAGATGATAAGTTGATGATCCATTGCTTTCAAGATAGTCTGACTGGGGCATCTTTGAGGTGGTATATGCAGTTAGAGAGGAATCAGATTCATTCATGGATGGATTTAGCCAGAGCTTTTCTGAAGCAGTATGATTACAACCTAGACATTGCTCCTTATCGCATGCATTTGCAAGAGTTGTCTCAAGAGATCAATGAGCCGATCAGGAGGTATGCTCAGAGATGGAGAGAATTTGCTGCTAGAGTGCGTCCCCCGCTGTTAGACCAAGAGCTGGCAAGCATGTTTGTGGATTCCCTACAATATCCGTACTTCAAAAGATTGCTCGGAATTCCGGCAAGTTTCTCTGACGTGGTAGCATTAGGAGAACGCCTTGAGTACTCCATAAGAATGGGGAAAATTCAGATTACTCCATATGATCAAGCTGGTGAAACTGAATACCCTTGTGACTATCAGAGTGAAGAAGAAGTTGTGATCGACTCAGTCATGCCAAAGATTGAATATCCTCGAAGCGAATCAGTGAATTTTGTTGGTTCATCATCTTATCAGAGATCAGTACCTCCCGTGGCTTGTTATACTGAACAGACAGCCGTGCCTGGGGCACCATATCAGGAATCTTATGTCGCTTCCATTGCAAATCAGCGAACTCGTGGCCGAGGTCATCAGAATCAACGGCAGAATCAGAACAGACCTCGCAACAACTTGGAACGAAGGAACGCTCCTTTTCACCCAGTGCCGATGCCGTATAGCCAGTTGCTACCATCTTTGATCCAGAAGTCTTTGGTGGAGCCTAAAGCTCTTAAGCCAGTTCCAGAACCTTACCCTCCAGGGTACAATCCCCACGTGCAGTGTGGTTATCATGGTGGCTCTCCGGGGCATTCAACCGAAGATTGTAAAGCATTTCAGGCGAAGGTACAGCAGTTGATTGATCAGGATCGCATTTCCTTTCGAGAAGGATTTCTGTTTGTTCATCCCTAACCGCTCAGCTGTTTGAGCTCGTAGATTCAGAAGGGTGCTTCCCCAGCAAAAGCCAGTGGTTCAGACAGGCAGGCGCCTCAGCAGTGGCAGTTCTCAAGCTTTTATATCATTTGCATTTGTAGTTTCTTTTCTGTTAGTTACTACCTGCTTTTAAACATTGTATGTTTCGAATGGTGATAATAATACAGTGACTATGCATTTTTCTGAATTAATCATGTCGCTGTCGCTCATTTATGGCATTGCACTGACACTTGCATTTATTTCACTCCACTTTTTCGTTGTGACTAGCAAAGTTAGGAGGGAGGATGACGAAACTGAAACTCATAACCAATGATTGTATGCTTTCAGATAAGACCGTACCGATGACGTACAAGGCATTGTTTCAAATCCCCCAAACACTGGAGATATAAGGAGTTAGTCCCTTGTTAACCACTTCGAGCCAGGAAGTAGAAGTTTTTTCGGACTTATAAACCCTCACATCTTAACCCGGGGCAGGGTAGTTGTCAGTTAGCTTGACCGAGCATTCAAGTCTTACAGAGGAGTGTTGTCTTTCGAGGACCAATCAGTTGATACCTTTCAAGAGGTCAAACTTCACCAATCAGGAGTGAGACAGTTACAATCCTTTCGGAGCAATCAAGACAACCAGTGTCACACGACTTTGTTCCAAAAGAAAGAAATAAGAAAGCCCGCTAAGTAAAAAGAAAGAAAAGCTGAGAAAGCTAATACTTAGGCAAAAATCAGGGCATCCCGCTGGACTTCAAAAGAAATCGAAAAAAATCGAAAAGAACTCAAAATGAGTCAGTCCAGGCAAAAATTAGGGAATCAAAAGAATGAAAAAGAGGGTTAAAAAGAAAATTTTCCCCAGCAAATCACAAAGTCGTGTACACAGACACCGAAAGCGAAGAAGGAGTAACTATCACTCTAGAAGAAAAGCTTGTGAATTCCTTAACTGTAGGTTCTTACCATTCAGCATACTTCTCGAAGAGGCGAGCGCTTGTGCCAGGTTAACTGAACCTTAGGATCGGAGATCATCACGTAGAAGGGGTGGGTACAAATCAAAATTTGAGCCAAATATCCTTTGTTTCACGAACCGTGAACCCGACCACGATACAACCCTTAAAAGACCTAATTGAGGTAGGGTAAATCTGAAGCACATTACGATAAGGTCGAGTAATCTGACTCCTTCTAGACTTGCTAGTCACATCTTGGTTGTATTCTCACTGACCATGTAAGCACTGCGTTTGAACTTTGGTTCATTCGTCACTCTCAATCATATGCATGTAAATGAGTGACAGCTCAAAATTTTTCAAAATCTGCATAACCATTGCATTAAGGTTACCATTCGTAGACAGACGATTCTAATTGCAGGTTAGTAGTTGGCATGAAAGAAATTCCAGCAGGAATAATCAAGCAGGACTGAGTAGTTCAGCAGTCTGAACCAGAATGGTGAATGTTGTGAAGCCTTGTGAATCTGGGGCATTGACTTCCAGTAAGTTCAGTATCAGTCAGCCTGAGGACAAGTCCCGAAGTTCCAGTTGAGCAGGGGCAGTTTGTTTGAGAAGCAGTTGATCAGAAGGAGTCTTCTCAAGACCCAATCAGGGGCAATTATGCAGAGCGCTGAATGGATAATCAGATCGGGTTAAGTCGCTAGAACGCTCATTCAGGGGCAAGTCATCGCAGAGAATGTTGAAATCAAATGGGTTGTTAGGTGTTTAATTGGAGATTGAATTCTTTTGTCGTGCAGATGTCGGGGCAAGTATTCTCGAAGTCTTCTCGTAGCAAGTTGTTCGGAGCAGGTATTCCCAAGAGTTAGATTGGGGCAAGGTGCATTGTACTGGGGCAAGTTGTGCAAGCCAGTCTTTTATCCCCCAGCTGAGTGTACCAGGGGCAAGTCATTCAAACCCGCTTGTTTATCCCCAGCCAGAGTTGAGTATCGGGGAATCATGTCAATACCCTTATCACAAACCTGAACCTTTCAAATAAGAAGATCTTGTTGTCGTTGGATCATTATCCTGCAGTTTAAACCTGTTGCGTGTCAGTGACCAGTCGTTTCCAAAGCCCAGTTCTCGCCTGGCAAATCGGTAACCAGTTCTCGTCTGGCCCACCTTCCGTAAGCATCAGTTCCCGTCCTGGTGCAGTTTATTGTAAGCAGCAGTTCCCGTCCTGGTGCAGTTTATTGGTAACCAATTCTCGTTTGGTCACCGTTTCTTCAAGTGTTGTATCAGTTCTCGCCTGGTACATGTCATCGCGTAGTCAGTTCTCGTGTGTTTTACCCCGAGTGTTATACCAGTTCTCGCCTGGTGTACGTTAGCTTTCAGCCAGTTCTCGCCTGGTTGTCTTTACCTCAGTCTGTTATTCCATTCAGCCTCGTCTGATGTTCAAAAACACAAAAACACACAAAAATCAATTTTCCTAACCTATTTTCCTATCAGTTCTCGCCTGATAGTCTACCTTTGAATGCTAGTTCTCGTCTAGTATTTCCATATCTTTCACTGTGTACATAATCCATGTTTATTCTAAACCAGAAAAGCAAAAAAAAAAAAAACCTAAAGGTATCTGACACAGTATTTCCCAACGACTCGCATGTTGTCATGTTCCCCGATACGAAGCTCGACGGATACCAGCGCTTCGAGTAATGTTTGAATTCCTTGTGGATTTTGTTGAATCAGAATTGCCACTCTTCGGCAGATGAAAGTTGCTTATTATCCCCGGAAGAGTCGAGATTGTCTTTTACCCCGTATCAGAGTAGGATCAGGAGTATCTTCAGCAGATTACGATTGATATCCTTGATAGTAGGAGCATTTCCAGCAGTGTGCTGCGCGTAATCAACCTCAGTTTGGGTCAATCCCCGCAGAGCGCAATCAGTTGTCAATGATTTGAAGAAAGCATCCCCGAGCAGAGTTGTCTTTCTTTCCCCAGTGAAGTTACCAAGCAGGGTTGCCTTTTCATTCCTCCAGCAGAACAGTTATCCTCAGCGGATTTGATTTCCCGTTTCCAGCATTTATTTTGCTGAGATGGTTCTATGACTTCAGGTCATCCCCAGTAGAGTTGACGTTTCCTTCGGCATTTATTTTGCCAAGTGGTTTTCAGACCTGGTGTTATCTGGCAGCTCGAGCCTGCATTAGCATTTGCATATATAGTCATAGCATTTATACAAGCATATCCATGCCGTCTGGGCCTCGCATTTTCAAACAAAACGCATAGCATATCCATGTCATATAGGGCATTGCATCATTATCAAGCATACGCATGTCGAAACATAGACCAAGATGGTTACCTATTGGATTTCGAATTTGTTCACCTGCGGAGTTGTGTGGTTCAGCTTCTTGTCTCCCCCAGCGGAGTGATTCTTCATATTTGGGTGTTACGTCAGCATCGGAAAAACAACAACAACAACAACAACAACAACAACAAAGATTGACATATATCAGACTTCTGAAGCTGCCCCCTTCGTCAAAACAGGTGCCAGGCAGTTCCATTCAGAATTCCCCAGGAGAATTGTCCTCAAGTTCGCAATGAACTGTGAGTTGACCAGATTTGATCCCATGAGAGAGATGGGAATCAAGGTGTTTGCTTTACGAAGCGTTATTTCAATACTTGTGGCGTCACACAGGTGTTGAAAAGGAGAAGAAAATTTATCAGAAAATTGACCAGATGTTGCCGTGACAACCAAACTTCAGTTTATCGGAAGCTATTCCTCAAGCAGCTTTGCAGTATATTCCCGCGGTTGGCAAATTTCAGGGTTCCATTTGTATTCAACCGTCATCTACCTTGAATGTTTGAAGGCTGAGCGCTCTTCACCCACTCAGGTCGAAGCCGCTTGAATAGGGGCAGCTGTTGCACCCCAAAATTTGACCAACCGGGTCTCGCATTTGGCTCGATGTTTCGACGCATGACCGTATTCGCATCTGCATATTGCATACATTGCATTTTGCATTGATATTGATTTTATCAGGGATCACAGCTCCCGTCTCGTGTTTCAGGTGTTTTTGATCAGTAGAATCGATTTTTGGGATATTTCGGTGCCCGTTTATTTTTACCGATTATTTTTGTGTCGTTCGGTGCTCATTTTATCCCTCTGAGAATTATTGTGATTTTTCTGGATTTTATAGGATTTTTTTTAGGGTTTAAATAGTTTTTAAATCATTTTTAGGATTTAATAGCATTTTTGATATTTTTAATTCTTTTTAAATCAATTTTTAGCATTTTATAGAATATAATAGATTTTAAATTCATTTTTCGGATTTAATAGGTTTTAATAGATTTTAATATTTTTAAATAATATAGAATAGTTTTGTTAATAGAAATTAATTGTTGTTAATTTTAGATATAGAATTAATAGATTTTCTTTTATAGAAATTGAATAGAATTTAAATAGTATAGAATTTAATATGTTTTTTTCATAGATAAATAGATTTTTCATTTTATTTTCTGTTATAGATTTTAATAGAAATTTAATCAATTTTAGATTTAATAGAAATTTAGTTTAATTTTCTGATTAGTGGGTTTGTTAGGGTATTATTAGTTTAGTTAAATAGGATTAAGTGTTGATATTGTTTTTCAGTTTTCTGAATTTTTTACGTTGAGTTTCGTTGGGCCCAATTGGGGAGACCCAGTATTGCAGTTTTTGTCCAAATATGGTCCAGAAAAGTCCAAGTGATCCAGCGTTTTCCAGCAGAATCTGGAAATATCCAGAAGGTTCCAGCAAGTTATCAGCTTTAAATAGCAAGCTCACGCCACGTGTTGCGTCAGAGGAGGCCCCACGCTACATGCCCACAACACGCCACGTATCCTCTCTCTCAGCCACATTCCCCACACGTGGAGGCCATGCGCTCCACTTCTCCACCATCGTCACCACGTGGTGACCATGCAGCACCCCGCCGGAAGAGAGCCACCGGCCGGCCTGCATGGCCGGCGGCCACCACCAACCGTCACCGGCGAACAACAATCCCTCAAACCTCCATCTTCATCCCTCACCAAACCCAGGAAAAACCACCAGAACTCCAACATTCGTCAATCACCGGCCACCGCACGCCTCATCAGAAGCCTTGAAACCCAGATTCCGTCCAATCTCAATCTTCAATCACTATCTCAGATCTTCATCATCATCATCATCAACGATTTGATTCATCTTCGTGACCTTCCCCAGAAACCTTTGTCAGTGTTCATCTTCGTCTTTCCAGAATTCATCAACAATGTTTGTTCTCAGATCCATGCGAATCATCACAAGAACGTTCAAGATTCGGATCCTCCTTGTTCAACAACCTTCAACGCGTTTCCAGAAACTCTCTTCAATCACCAAGATCTTCATCAAGATCGAGAGGTGCATCGTTTCCAGAAATTGGTTCGTCTTCGTCCAAAAATCTCCAAACATCAATCATCAACAAACATCAGCCATCAACAGGGATCTTCATCAAACGAGCTTCAACAAGCTTTCATCAACATTCATCATCCTTTCCATTTTCCAGTTTTAAGCATCCTCATCTGTGAATCTTCTTCAGTGATGGATCTTCAAGTTCGTTGATTCAGGATGCGTTTGGTGTGAGATCATTTGATAGAAAGAATACTGGGAGGGAGAGATTTTGAGACTGAGAGAGGATTTGAGAGAAAGATCGGAGACGGAGGGGAGTGAGGTTGTGACGGTGGCGGCTGAGAGGAAAACCTAGGGTTTTCAGAAATCCAGAGTGAATGGAGAGAGGGAGAAGGAGAGGATGAGTCATGGGCCTCAGGCCCAATCATCCTTTTTTGGAGCCACACCCCTCACGTTTTTTTGGGGAGAGTAGGCTGGGCCCAACAAACTCAAGTGGAGCCATACCCCCCAGATGCACCATACACCCCCTCAGCGTTTTTTTGAAGAGATTGGGCTGGGCCCTTCAGTTTTTTATTTTATTTTTGTGTAACCCCTGTGTAGCAGTGTACCCCCCTCCCTTGCTTTGTTGTATCTTTTTATTTTCTTTTCTTTTGTTTAGAGTTTCTAGGAAAAAAAAGAAATAATGAAGGAAAATATATTAGAGATATAGAAAAAGAAAAAAAGAGAATGAAAAAGAGATGAAAAGAAAAGAAGTGAAAAAATATGTTTGAGAAAATAGAAAAGAAAAAGAAGTGAAAAGAAATATTATAAGGAAAAGAATATAGAAAAAGATTGAAAAAAGAAAATAGATTTGAAAAGAAATAGGAAAAACAATAAGAAAAGAAATAAAGAAAAAAGTGAAGGAAATATTTGTGAAAAAAAGAAATAAGAAAAGAAAAGAAGAAAAATATTGTGAAAAATATAGAGAAAAATATTTTGAGAAAAGAAAAATATGTTGAAAAGAAAAGGAGAAAAAAGGAAAAAAATATTAAAGTGCCGATTTAATATTTTTAAAGCATTTTCTTTTAGGGTGTATTCTCATAGAGATTATTTTCCGACTTTTTAGGATAGCCTAGAAGCCCATTTGTTAGGGGGCTATTTTTACTCGATTTTTCAGGATAGGATAGCGTTTCCTAGGAGATTTATTTCAATATTCAACTCATTGTAATCATTTTTCAGAAGATTAATAAAACGAGATTTGAGCTGTGGTCCAATAGTAGCCGAACTACAGCTGCTCTGATTCTTCGTACCAGACGAAGATATGTAGGCATAGGATGCGATATCCTAGCGAGCACACTAACGACTAACTTTTGTTCTCTCGCGGCTGTGCGATCGAGACTTTCCCGCTGACGACTAATTGATTACCCTTTTTCTCTCTTGCCCGAGTGCATTTGAGACCGAGCCGTAGCTTTGACCATAGGTTCCCGACCCTGTAAAACCAGTTGTTTTTCTCACTGCTGTGTGAGAATGTTTGTTTAGCCGTAGTTAGTCTGAACTACGTAAAGCTCTGATCTTCCATCCAGTGGAAGTACGTAGGCACAAGACGCGAGGTCTTGGCGAGCCAATTTTCCCCGTAGTCCCGAACTACGTTGACTCTGACTTTCTCTCTCGAGAATACGTAGGCATAGAGTGCGATGCTCTATCGAGTCAATTCCCTTCCGTTTAGATTTAGCAGCCGTAGATAAGATTGTTTTGCATCCAGTAGACAACCCAAGCAAGCGTAGATCCCGTCCAGTACGACGGACGTGAGGGGTGCTAATACCTTCCCCTTGCGTAACCGACTCCCGAACCCAGGCTATGGTTGCGATGACCATACCTTTTCCCCGTTTTTTTGCGAGGTTTACTTCGAGCGTTTCCTTTCCCGCTCTGAGGGATAAATAACGCACGGTGGCGACTCTTCTGTCAGCCGGCGCCGATTTTCGCAGTAGCGACAGCTCCCAGACTACCATTGCCGACGCCTGCCGCATTGAGTCCGAGATTAGTCATCAGATTTCCGTTAGCACTGCCGTTGCCCCCGGCAACAGGAACAACATTCTGTGGAGCATCCACTGGAGGAGGACTGGGCACGGCCCCGCCGTGAAGTATGCCATTACTGTCAACCCTGGAGATTAGAGGTTGAACCAGAGTACGAAGTTGGTCCTGACCGTTCGCGACCACTTGCATCAACTCCATAAAACGATCCATCCGCTCACGGAGCTCTTGAACATCTGACTGCACCTGGTCCATGATTCTTGTCTGGTTAGCGCGAGTTGAGTAGCGGTGGATGAGTTTTTGATCAATCCTGGAGATCGAAAGCAGCTTGGAACCTGTGTACCTGAAAAACCTGTTAACATTAAAGGTTAAGAAAAGCAACAGAATGTATGTCATGCAAAATGCTTCATGCAGATGTATGCGGGTGTCTGTGTGCTTGAGAGATTTCCCCCGATCCTGGCACCTTAGTACTAGTGCTGACAATAATAAGGAGGGGAATCTGGGCCCAATCATGGAAACAGCAATCTCACATATACATAGGAAGCCTATAGCATTAGTGATAGTCAACTTCGACGCATCAGGGATCGAGAACTCGTACGCAACACTCTTCCTGAGAGAGGCTGCAATAATACAATAGGAGGCGAAGGGTCCTGGATCGGGGAAACGGCACCTGTCACAGACACCCGTCAATGGAATGCGAATGATAATGCAAACTAATGCAAAATGCAGGCACGCAACAATATATCCAGGTGGCTGCTGTGGAGATTCGGTATCGACAGTCACTGATGAGAAGGAAACCCCGGTGTAAAACCACTGATCTGATCTGCTGAGAATAACCATTTGATAGGATCGGGATCAAAATTCTGCTCTGTCAAGAGTAAGTGCCTGATAATAAGGACCCCGGGTGCACGGTCAAGAAATATCTGTTGCTGAAGTCTTCAGACCCCAAATCAAAAATCTGCCCTCTCAAGAACAAACGTACAGCTGCTGACGAGATCTTCAGACCCCACTCAAAATCTGCCCTATCAAGAACAAGCAACAACTGCTGATGAGATCTTCAAACCCCACTCAAAAATCTGCTCCATCCAGAACAAACCACTGATGACGATATCCTGATCGAAACCTGCTCTATCAAGAACAGACATACACCCGATGATACAATCCTCTGATCAAAAAACTTGCTCTGTCAAGAACAGTCGAATCTGCAACTGAGAACCCTGATACCGACATAACTGATTCACTGTCAAGAAAACCAGGTAGTCTGAAGGTCAAAGTTTCCTGCAATATCCCAACCCCACTCACAGGTATGGACCTAATCCACGGACAAAGGTACGGCATCCTATGCGGTCATCAGCGTCACAGACTTTCATGAGTGACGATACGATTCCCAGAAGGAGTGGCATCATCAAGTCATGGAGAGGCCTCACTTAGCTGACTTCCAAATGATCGGTCCCCAGAGTCGACAATCCTCACGTCTGGACTCCCCTCAGATCCTCAGGACCGGAAAGGAGCACCTCTGCAAGAATCTCGTCTGAGCGCAGATTTTCGTAGGGAACTGTGCCTGCTCAGCAGACAGGTTCGTCTACTACTTCTCCGCAACTATATCTAGGTGTACACTCAAGCCCAGGTCCGACTTCTCACTCATAGTAACATCCCTCTCCCACAGCAGCACAGATAATCATATCAAACTGGAAATAACATGCGGGAAATAAAGTGCGGGAAGTAAAAATGCGATAAATAAACGCAACCCAACAAGCAAACACACAAACGATAGGATTGACTCTCATAGGGAACCGGAGAACCAGAGATTCTGGGAAGCGTCATCCCCAGCAGAGTCGCCAGCTGTCGCTTGCGCGAAAATAAGGTGCCGGCATGACAGAAGAGTCGCCACCTTTTGTTATTTATCCCTCAGAGCGGGAAAGGAAACGATCGGAAAAACCTGACGAAAAAGGGTAAGACAAGGTCATCGCAACCGTTGTCTGGGTTCGGGAGTCGGTTACGCAAGGGGAAGGTATTAGCACCCCTCACGTCCGTCGTACTCGACGGGATCCTCGCTTGTTTGTTTACTTGGACGGGTTGGTTATATTCTATCTACCTATCAAGGCTGGCTAAAAAAAGAAAAGAAAAATGACTCGGCAAAGCATCGCACTTTATGCCTACGTATTCTCATCAGAGAATGAGAAATCAGAGTCAACGTAGTTCGGCTTACGAAGGATTATGGGGGAAAGGTTGCTCGCTAGGACGTCACATCCTATGCCTACGTACTCTCAACAGGTATGAGAGATCAGAACAAACGTAGTTCGGGAAACTACGGGTTATCTCCTGAAAGAAGTGTTTTTTATTGTATTTGCAATCTCAACCGCACTAGAGACTATGACCTGAGAGTGAATGCGTCGCATGTCACCCAAAGGGTACCATACTAAACATCCGTCCTCAGATGGCTTAAGGCTCGTAACGTACGAAAGAAATCATTCATGATTACTGTATTTTAAACTGCTTCGAGATGAGAAGAGAACAGGCCCAAACTAGGAGGGAGACTATCAAGTCCTACTGTTGTCATGCCATGGATTCATCCTATGGTTGAGGTTTGAACAGGGAACTCCTAGATGTTGTCATGCATAGGTTTCAACCTAAAAGTCTATCATCAAATCCTTATCAAAGGAAATGAGAGTCCTAAGGGATCATGTCAATGATACACCAAAACAGACAAAAGCATCAGTTTTAACAATACAATGCATGCAATGCAAGTGAGGGAGGAAATGTGTGTGGGGCTTCAGCCTCCACAAGCTCGTCTCAACCTCAAGCCAGTCATGAAATAACAGTAATCATACTGAAAAAACAACATGCTATCAAGCAATATACAGATAAAAGAAATGAAGTGCCATCAGGCAAACAAAACACATGCTTGAGAAAGAATCATCTACTCTCTAATCCTAACCCTAACACAGAATCTTGATCAAATCTAAGCAAAGCCCTAAAGCAAAACCTAACTAAAAGAAATCAATCCCAGTCTTCAAGCTTCAGAGCAAGCTTACCAAAGAAAGGGAGCTAAGTAGGCAGACTCATAGTGTCTTCCTCAGGAAAGCACTAGGAGGTGTATACTCAGGAGTCATACCCTATGTGGCTCAACCACTGTGATCAGTTTACATTCCTCCTCAGGAGAAATTAAACTCACAAGCAGGCTCCAACATCACTGGATACTTAGGAAATCTTATCTGAACTAGTGGAACTAAATGAACAGACTCATAGGACCTTCCTCAGGAAGGTACTAGGAGGCTTCCACTTAGGAATTGTATCCCATGTGGCTCAACAACATGTGATCAGTTCACATTCCTCCTCAGGAGAAATTAAACTCACAAGTTGGCTCCAACATCATTGGATACTTAAGAGATCCTAGATGAACTAATGGAAATAAGTGAATAGACCCATAGGACCTTCCTCAGGAAAGTATTAGGAAGCTTCCACTTAGGAATTGTATCCCATGTGGCTCAACAACATGTGATCAGTTTACATTCCTCCTCAGGAGAAATTAAACTCACAAGTTGGCTCCAACATCATTGGATACTTAGGGAAGAGGTGATAAGAAAGAATGAAAGTCATTCATAGTGCCTTCCTCAGGAAAGTACCATGAACTTCCTTCAAACTTCAGGATCTCAAACCTCACAGACAGGGAATAATCCAAGCTTTGGGTCTCTGAGTCTTGATCTACAATCTTCTCTTTCATGCTCCTTCAACAAGCTCTTCAAAACAAACTAAGCCCCACAACAAATTCCCCAAAATAAACCCCAGAGGCAGACAAAATCATCAGTCAACTTCAGAAAATACCTAAAAATACTAACACAAGGGGAAAAATTCTACAATTATTCACAAGGGTCTACAACATCTACCCATAACATCCACATATGCCCCTTTCCAAAAATCAAGACAAAACTATCTAAAGAAAATGAAACTATATCACCTATGCATAACCTAAACCCTAATTATGATACCCTAATGCTAACCTGATTAAACTAATCAAATTTTAATCTAAAAACAAGAATTAAATCCTATGGGGAACTATGATTCAATATCTAATCACACCAAAAAGAATGAATTAAAAAGACTAAGGGAAGGTCCTAAAAGAAATTCTACAAAATGAGGTATCAAACTAAACATATTAAAAAAGCCATTTAAATGAAAAATACTCTAAAAATATTAAACTAAAAATAAAATGGAATTCTTATTTTTATTAATTTTCTAGACAAGATTATTAACCTATAGAAAAAAACAAGAATTAAAAAAATATCAATTTTCTATTTTTTATGAATTTTATAAATGCAAGAAATATAAATGGAATTAAAAAAAATAAAAGAAAATTGAATAAAGGGGAGGGGGTGTGAATAGAAGAGCGCCCCAGTTCATTATTAGATGGGCTAGATATTGTGGGGTGCGAAAAGAAACCTGAGATAGGCCCATGGTTCCTCACTTATCTAAACGGCAGCGTTTGGAAGCTGGCCTTTCCCTCCGTTTTTAAGTTCAAACGAGAGCCGTTGGATGAGATTAAGAGGTCAAACGCTTCAACACGATCGGATGGCTGAGGGCCATCGTCCCCAAATGACTTAGGGTTTTCAGAAAACCCAGAATCCATGCAAGGATTTCAACTGGCTCGTTCTCTCTCCATACTTGATGAAACTCAAAAATTCCAAAAAGGAAAATGACCTACTGATTAAGAGGAACAAGGCTATACGTGTGATTTTCTCTAATTCCTCTTGAATCGTTCAAACAGAGAGCTTAAAGATCATGGTCCCAATTATTTTTCCTGAGATCAACTCTTCTAAAACTCAAATCCAATGATGCGCTCATGTTCTTTATGTTACCCTAGTTATACTAATCTAATCCATGCCAGCTAAAACTCAAAATCCAGCCAATTCTTGGAACTTAAAGAATCTACCATCTGTTGTAAAACCTCACACAGAGCTCTCAAACTCATGGGAAAAGATCAACTCACCTAGCACATTAATTCTATACCTAGAAATTTAACTGAAAATGCATAATTAAGGAGATCCATGGAGGAAAACCAACCTGTCAAAGAGAGATGGTGAGTGCTCGTGGAAATGGTTTCAGGGCTTGTCCTGGCCTCAAGATGATCTTTTGATGATGAACAACCTTCTGTTTGCACTGGTTTTGAAGGAGAGGTCTTGTGATGGAAGAAATCTCAAGTTGCTTGATCTTGAAGGAAGCTCTTCAATGGCAATTTCTCTCTCTCTTTCTCCTCTGAAAACTCTCTCTATCTGACCAACCTTGCCAACCTCTTACTCATCTTGATTCACTTGTTATATAACAATCCATGGAATCAACTAAAAGCTTCTAGAATCCACTAGAAAGTGATGAAAATCTCATGACATGCCATATTGGTTATCTCATATCTCATATGTTATGCCTTGCAATTTTGTGCCAAAATCTCCCCTTGTGAGATATTGAGGTGGAGTGTACAAAAAAAATCAGCTCATATTTGCCTTGTGTGAAGATTTCTCAAGTTGCCTTAAGATGCAAGTTACAATATTACAAAGCAACCTTCATTTTTGAGCCTCAAATCAAAATTCTGTTTAAACCAAAGTTTTTAGAATGTCATTTACATTCAAAATGGTATATTGGATGACCTATTTTGGACTCATAGATCTCCCAAACCAATTTCCAACTTGACTTGAATTAACTTATAAGCCATTTTTAGTTCAATTTTACCCAATCTTGTAAATCCTTGCTACAAGCTTTTCCAATAACTCATAACCACTTTTCTAGACTTAAAATCCCATTTTGAACAACTTTCATGTTTTGAGTTTTTCCATTTGAGGCTTGGAAATAGGAGATATGGCCTTTGCTTAAAATGACCTATAACTGCCAAATGACCAAAATACCCCTGTCTTGTTCAAACCATAAGTTGAGTTCTACAAATCCTATTGTTGCACCCTAAAATTTGCCCAACCTTATTCACCTGGTTTATGTTTCATTATCATTAGCATTTGCATATAGAGTCATGTACATAGACTAATCATCTGCATAGCATAAGCATAGCAAGTCATTCAACAGGGGACCAATCATTATTCTCATCTCTAGAGGCCTATCAAGAGGTTATTATCCCAAGTCAACCTCATTCAAGTCATCAGGAAAGATTTTGAAAGCAAAGAGTTCAGCAGATCAAGCCTTGAGTCCATCTCCTAGCTGAGGGTGTCTGAGGGTCAACCAGAGGATTGTGAGCTGTGAAGTGAAGGCATGGAAAATATCTAGACATTATGAGAGACTTAGAAAGTCATTTGGAGGAGGAGACAAGTCAATGATGAGAGCATAAGAGCTACAGTTGAAGACAGTCAACTAGGGTTTCATCTGGGTCAACCCTAGGTCAACCCTAGGTCAATTGACTGATTTAAAAGGGCATTCAAGTCTATTGGAGAGATGTGGGGTTCATCATTGGACATATGAAGAAGGATATGGAGATATGCCAAGGAGAATTCAAGAGAAATCAAGGAGAAGAGGAGTTACTAAATTAGGGTTTCTCTGTAAAATCCCCTAGTTTAGGTCAAATTTCCAAGCAAGATAAGTCAAAATGCTAGCTTCAAATGGCTTCTTGGCCAACATGAAACTTGTAGAGGATCTCAAGACCTTTAATTTGAGTGGTGGAATACATCAAGGAGATTTATAGAACTCAAGTTATGGTCCTTGCAAGTTACAGGTCATCTGGGGTGTCTGAATTTTTGTCTGTGAAAGTGACTTGACTTCCAAGCAATTTTTACCCCTCAAGGAGATTTCAAATGAATTCTTGGTCAACATAAGAATTGTTCCTCATTGTCTTAGCTTTCTAGAATGGTATAGTATGCCTTCATATGATGTGTGGAACTCAACTTATGGTCTTTGCAAGCAAAGGGTATTTTGGGCATTTGTGAATTACAGGTCATTTTAACCTATGTCCAAAACTCATACAAGGAGGCCTCAAATGGAAAAACTTACAACATCAAACTTGCTCCAAATGGGATTTTAAGTCTATAAAGAAGGTCACAAATTATTGGAGAAGCTCATAGCATGAAGTTACATAATTGGTCAAAATATGAACTAAAATGGCTTATAAAGTGAATAAATTCAAGATGGAAAATGGTTTGGGAGATTTACAAGTCCAAATGGAGACTTACAATATATGATTTTGAATGGAAAAACAATTCTAAGAACAATGGTTCAAACACTTTTTTGAGTTTAGAAGGAAAAAAAGAAGTTATCTTTGGTTACTTGTAATTGAAGAAACATTTCAAAAATGGATCAAAGTTGGAAAACAAGGGAATGTGCAAGATGGATCTAGAATGTTCATATGAGATCTATATAAGCATGAAATGAGAATTTAGCAAGGGTTGGCTTCATTTGCACCAAGAATTTCACAAAATTCCCTCATTCTTTCTCTTTGAAGTTTCATTCCAATCTCACAAATTCTTCACAAAATCATCATCCACATCAATTCAATCTTGCTCCATCATCATCCTAGATCAGAATTGAAGCAAAGTTTTGGTGATTATCATCCATTTTCGAGTACCTTTTTCAAGAACATCAAAGTTGAAGTTTCCATTGGACAGCATAATTCAAGCAAGGAATCACCAAAATCTTGCATACAGAATTGATTACTGAGTTTGTGGATCAAGATCCAAGTCTCAAGAGCCTCAGATCCTCAATCTTCCATAGCTGTTTTCAAGCTTTTGCACCAGGTATGTTTTCATTCGATTTGCTTGATTCAGTTAGTTAGGCATGTTGTTGTTAGTTTAGAAATAATCTAGGTGGTTAGGAGAACAAGTAGGATGAATTTGGAGAGGTTTGGTGATGTTGATTAACAGGTGCCATAAACTGTTAGGAGGTGAATCTCCTAGGTTAATGCATTAGAATGTTAGTTTGATTGATCAGATTAATAACCATTAGGTGTAGATTAGGTTAATGCAAGTTTGAGGAAGAATTGAGTTGGTGCATATCAGTGTAATTTCATGGTGGCCAGAGTTTGATGTCATCGGGTTTGTTGTTGTGGTGAGTTTCAAAGCAATCTAATGCCATAGGATTGTAGAGTGAGGAATTCTGAGCATGTTTCATGTTTATGGCGTGGCATTTCATTGCGTGTAGAAGGAGAACAGAGGAGGTGAAGTTTACTCGTGCATGGTGGCCATGGAGGTTAAAACCCTAGGTTCAGATCAAGTGAGGAAGACACAATCATGGCCGTGTATTTGTTGTTGGACTTTTGACTTAGAAGGCAATCCAATGGCTATTATTTGATTCAGAATCTGGAGGGAAACGAGTTGGCCAAAACGCGCCGTTTCATTAATTGAAACGGGCGGGCCTGAGTTATGTTGTTATCCCCACCCCCAGCTTTCAAGCCCAATGCAATTCCAACGTGTATCTGATGCTTTTCTCACCCCCCCTGCGTGGTTTTTGTTTTCCAATATTTCTGAAGTTTTCTGGGCCTAGTACAAAATGCTAAGCGCGCCCCCTATTGTTGGCCCATTGTGATTTTTAACTGCGCGTGGTTACTATTCTAACCCCCCTCCCTCATTTTAATTCATTTAATTTTCTTAACTCAATTTAATTTTTCCCAATTTTCATAAATTCATAACAAATTCATAAAAAATGCATTTCACTTCATTCTTTTTACCATATTTTCATTAAAATGTCTAGAATATTATAGAGAAATAAAATTGCATTTTTATTTTTATTTCATATTTTTTCCATAATTTCTAAATAAATGTCATGTTAAATAAATTCATTTCATGCATCATTTTAATAATTTTTGTTCTATTACATGCTTTAGTATTTTTTGGTCATTCTTTTTATATTGTTTAGGTGAGATATTCAACTTGTAGAAATATTTTAGTTCCCATTTTTAGAAGTTAATTTTAGGTGATTAAAATAGGTTTGAACATCATGAACAAAACTAGGGTTTTAGATGACAACTTAGGAAGTTCAATTTTTTCCCTTAGGACTTAGGATTCAACTAGATTAGTTATGGGACTATAGGGGCTATGGGTAGCTATTAGACTCCTAGAGAAAAAGTCAGGACTCCCCTACTGCTATTAATACTGTCTGTATATCTGATTGACTGGTGTGGTGTGCCCTCTGGGGATTAGTGCTTGCTTGCTTGGGTATTGGGATTGTCTGGGGCCCTGGGGAAGCTGAGGACTTGAGAAGATAAAGACCATTGGAGATCCAGAGATTGAAGATCAACTGTCAGAGTTGAGGAGGAGGTTCTTGCTAGCAGCTGTTGAGGAGACTAGGGTTTAGGAGCTAGGCAGAGCTCTAGATTAGAAAGCTTGCTTTTCAAACATGGAATGCCTTGTCTGCATCCATCCTTTCTCTATGATGCAAAGTCTCTTTCAAATATCCACCTCCTTCCTTTGGAAGGATCAGTGAATATATTTGAAAGATAGAACTTTTGAGAGGAAACTTTCTGTTAAATGTTAACAGTTGAGGAACCACCCTTGGTAGGTAATTAACTGTATAACATTCATTCACTTCACTCCTGTGACTGATCCCTCATCCTGGAGGTTTGAGCATGAAGGAAAGCCATTGTAGATAGAAGACTGATGATCAAAGCCCTTGCCTGAAGGTCATGAAGATGGAGATTGATGCTTGTTGAAGCCTGTAGCTGATTGGAGATTATTTGAAGTCAGATGTTGAATCAGAGCTGCTGATGCTGTTTCTTTTGATGTTGTATTTCATTTCTGATGTATTGATTGGTTTTCTGGACTGTATTGTTTGCTGTTTACCCTGTTGGGTTGAAAGTGAAGCCTGTTCACTTTTGCCTATTGTTTTCTAGGTTCGAGGTTGAGTGGGACTCCCTTGCCTCGCTTGTGCTGTTGCATCCATGCATTTTACTGTTTTACTGTATATATCTGATATTGTTTCTGTTTCTGCCTATCCCGTAGGATCTCTGTTTCTCTCTGTGCAAGAGAGGAGCATGATAGACACTAGGTCTTAACCCATGCATGATAACATTAGGTTAGTTTGTTTCCCTTCGCAACCGTAGGTTAGAGTTCTGTCTCTTCTTCCTCAAAACAAACAGAAAAACACATAAAGATTTCAAACACAATAAAAGACACTTCTTTCGTAAAAGAATGTGAACTCATCAAAACGTCATTTTTGTCCGCCGGGACTGTTAATCAGAAAAACCTTTTTCAGAAGGGATAAAATCAATCCAAGACAAGCTTGTGTCGTACGTGGCCCGAACTACGTTTGCTCTGATCTTTCATGCTGTATGAAAGTACGTAGGCATAGGATGCGATATCCTAGCGAGCAACCTTCCCCTCCTTTCCCGTAGGTAGGCGAACTACGTTGACTCTGATTTCTCGTTCCAGACGGGAATACGTAGGCATAAAGTGCGATACTTTGCCGAGTCATTTTTTACTTTCATTTTATTTTCTTTTTAACCCTCGACCCATAGTTTAGATAGAATAACAATCCATACCCGAAAACAAGCGTGGATCCCGTCGAGTACGACGGACGTGAGGGGTGCTAATACCTTCCCCTTGCGTAACCGACTCCCGAACCCAGGTTTTGGTTGCGATGACCATACCTTTCCCGTGTTGTGCGAGGTTTACTCTGAGCGTTTCCTTTCCCTCCCGTGGGATAAATAACGCACGGTGGCGACTCTTCTGTTCAGCCGGCGCCGATTTTCGCAGTAGAGACAGCTGGCGACTCTGCTGGGGATCCAACGTCCCCTGGCTGCTAAGAACTGCGATGGTTCTTATGCATTTGGGATCCAACGTCCCTTTGAGCGAGTCAATCCTAGCGCTTGTTTTCCCGTCGAGGATTTTGTATGGAGTTATTGTATATTTCTGACCTTGTATTTTCAGCTTTGTATATTGATTATTATTGCTGTATTTGGGGTGTGACGGGTGTTCTGATATTGAGAGGTAAGCCGGACCTGGGCTTGAGTGCACCTAGAATTAGCGTAGAAAGTAGTGGGCGCATGCCGGCTTTGCTTGCATTAGTGTCTCATGAAATCTACACTCGGACGAGGTTCTTCTGGTTGGCTTCTTTTTCTACCCTTTGGGTCGAAGGGGTTGTTGGTCAGCTGAATTGTCGACTCCGGGAACCGATCATTTGGAAGTTAGCTGAGTGAGGCCTCTTCAGGAATTGATGATGCCACTCCTTCTGGGAATCGTATCATCAACCCTGAAAGTCTGTGACGCCGACGACCGCATAGGATGCCGTACCTTGTGCCAGTTATAGGGCCACCCACCTGTGAGGGGATTCAGGGTTATGCAGGTAACCAGACCTCCAGACTACCGGTTATTTCTTGATCAGAGATCTTGGTTATTTATGGAGAGTTATGAGGTCTGTCAGAGACCATTTGGAGATGTGTTATGAGGTCTGTCAGAGACCATTTGGAGATGTGTTCTGAGGTCTGTCAGAGACCAATTATAGATATGATTTGAGGTCTACCAGAGACCAGTTGGAGTTATGGGTTGAGGTCTGTCAGAGACCAGTATTGGAGTTTTATTTTGGGTCTATCTGTGACCCGGGGTTTGATGACTTCTGGATGGTCTATCTGAGACCTTTCTTGATTGGGTTCAGGCTATTCAGCTGCAGCTTTGGTCCCTGTTGAATGTTACTTGCATTGCATTGCCTGCCTATCCATTACCATGTGCATTTCACTAACGTGTGTCTGTGCTGCAGGTGCATTTGCATTTCCCTAGTTCTAGTGCCCGGACTTCTGAGTATTGATTATGGCTGGTTTGAGGAAAACAGTTGCGTATAAGCTGCCTTCACCTGATATTACTTCTTTGCTTGGTCTGATATCTCTTGCTGATGAAGGGGTTAGGAGAAGCTTCAGAATGAGCCATGGGAGATTACTGAGATTAGTCTGTAAGCCCACTGCTGATGATATGAACGGGCTATACACCTTGATGCAGTTCTATGACCCCGCATTGAGATGCTTTACTTTTGCTGACTTCATCCTGGGACCTACTATTGAGGAATATGTGGAGTTTACTGAGCTTCCCGTGCAGAACAAAGTTCCCTTCATTCACTCTGCTGCTGAGCCCAAGTTGGAGGACTTAGCCAAAGCCTTGCATATGAACGCTGCAGATCTGTTATTGACTTCTTGGCTTGGGGTGTCAGGTTTCTCTCTGGATTTCTTAGTCGCCAAAGCTCGGGAGTACGCCAAGAACGGTTGTTGGGTGGTTTTCAATGCTATTCTGGCTCTATGCATTTATGGAATTGTGCTGTTTCCTAACTTGCCCAACTTTGTGGATTTGGATGCTTTCTATTTGTTTGCTGCAGGCAACCCAGTGCCAACTTTGGTTGGAGACTTCTATCATTCGTTGCACTATAAGAATGAGAACCGAAGAGGAAAAGTTGTTTACTGCTGTACTCCTCTGTTGAATATGTGGTTCAAGAGTCACCTTCCCACGAAGGGACCATTTGTAGACAGTGCAACCTCTGCTAGCTGGTCTGAACGCTTGATGAGGCTATCTTCCGAAGACGTTGTATGGTTTGATCGAGACCTATTGGGATCTGAGCTCATCTTCAGTTGTTCTGGGTACCCTAATGTGCCGCTGATAGGAAGAAAAGGGTGTATCAATTACAACCCTTCTCTATTCATTCGCCAGTTCGGATATGCGCTGAAGAATCCACCTCAGGAGGAAGAAGTACAGGAATCTCTGTACTTCACCGGAGACGTGAAGGGGGAGTTATTAGCCAAGTTGCAGCATGCCTGGACACGTGTTAACCGCAGAGGGAAGCCACTGTTGGGTAAGAATGACTGTCAGGCCTATGCACCTTATAGAGTTTGGATTCAGGAGAGGGCTAGTCAGTTGAAGATGCCGTTTCCAGATGCACCAATTCTTGTTCCCGTTCCGGTAGCCGAGCCAACTACTGTTTCTAGGGAAGTCTATGAACAGGTTGTGAAGGAGAAAGAAGCCTTAATGAAGATTAACGAAGGGTTAGAGCAAGAGCTAGCTCAAGTACGCAGCGAGAAAAACAAGGCCGTATATGCTTTCCAACAACAGATCGAGCTGGTAAACAGGTTAGGAGCTGAGTTGACCGAGGAAAAGAAAAAGCGCGAACGTCTGGGGCAAGAGTTCAGAAGTTCCCATGACATGCTGGAAGCCAAAAAGAAGGCGCTCGACGCAGCACACCGAGAGATATCCTCTTGCAATAAGACTTGGAATGCTACTCTCACCAACAATAAGAAGAGGGAAGATAAGCTGAAGCAGCAAATTTCCGATCTCGAAGAGAAGTTGAAGTCTAGCATCAAGAAGTGCGAGGAAGAAGTGATGACCCGGTATAGCGTCCAGCATGCACTGAACAAGGCAATCAAATCCAGAGATGAAGCAATGTCTCAGAAGCGAAAGCTAGAAGAGTGCTTCGGAGAAGCTACATGGGAAGAAACTGCTGGAGACGTACGTCGTGTCCTTAAGAGGAGAAACCAGCTTGTTGAAGGGCTGCTTGATCGACCAAGCCATCCGGAGACCAAGAAGTTGTTAGAGGAGTACCAGACTTTTGGGAGGATTTGATCATTTCATGTAGTAGTTATTCGTATGCTTTATTTGCATATTGCTGACCATCACCAGGATTGTTGGTTGAGGTCATGCCTTCTGTGTATTCTCAGTGATATTGTACCCTGGGCTTATTGATTCTCTCTGCAATATATGAGGATTTCTATGATTCAGCTCCGGTATTCTTATTGTCAGTATTGTCACTGCACCGGCACCTTCGCACTAGAACTGGGGGAATGAACTTCCCTAATGCACAGACACATTGCATTGCATTCATATTCATACTGCATAACAGGTAATCTTTGAATGGTGTCTTATTTTCTTGATCTGTACCAGGTACTTAACAGGATTCCAGATCAACATCCGCACCGCTATTCTACACGCTCCAACTGTCGGAAAGTCATGGACCAGATTCAGAACGAGATGCAGGATGTGCGCGAGAAGCTCGCCCTCTTCATGCAAACCATGGAAGCTATAGCAAAAGGGCAAGAGAATTTGCAGGCCATGGTCCAGCCTCTGTTGGCTCGCAACGCTGGTCATGGTAACGAAGATCATCAGTCTGTCCGGGTTGATACTGCTCATGGAGACGGCACTCCTACGCCTGTGGCTCCGCCCGTGGTCAATATACCTGCTGCTAATGTCAACAACGCTACCACTGCTGTGAATGGTAACGTCGGAGTTGGAAATGATGCTGCTGCCCACAATGCTGGGCTGGGTGATGTCAATTTGGGAGATAATCTAGGAGGTAACGGCTTTGTCAATACTGGGTTCGGATTCAATGATCAGGGATTCGACAACACTGGCAAGTATGGCTTTAATGCTCAAGGCTTTGGGCAAGATGGTTATGGTATGGTCAATCAGGGTTACGGAGGCTTTGGAAACGGAAATGGTACTGGATTTATGGGTTTTGGTCCTGCTGGAGGTGTTCAAGGGTACGGCAACAGAGGCCGAGGTCCCGGGATGAACCAGATCAGAGCTGGACGTAATAATGCATATGATGGATACGGGGCTGGAAACGGTATGTGGCAAGAGGATCAACAGGAGGACGCCTTCTCTGGAGGAGGCTTTGAAGGGCCGATGGATGATTCTCAAAAGATTAGAATGCTGGAAGAGCAAATGAAGGGAGTCCTAAACCAAAGCGCTGTGGGTCTGGACATGGCAACTATGGGCTTGGTACCTGGCTTGAAGGTGCCAATTAAATTCAAAGCGCCTGCGTTCGACAAGTACAAAGGAGACACATGCCCGAAAGTGCATGTACGAGCTTATTACAGAAAGATGTCTGCATACTCCACTGATGAAAGAATGCTAATGCATTTCTTTCAGGATAGTCTATCGGGTCCTTCCCTAGAGTGGTACATGGGGTTGGAGCCAACTGATATTAAGACTTGGAAGCAATTAGCGGAGGCATTTGTGGCCCATTACAAGTATAACAGCGACCTGGCACCCAATCGGGTCCAATTGGCCGGGCTTTCGCAGAAGAAGGGGGAGAGTTTTAAGGAGTACGCACAAAGGTGGCGCGATATGGCTGCCAGGGTCCGTCCTCCTGTCGAAGATAAAGAAATGAATGATATGTTTGTCGGCACATTCACCGGGCTGTTTCATGATATGCTGTTTCATACGTCTCTGGCCAGTTTTTCAGACCTGATTCTGATGGGGGAAAAGATTGAACGTAATATTAAGCAAGGAAAGTTCCAAGTCGATGAATCAACTGCATCTGGCAGTAATAAGAAAGCTTATGGTGGGCGCCGTCAGGGCGAAGCTAGCGCGGTATTTGGAGGCCGAGGCCGAGGCCGAGGCAGGGGAAGAAATCAATATCGTCAGCCGCAGCAAGTGTCGAGTGTTACAATCCCGTATCAACAACAATCAATCCAGCAACAACAACCGGTTCAGCAGCAACCAATGCCACAGCAGCAGCAGCCTCAGCAGGGGGCACAGCAGGCTCAGCGAAGATTCCAGGGTGGCAAGCCGAGAAGAGTATTTGAGAAGCCTCCCTCAAACTATGCTGATTTATTGCAGACATTGTTGGGATTGAATCTAGTAGAGAAAAGAACCTTGGCACCGATAACGGGAACCCCCCCGTTCGGCTATGATGCAAGTAGGCACTGTGAGTTTCATTCTGGAGCCCCGGGCCACGATATAGAAGGTTGTCACGCTTTTAAGCACGTTGTACAGGATCTTTTGGACAACAAGTCTATCAACTTCGGAACGGCAGTTCCGAATATAGTCCAGAAACCCATGCCCAATCATGGGGCGAACGCCGTGCTGACTGAGGAAGGTTTGAATCTTATTATGAATGTTGAGGATTTGAAGACGCCGCTAAGCGAGATAAAGAGCCGACTGTTGCAAGGAGGTGTTTACCCAGGATGTAATGAGTACTGTATAGATTGTTGGACCCTAGCTGGGGGGTGTGAGGATTTGAAGAAAGGCATTCAGGCTTTAATTGATGAGGGCATATTGCAGTTTGATCGAGCGGCAACTGACGAGCCTGCAGGGGCAGTAGTGGATAATCAGAGTAATGTGGCCACAGTGACGATTCCGCGGAAGACGATCACTATTGCAGCACCAGCTCAGCGACCTCCGATTACTATAACTAAAGCCGGGCCAATCCCGTATGAGAACACGAAAGCAGTCCCATGGTCATATGGGCTGGAGGTGTATTGTGACGGGATTAAGATTGATGTGAACAAGCAGTCAGCGGAGATTGTGGATAATGTTGTTGGTTCAGGAGGCATGACGAGGAGCGGCAGGATCTTTATATCTCCTGAAGTGGAGGCTGAAAGGATAGCGAAAGGAAAAGGGAAAGTGGTTGAGAATGTTCCGGTACAAGCAAGCGAAAAAGAAGCAGCATCGAAAGATGTGGAAGAATTCATGCGCTTAATTCGGAAAAGTGATTATAAAATCGTGGAGCATCTGCAGCAGACACCGTCCAAAATATCTATCTTGTCATTGCTGTTGTGTTCGGAAGCTCACCGAAATGCTTTGCTGAAAGTCCTGGACACTTCTTTTGTACCCCAGGATGTCTCCGTAAATCAACTAGAAGGAGTATTGGCACATGTAAATGCAGGCCACAGCCTGGGCTTTACTGATTTTGACTTGACTCCGAAAGGGAGGGATCATAATATGGCATTACATGTATCCGTTGAGTGCAGGGGATCAACAATGTCGCACGTATTGGTTGACACCGGGTCATCTTTGAATGTGCTGCCTAAGAAGGCGATGATGAAGCTGGATGTTCGAGGGATTTTGTGTACACCCAGCGATTTGGTAGTCAGAGCGTTTGACGGCACGCGGAGAACAGTCTTCGGATCGATTACTTTGCCTCTGCAAGTGGGACCGGAAGTGTTTGCAACGGAGTTTTATATCATGGATATATAGCCTGCGTACAGCTGCTTGCTGGGAAGACCCTGGATTCATGGGGCAGGGGCAGTCACGTCTACCCTGCATCAGAAGTTGAAGTATATGGTCGGAGACAGCGTAGTCACCGTGTGCGGGGAAGAAGACATCCTGGTCAGCCATCTATCCTCGTTTAAATATGTGGAAGTCGACGGGGAGATCCATGAGACGCCGTGCCAGGCATTCGAAGGTTTGCGCATCAAGGACAAGGGTCCCGGGCCAAGCAAAGTGCCGGAGATAGCTGTCTCATCGTATAAAGAAGCCCAAGCGCTAGTGGAAGCAGGAGAAGCCAAGGGCTGGGGCAGAGTATTGGACATTCCGGTGAAAATGGACCGGTTCGGACTGGGGTACCGACCGTCGTCATCAACTCCTTCCGTGGGGGCCCCTCATTTCAGAAAATCAGTCACCATCTCTGCCAGTGGAGTATGTCATGAAGCTGTCAATGCTGCTGCTTCAGAATCTGATGAAGGGGACAGCGACTGTGATATGGATGCCTGGATTCAGCCAAGCACGCCAGGACAAGGACTGTGCAACTGGTCTATTCAGGAGCTTGTTCCTGTGACTTTTAAACAGTAATGCTTTGCTTTATTAATTGTTGAATAATCTGATGTCGTGCCCGGGGCATCAGGATTTGCTTAGGGCTGTGTTGTTATAAACATTGCGCGTTAATCATTAAATAAATGGCGTTTTTCATGTGCAAATACTGTAATCCCTGTCTTTCTTGTTTTGTATTTTTCAATAAAATGGCAATGTGGTTATCCGCTTTATACGCATTTTGAAGCACTTAACCATTCCTTTTGCAGGATAACATTTTCAGATGACATCCTTGAGCCACCTATGACTCGTCCCGACTTCGAGCACCCGGTATTCCAGACTGAAGAAGAGGTTGTCGAAGATAGCGACGTTCCTGAAGAACTGTCTTGGTTGGTGAAGCAAGAGGAAAGAGCCATTCTGCCTCATGACGAGGTCGTCGAAATTATCAACTTGGGGTCGGAAGGGGTTGAGAAGAATATTCGTATTGGAGCCGCACTGCAGAATGATATCAAGCGAAAACTGGTTGAAATGCTCCGAGAGTATAATGATGTATTCGCTTGGTCGTATCAAGATATGCCAGGGCTCGATACAGATATGGTTGTGCATCGCCTGCCACTGAAAGAAGACTGCCCGCCTGTCAAACAAAAACTTCGCAGAACGCGACCAGATATGGCAATGAAGATCAAAGAGGAGGTTCAGAAACAGTGGGACGCTGGTTTCCTGGCTATGACGAAGTATCCTTCATGGGTTGCCAACATCGTACCCGTGCCAAAGAAAGATGGCAAGGTTCGAATGTGCGTGGATTATAGAGATTTGAATAAAGCAAGCCCAAAAGACGATTTTCCACTACCTCATATTGACGTGTTAGTTGATAATACTGCTCAATACTCTGTATTCTCCTTCATGGATGGCTTTTCAGGCTACAATCAAATTAAAATGGCGCCAGAGGATATGGAGAAGACTACTTTCATAACGCCGTGGGGAACATTTTTCTACAAAGTGATGCCCTTTGGTTTGAAAAATGCTGGGGCAACATATCAGCGTGCGATGACGACTCTCTTTCATGACATGATGCATAAAGAGATCGAAGTTTATGTTGACGATATGATTGCCAAGTCCCAGACGGAGGAAGAGCATCTGGTGAACCTGTTGAAGTTGTTTAAAAGGCTTAGGAAGTTCAGGCTGAGGCTGAACCCTAACAAATGCACCTTCGGGGTGAGATCGGGTAAACTGCTGGGGTTTATCGTAAGCGAAAGAGGAATAGAGGTCGATCCTGCTAAAATAAAAGCGATTCAAGAAATGCCGACGCCTAAAACAGAGAAAGAGGTGCGCGGGTTTTTAGGGAGGTTGAACTACATTGCCCGGTTCATATCTCACCTAACGGCCACGTGTGAACCATTATTCAAGCTGTTGAAGAAAGATCAAGCTGTAACGTGGAACGAAAATTGTCAGAAGGCGTTCGACAAAATAAAGAAGTATCTGCAGGAGCCTCCTATTTTGATACCCCCGGTGGCAGGGAGACCCTTGATAATGTATTTGACGGTTCTTGAGGGAAGCATGGGTTGCGTTCTCGGTCAACACGACGAGACAGGGAGAAAAGAGCATGCAATCTACTATTTGAGTAAGAAATTTACAGACTGTGAATCTCGGTATTCAATGCTGGAGAAAACTTGTTGCGCGCTAGCCTGGGCCGCCAAGCGTTTGAGGCAGTACATGCTGAATCATACAACCATGCTCATCTCGAAGATGGATCCAATCAAATATGTATTCGAAAAGCAGGCGTTGTCAGGTAGAATTGCCCGCTGGCAGATGGTCTTGACTGAATATGATATTCAATACGTCTCGCAGAAGGCGATAAAGGGGAGTGTGTTGTCTGAGTATCTGGCGGAGCAGCCTATTGAAGAGTATCAATCGATGAGATTTGATTTTCCTGACGAGGATATCATGTATCTCAAGATGAAAGATTGTGAAGAGCCGTTGCCAGACGAAGGACCGGAGCCGGGGTCCCAATGGAAGATGGTATTTGACGGAGCTGTGAATGCTTATGGTAGCGGAATAGGGGCAATTATCACCACGCCGCACGGGTCGCACATCCCGTTTACTGCCCGATTGACCTTTGCCGTTACCAACAATGAGGCCGAATACGAAGCTTGTATAATGGGGCTTGAAGAAGCCATTGATTTGCGAATCAAACATCTAGACGTATACGGAGACTCAGCTCTGGTGGTGAATCAGATCAAAGGGGAATGGGAGACACGTCAGCCCAACTTGATACATTATATGAATTACGCAAGGAGATTGTTGCCTTTCTTCGACAAAGTTGAATTGCATCACGTACCGCGGGCAGAAAATCAAATGGCTGACGCCCTTGCCACCTTGTCTTCCATGTACAAGGTCAACTTCTGGAACGAAGCTCCCCAAATCACTATCTCTCGGTTGGACAGGCCAGCTTATGTATTCGCTATTGATGAAGCATCCGATGACAAACCGTGGTATTTCGATATCCTTAATTTCCTGAAGAACAAAGAGTATCCGGATGGGGCATCCAGTCAAGATCAGAAGACTCTCAGGAGATTAGCGGGTAATTTCTACTTAAACCCGGATGGCGTCTTGTACAGAAGAAACCACGACTTGGTGTTGTTGCGTTGTGTAGACGAGAAGGAGGCAAAGCTTCTCATGGAGGAAATTCACGAAGGTGCCTTTGGTACGCATGCTGGTGGGCATGCTATGACGAGAAAGCTGCTGAGGGCAGGTTATTTTTGGCTGACGATGGAAACTGATTGTTTCAAGTTCGCGAGGAAGTGCCACAAGTGCCAAATATATGCTGACAAGATACACGTGCCTCCGAGCCCTCTAAGTGTGATGTCATCTCCATGGCCATTCTCGATGTGGGGAATCGATATGATCGGAAAGATCGAGCCGACGGCTTCTAATGGGCATCGGTTCATCCTAGTAGCAATCGATTATTTCACCAAGTGGGTGGAAGCAGCGTCTTACGCAAATGTAACGAAGCAAGTGGTGGCTAGATTCATCAAGAGAGATATCATTTGCCGATATGGGATTCCCGAGCGGATAATCACGGATAACGGTTCTAATCTGAACAACAAAATGATGAAGGAGCTCTGTCAGAATTTCAAGATCGAACATCACAACTCCTCCCCTTACCGACCCAAGATGAATGGCGCTGTCGAAGCGGCCAATAAGAATATCAAGAAGATCGTCCAGAAAATGGTGGTGACTTATAAAGATTGGCATGAAATGCTACCTTTTGCTCTGCACGGTTATCGTACGACGGTACGCACATCAACCGGGGCAACTCCGTTCTCGTTGGTATACGGAATGGAAGCGGTATTACCATTGGAAGTTGAGATCCCTTCTCTGAGGGTATTGCGAGACGTTCAGCTGGACGAGGCAGAATGGGTAACGAATAGATTGAACCAACTGAGTTTGATGGATGAGAAGAGGCTAGCTTCTCTGGCATACGGTCGTTTGTACCAAAGACGAATGAAGAGAGCGTATGACAAGAGGATACTTCCGCGAAGCTTTCAGACGGGCGACCTTGTGCTGAAAAGGATTCTCCCGCCGCAGGCAGATCACAGGGGCAAGTGGACCCCCAACTACGAAGGGCCATACGTTGTCAGTAAGGTCTTTTCAGGAGGAGCGTTGTTGTTGTCCACCATGGACGGGGAAGACTTTGCGTCACCTGTGAATTCGGACGCAGTTAAAAAATACTTTGCTTAAAATAGACCCGCTGGACAAAAAAAAGAGAATCCAGGCAAAAATGGGGCATCCTGGCGAACCAAAAACAGAATGAAAGGTTCGGGCAAAAGTTAGGGATAAAATTGAAAAAATGTACACCCGCGAAGTTGAAAACCTACACTGGGCAGCTTCGGCAAAAAGGGGTATCCCGGTGAACTGAAAACCCGTAAAGGGCGGTTCACGCAAAAGTTAGGGATTTGAAAAGCAAATGACTGCGGTCCGAATTCGATATTGCAATGAGCCTCAATGCGGGAGAATACATTTGAGGAGTCAGTTATCGGATGCAACCTCTTCAGAAGTAGGGATACCGGGAAAGCATTAGAGTCGGACGAGTCATGGGAGGATCAGTTCGTGGTGTTCATCTGCATCCAGTTGCCGACATGTGTACAAAATTTAATTTGTCAATATTTATGCTTCTTGTGAATACTCGCATACTTGTATATTTGCTTTGCGTAGCTTCCTCTTTCCAGGAGTTACATCCCGTGTACAAGAACTCCGCCCATTCAGGGGCCCAATCAATGAAAATGTGTTATTCAGTACTTGATTCCTGTTCTTTACTGTTTTGTGCATGATAAAACGCCTAAGTTTGATGAAGCTAGCATGAGTATAACATTACTGGCCCTTGCCAACAATTGCTAAAGCTTTGAATTAACTGAGTGTAACGTCACTAACCTGAATTGATTTGATTGCATAGGCTTGTCGTGTCTTGTTTGTGTTGTTGCAGGTTTCGTAACCCTACGAGGAAGGTGATCAAAAGATTGCGATAACGAAAGACTTGATCCCCACGTAGGTCATGCGTGTTATTCCTGAAGAAAGATGGAATTTCCCAGCTAGCCGTAGCTTATCCAAAGGACGTGCTCCAGAGAAGTTATTCGTCCTCAATAGAGTTTGGCGATTCCAAGATCGTGAGGCTGTATTCAGACAAGTTCATCTTTCCCCGCAGGGTCAGGCACTCTCCCCCAGCGGAGCCAGTCAATTTTCCCCAAGAGAATCATCCCATCCCCAGCGGAATTCTCTTTGCAAGTGTTTTCATTCCTTCCAGTGGAACTCGAAGATTAAGACTCTCCCAGGCAGCGTCGATGGTGGGTCCTGTCATTTATTTTGTCAGAGATACTGGTGATATCAGTTCACGCTCCAGCAGAAAGTCCGAGCATACTGTGCACATCTGCTATTCCCCAACAAAGTTGTTTTCCCCAGCAGGGGGTTACCTCAACAAGACGTGTGGTTTGAATTCCCAATTTCCCAGCAGGGTCGACTTCACCCTTCCGTCATTTATTTTGGTGGGAATAATTCTGTAGCATCTGGCTATCCCCGGCGGAGTCGGCATTATCCTCTCAGCATTTATTTTGCTGAAGTAGTTTCTGTATTCTAGCAGTTCAGGTGGAGAGAGCTCTTGCTCAAATGAATTACCAAACAGTCAGGATCTCGGCAGGAGACATCCAGTGATAATGTCAGTTTCGGCAGTATTCCCCCACAGAGTTAGCATGATGAGAGTCTCTTATTTTCCCCACCAGAGTTGCCAGGATAAGAATCTCCTTATCCCCAAGCAGAGTTATTTGTCATCAACGGGTCGCATGAATCAGAATTTCAGAGGCTACCGCCGGTCATCAGAACAGGCGTCCGATAGTTTGGGTTCCAGACATCCCCAGTAGGGTCCGCCTCAAAGTCGCTGTCACGTCAGTGCTAAGAAGTTTGTGGGTGAGGATCATTGGAGAACTAAGTCCTGACGCGGACAATTTATTCCTAGATTGACGGGATTTCTTCAGAAGTGGGCGTCCTAACGTGGACAGGTTTATTTCCCTGGATTGGTGAGGTGTGTTAGTCCTATCGTGGGCAGATTCGGTTCCTCGAAATTAGCGGAACGGGAAGTCATGACGTTGACAAAAGTAATTACTCTTTGTGTTAGTGTCCTGACGTGGACAAGTTATTTCCCCAGTGGGTCGAGGGTGTGAGTCCGTACGTGGACAAGTTTTATTTCCTCAGCGGGTCGAAGACGCCTGAGTCCTAACGTGGACAAATCAAGACGAGGCCAGTGTCCTTACGTGGACAAATCGAAGAAATTAGTATTTCTAACGTGGAGAAGTGGGTCCTAATGTGGACGATGTAGTCCTGACGCGGACATATCAACAGAAGTGATTCCTAACGTGGGAAAGATGGAGATTCCTTACGCGGAAAAGATTGAGTCCTTACGCGGACATATCAGAAAGAGGTGATTCCTTACGTGGAAAAAGATAGTTTCCTTACGTGGAAATGACAGCATTCCTGACGTGGAAAGGTTGTAGTCCTTACGTGGACAGATTAAGATGGCATTCCTTACGTGGAAAATGAGTCCTGACGCGGACAAGTCGGAAAGAAAAATTGTATTCCTAACGTGGAAAGATTGGAGTCCTGACGCGTACATGTCAAGTGGTATTGAAGTCCTTACGTGGACAGATTGATGTAGTTCTCCTTATGTGGGAAAAAGAGTGATTCCTGACGTGGAAAGATGCAAGGGTTAGTCCTGACGTGGACAGATTCAGAAGAAATGATCCCTAACGTGGACAGGTTTTATTCCTGACGTGGAAGAATGTTAGTCCTAACGTGGACGATCCAGTTTATGGAAATACAGACGAGTTATCCCCAGCGGAGTTGCCGAGATTTTCTGGGTTGACAGCAAGTGGAGTCCTAACGTGGACAGGTTTTAGTTGAGATTTCTTCGTATTGATGACAGACAGAGTCCTAACGTGGACAAGCAAGCAATCTGTTATGACAGAATCACTTTCAGAACGATGAAGACAATCCCCAGCACGGTCGCGCGAGATCAGTGGGTTACTGTAGCAGTTAAATTCAGCTGATGAATGTCGTTCCCCAAGCAGGAGCGCAATTTATTTCTGCGGTTGGCAAATTTCTGGTTTCACTAGTATTCAACCGTCTCGTACCACGAATGTCTGAAGGCTCCGGGCTCTTCACCCAATCGGGTCCAAGTCGTTTGAATAGGGGCAGCTGTTGCACCCTAAAATTTGCCCAACCTTATTCACCTGGTTTATGTTTCATTATCATTAGCATTTGCATATAGAGTCATGTACATAGACTAATCATCTGCATAGCATAAGCATAGCAAGTCATTCAACAGGGGACCAATCATTATTCTCATCTCTAGAGGCCTATCAAGAGGTTATTATCCCAAGTCAACCTCATTCAAGTCATCAGGAAAGATTTTGAAAGCAAAGAGTTCAGCAGATCAAGCCTTGAGTCCATCTCCTAGCTGAGGGTGTCTGAGGGTCAACCAGAGGATTGTGAGCTGTGAAGTGAAGGCATGGAAAATATCTAGACATTATGAGAGACTTAGAAAGTCATTTGGAGGAGGAGACAAGTCAATGATGAGAGCATAAGAGCTACAGTTGAAGACAGTCAACTAGGGTTTCATCTGGGTCAACCCTAGGTCAACCCTAGGTCAATTGACTGATTTAAAAGGGCATTCAAGTCTATTGGAGAGATGTGGGGTTCATCATTGGACATATGAAGAAGGATATGGAGATATGCCAAGGAGAATTCAAGAGAAATCAAGGAGAAGAGGAGTTACTAAATTAGGGTTTCTCTGTAAAATCCCCTAGTTTAGGTCAAATTTCCAAGCAAGATAAGTCAAAATGCTAGCTTCAAATGGCTTCTTGGCCAACATGAAACTTGTAGAGGATCTCAAGACCTTTAATTTGAGTGGTGGAAGACATCAAGGAGATTTATAGAACTCAAGTTATGGTCCTTGCAAGTTACAGGTCATCTGGGGTGTCTGAATTTTTGTCTGTGAAAGTGACTTGACTTCCAAGCAATTTTTACCCCTCAAGGAGATTTCAAATGAATTCTTGGTCAACATAAGAATTGTTCCTCATTGTCTTAGCTTTCTAGAATGGTATAGTATGCCTTCATATGATGTGTGGAACTCAACTTATGGTCTTTGCAAGCAAAGGGTATTTTGGGCATTTGTGAATTACAGGTCATTTTAACCTATGTCCAAAACTCATACAAGGAGGCCTCAAATGGAAAAACTTACAACATCAAACTTGCTCCAAATGAGATTTTAAGTCTATAAAGAAGGTCACAAATTATTGGAGAAGCTCATAGCATGAAGTTACATAATTGGTCAAAATATGAACTAAAATGGCTTATAAAGTGAATAAATTCAAGATGGAAAATGGTTTGGGAGATTTACAAGTCCAAATGGAGACTTCCAATATATGATTTTGAATGGAAAAACAATTCTAAGAACAATGGTTCAAACACTTTTTTGAGTTTAGAAGGAAAAAAAGAAGTTATCTTTGGTTACTTGTAATTGAAGAAACATTTCAAAAATGGATCAAAGTTGGAAAACAAGGGAATGTGCAAGATGGATCTAGAATGTTCATATGAGATCTATATAAGCATGAAATGAGAATTTAGCAAGGGTTGGCTTCATTTGCACCAAGAATTTCACAAAATTCCCTCATTCTTTCTCTTTGAAGTTTCATTCCAATCTCACAAATTCTTCACAAAATCATCATCCACATCAATTCAATCTTGCTCCATCATCATCCTAGATCAGAATTGAAGCAAAGTTTTGGTGATTATCATCCATTTTCGAGTACCTTTTTCAAGAACATCAAAGTTGAAGTTTCCATTGGACAGCATAATTCAAGCAAGGAATCACCAAAATCTTGCATACAGAATTGATTACTGAGTTTGTGGATCAAGATCCAAGTCTCAAGAGCCTCAGATCCTCAATCTTCCATAGCTGTTTTCAAGCTTTTGCACCAGGTATGTTTTCATTCGATTTGCTTGATTCAGTTAGTTAGGCATGTTGTTGTTAGTTTAGAAATAATCTAGGTGGTTAGGAGAACAAGTAGGATGAATTTGGAGAGGTTTGGTGATGTTGATTAACAGGTGCCATAAACTGTTAGGAGGTGAATCTCCTAGGTTAATGCATTAGAATGTTAGTTTGATTGATCAGATTAATAACCATTAGGTGTAGATTAGGTTAATGCAAGTTTGAGGAAGAATTGAGTTGGTGCATATCAGTGTAATTTCATGGTGGCCAGAGTTTGATGTCATCGGGTTTGTTGTTGTGGTGAGTTTCAAAGCAATCTAATGCCATAGGATTGTAGAGTGAGGAATTCTGAGCATGTTTCATGTTTATGGCGTGGCATTTCATTGCGTGTAGAAGGAGAACAGAGGAGGTGAAGTTTACTCGTGCATGGTGGCCATGGAGGTTAAAACCCTAGGTTCAGATCAAGTGAGGAAGACACAATCATGGCCGTGTATTTGTTGTTGGACTTTTGACTTAGAAGGCAATCCAATGGCTATTATTTGATTCAGAATCTGGAGGGAAACGAGTTGGCCAAAACGCGCCGTTTCATTAATTGAAACGGGCGGGCCTGAGTTATGTTGTTATCCCCACCCCCAGCTTTCAAGCCCAATGCAATTCCAACGTGTATCTGATGCTTTTCTCACCCCCCCTGCGTGGTTTTTGTTTTCCAATATTTCTGAAGTTTTCTGGGCCTAGTACAAAATGCTAAGCGCGCCCCCTATTGTTGGCCCATTGTGATTTTTAACTGCGCGTGGTTACTATTCTAACCCCCCTCCCTCATTTTAATTCATTTAATTTTCTTAACTCAATTTAATTTTTCCCAATTTTCATAAATTCATAACAAATTCATAAAAAATGCATTTCACTTCATTCTTTTTACCATATTTTCATTAAAATGTCTAGAATATTATAGAGAAATAAAATTGCATTTTTATTTTTATTTCATATTTTTTCCATAATTTCTAAATAAATGTCATGTTAAATAAATTCATTTCATGCATCATTTTAATAATTTTTGTTCTATTACATGCTTTAGTATTTTTTGGTCATTCTTTTTATATTGTTTAGGTGAGATATTCAACTTGTAGAAATATTTTAGTTCCCATTTTTAGAAGTTAATTTTAGGTGATTAAAATAGGTTTGAACATCATGAACAAAACTAGGGTTTTAGATGACAACTTAGGAAGTTCAATTTTTTCCCTTAGGACTTAGGATTCAACTAGATTAGTTATGGGACTATAGGGGCTATGGGTAGCTATTAGACTCCTAGAGAAAAAGTCAGGACTCCCCTACTGCTATTAATACTGTCTGTATATCTGATTGACTGGTGTGGTGTGCCCTCTGGGGATTAGTGCTTGCTTGCTTGGGTATTGGGATTGTCTGGGGCCCTGGGGAAGCTGAGGACTTGAGAAGATAAAGACCATTGGAGATCCAGAGATTAAAGATCAACTGTCAGAGTTGAGGAGGAGGTTCTTGCTAGCAGCTGTTGAGGAGACTAGGGTTTAGGAGCTAGGCAGAGCTCTAGATTAGAAAGCTTGCTTTTCAAACATGGAATGCCTTGTCTGCATCCATCCTTTCTCTATGATGCAAAGTCTCTTTCAAATATCCACCTCCTTCCTTTGGAAGGATCAGTGAATATATTTGAAAGATAGAACTTTTGAGAGGAAACTTTCTGTTAAATGTTAACAGTTGAGGAACCACCCTTGGTAGGTAATTAACTGTATAACATTCATTCACTTCACTCCTGTGACTGATCCCTCATCCTGGAGGTTTGAGCATGAAGGAAAGCCATTGCAGATAGAAGACTGATGATCAAAGCCCTTGCCTGAAGGTCATGAAGATGGAGATTGATGCTTGTTGAAGCCTGTAGCTGATTGGAGATTATTTGAAGTCAGATGTTGAATCAGAGCTGCTGATGCTGTTTCTTTTGATGTTGTATTTCATTTCTGATGTATTGATTGGTTTTCTGGACTGTATTGTTTGCTGTTTACCCTGTTGGGTTGAAAGTGAAGCCTGTTCACTTTTGCCTATTGTTTTCTAGGTTCGAGGTTGAGTGAGACTCCCTTGCCTCGCTTGTGCTGTTGCATCCATGCATTTTACTGTTTTACTGTATATATCTGATATTGTTTCTGTTTCTGCCTATCCCGTAGGATCTCTGTTTCTCTCTGTGCAAGAGAGGAGCATGATAGACACTAGGTCTTAACCCATGCATGATAACATTAGGTTAGTTTGTTTCCCTTCGCAACCGTAGGTTAGAGTTCTGTCTCTTCTTCCTCAAAACAAACAGAAAAACACATAAAGATTTCAAACACAATAAAAGACACTTCTTTCGTAAAAGAATGTGAACTCATCAAAACGTCATTTTTGTCCGCCGGGACTGTTAATCAGAAAAACCTTTTTCAGAAGGGATAAAATCAATCCAAGACAAGCTTGTGTCGTACGTGGCCCGAACTACGTTTGCTCTGATCTTTCATGCTGTATGAAAGTACGTAGGCATAGGATGCGATATCCTAGCGAGCAACCTTCCCCTCCTTTCCCGTAGGTAGGCGAACTACGTTGACTCTGATTTCTCGTTCCAGACGGGAATACGTAGGCATAAAGTGCGATACTTTGCCGAGTCATTTTTTACTTTCATTTTATTTTCTTTTTAACCCTCGACCCATAGTTTAGATAGAATAACAATCCATACCCGAAAACAAGCGTGGATCCCGTCGAGTACGACGGACGTGAGGGGTGCTAATACCTTCCCCTTGCGTAACCGACTCCCGAACCCAGGTTTTGGTTGCGATGACCATACCTTTCCCGTGTTGTGCGAGGTTTACTCTGAGCGTTTCCTTTCCCTCCCGTGGGATAAATAACGCACGGTGGCGACTCTTCTGTTCAGCCGGCGCCGATTTTCGCAGTAGCGACACCTATCAAGGACTTCTAGTACTCTATAGAAATCTAAGAAGATGCCCTTCAACATTCATGTTTACCAAGAAATCATAGGAATCATCCTACTAGGGCAAAAGTTGTCTGCAAGTTGGGTGACTTTCAAGGACCCAGATTCACACACCTCTGCTGACCTGTAATTTGTCAAAACCATAACTTGAGCTCTGCAACTCCTATCAAGGACTTCCACCACTCAAATTAAAGCTAAGAACAAGCTATACAACATTCATGTTGTGGGAAATATGAGATATCAATCACATCTTGAGCTAAAACTGCCTGGAAGATAAGGATCAGACTAGGGTTTCTTCACTGACAATCCTCAGAAACCCTAACTCAAAACTTCTCAAACTCCTCAATCATGATGAGTTGGCCTAGGAATCATCTTTATAACATCTCTATGCATCATTCCATGATCTCATGGCCCTTGTATTGGGTCTCAACCTTCTCCAAATCTTCAGCTGATCTAGGGTTGACCTAGTCAAAACCCTAATTCTACCATTCATGGTTGAATCTTCTGGAACTCTTGCACAATGACCTATCTAGGCTTCATGATGGCTATCAAGACATCTCATACACTTTCTCAAAGCATCAATTTCATTCTCAAAGTCTCATAATCATCTGAGGAGCTCCCACAACTCTCAAGCTATGAGTCACACAACCCTGGTTTCAACCAACTCCTCTGAGGATCTCTTGAACTTTCTGATGAAGGTATCAACTTTCAAACACTCAATGAATAAATAATTGTTGGTCAAATTTTGGGGTGCAACACAAAGTCGTGGCAGACAGGGGCAGGTCACCCTAAGAGCGCAGAAGTTATTTCTTGCCCATGGGGCAATTAATATGAAGCACCTCTTCGAGTTTCAAGATGATGAGGCAGATCAGAGTGCAGAGATTTCAGATTTCTGTTTGAGGAACATCCACGCAGAAATCCCACAGGCTGGGGCAAAATATGGAAGTCAAAGGAATTGTTCCTCTCCGTATCAGCAGAGCTACTCAAGCAGGTTTGATCAAACTTCAAGTTCAAGACGAATGTCGGGAAGTCGTGCTACTATCCCTCGACCCTTCAACCAAAACCTTTGAATCTAGACAAGATATTGGTGGTTGTCAGGAAGCCCAATCCGTGTTGACGCATCATTCCAGAATCCAATTGCCAGTGGTAGGCAGGAAAACTTTGTCTGTTCTTCCCCAGCAAAGCTCAATCATCATTGGCACGCGCAAGCTATCCCGAGGAGAGTCCAATCATACTTGGCACCTTCTGTTATTCCCCAGCAGAGTCGGTTTCACCTTTCCAGCATTTATTTTGCTGGAGTAATTCTGTGATACCCGGTTTTTCCCAGGGAAGCCGGTCTCTCTTATCTAGCATTTATTTTGCTAGGGGGTATCCCTTTGCATTTTGCATCATTGCATAGCATCCTCCTAAACGTGTAACATTTCCATTTCATATGGAGCATTACGCCATTCTCAAACATATGCATCGGAAACATAAGCCAGGTTTGGTACCGATTACCATAAAGAACGAAGATTGTTTGATTCAGGATACGGTTGGAAATATTCCCGACATTGGTCGTTCGGTTTTCTCCCCGGGGGAGTCTTATTGATCCAAACCCCCTTTTTGTGAGTCTGTTGATTCTCTTATTCCAACTCTTGGGTGGCATTCCCCAGCGTAGTCCAATTCATGGTGACTGGTGTTTTGGTAAGTCAGAGTGTCTTGTCCTAGCTTTCAGTTAGTAATCTCTGGTTTCCCCTTCGCAGAATCTTCATTCCAACTTTTGGTTGGCAATCTTTGTTATTCTAACTCTTGGTTAGTAGTTGTTATCCTAACTCTTGGTTAGTGGCCTTTTATTTCAACTCTTGGTTGATAATTTTGAGTAATCATCTCAACTTTTGGTTGGTAGTCTCTTGTGGTGGAGTCAGCTTCGTGTAACGTCCCCTAGTTATTCTAACTCTTGGTTAGTAGCTTTTGATCAATGAGGATATTTTCCCTGGTTATCCTAACTCTTGGTTAGCAGCTTTTATTCTAACTCTTGGTTAGTAGCTTTTGTTCCAACTCTTGGTTGGCAATCTTTGCAATCCTAACTCTTGGTTAGTGGCTTTTGTTCCGACTTTTGGTTGATGAGGATTTATTTTCCTGGCAATCCTAACTCTTGGTTAGTGGCTTTTGTTCTGACTTTTGGTTGATGAGGATTTATTTTCCTAGCGATCCTAACTCTTGGTTAGTGGCTTGTATCCTAACTCTTGGTTAGCAGCTTTTTTCCTAACTCTTGGTTAGTAGCTTTTGTTCCAAATCTTGGTTGGCAATCTTTGCGATCCTAACTCTTGGTTAGTAGTTTTCGTTCCGACTTTTGGTTGATGAGGATTTATTTTCCTGACAATCCTAACTCTTGGTTAGTGGCTTGTGTTCTGACTCTTGGTTAGCAGCCTGGTTTACCAACTTTTGGTTGGGTGTTATCCCTCGCAGTCGTTTTTCCAACTATTGATTGGTAGTTCCCCTTTTTACTTGTCCGACTATTGGTTGGCGGTCTTTATTCATTATTCCGACTATTGGTTGGCGGTCTTCTTTCGACTCTCCCGACTATTGGTTGGCAGTCTCCTCGTTGTTCCGACTATTGGTTGGTAGTCCTCCTCGCTCTTCCAACTCTTGGTTGGTAGTCCTCCTCGTTGTTCTGACTATTGGTTGGTAGTCCTCCTTGCTCTTCCGATTATTGGTTGGTAGTCTCCTTGTTGTTTCGACTATTGGTTGGTAGTCCTCCTCGTTGTTCCGACTATTGGTTGGCAGTCTCCTCGTTGTTCCGACTATTGGTTGGTGGCTTTTATTCTACGGTTTCAACTATTGGTTGATGCTTTGATTCTAACTATTAGTTGGTGATTTTCCTCGCAGTTCCGACTATTGGTGGGTGGTCTTTATTTGACGCTTCCAACTATTGGTTGGTAGTTTTCCTTTGGACTTTGTTCCCACTATTGGGTGGTAGTCCTGTTCCTCCACAGTAGAGTTGCTTGTTTCCAACTCTTGGTTGTAGTTTTCAAGTGTTGTCAATTCACCTCCAGTCAGTAGGTCCCGTTGATTCTAACTATTGGTTAGCAGTTTTAGTTCCGGATTTCTAGTCGGACTTTATCCCCTGCAGTGTTGTTATCCCAACTTCTGGTTGGTATTCCTTGTTTCCCCAGCAATCCTAACTCTTGGTTAGTAGCTTGTGTTCCGACCTTTGATCAATTGTGTTCCATGGTGATTCTAACTATTGGTTAGTACCTTTGTTTCCCAACTCTTGGTTGGTATTCCAGAGTTTGTTTCCCAACTCTTGGTTGGTATCTGTTGGTTGTTTCATCCCGACTCTTGGTTGGTAGCCGTGGTTTGTTTCCAACTCTTGGTTGGTATCTTTGGTTCGTTTTCCAACTTTTGGTTGGTATACGAGTTTTCTTCCAACTCTTGGTTGGTATTCTTGGTCGTTTTCCAACTCTTGGTTGGTATCCTTCAGTTATTTCCCAACTCTTGATTGGTATATGTTGGTTGTTTCATCCCGACTCTTGGTTGGTAGCCATGGTTTGTTAGTCCGACTCTTGGTTGGTATTCCTTGGTTCGTTTTCCAACTCTTGGTTGGTATCCTCCAGTTGTTTCCCAACTCTTGGTTGGTGTATCCGTTGATCTTTGTTCAAACTCTTGGTTGGTATCCGAGCATTTGTCGCCCCAACTTTTGGTTGGTACCCTATTTGTTTGTTGTTCCGACTCTTGGTTGATATTCCGAGTTCGCTATCCCGACTTTTGGTTGGTGTTTGTTGTCGGTTTTAGCCCAACTCTTGGTTGGTATCTTTGGTGGTTTCCTAACTCTTGGTTGGTATCCGTTGGCCTTTGGTTGTTCCAACTCTTGGTTGGTGTCCTCCGGGCATTTTTTTGACTTTTGGTTGGCATCTTTTGGATGAATTTTAGATTATATTGGATTATTATCCTTGGCATATCGGTATCCCGACCCTTGGTTGGCATTCGCTATTTTGTGTTCGTGTAGGTTGTAAATTTTTGGGTTTGTCGATATTCAATCACCTTTTACATTGATTGGCTGGAGGTTTTTCACCTCTCACCCAGTTCGGTCCAAGTCGTTTGAATAGGGGCAGCTGTTACACCCCAAAATTTGCCCAACTTTTTGCTTTAGCTGGCTTTCATTTCATTGCATTTATCATTGCATTCATAGCATTAGCATTTGCATACCATAATCCATGTGTAGGGGATCAGGAGGTGTGCTTATCAAGAGAGGGATATCCAAGGTCTAAGCCTATTCAAGGGGTTATATTCAAGTCATCAAGTGCTTATCATTATCAGAAGAATGGAAAAGCTCATCAAAAGGAGTGGATTGGTTAAGAGTGGTGTACCTCCTATCTTGGGGGTCGTTGAATACTGTCAGATGAGTTTGAATCCATGGTTATGGGTGGAGAAAATTGTGAGAACTCATGGGAGACCTTGAGGGTCATCTTGAAGCTTATGTAAGTCATTGTATCAAGCGTGTGAAGCCACAGTCAAGATTGGTGCAATCAGGGTTTTCACCTGGTCAACCCTAAGTCAACAGTCGAACTGAAGGAGATTAAGACTCAATTCCAAGTCTTTATGATCATGTGATGTTGTGTTGAGACATACCAAAGATTATTCCAATATCATCTCATCAATATTCAAGAGTGTGAGAAGTTGCTAGGCTAGGGTTGCTATGCTTGTCGGTGTAAAATCCCATGGTTTAGTGTCTAACTTCAAGACCACATAACTCAAGATGCAAGCCTCATCTCATCTTGACATAAACATGAGACTTATAGGGCATGTTCATAGCTTTAATTTGAGTACTAGAAGTCCTTGATCGGATTTATAGAACTCAAGTTATGAAGCAGGCAAGTTACAAGTCCTCAGATGAATGTGATTTTAGTCAACAAAAGTCAACCAAATCCCGTGCCCTTTTTGACCAAGACGGATGTTTCTCCTCAACTTCAAGTGAGCATGCAAGTTGTTCCTCATGATCTTAGCTTTCCAAAGAGTACTAGAAGTCCTCATTTGGATTTGTAGAACTCAAGATATGAGACTTACAAGTCAAGGGTATTTTGGGAAAGTGAGATTATAGGCCATTTTCATTATAGGTCAAGTTCACCACTTTGTACACTTCAAATGAAAATCTTGCCAACTTGAAAGTTGCTCCAAATGGTATTATTTAGTCAACCAAACCTCAAGGGATCATTGACATAGCTTGGGAATGAGAATGTATGGAGAAACTTTCATGAAAAGAAGTTTGAAAAGGCCTAGTTTGAATTTAATGCCAATTAAATCAATTTGTGTCATGTTGGTGCATTTTTTGAGTCCAAATAATATTTTAAGAACAATGGCAAAACCAGAAATCAGAAATGGATTCATTTACATGGGGATATTCATGGTTTCTTGAACTTTAAGTCACAAATTCAAAATCAACCATCCATTTATTTCCAAGGGATCAATCTCAGCCCTACATGTTCCTTGGATCATAAGGAACTAATATGAACAGAATTGGAAGCTTCCACACACCATGTTCATGGAAATTACAAAGGAAAAAGTGAGGAAAATCAAAATTTTGGATTGAGTGAATTGGACAACAATTGGGCCAAATAAAGATCCAAAACAAGTCTATATAAGTTTCTGGATGAATTCATAGCAAGGTTGGTGATGGATTGAGCAAGAAGAGGTAAGAAGCACTTGAAACAAATTTGTTAGAGGTAAAAATTGAATTTCTACTTTGGAGCAATTTCAGAGGGAATTAATCATTCAAGAAGCTTCTCCAAGCACCATTGAAGGATTTTGAACAACTTTGATCAAGAATTCGTGCAAGAACACTCCACCATTGAAGCTCCGAACAAAGTTCTTACTTTTCATCCATATGCTCTGTTCTTGATGAGTTATCGCACCATTTTTACATAATTATGATCCTTGGAGTATGTAGAAGCTTTTAGGATTAGTTTGGTTAAGTTCCATGAAACTTCAAGAATTGACACCCTAGGTTATAGTTTGATTTTCTCTCTTGTTAGTGGATGAAAATGGAAAAGAATTTGATATTCATGATGTAGGAAGTGAGAGAAAGAGATTAGTATCTTAAATTTTGAGTTTTGAGAAAATTGAAATTCTTGAGTGATTCTTGGATGTCCATGAATTTTGAGTTTTAATGGAGGAAAGTGAAAACAAGTGGCATATTCGGATTCTACATGAAAAATCACGCGAGATTGGTTAAAGAAACGTCAAAAATGGTGGAAAAAACGAAGGAGCCATGTTGGAGCTCCCAAACCGCGGCGGCCGGAGCGTCGGAGGGGGTGACCGGAAAACTTTTTCCGGCGCCGGCAAGGTTGAGCGAAGAAGACGACGTCTCGTCCGTCCGATTCGCATACTTTTCCGCGTGTGGTCACGATTAAGACTTTCGGTAGTCCTCATTTGACTAATTACACTATATTCCTCTTTACTTCATTAATGTGTTGGCATTCCCTCCTCCTTTGGATAGCTTGACTAGTACTCTCATCTTGTGGCTATGGATTTTTCTGGCCTTTATTAATTTCTTTAATTCATTTCATTTTTCTTTTAATTGCTTCATTCATTTTAATGCATTAAAAATAGCAAAATTGCCTGAAAAATATTGAGAAAAATCATGAAGCATACTTGCATTACTTTAAAATTTTGTGTGGAATTGGATTTTATTTTTGGTCAGTTTTCAATTTAATTTCTTTTTTTCTCTTTTTATTAGATCATTTAATTATAAAAATTGCCTAGTCTTCTTGCTGATTTTTGTGCTAGTTTTTGGTATAGAATTAAGACATGATCTTTTGCTGGCTGGTAGTAGACACTTTGATATAGTTGCAGGATTTTTATTCTAATTTTTAGGTAAGTCTAAGCATTAGTTTTGAACTAGGTTTTTAGAGCTTTCCCCACTTGGACTTTCACTTGACAACTTTTGGTTTAGAATTTCATTAGTGCCCTTAAACATTGATTTAGGATCTGAATTTTATACCATAGGTTCCTAATACCTTTAAGATAACTTAAGATTTTTTTATAGATTTTTAGGAGTTGATTTACTATTTTAGTTAGAAATTACATCTAGGCTGTTTGTAGGATGCCTCTAGCATAGTACCTCCCATAGTTGAACTTCAAAAGTGACCTTTAGTTCATGATAAGTATCCAAACCTTTTCTGATGGTTTAGTAGACATGTTGATGCCTCTGTAGATTGAATCTTCAGTATTAATTTGTTGCATTATTTCCCTTTAGAGAGTTGCTTTTAGAGCTTGTAGAATTAGGGTTTTTAGAGCCTTTAAGAGCTTCTTCCTTTTTCATAATTGTGGTTGTTGCACCCCAAAATTTGCCCAACCTTCCTAACCTAGGTTTATGTTTCAATTGCATAGTCATTTGCATTGTCATCATGTACATAGTGTATTCATCTGCACTGCATAGCATAGGCAAGCTAATCTTAATTAGGGGATCAAGTGTTATTCTTGTTTCAAGAGGCATATCCAAGGGTTTCATTCATATTCAGGTCTACTCAGGTCATCAGGGAAGAATTGGGCTTGGAAGAGCTGTCAGGTTGATTTGTGAATTCTCTCCTATCTTGAGGCTAGTTGAGGATCATCAGAAGAAGTGTGAGCTATGAGCCAAGAGCATGAGGTGTGTATGGATGTTGTGAAGGGCCTAGATGATCATTTTTGAGGAGAACCAAGTCATTGGAATGATTGCAAGAGCCTCAGTTGAAGTCAGTCAACTAGGGTTTCACCTGGGTCAACACTAGGTCAAAGACTTGTTTTGAAGGGCATCAAGGATCATTTGAAGAATGTGGGATTCATTACTTGCTACATGGATATGGATATGATGTTGTGCTAAAGAAAAATCAAGAGGAGTCAAGGAGAAGAGGAGTTACCAAATTAGGGTTTCAGTGTAAAATCCCCTGATTTAGGTCAAACTTCAAAGCAGTGTAACTCAAGATGCAAGCTTCATATGAATTCTTGGCCCACATGAAACTTGTAGAGGATCTCAATAGCTTTAATTTTAGTGGTGGAAGTCATCAAGATAATTTATAGAACTCAAGTTATAGCTCTTGCAAGTTACAGGTCATCTGAGGGCACTGAAATTTGTCTGTGAAAGTTGTTTGTCTTCCAAGCAACTTTTTACCTTCAAGGAGATTTCAAATGGATTTCTGGCCAACATGAGAGTTGTTCCTTATTGTCTTATCTTTCTAGGAAGGTATGGTATGCCTTCATATGATTTGTGGAACTCTACTTATGGTCTTGGCAAGCAAAGGGTATTTTGGTCATCTGAGGATTACAGGTCATTCTTAGCCTATGCCTAAAACTCATACAAGGAAGCTTCAAATGAAAAACTTCACAACATAAAAGTTTCTCAAAATGCCATTTTAAGTCTAGAAAAGAAGTCATGAAAGTTTGGAAATGCATAGAACAAGACTTGACCAAAGTTGGTGAAAAATGACCTAAAAAAGGCATATGAGTTGAAAAAGTTGAAATGAAAAATTGGTTTGAGAGATCTACAAATCCAAAATGGGTCATCCAATATACCAAATTGATTCCAAACATTATTTTAGAGACATTGGTTCAGCCACTTTTTTGAGTTAGGGCTTAAAAATTGGACTTGCTTTGTAATGTTGTTACTTGCATATTAAGGCACCCTTGTAAAACTCAACATAATGAAAGGAAAGGCTTGTTTTTTCACACATACACTCTCAATATCTCATGAAAGGAGGTTTTAACACAAATATGAAAGGGACGCAAGCATGATATGAGATGTTTCAAAGTATCATCACATGAGAATTTCCATGGATTTCCACCACATTCTAGAATCATCCTAGAGGCATCTAGAAGCTTCTAGATCTGTCCATCATCATCTATATATTGAACTGAATCCATTGGTGCAAGGGGTTGGTGAAAAGAGGGAGAGAAAAGAGAGAATTCCATTGTTGCTTCCATTGTAAGAAAGTGTGAAATTCTCCAATCTATACCAATTCTGATCATTCTTTTTCTTCATCCATCATCCATTGAAGATTGTGAGTGGGAACAAACAAGCTCAGAGGCACATCCATGGAAGATTGAAGCTCTAGGGTTTGAAATTGCAAGATCCATAACAGATTCGAATCTCACAATCCAAGCATTTTTCTTCCAACTTTTTGCAAACAGAAGTCATAGCCTCAAGCAAGGACCATTGGTGAGGGATTGCAAGTGCTGATTCAAGCTCTTTCTCATTTGTTCCCACAAGAATAGCAGGTTGGTGTTTTCTCTTGTATTTCCCTAATTAGGTGTTGTTAGGTTAGATTATTGGTGTAAGATTGTTAGGGTTAGGTAGATGAACATGTGCACAATCTGTTATGGCCATTAGAGAAAGTTTGATTCATGGTGATGAATCTTTCAAGATCAAGAACTCCTGAATTAGGGCAAGATAATGCTAGCTTTTTAGCTCAGAGTACTCAGCATAGTCCCTAGATCATTCTAAGGTAGTTTGAGCAAGTTTGATAATCATGCACATCAGGTGCAATTCATGGTGTCCAAGACTTCCAGCTATCGAGCTTGATTATATATTGAGTTTCAGCAAAATCCAAGTATAGGATCTTGTAGAGGGCTTTGAGTAGGCCATTTTTGGTTTTGGGATCGAAGGATTTGGTTGAGTGAGGAGAGAGCACTGAGCTGTGGAAGTTTGTGCATGGGAGAAGAAATTCTGCAAACCCTAGGGCTCGTTGGGGACGATGACCCTCAGCCGTTAGATTGTTTCCAGGTTTTGACATTTTCAACTCATTGTGTGGTCCAGATTCAAAGTTGAGAGACGGAGGGAACTATTAACGTTGAAACGATGCGTTTCACTTAATGAAACACGTGGGCCTGGACTCAGATTCATATCCCCACCCCCCATTTGGAAGCCCAATGAATTTTAACTGGAAAATCTCGCTATTTGCGCCGTTCTCATTTTATTTTTTTAAATTCATTTTCTGAAGCACGCTGGGCCTTAATGCTTTTGATATCCGCACCCCATTTCCTTGGCCCATCTGGAGAATAAACTGGGCGTGTCTGCTTATAGCACCCCCTCCCCAATTTAATTCTTTTGTGATTTTTGTTTTCTTTAATATTTTTAACACCTTTAAAAAATCATAAAAAATTGAAAATAGCTTGTTTTTAATTGGTTCTTTTTGTGGTAGATCAATATTTCTGTCTAAAAAAATACCAAATAATAAAAATGGCATTTTATTTTGTTTTGATATTTTTTGGGTATTTTTCCTTTAAATAGCTTTTTAATGGATTTAGTTTGGTACTTAAATTTGTTGATTTTAGTTCTATTAGTTCCCTTTAGATTTAGGGTTCATTCTTTTTAGGGTGATTAGCATAGGAATTTAACTTGTACATAGGATTTAATTCATATTTTTAGGATTAAATTTTAGGTGATTTGTTTAGGTGTGATTAGTGTGATGAAAATTAGGGTTTTAAATGAGTATAGGTGAGATAGATTAATTCTTTTAGGGATTTTGATTTGATTTTTTTGGGGTATGGGACTATAGAGGTTATGGGTAGACAATATATCCCTTAGAAAATGTTAGGATTCCCCTACTGCTATTAGTATATTGCTTATATTTGATTGACTGTGTGGTGTGCCCTCTTTAGGGTTACTTTTTGTCTGTGTGGGGTATTGGGTTTGTTTGGGACTTGGGGTTTGAGCTGAAGCCTGTGATGATGAAGCCCATTTGAAGATCATAGAATGAAGACCAACTTCCAGAGTTGATGAGGAGTATCTCTTGCTGGCAGCTGTTGAAGTTTATAGGATCTAGGAGTTAGGCAGAGCCCTAGATTAGACAACTTGATTCTCAAACATGGAAGGTCTTGACTGCCTCCATTCCTCTCTGTGATGCAGAGTCTCTCTAAGACACTCACCCCCTTCCTTTGGAAGGCTTGGTGATAGTGTCTAAGAGATAGAACTCTTGAGAGAAATATTCTTTGTGTTGATAGCAGTCTGTTTGCCACCTTTGGTTGTCAACTAAGTGCTTAACACCCAGTTTATTCCTGTGATTGATTCCTCAGCTTGGAGGTTGGGACTTGAAGAAAAGCCATTGGGAGATTGAGGATAGAAGACTGATGTCTGTTTGAAGCCTGAAGATAGTTGTTGATGCTGATGAAGACTGCTTTGCTGTTTAGCTTTTAGCTGTTTTATTTCTTGATGTATTGTGTGAATTTCCCAGACTGTATTGTTTGCTGTTTAACTTGTTGGGTTGAGAGTGAATCCTGTTCACTTTTGCCTATTGTTTTCTAGGTTCGAGGTCGAGTGGGACTCCCTTGCCTCGCTTGTATTGCTGCATCCATGCATTTTACTGCTTTATTGTATATATCTGTTGTTTCTGTTTCTGTCTATTCCCTTAGGATCTCTGTTTCTCTCTGCGCAAGAGAGGAGCATGATAGACATTAGGTGTTAACCCATGCATGATAACATTAGGGTAGACTTTTATCCCCTTTTCAACCCTAGGATTTGTAGAGTGTCATCTCTTCTTTCCTCAAAACAACAAAAAAACACTAATAAAGGTTATAACAGAGATTAATTCATTTCTTCCGTCAAAAGATTTGAACAAACATCAACCTTTTTGCAATAAGAAAACCCTTGTTTAAGGTGAGATTTTTCATAAAAGACACTTGAGCAGCTTGTGTCGTGCGTAGCCCGAACTACGTTTACTCTGATCTTCCATGCTGTGTGGAAGTACGTAGGCATAGGATGTGATATCCTAGCGAGCAACCTTCACCCACCTTCCCCGTAGTTAGGCGAACTACGTTGACTCTGATTTCTCGTTCCAGACGGGAATACGTAGGCATAAAGTGCGATACTTTGCCGAGTCATTTTCTTTTCTTTTAACCCTTAACCTGTAGAGTAGATAGAATAACAATCCAAACCAAGCAAGCGTGGATCCCATCGAGTACGATGGACGTGAGGGGTGCTAATACCTTCCCCTTGCGTAACCGACTCCCGAATCCAGGTTTTGGTTGCGATGACCATACCTTTCCCCGTCTTTGCGGTAGGTTTACTCTGAGCGTTTCCTTTCCCTCCTGTGGGATAAATAACGCATGATGGCGACTCTTTTATTCAGCCGGCGCCGATTTTCGCAGTAGCGACAGCTGGCGACTCTGCTGGGGATCCAACGTCCCCTGGCTGCTAAGGACTGCGATGGTTCCTCATGCATTTTGGGATCCAACGTCCCTTAAGAGAGTCAATCCTAGCGCTTGTTTGCCCGTCGAGGATTTTGTATGGATTTATATTTCTGTATTTACATTTCAGCACTTTATTATCATTATTATTGCTGTATTGTGGGTTTGATGGGGTGTTCTATGATTGAGAGATAAGTCGGACCTGGGCTTGAGTGCACCTAGACTTAGAGTAGAGATTAGTGGGCGCGCACGTGCTTTGCATGTCCTAGTGTCCCGCGAAATCTACACTCAGACGAGGTTCTTCTGGTTGGCCTCCTGTCCTGCCCTTTGGGTGGCTCGGGTTGCTGGTTAGTTGGATTGTCGACTCTGGGAACCGATCATTTGGAAGTTGGCTAAGTGAGGCCTCTTCAGGATTTGATGATGCCACTCCTTCTGGGAATCGTATCGTCAACCCTGAAAGTCTGTGACGCCGACGACCGCATAGGATGCCATACCTTTGTCAGTTACTAGGACATCCACCTGTGAGAGGGTTTGGGGCTATGCAGGTAACTAGACCTTCAGATACCGGTTATTTCTTGATCAAAGATCCTGGGTATTCATGAACAGTGAAGAGGTCTATCAGAGACCAGTCTGAGTTATGGTATGAGGTCTATCAGAGACCAGTTGGAGTTATGTTATGGGTCTATGAGAGACCAGTGTTGGAGCTTTGCGTTAGGTCTATCTGAGACCCGGGATTGATGAGTATTGGAGGGTCTATCTGAGACTTTTGATATGGTTCAGGCTTCTCAGCTATGGCACTTGGTCCCTGTTGCATATTGCTTGCATTGCATTATTTGCATAATCATTATCATTGCATCCCATTAACGTGTGTCTGTGCTGCAGGTGCATTTGCATATCCCCCGGTTCTAGTGTCTGGACTTCTGAGTATTGATCATGGCTGGTTTGAGGATGACAGTTGCCTACAAGCTACCTATCCCTGATATTACTCCACTCCTGGGTCTGATTTCTCTTGCTGACGAGGATGTCCGTAGAAGCTTCAGGCAGAGTTACGGACGGCTGTTGAGTTTGGTTCGCAAATCCACTGATGATGAGTTGAATGGGCTGTACACGCTGATGCAATTCTACGATCCTGCTTTGAGATGCTTCACGTTTGCTGATTTTATCTTGGGGCCTACCATGGAGGAGTATGTAGAGTTTACTGAGCTGCCGGTACAGAATGCAGTCCCTTTTATCCACTCTGCCGCTGAGCCTAAGTTGGAGGATTTAGCTAAGGCCTTGCATATGAATGCTTCTGAGCTGTTGATGACTTCTTGGCGAGGGGTTCCGGGTTTTTCTCTCCAGTTTCTGGTTGGTAAGGCTCAAGAGTACGCCAAGAATGGGTGTTGGGTGGTCTTTAACGCTATTTTGGCTCTATGCATTTATGGGATAGTGTTGTTTCCCAACTTCCCAAACTTCGTGGACATGGATGCATTTCATCTGTTTACTGCTGGTAACCCGGTACCAACACTGATCGGGGACTTTTACCATTCGATGCACTACAGAAATGAGAACAGGAGAGGCAAGAACGTCTCTTGCTGCGTGCCTTTGCTGTATATGTGGTTCAAGAGCCATCTTCCCCTGAAGGGACCCTTTGTGGATAGTGCGACTACAATTGACTGGCCAGAGCGTATGATGAGGCTGTCTTCTGAGGACATTGAGTGGTTTGACCGAGACTTGTTGGGGTCTGAGCTTATTGTCAGTTGTTCTGGGTATCCTAATGTTCCGTTGATCGGGAGAAAAGGGTGCATCAATTACAACCCCTCTTTGTTTGTCCGTCAGTTTGGATATGCGCTGAAGAACCTACCTCATGAGGGAGAAGTACAGGAATCTCTGTACTTCACCGGTGATTTGAGTGGAGAGCTACTAGCCAAGCTTCGGTATGCCTGGACGCGTATTAACAGAAAGGGAAAGCCACTGTTGGGGAAGAATGATTGCCAGGCGTATGCACCCTACAAAGTTTGGATCCAGGAGAGAGCCAGACAGATACTGATGCCATTTCCAGCTGCTCCAGTCCCCGTTCATATTCCGGTGGAAGAGCCAACCACTGTCACTAGGGAGGTCTACGAGCAAGTTGTGAAGGAAAAGGAAGCCTTGATAAATATTAATGAAGAGTTAGAGAAGGAGCTAGCTCAGATGCGGAGTGAGAAGAATAAGGATGTGCGTTCTTTCCAACAGCAGATCGAACTAGTAAACAGGCTAGGTGCCGAGTTGACTGAGGAGAAGAAGAAGCGCGAACGTCTGGGTCAAGAGTTCAGAAGCTCCCATGACATGTTGGAGGCCAAAAATAAAGCACTCGACGCCGCTCACCGAGAAATCTCTTCTTGTAATAAGACATGGAATGCTACGCTGACCAACAACAAGAAGAGGGAAGATAAGTTGAAGCAGCAAATTTCTGACCTCGAGAAGCAGCTGAAGGCTAGCATTGAAAAGCATGAAGAGGAGGTAATGGCCAGATATAGTCTCCAGAATGCACTAAACAAAGCCATCGAAGGCAGGAACGAAGCTGTATCTCAGAAGCGGAAGCTAGAGGATCGCTTCGGAGAAGGGGCATGGGAGGAAACTGCTGGAGACGTGCGACGTGTGCTCAAACGAAGAAACCAACTTGTTGAAGGGCTGCTTACCCGACCAGGTCATCCAGAGACCAAGAAGTTAATAGAAGAGTACCGGGCTTATGGGAGTACTTGATCATTTCATGTATTAACTTGTATGCTTTATTTGCATTCGTGCTGACCATCACCAGGATTGTTGGTTGAGGTCATGCCTCTTATTTGTACTCAGTGATATTGTATTCTTGGATTTCTCTGCAATATACGAGGTTTTCTTTGATTCGGCTCCAATCACCGTATTGCTAGCACTGTCACTGCACTGGCACATTCACACTAGAATCGGGGGATGATAATCCCTAATGCACAGACACATTGCGTTTTGCATACATACTCATATTTGCATTGCAGGTTTGTGATCCATGTATCTTATCTCCTGCGCCAATTTTTCAGGTATTTTCAGGATTGCAGAAAAACGGGTCCACCGTTACTCTACAAGAATCAACCAGAAGAAGATCATGGACAACGTGCAGAGTGAAATGCAAGAGATGCGTGACAGGATGGCCCTGCTCATGCAAACCATGGAGACTATCGCCAAAGGACAAGAGCAGCTGCAGAATCTGGTTCAACCGATAGTCGCACGGGCTGAGAACAACGGGACACCGCATGGTGAAAACATTGCTGCTTCTCCCCGAGTTGAGAATCGTCAAAGTGCTGATGCTATTCCCACGACCGGTTTGAATGCTGGAGAAGCTGGTCCTGTAGGTGGAGGTGGGAACACCGGTAATATGAATGTCAATGCAGATACTGTTGGGGTATTCGTGGGCAATGTCAACCAGGGTTTCAATGGGGGCGTTGAGAATGTCGGAATGAATGGTATCAATGGTAACCAGGGCTTCAATGGTGTGAATATGGGATATGGCAGCATGGCTGGCGCCAAGGCTGAGTTTGGTGGTTATGGTAATCTTGGATATGGAACTGGCGCATACAACACTCAAGAGATGGGTAATCTGAGGTATGACCCCAGGTACGTCCAAGCAGGCCCGGGCCGTGATGCAGATTATGTTGGATATGATGTAGTACCTCGCTGGGAGGATCGCCAGGAGGATGTGTTTTCTGGTCAGAATGAAGGCTACGAAAGAGCCAGGGATGACAACCATCGGATGAGACTGCTAGAAGAGAAAGTGAATGGATTGGCCAGCCAGAATGCTCTTGGGCTGGATATGTCAAATATGGGGCTAGTCCCAGGGTTGAGGGTCCCGCTGAAATTCAAAGCATCGTCATTTGATAAGTACAAAGGGGATACATGCCCTAGGGTGCATGTGCGCGCATTTTACAGGCGCATGTCTGCGTATTCTGAGGATGAAAAGATGCTAATGCACTTCTTCCAGGATAGCCTGTCAGGGCCATCGCTGGAGTGGTACATGAGCTTGGAGCCTACTCAGATCAGGAGTTGGAAAGAGCTGGCAGAGGCTTTTGTTTGACATTATCAATATAATAGTGATCTCGCTCCTAACCGAGTCCAGTTGCAAAGCATGTCTCAAAAGTCTAGCGAGAGCTTTAAAGAATACGCCCAGAGATGGCGAGATCTGGCTGCTAGGGTGCACCCTCCAATGGTGGAGCGCGAAATGATGGATATGTTCATAGGAACTTTCTCTGGAATGTACTATGACCGTTTGCTCAATTTTTCGATGAGTACTTTCTCTGAGTTGATTTTGATGGGGGAGCGCATTGAAAACGGGGTAAAGATTGGTAAAATTCAAGCGGGTGAGTCCAGTTCCGCAGGGGGTAATAAGAAGACGTTTGGTGGTAAAAGGCAGGGTGACACCAATGCTGTATACAGTGCTCGACGAAAGAATAAAGGTCAGAATTGGCGTCAGCAGTCGCAAGTTGCAAGTGTAACCATTCCAGGGCCTTCTCAGCAGCAGAGACAACAACCGCAGCAACAGGCTCAGCAGCAACCTAATAATAATCAGCGAAGACTTCAGAACCCGCGACCGAGGAGAGTATTCGAAGTGCCGCCGGTATCATATGCAGAACTCCTTCAAACTTTGTTGAAATTGCAGTTAGTCGAGAAGAGGACCTTAGCACCACCAACTGGCCAGCCGCCAGTCGGATATGATGTTAATGAGCACTGTGATTTCCATTCGGGTGCACCAGGGCACAATATTGAGAATTGCCTAGCTTTCAAGCATAAAGTACAGGATTTGCTTGATAGTACGGCTATTAACTTCGGGAAGGAAGGTCCCAATATCACGCAGCAGCCAATGCCCAAGCATGGTGGGGCTGGGGCCAATGCAATCCTGAGGGATGATGAATTGAACTTGGTTTCAGAAGTGAGCAAGCTGAAAACCCCTTTGAGTTTTGTAAAGCAGCGCTTGTTGAAAGGAGGAGTCTATCCCGGCTGCGGCGAAGAGTGTGATGACTGTTTGGTTCAACCTGAGGGCTGTGAGAATCTGAAGAGGGGAGTTCAAAGTTTGATTGATGAAGGAACTTTGCAGTTTGACAGGGCTGTGGGGCGAGAGAAGTCTGTTGAGACGGAATCTGAGAAAGAGCGTAGGGAGATTGCTACGATCACCATTCCGTTCAAATCGGTGACGATTTCGGCATCATCAAAAAGGCCGACCATTACCATTGCCAAGGCTAAGCCAGTCCCTTTTGAAAGCACAAAAGCAGTCCCGTGGAGTTATGGTGCTGAGGTGTACTGCAATGGGGAAAATATTGACTTGAATGATCCGCCAGCGGGATCCGTGGATAACATAGTGGGAGCGGGTGGTATAACCCGGAGCGGGAGAATTTTCACTTCACCTGAGGTTGAAGCAGAGAGGCTTGCCAGGGGTAAGAACAAAGTTGTTGAGGGGGAATCTTCAGGGAGTAAAGAGAAAGAGCCGATAACCAAAGATGTGGACGAATTCATGAGGTTAATTCGCAAAAGTGATTACAAGATTGTAGATCACCTGCAGCAGACCCCGTCAAAGATCTCCATATTATCGCTGCTGCTGTGTTCTGAGGCGCATAGAAATGCCCTGTTGAAGGTACTGGAGACATCTTTCGTGCCGCAAGAGATTTCAGTTAATCAGCTGGAGGGAGTTATGGCATATGTCAACGCTGGGCATGGTATGGGATTCACGGATTTTGACTTAATGCCTCGAGGGCGTGATCATAATAATGCTTTGCACATCTCTATCGAATGCCGGGGCACTGTTTTATCCCATGTGCTGGTAGACACTGGGTCCTCGTTGAATGTGTTACCAAAGAAAGCCCTGTTGAAATTAGATACCCGTGGGTTGTTGTGCACCCCTAGTGATTTGGTAGTAAGGGCCTTCGACGGCACCAGGAGGTCAGTATTCGGGTCAATAACGTTACCCATTCAGGTAGGTCCGGAGGTGTTTGATACAGTGTTTTACATCATGGATATTCAGCCTGCGTATAGCTGTTTGATCGGGAGACCTTGGATTCATGCCGCTGGGGCAGTGACTTCTACGCTCCATCAAAAGCTGAAATATATGATTGAGGGGAGTATTGTGACGGTGTGTGGCGAAGAGGATATCTTAGTCAGTCACTTGTCTTCTTTCAAGTATGTGGAGGTAGATGGAGAGATTCATGAAACGCTGTGTCAGGCGTTCGAAGGAGTGAAGGGTAAAGAAGAAGCTCCAGTGACGAGTGAAGGGCAAGAGGTGGCAGTCTCCTCATATAAATAAGCCAAGGCGCTGGTACAAGCAGGAGAGACTCAGAAGTGGGGTCAGGTTCTGGACATCCCAGTGAAGCAGGACAAGTATGGCTTGGGGTACCGCCCATCTTCCTTGCAGAGTGCGCCTAAGTACAAGGGACCGGTCATGTTCACGCCCGGAGGAGTTAGCTTCGAAAGAATCAGTGCCGTGTCTGATACGGAGGAAGCGGATAGCGATTGTGACATGGACTCATGGATTCGACCCAGCACGCCAGGGCAAAGCCTATGCAACTGGTCCATCCAGAACGTCATCCAAGTCACCAAACAGTAATGCATTGTTTTTTCAATCATTTGTATGATCACATGCCTTGCCCGGGCATCGATGATCTTGTCTTAGGGCCTAACTGTTTACCTGTATGTTTGCATGATTAATAAATGACGGCGTTTTTTACATTCAAATGTTGTGATCCTTTTCTTTCTGTTTATTTTATTTTTTCAATAAAATGGCAGCGCGGTTATGCATTTTGCTTGTACATCATTTTGAAGCACTTAACCGTTTCCCTCGCAGGATTCATGAATTTTCAGATGACACCGACCAAAAACTTCCTATGACTCGTTTAGACTTCGAGCATCCGATCTTCCAAGCCGAGGAGGATATTGTGGAGGATAGTGACTTACCAGAAGAGCTCAGTCGGTTATTGAAGCAAGAGGAGAGAGTCATTCTGCCTCATCAGGAAGAGATTGATATTGTCAACTTGGGGTCTGAAGAATGCGTCAGGAATATCCGTATAGGGGCCGCGTTGCAAGAGGAAATCAAGCAAGAGCTTATCGAGATGCTGCGTGAATACAGTGATATATTTGCTTGGTCCTACGAGGACATGCCGGGTTTGGACACTGACATGGTTGTTCATCGTCTGCCGTTGAAGGAAGATTGCCCGCCCGTGAAGCAGAAACTCAGAAGGACTCGTCCTGACATGGCTGTAAAGATAAAGGAAGAAGTGCAGAAGCAATGGGATGCTGGGTTCCTGGCGGTTACCACTTATCCCACTTGGGTCGCTAATATCGTGCTTGTGCCAAAGAAAGATGGCAAGGTTCGAATGTGCGTTGATTATAGGGATCTAAACAAGGCGAGCCCGAAAGATGACTTCCCGCTGCCGCATATTGACGTGTTAGTTGACAACACGGCTCAGTTCTCAGTGTTTTCCTTCATGGATGGCTTTTCGGGGTACAACCAGATCAAAATGGCTCCTGAGGATATGGAAAAAACGACCTTTATTACCCCGTGGGGAACCTTCTGTTACAAGGTGATGCCCTTTGGTTTGAAAAATGCTGGGGCAACGTATCAGCGGGCTATGACAACGCTTTTTCACGACATGATGCACAGAGAGATTGAGGTGTATGTCGATGACATGATTGCCAAATCTCAAACAGAGGAAGAACACCTGGTTAATCTGTTGAAGTTGTTCAAGAGGCTGAGGAAGTTCAGACTGAGGCTGAATCCTAATAAATGTACCTTCGGAGTGAGATCCGGGAAGCTACTAGGGTTCGTTGTGAGCAAGAAAGGAATCGAGGTCGATCCCGCAAAAATAAAAGCAATACAAGAAATGCCAGCACCGAGAACAGAAAAAGAAGTTTGTGGATTCTTAGGGAGGTTGAATTACATTGCTAGGTTCATCTCTCACCTAACGACCACGTGTGAACCATTATTCAAGCTGTTAAAGAAAGATCAAGCGGTGGTCTGGAATGACAATTGCCAAAAGGCATTTGAAAAGATAAAAGAATACTTGCAGGAACCTCCAGTGTTGATACCCCCAGTAGCGGGACGACCACTGATTATGTATCTGACGGTTCTTGAGAACAGTATGGGTTGTGTTCTCGGTCAACATGACGAGACAGGGCGGAAAGAGCATGCAATTTACTACTTGAGTAAAAAGTTCACAGATTGTGAATCTCGATACTCTATGCTCGAAAAGACGTGTTGTGCATTGGCGTGGGCTGCCAAACGTCTAAGACAGTACATGCTGAACCACACGACCATGCTGATATCGAAGATGGATCCGATCAAATATGTGTTTAAAAAGCAAGCGCTCTCTGGAAGGATTGCTAGATGGCAAATGGTATTGACAGAATACGATATCCAGTATGTTTCCCAGAAGGCCATTAAGGGAAGTGTTCTGTCCGAATATCTCGCCGAACAGCCGATTGAGGATTATCAGCCTATGAAGTTTGAGTTTCCTGATGAGGACATAATGTACTTGAAGGCTAAAGATTGTGATGAGCCGTTGCCTGGTGAGGGTCCTGAGCGGAGTTCCTAGTGGCAAATGATTTTTGATGGGGCTGTCAATTCGTACGGTAGCGGGATCGGAGCAGTCATTACAACTCCCCACGGGTCGCACATCCCGTTCACAGCCAGATTGACTTTTTCAGTGACGAATAATGAAGCCGAGTACGAAGCTTGCATTATGGGGTTGGAGGAGGCTATCGATATGAGGATTAAGAATCTGGATGTATATGGGGATTCAGCTTTGGTTGTGAATCAGATTAAGGGAGAGTGGGAGACGCGCCAACCAAATCTGATACCGTACATGAATTATGCGAGAAGATTGCTACCTTTCTTTGATAGGGTGGAGTTCCATCATGTACCTCGGGCGGAGAATCAAATGGCAGACGCCCTTGCAACATTATCCTCGATGTATAAAGTCAACCGCTGGAATGAGGCTCCCAGCATTGTCATCTCTCGCCTTGATAGGCCGGCCTTTGTGTTTGCAATTGATGAAGCATCTGACGGTAAACCGTGGTATTTCGACATACAGAATTTCCTGAAGAATAAGGAGTATCCGACTGGGGCATCCGGTTGTGATCAGAAGACTCTAAGGAGATTAGCAAGCAACTTCTATCTGAATCCCGATGGCGTTTTGTATAGAAGGAACCACGATTTGGTACTCCTCCGGTGTGTAGACGAGAAGGAAGCCAACTTGCTCATGGAAGAGGTCCATGAAGGAACTTTTGGCACACATGCTGTTGGGCATGCTATGACTCGAAAGTTGTTGCGAGCAGGGTATTACTGGTTGACGATGGAAACTGACTGTTTCAAATTTGCCAAGCGGTGTCACAAGTGCCAGATCTATGCTGATAAGATCCATGTGCCACCCAGTCCACTGAATGTTATGGCATCTCCGTGGCCATTCTCCATGTGGGGAATTGATATGATCGGCAAGATTGAGCCTACTGCTTCTAATGGGCATCGCTTCATTCTGGTCGCGATCGATTACTTCACCAAGTGGGTGGAAGCAGCATCTTACGCCAATGTGACAAAGCAGGTGGTGGCCAGATTTATCAAGAGAGATATAATTTGCAGATACGGTATTCCTGAGCGAATCATTACTGATAATGGTTCGAATCTGAACAACAAGATGATGAGGGATCTGTGTCGGGATTTCAGGATCGAGCATCCTAATTCATCTCCCTACAGACCCAAGATGAATGGCGCTGTTGAAGCGGCCAACAAGAACATAAAGAAAATTGTTCAGAAGATGGTGGTAACGTATAAGGATTGGCATGAGATGTTGCCATTCGCTTTGCACGGTTATCGTACTACAGTGCGTACATCAACCGGGGCAACACCGTTCTCACTAGTATATGGCATGGAGGCTGTCCTGCCATTGGAGGTTGAGATACCATCTTTGAGGGTTTTGCTTGATGTTAAGCTGGACGAGGCAGAATGGGTGAGAAGTAGATTGGATCAGCTGAGCTTGATAGATGAGAAAAGATTGGCATCCATTGCACATGGTAGGTTGTATCAGAGCCGGATGAAGAAAGCGTTCGACAAGAAGATTCGACCTCGAAGCTTTCAGACGGGTGATCTTGTGCTGAAGAAGATTCTCCCACCGCAATCGGATCACAGGGGCAAATGGACTCCCAATTACGAAGGTCCATACGTCGTGAGAAAGGTCTTCTCCGGAGGAGCCTTATTGTTATCCACCATGGATGGTGAAGACTTTTCGTCCCCTGTGAACTCGGACGCAGTTAAAAAATACTTTGCTTAAAGTTGACCCGCTGGACAGTAAAAAAGAGAGTCCAGGCAAAAATGGGGCATCCTGGCGAACCAAAAACAGAATAAAAAGGTTCGGCAAAAGTTAGGGATATAATTGAAAAAAGTGTATGTCGCTTGCGCGAAAATAAGGTGCCGGCATGACAGAAGAGTCGCCACCTTTCGTTATTTATCCCTCGGAGCGGGAAAGGAAACGATCGGAAAAACCTAACGAAAAAGGGTAAGACAAGGTCATCGCAACCATTGTCTGGGTTCGGGAGTCGGTTACGCAAGGGGAAGGTATTAGCACCCCTCACGTCCGTCGTACTCGACGGGATCCTCGCTTGTTTGTTTACTTGGACGGGTTGGTTATAATCTATCTACCTATCAAGGCTGGCTGAAAAAGAAAAGAAAAATGACTCGGCAAAGCGTCGCGCTTTATGCCTACGTATTCCCATCAGAGAATGAGAAATCAGAGTCAACGTAGTTCGGCTAACTACGGGGAAAGGTTCAACTAGGAGGGAGACTATCAAGTCCTACTGTTATCATGCCATGGATTCATCCTATGGTTGAGGTTTGAACAGGGAACTCCTAGATGTTATCATGCATAGGTTTCAACCTAAAAGTCTATCATCAAATCCACGTCAGAAGAAATGAGAGTCCTAAGGGATCATGTCAATGATACAGAAACAGACAAAAACATCAGCTTTAACAGTAAAATGCATGCAATGCAAGTGAGGGAGGAAATGTGTGTGGGGTTTCAGCCTCCACAAGCTCATCTCGACCTCAAGCCAGTCATGAAATAACAGTAATCATACTGAAAACATGCTATCAAGCAATAACAGTAAACTGCAATCATACAGATAAAGGAAATGAAGTGCCAACAGGCAAACAACACACTTGAGAAAGAATCATCTATTCTTTAACCATAATCCTAATCACAGGATCTAAACAAACCTAAGCAAAACTCTCAAGCAGAACCCTAGGCAGGAGAAATCATTCCCAGTCTTCAAGCTTCAGAATAAGCTTACCAAAGAAAGGGAGCTAAGCAAGCAAGCTCATAGTGTCTTCCTCAGGAGAACACTAGGAGGTGTATACTCAGGAATCATACCCTATGTGGCTCAACCACTGTGATCAGTTTACATCCCTCCTCAGGAGAGATTAAACTCACAAGCAGGCTCCAACATCACTGGATATTTAAGAAATCCTATTTAAGCTAGTGGAGCTAAGTGAATAGACCCATAGGACCTTCCTCAGGAAAGTACTAGGAGGCTTCCACTTAGGAGTTGTATCCCATGTGGCTCAACAACATGTGATCAGTTTACATTCCTCCTCAGGAGAAATTAAACTCACAAGTTGGCTCCAACATCATTGGATACTTAAGAAATCCTAGATCAACTAGTGGAACTAAGTGAATAGACCCATAGGACTTTCCTCAGGAAAGTACTAGGAGGCTTCCACTTAGGAGTTGTATCCCATGTGGCTCAACAACAAGTGATCAGTTTACATTCCTCCTCAGGAGAAATTAAACTCACAAGTTGGCTCCAACATCATTGGATACTTAAGAAAGAGGTGAGAAGGAAGGATGAAAGTCATTCATAGTGCCTTCCTCAGGAAAGTACCATGAACTTCCTTCAAACTTCAGGCTCTCAAACCTCACAGACAGGAGATGAGACAAGCTCTGGGTCCCTGCATCCTGATCTACAAGCTTCCCTTCATGATGCTCTCCATCAATATCCTCAAGGCAACACAAGCCCTTCAGCAAATTCCTCAGAAAGATCCCCACAGATGAACAGATAACCCACTGAACAAACCAAATCATCAGGCAACTTCAGACAACCTAAAAATACTAAACTAATGGGGAAAAAATTTAACAAATATTCATAAGGGTCCTCAACACCTACTCATGACATCTACAAAGGTTTCTACCTAAAAATCAAGATAAAACTCAATCAAAGAAAGGAATCATCACCTATGCACAATTCTAAACCCTAATTAAACTATCCTAAGTCAACCCTAATTAAACTAATCAAAATTAATTCTAAAAAATCTAGAAAAAATCCTATGGGGTAGTATGACTCATCATCTGATTGCACCAAAAAGAATGGGTAAAAAAGATTAATGGAAAGTACTAAAACAATTCCTACAAAATCAAATATCAAAATGAAACAATTAAAAAGCTATTTAATTGGAAAATCTAATAAAAATATTAAACCTAAAAATAAAATCTCAATTTTATTTTTATAATTTTCTACTCATTTTAATCTACTCATAGAAAAAAGAAGAAATTAAAAATCATTTTTATACTATTTTTAATGAATTTTTCAAGACAGAAAAAATATAAGAAGAAAAATAAAACAATTTAATTGAATTAAAGGGGTGGGGGTGCAACAAGTAAACGCGCCAGTTAAAAAAAATAGTGGGCCAGAAATAAAGGGGGGTGGGAATAGAAGACTGGGCCCAGCGCCCTCTAAATGAAACGCAGCGTTTCAACTTATTTGAACTTTCCCTCTCACTCTCAGATGCAACCACAGCCACACGATTGGGATAAAATGTCAACTCTGGGACTTGATCCAACGGCCTCCCCTTCGTCTTCTCCAAACGACTTAGGGTTTTCAGAACCCCCATCCCCATGCGCAAACCTTCGAGCTCTCCTATCTCTCTCCACACGCCACGGCTGGACTCGATTCCAACATGAAAAACGATCTACTAAATGCCTAGATTACAACCATACGTTCACTTTTTCTTAACTCCTCGTGGATAATCCAAACAGAGCCCTTGAATATCTTGGTACAAACACGGTTCACAAACTTAACCTGATACCAATCCTCACTAAACTTCATCATAATGATCCACAGATATTCTTGATGCTATCCTGGTGATTCTAAACCCATTCATGCTAACTAGAACTCATCAAACAGTCAGTTCTTGCAAATTAAAGTTTTAAGGTTCTGCCATGGAACCTCATGGAATGAGCTATAACTTCTAGGACTTAGTCATCTACCCTAACACCATCATTCTATACCTATAAAATGATCTATCTAATCATAAATAAAGAGAAAGAGGGGAGTTCACCAACCTGTCAAGAAGCTATGGTGAGTGATGCTATGGCTCGAACCAAGGCTTGCAAATCCTTCAGGATGATCCTTTGATGATGGTTAGCCTTCTGTTTGCACAATTCTTGAAGAAGAAGACTTGTAATGGAAGAATTCTTGAGTTGCTTCAAGTTGAAGGAATGGCTTCAATGGCTATCTCTTCCTCTCTCTCCTCTGACTTGGCTTCACTTTCACCAACCTCCAACACTCCTTGATGCACTCTTTTTATAACAATCCATGGAAGTCTCTAGATTCATCTAGAATGATGTGGAAGTTTCATGAAAGTTCCATGATATTCCATAATGGTCATCTCATCTCATATGCCATGCCTTGTTATTTTGGTCTCAAATTCTCCTTACATGAGTTATTGAATGAGGATAAGTGAAAAACAAGTGCATTTGTTGCTTATGTAGGGTTTTTTAACATTGCCTTCTTTTTCAAGTAACTAATTTCCAAAGGAAGCTCATTTTTTAAGCCTCAAATGAAAATTCTACTTAAACCAATCTTCTCAAAATGTTTTTTCCAATCAAAATGATATATTGGATGACCTATTTTGGATTTGTAGATCTTCCAAAACACTTTTCAATTTCAACTTTTCAAAGTTATAAGTCATTTTTAGTTCATTTTTGACCAATCATGGAATCTTGTGCTATGAGCCTTTTCAACAATTTGTGACCTTCTTTCTAGACTTAAAATCACATTTTGAGCAACTTTCATGTTTTGAGTTTTTCCATTTGAGGCTTGGAAATAGGAGTTTTAGGCATTGGATAAAATGACCTATAACTGACAAATGACCAAAATACCCTTGCCTTGTTCAAACCATAAGTTGAGTTCCACAAATCCAATCAAAGACTTCTACCACTCAAATTAAAGCTAAGAAGATCCTCTTCAACATTCATGTTGACCAAGAAACCATAGGAGTCCTCCCACTAGGGCAAAAGTTGTCTGCAAGTTGGGTGACTTTCAAGGACCCAGATTCACACACCTCTGCTGACCTGTAATTTGTCAAAACCATAACTTGAGCTCTGTAATTCCTATCAAGGACTTCCACCACTCAAATTAAAGCTAAGAACAAGCTCTACAACATTCATGTTGTGGGGAAGATGAGATATCAATCACATCTAGGGCTAAAACTGCCTGGAAGATAGGGATCAAATTAGGGTTTTTCCACTGACAATCCTCAGAAACCCTAACTCAAAACTTCTCAAACCCTTCAATCATGATGAGTTGGTCTAGGAATCATCTTTATATAATCTCTATGCATCATTCCATGATCTCATGGCCCTTGGATTAAGTCTCAACCTTCTCCAAATCATCAGTTGACCTAGGGTTGACCCAGTCAAAACCCTAATTCTACCATTCATGGTTGAATCTTCTGAACTCTTACACAATGACCTCTCTGGGCTTCATGATGGCTATCAAGACATCTCATAGGCTTTCTAAAAACATCAAGTTCATTCTCAAAGTCTCAGAATCATCTGAGGGGCACCCACAACTCTCAAGCTATGAAGCACACAACCCTGGTTTCAATCCACTTCCTCTGAGGATCTCTTGAACTTTCTGATGAAGGTATCCACTTTCAAACACTCAATGAATAAATAATTGTTGGTCAAATTTTGGGGTGCAACAGCTGCCCCTATTCAAACGGCTTGAACCTGACTGGGTGAGAAGCGAACGGCTCTCAACCAATCAAGGTACGAGACGGTTGAATATCGGTAAACCCGAAAATTTGCCAACTGCACGAGCACACGGTACTCTGCGGGGAACAAATCTTCGAATATTGCAACACTAGCTGCTCGGCCACTAGGTGGAGAGATACTGATCTGACATCGCCGCCAGTTATTCTCGTTAACTTCTTCTAATATTGCCTTCAGACAACCTCATCACCCAACATCGTCGCTGGAAGACTAAACCACATATCGCTGTCGAACAATCAAAATACCCCGCATCGCCACTGGAGAACTTACAACACTGAACAACTCTGACCTGAGGTTCACCTCTGGTAAATGGAACTTGCGTATTTGAAGCTACTCCGCTGGGAATGAGAGACTTAACCGAGCACACTCTGATCTGGGGTTCACCCTCAGAACCATGACGAACATCGGAATACTGCTGCACACTGCCCGCTGTAGAACTTCAATATTAAAGATATATGAAACCCTGGCCCCTGGCCACTTCCAGCTTCAGCTAGACAAGATCTTCAAGTACTTATGAAGATAGATGAAACCCTGGCCCCTGGCCACTTCCAGCTTCAGCTAGAAAAGATCTTCAAGTACTTCTGAAGATAAGCATCCTTGGCCTCCAAGGATGGCAACTCTGCAGGAGGTATCCTTCGACTTCAGTCTGAAGAAAGTGATTCTTGCCCTTCAAGGATACAAGGATCTGCCTTCAGGCAACTCCACCTCTGCTATAGAGCATCCGAGACTTCAGTCAGGGGTATACTTCGGCCTTCAGCCCGAATAATGAATCCTAGGTCCTTCACGACCTTGGGGGATAACCTTGCCTTCAGGCACCTTTGCTTCAGCATAAGAAATCTGTGACTTCAGTCAAAGAAATGGTATCCTGAGCCATTCACGACTCTACGGGGATTAAACACTTTGCCTTCAGGCAAAACTCCGCTTCAGCTGGAGAAACATTTTCGACTTCAGTCAGAAGAAACACTATTCACTTGATCGCAATCAATCATCTCCTCAGGACAACTGACTTGGTCTTCAGACTCACACGAATCACTCTGTTGTATCTACAACCCTGGAACCTTGTCTTCAGCCACCCGTTGATTCATCAACACGGAAATCTGAACTCACAGGAACTTTCTGATATCGCCTTCAGGCGCTTACGAGATCCATCTTCAGATTAGACATCATTGTTGGAGCAGACATATCATGCTGCTCAGGGCTTCAAGAATCATCTTGACCAAACAGATCCATCGGGCATCTTCAAGAATCGTCCTGAACTAATAACCTTTCTGGAGCAAACATTCTGTTGGGAATTCCAGGAATCTTCCTAGGCAACTCCTGCTGGAGGCGCTATTGGGGAACTCAAGTATCATACTAGGCGAACCACTCGGGAAGCTGTATTGAGGTCTTAAGAATCGTCTTAAGCAAATGACCCTGCTGAGGGGTTTGAGAATCATCTCGAACCGAAGTCTTTGCTGGGGATCTCAAAAATCATCTTGAGCGAGCGACTGCGGGGATCACCGGGGTCTTCAGAATCATCTAAGAAAATGACCTTGCTGGGGAGAACTTCAAGAATCGTCCTGAGCAACCGGTCTTTCGGTAGTACATCTGTACAATAAGAATGACAATGGCCTTAGGTCATGCTTATGATGCGTATGCTTCAGCGCTACGCCCCACACGGCGGGAATGATATGTATTTATGCTAAGTGTCATGCAATCATGCACAATGCTATGCAGTGTTGAATGCTATGCAGTCATGCACAATGATACGATCCCGTCAGCAAAATAAATGCCGAAGGGGGAAATCCTCCTGTCAAGGAGAAAGGACCACTCAGGTAGAGGACTCATCCTGCTGAGGAGAATGTAAACACGCCAACATCAATTAGGCTCTGTCTAGGGAATCAATCTTCCGCGAACTGCTGCAGGGGAACAACTTCAGCTGACTGCTGCAGGGGACGAAGCTCTACGAGAACTTGGATCTGCTGATATCAATCGCTAGAATGAACTGCGTGGCCATCTCGGCTACTCTTCTGGGGATAACCATTCCGTGGGGAACCAACTTCAGCTGTTCAACACTCCACTGGGGAAAAACCAATCATGATCTGACCCACTTCCAAGGATTCGGATCCCTTGGACATCTGCAGACTCGGCTGAGGAGGGAGAAATCATTCTGCTTTACTGGATAGAGTACGACTCTGGGGAAATACAGCATCGGCTGCTCCATGCTCTGCTGGGGAGAATTAATCATGATCTGATCAACCTCCAAGGATTCTGCTTTTCTGCGGACTCAGCCGGGGAGAGAAATCATTCTACTTCACTGAAGAGTACGACCCTGATGGGGAATTTCTATTCCGCTGGGGAAGAAAGGATCACCTGACTTCGGGGGAGAGTACAACTCTGCCGGGGAATACAACATTAGCTATTCCAACACTCTACTGGGGAAGAAGGAATCGTCCGTCTTCAGGAGAGAGCCTGATTCTGGTGAGGAATCTCAATTCCACTGGAGACTTCAGTCTGGCACTATCAGTTACTGCATACTTCGGCATACGACTAGCTTCCTGCGAAACCTGCACTTGTGACCCGGTGCGGGGGAAAATCCTGCTTCAGCGACTTTACTGGGGAAACACGAGCTTCAGCTCCCGAACACTTCTATGAACTCTGCACTTGTGACCCGGTGCTGGGGAAAGACGAGCTACGGTACTCAATCATTCTTCGGCGCTTAACTCAGCTGATGAGGTGACGTTCCTTCAGGATGCGTCTGCTTGGGGGAAGAGAATCATCTCTACCTGGGGAAGACATATCAATGCTCACTATCTGATTCTGATTCCGCGGAGGAGAGATCACTGAACTCTGCTGAAAAAGGAGGACTCATCCTACTTCGGGGATACGCACGACACATCTTCTGACGGGTGCTATACCTGCAACGACACAAACAAACAGACAAGATACCCTCCTCAAAGGGGCCTATCAGGGTTATTATCTCGCGACAACGTTCAATTAATTAATTGTTTCAACAATCAATGGGCTTGGGCCCGCAGGTTTATGTATGCGCATTTTATCAAAAAAACACATCGGCGTTATCATTCGCAAACAAAACAGATAAATGCAAAACAGACAAGTAGAATTGCTGAATAATGTGCATTTTATTGATGGTGAACCCCTGAATGGGCAAAAATGTTTTACAACAGAGGCAAGCTCCTGAAATGAGGAAGCCGCGCAAAAAAGAAAACATAAATATACATCAGTATATACAAATGTCGGCAATCGAGGCGTAGACGAACACCATGAGTTGATCCCTCTAAGACCCACTCGACTTCGATACTTCTCCGATGCTTCAGCTTTGGAAGAGATTGATTCAGATAAACGGCCCTCAGGTCTTCCGAACCACTAAACAATGAAAGTCCATACGCGGAACGCAGTCATTTGCTTATTTAAATCCCTAACTTTTGCGTGAACCGCCCTTTCGGGTTTTCAGTTCACCGGGATACCCTTTTTTGCCGAAGCCGCCCAGTGTAGGTTTTCGACTTCGCGGGTGTACATCTTTTCAATATATCCCTAATTTTTGCCCGAACCTTTTATTCTGTTTTTGGTTCGCCGGGATGCCCCTTTTTTGCCTGGACTCTCTTTTTTTTGTCCAGCGGGTCGCTTTCAAGCAAAGTATTTTTTTACTGCGTCCGCGTTCACCGGGGATGCAAAATCTTCACCATCCATCGTGGATAACAGCAAAGCTCCTCCCGAGAAGACCTTGCTGACGACATACGGCCCTTCGTAATTCGGAGTCCACTTGCCCCGGTGATCTGAGTGTGGCGGAAGAATCTTCTTCAGGACGAGATCACCCGTCTGAAAGCTTCGAGGACGCACCTTCTTATCATAAGCTTTCTTCATTCGGCTTTGGTACAGGCGACCAAATGCAATCGATGCTAGCCTCTTCTCGTCCATCAGGCTGAGCTGGTTCAGGCGATTCGTCACCCATTCTGCCTCATCAAGCTTCACATCAACCAAAACTCGCAAAGAGGGAATCTCCACTTCTAGCGGTAGGACAGCTTCCATACCGTACACCAAGGAGAAAGGAGTTGCCCCGGTCGACGTACGCACCATGGTACGATAACCGTGCAAGGCAAACGGCAGCATCTCGTGCCAATCTTTATACGTCACAACCATCTTCTGAACAATCTTCTTGATGTTCTTGTTGGCCGCCTCAACAGCGCCATTCATCTTTGGCCGATAAGGAGATGAGTTGTGGTGTTCAATCTTGAAGCTCTGGCACAGCTCCTTCATCATCTTGTTATTCAAATTCGAACCATTATCAGTAATGATCCGCTCGGGAATTCCATAGCGACAGATGATGTCCCTCTTAATGAATTTAGCAACCACCTGCTTGGTCACATTAGCGTACGAGGCTGCCTCCACCCACTTGGTGAAGTAGTCGATAGCTACCAGAATAAAACGATGACCATTGGATGCGGTGGGCTCGATCTTGCCTATCATGTCAATGCCCCACATGGAGAACGGCCAAGGGGAGGACATGACATTCAAGGGGCACGGCGGCACATGAACTCTATCAGCATAAATCTGGCATTTATGACATTTCCTCGCGAATCTGAAGCAATCCGACTCCATAGTCAACCAGTAATATCCTGCTCTCAGGATCTTCCTCGTCATGGCATGCCCGCCGGCGTGCGTACCAAATGTGCCCTCATGGACTTCCTCCATGAGCATACTGGCCTCTTTCTCATCTACACATCTGAGTAGCACGAGATCGTGGTTTCTTCTATACAGCACTCCATCAGGGTTGAGATAAAAGTTTCCAGATAGCCTCCTCAGAGTCTTCTTATCCTGGGTTGACGCACCCGCGGGATACTCCTTAGTCATAAGGAAGGTCTGAATATCGTGGAACCATGGCTTGCCGTCAGTGGCATCCTCGATTGCGAACACATATGCTGGTCTGTCAAGACGCGAAAGAACAATGCTTGGAGCCTCATTCCAAAGATTGACCTTATACATAGAAGCCAACGTGGCTAAAGCATCAGCCATTTGATTTTCAGCCCGTGGTACATGATGAAGTTCTACTCGGTCGAAGAACGGAAGCAGCCTTCTGGCGTAATTCATGTACGGCACTAGATTCGGTTGACGAGTTTCCCACTCCCCTTTGATCTGATTGATTACAAGCGCTGAGTCACCATATATGTCTAGATTCTTGATTCTCAAATCAATTGCCTCTTCTAGACCCATAATACACGCTTCATACTCGGCTTCGTTGTTGGTAACTGGAAACGTCAGTCTCGCAGTAAACGGGATGTGGGATCCGTGAGGAGTCGTGATGATAGCCCCGATACCACTTCCATAGGAATTGACTGCTCCGTCGAATATCAACTTCCACTGAGACTTCCTATCCGGCCCCTCGTCGGGCAATGGCTCTTCGCAATCCTTTGCTTTGAGAAACATAATGTCCTCATCAGGGAACTCGAACTTCATCGGCTGATAGTCTTCGATTGGCTGTTCGGCAAGGTAATCAGACAATACGCTCCCTTTGATGGCTTTCTGAGAGACGTACTGAATATCATATTCTGTTAACACCATTTGCCATCTGGCAATCCTACCCGAAAGAGCCTGCTTCTCGAAGACGTACTTGATCGGATCCATCTTCGAAATCAGCATAGTGGTGTGATTGAGCATATACTGTCGTAGACGTTTGGCAGCCCAAGCTAGTGCACAACACGTCTTCTCCAGCATCGAGTATCGAGATTCACACTCAGTGAACTTTTTACTCAAATAATAAATGGCATGCTCCTTTCTGCCCGTCTCGTCGTGCTGACCGAGAACACACCCCATACTATTCTCAAGAACTGTCAAGTACATGATTAATGGCCGTCCAGCCACTGGGGGTATCAAGATCGGAGGTTCTTGAAGATACTGCTTTATCTTATCGAATGCCTTCTGGCAGTCTTCATTCCAAGTAATCGCCTGATTTTTCTTTAACAACTTGAACATCGGTTCACAAGTGGCCGTGAGCTGGGAGATAAACCTCGCAATGTAGTTTATTCGGCCCAAGAAACCACGAACTTCTTTTTCTGTTCTCGGCGCTGGCATTTCTTGGATAGCTTTTATTTTTGCAGGATCAACTTCGATACCTCGTTCACTAACGATAAACCCCAATAACTTTCCGGATCGCACTCCGAAAGTGCACTTGTTAGGATTCAGCCTCAGCCTGAACTTCCTAAGCCTTTCAAACAGCTTCAGCAAATTGACCAGATGCTCATCCTCCGTTTGGGACTTTGCAATCATGTCATCAACATAGACCTCGATCTCATGATGAATCATATCATGAAACAAAGTTACCATTGCTCGCTGGTAAGTGGCCCCTGCGTTCTTCAGACCGAAGGGCATTACCTTGTAGCAAAACGTGCCCCAGGGGGTAATAAACGTTGTTTTCTCCATGTCCTCCGGCGCCATCTTAATCTGATTGTAACCGGAGAAGCCATCCATGAACGAAAACACGGAAAACTGGGCTGTATTGTCGACCAACACATCGATATGAGGCAACGGGAAATCATCCTTAGGGCTCGCCCTATTCAAATCCCGATAATCGACGCACATGCGTACCTTACCGTCCTTCTTCGGTACTGGCACTATGTTGGCGACCCACGGAGGGTAGGTGGTGACGGCTAGAAATCCTGCGTCCAACTGCTTCTGGACCTCTTCTTTGATCTTCACAGCCATGTCTGGTCTCGTCCTTCTAAGCTTCTGCTTGACTGGAGGGCAATCCTCTCGCAACGGCAAGCGATGAACCACGATATCTGTGTCAAGTCCGGGCATATCCTCATACGACCAAGCAAAGACGTCACTATACTCTCGAAGCATCTCGACCAGTCTATGCTTGACATCATTCTGCAGCGCAGCCCCAACTCTGACATTCCTGATAAGCTCCTCAGAACCCAGATTTACGATCTCAATCTCCTCTTCATGAGGCAGAATAACCTTCTCCTCTTGTTTCAACAAGCGGGCCAACTCTTCCGGAAGGTCTTCATCTTCATCAATCTCATCCTCGGCTTGATAGATCGGGCAATCAAAGTCGTAGTGAGCCGTAGAGGGTCCAGAGTCGATGTCGTCTGTTACGTGGATCCTGCAATAACAAGGGTTAAGTTTAAAGCAGGAATATGCAGGTTAGCACGAACCTCGTTGCCATTTTGCTGTTTTTCAAAACAAACATAAAATATGAATAACAGAGAACACAATATTTGATTACGAAGAAAACGCCTTTTTATTTATTGATAAAATGTATACACATAATCCAACAAGGCCCTGACAGTAAAACCACTATGCCCCGGGCAGGACATAGGGTTGTACAAAAGATTGTAAAAAGCAAATCATTACTCTTCACTTGTCAGCTCGATAATCTCCTTGATGGTCCAGTTGTGAAGGCGCTCGCCTGGCTTGCTCGGTTGAATCCAGGCATCGAGATCACAGTCACTGTCCCCGCTGTCCTCTGACGCTGCGTTGACACTTTCGAATATTACTCCTCCCTTAGTGAATAGGATCGGCCCCTTTCCACGAGATGAGCTACCAGAAGAAGTTGAAGCTTCAGCTTCCGGAGAATATCCCAATCCAAACTTATCCTGTTTGAATGGTATATCCAAGACATGCCCCCATCCTGGGGTAGAACCAGCTTCGACAACGGCTCTAGCTTCCTTAAACGAAGAGAGGTTCACCTCTTGCTTCTCTGCAACAATGGGAGCTACTTCCTTCACCTTGACGGTCTCAAACGCCTGGCAAAGAGTCTCATGGATCTCGCCATCCATTTCGACATACTTGAAGGATGACAGGTGGCTTACCATGATGTCCTCCGCTCCGCAAACTGTCACTATGCTGCCCCCAACAGCATATTTAAGTTTCTGATGCAACGTAGACGTTACGGCACCAGCGGAATGAATCCACGGCCGACCTAAGAGGCAACTGTAGGCGGGCATGATATCCATAATATAGAACACTGCATTAAACGTCTCTGGACCGACTTGAATCGGCAGGGTCAATTCTCCAAAGACGTGGCGTTTGGTTCCGTCAAAAGCCTTTACGACCAGATCACTGGGCGTGCACAGCAGTCCCCGGGTATCCAACTTCATTAGTGCTTTCTTCGGAAGCACGTTCAGCGAGGAGCCCGTATCTACTAGGACATGTGACATAATCGTGCCCCTGCACTCTATCGAGATGTGCAAGGCATGGTTGTGGTCTCTTCCCTTGGGCGTCAGCTCCAAATCTGTAAAGCCCAGCCCATTACCAGCGTTGACATGGGCTACTACTTCCTCAAGTTGATTAACGGATATCTCCTGCGGCACGTATGCAGCATTCAATACTTTCAGCAATGCGTTGCGGTGTGCTTCAGAACACAGCAACAGGTTGAGAATTGAGATCTTTGACGGAGTCTGGTGAAGATGATCTACAATCTTGTAGTCACTTTTCCTGATCAGTCGCATGAACTCTTCGGCGTCTTTAACCAACAAGTCTTTTTCTGCCCCTGCAGGAACCTCTTCAACGGCTTTACCTTTGCCCTTATCAGCAGCATCAGCCCTGACTACCTTCTCTGCCGCACCTTCTGCCGGCGCGAACACTCTGCCACTTCTGGTGATACCACTGGCCTCAGCAAGACTCTGCGCAGTCGATCTGGGCGGCTCAATCTCTACCTTCTGGCCATTACAATATACTTCAGCACCGTAATGCCATGGCACGGCATTGGTACTCTCGAACGGGATTGGTCCAGCCCTGGTGATGGTGATAGTAGGAGGACGAGGTGCAGAAATGGTGATAGGGTGGCGAGGAATGGTGATAGTGGCAACCTCGTCAGCCTGCTTCAGCATGACTTCTCCCGACGCATTCTCAACGCTTCGACTAAACTGCAAAATACCCTCGGTCATCAGACTCTGGATACCTTCACTCAACTGCTCACACCCGTCAGGACGTGTAGCACATGCCATACAAAATTCCCCACATCCGGGAAAGAAACCTTTCTTCAGCAGCTTAGCTTTAACAAAAACCAACGGCGTCTTCAACTCTCTGACATCAGTCAGCAGGTCTGAATTCTCTTCAGAGATAATAGCATTTACTCCGCCCCCCCTGTGATGAGGCATCGGATTCTTGGTGACGTTGGGCACGTTGTCAGAAAAATTTATTATCTTGGCGTCAATCATGTCCTGGACCTTATGCTTAAAAGCTTTGCAGTTCTCAACTGTATGGCCAGGTGCCCCAGAATGAAATTCACATGTAGCATTAGCATCGTACCCGGGTGGTGGTGCCCCTGTCAAGGGAGCTAGCGTCCTTTTCTGAACCAGTTGGAGCTGAAGCAACGTCTGCAGAAGCTGGGCATACGACATAGGAGGAGTTTCCAAATGACGGTTTGCCAGGGGACCCCGATGCTGATATTTCTTATATCCCGGATTATTCTGTTGCTGAGGCTGCTGCTGCGGCTGAGGGGGAGCAACTGGGATGTTTATGCTAGCGATCTGAGACTGAGGGCCCTTGCCCTTTCTCCTAGCATTAGAGACAGCACTGGCATCGCCCTCCCGACGCTTGCCAGTATAAGGTTTCTTGCTGGCTCCTCCGGATGAGGATGATTCGCCTTGAATCTTGCCGATCTTTATACCATTTTCAACATGCTCGCCCAAAGTGATGAGGGCCGAGAATGTCCCGGACATGCCACTAACCAACTTCTCATAATAGACTCCGGGAAGAGTAGCCACGAACATCTGTACCAACTCACGCTCAACCATCGGCGGTTGAACCCGAGCAGCCAATTCACGCCACCGCTGGGCGTACTCTTTGAAGCTTTCATTGCTCCGCTGCGAGAGATTCTGAAGCTGAACTCGGTTGGGAGCCAAGTCGCTATTATACTGATAGTGGAGAACAAATGCTTCAGCGAGATCTTTCCACGTTCGCACAGCAGCGGGTTCCAAACCCATATACCATTCAAGCGATGGGCCAGAAAGACTATCCTGAAAGAAGTGCATCAGCAACTTCTCATCATCAGAGTAAGCAGACATCTTTCTGTAATACGATCGGAGATGAACACGGGGACAAGTAGTGCCTCTATACTTCTCAAAGATAGGCACCTTAAACTTGTGAGGTACTTTAAAGTCAGCAATCAGCCCAAGTTTGGACATGTCAACGCCCAATGTATTCTGATTTTCTATATCTCTCATTTTATCTTCCAGTGCCTTGAACCTGAGTCTAGCTTCAGCAGTTAACTCAGCCTCTACACCTCTCTGAGAGAAAATGTCGTCCTGATGGTCCTCCAGCCACGGTTGAGGCACCACCATATTTCCTGCACCAACATTAACATTGGCTCCCAAACCACCATTGACGGCGCCCGCCGCGTTAAGTCCGAGATTATTCATAAGATTGCCGTTAGCACTACCGTTGCCCCCGGCAGCAGGAACAACGTTCTGAGGAGTATCCACTTGAGGAGGAGGAGTGGGTACGGCCCCGCCGTGAAGAATTCCATTGCTGTCAACCCTGGAGATGAGAGGTTGAACCAAAGTACGAAGTTGCTCTTGCCCGTTCGCAACTACTTGCATCAACTCCATAAAACGATCCATCCTTTCACGAAGCTCCTGAACATCTGATTGTACTTGGTCCATGATTCTCGTTTGATTGGCGCGAGTCGAGTAACGGTGGATGAATCTTTGATCAATCCTGGAGATTGAAAGCAGCTCGGAACCTGAGTACCTGAAAAACCTGTCAAGATTAAAGGTTAGGAAAAGCAACAGAATGTATGTCATGCAAGAATGCTTCATGCAAATGCATGCGTGTGTCTGTGTGCTTGAGAGATTTCCCCGGTCCTGGCATCTGCTGATAATAATAAGGAGAAGAATCTAGGCCCAATCATGGAGACAGCAACCTCACAGACACACGCTAATGGAATGATTATGCAAGCTAATGCAAAATGCAGGCATGCAACAATATATCCAAGGCTGCTGTGGAGATTCGATGTCAACAGTCACTGCTGAGAAGGAAACCCCGGTGTAAACCCACTGATCTGATCTGTTGTGAATAACCATCTGGTAGGATCGAGATCAAAATTCTGCTCTGACAAGAACGAAGGCCTGATGATGAAAACCCTGGATGCAAGATCAAGGAATATCTGTTGGAGAAGTCTTCAGACCCCAAATCACGAATCTGCCCTCTCAAGAACAAATACACAGCTGCTGATGAGATCTTCAAACCTCACTCAAAACCTGCCCTATCAAGAACAAAATAACAACTGCTGACGAGATCCTCAGACCTCACTCAAAAATCTGCTTCATCCAGAACAAATAACAACCGCTGATGAGATCTTCAGACCTCATTCAAAAATCTGCTCCATCCAGAACAAACCTCTGATAACGATACTCTGATCGGAACCTGCTCTATCAAGAACAAACAAACACCTGATGATAAGATCCTCTGATCAAACCCTTGCTCTATCAAGAACATATCTGCAACTGAGAACCCAACATAACTGATTCGCTGTCAAGGAAACCAGGTGGTCTGGAGGTCAAAGTTTCCTGCAATATCCCAACCCACTCACAGGTATGATGGACCTAATCCACGGACAAAGGTACGGCATCCTATGCGGTCGTCAGCGTCACAGACATTCATGAGTGACAATACGATTCCCAGAAGGAGTGGCATCGTCAAGTCATGAAGAGGCCTCTCTTAGCTGACTTCCAAATGATCGGTCCCCAGAGTCGACAATCCTCACGTCTGGACTCCCCTCAGATCCTCAGGACCGGAAAGGAGCACCTCTGCAAGAATCTCGTCTGAGCGCAGATTTTCGTAGGGAACTGTGCCTGTTCAACAGACAGGTTCGTCTACTACTTCTCCACAACTATATCTAGGTGTGTACTCAAAGCCCAGGTCCGGCTTTTCACTCACAGTAACATCCCTCTCCCACAGCAGCACAGATAATCATATCAACTGGAAATAAAATGCGGGAAATAAAATGCGGGAAGTAAAGTGCGGGAAGTAAAGTGCGGGAAGTAAAAATGCGATAAATAAACGCAACCCAACAAGCAAACACACAAACGATAGGATTGACTCGCGTAGGGGATGGGAAACGGTCCCAGCATAAGGGATAGGAAAAGTCCCTAGATGCTTGCGTCCCCAGCAGAGTCGCCAGCTGTCGCTTGCGCGAAAATAAGGTGCCGGCATGACAGAAGAGTCGCCACCTTTCGTTATTTATCCCTCGGAGCGGGAAAGGAAACGATCGGAAAAACCTAACGAAAAAGGGTAAGACAAGGTCATCGCAACCATTGTCTGGGTTCGGGAGTCGGTTACGCAAGGGGAAGGTATTAGCACCCCTCACGTCCGTCGTACTCGACGGGATCCTCGCTTGTTTGTTTACTTGGACGGGTTGGTTATAATCTATCTACCTATCAAGGCTGGCTGAAAAAGAAAAGAAAAATGACTCGGCAAAGCGTCGCGCTTTATGCCTACGTATTCCCATCAGAGAATGAGAAATCAGAGTCAACGTAGTTCGGCTAACTACGGGGAAAGGTTCAACTAGGAGGGAGACTATCAGGTCCTACTGTTATCATGCCATGGATTCATCCTATGGTTGAGGTTTGAACAGGGAACTCCTAGATGTTATCATGCATAGGTTTCAACCTAAAAGTCTATCATCAAATCCACGTCAGAAGAAATGAGAGTCCTAAGGGATCATGTCAATGATACAGAAACAGACAAAAACATCAGCTTTAACAGTAAAATGCATGCAATGCAAGTGAGGGAGGAAATGTGTGTGGGGTTTCAGCCTCCACAAGCTCATCTCGACCTCAAGCCAGTCATGAAATAACAGTAATCATACTGAAAACATGCTATCAAGCAATAACAGTAAACTGCAATCATACAGATAAAGGAAATGAAGTGCCAACAGGCAAACAACACACTTGAGAAAGAATCATCTATTCTTTAACCATAATCCTAATCACAGGATCTAAACAAACCTAAGCAAAACTCTCAAGCAGAACCCTAGGCAGGAGAAATCATTCCCAGTCTTCAAGCTTCAGAATAAGCTTACCAAAGAAAGGGAGCTAAGCAAGCAAGCTCATAGTGTCTTCCTCAGGAGAACACTAGGAGGTGTATACTCAGGAATCATACCCTATGTGGCTCAACCACTGTGATCAGTTTACATCCCTCCTCAGGAGAGATTAAACTCACAAGCAGGCTCCAACATCACTGGATATTTAAGAAATCCTATTTAAGCTAGTGGAGCTAAGTGAATAGACCCATAGGACCTTCCTCAGGAAAGTACTAGGAGGCTTCCACTTAGGAGTTGTATCCCATGTGGCTCAACAACATGTGATCAGTTTACATTCCTCCTCAGGAGAAATTAAACTCACAAGTTGGCTCCAACATCATTGGATACTTAAGAAATCCTAGATCAACTAGTGGAACTAAGTGAATAGACCCATAGGACTTTCCTCAGGAAAGTACTAGGAGGCTTCCACTTAGGAGTTGTATCCCATGTGGCTCAACAACAAGTGATCAGTTTACATTCCTCCTCAGGAGAAATTAAACTCACAAGTTGGCTCCAACATCATTGGATACTTAAGAAAGAGGTGAGAAGGAAGGATGAAAGTCATTCATAGTGCCTTCCTCAGGAAAGTACCATGAACTTCCTTCAAACTTCAGGCTCTCAAACCTCACAGACAGGAGATGAGACAAGCTCTGGGTCCCTGCATCCTGATCTACAAGCTTCCCTTCATGATGCTCTCCATCAATATCCTCAAGGCAACACAAGCCCTTCAGCAAATTCCTCAGAAAGATCCCCACAGATGAACAGATAACCCACTGAACAAACCAAATCATCAGGCAACTTCAGACAACCTAAAAATACTAAACTAATGGGGAAAAAATTTAACAAATATTCATAAGGGTCCTCAACACCTACTCATGACATCTACAAAGGTTTCTACCTAAAAATCAAGATAAAACTCAATCAAAGAAAGGAATCATCACCTATGCACAATTCTAAACCCTAATTAAACTATCCTAAGTCAACCCTAATTAAACTAATCAAAATTAATTCTAAAAAATCTAGAAAAAATCCTATGGGGTAGTATGACTCATCATCTGATTGCACCAAAAAGAATGGGTAAAAAAGATTAATGGAAAGTACTAAAACAATTCCTACAAAATCAAATATCAAAATGAAACAATTAAAAAGCTATTTAATTGGAAAATCTAATAAAAATATTAAACCTAAAAATAAAATCTCAATTTTATTTTTATAATTTTCTACTCATTTTAATCTACTCATAGAAAAAAGAAGAAATTAAAAATCATTTTTATACTATTTTTAATGAATTTTTCAAGACAGAAAAAATATAAGAAGAAAAATAAAACAATTTAATTGAATTAAAGGGGTGGGGGTGCAACAAGTAAACGCGCCAGTTAAAAAAAATAGTGGGCCAGAAATAAAGGGGGGTGGGAATAGAAGACTGGGCCCAGCGCCCTCTAAATGAAACGCAGCGTTTCAACTTATTTGAACTTTCCCTCTCACTCTCAGATGCAACCACAGCCACACGATTGGGATAAAATGTCAACTCTGGGACTTGATCCAACGGCCTCCCCTTCGTCTTCTCCAAACGACTTAGGGTTTTCAGAACCCCCATCCCCATGCGCAAACCTTCGAGCTCTCCTATCTCTCTCCACACGCCACGGCTGGACTCGATTCCAACATGAAAAACGATCTACTAAATGCCTAGATTACAACCATACGTTCACTTTTTCTTAACTCCTCGTGGATAATCCAAACAGAGCCCTTGAATATCTTGGTACAAACACGGTTCACAAACTTAACCTGATACCAATCCTCACTAAACTTCATCATAATGATCCACAGATATTCTTGATGCTATCCTGGTGATTCTAAACCCATTCATGCTAACTAGAACTCATCAAACAGTCAGTTCTTGCAAATTAAAGTTTTAAGGTTCTGCCATGGAACCTCATGGAATGAGCTATAACTTCTAGGACTTAGTCATCTACCCTAACACCATCATTCTATACCTATAAAATGATCTATCTAATCATAAATAAAGAGAAAGAGGGGAGTTCACCAACCTGTCAAGAAGCTATGGTGAGTGATGCTATGGCTCGAACCAAGGCTTGCAAATCCTTCAGGATGATCCTTTGATGATGGTTAGCCTTCTGTTTGCACAATTCTTGAAGAAGAAGACTTGTAATGGAAGAATTCTTGAGTTGCTTCAAGTTGAAGGAATGGCTTCAATGGCTATCTCTTCCTCTCTCTCCTCTGACTTGGCTTCACTTTCACCAACCTCCAACACTCCTTGATGCACTCTTTTTATAACAATCCATGGAAGTCTCTAGATTCATCTAGAATGATGTGGAAGTTTCATGAAAGTTCCATGATATTCCATAATGGTCATCTCATCTCATATGCCATGCCTTGTTATTTTGGTCTCAAATTCTCCTTACATGAGTTATTGAATGAGGATAAGTGAAAAACAAGTGCATTTGTTGCTTATGTAGGGTTTTTTAACATTGCCTTCTTTTTCAAGTAACTAATTTCCAAAGGAAGCTCATTTTTTAAGCCTCAAATGAAAATTCTACTTAAACCAATCTTCTCAAAATGTTTTTTCCAATCAAAATGATATATTGGATGACCTATTTTGGATTTGTAGATCTTCCAAAACACTTTTCAATTTCAACTTTTCAAAGTTATAAGTCATTTTTAGTTCATTTTTGACCAATCATGGAATCTTGTGCTATGAGCCTTTTCAACAATTTGTGACCTTCTTTCTAGACTTAAAATCACATTTTGAGCAACTTTCATGTTTTGAGTTTTTCCATTTGAGGCTTGGAAATAGGAGTTTTAGGCATTGGATAAAATGACCTATAACTGACAAATGACCAAAATACCCTTGCCTTGTTCAAACCATAAGTTGAGTTCCACAAATCCAATCAAAGACTTCTACCACTCAAATTAAAGCTAAGAAGATCCTCTTCAACATTCATGTTGACCAAGAAACCATAGGAGTCCTCCCACTAGGGCAAAAGTTGTCTGCAAGTTGGGTGACTTTCAAGGACCCAGATTCACACACCTCTGCTGACCTGTAATTTGTCAAAACCATAACTTGAGCTCTGTAATTCCTATCAAGGACTTCCACCACTCAAATTAAAGCTAAGAACAAGCTCTACAACATTCATGTTGTGGGGAAGATGAGATATCAATCACATCTAGGGCTAAAACTGCCTGGAAGATAGGGATCAAATTAGGGTTTTTCCACTGACAATCCTCAGAAACCCTAACTCAAAACTTCTCAAACCCTTCAATCATGATGAGTTGGTCTAGGAATCATCTTTATATAATCTCTATGCATCATTCCATGATCTCATGGCCCTTGGATTAAGTCTCAACCTTCTCCAAATCATCAGTTGACCTAGGGTTGACCCAGTCAAAACCCTAATTCTACCATTCATGGTTGAATCTTCTGAACTCTTACACAATGACCTCTCTGGGCTTCATGATGGCTATCAAGACATCTCATAGGCTTTCTAAAAACATCAAGTTCATTCTCAAAGTCTCAGAATCATCTGAGGGGCACCCACAACTCTCAAGCTATGAAGCACACAACCCTGGTTTCAATCCACTTCCTCTGAGGATCTCTTGAACTTTCTGATGAAGGTATCCACTTTCAAACACTCAATGAATAAATAATTGTTGGTCAAATTTTGGGGTGCAACAGTGTACACCCGCGAAGTCGAAAACCTACACTGGGCGGCTTCGGCAAAAAAGGGTATCCCGGTGAATCGAAAACCCGCAAAGGGCTATTCACGCAAAAGTTAGGGATTTAAGAAGCAAATGACTGCGGTCCAAGTTTGATTGTTAGCGGTTTGGGAGCATCTGGGGGTTAATTATCCAAAGCAATCGCTTCCGAAGACAAAGATCGGGAAAGCGTCAGAGTCCGACGAGTCATAGGAGGATCGGTTCATGGTGTTCGTCTGTAACACGTTGCCGACATGTGTACAAATCTTATTCTGTATATTTGTATACTTCTGCATTTTGTGTATGTGTGACTACCTCTTTTCAGGAGTTGCATCCGATGTACAAATCTTGCCTATTCTCAGGCCGTTATCAATAAAGTGTTTATTCAGTGTAGTGTGTGACTTTGGTTTTAATTTTTTACAGTTTTGTTTGTAAAAAGCGCCGATGTTTTTTTGATAAACTTACATGCGTGTAAACAGGCGGGCCTCGGCCGACGATTGTTAAAACCAAAAATTACCTGAATGGTTGGCGTGGGTGATTACTAAGATGTTTCTGTCTGCATAGATTGCTTTGTGTTTGCTTGTTGACTTTTGCAGGTATTCAAAAGTTTGCAAAGTTCCCCGCCAGAGTCCATGGCAGGTAGGTACCCTCTCCAGAGGTTGAATGTTGTGTCTTCCCCAGTGAAGTCGCCCCAGGCAAATTTTGAATGTTGTCTCCCCAGGAGAGTGGAGCTTGCGTCAAAGGAAAAGATCAATGTATCTTCAATAGCTCAGAAGTAGCTTATCAAGCAGAGCAGAGTTCTCCCCAGTGAAGGTCGAGATGGATGTGATTAACTCCCCCGAGAGTTCTTGTGCAGTGCAAATCATAATGTGTGGTTCGATCCCCAGCTCAGTGATAGCGGGATGATTTACCCAGCTCAGTGATAGCAGGAGAGGTTCCCCACAGAGTGTGATCAGGTGTCCTTTCTTTCCCCAGCAAGTCGCTCTTCCTCGTCCAGAGGATCGTCCTCAACAGATTTTGAAGTTTTGAGTTTGTGAGCTACCTTCCTAGCAGGATAGTCATACCCAGCGGAGTTAGTTCATCTTTCCAACATTTATTTTGTTGGAAGAGTATCGGTAGTATTCCGGTCATTCCCAGCGAATCCAATGTGTCTTCAGCATTTATTTTGCTGAAGCAACTCTTTGCATAAGCATGCATCATGAGCATTTGTATTCTACCCAAGTACGTAGCAGTTCCATGCAGTGTGGAAGCATTTCGTCATTGTCAAACACGCATTTTTGAAACATAAGCCAGGTGGTTACCTCTCCAGTTTCAGACATGTTATTCCTTGCCGATAAGAGAGATCGTGATTCAGGAAAATGTTGTTTTGTGGTCAAAATGCGCAGTGATCGTATTTGTACCATATCTGGGGTTCATGTTAACAAGCACGCAGTGATCGTGTTGACTTTGAGATGTTGATTTGTGGCCCAAGTGCGCAGTGATCGTATTGGTCCCGACCTTTGGGGGTTCATGTCGTGGGACACGTAGTGATCGTGTTGGTCTTGGTATGTGTATTTATGGTCGAACGGTGCAGTGACCGTATTCGTCTCGATCTAAGAAGTTTGCTTTGTAAGGCACGCAGTGATCGTGTTGGTATCGTTTCAGGGTTTATTTGAGCCGGACACGCAGTGATCGTGTTTACCATATCATGTGATGTTGTTGGTCGATATACGCAGGGATCGTATTCGTCCGTTATACAGTGGTTATAGATTGACGCGCAGTGAACGTGTTCCTCTGGTCGTCGATTGCCGAAGTACGCAGTAATCGTATTCGTCCCATTGTTTAAAGTTGTGTCACGGCACGCAGGGATCGTGTTTCCTCCAGTCAAGAGGGTCGTGACATGAAGCGCGCAGTGATCGCGTTTACCCTATGTATGGTTAGAATATGCAGTGATCGTATTCGTCCAGTTATGTGGGTTAGTTGAGACACATAACACGCAGGGATCGTGTTTTCTCCAGTCAAGAGGATCGTGGCTCATAACACGCAGTGATCGTGTTCAAGATACGCAGTGACCGTATTCATATGGCGCGTGGTGACGTGTCGATAGTACCATGGGAACTTGTGATGCGGAGCACGCAGTGATCGTGGCTATCGTATCAATTGGTTTTGTTGGTCGATATACGCAGTAATCGTATTCGTCCTATTACATGGGTTGGTTTTGTGGCACGCAGTGATCGTGTTGACGTTATTTTGGGGGTTTGTTGGTCGAGATGTGCAGTGATCGTATTCGTCCTATTACAGCACACGCAGTGATCGTGTTTATCATATTAGTGGTGGAAGTACGCAGTGAACGTGTTCGCCTCTTCTATGTGGATTTATTCTGTCTGGCACGCAGTGATCGTGTTTATCTCATCCGGTTGGATTTATGGTCGATGTGGTTGTAACGCAGCACGTAGTGATCGTGTTCGTCGTGTTTGTACCATCATGTGATTTTGTTTGCAGCATCAAGACGCGCAGTGATCGTGTTTTCTTCTGTCAAGAGGGCTGTGGTGTAGAACGCGCAATGATCGTGTTCATCTTGTTACAGAGGGTTGTTGTGCCAGATATGCAGTGATCGTGTTCGTCATGGCACATTCCCCTAGCAGAGTTGCTTGGTCAAGCATTTCTCTTTTTCCCTAGCCTAGTCTTTCTCAGAGTACGGTGGAAATAGCATGATGCAGATTTTGGGTGGTTACCCACAGTTACCCCAGTAGAGACGTAATCCCCAGCAGGGTGGTCTCCAACGAGATACTTGGTTAAGTTCCTCGTGGTCCCCGGCAGGGTATTCTTCGACAAGTCGCTTGGTTAAGTTACTTGTATTCCCCCAGCCGAGTCTTTCTCAGGATGCTGTGGTGTCAGCATTAGAAGATGGTAATACAGATTTTTGGGTGGTTACCCGTAGTTCCCCCAGCAGAGTTATGTGCTCCCGCAGGGTGTTACTTCAATGAGTTACTGGGTTTAAGTCCCTCATAGTCCCCAGCAGGGTATTCGCCACAGGAGTTGTTTGGTTAAATTCCTCTTATTTTTCAACAAGGTTATTCTCGTCAGGGTGCTTGGTTAAGTTCCCAGTTTCCCCAGCAGGTGTTTGACGGCAGTCGTCAGAATTGTCCTCTCAGAGTTGCTTGGTTAAGTTTCTCGTGTTCCCCGCAGGATGCTCGTTCAGATACAAATGGAAGGTTGGTAAGAGAAATCAACATTTTCCCGCAGTTAAGCGTTTGCTCGTTTCTTCAAGATACGAAAGGTTGGTAAGAGAAATCAACATTTTCCCGCAGTTAAGCGTTTGCTCGTTTCTTCAGGATACGAAAGGTTGATCAGTGAAGTCAACATGACAAGTGAAGTCAGTATTCTCCCGCTGGTTAGCGTGTGCTTGGTTGATAAGTGAGATCAACAGAGGTTGATAAGTGAGATCAACAGAGGTTGATAAGTGATATCAACAATTTCTCGTTGTGTGGTGTATGCTCATTTCTTCGGAATGGAGTGGTCTGCGGACAACATCAGATTATTTTACAAAAACAGATTGACAGAGGAGTGGTTAGTTGTTGCTATGGCAACAGAAGCCAGTTCCCAGGGTTTCCCCAAGCAGTAGTCGTTTTCGCAATTTATTTTTGCGGTTGGCAAATTTCCGGGTTCTTTCGTATTCAACCGTCTCGTACCTCGAATGTCTGAAGGCTGCGCGCTTTTTATCCATTCGGGTCCAAGCCGCTTGAATAGGGGCAGCTATTGCACCCCAAAATTTTCCCAACCTTCCTAACCTAGATTTATGTTTCAATTGCATAGTCATTTGCATTGTCATCATGTACATAGTGTATTCATCTGCACTGCATAGCATAGGCAAGCTAATCTTAATCAGGGGATCAAGTTTTATTCTTGTTTCAAGAGGCATATCCAAGGGTTTCATTCATATTCAGGTCTACTCAGGTCATCAGGGAAGAATTGGGCTTGGAAGAGCTGTCAGGTTGATCAGTGAATTCTCTCCTATCTTGAGGCTAGTTGAGGATCATCAGAAGAAGTGTGAGCTATGAGCCAAGAGCATGAGGTGTGTATGGATGTTGTGAAGGGCCTAGATGATCATTTTTGAGGAGAACCAAGTCATTGGAATGATTGCAAGAGCCTTAGTTGAAGTCAGTCAACTAGGGTTTCACCTGGGTCAACACTAGGTCAACACTAGGTCAAAGACTTGTTTTGAAGGGCATCAAGGATCATTTGAAGAATGTGGGATTCATTACTTGCTACATGGATATGGATATGATGTTGTGCTAAAGAAAAATCAAGAGGAGTCAAGGAGAAGAGGAGTTACCAAATTAGGGTTTCAGTGTAAAATCCCCTGATTTAGGTCAAACTTCAAAGCAGTGTAACTCAAGATGTAAGCTTCATATGAATTCTTGGTCCACATGAAACTTGTAGGGGATCTCAAGATCTTTAATTTGAGTGGTGGAAGTCATCAAGATGATTTATAGAACTCAAGTTATAGCTCTTGCAAGTTACAGGTCATCTGAGGGCACTAAAATTTGTCTGTGAAAGTTGTCTGTCTTCTAAGCAACTTTTGACCTTCAAGGAGATTTAAAATGGATTTCTGGTAAACATTATAGTTGTTCCTTATTGTCTTAGCTTTCTAGGAAGGTATGGTATGCCTTAATATGATTTGTGGAACTCTACTTATGGTCTTGGCAAGCAAAGGGTATTTTGGTCATCTGAGGATTACAGGTCATTCTTAGCCTATGCCTAAAACTCATACAAGGAAGCTTCAAATGAAAAACTTCACAACATAAAAGTTGCTCAAAATGCCATTTTAAGTCTAGAAAAGAAGTCATGAAAGTTTGTAAATGCATAGAACAAGACTTGACCAAAGTTGGTGAAAAATGACCTAAAAAAGGCATATGAGTTGAAAAAGTTGAAATGAAAAATTGGTTTGAGAGATCTACAAATCCAAAATGGGTCATCCAATATACCAAATTGATTCCAAACATTATTTTAGAGACATTGGTTCAGCCACTTTTTTGAGTTAGGGCTTAAAAATTGGACTTGCTTTGTAATGTTGTTACTTGCATATTAAGGCACCCTTGTAAAACTCAACATAATGAAAGGAAAGGCTTGTTTTTTCACACATACACTCTCAATATCTCATGAAAGGAGATTTTAACACAAATATGAAAGGGATGCAAGCATGATATGAGATGTTTCAAAGTATCATCACATGAGAATTTCCATGGATTTCCACCACATTCTAGAATCATCCTAGAGGCATCTAGAAGCTTCTAGATCTGTCCATCATCATCTATATATTGAACTGAATCCATTGGTGCAAGGGGTTGGTGAAAAGAGGGAGAGAAAAGAGATAATTCCATTGTTGCTTCCATTGTAAGAAAGTGTGAAATTCTCCAATCTATACCAATTCTGATCATTCTTTTTCTCCATCCATCATCCATTGAAGATTGTGAGTGGGAACAAACAAGCTCAGAGGCACATCCATGGAATATTGAAGCTCTAGGGTTTGAAATTGCAAGATCCATAACAGATTCGAATCTCACAATCCAAGCATTTTTCTTCCAACTTTTTGCAAACAGAAGTCATAGCCTCAAGCAAGGACCATTGGTGAGGGATTGCAAGTGCTGATTCAAGCTCTTTCTCATCTGTTCCCACAAGAATAGCAGGTTGGTGTTTTCTCTTGTATTTCCCTAATTAGGTGTTGTTAGGTTAGATTATTGGTGTAAGATTGTTAGGGTTAGGTAGATGAACATGTGCACAATCTGTTATGGCCATTAGAGAAAGTTTGATTCATGGTGATGAATCTTTCAAGATCAAGAACTCCTGAATTAGGGCAAGATAATGCTAGCTTTTTAGCTCAGAGTACTCAGCATAGTCCCTAGATCATTCTAAGGTAGTTTGAGCAAGTTTGATAATCATGCACATCAGGTGCAATTCATGGTGTCCAAGACTTCCAGCTATCGAGCTTGATTATATATTGAGTTTCAGCAAAATCCAAGTATAGGATCTTGTAGAGGGATTTGAGTAGGCCATTTTTGGTTTTGGGATCGAAGGATTTGGTTGAGTGAGGAGAGAGCACTGAGCTGTGGAAGTTTGTGCATGGGAGAAGAAATTCTGCAAACCCTAGGGCTCGTTGGGGACGATGACCCTCAGCCGTTAGATTGTTTCCAGGTTTTGACATTTTCAACTCATCGTGTGGTCCAGATTCAAAGTTGAGAGACGGAGGGAACTATTAACGTTGAAACGATGCGTTTCACTTAATGAAACGCGTGGGCCTGGACTCAGATTCATATCCCCACCCCCATTTGGAAGCCCAATGAATTTTAACTGGAAAATCTCGCTATTTGCACCGTTCTCATTTTATTTTTTTAAATTCATTTTCTGAAGCACGCTGGGCCTTAATGCTTTTGATATCCGCACCCCATTTCCCTGGCCCATCTGGAGAATGAACTGGGCGTGTCTGCTTATAGCACCCCCTCCCCAATTTAATTCTTTTGTGATTTTTGTTTTCTTTAATATTTTTAACACCTTTAAAAAATCATAAAAAATTGAAAATAGCTTGTTTTTAATTGGTTCTTTTTGTGGTAGATCAATATTTCTGTCTAAAAAAATACCAAATAATAAAAATGGCATTTTATTTTGTTTTGATATTTTTTGGGTATTTTTCCTTTAAATAGCTTTTTAATGGATTTAGTTTGGTACTTAAATTTGTTGATTTTAGTTCTATTAGTTCCCTTTAGATTTAGGGTTCATTCTTTTTAGGGTGATTAGCATAGGAATTTAACTTGTACATAGGATTTAATTCATATTTTTAGGATTAAATTTTAGGTGATTTGTTTAGGTGTGATTAGTGTGATGAAAATTAGGGTTTTAAATGAGTATAGGTGAGATAGATTAATTCTTTTAGGGATTTTGATTTGATTTTTTTGGGGTATGGGACTATAGAGGTTATGGGTAGACAATAGATCCCTTAGAAAATGTTAGGATTCCCTTACTGCTATTAGTATATTGCTTACATTTGATTGACTGTGTGGTGTGCCCTCTTTAGGGTTACTTTTTGTCTGTGTGGGGTATTGGGTTTGTTTGGGACTTGGGGTTTGAGCTGAAGCCTGTGATGATGAAGCCCATTTGAAGATCAGAGAATGAAGACCAACTTCCAGAGTTGATGAGGAGTATCTCTTGCTGGCAGCTGTTGAAGTTTATAGGATCTAGGAGTTAGGCAGAGCCCTAGATTAGACAACTTGATTCTCAAACATGGAAGGTCTTGACTGCCTCCATTCCTCTCTGTGATGCAGAGTCTCTCTAAGACACTTACCCCCTTCCTTTGGAAGGCTTGGTGATAGTGTCTAAGAGATAGAACTCTTGAGAGAAATATTCTTTATGTTGATAGCAGTCTGTTTGCCACCTTTGGTGATCAACTAAGTGCTTAACACCCAGTTCATTCCTGTGATTGATTCCTCAGCTTGGAGGTTGGGACTTGAAGAAAAGCCATTGGGAGATTGAGGATAGAAGACTGATGTCTGTTTGAAGCCTGAAGATAGTTGTTGATGCTGATGAAGACTGCTTTGCTGTTTAGCTTTTAGCTGTTTTATTTCTTGATGTATTGTGTGAATTTCCCAGACTGTATTGTTTGCTGTTTAACTTGTTGGGTTGAGAGTGAATCCTGTTCACTTTTGCCTATTGTTTTCTAGGTTCGAGGTCGAGTGGGACTCCCTTGCCTCGCTTGTATTGCTGCATCCATGCATTTTACTGCTTTATTGTATATATCTGCTGTTTCTGTTTCTGTCTATTCCCTTAGGATCTCTGTTTCTCTCTGCGCAAGAGAGGAGCATGATAGACATTAGGTGTTAACCCATGCATGATAACATTAGGGTAGACTTTTATCCCCTTTTCAACCCTAGGATTTGTAGAGTGTCATCTCTTCTTTCCTCAAAACAACAGAAAAACACTAATAAAGGTTATAACAGAGATTAATTCATTTCTTCCGCCAAAAGATTTGAACAAACATCAACCTTTTTGCAATAAGAAAACCCTTTTTTAAGGTGAGATTTTTCATAAAAGACACTTGAGCAGCTTGTGTCGTGCGTAGCCCGAACTACGTTTGCTCTGATCTTCCATGCTGTGTGGGAGTACGTAGGCATAGGATGCGATATCCTCGCGAGCAACCTTCACCCACCTTCCCCGTAGTTAGGTGAACTACGTTGACTCTGATTTCTCGTTCCAGACGGGAATACGTAGGCATAAAGTGCGATACTTTGCCGAGTCATTTTCTTTTCTTTTAACCCTTAACCTGTAGAGTAGATAGAATAACAATCCAAACCAAGCAAGCATGGATCCCATCGAGTACGATGGACGTGAGGGGTGCTAATACCTTCCCCTTGCGTAACCGACTCCCGAATCCAGGTTTTGGTTACGATGACCATACCTTTCCCCGTCTTTGCGGTAGGTTTACTCTGAGCGTTTCCTTTCCCTCCTGTGGGATAAATAACGCATGGTGGCGACTCTTCTATTCAGCCGACGCCGATTTTCGCAGTAGCGACAGTGGTTTGCTTTGGTTTGCATTCCATTTACCATCCAATGATGCAAGGTTACTTTGTGGGAGCCTAGTCCTTCCTTTGGAAGGACTAAAGGCCTACCACAAAAGGTAAAACCTTTGAGGATACCAATCTTAGATGAGTGGTTGAGTGCCATGATGGATTCCCTTGGTTTCCATCATGCTTCCCCTCATCATGCAATAATCTTTGTGTTGATTCATATCATCTCTTGATGGAGCAAGTTGAAGCTTGAAGATGAGGACCTTATTCCCTTTTATCTTGATGGATAGCTTGGACATGAAGACAACTACAGACTATTGGCCAGCTTTGCTGCTAGAAGACTGCTTTGCTGTTGGGCTGCTGGCTTGCTGTTTTGTTTGTTGTATTCTTGTTGATTGACTGTATTTGTGTGACTGTTTATTTGGTGTGTTGCATTAGAATAGGCTTTCATGTAGTTGGTTCTAGGCCTAAGTGCATTGAAAGGTTGAGCTTGCCTCCCTTTGCTTGTTTGTATTAGAGGTTGAGTCTGTCTCCCTCTGCTTGTCTGTTACTGTTTGGCTTTGCTTGTTGGCTGAAGGTTGAGTTTGTCTCCCTTGCCTGTGTATTGTGTTGCTTTTGCTTGTTTTCTCTAGAAGTTGAGTTTGTCTCCTTCTGCTTGTATTGCTACATTGCATGCATTTTACTTACCATTATTCTGTCAGATTATTTCTTTTGCTGTTGCTTTCCTTTGCCATGTTCCCTTAGGGACTCTAACATCTCTTGTTCAAGAGAAGTTATGACAGACATTAGGGTTCTAACCATGCATAATAACATTAGTTAGTTCCCCCCTAACCTCAACCATAGGATGAATCCTTGGCATGACAATTGTTATGACTTGATAGTTTCCCCTTAGTTGTGTCCGTTCTCTTCTCATCTTCAAACAAATCAAAATACAGTAATAAAGGTTAATTGATATCGTACGTTACGAGCCTTAAGCTACTTAGGAAATGATTATTGGAGGGTTTCCTTCCAATGATCAGGATGTTTAGTATGGTACCCTTTGGGTGACATGCGACACATTCACTCCTAGGTCATAGTCTCTAGTGCGATATGAATTGCAAACATCCATAAAAAACCCTTCTTCCGTAAAAGACAGAAAACAAATATCAAACCTTCTTTTTGCCTCGTGGGCCTATAATCCGAGGAAAACGTTTTCAGATAAAATAGTATTGTTAACTCCCAGTTCTACCGCAAATGGTAACACCTAAGTCTCCAATGGTCGAGCTGCATACACTAACTGCTGGAACTGTTTGTTAACCGTACTCGGATAAAAAAGACAAACCTGTGTTCCTTTTTATCCCGAACTACGTAAGCTCTGATCTCTCAAGCCTGTTGAAAGTACGTAGGAACAAGATGAGATATCTTGGCGAGCATCCTTCCCCCATCACCCGTAGTTAGCCGAACTACGTTGACTCTGACTTTCCCATTGCACGAGGGAATACGTAGGCCCAGAGTAGCGACGCTCTGTCGAGTCCCCTTTTCTTCCTTTTCCTTTTCTTTCAAACCAGACTTCTAGCGTAGATAGATAAATAACCCGTCAGATAAACAAACAAGCATGGATTCCATCGAGTACGATGGACGTGAGGGGTGTTAATACCTTCCCCTTGCGTAACCGACTCCCGAACCCAGACATGGTTGCGATGACCTTGTCTTATACCTTTTCGTCAGGTTTTTCCGATTGTTTCCTTTCCCTTCCTGTGGGATAAATAACGAAAGGTGGCGACTCTTATGTTCTGCCGGCACCTTATTTTCCCAGTAGCGACACGATGTCGGGATTGAGTCGGGAGCTGGTGACGGAGCAATCAGTTACCCTCCCGACGTACCCGATGATGAATCTTTACTGAGGGTATCGTCTGAAAAAATAAATCCCTAACCGATAATAATTTCTGTTTCTTTTTGTCTTAGCTTGCAGGTTCGAAGAAAGAAAGAAAACAGAAACTCGAAGAATCGGCATGAAGACATTTAGGACAATTTTAGGAATTTTAGGAATTAAAATTGTAATTGTAATTCTTTTGTAATTTCTTTCGAAATAAATAGAAATAGAATTCAATATATAAATTCAAATCTCTTTTTTATTTTCCGATCTCATTCCACAGTTTGAACTAAACCGAGTAACTCAACTGATTAAACTTAACTAATCACATTTAACTAATTAAATATAACCGATTAAATTTCTCCAATTAAACTCGTCCAATTGAAATCATCTGCTTAAATCCGTACAAACCAAATCAACTGATTCAAATTAACTCACTACACCCGTCTGATTAAATTTCCCAATAATTCCTCTGCTTAAACTTAAGCGGATGAATTCTGTAGAAGAAAGCTTCATCTCAAAGTTTTGATGACGTTAACATCAAGATCAAGCATATTTCATCTGTGCAAAAAAGGCAAACTCTTTCAAAAGACCAAGATCAAGTGGAATGGAAGTGATCAACATTCAAAGCTTCATGAACATTTGACTGATCAACTTTCAAGTTTTGGATACAAGCTATGGTATATCAAAATCCATTAATTTAATTGATATACAAGTGTTCAACATCTTTATCATTTGATCACATTGCATAAGCATATTTTTTAAAGTATTAGAATTGGTATAACATTGTTTTTATAAGTATTTTTCTGAAAAATAGCAGTGTTAACCGATTAACCATATAGTTTAACCGGTTAACCATTTCAAATTTTAAATATTCTGGTATAACGTTCCAGTGTTAACCGATTAACCATATAGGTTAACCGATTAACACTGAACATATTTTGAAAAATGGCTTTGTTTCAAGTTCAAAAATGGTTTGAATATTATACCAGTTCATATTTTGAATTATACTCAAATATACCTGTTGGAAAAGGTGTGTTTACACATATAAATTCTGAGTTTTTCAAATTGAAAAACAACCTCCAATAATCATTTTCAAAACATTCTTTGAATCAAATTCACCACTTTCAAATACTTTTCAAATCTTTTCAAAAGTGTTCATATTGATCATATCTTTCATATGCATAGCATTGAACACTTGTGTTGAAATTAAAAGAGTGAATTTTGATCAGAAGGAGAAGATCAATCTCAGTATTGATATTACCATTATTACTCTCAAATCAAAGTATTCAAATTACTTGTATTTTGACTTGTGATCCAGGATTGTTGGACACAAGGGTGAGTGTTAACAAGAGGATTGTTCTTGTACACTTGTTGATTTTTATTGTTTGATAGTAGGCTTCACCGGTTGATGGTGTGGTAGGTTGTACTTTATTAAACAATAGTGAAAACTCTCTTTCGTGTTGAAAGGGGAGTGGAGTACTCTCGGATTGTGAGGGGAACCACTATAAATCTTGGTGTCCACTTTCCTTTTACTTTCTAATGCATTCATCACCAAGAACCTAACCAGTAAAATTTCAAGAATACCGAAAAACCGGAAAAAGTCCCTAAAAGCCTAATTCACCCCCCCTCTTAGGCATACTCTGTACTTACAATTAGCATCAGAGCGGGTTAAGGTAACCTGTTCCTATCGATCCTAATGGCTTCCGCTAGTACTAACCCGGTTTTCAAAGATGGTGGAAGCAGTAACAAGCCACCACTCTTTTCTGGAGAATACTTCGATTTTTGGAAAATCCGTATGAAGGCACCTCTTGAGGCTCAAGGAGATGGTATATGGGAAACCGTAGAAACTGGTCCGCATGTTCCTATGAGCGTCATAAATAACGTAGGCACTCCAAAAATAAAATCCTCATATGATGAAGATGACAAGAAGAGAATTTTGAATGAGAAGAAAGCAATCAACATACTTCAAAGCGCTCTTAGTATGGACGAATTCTTCCGCATATCACAGTGTAAATCAACAAAAGAAATTTGGGACACCTTGGTAGAAACGCATGAAGGGACAGCCGAAGTAAAAAGATAAAGACTTAATACTTTAAGTCAAAAATATGAAATGTTCCGTATGCAGCCTGATAAATCCATTGTTGCCTTACAAAAGAGATTCGTTCATCTAACTAATCATCTGATTGCTCTCGGGAAGACCTTCATCAATGATGATCTCAACTTGAAAGTCCTAAGATCCTTAATAAGAGAATGGCAACCAAAGGTGACCGCTATTTCAGAAAAGAAGAGTCTTTCAACAATGACATTCGCTTCCTTATTTGGAAAACTTCAAGAGCATGAACTAGAACTTGGAAGGCTTGAGAAGCATGAAAGTCAAGACAATAAGTCCAAAGGAATTGCCTTGAAGATTGACACAAAGGATGACAAAAATGACGAATCTTTCGAAGACGAAAATTTCATGCTTCTAGTAAAGAAGCTTGGTAAGTTTTTTAATAATAATAAAAATTTCTCTCTTTCTAAAAAGAATAGACATTTCAGGAAAAAGGAGACACCCACATCAAACCAAGAAATTACATGTTACGAATGTGGGAAACAAGGTCATATAAAGCCAGATTGCCCGAAACTCACAAATAAAGGAAAAATCAAAGGCAAGAAGGATTTCAAAACGAAGAAGGCTTATGTCGCATGGGACGACAACGAAGTAAGTTCATCATCGGAATCGGAAAACGATGAATGTGCAAACATGGCGTTAATGGCCTCTCACCACTCCGATGAAGAAAATGAGGTTAGTAGTAATTTTTCTGTTTATGATAATGATGCACAAGAAGTTATAGATGAACTTCTAAAAGAGTGCAAGACTTTGTATAAAAACATCTCATCACAAAAGAAAAGAATCTCATCTTTAGAAGAACAAAACTCTGTTTTTATGAAAAATGTTGAAGATGAAAAACAGAAACTGATGGATGAAAAACAAAGTCTTGTATGTAAGAAGTGTGAGTCTTTATCTTTCCAAATTGCTCAACTCAAAAGAGTTTTAGAAAGATACGAAAAATGTCAAATTGGCTTGGAAGAAATTCTGAAACATCAAAGATATCCTAATGATAAAAGTGGATTAGGATATTCTAAATTTTCAAAACCAAGCACCAATGAGACCGTTTTCGTAAGAGCAAGCGAACAAATTGTCAAAGAAAAGGCCAGCACTTCTAAAATTCAGCATCAAAATCATAACAAGAAAAGCATTGCAAAGAAAAAGAATTATGTTCCTAGATATAAAAGTCATTTTCAACCTACATGTTCTTATTGTGGAATTAAAGGCCATACACCCAATGCTTTCTATGTGCGCAATATTGGTGTTGCTAAGGGGCATTATGTGTGGGTTGAAAAAGGTACTAACTATCAAGGACCCAAAGCAATTTGGGTACCTAACACTACCTGATTTTGTGTTGTAGGTATGCTTGAAGACAACCACTAATCAATGGTATCTTGATAGCGGTTTCTCGAAGCATATGACGGGAGACATAAACAAATTTTCAAGTCTATCATTAAAGGCCAAAGGATACGTCACTTACGGTGATGATAATAAAGGAAAAATTCTTGGAGTTGGAACCATTGGTGCACCTCCATGTACAATCATCGAAGACGTTCTTTATGTGGAAGGCCTTAAACACAACCTACTTAGCATAAGTCAATTGTGTGACAAAGGGTTCCGAATCAACTTCACAAAGGAGGAATGCTTGATAGAACATGAAGTCACTCATGACATTTTGCTAAAAGGTAAAAGATATAATAACATTTTTATGATTTCTTTTGATGACTCTTCCTTGAAGGTAAAGTGTCTTATGGCGAACAAAAACGAGGCATGGCTTTGGCATAAAAGATTTGCTCACATTCACATAGAGCATTTAAATAAGTTAATAAAGCATGATCTAGTTGTTGGTCTTCCGAAGATAAAATTCATCAAGGATAAGTTATGCGATGCATGTTAAAAGGGAAAACAGACCAAGACAACTTTCAAATCCAAGCAAGTGGTTTCTACATCAAGGCCACTTCAATTGTTGCATATGGATCTTTTTGGTCCATCAAGAACAAAAAGCTTCGGAGGTAATTTCTACGCCTTAGTTATTGTTGATGATTTCTCTCGATACACTTGGACATTGTTTTTAGTACAGAAAAGTGATGCTTTTAAAGCATTCAAGAAATATGCAAAGCAAATTTAGAATGAGAAATCACTCACCATAGCCTCTATAAGAAGCGATCACGATGGAGAATTCCAAAATTCAGACTTTGAAGATTTTTGCGAAGAGCATGGAATTTCTCATAATTTTTCAGCACCAAGGACGCCTCAACAAAACGGTGTCATAGAACGGAAGAATAGATCACTGGTGAAGCTTGCAAGGACAATGCTCAGCGACACAAATCTTCCTAAATATTTGTGGGCAGATGCAGTTAGTACAGCATGCTTCGTAAGCAACCGTGTCAATATTCGACCACTCCTCAAAAAGACTCCATATGAATTGTTCAAGGGTAGAAAACCAAATATAGCATTCTTCCACATATTCGGATGCAAATGCTTTGTTCTCAACAACAACAAAGATAATCTCGGTAAGTTTGATGAGAAATCCGACGAAGGTATATTTCTTGGTTACTCTCTTTATAGTAAAGCATTTAGAATTTTTAATAAGAAAACACTTACTATTGAAGAATCCATTCATGTTTCGTTTGATGAGACTAACCCCTCGAAAGAGGATAATATTATTATGGATGATGATGATGATATAGTAGGTTCTTCACCACAACAAGAAGAGATTTCAAAGAATCAAGAAATACCACAAGAAGATGTCACTCAAATCATTGAAGAACATCAAGATCTTCCGAAGGAATGGAAAACGCATAGAGATCACCCGATAGATAAAGTTATTGGTGATATTAGCCAAGGCGTTGCAACTCGACTTAATCTAAAGGATGCTTGTCTCAACATGGCTTTTGTGTCTCAAATTGAACCAACCAAGATTGATGAAGCTTTAGGCGACGACCAATGGATTGTAGCAATGCAAGAAGAACTCAATCAATTCGAAAGGAATCAAGTTTGGAGTCTTGTACCAAGACCAGACCATAAGCACATCATAGGAACAAGATGGGTGTTCAAGAAAAAACTTGACGAGAATGGGATCATAGTTCGTAACAAAGCAAGATTGGTCGCGCAAGGCTACAACTAGAAGGAAGGAATTGATTTTTATGAAACGTTCGCTCCGGTAGCAAGGTTAGAAGCAATTAGATTACTACTTGCTTACGCTTGTTCTATGAATTTTCAGTTGTTCCAGATGGATGTCAAAAGCGCTTTCCTGAATGGCTACATCAATGAGGAAGTCTACGTCAAACAACCTCCGGGTTTTGAAGACTTCAAGAATCCCTCGCATGTCTACAAACTGAAAAAGGAACTCTACGGACTAAAACAAGTACCAAGAGCATGGTATGACCGCCTTAGAAATTTCTTATGTGAGAAGGGATTTACAAAAGGAAAGGTTGACAAGACATTGTTCATAAAGAAGATCAAAGGAAACACTTTATTGGTTCAAGTCTATGTCGACGACATCATCTTCGGATCAACAAACAAGGAGCTTTGCGAAGAATTTTCACTTATGATCCAAGGAGAATTCAAGATGTCCATGATGGGAAAATTGAATTATTTTCTTGGACTACAAATCAAGCAAACAAAGGATGGCATCTTCCTCAACCAATCCATGTATTGCAAGGAATTGTTGAAGAAATTCGATATGGATAGTTGCAAGGTGATGTCCACTCCTATGGGATCCGGAACGTACGTTGATCAAGATGAATCCGGTACTCCAGTTGATATAACAAAATATCAAGGTATGATCGGTTCATTACTATATTTGACGGCAAGCCGTCCTGACATTATGTTTAGCGTTTGTTTGTGTGCACACTTTCAAGCAAGTCCGAAGGAATCACATCTTACAGCCGTAAAGAGAATCATAAAGTATCTCAAAGGGACAATGAACGTAGGATTATGGTATCCTAAAGGTAGTATTTATTCTTTAGTTGGTTACTCTGACGCTGACTATGCAGGATGTAAGACCGATAGAAAAAGCACAAGCGGTACATGTCACATTCTCGGGAATGCATTAGTGTCATGGGCCTGCAAGAAGCAAGCGTGTGTGGCACTCAGTACAGCCGAAGCAGAATATATTGCAGCAGGAAGTTGGTGTGCACAAATTCTGTGGCTCAAGCAACAACTCCTCAATTACGGTATAGATCTCGGCTGCATTCCTCTTCGATGTGATAATACAAGTGCCATCAACATTACAAAAAACCCGATCATGCATTCAAGAACAAAACATATAGATATCCGGCATCACTTCCTTCGAGATCACGTATTGAATGGAGATGTAGATGTGACTTTCGTCGACACGCACAATCAACTCACCGACATCTTCACCAAACCTTTGGCAAAAGAACCATTCTACAAAATTCGGCGAGAACTTGGGATTCTTGATGAAGGTGACATCTGACCTTTTCTCTAATATGTGTATGCATTATTTGTGTTGTGTTTTCATGTGTATACATTCTGTTTTTAAGTATTTTTCAAAAATTCGAGTGTGTTAATCGATTAACCATATGGGTTAACCGATTAACACTGTTAAATTTTCAATTCTGACTCAATTTTTTAATGTGTTAACCGATTAACCTATATGGTTAACCGATTAACACTGTTAAATTTTCTAAAAAATCAGAAACGAAAATTAATTAAAATTTTGAAAATATTATATATGATAAATGCATTTTTTATGTGGTCCATATTCTCTTAAGTGTCCAAAATCCATATCCAAAATCTTATCCCCTCTTAAAGAGTTTTTGGAACTTCCCTCTTCAAACCCTAAGTTTTAAAAACCCACTATCTCTCCCCCACTCTCTAAAGTTGGATAACTCCTCATAACCATCCCCACAACTTCTCAAACCCTAACTTCCTTAGAACCCACAACTTCAGTTCTCTCAAACTTTCATCCATGGCATCCTCACGCAAAGGAAAGGGAAAGCTTCCTGAGTATGCATCAGAATCTGATGACGACAGCATTCCAATGGAAACCACCAAAAAGAGGCGCATGGATTTCAAAGTTCGTGTTCGTCAACTTCTGCCGGTAAAGTACGTAAATCTTCGAGCTTTTCCTGCAATTTCTTTTGACTTCCCTACACTATTGGAATATCGGCACATCGACAAGTTCGTCACCGACTCTGGTATTATTTATCCTGATCTTGTTAAAGCTTTTATGAGTAAGTTGGCTGTATATCTGGACATTGATGAGAACCACATGATCCGTTCCACCATTAGAGATCATGAGTTTGTTGAAAAATTATCTACCCTTGCTAGACACCTTAAGATTCCATCAAAAGGCTGCTTCCTGAGGAAAGGTGTAAACCATGTGGATGGACCTTGAGCAAATTATGATAAAATGGAGTATTACTATCAGATTTGCAGGTTCCCGAAAGAAACAGTTATTGCAAACTCTCGCACCGCTCGTATGCTGTGTTATGCCAAGAATCTGACGGTTTCTGATCGAATGCTTCATTACATTATCTGCTATGTCCTCATTCCAAAGGATTCCAACCACTCTCAGATTAATGACTTAGAGATGCAGCTTTTGTATGCAATCAAGAACCGCATAAAGGTCAATTGGATTCTGACCATCATGTATCATCTGCAGCAGCAACTTCAGTGCATCACACGGAAACCGTATGCTCGGTTGATTTCGAGAATTCTGGAATTAACCGAACTAGACCTCAACAGGGAACCGTCCTCCAAGATGAAACCTACAACTAATGAGATCAATGAGATTAACATTGTCAAAAATACTGGTATCATCAAAGCGGCTGACGGTACCTACAGGTATGCCGATGACGGTCCTGTCCATCAAGCGTATCCAATTCCTGAAGGGGGTCTTACAAGTGAGTTTCTCTATACAACCATGATGAACCAACATAGAGAGTCAATGAATATGCATAGAGAGACCTCCCGAGCCATTGCCTCCCTTAGAAACCTTATTCTTAACCCTCCACATTCCAACACCCGAGTTGTGGACGAAGAGATTGAAGAAGAGGATGGTAGTGAAGAAGAGGAAGAAGATGATGTGGATATGCCTGATGAGGATCTTTAGAGAATATGTTGCTGTTGATGTCTTTTATTGCATTGCTTTCTAGTTTTTGATGTTTTATGCTTTCATTTATGTTTGAACTCTGTTTTTATTTTGCATTGTAACTCGTACAATATGTGCAGCATTGCTGTCGTTTAATTTCATTATGCTTTGCTTCCATATTCTTGTGATTGCTTGCATTATTGGTCTGTCTAGTTTTCTTTCTTGAAAGCTCCTTCCTTTTTGCTTATGACAAAGGGGGAGAAGAGCTTTGGCTTTCTTATGTCTATGTGTGCAGAATTTTTGCCTATGTATTCGATAGGGGGAGTTCATGGACATAGGGGGAGAAAACAAGATCATATTTTTGCCTATGTATTCGATAGGGGGAGTTGTAACCCGGTGAACTGACTTTAACAATGTTGCGGATAGCAAGAGTCGCCACCGACTTTTATTTTATCCATAAGGAAAGGTTATAAAAGAACAGGAAAGACCTTAGAGAATATTTTGGGTCCGGGGGGTAGGTTATGAAAAGGGAAGGTATTAGCATCCTTTTCATCCATGGTTATCCATGGGCTCTTAGGTACTTAAGCTCACTTTTGAATTGTTTTGAAATTGTAGTGTGTGAATAGAAAATTTTCAGAATAGTTAATAAATAATCCATGTAAGGATGTGTTAAGAACTTGTTTGAAAACTTGTTGAAAATTTGTTTAAGTGCGAAACAATTTTGAAGTGAGCAAGCACCTAGGAGTAACCTACCCTAATGTTTAAAGGTCTTTCTTATTCTTCATTCTTTCCTTTAGTAAGACTATCCCTACTATAATGGAGTAGGTAGTCCTTACTTTGGATGTTAAGGGGTATGTGAGGGACAATTTTGACTTTGAAGGCCATTGTGGGATGTAATAAGCACATATAAGGGACCATCATCATTTTTCGAAAGGGACTTGATTCGTAAAGGCAACCATAAGGGACTTTGATGATTTTTTTATTTGAGGGACTTGCTTTATACACCCCACTTAACCATTATTCGTAGGCAACTTGAGGGATATCCTTAGGAAGTGAGACGGCGATTAAAATCGACTTACGTGTGTGACGTGTTTATTTTAATTCTTTATTTAAAAGTGATCTAAATTTATTTTAATATTACATACATGTTGTTACACTCCCTAATTACTAACCATAATAATAATTAAATAATTAAACAACTTTACATCCAAGAAACAATTACAAAATAATAAGCAAAATAATTAAATAAAATATAAATAAGCAATAATAAATAATAAAGGGGGTTAATTCTAAGTTTACTCGGCAAGACATCGCATCTTGTGCCTACGTATCCTTACGGGAGTGGAATCAGAGTAATCGTAGTTCCCCTCAATAGGGAGGTTAGAAACTTCTTGACTGTGGTCAAGGTCTCAAGGGGAATAAACGCATCTTAAGGACACGCTTACGTGGAGTGTAGAAACTCCAAATCTCTACGTTGAAATGTTAAGTTGTAATTAGGGTTAAATTATGGATTCCACGGCGGGAAACCCTAAAATGAGCGCGGCGGCTCTTTGACCTAATGCTAAGGGTAAAATTGTAATTTTGCCTGCGGCGAGGCATTTGTGAAAATTAGGGTTTGTAGTTTGTAGTTTTGAGGATTTGAAATTGAATGTGTGAAGTTTTACGGACTATTGGCGCGGCGGCCAAACAGTTAGACCTAACCTTCGGATGTGTGCAATGTGACAGAAATAATAGTAAACGCGTGAGATAATTGAATCATGCAAACAGAGAGATAATGTCATAATTTAAACCATGCAAGCAGAAATTTAAAGGCAGAATTTAAAGAGCGATTGTTAAGTTCGCGAGGTTACATGAGAGGAGCAGATACAATATGATAATGAAATTTGAATTGAACAATAATAAAATAAAATAAATAACGGTTCTAGTTATTATTTTAAAAAAAAGATTTTAGTTATTATTTTAAATTTATCTAAAAAAAAGTTTTTCTTAAAAATAATAGGTTTTCATATTAATTTGGAAAAGATGTTAATGTTATTTATTTTAAAAAAACAGATTTTTATATTATAACAAATTTTAATAAATTAATGATAACAATAATAATAATAATAATAATGGTAATAATAATGATAATAATGATAATAATAATAAATAATGATAATAATAATAATAATAATAATAATAATAATAATAATAATAATAATAATAATAAAGCAATAATGAATTTTAAATGTGCCAAATAACCCAACAATGTTGCTAACGCAGAAATGCGCTCATCGCAACCAGATCTAAATCGGACGAAACAAAATTTATCGCAAAGAAAAAGAAATTAAGCAAAAAATAGTATTATTGCTCACACAAAAATGCGATCATCGCAACCAGATCGAACTAACACAAATGTCACGCGTCATGCACACAAATGTGCAAACATCGTATCGACATAATTCGATCAAAAATCTTATATATATAAACTCTAACAATTTAAAAATTATATATATATAAACGTAACAGTAATAGATAAAGAAAAAGAAATAACGGTAATAGATGAAGAAAAAGAAATAACGGTAAAAGATGAAGAAAAAGAAACAACAGTAATAGATGAAGGAAAAGAAATAACGGTAAACGATGAAGAAAAAGAAACAATAGTAATGGATGAAGAAGAAAACTAAATAACGGCAAACGGCACTCACTCCTCTTAGGTTTTTTTTCCTTCTCTCCTTTTTTTCCAACAAGGCAACACATGTATATATAGGGAACAAATTAGGGTTAACACCAAATTGTCAATAATGTCCCTAAAGCCCATTTTAAAGCCCAAACTAAATAATTAGTTAAGAAAAAAATAAAATTTAAATAATTTAAAATAATTAAAATAAACTTAAAATAAAAACTAATAATCCTATTGATTCCTAAAATAAAAAATATTATAAAAAGAACAAAATTTTTTTCAATATTTTTTATTTTATGATTTTTTGGATATTTTTATGAATAATTTAGAAAAAAGTGAAAAAAAATAATATTTTAAAAAATGATTTAATTAAAATACGAAAATAATAATTAAATAATAATAAAAAACTATTTTTGTTATTTTTTTAATGAAAGATAGAAAAATTTAGAGTAAAAATAATAAAAAACAAAAAAAAAAGTGACAAAGGTGAGATTCGAACTCTCAACCTCTCACACTCATAACTCCTTACACATGTCCTCCTGCCAATTGTGCCATTTTTACTTTTTAGAAAAAAAATGCATGCCATATGATATTTACCTGCAAAAAGTCAAACGACTACACAAATTTGTTAGTAATTGATTAAATGCAATGAAATGCGACGACAAATCTTAGGGCAAAATTTGGGGTATTACAGTTATTATGATAATATTTCTCACCCAACCTCTCTTTGATGTTGGCAAAAAAAAATCATGAAGTTTGACTTTGGTTTGACCACAGTTGACCTTAGTTTGACCTTTTAACTGCATTGACTGCTTTTGACTTATCTGATCATCTGACTGAGCAAACTTTTGAGAAAAGTCTTGAAACTTGACATGGGGGTTCTTATACACATATAAGATGTTATGAAGCTCACTTGAAGTCTTGGAAGTCCATTTAGCCTGATTAAAGTCAAAACCCTAGTTTTGGATGCACTGCTTAGGAGGTGCATTGTCTGAGGGAATTGTCAACTCTTCTGACCAATTGTGAATTTTGTGAACCTTGTGAACCTTCTTGGAACACAAAGTCTTGTATTGTGAGGGCAAATTTTGGGGTGCAACAGCTGCCCCTGTTCAATTTTCTGAAACCTGAGGGGTTAGATTGGTATATTTGCCAGTCGTAACCTGGAAGGTTGAAGGGGATTGAACACAAAAGCCCAAAAATTTGCACTCACCAGTGCATGGAGTGATATTGATGGTTGGTTGAACATGATTGAGTGGGCTTAAAGATGCCACTAGAGGAAAGTTCTTCAGTAGTATAATGAGAACTGTCAGGAGTCTGGAGTAGTACTGATGTAACAGCATGTCTTCATGAGGATAGAGCAATCAATAATGATAACCCTAAAGCAGTCTTGAAGTGATAAATCTGACCTCAGGAGGATAGAGCAATCAATAGCTCTAAAGCAGTCTTGAAGTAATAATGGCTTCAGGAGGATAGAGCAATCAATAGCTCTAAAGCAGTCTTGAAGTAATAATGTGATATGTCTTCAGGAGGATAGAGCAATCAATAGCTCTAAAGCAGTCTTGAAGTAATGATTTCAGGAGGATAGAGCAATGGATAGCTCTAAAGCAGTCTTGAAATAATAATGTAATTTCAGGAGGATAGAGCAATGGATAACTCTAAAGCAGTCTTGAAATAATTAGATGGCTTCAGGAGGATAGAGCAATGAATAGCTCTAAAGCAGTCTTGAAGTAGTAATATGACCTCATGAGGATAGAGCAATGAATAGCTCTAAAGCAGTCTTGAAGTAATAGGATGATTTCAGGAGGATAGAGCAATCAGTAGCTCTAAAGCAGTCTTGAAGTCATGAGAGGCTATCAGGAGGATAAAATAACCCTGAGGTTACAATAAAGCAGACCCAAAGTAATAAGAAGCTCATCAGGAGGATAAAGTAACCCTGAGGTTACAATAAAGCAGTCCCAAAGTAATAAGAAGCTCATCAGGAGGATAAAGTAACCCTGAGGTTACAATAAAGCAGTCCCAAAGATCATAAGCTTGTTTGTTGGATAATTAACCTGAAAACAAGGTAGCATTCTGTATAACAACATTAGTTTATGCTTTATGTATGCATGTATGACATGATGCATATATGTTATGGTATGATGTAAATGATGTATGTATGATATGACACTGCTGGAAGTGTCTGGATATCCTTGTATAACAACTGCTGGCCAAGGAAAATAAATCCCGATTTGTTGAAGAATATATAACCCTCCGTCTGCTGGGGATAACAAGGTATAGATAACCTCCCGTTGTTGGGGATAACAAGGTATAGATAACCTCCCGTTGTTGGGGATAGTAGGGTATAGATAACCTTCGTTTTCGTTTGATAGTAGGATAAGTATAACATCCCGTCTTCGTTCATCGTGCCCTTATTGGAAAGAGATGGATATAAATTCCAGGGGAGATTAGACTTTGTGAAAATGGATTAGTCCTACTGATGGTTTGTAACTGTCTTGTAAAGATGAACCGGCGAAGCTTCGTTGAAATCCTGCCCTCGTTCGCCCTTAGTAAATACTATTACTGCATTTTCATGCATTTCTGGTAAACATCAATCATATTAAAAGCATACATGCATTTCTGGTAAACATCAATCATATTCAAAGGCATACATACATTCAAACACAACCAATGGACGTTTCGCTTATGTAAATAGGGTAAAAGTAAATCTGGATTCAAAAGATGGAGTTTATTTATATCAAAAGTGACCCATACACGGGTAAGTTTGTACAAGGAGACGTAAACCCTTGTACGAGAATTTTGTCATGAAGTTTTACAAAAAGAATCAGCTATGTGGGAAATAATCCTATTGAGTTTCAATTCTACTATTGCCACTCAAGTATCTCATCTTCTTGCTGTTGAGACGGAAACGATTGGATTGAGCTTTATCTGTTTGAGCTTGAGTAAGTAGTACAACTGGTTGCAGTTTCATGAGTGATCCAAACGAGACATAGTCATACGCTTTAATCCCTAACTTTTGCCTGGATTGCCCTTTCAGGTTTTCAATCCACCGGGATACCCTTTTTTGCCCAAGCCGCCTTTTCAGGTTTTCGACTTGCCGGGTTACATCTTTTTATATATATATCCCTAATTTTTGCCCAAACCCTTTTGGTTTGCCGGGATGCCCTTATTTTTGCCTAGGCCTGTCAACCTAGCGGGTCTCTTTTTATGCGTAGTATTTTTTAACTATGTCTGCGTTTACAGGTTGTGGGAAGTCTTCACCATCCATTGTAGTCAGTATCATGGCACCTCCTGAGAACACTGTCTTGACTACAAATGGTCCCTCATATGTTGGAGTCCACTTGCCCCTAGTATCACCCTGTGGTAATATGATACGCTTGATTACCAAGTCACCAGCCTGATATACCTTTGGCTTAACCTTCTTGTTAAAAGCTTTGATCATCCGTTTCTGGTACATCTGGCCATGACAAACTGCTGCTAACCTTTTCTCATCAATCAAATTTATCTGGTCAAGTCGAGTCTGAATCCACTCATCTTCATCCAAGCCTGCATCCTTCATAATTCTCAAGGAGGGGATCTGAACTTCAATAGGCAGAACTGCTTCCATACAATAGACTAAGGAGAATGGGGTTGCCCCTGTTGAAGTACGTATTGTAGTACGATAACCATGCAGAGCAAATGGTAACATCTCGTGCCAATCCTTGTAAGTAACAGTCATATTCTGTACAATCTTCTTAATGTTCTTATTAGCAGCTTCAACTGCCCCATTCATCTTTGGACGATACGGAGAAGAGTTGTGATGCTTAATCTTGAACTGCGTACAGAGATCAGTAATCATAGTGTTGTTCAGATTAGAGCCATTGTCAGTGATAATCCTTTCAGGGATACCATACCTACATATGAGATTATTCTTAATGAACCGAGCCACAACATTCTTAGTCACAGATGCAAATGAAGCTGCCTCTACCCACTTCGTGAAGTAATCAATAGCAACCAGGATGAAACGATGCCCATTAGAAGCAGTAGGCTTGATCTCACCAATCATATCAATGCCCCACATGGCAAAGGGCCAAGGAGCAGTCAACACATTCAATGGAGATGGAGGTACATGTACTTTATCAGCATAGATTTGACATTTGTGACATGTTCTGGAGTGTTGATAGCAATCAGCTTCCATGGTAGACCAATAGTAACCTGCTCTCAAAATCTTCTTTGCCATGGTATGACCACTAGAATGAGTGCCAAAGGTCCCATCATGCATCTCTTCCATAATTTCCGTAGCTTCCTTCTTATCCACACAACGAAGCATAGTTGAATCATGATTACGCTTATACAGAATGTCATTACTCAGAAAGAACTTAGCAGAAAACCTTCTCAGGAACTTCCTATCTTTGACAGATGCCCCTTCAGGGAACTCCTGAGCTTCAAGATAGTTTTTCACTTCATAGAACCAAGGCTTCTCCTCTGCCCCTTCAGTGTCAATCTCATTGCAGTATGCAGGCTTCTCAAATCTATCAATGGTAATCTTGGGAGCTTCATCATCCCAGCTGATCTCCAACATAGATGCCATGGTGGCCAATGCGTCTGCCAACTGATTCTCTCTTCGTGGAATATGTCCAAAAGTAATCTCTTTGAAATGTGGGATCAAAGACAACACATGTTCTCTGTAAGGAATGAGATTATCATGCTTTGTATCCCAATCTCCTTTAATCTGACTTACCACCAGAGCTGAATCTCCATACACCTCAAGGAACTGAATCTTCATATCAATAGCAACTTGCATACCCATGATACATGCCTCATACTCAGCCATGTTATTGGTACAATAGAAACAAAGTCTGGCAGTAATCGGGGTATGACAACCTTCAGGGGAACTAATCACAACACCAACACCATTACCATGTGCATTGGAGGCACCATCAAAAACCATAGTCCATCGGGATCCTTGTTCAGGTCCGTCATATTGTCCAGGTTCTTTGGTAACAGACATAATGTCTTCATCAGGGAACTCAAAATTCATTGACCGGTAATCACCTACTGCTTGATGAGCCAAATGATCAGCAACAACACTCCCCTTAATGGCCTTCTGAGTAGTATACTGTATATCATATTCCGTCAAGATCATTTGCCATCTTGCAATTCTTCCGGAGAGAGCAGGTTTCTCAAATATGTACTTGATTGGATCCATCTTCGAAATCAACAAGGTAGTATGGGTCAACATATACTGTCTTAGTCGGCGAGCAGCCCATGCCAAAGCGCAGCAAGTTTTCTCGAGCAGTGAGTATCTTGTTTCACAGTCGGTAAACTTTTTGCTAAGGTAGTATATTGCCTGCTCTTTTCGACCAGACTCGTCATGTTGCCCCAATACACACCCCATTGAGTTGTCTAATACTGTTAAATACATAATCAAGGGTCTTCCATCAACTGGTGGTATTAAAATTGGAGGTTCTAGCAAATATCTCTTGATTTCATCAAAGGCAGTCTGGCACTCATCATTCCATTCCATCACCTGATCTTTCTTCAACAACTTGAAGATTGGCTCACAGATGGTAGTTAATTGGGAAATAAATCTTGCAATGTAGTTCAATCGTCCCAAGAAACCTCTAACCTCCTTCTCAGTACGGGGAGCTGGCATCTCTCGTATAGCTTTCACTTTTGCAGGATCCACTTCAATACCTTTTCCACTGACAATGAAACCCAGGAGCTTTCCAGATCTAACTCCGAAAGTACACTTGTTTGGATTTAATCTCAACCTGTATTTCTTCAACCTCTCAAACAACTTGTGCAGATGATCAAGATGTTGTTCTTCATTCTGAGACCTGGCTATCATATCATCCACATATACCTCTATCTCATGATGAATCATATCATGAAACAAAGCCATCATAGCACGCTGATATGTTGCCCCTGCATTCTTCAAACCAAATGGCATTACCTTATAGCAAAAGGTGCCCCACTGTGTCACAAATGTAGTCTTCTCCATATCTTCAGGTGCCATCTTGATTTGATTGTAACCAGAGAAACCATCCATAAAAGAGAATATCTTATGCTGAGCAGTGTTGTCTACCAGGATATCAATATGAGGAAGTGGAAAGTCATCTTTAGGGCTAGCCTTGTTCAGATCTCTGTAGTCTACACACATACGTACCTTACCATCTTTCTTAGGAACTGGTACCACATTTGCAACCCACTGAGGATAAGAAGTTACGGCCAAGAACCCTGCATTGAACTGTTTCATTACCTCTGCTTTGATCTTTTCTGACATTTCAGGACGCATACGACGAACCTTCTGCTTCTTTGGACGACAATCTTCTTTCACTGGCAAACGGTGAACCACAATGTCTGTATCCAACCCTGGCATATCTTCATAAGACCAAGCAAAGATCTCCACATAGTCACGTAGCATCTGAATCAACCTGCTCTTGACACTGTCCTCTAAATCAGCCCCTATCTGGACCTCTTTTCTGTTTTCTTCAGTTCCCAGATTCACAACTTCGACTGGCTCTTCATGTGGCTGTATAGCTTTCTCTTCTTGTTGTAACAACCTAGCAAGCCCTACAGGTATTTCACAATCGTCCTCGTTTCCGTCTTCAGTTTGATAGATCGGATTCTCGAAATTGTAATTGGCAATAGTAGAACTGTTATCAACTGGATCCAGAGTGGATGAGGATCTGCATTTTAGTGACGTGGGTGTGTGTAAGAACACATAGCTGATAAAGCAAAAATAAAAGAAAAAGAAAGACAAGGAACACAATATTTACGAAAACGAAACGTCCACTGATTTTATTGAATGAAGTATGCAAATGAAATGACAACCCGTAACAAGCACACCATTGTGCCCCGGGTAAGGCACATGGCTTGAAAGTTTTAATTATTCCAGAAATTACAAATTTAAAAACATAACACAGTAATAGTATTTACTCCTGACTAAAGGAGATAGGGATAACATCTTCAGCTTTCCAATTATTGAGTCCAGCACCCACAGTAGGAAAAATCCATGCCTCCAAGTTGTAGTCTTCATCCTGATCTCCCACAGCATTGATAACCCCTTGATTGGTGATACGAACAGCACGAGCACGACGAACAGCCTTCTGGGACTCTGCAGTGAAACCCAAACCAAACTTGTCAGACTTGTATGGCATATCAGGAAGCTGACCCCAAATAGTACAACCACCTTCTTCCACCACAGCTTTTGCATCATTGAGGGAGGCCATTGCCATTGTTGGAGGGTTTCTGATGACTACAGGAACCTTCTTCACAGCAGGAGGAGTCACACAATCCTTAACAGCCCAGGGAACCACTTCAAATGACTGACATGGAGTTTCAATGTATTCACCTTCTACTTCCAGATACTTGAAAGTGTTTACATGGCTGACAAAGTATTCTTCCTCTCCAAAGACAGTAACAACTTTTCCATTCACCGGATATCTCAACTTTTGATGTAATGTGGAGGTCACAGCACCTGCCCCATGGATCCAGGGACGACCAAGCAGACATGAGTACGAAGGACGAATATCCATCACATAGAATGTAGCAGTAAACACCTGAGAGCCAACCTTGATTGGAAGATCAATTTCCCCATGCACTACTCTTCTAGAACCATCAAAAGCCTTTACCACAATATTACTGGGCTTCAATACCGTATCTTCAGGACTCAGCTTGTTCAGGACTTCCTTAGGCAACACATTCAGAGAGGAACCATTGTCTATCAGCACATGAGACAGGGTAGTGCCCCTGCATTCAATTGAAATATGCAAGGCCCTGTTATGATCCCTCTTGGCAGGGGTCAAGTCAGCATCAGAAAATCCTAACCCGTTGTCATAGGTCAGGTGAGCAACACAATTCTCAAACTGGTCCACAGAAATTGCACTGGGTACATGAGCCATCTTTAGAAACTTGATCAATGACTTGGCATGAGCCTCAGAACATAATAACAGGGAGAGCATAGAAATCTTTGAGGGAGTATGCCCCAGCTGATCGACAATATCATAATCACTCTTGCGAATGATTTTCAATACTTCTTCCATCTGCTTAGAGAGGTCATCAGCAGCTGGCACATCAGTAGATACAGGCTCAATAACAGGACCCTTGCCCCGAGCATCAGTGGTGGAAGTAACAGCAGGGGTAACTGCACTCTTAGAAGCAACTGGAGGAGAGAAGACTCTTCCACTACGAGTGATCTTGCTAGATCCAGCAATATTATCAATGTCAACAGGCATATCAGGTAAAGGCTCCTGCTTGACACCATGGATGTAAACATCAGACCCATAGTGCCAAGGCACAGCTTTGTCAGATGTATAAGGAATAGGACCAGGAGTGGTAATGATCAGAGGAGCTACTCTGGCTTTAGCAACAACTTTCACAGGACCTTCAGCAGTAATCTTGATTGGGCCCTGATGAGTGATTTTAATGGGACCCTTTGAAGTGATTCTTAGTGGTACTTTGTCAACCATGTCAACCTCTTCAATCTTCTTACCCTGAGTCAGATGATCCACCATACTTTCTACAGATGCTGGTCTTCTTTCAAACACTATAGTATATTTATCCACGAGACGTTGAATCCCATCTCTCAAAATGAAGCAACTATCCGGCTTATAGGTACAATATAGACAATCTTCATGACAACCTGGAAAGATCCCAGCTTGTACTAACCTCTTTTTGATAACAGACAATGGTGTGCTCAACTCCATAACTGAATAGACATGCAGATCTTCATCAATATCTTCATCAATGGCGTTGACAGTCTTCTCGTGATTTGGCATTGGAGCTGTAATCACATTTGGAGTACCTGGTGGATCAAACTCAATTTCTCCAGCATCAATCATATCCTGAATTTTGTTCTTCAAGACCCAGCAGTTATTAGTATCATGTCCTGGACAGTTTGAATGATATGCACATCGTGCATTGGGATTGTACTTGGGAGAGGTAACATTGGGATTCTGAGGAGCCTCCCTCAGGGTAATAAGTTCAGCCTTCAACAAGTGTTGCAATGCCTGAGCCATTGACATGTTGATCTTCGTGAACTGTCTCCTAGCCCTCTGTTGGTTGCCTTGAGGCTGCTCTGTTGTTGCAGGAGTTGGATTTGAAATATGAACTGCACTAACAGACTGATGCCTTCTGTTACGATCAGGCTGACCATACACAGCATTAGATTCTTTCTTCCCAGTGGGAGGCTTCCTTGCAGCACCTGATGAAGAAGTGCCCACTTGGATCTTACCACTCTTGATACCATTCTCTACTCGCTCTCCTGTCATGATCAACTCAGTGAAGCCAGATGATGAGCTTCCAATGAGATGACTGTAAAACGGACCATTCAGCGTACACATGAACATATCAACCAACTCCCTATCAGTCAAAGGGGGTTGAACTCTTCCAGCTAAGTCTCTCCACTTCTGAGCATACTCCTTAAAGCTTTCTTTGGCACCCATAGACATGCTTTGAAGCTGCATGCGAGTGGGGGCTAAGTCAGCATTGTATTGATACTGCTTGTAGAAAGCTTCAGCAAGGTCATTCCAATCTCTGATGTTGACACTCTCCAACTGATAATACCACTCTAGCTGAGCTCCAGATAAACTCTCTTGAAAGAAATGGATCCACAACTTTTTATCAGCAGTGTGGGGTTGAATTCTTCTGACATAAGACCTCAGATGCAATTTGGGACAAGAGACCCCATCATAGACAACAAATGTAGGAACTTTGAACCCAATGGGTATGACCACCCCAGATATCAAGCTCAAATCCTCAAAATCCAGCCCAGATGATTTCTGTAATTCCATAGCATCCATTCTATCCACCAGCATCTTGAATTTGTCTTCGTTAGGCTCATGGTAGTAGTTAGCCTCAGAATCAGAGTCCCCCATAGTATTGTGGAGACTGCCTCTCTCCTGCTCAGATTCTTCAGATTCATAGTCTTCAACCTGTTCCTTGGTCTTGGCAGGACCTTTGAACCTTCTTCCCATGTTGAGCAACCCAGCAGACCTTCTAGCCTTCTTAGTCTTCTTGGCCAGCAGTGTCTTCAATTAATCCTGCCCCTTGGATAGGTTCAGGATCAGCTCTTGGAACTGTGCATTCTGTGCCTGGAGATCCTTAACTGATTGTTCAAGAGCCATTGCTGAAATAAACGGCGAGAAGATGAGAAACCTGTGCACAATTATAAACCTGTGATGCAATGATATGGGAATGCATATGCAATGTTTTCAAGGACCGCAGGATTTAAATTTGCTTAAACAAACAAGAAAGTAACTTTTTATTAGTAATAACTTGTTTTGCCTTTTAGGCTTACAAAAAATGAAAACGAAATAAGTACAAAAGATGGGGTTTTAAGTCTCCCATGGACGTTTCCTCTTTGTGTTGAGGTATGAGTTGAGGTTTCGTTCCTCATGAAGTAGCTTTGTTAGCTCTAGGATCCTTGCTTGGCTTGCTTTGTAATGAGCCTCGAAAGTATCCCTTTGCTCTTTCAGTTGGATCCATGATCTCTGCAAGTCTTCCATATCAGTAGGCATGTCTGGGTGAAGGATGGTATAAGCTGTGTCTCCTTCAGCAACAGGTTCCATGGTAACTGGTAGGACGGCAGGATATGGCATCATGAGTGTCTGAGCACGAGATCGTACCCATCTGAGATAAGCCTCCATAGGAATAGTGTACTTAGGCTCCAGTGTCTTGCTGTCAATCCTGTTTACCTTTCCCCAAGCTCGGATGAATCTCTGACGGTAACCCTGAAGATCGTTGTCGTAGTCAAACACAATGCCCTGAATCAACATGTCATGTGGACCATCGCTCCGGGCGTAACCAAACTGTCGTAAAGCTAGAGATGGGTTGTAGGTGATGCCTCCTCTTATGCCTAGAAGTGGCACATTAGGAAACTCCCCACAACGGTCAATGATGGTGACATTCTCCATAGATCTGGAGCACCAATGGATGTCTGAGTGAGAAAGTGACATGATCCTCTTGGACCATCTGAACCCTTGCTCATTCTTCATTACTGAGCGAGGAAGGTGAGAAATAAACCACCTAGAAAGTAAAGGTATGCAGCACATCAAAGTTCCCCTTGCCCTTGTAGTACGGGTGTGAAGAGAATGTAGGATGTCTCCAAGTAAGGTAGGCACTAGATTGTGACTCAGGAATATGTTGATGGCATGAACGTCTATGAACTGATCAGGATTGGGGAACAACACTAAGCCATAAATCAATAAGGCTAAGATCTCCTCAAAAGCCTCGTAGCTCATAGCCTTCAAGAACATTTGAGCTTTATCCACTAATACCTTGGCAAGAATACCTTTAACTCCACTTCTCGTCTCTAGAACAATGTCAGACTTCTTCAGATGTAGAGTTGCAGCAACAACTTCTGGTTTAAGCTCCTTCTCTAAGCCTGTGAATGGCTTCTGATCAAGAACAGGTATACCCAGAAGTTTAGAGAACTCCTCCATGGTTGGAACCAGCTGATAATCAGGAAATGTAAAGCAATGGTGCTTAGGGTCAAAGAACTGAAACAGCACACTCATCATGTCTTCACTGAACCCTGAAGTAACTAGATCCAATAAGTGACCATGTCTCTTGTTGAACTGGGAATGATCAGGCACTAGGGAAACCAACTCCTTGAGCTTAGCAGGTATCCCTACAAAGTTGATCCTGATGGTGTTTCTACGAGCAGAAGCCATGACCTGCAACAAAGAACAAAGACAAATCCTTTGGTCCTTGAAATGGTTAGGGAAAATGATATGCTTATGATGCATGATGATGTCATGATGTCATGCTCAATCACAAACATGTGGCACACACAAACAAGTCACACCATAGCCCTAGGTTTAAAGGCTTGCATGAGGTTCAAAGGCAAGTACCCTCCCCTGAAGTTAGATGGTTCATCCTGTCCTACAAAAGTAACCAGGTTCTAAGGGATCTCAATATCATTGATCCTTCACAAGGGTGGTTGTTCAGAAGGCAACTTACTTGCCAACCAAAACCCTCCAAGTTTAAGATCTCAATGAGCGTAGTATCGAGTGTCAACCAACTTCAGTCTGCACCAAAGCCAATTACCTCACTACTTTCTAAAGGCCAAGATGAGTTAACTAGGGTTCTAAAAGTCAGTTAGTGCATTGACAACATATGGCAGCCTCAATATTATCCTCAACTTGACTTAAGGAATATAAGCACCAACCAAGAAGTCGCACTAACTATGGCCACCAGATCAACCGTATCGATATACGTCGTACAGTTTCCTTGGTCTATTGCCATTTACTTAAGGTACACTAGATCCGGGTTAGGACCTTTCACACATAAGAGCACCCCAACAATATAATAATAAAGCAAACAAGGCAAACAATTTAAAGTGATCTTAATTCCTAAGGGTACCCCTCTTAAATAGATCCCCAGCAGAGTCGCCAGTTCTGTAACCCGGTGAACTGACTTTAACAATGTTGCGGATAGCAAGAGTCGCCACCGACTTTTATTTTATCCATAAGGAAAGGTTATAAAAGAATAGGAAAGACCTTAGAGAATATTTTGGGTCCGGGGGGTAGGTTATGAAAAGGGAAGGTATTAGCATCCTTTTCATCCATGGTTATCCATGGGCTCTTAGGTACTTAAGCTCACTTTTGAATTGTTTTGAAATTGTAGTGTGTGAATAGAAAATTTTCAGAATAGTTAATAAATAATCCATGTAAGGATGTGTTAAGAACTTGTTTGAAAACTTGTTGAAAATTTGTTTAAGTGCGAAACAATTTTGAAGTGAGCAAGCACCTAGGAGTAACCTACCCTAATGTTTAAAGGTCTTTCTTATTCTTCATTCTTTCCTTTAGTAAGACTATCCCTACTATAATGGAGTAGGTAGTCCTTACTTTGGATGTTAAGGGGTATGTGAGGGACAATTTTGACTTTGAAGGCCATTGTGGGATGTAATAAGCACATATAAGGGACCATCATCATTTTTCGAAAGGGACTTGATTCGTAAAGGCAACCATAAGGGACTTTGATGATTTTTTTATTTGAGGGACTTGCTTTATACACCCCACTTAACCATTATTCGTAGGCAACTTGAGGGATATCCTTAGGAAGTGAGACGGCGATTAAAATCGACTTACGTGTGTGACGTGTTTATTTTAATTATCTTTATTTAAAAGTGATCTAAATTTATTTTAATATTACATACATGTTGTTACACTCCCTAATTACTAACCATAATAATAATTAAATAATTAAACAACTTTACATCCAAGAAACAATTACAAACTAATAAGCAAAATAATTAAATAAAATATAAATAAGCAATAATAAATAATAAAGGGGGTTAATTCTAAGTTTACTCGGCAAGACATCGCATCTTGTGCCTACGTATCCTTACGGGAGTGGAATCAGAGTAATCGTAGTTCCCCTCAATAGGGAGGTTAGAAACTTCTTGACTGTGGTCAAGGTCTCAAGGGGAATAAACGCATCTTAAGGACACGCTTACGTGGAGTGTAGAAACTCCAAATCTCTACGTTGAAATGTTAAGTTGTAATTAGGGTTAAATTAGGGATTCCACGGCGGGAAACCCTAAAATGAGCGCGGCGGCTCTTTGACCTAATGCTAAGGGTAAAATTGTAATTTTGCCTGCGGCGAGGCATTTGTGAAAATTAGGGTTTGTAGTTTGTAGTTTTGAGGATTTGAAATTGAATGTGTGAAGTTTTACGGACTATTGACGCGGCGGCCAAACAGTTAGACCTAACCTTCGGATGTGTGAAATGTGACAGAAATAATAGTAAACGCGTGAGATAATTGAATCATGCAAACAGAGAGATAATGTCATAATTTAAACCATGCAAGCAGAAATTTAAAGGCAGAATTTAAAGAGCGATTGTTAAGTTCGCGAGGTTACATGAGAGGAGCAGATACAATATGATAATGAAATTTGAATTGAACAATAATAAAATAAAATAAATAACGGTTCTAGTTATTATTTTAAAAAAAAGATTTTAGTTATTATTTTAAATTTATCTAAAAAAAAGTTTTTCTTAAAAATAATAGGTTTTCATATTAATTTGGAAAAGATGTTAATGTTATTTATTTTAAAAAAACAGATTTTTATATTATAACAAATTTTAATAAATTAATGATAACAATAATAATAATAATGGTAATAATAATGATAATAATGATAATAATAATAAATAATGATAATAATAATAATAATAATAATAATAATAATAATAATAATAATAATAATAATAATAATAATAAAGCAATAATGAATTTTAAATGTGCCAAATAACCCAACAATGTTGCTAACGCAGAAATGCGCTCATCGCAACCAGATCTAAATCGGACGAAACAAAATTTATCGCAAAGAAAAAGAAATTAAGCAAAAAATAGTATTATTGCTCACACAAAAATGCGATCATCGCAACCAGATCGAACTAACACAAATGTCACGCGTCATGCACACAAATGTGCAAACATCGTATCGACATAATTCGATCAAAAATCTTATATATATAAACTCTAACAATTTAAAAATTATATATATATAAACGTAACAGTAATAGATAAAGAAAAAGAAATAACGGTAATAGATGAAGAAAAAGAAATAACGGTAAAAGATGAAGAAAAAGAAACAACAGTAATAGATGAAGGAAAAGAAATAACGGTAAACGATGAAGAAAAAGAAACAATAGTAATGGATGAAGAAGAAAACTAAATAACGGCAAACGGCACTCACTCCTCTTAGGTTTTTTTCCTTCTCTCCTTTTTTTCCAACAAGGCAACACATGTATACATAGGGAACAAATTAGGGTTAACACCAAATTGTCAATAATGTCCCTAAAGCCCATTTTAAAGCCCAAACTAAATAATTAGTTAAGAAAAAAAAAATTTAAATAATTTAAAATAATTAAAATAAACTTAAAATAAAAACTAATAATCCTATTGATTCCTAAAATAAAAAATATTATAAAAAGAACAAAATTTTTTTCAATATTTTTTATTTTATGATTTTTTGGATATTTTTATGAATAATTTAGAAAAAAGTGAAAAAAAATAATATTTTAAAAATTGATTTAATTAAAATACGAAAATAATAATTAAATAATAATAAAAAACTATTTTTGTTATTTTTTTAATGAAAGATAGAAAAATTTAGAGTAAAAATAATAAAAAACAAAAAAAAAGTGACAAAGGTGAGATTCGAACTCTCAACCTCTCACACTCATAACTCCTTACACATGTCCTCCTGCCAATTGTGCCATTTTTACTTTTTAGAAAAAAAATGCATGCCATATGATATTTACCTGCAAAAAGTCAAACGACTACACAAATTTGTTAGTAATTGATTAAATGCAATGAAATGCGACGACAAATCTTAGGGCAAAATTTGGGGTATTACAGTTATTATGATAATATTTCTCACCCAACCTCTCTTTGATGTTGGCAAAAAAAAATCATGAAGTTTGACTTTGGTTTGACCACAGTTGACCTTAGTTTGACCTTTTAACTGCATTGACTGCTTTTGACTTATCTGATCATCTGACTGAGCAAACTTTTGAGAAAAGTCTTGAAACTTGACATGGGGGTTCTTATACACATATAAGATGTTATGAAGCTCACTTGAAGTCTTGGAAGTCCATTTAGCCTGATTAAAGTCAAAACCCTAGTTTTGGATGCACTGCTTAGGAGGTGCATTGTCTGAGGGAATTGTCAACTCTTCTGACCAATTGTGAATTTTGTGAACCTTGTGAACCTTCTTGGAACACAAAGTCTTGTATTGTGAGGGCAAATTTTGGGGTGCAACAGGAGTTCATGGACATAGGGGGAGAAAACAAGATCATTGCTAATCATCGTCAAAAATTGCACAAGATCATTTTGGTTGTCATCATCAAAAAGGGGGAGATTGTAGAAGCAAGCTTCATCTCAAAGTTTTGATGACGTCAACATCAAGATCAAGAATATTTCATCTGTGCAAAAAAGGCAAACGCTTTCAAAAGACCAAGATCAAGTGGAATGGAAGTGATCAACATTCAAAGCTTCATGAACATTTGACTGATCAACTTTCAAGTTTTGGACACAAGCTATGGTATATCAAAATCCATTAATTTAATTGATATACAAGTGTTCAACATCTTTATCATTTGATCACATTGCATAAGCATATTTTTTAAACTATTAGAATTGGTATAACATTGTTTTTATAAGTATTTTTCTGAAAAATAGCAGTGTTAACCGATTAACCATATAGGTTAACCGGTTAACCATTTCAAATTTTAAATATTCTGGTATAACGTTCCAGTGTTAACCGATTAATCATATAGGTTAACCGATTAACACTGAACATATTTTGAAAAATGGCTTTGTTTCAAGTTCAAAAATGGTTTGAATATTATACCAGTTCATATTTTGAATTATACTCAAATATACCTGTTGGAAAGGGTGTGTTTACACATATAAATTCTGAGTTTTTCAAATTGAAAAACAACCTCCAATAATCATTTTCAAAACATTCTTTGAATCAAATTCACCACTTTCAAATACTTTTCAAATCTTTTCAAAAGTGTTCATATTGATCATATCTTTCATATGCATAGCATTGAACACTTGTGTTGAAATTAAAAGAGTGAATTTTGATCAGAAGGAGAAGATCAATCTCAACATTGATATTACCATTATTACTCTCAAATCAAAGTATTCAGATTACTTGTATTTTGACTTGTGATCCAGGATTGTTAGACACAAGGGTGAGTGTTTACAAGAGGATTGTTCTTGTACACTTGTTGATTTTTATTGTTTGATAGTAAGCCTCACCGGTTGATGGTGTGATAGGTTGTACTTTATTAAACAATAGTGAAAACTCTCTTTCGTGTTGAAAGGGGAGTGGAGTACTCTCTGATTGTAAGGGGAACCACTATAAATCTTGGTGTTCACTTTCCTTTTACTTTCTAATGCATTCATCACCAAGAACCTAACCAGTAAAATTTCAAGAATACCGAAAAACCGGAAAAAGTCCCTAAAAGCCTAATTCACCCCCCTCTTAGGCATACTCTGTACTTACAAATTCACTTAAATAGCTCGACCCGGCTAACTTGTTCCAAATAGACTTAAACAATTAAATTCTTTAAATTAAATCTAATTTATCAAGCTTCTCCAGATAAATTCGATTGAATAGACTTGTCCGGTCAAATTTGCACGATTACCTCCATACCAATGAATTCATCCGGTCCCAACATCCGGTTAAATTTTATCCAAATAAATCAAATCTGACTAAACCCAGCGGGTTGGAGTTGTCTGGTAACAAAGTCAGTGAATATAGCCTTGAACAGAAAAACCAGACCGTAGACCAGCAGAAAACAGGAAAACGTGCGTCTGTTAAAAAAAATTCCTCAAAGCAATATTCTCGCATCGATTTAACCCGATTTCACTTATACTGCCACGCATTCAGCTCTAGATGGCTTATTACTCAAACAATATTCCTGAAATCCAAACGACGACTGAATCTCATCTCTTGAATAAAATATGTCATGTCACGAGCAATTTGACATCAAAACTACCGTAACATTCAACGCATCCTCCAATGAATCACGAGACTCGGAGATGGAAACTCAAAACACTTAAGGAACCCCGGATAACAACTTGGCTTTGGGAATTGTCAGCAGGCTGCGAATTAATGACCACTTTACCCTTTGCCAGTTAAACTGCACACAGTGTGCTTTTCTTGCAAAACCAAAGAGACTACACAAACCCGTTAGTGGTTAGTTAAATGCAATGGAATGCAAAATGAATCGACTAATCTAAGGGTAAAATTTGGGGTATTACAATCATTATACGGTGGTGTGAATACTCTTATCATCATCAAAGGTGTCATTACAGCCTGTTTCTTCGTCCGACTGCGACCACATTCCATGTACCCTAGAAATTGTAAGCTCTAGCCACGTTTTAAATGTTGCACCCCATGATTTTGTCCCTAATTCGAAGATTAGGAGTTTAAACCATACTAAATCGCCTTTCAGCCACATAAGCTCGTCGGAAATCGCTTTTCTGCCATCGAAAATCATCTTTCCGCCACCAGGATTCGCCTATAAATTTTTTAACTTTTGAAATTTCATTAGCGACGTGTTTTACACGTCACAACAACATTTTCGAAAATTTTAAAATCTCCCCATGTAATAACGTGACGTTCATTATTTTATTATTTTGAATATTTAACGTTGTGTTTATCACATCACAAATCTGTTGGTGTAAGCCCTAGAGGCCAATACTTTTTGGTACTTGTATCGGATTATTCGTTTAATAATAAAAGGTATTTCTTTATTATGTTTGTCTTTCAGAATAATAAAGTCCCTAGAATAGTTAGTCTGTTTAATGAAATGTTAAGTGTGACTTAATCATGAGATCCCATTAAACATAAAGACATTATTCTTAAAATATCCGTAGTCAAGCTTTATTGCAAAGTGGGATAACATTAAAAGTATTGAGACTATCATGAAGATAGATTGATGATCACATCTCATGGATCATGGATAAAGAGTTATCAAGTCTTGACATAGGTATAAATATTAGGAGTAATATTTATACCGGATTGACCCGCTATGAGAATACTACATAGTATGTTATGCAAAGTGTCATAAGTTATTCTCATGGTGATAATGGTGTATTACCACCCTTCGACCTGAAACCACTATGGACCCTAGATGTAGAGTCGGGTGCTTTATTGCTGATCAAACATTATCCGTAACTGGATGATCATAAAGACAGTTGATGGGCACTCCACGAAGCATGCTGAGGGACATGAGTGTCCTAGATGGAATTTGCCAATCCTGCATAACAGGAGAAATGTCTAAGGGCCCAATATTGAACTGGACAAGGATGACACAGTGTATGCCTTGTGTTCAATATAGACATAGGGGCAAAAGGGTAATTGTACAAACATATATTATCACGAAAAAGTTTTTGTCAGATCACATGACATTTTCGTGACTTGGGTAGCAGTGATGTGTTGCTAGATACCGCTTACTGCTTATTATGTTAAATATATAATTTAATATAATTGCCAATGTTACGAAATCCTACAGGGTCACACACATAAGGATAGTTTGATGAGAGATAGAGAAATCAAAGGAACACCGTAAGGTACGGTGCACTTAAGTGAAAAATAGAAATTCGGATAATATAATAATAATTATTGTTATTTTATAATGGTTATAAAATAATAATAAAATAAATATATTTATTATAATAATAGTTATTATAATAATATATAATATTATTATGGATCATGTGAATTGGGTTTTAGCCCGCAGCCCACAAGAGAGTCTATAAAAGGAACCCTTGTGATGAAGCTTTCACTTGATGCAATTTCGTTTTTGATTCTCTTTTCTCACTCAAATAATTCCGTTCGTAAGCAGCTAGCACTGTGACCGGAAGCTGTTCGTGTGGACTGAGTAGAGGCGTTGCACTTCATCAACGCTTGTGATCGCTGCATCAAAGATCTGAATCGCCACAAAGAGGTAACGATTCTATCACTGACCATGCTCATTCGTAAGGATCACTAAAGGAAATTTTGTTTTCCGCTGCGTTTAGATCGCAATTTTCCTTCAAAATCTCCTTTTTAGTCACATGAATTTCAAATCGCAAAATCACGTTGTTGGAGAGCTGTTTTCTTATAGTGAGAGTCTAAAGTATATTTTGTTAATCACATAAATTTGTTGTTATTTTCTTAAATTCATGAAAACATATTGTTATTCATGCTTAAATTCATGAGGATATATTGTTATCCATGCTTATTTTATTTACATCAAATTAAGCAAACAATGCATGCCTTTATTGTTATTTTATTAAATTCATGACATTTTTGTTGTTGTTCACGCTTGCATTATTTACACCTAAAGACTAAATTGAACATTGCATGACTTGTTATATATCTTTTTGAATGCACTGTATTCTATATATTCTAATCTTTAACTAGTTAGTATTTATCTAACATTGCATGACTTGTTATAAATCTTTTTGAATGCACTGTATTCTATATATTCTAATCTTTAACTAGTTAGTGTTTATCTACCGTTTTTTAAATCACTTTTAAAAGTAAGTACTTTTTATATATTTGGTTAGAAAATTAGTTTTGTAGTAAAAAAAGATTGTGAGGAAAATACATTTTCTTAAACTGTTTTGTGAAATAAAATTGATGCAACATCATTTTTTGAATTTTTATATTGCAAATTAATGTGTTATAAAGAGGATACAAGTTTTTGGAGTGATCTATTTTTGTTCTAAAACTGCCTTTTATCTTTTTTATAAATAACTTAGGTTGATAACTTTTGTTGGTTAGCAATTGAATAACTAACTTCCATCTTTCACAAAAAAAACTTACATCTATAATTTTTGTGGCATAAGAAACATTTTCTATTTCTTTTATTAAATTCCATCTCTTTCTCAATCAACATACTATTTTTAAATTTTTTTTTCATTCTATACTTTTCTTATTTATTCAATTTTGATCAATGATCTTTTAATTCTTGAAGAGAAAATGAAGCTTATTTTCAATCAAGACCACATTCACCCCGGACGAAGAAAACATTCCCATTACCGCTGAAGTTCACAAACATATGATATATCTTAAAACTCAAGATATGATATATATATATATATATATATATATATATATATATATATATATATATATATATATATATATATATATATATATATATATATATATATATATATATATATATATATATATATATAGTTATTGATATCATTCTCTCTCTCTATATATATATACCACATTTATATTAAAATTGAACAGATGTATATAAATGCATATTTGAAACTTTTGACTTGAAAACAATTCGATATTTCTTGCAAAAATAAATCAAAGTGTTGACTTAAAAACACTCTTAGAAATGATAAAATTGTCAATCATATGCAACATTTGTTCAATTACAGAAAATTTATTTGAATTATTTAAAAAAATAATAATATATTTAGTTATGTTGTAATGAATTATCCTATGCAAATTTATAAGTCTTTAATGAAGAATTTTTTTTTTTAAAATACAGTCATTCATAGTGACAGTGAGATTTTCTTTTACATATTTTATAGTCTATTTTATTCTATTTATGTTTTGCTTATGTTTTCTTTTATAATAAGAATACTTTTAAGTTGAAATAGAATAAGTGTTTATATTTTTCAAACCGTGTTATTCATAACAAAATTTGCTTTTGGTAAAAATCATAATGCTTGAATAAGATGAATTTGAGAGTATTTCTCACTTTCTATTTTCTAAACATCATCTAACTTGAATTTATATATGTCCAATTTTGTATCACAACATTTTTTCTTGCAATTACAAATATTACATTCTTTTTTCAAATCTATATTAGTTTTTTTATTCTTGACAATAAAGGTTAACACATCTATGTTAGATTTTTTATTCTTGACAATAAAGGTTAACACTTAGTTGTAAATATAATGCTCTAAATATGAATATTCTTTTTATTTGCTACTGAATCAAACTCTTTTATTTGTTTAGTTTTTCTTTTCTGACAGTAAATATTAAATATATAATTTTTAATGAGTTTGGTGAAAATATATGCATGCTTATATTTTAAATATTTTAGTGCAGTTTTGTATTTGATGATGATATAAATAGAACTATTAATGGAAATAAGTATTTTCAACCGTTCTTACATGTCTAAAAAAGTAGGAATTATGAGCCCTTAAAACATATTCAAAACAATCAGAGATCTAAACCAACCCTAAATCTGGAACAAATCCGAACAACCACAATCTAAAGGAGGCCAAACAAAATACGATTCTATAACAACAAATGGTTATGGAAAGTAAAAGAGAAAGCAAAAGAAGAAGAAGAAGATCTCGTCGAAATCCAACACTCAGGCAGACCAACCTTAGGTGATTAATTTCTAAGCTTTTGTGGTTCTTCCTCTGCTCCTTTCTTTGTTTCTTGAACGTTTGTGTTGGTAAGGAATGTTGAGGTTTTAGATCAAGTTACACTCACATTTTGATGATAAGCGCATATTTGCATGAATGATATGAGGCAAATTATAATCAAACAAATCACATGTTTTGAATGTATTTCTTTGTTGATATGATATTTCATAATGTATTTATAGTTTTTTAAAGCTCAAGAGTGCATCGATAAAGGGACGTATGATGAATGGATTCGAATATTTACAAGATAGAAAAATAATATATTACACTAATTACTATTACTTTCACTATATTTTTCTCTAAAGCAATTGTAATGTGAGAGTCTTACATTTTTTGTTTACTACGGAAAACAATTGCAAGGAGAGAGAAAATTCTCCAGATGAAGATTTTATATTCGGCCTTCCTCTTAAAGAACATTATTGATTACACAATATAAATAGTACAAAGTTTATTATACAAATAGTTTAAATTAAAATCATAATTAAATAAAAAATATCATATTATTAGGGCCCCTTTCCCCTAAGATCACTAAAAAACCCTAGGATGACTTACAAAATATTGAGTTTTTTGTGTCTACAGGATGACTTACTAAAACACACCTAGATAAAATAATAAAAGTCACATCTTTCCAAGTTAGGGTGTTGTTCCCCTAACTTGAATATACAAACACCTAAAATATATATACATTTATCATATGAAGTTAATTCACTAAAGTATTTTTAGTATATATACATTTATTATCCTGAATTTAAGACTGATTGAGGATATCTAAAAACATTATTTTTAATTAATCTTAAGTATGATAAAAATTTCATACAAAATATACACGCGTTTATTTTTCTATGTTGTGCGCATAAAAAAAACGGACAGACGGGCACGGGAGTGCCCGTCTGAGCGCTAGTATAATATAAAGGAAATACTTTGTTTTGGTATGACCTATTTTTCTACTATTTTTATCCTTATTTTATTGTGTAATTTACTTAATAATTTTTCTATTATTAACTTTCAAATAACTTATTATTTTTAACTTTCATGTAACTTATTATTATTAACTTCCACATATTATATTTTAAAAAAAAATTATTTTAACAAAAAATATCGTTTATATTTTTATGCGCATTTAAAAAAGCGGACAGATGGGCACGTGAGTGCCCATCTGGATGTTAATATATATAAAGGGGATACAAGTTTTTGGAGTGACCTATTTTTGTTCCAAAATTACCCTTCATTATTTTTATAAATAACTTTAGTTGTTGGTAACTTTTGTTGGTTACCAATTAAAAAACTAACTTCCCATCTCACAAAAAAAAGCTTCACATTTATAACTTCCATTAATTATTTTATTTTGACACTAGATTTATCTCAATTGTTAAAAATCATCTTCTATTTTGTTTTGACACTAGGTTTATCTCCAGTGTTAAAAATCATCTTCTATTTATGATCTGGCCTGATCAGAAGGGGATCACTGAACCGCCACACGTCTTTGGTCTACTGCCTCTTCACCGGTGTTGAAGAGGAGATGGGGGATGTACCTGCAAGAGTTGAGATGTCCCTATGTGATCGTCGCAGTTGGTCGCGGGGACGATGAAGGAGTTGTGAACGACATCATCATGGCGTGGGCTAGTCATGATTTTGAAGTGTTGAAAGGTGAAACTTTGGTTCTCTGCTCGGAGGAATGGGGAAATTTATGTTCCCACAGACGGCACCACTGATCTGACCTGATCAGAAGGGGATCACTGAAACGCCACGCGTCTTTGGTCTACTGCCTGTTCACCGGTGTTGAAGAGGAGATGAGGGGTGTACCTGCAAGATACTCCGATGCCAAAGTAAGGAATTGGACAGAGTGAGAGAAAATATAGAAAGTAGGTTAAGAAGAGAATACCTGAACCTCTGGTGAAAGAGGGTATTTATAGTGAGACCCCAGCGCAGGACCAACGATCATTTGCGTTGGGCTGGACGGCCAGGCCCAACCCAAATGACTGCTAGAGCTTACGTGGCATAGTGAAGACCAGGACGTGGTCTTCGCCCTAGATCAACTATCCCATGATCTCCGGAAGATGGGTTGACCAGCTCTTTCGGAGGTGGGTAGTTGTCTAATAACGTGTCCCCGCAGAGGGGAACACGTGGAGAACGTGTGAGGCACATGTCTTTCTGCCCGACGGGGAGACGTTCTGTCCGACAGGGCAATGTCTGGTCGACGGGAGCCTCGTGCTCGACACAGACGAGGAAGGATCCTTTGGGACTTTCACCAAATATAAGTGGGTTGGGCCTTCCCGGTCAAGCCGGGGCCAAGAACAGAACAAGAGCCCCCTAAGTCGTAGCTCCAAGGTGAGGGAGCGAGGACTTGATGATGTCGCGCTTAGGCGGGAGAGTGCACCGGGAAAGCTACTGTCGGGAACTGATGTCGGGGAAATGTTCCTGCCTGATGCGAGTGTGGGCGTGTTCGGGTTGTCGGATGTCCTCGTCAAGGACGCGACTCCAATAGGCGCTGCTGTCGGGGAGATGTAAGGGTTGTTGTCGAGGAGATGTGAAGAGACACGACTGTCAGCCTACGCCACGTGTCAAACGTTGGATGGATCATGTGGGGCGGCTACTCTAGGGTACTCAAGAGCCTAGCGACGCTTCGAGTCCCGTGCTGGGGGTATAAGTACGCGAGCCCTCGTCCATTCCACATTTTTGCTTCTGCTTCCTCTCTTACGTGACGACTGATTTGTTCGTGCCTGCTCGCCATCTCCGCCGCAACAACCTCCGCGTATTCCGCCGTTATCTTCAATCCAGTAAGTTTCTTCTCCTTGTCTTTTTCTAGTTCTGTACCCTAGGATTGGCGTCAGGGCTTGATGAATTCCCCGAGGAGGGAGGTGAATCTCCGTCGCTGCAGGGGATAGTTTGAATCTCCCAGGGACAGATGCTTGTTTTAATGAACGCCCCGGGGAGGGACGATAAGATCAGTTGAATGTCCCGGGGAGAGATGCTTATGTTAATGAACGCCCCGGAGAAGGACGATAGGATCAGTTGAATGTCCCGGGGAGAGTATGTAGACTAGATGAATTCCCTGGGGATGCTAGAGAGAGATTGAATGAGCGTCCCGAGGATACGTGTTAGAGACAGATGGGTATCCCGGGGAGAGGGAAGGACTTAGAATGAGTCCCTCGAGGATGCTGCCCGGACGGCCTTTACCTGTCACCCGCGAGCACTGTCCTCGTCGCCCTTTCACTTGACTTGCGGTGGAAGGGTGAATTTGATCTTGGTTATCGAATTCACCGTGACCTTCTGCTTTTCAGGTGTTAATGACTTCGCGGTCCCGGGGACTATGGTCGTAGATGAAGAACCGGGAGCTGCCTCCATCGATGAGCGAGTCCTCCCTGTTGAAGAGTAGGTGGCCGATGAGCCTCTATCCACGCCTTCGTATTTTGCTAGTGACCCGATCGGGGCCTTTTCTACTGTTGAGGACAAGGGTGAAAACGATCCCATAAGCTAGCAAGTGTACCGGCCACGAGACGACCACCGTATATGCTCGACATATGGGAGAATGCGGTTCCCTATGTACGAGTTCTTTTTCCGGGAGGCCGGGCTCAGATTGCCGTTCACGAACTTCCAGTTGGGGGTCTTCGACTGGCTGCAGTTAGCCCCTCACAATTGCACCCAAATTCCATAGCCTTTGTTCGAGCGTTCGAGCTTGTTTGTAGCTATTTGGAGTTTGGGGCTACGTTGCCGCTGTTTTTTCGCCTTTTTCATCTGCAACGGCAGACGATGGATGACCGGCACGGATGGGTCTCGCTGAAACAACCCAATAAGCTTTTTCGAACGTATATGGATTCTGTCCGGGACTTTAAGGGCCGCTTCTTCGTGGTCAGGCCGGTTACCCAAGAAGCGTGTGCCTCGTTGTATCAGGTAGGGGAGTGAATAGTAAATGGGAAGAAGGAGGCCGTCATGGTGCCGAAGGTGCCCGTGGAGTGGACCGAGGAGTATTTCTTGAAGGGTACTGATAAATACATCGTGCGGGTGGGGACCCTCAACATGGAGGACCTGGACGGCTATCAAAAGATAGTTGCGTTCGTGGCCATCCTGCCCTCGTCGAACTTGGTGACGCCCGACGGAAGGTATATCCTCGACAGTGAGGGGCGCGTTCGCCAGACGAAGAGGCTGATCAGCACGAAAGCTCTTCTCGAGTGCTCGTCGGAGGCTGAGGCCCTTAGTTACCTAGGTGGTGGTTGTCTCTTTCCCATGAGTTCCCTTTTCCCTTTTATTTGTTTACTGACTCATCCCTTTCGTTTTGCAGGTACTATGTCTTCTGTCGAAGAGAGGGTGAAGAAGCTGGCCGCCTCGAGAGCCACAGTTACGGGAAGACACGGCTTGCTCAGGTTGCCGGGCAAGCTGTTGCTAAGCAGGGGGGAAAGAGTTCTTCTTCGTCCTTGTGCCTACGTAACTTAATTAGGGAATGAGGAATCAGAGCGTCCGTATTTCGTGGGACTACGGGTGGTTAAGTGTCTTTTATGAGCGATGCTAAGTTTACGTTCTAGCAGTTAGGGTCGATGCCTATTTGCGGTAGAACGGAAGTAACATGCCCTTTTTGAAAAAGTTCGACAAACAATCCCGAAGGACAAAGTGATCTGAATTTGTTCCAAGAGTTTTAAAGAAGTATTTTGACTTTTTTTGTGATGTGTATTGCACTAAAGTCTATGACATAGGAGCAAAAGCTTTGCAAGATCGTCCCCAAACGGGACATATGCTAAGCACTCTAGAAGAAGTAAGGAGAGACTCTCCACTCATCATTTCCCATGTACTTAAGGCTCGTGACACACACTACTTTTCGTATTTATTACGTGTTCTGATTTTGTTTAAGAGAGAAGAAAAAGACTCAAAGGGCAAAGAAAAACCTATCAAAAATTAAGTTGAACTAGGAATTCTTAAGGGAACGTGTGAGCAAAGTAACCAACAAGTAAACACGAAGCATCTCAATCACAAAGAAAAAATCAAATACCAAACAAGGTTCAAGTACACACAACACTCATGTCAAAATATCAAACTCGAGGTATGCATCAAGGTTAAACAAGTATCAAGGAAATATTCACAAGCATCATCAAGAATCAATCAATAACAAATGCATCAAGAAATAACCACATCGCGTATCAAGGATCAAAATCAACAATTAATCGAGACATACGTCATAAACATGACGACAAAACCATAAAGAAATTCACAAGACTTCATTAAGAAATACTCACAAGTATCATCAAGGGTTAATCGTGATTTATTAAAACCTAACCAAAGCCTACTCAAAAAAATTAACCAAAATTAGCATCAAAACTAAAATTCAAGTTTAATCAAAATTATCAAGATTAACTCCTAATCAAAAGTAATAACTAAACTAAGATTAGAATTTAAAACAAAATCAACTCAAGATTAATTCCTACTCAAAAATAAAAGCACAATCTAAAACCAAGGGAGCAGCAGTAATTTGGGAGTGCCATTAGAAATCCAGCTCACGGGATTAAGATCTAAGCCCATTAGTCTTTGTTATGGTCTCAGGGGGTGAACAAGTGATTTAGGCATATCAAAATAAAAACAAAGGGGGCCTGAAGCCCAATCCATGCTTATGAAAGTATAACCTAATGAAAACACCATAAAGCCCATAAACTCAGTTCCTAACCCCGCCGTTCTCCAACTCTTCCTTTCTTCTCAATGACTTCCTCGCCGGAACCAAACACTCCTCTCCTCTTCCCGTGCCGCCACGATTCTCCGTATCCTTCTCTCCGGTGAAATGTCGTCACAAAACACTTTGTCTCACAACCTCGTCTCCGCTTAACTCCCTCGAATCTCTCTAATCTGATCCACACAAATTGCCAAAGAAATCACTCAAGCTAAGGATCGCAAATCGCATGCATCAAGTCATTGCAAACGCACGAACAAATAATCTCAAATACCAGAACAAATCAATCACAAATCAAAGTTCATAGCGAGATTACCATGTCAACGCGACGATGAAAACGAAGGAAATGCTGCAACACTTCAGGTATGAAACTCGTTCCGTTCTTGCTTCTGCTTTACGTTTTGCTTTCTTCTTCTTTTTTCTTGGTTTTGCTGCATGTGTATTGCGAACTATGATTGATGCGTTCTCGCTGCGATTTGCTTTATTTGTGTATCAACGTCGTGATTTTCATGTTGTTGTTGTAGAATTGCAACGATGATGATGTGATGGTGATGTTGTGTTCCTGTGGCTGAAGAGGAGCTTCGGAGATTGATGCGAATTGAAAATAACTTGCAGCGATTCAAAATGGATTCAGTGAGGATGAGGAAAAATTCGAATTGAAGAAGCTTCGAGTAGAAGGGAGGGAAATGAAGATGAAGCTCCCCTCAATTCATTTCAGCTGGGATTTATAGATGATTTAGAGAGGGTAATTTGGTTTGCAATGCAATTTTGTTATGAAGTTTGTTAGAGATTGAGAAGATTGAGAAGTATAGAGCTTCTAACCCTAAGATTACTGAACAGTTTGCTGATTTGAAACGGAAATTGTATACTCTATCGCCGGATGATTGGCAGAGTCTTGAGAAGTTTGAGAGTGGTGGTTATTCACATATAATCACTGAGAAGTTTGAGAGTGGTGGTTATTCTTCAAAGAATAACTGTTATTTTAAAACCAACCGGTAATGATAAAAGTTTCATTCTAAACAATTATCTCTCTTTCACTTACAAGTTACTTTTCAACCAGTAATGATAAAGGTTTCATTACAATTATCTCTCTTTCACTTACAAGTTACTTTTCACAAGTTACTTTTCAACCAGTAATGATAAAGGTTTCATTCTAAACAATTATCTCTCTTTCACTTAGACCAACTCCAATGGGAGTTCTTAGAGTGGGTTTGTCAACATGGCACTCATCTTTGTTGTTTTTAAGATGGAAAAATTCTTAAATATGCAACGGTTCTTCAATGGTTCTTATATTAAAATATTAATTTTATAATATAAAAACTATAATTTGATATAAAATTTTATTTATTATTTTAATTATCATTTTAATTAAAATTTAAATATTTAAATTATAATTTTAAATAAAATAAATTTAATATAAATAATATTTTTTAAGTAAAGTGGTGAGATCCAATATAGATTCTTTAGAGTTGCGCCATTGGAGTGAAAATTGAATGAGTCTTTTTAAAAGAGTGAGTCCCACAAAAAACCTAAAAATGAGTGGGTCACACAAAGAACTTAAAAATGGGTTGTACCATTGGAGATGCTCTTACAAGTTACTTTTCTCTCTCTTAAAAATTAAATTCTCTTTCACATGCAATTTTTCTTTCTTTTTATTATTTTAACAAAAAATATCATTTATATTGAAAGTTTTGCACAACTATTTTATTCAATTTTTTTAATATAAAATTTAAATTAAAAAAGATAAACACACAAAAAAATACATTTATATATTTAAACGTTTGAAAATTAAAAAAACCGAGACACAAATTGTAAGTTCAAATAATTGTGCTACAAAAGTATGAGAAAGAAAGGATTAAGATTTGAAATAAAGAAATTTGCTTTAAACAACGATGTTTTAAAAATGTAATTAAAAAATGAAAAATTAAACACAATGTTTTGAAAATGTAATTAAAAAATGAAAAATTAATATAATTGGTTAACGACTTAACCGTCAACATATAACCGCTCACAAGAATTTTTAACTTATGGAATGTACATTTCCACACTATATATACAAACCAACGTTCAAATCCAATTTCATTCATTCATAATCATAACTATTGAATCACTCACACACATGTTCTTCATAAGTATTCAAATATGGAACAAACTCAACAAGAAATTGGAATCAAAGTATACAATGTAACACCGCCGCCGCAGGAGGCTGTGGGCGCCGTCACAACCCAGTTGTCAGATCCACCGGAACCCGTGAAGAAACGTCGCGCCATAATGGCAAAAGGTGTTCAAAAAACCCTCTCAAAAACTTCCCTGCTCGGAAACTTCCTTCCAACAGGAACACTCATCACATTCGAAATGGTCCTTCCGTCGATCTACAGAAATGGCCAATGCACTCACATTCACACCATCATGATCCATTTCCTCTTAATCATGTGTGCACTCTCTTGTTTCTTCTTTCACTTTACAGACAGTTTTCACGGCGCTGACGGTAACATTTACTACGGTTTTGTTACTCCGAAAGGGTTGTCTGTTTTTAAACCTGGACTCGCTGTTTCGGTTCCTAAAGATGACAAGTATAAGGTCGGGTTTCAAGATTTTGTGCATGCGGTTATGTCGGTTATGGTGTTTGTGGCTATTGCTTTTTCGGATTATAGGGTTACTAATTGTTTGTTTCCTGGACATGAAAGAGAGATGGATCAAATTATGGAGAGTTTTCCAATGATGGTTGGAATAATTTGTAGCGGTTTGTTCCTTATTTTTCCTACTTCAAGACATGGAATTGGATGCATGTCTGCCTAATTTATCAGTATACATGTTTTCATCTGTGTGCTGGTTTGTTTTTGCTTATCTTATGCATTTAGGTTTAAACAATTTGAAGGGTGTGTAATTTCATGTAATATAGTATGTTAAACTTTAATGATCCTTGATATTGTGATTGCTGCGATGTACATTGAACTTTTATTAAGAGTTTTAGAAAAATATATGTTAAGATTTTTCATTTTATCCTAACTAAATTGGGTTCTGTGTACTGTAACTGTGTTAAGATGAAAATGCTTGAATACTTGAAAAAACATGAGTGAAATTAATGATATGAATTCTAATGTGATTGGGTGCGTGATTTAAAATCATACCACACGTGCAGTCAAATGTCGAACATCAAAAATAATGCGGCTGCAATTACGGTTTGGGCTTTCAATTTAAAACCATGTTTAAGAGTCAATCATTGAATGCTTTGACTTTTTTTTGTTTTATCTGGTGTGACTTCGTCAAGAATTAAATAAAATTGGTATTTGTGCCTTAAACTCGAAATCATCGGCGGCAACAGTATTAAATTCTCTTGAGAGAGAGTTGTACTGTCGATTGTGATTCTCTTTAACCCGAAAGATTAGTCTATGTAAATACGCGAAAAGGATACCCGGTTTTTATAGAAAAAGTCAAACCGATAGTCACTAAGTTATATATATATATCATCAAGTGCTGTTAAAGAATTAGCATAAAAGATTACATCAACCACTACAAGAAATTCTTTGGTTTACGAGACTTAACCAACGACAGTTCCCTCACAACTGCCGGCACTCCTAAATTGCGACATATTTCTTCGACATGTTTATCAATTGTGGCTGCATTTTGACATCAATATGACCCACGGTTACCATCTTCAATCTCCAGCTTTCTCATGGAATTGAAATTGAATATAATGCACCAACAATTATATATGGGGAAATCAAAGTCATTATTATTGAACAGGATATCAAATCTGAGGTGATATATTGGGAGCATGCATTGGCTATGTATACACTGGAAGAATACAGATAATATGGAAAACTACAAGAATGGCTATCAAATTTAGTGGTAGTTCAGACCAATACCTTCATTGTAAAGTCTGTAATGCATATGGGAAACAATCTCATTGTGAAGAGATAAGAGATTGCTACTTTTGTCCAAGGGCCTTTGATAGTGATTGGATATTTCAAAAATATACTCAAAGTAAATGACATAACAGGAGGAAACCATGTCCAAGAAGTTGGAGTGAAATATATAGAAGACATGGTGGAAAAAGTAGGCTTGTATGAGCATGAAACTAAAGGGAACTATTATACTTGGTCAAATAGGCATATCAATGGAACAATATACTTTAGAATTGACAGAGAAATCTGCAATATAGAGTGCTTTGTTGAATATCCAAACTATGACATATAAATTCCTGCTTGTCAAGCTGAAGAACAATCCCCAAAGCCAGTAAGTAGCACATAAAAAGCCCAGATTGGACAAATCTAACTTAACAGCAAAGGAATTTACTTCCTGATGTCAAGGAGACTTCCAATGAATCCTCTGATTGTAGTGGTTCCGTTCCAGGTTTGCACCAACAATTTTTTTTCTTAGCTTATTACATGTCTTGTTAATGTCCACATTCGTATAGATTTTCCCATGTGCTTTTCTATAACTACTTATAGATTAATTAATTTCATTCTTGGCTTTGTGTTTTATAGTTATGTTATCAATTAATATGAACAAGGGAGGACCCCGGAGCCTACTATATGAATTGTGCAAGAAAAAGCAGTGGCCATTGCTTTCATTTGATTTAATAGAATATAAGGACAAGTGAATCACTTTAAAAGGCTTTGAAAGGAGGAGAAATGTTTTTTGCATCTGCTAATAATTGCATTGGGTCTTGTGTGACTAAATTTGTTGAAGCATTGTGTACCTAATGAAAAATTTCTTTATGTTTATTAGGTTGAAGGAACATGTATTTATGTTGCTAAAGTATAAACGTTTTCTATGTAAAGAGATGTTGATTGAAAAAGTAAATTTGAGTATTGAATTTGATTGTGTTTCTAATTTTAAAATTTATGAGTACTAGAATGATATTAAATTGTTTGTTCCTATAAGAACCACTACAAGCCACTTCTCTTTCTCAATTTAAGAAACAATTTATTTTTAATTTTAGAAATAAAATAGCTGTGGAATTGCTTGCGGATTTAAACATTTCCTGCGGATTTACCTTTTGGAAATACCTGCAGCTTTATCTTTCGATATCAAGGATTAACAAAAACTAAGTTATTTAATGGCGGTTGTAACCGCCGCAAATTTCAATTTACGTCAGTTTCTTAACCGTCGCATCTTAGAACGACGGTTAGAGTGGCGGTTTTAGGAACCGTCGCGGTGCAGCCGGGCGACACACGTTTTCTCAACAGAAACATAAATCTCGCAACTAGCAATTTGTGGCCGTTCAAACCGACGTAACTGTCAAAATTAACCGTCGTAACTTGCCCATTTTCTTGTAGTGAATTACCTTCACAAGTTAGTTAAATTCAATATTTATAAACCCAAATAAAATTCAAATTTAAAATCAATTATTCTCCGTTAGTTAGAAGACCGTTAGTCAGTTATGCAAATTGTTAGTTAAAGTAACTAACTATCAATAAAACCGTTAGTCAGTTATGCAAATTGTTAGTTAAAGTAACTAACCATCAATAAAACTGTTAGTCAGTTAGCAATGTCAATACATTTAACAACTCTCTTCCCTCCAAATACCATCAGTGCTATCGTGATTGACTGTGAGTGAGAGACCACTATGGATCCAAATGACAAGGGCAAAGCAGCTGCGAAATCCAAAGAACCATCGCGGTTGAAGCAACTACTTTCTGCACTCACTCCACTACAGATTCAAGTACAAGAACCAGCATCTTCATCATCAACACAGCCTTCGACGCAAACAGTTTCTCCACTCGACTCTCCACTACGTCTTCACGACCCATCTTCATCATCTTTATCGACCATGCAATTAACTTCTACAGCCGACTCTCCACAAAAGCGTATATTACGAAATCAAGCATCATTGTCGCCCACAAAGGAAACAGTTTCAGAATCAAGGGAACAGTTCTTCCGAACCCAAATCATGAGCAACATGTTGAGCATCAGAATCAGAATCATCATGTTGTGAATAGGATACCGTTAAACAAAATATGCACGTTCTTATCAAGAAACACACAAGGGTTAGGGTTAATAAAGAAGACAAGGTAAAACAACAAAGAACAACAAGGATTGGTTATTAAACTGCTATTCTTTCCTTTCTCTTAGAACAAGATTACAAGTATACAAGAATAACAAAATAACCTCTCTCCCTTGAAATTAGGATTTTATCTTCTTATTTTTCCTTATGCCAAGATTGAGAAACTAGCATCCTATTTATAATGAAATAGCACACTAACCTAATGGGCTTTTTAACAATTACCCATTACAAGCTAACTTAGGGTACAAGCTAACTTAAACAATTGGGCTTACAAGCAAGACCCAATTCAACATGCTAACAACCGTAGCAATATTTACTAATGCATGTTAGAACAGACTTCGACTACAACACGCATTACTTGCGAACAAACTTCGACTATAATAGAGTTCGATCCAACATCTCACAAATCTCCACCTTGGATCTAACTCTATAACATCAAGAAACTAGCTTTCTTCATGCAGCTTTATTAACTGCATACAGTGGAAAAACTTGCAACTGGACAATGTCTTGGTGATCATATCAGCAGCATTATAATCTGTCGAAACCTTCAGCACTTGGACTTCTCTACGCTCGATTACCCCTCTGATGAAATGCAGCCTCACATCAATGTGCTTGGTTCGCTCATGATAGGCTGAATTCTTCGATAGGTGTATTGCATTTTGACTATCACATTTAACAGTGATAACTCGACCTTAAAGTTTTAGCTCCTTTGCAAAACCTTCAAGCCACAATGCTTCCTTCACAGCTTCAGTTAGGGCAATATACTCCGCTTCAGTGGTTGATAGCGCAACGACCTTCTGAAGTATTGCTTTCCAACTGATTGTTGTCCCAAACATAGTGAACACATATCCAGAGATAGATTTTCTGGAATCCATACAACCTGCATAATTAGAGTCGACATATCCATCGATTGCTGCTTTACTATCTTCACCCAAGGCTCCACCATAAATTAGGACTCTATTCAGAGACGCATTTATGTACCTTAAAATCCACTTTAATGCTTGCCATTGAGCCTTTCCAGGATTCGCCATGTACCTGCTTATAAGACTTACTGCATATGCTATGTCGGGTCTAGTACAGACCATAGCATACATCAAAGAACCTACTATGTTAGCATATGGAATGCTATTCATATAAGTTCTTTCAACATCAGTGCTGGGACACTGATCTATACTCAGCTTGAATTGAGGGTTTGTCGGAGTCACAACAGGCTTTGAATTCGACATACCAAACTTTTCGAGAACCTTCTGTAGGTATGCCTCTTGAGATAAGCATAATTTCGAATGCTTTCTATCTCTCCGGATGTCAATCCCAAGAATCCTGGACGCAGCTCCCAGATCCTTCATTTCGAACTCTTTATTGAGTTCAGCCTTCACCCTCATTACCTTTTCGACATTGTTGCTTGCTATTAGAATATCATCCACATAGAGCAACAAAATAACAAATGAATTACCCGGTCGAAATCTGAAGTAAACACAGTGGTCGAACTGGCTTCTGATGAAACTTATGTGTGCCATGAACTTGTCGAATCTCCTATTCCACTGTCGAGGAGATTGTTTCAGTCCATATAAAGATCTATTCAGTTTGCACACATAATATTCCTTCCCCCTTTCGACATACCCTTCAGGTTGCCTCATCAGGATTGTTTCATCTAGATTACCATACCAGAACGCAGTCTTCACATCCATCTGTTCCAGTTCAAGGTCGAACTGGGCCACCATGGCAAGCAACATTCGAATGGATCTGTACTTCACAATAGGAGAGAACACATCATTGAAGTTGATACCTTCTTTCTGAGTGAACCCCCTAGCAACCAATCTTGCCTTGTATCTCTTCGACGTCACTCCTTCGATTCCTTCCTTAACTTTGAAAATCCATTTACAGCTGACTAACCTGGCTCCATCAGGTTTCTTGATCAGTTCCCAGGTGTTGTTATCATGAAGAGATTTCATCTCATCATCCATGGCCTTCAGCCATTCAGTCTTCTTTTGACTCCTCATAACTTCCTTATAGTCTCTAGGTTCTTCATCTAGAACCTCACTAGCAGAGATTAATGCATAAGCTATAAGATCTGCATACCCAAGTCTCTGAGGTGGCTTGATGACTCTCCTCGACCTGTCTCTTGCTAGCAGGTAGTCATTATCAATATCCTCATCTTCGACAACATCTTCTGCGTCTTCTTCAACTTCATCTGGGTTAAGCAATTCAGCAACAACATGCTCCACCTCAACAGGAATCTCTCCCTGTTCCAGCTCTTCGTCAGCATCATTAGTTTTCTTGAAAGCCATCTCTGCTTCATTGAAAACTACATCTTGACTGGTGATACACCTTCTGTGACCTGGCTCTAGGCACCATAGCCTATAAGCTTTGACTCCTTCAGGGTATCCCATGAACATGCACTTCAGAGCTCTAGGTTTGACCTTGTCTTGCCTAATATAAGCATAGGCCACACAACCAAATACTCTCAGTCTGTCGAGACTAGGTGGATGTCCCGACCAAACTTCTTCAGGTGTCTTCATTTCCAAGGCAGTCGAGGGACATCTATTTATCAGGTAAGCTGCTGTCGAAACAGCTTCTGCCCAAAACACCTTCTTTAATCCAGCACTAACCAACATGCATCTAACCCTTTCAAGGATTGTTCGGTTGAATATCTCAGCTAAGCCATTTTGTTGAGGAGTACCTGCTACAGTCTTATGCCTTGCAATCCCAGACCCAACACAGTAACTATCGAAAGCTTCGTTGCAAAATTCAAGGTCATTGTCGGTTCTCAACCTCTTAACCTTTCTGCCAGTCTGAGTTTCGACTAGAATCTTCCAACTTTTGAAATTCTCAAAAGTTTCATCCTTCGTCTTCTGAATGAATACCCATAGTTTTCTGGAATAGTCATCAACGATGGATAGAAAATACCTTGCACCTGAGTGTGAAGGATTCCTTGCAGGCCCCCAAAGATCAGCATGAATGTAATCCAGGGATCCATGTGTTCTTTGCTTGCCTTTGTTAAACTTCGCCCTACAGGATTTACCAAATACACAAGATTCACAAAATTCTAACTTTTCGACTTTGTCACCTCCTAGCAGGTTCTGCTTCCCCAATTCGACCAGGTCTTTTTCGCTGACATGGCCCAATCTCATGTGCCATAATTCTGTCTTCGACATAGATTTCGTGGATGCAACATTTGTCGAACCACTTACAACCTCAGCCTCAAGGGTATACAAGCCTTGTTTCTTCACGCCTCTCAAGACTTCCTTTGACCCCTTCATGACTCTTAGGATACTTTTCTCTCCTTGAAAAACATATCCTTTTCTGTCGAATTCACCAAGAGAAATCAAATTTCTCTTCAAGTCAGGTACGTACCTGACTTCAGTCAATAACCTTATTGACTCATCATGGAGCTTGAATCTCACAGATCCAATACTTGCAATTTTGCAAGATTTGTTGTTTCCTAACAGCACAGATCCACCATCTTGATCACATAGCTCCTCGAACAATTCTCTGTTTGGAGTCATGTGCCAAGTGCAACCTAAATCCATAATCCACTATTTCCTCGAGTCGCCACTTGAAACCACAAGAACATCAGATGAGTCGAAGTCATCTTGAACAATGGTTGCATTGCCATTACCTCCATGATCTTTCAGGCGTTCAGGGCACACCTTTCTTATGTGACCCTCCTTCTTACAGTGATAACATCGAATACTAGATGTTTCGCTACTATAAGACTTCTGTTGACTTTTACCTTTCTTCTTGTCGAACTTACCATCCTTTCGCAAGAATTTTCCCTTAACGGCCAAACCTTCGCCCACCGTCAAAGGTTTATGCTCCTTTCGTTTGTTCAAGTCCTTAGAATACAAGGTTGATTGAACTTCTTCAAAGGTCAGGGACTCCCTTCCATACAAGAGAGTTTCTTTGAAATGAGCATGTGTTCTGGGCAAAGCACACAACAACAATAGTGCTTGATCTTCATCATCGATCTTCACATCAATATTTTCAAGATCAAGAATCAGCTTGTTGAACATATCCAACTGCTCAGCCAACACTTTGTCTTCACTCATCTTGAATGAATATAAAGCTTGCTTTAGGTATAGTCGATTCACCAGAGATTTGGTCATGTACAAACTTTCAAGTTTCACCCATAATCCCGATGCTGTAGTCTCCTTTGATACCCGTCGAAGAACCTTATCACTAAGGCTCAACAATATTGCGCTGTGGGCTTTCTCGATCATGTCCGTCTTTTCTTTTGCCGTTAACGCAGCGTCCATGGCTGCCTCACCCTTCAACGTTTCCAAACAACCCTGCTGAACCAATAGGGCTTTCATCTTCAAGCGCCACAGACCGAAGTCGTTCACTCCGGTGAACTTTTCAATCTCATACTTTGTTGAAGGCATCTTCTCCACGCTCACCGCACCAATTTGTTGTGAATAGGATACCGTTAAAAAAAGTATACACGTTCTTATCAAGAAACACACAAGGGTTAGGGTTAATAAAGAAGACAAGGTAAAACAACAAGGAACAACAAGGATTGGTTATTAAACTTCTATTCTTTCCTTTCTCTTAGAACAAGATTACAAGTATACAAGAATAACAAAATAACCTCTCTCCCTTGAAATTAGGATTTTATCTTCCTATTTTTCCTTATGCCAAGATTGAGAAACTAGCATCCTATTTATAATGAAATAACACACTAACCTAATGGGCTTTTTAACAATTACCCATTACAAGCTAACTTAGGGTACAAGCTAACTTAAACAATTGGGCTTACAAGCAAGACCCAATTCAACATGCTAACAACCGTAGCAATATTTACTAATGCATGTTAGAACAGACTTCGACTAGAACACGCATTACTTGCGAACAAACTTCAACTATAATAGAGTTTGATCCAACATCTCACACATCATAATGAGAATGAGGTTCGTGACGAGGAAGGTGAACTAGAAGATGTACAAGGATATATTTGAATAAACCGTCCAATAACCATAAAGCACGACTCAAAGCACCCAGACTATTCAACGAATCGCACAAAGAATGAGTTGTTTTGATAAAGTGTTTACAACATGGAGGGATATCAATTCATTTTCGGACCAAGAAGTGGACCGATTTCTCTGAGGAAGTTGAGGAATACAAACAGGTATGCTTCTTTTCCTCATAGATGATGTACTGTTATACATTCAGGTCATATAAATTCTAACTTTTTTTTCATTTGGATGTTAGATATATCATGGGTTTTTGGCTGGACTGTTTTGATTTTGAAGGCTGCATCGTTTAAAACTTAATAATATTTTGACTAATTATTGATATGTTTCCAACTTGGACAGTTTTGTCAACAACTCCTTCTCTTGTTGTTATTATTGATAATGTCAATGTAGAATTCTGTTAGGAATCAGAAAATGAAATAGCAGAAACAAAAGGAATAAAACAGTGAAAAAGAAAACAATGAACTTTATTATGTCAATAATGGAGAATTACAGAATGAGAGGAAATAATCCCTAGATTCTGACGCAGAGCTGAAGCTCCTATAGGCAAACTACTGCTGCCTATTTATTCTTACAGCTAACATAAACCAAGGTAACATCTCAGTATCACTCACACTCCTTATATTCAGCAAAGTAGTTACTAGCTCATTTCTCTCTCCCCCACGTGTCCAGTACAGCTATCCTTTTGTGACTCTCTTACCTCTTCTAGAATATACCTTCCATTCTTTAGGTCCCACCTCATGATTGGTTAATGATGTATTGGGTCCCACTCCTCCGCTTGACCCATTAGATCCCACATCAGTCCTAACAACACCCCCTCCTGAAATTACTCTATTGTGTAATGATTTTTGTTTTTGAGATTCTGTATTTCAGCTATCAGGTAAGGCTATTCTCTACTAAAAATTGTTTGCATGCAACACTCATAAGGGAAACTTTTTATTTTTACTTATCGGCGTTAATATCGTGTTTGGTGTTTGTGTCTGTGTTTCGTGACTAGACACTTTGTGTCTGAGTCAACGTAGATTGTTATACAGATGGTATTTTTTATGATTTTGAATTAATAACAAGAAAAAGAGGGTTGTTTGCAGGATGATACAAGAAGGGATGATGTTGGTGAAACATCATCAGCTGCTACTCTCACAACAGGAATGACTGAAGTTGACTCCTCCTGTCTTGTGGCTCACGACTCGTTATCAAATTTTGGCATGGCCTACTTTTATTCCATAATTACCCTTTACTTACTCTACATTTTACAACTCAAAGAATTAGTTTAAGTAACTTCCACATACAATAACTACCTAAAGGTTATTGTGGAAGAGATAGACATATAATAACTATTTGAAAGTTATAAAAAAGAGAAAGATAAGAACATAAATGTCATAAATCAAAACAAAGATCCAATGGACAATTTTTCCTCTGGATTAAACACAACCCGTTTTTACAAATGAAAATTTATACGAGCCCTCATATTGCCAAGGTTTATGGAACTTCCAATTCTTCTCACATCTTTTTTTTTTTCTCTTTTTTTTGTCTTCCATATTATGGTTGCAATCTCTATCATCACATTCGTTCTTCTTATGTCAGGGTATTTTAATTGATTATTTTGATGTTGGAATTTGTATATGTTTATTCCATTTAGTTTCGAATATGTCTTATGTTTTTATACTTTTAAATTCTTTTTATTATGTATAATTTTTGTGTCTGTGAATGCTATACAAGTCGAGAGATAAAGAGTCAAAGAGAAAGTTGTCTATGTAGAGAAATTGTCTCAACAATCCTTTTTAAATTTAATTTTGTTTCTTTTCAATTTTATTATTATTATTGATTTGTCATAAAGAGGAGAGAGGTTAAGGAAATGAGAGAAAAAGAATGAACTGTGATCAAATGTTGAAATAAGGTGAAGATAAAAATGAGTTTAAATTTATTTGGATTGTAAGTAAAATGGAAAGTGTTATATAAGAAGGAAGTGAGGGAGCACATATATCCAAAAGGAATGCTATCACATAGAAATGCTACCATGTAGACAAGCTAATTGCACAATTCTGGAAAAGCCAGGGTCATAGGATACTTTTCTAAATGTAGTGACATAATTTTTCAATTTGGGGGAGACACTCACCCTAAAACCAATTTGTTCATGTAAAATACTATTCAACTATGTATTTATCGTATTCTTTGTTTGCTTTCAGCTTTGTATATTCAAGGAAAATGGGAGAGAGTTTAACAAAGATATAAAAATGGATAGGCGTTACAAATTATTTTGCCAAAAAAATTATTGTAATGGAAAACTTGACATTTTATTTCACTTCACAAATATATATATTTTTTAATTTAAGTGGAGATTAATTGTGTATTTATTGGTCAACTAAAATTTAAAATTTGTTTCAAAGTGTTGATTTTCTTTCTAAGTTTCCACAATCATGTGTTTGCAACAATTATTTTTAATATATATATATATATATATATATATATATATATATATATATATATATATATATATATATATATATATATATATATATAACAATTTATAAATTAATAGATTGTTTTTTGTTTTTTATTAAATAAATAAATATGGCCTCCAATTCCATTTCAACTATCCATTAAAAATTAATTACAAAATTTAGTTATTGAATCAAACTAAATCACTTATTTTAAATATTGGCTTGATACTTATAGTTAGAATTTGTACGTTTGATGTCACCAATGCCTCTAATATCTTGAAAATCTGATTATTTATTTTAAGGATGTTCATGCTAATTTAAATCTGTATTATGAATATTCAAAGTAATTGTAAAATTTTCAACAAATAATTTTGATATCTTACACATTTTAAAATAATAAAAAAAATATATAGGCGATATTTTTGATTGGAAAAAGTTATTAAAATTAAGCATATTTTGATTGGTATAGGGCTAGGTTCACAAAATATTAGTTTTGTCACGAATTACCTCCTTAAAGCATATGACATTTGAAGAGTCGTAGTCTCAATCAAACAACCATGAATATTATGACCAGTCTCTAGAAATCCTTTATCCTCAACTGATCTTTTAAATGTATTAAATGAATTGTCATTATTTGTCAGAAGATATTTCGAATTAGTTGGACCTTTGACATGAGATAACAATAATTAGAAGGAAAACTTCTCTCCCTTTGAAGGTTATACTATATAGACTCTTCTGATAAATGAGTGATTTGCCCATAACGTATGCGCACTAAAAAACACATGCGCACATTTTAATACTACTTGAGGATATCTAAAAACATTATTTTTAATCTTAAGTATGATAAAAACTTCATACAAAATATACGCATGTTTATTTTTCTGTGCTGTGCGCATTAAAAAAAGCGGACAGACGGGCACAGGAGTGCCCGTCTGAACGCTAGTAATAATAATAATAATATAATAGTCAAAAAAGGGGAAGTTGAAGGGAGTTGTTGTCAGATCGTAAAAATAGAAAAAAAGTGAGAAAGAGGAGAAGAAGGCTAGGACTCAAGAGAAGAGAGAAGAGACTCCATTGTTGAGGAAGAGAAAATCATCATAAGAACTCTAAGGTAAGGGTGAGGTTCTAACTAGCTAAGGGTTAGTATGATGATCATGATGGGTAGAATCTTTCATGGAGGCTTTGTGTTTTCCCCCCTTTTGTTCATACTTTTGATGAAACGATTTTGTGGGGTTTGGTTGAATCTGATGAATGTTGTATATTATTGTTAAAATTGTTGTGGTTGATGAAATTATTGTATTGTTGTTGTTGTTGAATCGATTAATTTTTGTTGCATGATGTTGGTATTTTATTGAATCGATTGTTTTTCGTTGATCGTTGTATGTTGATGTTGGAACTGTTGTTGTTGATGAAATTAATGTGATTATTGCTATTGTCGATTCATTAATTGATGGTTGATTGATGTCGTTGTCGTTGGTTGTTGTGATCGCTAGTCAGAGTCGGAACAAAGTCATGAGTAATTTTGATGAAAAGGATTTGGGGTGTGGGGTTTTAGAAAAGTGTTTTTTTGTGTTAAATTATATTCCAAACGATTTATAAGAAAAATGAAGTTTTGGGAGGGCTCAAAAGTGATTTTGTATGATAAGTTGTTGAAAAAGTGATTATGGTCGCAACGTAATTGATTACTAAAATTCTGGTATCAGATATGAGATGTCGAAGGCGATGTTACGACACTAATATCTGCCCTATCACAAATAAGAAGAAAGACAAAAAGTAAAAATTACACGAGTAATTGTTAACCCAGTTCGGTGCAAATACACCTACGTCTGGGGGCTACCAAAAATTAGTTTGAAGATACATAAAGTATTCCCTTTATACAATACTAGCGTCCAGACGGGCACTTGTGCCCCTCTGTCCGCTTTTTTAATGCGCACACATAAAAAACTATAAATGATATATATATATATATATATATATATATATATATATATATATATATATATATATATATATATATATATATATATATATATATATATATATATATATATATATATATATATATATATATATATATATATATATATATATATATATATATATATATATATATATATATATATATTATTTAATGTTAATTTTAAATGGAAGTTATGTAGGAAGTTATTAATAAAAAGTCATGTAAAAGATGATAGTAGTTTTTCAATGGAAGTTATTGTGTAAGTTACACATTTTAAAATAAGGGTAAAATCGGTAGAAAATTAGACTACACTAAAAATCAAGTTTTGCCTTTATATATGTTATCTATAACTATATATAAAGGGGATACAAGTTTTTGGTGTGGCTTATTTTTGTTCCTTAAATACCTTTTATTTTCTTTTTTTAACAAAAAATAAAATACAATTAAAAAAATTGTCTTGAAAGTAACTTCTAAGTGTACCCTTACATGCTATATTGTAACCGCCAACAACACATCAAATAACTTCCTCCAACAATTTAAATATACTACCAATAGAAATGATACATGGTTAGAAAGAAGTTAAATATACTACCAATAAAAATGGTACACGGTTAAAAAGAATCAAAAAAATGGAGAAATGATAATAGGTGAGAGAAATTGAAAAATGGTTACAAACTTCTCCTTTATTTTAAATTTAGTATCATAATGTGCTATTTTTTTTCTCCTTTTTCATTTTTGTTTAATTTTTTTTATTGAATCTCTTTTTATTCTCAAAATATCTCACAAAACTAAATTCATTTTCATTGTCTTTGTAGAACTAAAGTTTGATATTATTGTTTGAAAAATTATCATTTTTAATTCAATTTTAAATTTGATTAAATTTTGGTGTTTTGATTTTAATATTCTCTGCTCCTATTATCATACAAATAAATGTGCATTCGAGAAACACATTATTCTTTCTTTTGGTAATTTTAGATGTTAATAGATGATTAATTCAATCATATGTTTTTATCCTTCTTTTTTTATTTCTGACCAGAGTTTTAGTAATGAAGAGAGAGAGAACTTTATGTTTTCTGCTTATGAATTAAAAAACAAACAAATATAAGAATGCATATCACAAAGTTTATTACACAAATAATTTAAATTAAAATTAAAACTAATAAAAAATACTTATTTATATTTTTGACGCGTGTGTTTATTTGAAAAAGCAGACAAACCTCTCCCTCAAAGCCCTTTCTTCCTCATCTTTAGTAATAAATAATTTATTAATTAAATAAGAAATGATAATAAAAAAGTAGTAGTAACTTCTAAATATAATTAACTGCTTTATAATCCACTAATCTCATTACTGAATGAAATAGAAGCATATAACAACTTTCGTACTTAATTAAATTAATTAAATAAGAAATGATAATAAAAAAGTAGTAGTAACTTCTAAAAATGATTAACGTTTTATAATCCACTAATTCCATTATTGAATGAAATAGAAGTATATAACAACTTCTTAATAAAACCCACTAGTCCCAAAGTTTTTTCTTAATAAAACCGAATGATAATGATTATAAAGTCCATATACTCTAAGTTTTGATAAATTACATACTTAAAATAATCACAATTACATATTATCTTTTAAAAATTTAAATACTTACTGATCATTATTATCAATAATTTTTCTCATACATTTTAATGATTGTATAGATAAGTGAATTATAATTGCCTAAAAAAGTTCATTTGAGTTCTTAAAATACAGTTTTTGAAAATATGATTAACCAATATTTTATAAACAATTTTTTAAAATAAATTATAAAATAAATTTGAAAATTTGAAAAATCTTAATCAAATCTAAATTGTCTATTACTTTAAATTCAACGATAGAGAATAAGCATTTTCTTCATTTCCCGCTCAGAATGATATATAAAATACCCCCTTCATCTTCTACTTTTTCACATTCAAAATTCAAAAGAATAAACAGTTTTTCAAAATTTCTTACAAAAATGGCAAGTCGTAGAAAGGATATTAAGGGGCTCGGAAAGGGAGGAGCAAAGAGGCACAGGATGATTCTGCGCGACAACATTTGGGGAATTACAAAGCCATCAATTCGTAGATTGGCTAGGAGAGGAGGTGTCAAGAGGACAAGTGGTTTGATATATGAAGAAACTATGTTATTTCTCAAGGTTTTCTTGACAAAAATCATTTATGATACTAATTCATATATTAATCATGCAAGAAGAAAGGTTGTGACTGTCATGGATGTTGTGTATACTCTTAAGAGACAAGGAAGAACTTTATACGGTTTCGCAAGTTGAAGAATATACTCTCTTTTATTTATTATTATGTTATATTTTTATTGTCTAAGTTGTGTAACTTGTATTTCTGTTTCTGCATTTTAAAAAAGTTTATATCTAAGTAATAGTAGGTGATTATACAATGATCACCGTCTAAGTTATGTAATTTGTATTTGTATTTTCAAAAATGTTTATTTTCAAGTATTAGTTGGTGATTATGCAATGATAATGATTAAATACTACAATATGTTTTTTCTATTGTATGGTTTATGGATAAAATTACACTATATATGCATTATATTAAATTTATGATGATTTTAGTTAAGTTAAATCTAACTTTTATAATTATAGATAACCTGAATATGAGTCGTTGGTTATTTTTGTTCTTTAACGATCATTAACTTCCATTAAAAAAAACTTATGAAAACTTTAACACATATAACTCTTCTTTGTATGGTGATTTTTTTCTTGCAATTTCTTAAGAATTTTGAAGAGTGTTTGCTGGTGATCATACATAGAAAACAAATTAATTAATTTTTTTCATTATAGTTTGTTAAAAATGAATTTACACATATGTATGTATTTTAATTGGTGACTGATTTTGTTAAGTTACATTTATAATTATTTTGGTGTATTATCCACAAGGTTTTGTCTTATTTAGAAGTCATGCGTACAGAATATTGTTGTTAGATTTCAAATTATTTTCCTTTCAAAGATGATTTTTCACCATTCACATAGGGATTGTTATTCAACTGTTTTTGAATTAATTTATTGATGGAGATATTATTATTATTAGAATTTAATTGGTATGCACTAATCAATGCAAACTTTTAAAAACCGCTCTATTATGCATGTTGTGCCACGTATTGATTTTTTTAGGGATAATAAAGAGGATGACATAGTCAAGATGCCTATTGAAATTGTAATATCATACATTTCTCCAATTAGAAAATCATGGATGAGATGCTTCATATATGGTGGAGAGAGCCATACTTACTCCCAAAAATTGTGATGTACATATGTTGAATGACATGATTATTAATAAATTCTCTGGAGATGAACATATTTTGTTACCTTTTGATGAGGTTGATGGTGATACTCATAATCTATATCAACAGGAATACTTACACACAATTGCTTCTGGTACTTTACCACCACATATTTTAAAGATAAAAATAGGGGCTCCACTGATGTTGATGTGAAACATAGACCCTAAATTTGGATTGTGTAATGGTACAAGGTTGTTATGTTGTGGTTTTTTTTATGAATTTGCTTGATGTTGAAATACTTACTGGCCACAACATTAGAAAAAGAGTTTTATTGTCATGAAAAAAAATTAAGCCTCCAGTCAAACTAAGCTTTGCAATCACTATAAACAAATCACAAGGACAAACAATTCCAAATGTTGGAACTTATCTTTCACAACATGTTTTCAGTCACAACAATTGTACGTTGCTTTATCAAGAGGTATTTCGCGTGCTGCCACAAAAGTGCTAATTAAAGACAGAAAAGTAGATGGAGAAGAATGGGTGTTTACCAAAAATATAGTTTTTTAAAAAAAAGTTATTGTCACAAACTCAGGTATTTATCTATTATATTTAAACGTTCAACTATACTTTTGCAAAGTCACACTTGACGTGCACTCACTATATTACACTATACTGTTGACTGCTAAAATTTACTTCATTTGTTTTGCAGTAAAACAAGAGGTATTTTTTATTTCGATTTCATGGTTGACCTTCCTATTAAGCAACAATGTCACTTAATGTCTCTATTAATGTTTATGTTATTAGCTTAATAAATTGTGAAAAACGTTTTTTTCTTCTTATTTTATTTAAATCTTCATTTGATTTTGTACAATCTATAACAATACATAAATACAAAATTTAATTTTGGTGTAACCTATTTTATTTTTCTTTAATATGGTATTTGATCTGACATGATCAGAAGGGAATCAATGGACCGCCACACGCCTTTGATCTGTTGCCTGTTCACCGGTGGTAAGAAGGAGGAGGGGGTGTACCTGCAAGACACTCTGATGTCAAAGTGAGAAAATGGACCAGAATGGGAGCAAATACAGAGAGAAGGTTGAAAATTGAATACCTGACCCTCTAATGAAAGAGGGTATTTATAGTGAGACCCCAACTCTGGGCCAACGGTCATTTGAGTTGGGCTGGATGGTCAGGCCTAACCCAAGTGACTGCTAGGGCTTACGTGTCGTAGTGAAGACCAGCCCATGGTCTTCGCCCTAGTTCAACTGTCCCATGATCTTCAGAAGGTGGGTTGACCAACTCTTTCGGAGGTGGATAGTTGTATGATGACGTGTCCCTGCGGAGGGGAGCACGTTGAGAACGTGTGGGGGACACGTTGTTCTGCCCGACGGGGCAACGTCTGGTCGGCTAGGGCCCTGTGCTCGACATGGCTAGTTTGGGCCTATTATGGGTCTCTTCCCAAGCACCATTGGGCTGGGCTTGCCCGGTCAAGCGGGGTCCCAAGCCAGAACAGTATTCGTAACCATCAAATTATTCCTCTCACATTATTGATTTGCTTGAAAAAACACGGTTAAATATAGTCACGTCTGTTGGAAATTCACCTCACACCCTATGAAGAATTCCCTTCAATCTTGATCTCAAGATTGACGAACAAACCCACAATATGATAGTAATGGTAATAACAAGTAATTATCAAGAACAACAAAAGAAAAGAAGAACACACAAGAAAGAGAAGAATGAGAGAAGAAAATATTTGGAGAGAATGTGTTATCCACAACTGTGAGATTTCTTATTGCTTATAGAACTTTCACTTGCTAAACACTGCAACTATGAAATCTATTCTATATTATTGTTGAATACAAAGCAAGGCACCCTATTTATAGTTTTAGGTTTACAAAAGCCCAAAACATAAAGGCTCAAAATATTCAAATCAAATCTAATCATATCAAATCAAATCAAAACAATGAATTACATTTAACACACCACCTAATTCATTGTGTCTAAACTGTCTACATTCATCATGGCTCTTAGTCTTCTGAAGGCTTCGACCTGCACTCCCTTCGTCATGATATCTGCGATCTGATTCTCAGTTCTGCAGTGTTCCAACTTCATCTTCCCTTCTGCTACCTGCTCTCGAAGATAATGGAACCTCATTTCGATGTGCTTGCTTCGACCATGAGCTATTGGATTCTTCGCCAAGTTGATAGCTGACATGCTGTCTATCCTCATGGTAATTGCTCCATGATTCTTCCCTGTGATTTCTTTGACCAAATTCACCATCCAAGTTGCTTGACATGCACAAAGAGAAACAGCTATATACTCTGCTTCGCATGATGACAATGACACTACTGGTTCCTTTCTCGAATTCCAAGCAACTGGTGCACCACCTAACATAAACACATATCCAGCTGTGGATTTTCGATCCTCAGCATCACTACACCAACTGGAGTCTGTGTATCCCACTAACTTGCATTCTTTTCCTTCATCAGCTGCTGGAAATAAAATGCCATAGTCGAGAGTTCCTTTCAGATACCTCAGTATCCTCTTCGCTGCTGCTAGGTGTGATACCTTTGGCTTCTGCATGAATCTACTTACCATACCAACACTGTATGCTAAGTCAGGCCTTGTGTGACAAAGGTATCTAAGTGACCCAATAAGTCTTCTGTATTGGGTTGGGTCGACATCATCTTCATCTGAATCCTTCGACAGTTGTAATCTAGGCTCAGTTGGAGTCGAAGTTTGGTTGCAATCTTGCATCTCAAATCTCTTGAGTATTTCGGCTGCATATCTTCTTTGATTCATCATCAAACCTCTACTTGTCTTGTAGAATTCGATGCCAAGGAAATATGAGAGATTTCCCAAGTCTGACATTTCAAACTCCTCACTCAGGTCATGTTTGAAATCTTCGATCTCCTTCTTGCAACTCCCTGTTATTAACAAATCATCAACATAGAGACATAGTATAAGCAATTCGCCATTGCTTCTTCTTACATATACTCCATGCTCAATTGTACACTTCACAAATTCCTTCTCCTTTAAGAAGCTGTCGATTTTCTTATTCCAAGCTCTTGGAGCTTGCTTAAGTCCATACAGGGCTTTATGAAGCCTGTACACCTTTCTTTCTTCGCCTTGTTTCACAAACCCAGCTGGTTGTGCAACATAAACTTCTTCGTCTAAGGGGCCATTAAGGAATGCACACTTCACGTCCATCTGACATGTGTGCCAGTTGTTCATATTTGCTAGACAGACAACCAACCTGATTGTTTCGATTCTAGCAACAGGTGCGAATACTTCATCGAAATCGATTCCTTCCTTCTGAAGAAATCCTTTCGCCACAAGTCTCGCCTTGTGTCGAGTTACTTCTCCTTTAGGATTTACCTTTACCTTGTAAACCAACTTCACATCAATTGCCTTCTTGCCTTGTGGCAATTTGACAAGTGACCAGGTATCATTGACTTCGATGGACTCCAACTCTTCAGTCATTGCTTTCATCCACTTCGAATCTTTCAATGCCTCAGCTGCATTGGCTGGTTCGACATCTGCGAAAAAAACATAATGCACCAACTCACCCTCTTCATCGACTACATCATCTGATGTAATTACACATTCTTGCAACCTTGCAGGCATGTGTCTTGTTCATCGAGGTCTGCTTGAACCTGCTTCATCTGCAACTGGTTCCTGTCGAACTTCTATTTCGACTTCAGTGGCTGGTTCTTCACAAGAGATTCTCACTAAATCCTTCTTGGCATTCTCAGTCCAATCCCATTCTTTAAGCTCATCTATGATCACATCCCTGCTGATCACTACCTGCTTATTCACTGGGTCGAACAGCTTGTAACCTCCTGTCGAATGATATCCTATCAAGATCATCTGATTCGACTTATCATCAAGCTTCCTTCTCAACTGATCTGGTACATGTCTATGTGCTATAAATCCAAACACCTTCAAGTGACTGAGACTAGGCTTGACACCAGACCAACATTCTTCTTGTGTGATTCCTTCAAGCTTCTTCGTCGGACATCTGTTCAATATATATGTTGCTGTCAAAACTGCTTCTCCCCATAATTCTTTAGGTAGATGCTTTCCATTCAACATACTTCTCACCATATTCATGATGGTTCTGTTCTTGCGTTCTGCAATCCCATTTTGCTATGGAGTGTAAGGTAACACCACCTCATGCACAATCCCTTCTTTTACACATAGTGTATCGAACTCTTTCGACACATACTCTCCACCACCATCAGTCCTCAGAATTTTCAGCTTTCGACCATGGACTTGAATCTGGAAAATACCTCAATCACATCACTTTTCTTCTTGATGAGGTAAGTCCACAACTTTCGACTGTAATCATCTATAAACGTGACAAAGTATCTATTGCCACCAATCGAATCCACCTGGATTGGACCACATACATCAGAGTATATGACTTCAAGTATTGCCTTCGACTTCCTTCCTGCATCCTTGCTGAAGCTATTATTGTGTTGTTTCGACTGAACACACTCCTCACAGACTTCACTTGGAATGTCGATTTCTGGTAATCCTGAAACCATATTTCTTCTCTTCAGTTCTCTAATGTCATTAAAGTTGAGATGACCTAGTCGAAAATGCCATAACCACTCATCTCTGCTGGCTGCAGTTGCTAGACACTTGGGCTCCATTACATTGAGTCCAATATTGAAGGTCCTATTCTGAGACATTGGAGCCTTCAAGATTAATCTACCACCTGCGTCAAGAACTCTCATCATCTTGTCTTCGACAACTACCTTGTAGTTCTTTTCGACAATCTGCCCTATACTGAGCAAACTACTCTTCATGCCTGGTATGTACAACACATTGGAAATTGTTGACCTTTTGCCATCTTTCCTCATAATCAGAACATCACCAACACCTTCGGTTGCTAGAGTGTTGTCATTTGCAAACTTCATTGTGTTCTTCGACGAGGGCTTCATGTTGACAAACCAATCTTTCCTTCCAGTCATGTGTGATGAGCATCCTGAGTCCAAGTACCACTGATCTTGGAATCTTTCTTCATCTCTTGTTGTGACCATTAGCAACGTTTCTTCTTCTTCATGTTTCGCCAGCTTTGCATCAGTCTCTTGATTTCTCTTCCTTTATGGATAATCACTAGCATAATGACCATACTTCTGGCAATTGAAACACTGAATGTGGCTTTTGTATGGCTTTCGACCGCCACCTCTTCCTTTACCTGCAACACCCCCTCTTTGGTTGTCTTGGTTCCAAGGTTTCTTCTGATTCGACTGGTTTCCTCCTTTGTTTCCATTCCAGCTACCTTTGCCTTTTCTTTCCTTTTCTGACTGCGCCTACAAAGCCATGTCTTTCGACTTTCCTGCAGCTCTCTCAACCATCCTCTGTTCATGAGACTCAAGAGTCCCTTGAAGCTCTTCCTTCGTCAAAACTGACAAATCTTTCGACTCTTCTATGACAACTACCACGTGGTCGAATTTTGGAGCCAACGATCTCAAAATCTTTGAGACAACTGCTTTCGTCGTCAGCGCTTCTCCACATACTTTGATTTGATTCACCAACTTTGTAACTCTGGTGAAGAAATCTGTAATGCTTTCGTTGTCTTCCATCTGAAGCAACTCATAGGTTCTCTTGTGAGTTTGTAACCTCACCTCTTTCACCTTCTTTGCGCCTCCAAACGACTTTCCAAGAATCTCCCATGCTTCTTTTGCTGAATCAACATCACTAACCTTTTCAAAGTTATCAGGATCGACACACTGATGAATTATAAAGAGTGCTTTATAATCCTTCTTCTTCAATTCTTTGTGCGCAGCCTTTTCCGCCTCCGTTGCATTCTCCCCAAGCGATGTTACTCCATCTTTCACAAGATCCCAAAGATCTTGATAACAGAAAATCACCTTAATCTGCTTGCACCAATTCTCATAACTGTCTTTCTTGAGAATTGGCAGGGTCGCCGGAAAGTTGTCGTTCAGATAGTTCATCGCCATCACTATTTTCCTTCCTTGAATCTCTTAACCGGAGCTCTGGTACCAGATGTTGGAAATTCACCTCACACCCTATGAAGAATTCCCTTCAATCTTGATCTCAAGATTGACGAACAAACCCACAATATGATAGTAATGGTAGTAACAAGTAATTATCAAGAACAACAAAAAAAAAGAAGAACATACAAGAAAGAGAAGAATGAGAGAAGAAAATATTTGGAGAGAATGTGTTACCCACAACTGTCGGATTTCTTATTGCTTATAGAACTTTCACTTGCTAAACACTGCAACTGTGAAATCTATTCTATATTATTGTTGAATACAAAGTAAGGCACCCTATTTATAGTTTTAGGTTTACAAAAGCCCAAAACATAAAAAGCCCAAAATATTCAAATCAAATCTAATCATATCAAATCAAATCAAAACAATGAATTACATTTAACAACGTCATAATGCGGTTTTCTCAATTCAAACAAAATTTAATACACGAATATTACACATTGCAAATAAAACTTAATATGTATCTAAATAAATACAATATATTTCGTCATATAAATACTTTATATTAAAATCAAACTTATAAAAAAGAAGTTCTTAATATTTTTACAAGTTAGCGCGGTAAAAAAGCGGACAAACAGACACGGAAATATCCATTTGAACGCTAGTAATAATAATAATAATAATTTAATTAAGTCCCTAGTGCTTCTGATTTATCTCCCATTATTTTCAATTTTTCTCAACTTCTATCTTTAAAAATTCATAGGTTCAAGTACAAACCTTTCACATAAACAAAAATTTTCATATAAAAATATTTTAACTCATCGGAAAATTCTCATTTTATTCCGATATCATTTTTAAAAGTGCTCTTTAAAATTATTATTCGTTTAATCAAATCGTAAAACTATTTTCGTTTCAGAGAAAAATACATTCCGTACAAATCTAAACTAGATTTGATTTACGAATTAGTTGATACTATATACATATTTTACAGTTCGAGAAATTTAAATAATTAAAAACCTAAGATTAAACTGTGTGACTCTATATTTTATTCCATTGATGTAAAGGAATTAAACTGGTATCAAGAATCTGGATTATACTATGCAGTAGCAATTTTGTTAGTATTGATTTGTTGTATCAATTTTAAGATCTAATTTATATGAATGATGAGTGGTTGATAGTGTGAGATGCTTTTTAAATTTGTGGACCATTATATGACAATTTAAACCATATGAGTTATGAAATTTATATGAATGATGAGTGGTTAAAATGTGTATTTTATGGATATAGATATTAGTTATGTGATATGCATAGATATTTAGTTTATATAAAATGCAAGTCAGTTGCCATAACTAGAACTTTTAGATCCAAATGAAAAATGATAGATACTGCATGACAGTGGCAAATCACTTGAAGTAAAAATATACATATATGCTCTATCTTTTTGCATTTTATTAAATATTATATTGTTATTGTAGATTTCATGCATACTTGATTTGTATAGTTTCAGTTTTTGTTGTTCATCACTTATTTTATATAGTTAAGAATAATTTGTGTTCAAATGAATTACTTAAAACATTATTTTGATGTTATTTTACTCTATTTTTAAAATAGTTTGTATTCATTATTTTGTGTTTCATTGCATATACTTATTTTTTATTTATTTTAATTTTGATTATAGTTAGTGATATTTTGTCGTGGTAAATTTGTTGTTTCTAATCTTTCTTCTTTGATGTATGATTATAATTGAATTAGTTGTCATTTAAATTTACATATTTTGTTGTTACATTTTTCAAAGTGTTGATCTGTATTATAAATGGAAAGATTTTTTTCAATGGAATAGGTATACACAATTATATACAATGACAATTACAATATTAAATAACTTATGTATCTATTTGCTTGAGTAATTTCTCACTCATTCAACTTATATATACAAAACAAAACACATGAAAAGAGAGATAACATGATTTAAGTATTTTATCTTTTATTAAACACATATTTAACCATGAGAAAAAAAAGAATAACAATATTAACAACAAAGTTTATTGTAAAAACTTTATACAAAATATACAAAACTATATATATGGTCATTTCTTTTTCCTAAAAAGTGTTATTTATATGACTGTTTGATTTATTCCTATTAACTGTTGAGATTTGGTATAAGTCTTTTAGAGTTGCACCTAGTATCAATGTGTATATATATATATATATATTAAAAACTTTAAACATACCTTATAATAAGATTTAAAACAAAATTGTATAGTCTTAAGTGTTTTTCTTAAATTAGGTCATAAATTCATAATCACGCATTTCATGGAGCTTATAGGACATGAATCAAAATATTTTTCTATGATTTGAGTTTTCCTATTTAGAGGTGATTTATCTGGCTATTATACTCAAGATTGAGACAAAGGCTGAACTCCCCAACATCATGAGTATCTTCTTATTAAGGCTTCCTGTAGGATGTTGAATTTTAATAATTATAAGCATCTTTGTCAAAGTTCATTAAGTATCAAGTTTATCTTCTTCAAGATTTCTCAAGAGGCATTAAGTGATTAAGGTTTTGTCATTGGTTCAATTGAGAGGGTTGTGGATCAGGGTTTTATTTTCTTTCAGCATCTAAGGCTGCTCTCTTCATCAGTGTGTATCTCAGGGAGAATTATGGTTTCTTATTCATGTTTAAGGTTGATGATGTTTCATCGACTAAGGTTTATTGAATTAAAGTTCTCATGTCAAGGTTATCTTGGTTATACATCTTTCCATATTTCAAGACCTATCTTCGTCAAAATATTCATCGTGATCAAGGCATTTTACTCGTTGTTGTTACTGCAAGTTGATGTAGATTCATTTTCCTATGGTGTATTTGAGAGACATTATTCAAGTTCATCATCATTCATCATTCAAGTTCAAAATTCAACACCCACATTTTTGGGCCATTCTTAAACCTCATTTTTCTACAAGTATCCATTCAAAAACCAATAACCAAACTTAAACCATATCCAATAAGTTACATAATCCTGTTTAACCAAGTTCCAAAATGGACCTAATCCATATCCATTTCAAACCAACTATCGCCATTTTAGATCCATTTTCAAAATTCAAATCCATTTGTCCAAGTCAAAGTCAAAATTGTAAAGTCTCTATCCATTTTTGAGTCATATCCAAATAAACCCAAAAATTCGTTTTTAATCCAACCAAACCAAGCTTTAAATCCAATCCAAAGTTCCAATTCATAATCCATATTTTCAAACCCAAATCAAACTACATGGCCCATATTAGGAAGGTACAACTACATAAAATACATTAGCGCTGCAATAATCCACAACAAGTTCATAGCAAAAACAAATAAGTACATAGCAGCAAGGAAAAAGACATAGCAGGAAATTCAGAAAATTCACTCTACAATAGAAAATTCACTGAAAAAAAGGAAGAGTTCGTAAAGGTTGCAGTTGAAAACTATATAACAAAATTACAAGATCAGATCCTAATAGATTTTTTCCTTTTTTTATTATAACCGACTCTCATCCTCACCCTCCATTGCATAAATAACTCATAACACCTATTAACAAAATTCACCCATAACAGAAAATACAACCTAAAAGAAAATTTCACATTAGTAGAATTGAGTGCCACAACAGAATTTTCATTTACAAGTTTTAGCAGATTTTTTTCTCTAACAAACTTCATAACAAAATTGCATTGCAAACCAAATTACCCTCTCTAAGCTTCGGCATCATCTTCATTCCCCTCCCTTCTACTCGAAGCTTCTTCAATTCGAATTTTTCTTCATCTTCACTTGCTCCATTTTGAATCCATTTTGAATCGCTGCAAGTTATTTTCAATTCGCATCAATCTCCGAAGCTCCTCTTCAGCCACAGGAACACAACATCACCATCACATCATCATCGTTGCAATTCTACAACAACAACATGAAAATCACGACGTTGATACACAAATAAAGCAAATCGCAGTGAGAACGCATCAATCATAGTTCGCAATACACATGCAGCAAAACCGAGAAAAAAGAAGAAGAAAGCAAAACGTAAAGCAGAAGCAAGAACAGAACGAGTTTCATACCTGAAGTGTTGCAGCATTTCCTTCGTTTTCATCGTGGCGATGACATGGTAATCTCGCTATGAACTTTGATTTGAGATTATGTGTTCGTGCGTTTGCAATGACTTGATGCATGCGATTTGCGATCCTTAGCTTGAGTGATTTCTTTGGCAATTTGTGTGGATCAGATTAGAGAGATTCGAGGGAGTTAAGCGAAGACGAGGTTGTGAGACAAAGTGTTTTGTGACGACATTTCACCGGAGAGAAGGATACGGAGAATCGTGGCGGCACGGGAAGAGGTGAGGAGTGTTTGGTTCCGGCGAGGAAGTCATTGAGAAGAAAGGAAGAGTTGGAGAACGACGGGGTTAGGAACTGAGAGTTTATGGGCTTTATGGTGTTTTCATCAGGTTATACTTTCATAAGCATGGATTGGGCTTCAGGCCCCATTTGTTTTTATTTTCATATGCCTAAATCACTTGTTCACCTCCTGAGACCATAACAAAGACTAATGGGCTTAGATCTTAAGCCCGTGCGCCTGGATTTCTAATGGCACTCCCACTGCTCCCTTGGTTTTAGATTGTGGTTTAATTTTTTTAGTAGGAATTAATCTTGAGTTGATTTTGTTTTAAATTCTAACTTTGGTTTAGTTATTACTTTTGATTAGGAGTTAATCTTGATAATTTTGATTAAACTTGAATTTTAGTTTTGATGCTAATTTTGGTTAATTTTTTTGAGTAGGCTTTGGTTAGGTTTTAATAAATCATGATTAACCCTTGGTGATACTTGCGAGTATTTCTTAATGAAGTCTTGTGAATTTCTTTATGGTTTTGTCGCCATGGTTCTGACGTATGTCTCGATTAATTGTTGATTTTGATCCTTGATACGCGATGTGGTTATTTCTTGATGCATTTGTTATTGATTGATTCTTGATGATGCTTGTGAATATTTTCTTGATACTTGTTTAACCTTGATGCATACCTCGAGTTTGATATTTTGACATGAGTGTTGCGTGTACTTGAACCTTGTTTGGTATTTGATTTTTGCTTTGTGATTGAGATGCTTCGTGTTTACTTGTTGGTTACTTTGCTCACACGTTCCCTTAAGGATTCCTAGTTCAACTTAATTTTTGATAGGTTTTTCTTTGCCCTTTGAGTCTCTTTCTTCTCTCTTAAACAAAATCAGAACACATAATAAATGTGATGAGTATTGTGCGTCACAAGTCTTAAGTACATGAGAAATGATGAGTAGGGAGTGTCTCCTTACTTCTTCTAAAGTGCTTAGCATACGTCCCGTTTGAGGACGATCTTGCAAAGTTTTTGCTCCTGTGTCATAGACTTTAGTGCAATACACATCACAAAAAAAGTCAAAATACTTCTTTAAAAATCTTGGAACAAATTCAAATCATTTTGTCCTTCAGGATTGTTTGTCGAACTTTTTCAAAAAGGGCATGTTACTTCCGTTCTACCGCAAACATGCATCGACCCTATCTGCTGAAACGCGAACTTAGCATCGCTCACAAAATACACTTAACCACCCGTAGTCCCACGAAATACGGGCACTCTGATTCCTCATTCCCTAATAAAGATACGTAGGCACAAAGATCCCTATCCTTGGCGAGCACCCTTCCCTCATCACCCGTAGTCCTCCGAACTACGTTGACTCTGACTTTCCCATTGCACGAGGGAATATGTAGGCCTATGACAGCGAAGTCCTATCGAGTTTCCTTTTGTTTTTCCTTTCCATTTTCGTTAGCAGATAGACTTTAGATAAACACACTCTTTGATTAGAACAACCAGAGTGGATCACGTCGAGTACAATGGACGCGAGGGGGTGCTAATACCTTTCTCTCACGTAATCGACTCCGGAACCTAGGATTTGTTTGAGAGACCATGTTCCTTTCCCTTTTTTAAGGTTTCTTCGATCGCTTCCTTTCCCCCCGCCGGTTTTTTTTCGTAGTTGCGACAAGTGGATATTGGAGGGAGTTAAAGGAATGGTATAAATTAATTGGATTAATTTTAATTAATTTAATTTGAGAGAAACGGTTAAGAATAATGTTATTGGGAGGAAATCTTGATTTAAAATAAAAATAAGATAGTTGTAGAAAAATAAGAGAAATAGTAGATTTTGGTAGAAAATTGAGTTATTAGAATTAAAAATTAAAATAAAATAAATTAGAGTTAGTAAGAGGAGTAAGGGTAATATATGAAATATGAGATTAAGTTAGGGGTAAAGAAGGATTATCACAATTAAAGGGAATTAGCTTTTTGGTTTAAGTAGAAAAGGTGAGAGTTGAAATTTTTTATAATATGTGAAAACACTTTGGAAATTGAGAGGCAATAGGCTAAGTGAGAAAGACCAAAAACAAGGGTTTTGGAAAGGAAATCACCATAGACAAAGCTTAGAGATTGCTGAAAAATCAAGTCAGAGGAAGATTACTATACTATGACCGTATATTGTATGAAGGGTATAGGGGGATCCTCACCCTTCTATAGGTTTTCATTTAATTTTACCATTGATGATGTTTATATATGTTCTTGATAAAAGTTGTGTAGATTATGCATAATTATTTAGATTTATTAATTAATCGTTGTAGTATGATAAGTTTTCAAAGTTATGAATTTGATATAAGCTGTTAAATTCATGATATGATGTGTTTGAGTGTTAGGATATGAATTGGTATGGTGTATGAGGATTAAGGGATGGAGAAGATAAAGTTAAACGTAAAAGTTGCTGATGTCAATCGATTGATGCACGTGAATTTTTGGCAAAATCTGGAAAAAAAACTAATGTGAATCGATTAATTCCCAGAATCAATCGATTGTTCCTTTCAATTTTCATGAAAAACCTTGGCATAAAGTTTTTTCAATCAATTGACTCTACCTTGAAATCGATTGACACCTTGCAAAATTGTGAAAAATTACTGTAAATAAAGTTAGCTAAAACCATTATTTTCTCCAATTGTTTTTTTCCATAACTTTAGTTCCGTAACTCCAAATGAGGTGTGGTTTGAAGCATTGGAAAACTGACATGTATGGATACCCTATAGTGATGTATTAAGAGGATATGTGGGTAATAGAATATCTGAAATTTAATTTTTTTACTTATTGTGTAAGGTTGACGGTAAAGAACGGACATTTAATCATTGTAAATGAGCGAATTAATGATGAAGTGATGATAAGATGAATTGATATGATTGAGTTCTATGTGGATGTTTATTCAATATGTGCATATATGTTGGGAAGTACAAGTATAGTTATGTGATTGTTGTAAATACTTGCTAATGATTATTGAGATGCATAGTTTAGAGTGAAAACTATTGTTGATGTGTTTAAAGCATGATTGTTTATAGTTAGATGTGATGTTGTAATCATTGCGTTGTTGTAATTGCATTATCATATGTAATACATCTTATGTTGTCGTTTTTATAAAAGAAGGGAGTCACGAGTTCAAAAGAGGGGACAAATGACTTGTTTAGAGCTCATATGAGAGGGCTCAGGGTTCAGATGTCGGGACTCGGTTCGTATGAAAAACTATTGTTGAGTTGGTACCACGTACATACAGAGTCAAGGTGTTGTCACATTTCATACAAATTTGCATTTTTTAATTGATATTTTTCGTGTGAATGAATTATCTGTTGATGATTGTTGTTGCTGTTGTTTATGCTACCATTCCTAATCTTTTACACCGCTAACATATTTGAGTGTATTCTCGCCCCTTTGTTGTTTTGTTTGTGTGTTAATGTATGATGTGCACAAATGCTCAAGGACATGAGTAGTAGCTTCTGTGAGTTGGAAGATAGTCTTGGAACTCATGTTCATTTACTTTATCGTTTATCGTTTTTTGTAGGATAAATGCTCTGATCAGTAACATCAGGAACAAGGAATTTTTTTTGTTGAGTCACTACTACGGAAAACACATATAATAACTCTCGTGTTACTACGGATATTCAAACAACCGTTGTAATATGTGATATTTAGACACATGCACTTTTTTAATTTAACCACCTATAACAACGGTTGATTTAATACATGTGGTGAAAAGTGGAGTATGGTCATAGGTTCAAATCCCAACATCAGCATTTTTGGTTATTTACTTATTTTTAAAAATGCTGACAGACCTTTCACCACGGGTATTTAAATCAATCGTGGTTATAACGCTCTTAGTTCATTCACTTTGGCCCTAGACGTACTTAGACAAACTTCATCTTCTGTCTCCAAACTTCTTCCATTTATGAAACATTATTCATCAACTAAACCAAACTTAAAAACATTATTTCTTTCACAAATAAAACTCAGAGACATTGCTTCCATTAACGCGTTACAATTTGTTCCTGTTTAACGATTCTACAGGTAAAATGTTATTGTTTAACAATTCTATTTATTTATTTTTTATTGTTGTTCATGTTGTTTTTATTGTTGTTTTTACTTTTGTTGTTCGTGTTATTTTCATTGTTGTTGTTGTTGTTGTTGTTGTTATTATTATTGTTGTTATTCTTATTTTTGTTCTTGTTATTGTTATTGTTCTTGTTGTTATTGTTGTTGTTCTTGTTGTTCTTGTAGTTTTTGTTATTATTGTTGTTGTTGTTCTTGTTATTGCTCTTGTTGTTCTTGTTGTTGTTCTTATTTTTTTTTCTTGTTCTTGTTATTGTTCTTGTTGTTCTTTTTATTGTTCTTGTTGTTGTTTTTGTTGTTCTTGGTGTTCTTGTTGTTATTGTTGTTGTTGTTCTTCTTCTTGTTATTATTCTTATTGTTTTTGTTAATAATGTTGTTGTGTTAAGATAATTAATATTGTATATTGTGATGGAAGTTATAAATGTAGTCAAGCAAAATATGTGGCAAAAATAAAAAAAATGTTGACAGACATTTTACAACGGGTATTTAAAACAACCATGATTGTAGGTAACACGCTTTTCAGTTTTCTACAAAGGTCATACGACCGTGATTGTAAGTAACGTATATACAACCACACGCTACCTAACAACGGTCGGTCCTTTTGAATAATATATATTTTTTAACAGTTATTCTATGTGTTTTTTGTAGTAGTGAGTTAACGATAAGATGAAGGATATTTTGATTTACCATTTAGAATTGTTGAGATATTTGAAATTTATAAACATTAATTTGAAATTTTGCTCGAGTATTTTGATTTAAATGTGAAATATGCATGTTGTGTAAAGTAACATCTTAAATTTATTGCATAATTATTTTAATAAAGGTATCAGAGTTTAGGATGTTACATAGTACATCTTAAAACAATACTATAAATGATATTCTCTTTTATCCTAGGGTCAAAGCAATGTTGAGAAAAAGTTATTTCGTTCTTAACTTTCCAAACGCTATACAAAGTTTCTGCCTCATCAATTTTCATGACTTGTCTTTTCCAACCTCTTCTTGGTCTCTTGAATGAGCCATTTTTCCCCGTTAATTCAGCATATAGGGTTTCTATCATAGACTATGCATTCTAGTATTCCTTTCCAAATGTTCTTTGTATTAGTGCAATAAAAAAATAGACGTTCTATTATTTCAATTTGATTACATAAGCAACATTTTGCATCTTTTAGAATTCTAAATCTCATCAATCTATCTTTGGTTGGAAGTCTATCCAATAAGGCTATCCATAATATGAACAAAGATCTTGATCTACTCCATATTCTCTTTATATCCTCGTAGCTCTTTATACATGGATGAGGTGTTATATGCATTTCTTTGTATTGCTTCACTCCAATATAATGTGTGTTTTACATACTCTCTACATTTCAAATCTGTCCAAATTTCCTAATCAGTAATATGTTCAATTAGACTAGTTCAATGCATTTCTTGAAGTTGAGCTCCCTCTCTAATAACAACTATATCCACCTAATTTGTTTTTTGAGAAGCCGTACCAACTAATTCACTTTAAAATCTAATGATTTCTTTCTCAACTAATTAATACTGTACCATTGGGATTCTACCGTTTGTAAATTCTTACTTTTTCATTTCTCTCTGATGGTGGCATGAAATTATGCAGTATTGCCATCACCAAGCTTCAGCCTGTTTAGCTTTGACTAATGAAGCAACATTTGCTCTTCTATCCCAATGGTATGCATTAGATCCACTGTCCATTGTTGAACCTCTTTGATATAATTTGTGTTGAACACTGCAAGCCAATTTTGTGCTTTCTCCAATTTCAATCTACTATCTTGTAATTGCGCACTCTGGTAAGCATCTTTTTGTTCAGCTTAGGTAAGGTAGATTGTAACCTAATCAGTTTTGTCCAAACATTAAACACGAGCCTTCCATTTTGTTCTCTATTCCAACTACTTTTGACCTCATTCAAAAACTCAGGTTTGTCAAGTACACAATTCAGAAATTTGAAGGAGTTTGATCTTCTTATTTCAGCTATGTGTCCCAATATGTTAGCCTTGAGAAGGTTATGATTGTAGATATCTGTCTGCGGAATTTATATGTCACAGTTTGGATATTCAACAAAGCACTCTCTATTGCAGATTTCTCTGTCAATTCTAAAGTATATTGTTCCATTGATATGCCTGTTTGACCAAGTATAATAGTTCCCTTTAGTTTCATGCTCGCACAAGCCTACTTCTTCCACCATGTCAAATTGATTATGTGAATAGATCACAGTAAACCAATGAGATTGTTTCTGATCTGACCTGATCAGAAGGGGATCACTGGATGGCCACGCTCCGTTAGGCTGCTTCCTGTTCACCGGTGGGGAGGATGAGGAGGGGGTGTACCTGCAAGGCACTCCGATGCCAAAGTGAGAAAATGGGCAGAGTGACAGCAAATACAGAAAGTTGGTAGAGAATTGAATTACCTGACCCTCTTGAGGAAGAGGGTATTTATAGAGAGACCCCAGCGCTGGGCCAACGGTCATTTGAGATGGGCTGGATGACCAGGCCCAACCCTAATGACTGCTAGGGCTTACGTGGCGTAGTGAAGACCAGGACGTGGTCTTCGCCCTAGTCCAACTGCTCCTAGATCTCCGGAAAGTGAGTTTGACCTGCTCTTTCGGAGGTGGGCAGTTGGTTGACGACGTGTCCCCGCGGAGGGGAGCACGCGGAGAACGTGTGGAAGGCACGTTGTGCTGCCCGGCGGGATGGGCACAGGTTCTGCCCACGGGATGGGCACAGGTTCTGCCCGTCAGGATGGGCACAGGTTCTGCCCACGGGATGGGCACCTGCCTGACGGGAGGAGGTTCTGCCCTGACGGGATGGGCACAGGTTCTGCCCGTCAGGATGGGCACAGGTTCTGCCCGTCAGGATGGGCACAGGTTCTGCCCACGGGATGGGCACCTGCCTGACGGGAAGAGGTTCTGCCCTGACGGGATGGGCACAGGTTCTGCCCGTCAGGATGGGCACAGGTTCTGCCCGTCAGGATGGGCACAGGTTCTGCCCACGGGATGGGCACCTGCCTGACGGGAGGAGGTTCTGCCCTGACGGGATGGGCACAGGTTCTGCCCGTCAGGATGGACACAGGTTCTGCCCGTCAGGATGGGCACAGGTTCTGCCCACGGGATGGGCACCTGCCTGACGGGAGGAGGTTCTGCCCTGACAGGATGGGCACAGGTTCTGCCCGTCAGGATGGGCACAGGTTCTGCCCACGGGATGGGCACCTGCCTGACGGGAGGAGGTTCTGCCCTGACGGGATGGGCGCAGGTTCTGCCCGTCAGGATGGGCACAGGTTCTGCCCACGGGATGGGCACCTGCCTGACGGGAGGAGGTTCTGCCCATGGGTCCCTGCTCATCAGTGTTGTCCAATTGGGCCTAACCTCAGTGGGATTTTGGGCCTTCTCGATTGTGGGCTAAGCCTCGGCCCAGTCCAGAACAGGAGCCCCCCAAGTCGTAGTTCGCTGTCAGGAGAGCTATGACTTAAGTAGAGAATAGCGTTGCGCGCGCTGATATGTCAGGCAAGATGCGAGAATGGCGTCGATCGTATCGATCACCTGGGAAGGGCGAAATCGCAGTCGCTCGACATCCAAAAAATTTTGCTCGACACCTTCGATCGTTTCTGCTCGACACCCAGGGTCGTGCCCGCTTATTATAACGTTTTGACTTCTGGGCTTGTGCCCCTTTTATGGAATTCTTGTTTTCCTTTCTAAGTCTTGCGTGCGTGCATGATTGTTATGCTTTTTCGCTAAGTGTTGGCTCGTTTTGCCGAGCTCCATTATGATGTGAATGTTTATTGTTTTGTGGGGGACCTTTGCTCGGTGCGTGTTGCCCGGTAGTGTGGGGAACTATCCGGATGCCCGGGGTAGCTTCCTGGGCAGACAAGAGTTAGGTCACGGTTGTGATCTATCCTGTAGGCTTGAACATCCCATCGCGAGCTGGGCGTTCGGACGATTATGATACTGCGGCGGCGACTCTCGATCGAGGGGGTGCCGTCGAGCGGGCTATTCTCTTTTTGTTCGGGGAGGTATAGTACCCGCTAAGGTGAGGTTGGTGAGGTGTGGTCGTATCAGTCCACCCTCTTTTTCGTGCGGGTTGTCCCTCGCGGGCAGTGTTGTTTAACTGTAGTATTTTTTTTAGCTTTTCAGCGTTCCATGGTCGAGCTATATGGTCCCGTGTAAGTTTTTCGAGGTAGTAGGTTTTCGAAGGGAGGACAAGGCTGGATGGAAGCCAGGGTCCTGCCCGGCAGAGTCTTCTGCCCGACGAAAGAGAGGACAAAGACTGGCTGGTGGGCAGCCAGGGTCCTGCCCATCGGAGTCTTCTGCTCGAAGAAAGGAGGACAAAGATTGGCTGGTGGGCAGCCAGGGTCCTGCCCATCGGAGTCTTCTGCTCGACGAAAGGAGGACAAAGATTGGCTGGTGGGCAGCCAGGGTCCTGCCCATCAGAGTCTTCTGCTCAGCGAAAGGAGGACAAAGACTGGCTGGTGAACAGCCAGGTCCTGCCCATCGGAGTCTTCTGCTCGACGAAAGGAGGACAAAGATTGGCTGGTGGGCAGCCAGGGTCCTGCCCATCAGAGTCTTCTGCTCGGCGAAAGGAGGACAAAGACTGGCTGGTGGACAGCCAGGTCCTGCCCATCGGAGTCTTTTGCTCGACGAAAGGAGGACAAAGATTGGCTGGTGGACAGCCAGGTTCCTGCCCATTGGAGTCTTCTACTCGGCGAAAGGAGGACAAAGACTGGCTGGTGAGCAGCCGGGTCCTGCCCATCGGAGTCTTCTGCTCGACGAAAGGAGGACAAAGATTGGCTGGTGGACAGCCAGGTCCTGCCCATCGGAGTCTTCTGCTCGACGAAAGGAGGACAAAGATTGGTTGGTGGACAGCCAGGTCCTGCCCATCGGAGTCTTCTGCTCGACGAAAGGAGGACAAAGATTGGCTGATGGACAGCCAGGTTCCTGCCCATCAGAGTCTTCTGCTCGGCGAAAGGAGGACAAAGACTGGCTGGTGGGCAGCCGGGTCCTGCCCATCGGAGTCTTCTTCTCGACGAAGGGAGGACAATTGTGAACAGCGTCGCCATGGCGGAGGGCACTCGTAATCTTGAAGTTTTGAGAGATGAAGCTTTGGTTCTCTGCTCGGAGGAACGGGGGAGCTTAGTTTCCCACAGACGACGCCACTGATCTGACCTGATCAGAAGGGGATCACTGGATGGCCACGCTCCGTTAGGCTGCTTCCTGTTCACCGGTGGGGAGGATGAGGAGGGGGTGTACCTGCAAGGCACTCCGATGCCAAAGTGAGAAAATGGGCAGAGTGACAGCAAATACAGAAAGTTGGTAGAGAATTGAATTACCTGACCCTCTTGAGGAAGAGGGTATTTATAGAGAGACCCCAGCGCTGGGCCAACGGTCATTTGAGATGGGCTGGATGACCAGGCCCAACCCTAATGATTGCTAGGGCTTACGTGGCGTAGTGAAGACCAGGACGTGGTCTTCGCCCTAGTCCAACTGCTCCTAGATCTCCGGAAAGTGAGTTTGACCTGCTCTTTCGGAGGTGGGCAGTTGGTTGACGACGTGTCCCCGCGGAGGGGAGCACGCGGAGAACGTGTGGAAGGCACGTTGTGCTGCCCGGCGGGATGGGCACGGGTTCTGCCCACGGGATGGGCACAGGTTCTGCCCGTCAGGATGGGCACAGGTTCTGCCCGTCAGGATGGGCACAGGTTCTGCCCACGGGATGGGCACCTGCCTGACGGGAAGAGGTTCTGCCCTGACGGGATGGGCACAGGTTCTGCCCGTCAGGATGGGCACAGGTTCTGCCCGTCAGGATGGGCACAGGTTCTGCCCACGGGATGGGCACCTGCCTGACGGGAGGAGGTTCTGCCCTTACGGGATGGGCACAGGTTCTGCCCGTCAGGATGGGCACAGGTTCTGCCCACGGGATGGGCACCTGCCTGACGGGAGGAGGTTCTGCCCTGACAGGATGGGAACAGGTTCTGCCCGTCAGGATGGGCACAGGTTCTGCCCATGGGATGGGCACCTGCCTGACGGGAGGAGGTTCTGCCCTGACGGGATGGGCGCAGGTTCTGCCCGTCAGGATGGGCACAGGTTCTGCCCACGGGATGGGCACCTGCCTGACGGGAGGAGGTTCTGCCCATGGGTCCCTGCTCATCAGTGTTGTCCAATTGGGCCTAACCTCAGTGAGATTTTGGGCCTTCTCGATTGTGGGCTAAGCCTCGGCCCAGTCCAGAACAGTTTCCCATATGCATTACAGACTTTACAATGAAGGTATTGGTCTGAACTCACACTAAATTTGATAGTCATTCTTGTAGTTTTCCATATTATCCATATTCTTCCATTTGGGTGATCATTGCAACTATCAAGCCAACTCCATTTATCTCCAAACCTTTTTCTAATAGCACTAGCCTTATTTATTTTAACTCTAGTTTCTACTAAAGCAACTCAAGATATGTGAAGTTTATTGAGATGACCCCTATCTCAATATGTCTTGCTCTTTTATTAAGGTCCCTTACGTGATAACCTAACGTTTATAATTTTATTATTTCAAATACTTAGTGTTGTGTTTATCACGTCACAAATATTCTTTTTAGTCACATGAATTTCAAGTCGCAAAATCACGTCATTGGAGAGATGTTTTCTTATAGTGAGAGTCTAAAGTATATTTTGTTAATCACATAAATTTGTTGTTATCTTCTTAAATTCATGAGAATATATTGTTATTCATGCTTAAATTCATGAGAATATATTGTTATTCATGCTACTTTATTTACACCTAAAGACTAAGCGAACAATGCATGCCTTTTATTGTTATTTTCTTAAATTCATGACATTTTTGTTGTTGTTCACGCTTGCGTTATTTACACCTAAAGACTAAATTGAACATTGCATGACTTGTTATATATCTTTTTGAATGCACGACATTCTATATATTCTAATATTTAACTAGTTAGTATTTATCTATCGTTTTTTAAATCACTTTTAAAAGTAAGTAATTTTTATATATTTGGTTAGAAAATTAGTTTTGGAGTAAAAAATGATTGCGAGGAAAATACGTTTTCTTAAAACTGTTTTGTAAAGTAAAATTGATGCAACCTCATTTTTTGAACTTTTATGTCGCAAATTAATGTTATATATATATATATATATATATATATATATATATATATATATATATATATATATATATATATATATATATATATATATATATATATATATATATATATATATCAAATTTTAAGACTTTCACCAAATTTTAAGATTTAATAAGATTAAATCAAATGGTGATATTAACTAAAATTAGAAGAAAAAAATTAATAGCCTTTAACGGTGATATATATATATATATATATATATATATATATATATATATATATATATATATATATATATATATATATATATATATATATATATATATATATATATATATATATATATATATATATATATATATATATATATATATATATATATATATATATATATATATATATATATATATATATATATATATATATATATATATATATATATATATATATATATATATATATATATATATATATATATATATATATATATATATATATATATATATATATATATATATATATATATATATATATATATATATATATAAAACTTTAAACAAATCTTATTTTAAAAGATTTTAAACAAAATTGTATAGCTTTAAGTTTTTTTTAAAAGTTATTTCATTTAATATTAATTTCCATGAATAATAACTTATCTTTTAATTGAATGGTTTTTTTATTAAATATTTTGAAAAGTGGATCTTTTTGTCCATCTTATTATTATAATGAGTAATATTTGTTAAGAGTGTGTTGCATTTTTTCTTAACCGCCACATTTATAAAAAAACACATTTTATATAGATAATGATTTATGTGTTTTCTTTAAGAAATGAGATTTGTTTTTTGAAATTTTTTAATTATTAAAAATATTTTAAAATATTAATGTGTTTCATATTCATCAAATTTTAGTGAGAAAAAGAATAGTATTTACAAGAGAATTAATTATAAACATTTATTCTACGAAAAACACAACAACTTTAATGAATAATATTTAACATTAATTTTTTAATACAAATATTATAGTAAAAATAGGAATAATTTGCACTACAACATCAATCTTCCGTGTAATAGCAACTTGCTTCTTCTCTTGTGTAACAACGACACCATTCTACGCAACACTCCATCCAACAATGACATGCTTCTAATGATGTTGACGACAATGTCCCATAATATGTGAATGTGATATATCAACAACCTATTGAACGACAACAGTTTAGAATATATAACATGTTTTCATGTAAAAGATTTTCAATAATTAATGTTCAGATAATGTTTTCGGGTAAGAATTCCAATAATCAGAGAAATTACAATAAATCTTAGAATTCTAATAATCGGAGAAATTACAATAAATTTTAATTTCTTGTTTCTTGTATTTGAGTTGTAAATCTTGATTTTTTTAATTGTTTCTTGTATTTGAGGAAAGTTATATTTGAATTAGTTCTTCTATTTTTTTAGTTTTCAATATACATATTCTTCTCCACAATCAACTATATAACTATTATTAAAGGATGATTGCACCTTGCTAATATTGTCTTTACTACTCAAATTAATTAAATTAATTACACTCACTAAAAGACATTCATGTAATTGAATAATGAGTATTTTAATCACACTTCATACACAAACATTTGTCGTGACACGTGACAACACATTATTTTTTTCTCACTTTTCAAAATTTAAAATTGAAATTATTATTTAATTTTCATTTTCCAATATCTATCCTATACCACTTCTCTCTTCACATTTATTTTTCATTTCTCTTTTTTAAAAATTCCACTCTCCTCTACTACCGTTTCTACTATTTCTCTCTATGTTTATATCTTCTATCTTAACCATTCGTTCATCCATCACTGTAATTATATAGAAATCAAATCAATTTTTTTAACACATGAAAGATAAATGAATGATAAAGGAATAAAATAAGAAAATAGGAAATCACAGTTTGTCTCCCTTTCTCTCAAATCATCTGCAAGAGACCCATCCACAATTTAATATCTCATATTCTCTTAAATGTTCAATTGGGTGTCAGTTGAGACCAACTGAGTTTCTATGTACTCTATCTTTTGTCAATTAAAAAAATTAGAGCTCCTAGATGATTCAAATGTTATCAGTTGGGACTAATAGAGTAACTAGTGAACTCTGAAGAGATCAATTATTAATTAAATAGACAGAACAATATTAATAAGTGCAAGAGAGAATATTTTGGTAACATCAATAATTGGTCAATTAGTATTAGACGATAAAATATCAAATGGAAATATTTTATATCATTATATAATAGTATTATATTATATGTTTATGAGTGGATGAGAAAGAATAAGAAGAAAGTTGGTAAGAAAGGAAAGAGAGAAGAATGAAGGAAAGATAGAAAGAGGAAAAGAGAAAAAGAAGGAAAAAAGGAAGAAGAGAGGAAGAACTCATGGGAGAGAAATAAGAAATTCAAGAATTCATCATCTCCATAATTAATTCATCTTCTTCTTCTACAAGATGAGTTCCATTAGATAGTGTGACCTTGGAGGGGGGGGGGGGGGGGGAGCATGAGAATATTGGTTGGTTAGGTTTCTTTTTGTTGAAATTAGATTGATGTTATTTCAATGTTTTAGTTGTTGAATTGCATGCTTAATGATGATGTAACATGTTTAATTAAGTGCTTAGATGTTATATGTTCATGTGGGTTGAGGATTTTAGCTCTAGTTGCCTTCAACTCGCGTTCTTCAGATTCAAAGTTTTGCTTGAGTCGTCGGACGAATTTTGGAGAGCTATTTTTTAATAGCATCGTCGAGCGAGCCTTGGCAAACAAAAAGCGAGCTACCTCGCTACCTGCTCGCAGGGCGTCCATGATGCAATTTTTCCATTGCCTGGGCCTCGCATGGGGTTCGTTGGCCGAACTAAAAGTGAGTCAGCCTTTATGGCTGCTCGCTGGTCGACCATGACAGGGTGCATATTTCTGTTTCTTATTTTTCTTATAACTTGAGAATCATAACTCAAATCTTGGCACAATCATAAGCATTGGAAATATATTACAATGCTCTACGTGAATATGGAATATATGTTATTGATTGACAGAGTAGTAATGAAATAAAGTGAATGTGGAATAATATGTGAACATGTGAAGATGAAAACTTAGTACTTTGATGAACACCATGAGAATTGATTTGATATTTGGTGAGAAACCTTTGTTCCAAAAGTTCTATTTGATTAGGAACCTTTGTTCCAAAAGTCCTATTTGGTGAGGAGCTTGGCTCCGAAAGTCCTATTTATTGTGAGACCATGAACCAAGAATGCTTGGTAGAGGATAGTGATGACTATATGCGTTTTATGTATGACATTGTGTTATGCTATTATGTATGATATACATGCTTGATTGTGAAATAACATGCTTAAAACATTATGAAGATGAGTGAAGAAACCAAGGTTTATAACTAGGTAAATGAATTAAAAAGATATCTAGGTTACAAATATGATTTAGATAACACTAAAAGGTGACATTCATGCAATATGATACCTAGGTGAGTGTCATGGATGAATTGTTACCATAGTTGTTAGTTAGATGGATTGTATGGAACATGTAATGTTATTGTGTTATTAAGGTAAATGTGATCACCTTGTGATTTTTGAATATGATCACGTTGTGTTATATTTTATGACGTAGTCGAAAACAACCTCTTGAGTGTGCTGTTCCAAAAGCGGTGGATTAATTCCATGCGCATGTCAAGGTATACTTATGACCTGGGCTTAGTCTAAAAGGTGGTGGATCTCATGGTAGGTAAAAATCTCATATGAGTAAAAGGCTTGAAATGGGTTAAGAGTCCCATAGGAAGCGAAGATTTTTAAGGTTTAGGAGTCCCTTAGAATTTGAAGTCCATGCGTATGTCAAAGTATGATACAAGGATCTGTGACCCGTGTCGGTAAATCTAGACGTAGAGTTGACTAGGGAAAGATGCCTTGATATGGTTTCTAAACCAATGATTGTTTGAGTTGATGAACTCAAGATACACATTTTCATACATTGCGAGTTTAGTGAACTCTTGTCTTATTCCTCTTCGACTTGAGCTATAATTTGATTAGAACCCTGTAAATCCGAGTGAACTCATAGGATAAGCAACTCACTGAGATTATTATCTCACTCTAAAAATTTCGTTATTTTTCAGGTATTGTTTGTAGGTTTAGTTTACAAGAGTTATGAATGAATGTTTCAAGGGAAGCTTTTATTGTGATTTTTCTACTGTGGGTTGTGTACAATGGAGGATATTGTACTTAGAGATTAGATTTCTATTTTGGAACTTTCCATATCTTGTACCATATGATGTTTCTTTTATGTTTTGTAAATTGTCAAGTATGTAAATGATGCCAACATGCACTTATGATTGTGTCAGTGCCAAATAATAACACTTGTATGCTATTATTCTATATATATATATTATACGGGTCGTTACACACAATGTTGCAGTGCACCTGATAAGTTTTAAATTGTATTAATTTTGAGTGTAAATAATTGACACTTAATTGCTTAATTCAATAAATAAACTTAACTTTTGTGCATATGTTGTATAGTTTACATTATAGTGTATATATTGTGTATCTCAAAAATATCATTGAGTTTAATTATTTTTCTCTCATTTTTGTAGGTATATAAGCAATGATATTGTCGTTTTCTTATAGAGCATTGAATAAGCTTTCCAACGCTTCCGACCTCGCGTGAAACGGAGTTACGGTTTAAACGTTATGGTCGAAACAAGTGTTGATCTACTGTCATGTTCGTTGTGCGAATTGGAGGCGAGCGAACTCGCCAAGATTTTGCACTGCGAACTCAAGGTGAATAAAATTTTCCCAGAAGCATGAAAAATACTGTTTCGGCAGTAGCTAAGGTGGCATATGTTCGCTGGGCGAACGAGAGTTCGCAGTGCGAACACGGGAATCCATTTTTGTCTATTTAAGTCACTTTTCAGCATTTTTTAGGTTATGTTGTTGAGAACTTTTGACCCCAACTTCATCAAAAACATTCCTGAGTAGATTTAGCATAGAAACAACATTAAAGTGTGCATCTTGACGATCCGGAGTCGAATCCACTTCAATCGGAGTTGACAGACCGTGAGATTTGTGTTCTTCTTTTCTCTTCTCTTTGTACGCTCTATTTGTTGGGGTTTTGTATGTAAGTTTATCTTGATTGTATGTATATTTATTGATATTTGTATAAAATATCTTTTACAACTCTTTATCGATAGTTATCTTGATTTTTTACTTAGGGGTTAGGATTGCTATAGACTTATGCGGTTCGAACTCGAACTAAGATGAACATCTATTAGATTTCAAACTTTAGACATAGATTTAGGTCTAATGTTCATGTGAGTATCGATTCTTAATGCTCCCTGTTGTCGAGTTGCGTGAGACATCACCGATGAGGCGATGCGGTTGTTCTCTCGACTTGGCATTAGACATAACCTCTGTTGTGAGCGAGGCATGATGATATAGACGAGCGATTTAGATTGCGCGCATTTGATTCATATATTTTTTAGTACATGACGGGTGGAACGAAATACAACTCCTGACGAGTTTTCTCATTTCTTAAGAATGTATTTATTTTCTTGTTTTATGTTTTTCCTTTTGCGATATTATCCCAAACCATTCAAACCCAAGCTTAGAGACGTGGAGATTGTCGAATGACATTCTTTCCCTCGCACCGATCCTTGTGGAGACGACAAAACTGAATACTTAATATTCTTTTTGCTGCTTTACCGCTCCAACAACACCCACTTTTATTGCGCCGCTATCACATAAACCTCTCTCCCCGCAACAATTCTCATGCCTACCGTCGAACGAAGAAGTAAGTTATTCTTGCATTGAGTATTTTTTGATCTAATGCAAATAGAGAAGAACAGTGAATTTTTGTTTTGAGGAAGAAGGTGGATCTAAGTACATGATTTGGGGCAGAGAGAAATATTGGTGGAGTGTCCTGCTAACCTTTGACCCTTTTATTAATTTTTAATTTAACTATTATTATTATTATTATTATTATTATTATTATTATTATTATTATTATTATTATTATTATTATTATTATTATTATTATTATTATTATTATTATTATTATTATTATTTTAAATTAGTTCTTTATCTTGATAATGGGCTTTTGAGCTATCTAGGGTGGATTATTAGTTTTTTTTTATTAAGCATGAATATGTAGTTTATTTATGTCAAACTATGTTGATCTAAAATTGAAGGTAGGGAACAGAAGCTTCCACCATCGTTGTAGATGAAAAGAGGATCAAAGTTGGACATATAATTGTCACAACCATTGGTGGTAAAATGGCCAACCATAGCAGACGTTTGTGCTTTTTTTTTATCTATCAGTTTTTTTTAACTTTCACAAAAGTAATTTTATTGTATCTGCCGAACAAGTCTTGATGTAGTACCTGTTTTAAAGAATTATGTCCATCTATATTAATTACATCAACCTTTTCCCTATAACCATGTACACTATTTTAGTGGCCTTTGATAGTCAAAACCATACATATTTCTTGTTTTTCATTTGTGTCAATTGTATACAAATCATTCTGTTTTATTTATCTAGGCTCCTTGTAGAATTATGATGTATTCAATTAGTTGTCATTGATATACACATTAGAATATTTTGTGCTTAGAAGGTATTTCTTAGCATTGATATACACATTATTAGAATATTAGTACTATGTTTTCAATCACTACTCACTCTGTTTTTAGTAAAAATGAAACAAATAAGGAATTTAGTCATTTTCCTTCAATTACTCTATTTTCATAGTACTCTATTTTTTGTCGTACATGTGAAACAGAGCGATTGATTCAAATGTATTGCTTATCGAATGTTCAAACTTAATAACCTTCCAACCATGAAACAAGCGAATCAAGTCAATAAACAACAAACTTCAATTCATCTATTTCCCAAACACATCAATAATATATATATATATATATATATATATATATATATATATATATATATATATATATATATATATATATATATATATATATATATATATATATATATATATATATATATATATATATATATATATATATATATAGTTTGTAAGATATTGAATTGAATTCTAGTATGATCGAAGGGTAGTTTTTGGTTCGACAAAAACTAAGCAGTCAAACATTTTTTTAAATATTGATATATGAAATGAGTAAAGATAGCTTAAAGCACAAAGATAAGAGAATAATAATGCAGAAATAAGTTGTTTGAATGATTTTGTGTCTTATGAAAACTCTTATATGTATGACATTTATAAGAAAATAATGATTTTATTAGACAAAATGTCCCAAGTTAGGGAGAGTAGAGTGAATGGACATATGTAGGATGCAATTTGAAGTAAGAAACTTTGTTTATAACATGAGTTTTTTAATGTCTCTAAAAAAATATTGAGTTAAAAGTTGAATATTTTTTGAAATATTGATATATGTAATGAATAAAGATAAATTAAAGCACAAAGATAAGAGAATAATAATGCATAAATAATTTGTTTGAATGATTTTGTTTCTTACAAAAACTTTTATAAATTTGAAACTTATAAGAAAGTAATGGTCTTATTAGACAAAATTCCTTTAGTATTAATAGACAATTTATATAGATAATGTATAATTTTTCTCTAAGAGACGATGCAACACAAATTTAATTTCTATTAATGATATAAAATCAAATTCTTATTATAACTAAATAATAAAATATTATATTTTAAACAATTTATTACATGCAAAAATATAAGATGTACAGATAATTATTTTTATAAAAGATGGAACTCACTTTGTTGCAGTCAATTATATCTCCATTGTTATTTTTAATCCTGAGGGTCTGTTAAACGAACCGACCCTTTGTTAAATATAATTCATTGTGTAAACAGATTTAATTTGATATCATATGATTAGATTTGATATCATATGATTAGATTCGATATCATATGATTAATTTGATATGATATGATTAGATATCATATGATTAGATTTGATATCATATGATTAGATTTGATTTAGAATATTTTGGGCCTTTTATGTTTTGGGCTAGTGTAAACCTAAAACTATAAATATGGTGCCTTGCTTTGTATTCTACATCACAACAAAACAGATTTCACAGTTGCAGTTAGCAAGTGAAAGTTCAATAAGAAATCCCACAGTTGTGGGTAACACATTCTCTCCAAATACTTCTTCTCTCATTCTTCTCTTTCTTGTTTGTTATTCTTCTTCTCTTTTGTTGTTCTTGATAATTACTTATTATTACCATCATTATCATATTGTGGGTTTGTTCATCAATCTTGAGATCAAGATTGAAGGGAATTCTTCATATGGTGTGGGGGAATTTCCAACATCGGGTATCTAGAGCTCCGGTTGAGAGATTCAAGGAAGGAAGATAGTGATGGCGATGAATTATCCGAACGACAACTTTCCGGCAACCCTGCCAATTCTCAAGAAAGACAATTATGAGAATTGGTGCAAGCAGGTTAAAGTGATTTTCTGTTATCAAGATCTTTGGGATCTTGTGAAGGACGGAGTGACACCGCTTGTGGAGAATGCAACAGAGGCGGAAAAGGTTGCGCACAAAGAATTGAAGAAGAAGGATTATAAAGCACTCTTTATAATTCATCAGTGTGTTGATCCTGATAACTTTGAAAAGGTTAGTGATGTTGATTCAGTAAAAGAAGCATGGGAGATTCTTGAAAAGTCGTTTGGAGGTGCAGAGAAGGTGAAAGAGGTGAGGTTACAAACTCACAAGAGAACCTATGAGTTGCTTCAGATGGAAGACAACGAAAGCATTACAAATTTTTTCACCAGAGTTACAAAGTTGGTGAATCAAATCAAAGTATGTGGAGAAGCGCTAACGACGAAAGCAGTTGTCTCAAAGATTTTGAGATCGTTGGCTCCAAAATTCGACCATGTGGTAGTTGCCATAAAAGAGTCGAAAGATCTGTCAGTATTGACGAAGGAAGAGCTTCAAGGGACTCTTGAGTCTCATGAACAGAGGATGGCTGGGAGAGCTGCAGGAAAGTCGAAAGATATGGCTTTGCAGGCACAGACGGAAAAGGAGAGAAAAGGCAAAGGTAGCTGGAATGCCAACAAAGGAGGAAACCAGTCGAATCAAAAGAAACCTTGGAACCAAGGCAACCAAAGAGGTGGTGCTGCAGGTAAAGGAAGAGGTGGTGATCGAAAGACAGACAAAAGTCACATTCAATGTTTCAATTGCCAGAAGTATGGTCATTATGTTAGTGATTGTCCAGAAAAGAAGAGAAATCAAGAGACTGATGCAAAGCTGGCGAAACATGAAGAAGAAGAAACGTTGCTAATGGTCACAACAAACGATGAAGAAAGATTCCAAGATCAGTGGTACTTGGACTCAGGATGCTCATCACACATGACTGGAAGGAAAGATTGGTTTGTCAACATGAAGCCCTCGTCGAAGAACACAATGAAGTTTGCAAATGACAACACTCTAGCAGCTGAAGGTGTTGGTGATGTTCTGATTATGAGGAAAGATGGCAAAAGGTTAACAATTTCCAATGTGTTGTACATACCAGTCATGAAGAGTAACTTGCTCAATATAGGGAAGCTTGTCGAAAAGAACTACAAGGTAGTTGTCGAAGACAAGATGATGAGAGTTCTCGACGCAGGTGGTAGATTAATCTTGAAGGCTCCAATGTCTCAGAATAGGACCTTCAAGATTGGACTCAATGTAATGGAGCATAAGTGTCTAGCAACTGCAGCCAGCAGAGATGAGTGGTTATGGCATTTTCGACTAGGTCATCTCAACTTTAATGACATCAGAGAACTGAAGAAAAGAAATATGGTTTCAGGATTACCAGAAATTGACATTCCAAGTGAAGTCTGTGAGGAGTGTGTTCAGTCGAAACAACACAAGAATAGCTTCAGCAAGGATGCAGGAAGGAAGTCGAAGGCAATACTTGAAGTCATATACTCTGATGTATGTGGTCCAATCCAGGTGGATTCGATTGGTGGCAATAGATACTTTGTCACGTTTATAGATGATTACAGTCGAAAGCTGTGGACTTACCTCATCAAGAAAAAAAAGTGATGTGATTGAGGTATTTTCCAGATTCAAGTCCATGGTCGAAAGACAAAGTGGTCGAAAGCTGAAAATTCTGAGGACTGATGGTGGTGGAGAGTATGTGTCGAAAGAGTTCGATACACTATGTGTAAAAGAAGGGATTGTACATGAGGTGGTGCCACCCTACACTCCACAACAAAATGGGATTGCAGAACGCAAGAACAGAACCATCATGAATATGGTGAGAAGTATGTTGAATGGAAAGCATCTACCCAAAGAATTATGGGGAGAAGCAGTTTCGACATCAACATATATATTGAACAGATGTCCAACGAAGAAGCTTGAAGGAATCACACCAGAAGAATGTTGGTCTGGTGTCAAGCCTAGTCTCAGTCACTTAAAGGTGTTTGGATCTATAGCACATAGACATGTGCCAGATCAGTTGAGAAGGAAGCTTGATGATAAGTCGAATCAGATGATCTTGATAGGATATCATTCGACAGGAGGTTACAAGCTGTTCGGCCCAGCGAATAAGCAAGTAGTGATCAGCAGGGACGTGATCATAGATGAGCTTAAAGAATGGGATTAGACCGAGAATGCCAAGAAGGATTCAGTGAGAATATCTTGTGAAGAACCAGCCACTGAAGTCGAAATAGAAGTTTGACAGGAACCAGTTCCAGATGAAGCAGGTTCAAGCAGACCTCGACGAACAAGACACATGCCTGCAAGGTTGCAAGAATGTGTAATCACATCAGATGATGTAGTCGATGAAGAGGGTGAGCTGGTACATTATGCTTTCTACGCAGATGTCGAACCAGTTAATGCAGCTGAGGCATTGAAAGATTCGAAGTGGGTGAAAGCAATGATTGAAGAGTTAGAGTCCATCGAAGTCAATGATACATGGTCACTTGTCGAATTGCCGCAAGGCAAGAAGGCAATTGATGTGAGGTGGGTTTACAAGGTGAAGGTAAATCCTATAGGAGAAGTAACTCGACACAAAGCGAGACTTGTGGCGAAAGGATTTCTTCAGAAGGAAGGAATCGACTTCGATGAAGTATTCGCACCTGTTGCTAGAATCGAAACAATCAGGTTGGTTATTGGTCTAACAAATATGAACAACTGGCACACATGTCAGATGGACGTGAAGTGGGCCATGATGAATGTAGACAGTTTAGACACAATAAATTAGGTGGTGTGTTAAATATAATTCATTGTGTAAACAAATTTAATTTGATATCATATGATTAGATTTGATATCATATGATTAGATTCGATATCATATGATTAATTTGATATGATATGATTAGATATCATATGATTAGATTTGATATCATATGATTAGATTTGATATAGAATATTTTGGGCCTTTTATGTTTTAGGCTAGTGTAAACCTAAAACTATAAATAGGGTGTCTTGCTTTGTATTCTACATCACAACAGAACAGATTTCACAGTTGCAGTTAGCAAGTGAAAGTTCAATAAGAAATCCCACAGTTGTGAGTAACACATTCTCTCCAAATACTTCTTCTCTCATTCTTCTCTTTCTTGTTTGTTATTCTTCTTCTCTTTTGTTGTTCTTGATAATTACTTGTTATTACCATCATTATCATATTGTGGGTTTGTTCATTAATCTTGAGATCAAGATTGAAGGGAATTCTTCATAGGGTGTGAGTTGAATTTCCAACATCCTTTTTTCTTTTGTTAGTCATACATCTTAATTGCCATAAGCACTCACCAATTACAGATGAGAGTTGTATGATTAACCAGCTGACCCTTTTTATTATATTTCTATTGTTGCTACAGTGAGTAATTTAGACTTAAGATTTATATAATACTAGCGTGTAAACGGGCACTTCCATTCCCGTTTGTTCACTTTTTTATTATACACACGCATCAAAACATAAACGTATTTTTTTATTTAATTTTGATCTTAAATAAAATTATTTACATAGCATTCAAACAGGCATGTTTGTTTGTACGTTTTTTAATACGCACACCGTCAAAATATAAACTGGTACTTTTTTAATTTAATTTTGTTTTGAATTTAAATTTATATATCATAATCAATATATGCATTCAGTTATAATACTTATCTAAAATCAAAATATCATAGGAAAATATTACTTTAAATAAATTTCATATCACATAGGCAAATTTTCTCTTGTTGCCTAATTTCAAACTCCTAAGCACAACATCTTGCAATTTATCTAAAAAATTATTACCAAATTTCTATAATAGTAATCCTTCTTTTGAGGAAAACAACATAAAAATTGTTATAGCTCCTACAAATAAATAGTATAATACATGAGAGTTCTCATTTGTGTGACACTTTTAATGAACGTCCTTGCCATAAAAATATGTATTCTATAATTTCCTACTTCTCTTTCATGACAATAAATCTATCTTTTTCATGAAAATAAATATATATAGGGAAAGATATTAAAGTTATCTTTCAAATCCTTCCGAAGTGACTAATCACACAATATCTTAATTTATATTTTATTCATATTTATAGATTACAATTATAGATAACAAAATTTAACCCAAATCTAGATATAAACAAAGTTGAAAAAAATGATATTCTTTCAATTTTAGTAAAAGAGAAGATGGAATTTTAGTCCATTAAAAAATCAGATAAATGGATAAATTTATAAAAAAATTATACCAACAAATTAAAATGAAAAATACAACATAGAAAAATCTTATTAAGATCTCCACCATAGAAATAAGAATTCCATCGATTTAAAAACATTTTTATCAAATTATTTTTTATAACTCTATCTTTATTATATTTTGGTTTGAGTGAAAGAAAATTGAAAACTAAAAATGAAATACATGCCAAAAAAAATTATGTAATCGTCTACCTCTCACATATGTGATAGTTTGAAGTTGGTATCTATGTCACAATAAAAATTAAAATTTGACATAAAAAAGTAGTACCAAATTATTATAGACAATATGTCTCAATTTTTAAGAAGAAAACTGAAATAATAAAAACGTTAATCCATAGAGGGTCATAATCAGTAAGTCAGTAAATTAATAAATATATTAGTGGGAAGAATGAGTAAATAAATTGACGTAAAAGTTCTATAATTAAGAATCAAATATGATCATTGGACTCTAATACCAAGAAATATAAAAAAATAAAAAAAAGTATGATGTTAAAAAAAAGATCTTTAAAGAAATCTCTACAACCCAACTATCAACACCAGCGTTCTTGCAGTGACAATGGAAATGAAATTGATCTTGAACTCTTCATAAAAAGTTTCAATACAATTAGACCATATTCCTATAAAATAGTACGGTCAATTAAGAATGTAGCTATTTTCTTTTAAAAGAGAGTTATCGGAACATAAATTAAAAGTTACAATTGGTTGTCCTAAACACATTTATAGCCCTTTAACGAAAAAATAGAAAAATAAAACTGCCACGCATTATTATGGAGCAGTTATTGTAATTATTTTTTTAAATACTAATTATATTTAAGGAATATACCATAACTAAAATCCTAACATAAACTTTATTAATTTTGGACATTACACAATGGCCTTTTTTAATTTCAATAGACAAAAGATAAGATCAAGAAAGTAGTCCGTTCAAAAAATTATTTGTATTTCAAATTGTCTTCATTATAATTTCCAACTACCATAAAAAATAATTGCAATAACTGCTCCGTGTTCTCCTTTTGAAATTCATATAGGATAACTCATTCCAACTTCTCTAAATATAATTTTTTTATAAGCAAATAAAAAGAGATTAAGAGAATCTCAAGACAACAATACAACAACCACCTCCAGATTCTGGACTATTACAAAAAATTAAATGGAAATTTAAACCACTCGTACAGGCTACAATGTTTACTATCCTTCCTTCCTAGAATCAACCAATTCCACGATGATATTTTAATATCAAAAACAATGTCTTCTACGTCAAAAGTTTCATGATTGAAGATTATGTTATTTCTGGCCCTCCATAAACTCCAGCACAAACAAAAACAAATTAAGTTGATCTTATTCTCTTTGCACCGGCCCGAAAGTCTCAAATTCCAAGTCTTCGCATGTATATAACAACTATCCTCCGATATGAACCCAATATCAACCCATTCACAGATCTTATTCCAAACCATCAAGGATTTAGTGCACGAGAAGAGTAGATGAGAAATGTCCTCGAAACTAGATGAACAGAAAGCATAAACCGAAAGTTGGGGATCAACAATCACCCTTCTTTTCAACAAGTTTGATTTAGTAGGCAGCCTATCTAACGCCATCCTCCAAATAAAAGTTTAAATTTTTGCCGGTATCACTGTTTTCCAAAGGGTCTCCAGAAAAATAACACAATCTCTTTGAAAATCAAACTCAGATGCAGAGGAATTTAGAACGGAATAGAAAGAACTAACCTTGTACGAATGAGATTCATCAAAAATCCATTTCCAATTATCAGCGACATTTATTTTTGCTACATTCTGATCCAAAAGCAACTTACATTCAGTCCACTCTGGTTCATAAATGTAATCCATATCTATCATCAAATCACTCAAATTCCAACTCCATTGACCGTCTTCCCAAACTCCCATCTCACTAACACTCGCGACTTTACGGGAACAGCCCTGAAATAGACGCGAAAATCTACTTTTAAGCGGTATCTCTTCGATCCAAATGGACTGCCAGAATGTCGTATCACAACCATCACCAATCTTGCAAACCGTGAACTGTCAGAATTCCTCATGGGAACCGTTGCTAGAACTAGAGAGAGTATCCTTCATCCAATTTGAGTCTTATTTCGAACCACCGGCATCAGCATAAGTCTGCACCTTCAAACTCAAGTTACCGTATCTGAGATTTAGCGTCGATCTCCAGATTTCATTACCACCATTTTGGAATCTCCACAACCATTTTTCTATAAGGGCTCTATTAAAATGACCAACGTGTTTAATACCAAGGCCTCAGTGCTCCTTAGATTTGCAGATAGCATTCCATGATACCCAAGAGATGAATTTTTTATTGGAATTCCCAACCTAGAGAAAACGCCGTTGGATAGCAATAATATCGTTCACAATTTTCTTGGGAGCCTTGAAAAAAGCCAAGGAATGAATAGGCATGTTAACTAAAACCGAATAATGAAGGAAACTCTACCTCCCATCGAAAAATTTCTCCCAGCCCAATTAGAAAGTTTATTCCTCAACCGAGACAGAACCGGATTCCAGAAGGAATTCTGACGATGATTACCTCCTACCACAAGACCAAGGAAAGTGAGAGGCGGCCTACAAGATTTACAGTGCAGAAATTCTTCTGCTGCATCAAGGAACGCAGTTTCTATACCTATTCCGTAAAGACAGCTTTTAGAAAAATTAATCTTCAGACCAAAGCTCAATTCAAACGCACGCAGGATCACCTTGAAAATCCAAATATTAGATATCGATCCATCTCCTATAAGCAGAGTGTCATCGGCGAATTGGAGCAGGTTCACAGTGGCTTGATCGTTGATCTTGAATTCAGATAATAAGTTACCCGCAGCCGCATCTCTAACTAAACAAGAAAGGCCTTCTACAACTATGGAAAACAGATACGGTGTCAACGGATCGCCCTACTTCAACCCTCTTCCAACCTTAAAATCCTTCGAAGGGCTTCCGTTAATAAGGATCGAAATAAAACTATTAAAAACAGAACCTCGAATCCATTTCATCTAGTTAGAACAGAAACCCATCTTGACAAGCATATCTTCAAGGTAGGACCAGTCCACACAATCGTAAGCTTTAGATAAATCGACTTTGAAAAACATACACTCATTCTTAAATCTCTTAGCATAGTCTGCTAATTCGTTGGCCAACAGAACCCCATCGTAAATTTGACGCCCCGGGATGAAAGCTGTTTGGGACGGAGAAATAAGTTTGTGTATAACCTTGCTTAATCTGAAAGCTAGCATCTTGGAGATAATCTTAATAACACAACTAACCAAAGTAATAGGTCTGAAATCTTCAAACTTTTGAGGATTATTAATTTTCAGCACTAGCGATATGAACGATGATACGAACACCTTATGCAGAGGTCTTGTCTTGAAAAATTCCAAGATGCAATTTGTGAAGTCCTGTCCAACAATGTCCCAACAATATTTTATAAATTTAAAATAAAATCCATCAACACCTGGGCACTTGTTACCATCGCAGCTAAAAACGGCCTTTCTCACGTCAGCTGGGTTGAATTCAGCTTCAAGAAGACATTTGTCCTCCTCATCAAGACTCGTAGCCAAGTAAAAATCCCTTCTGACTTTAGACGAATTTTGCTGCGTATATTTACCCATAAAAAACTTCGCTGCTTCGAATTTAATTTCCTTAGGGTCATCCACTGTCCTGCCTCCCACTATAACCACTGATAGACGGTTCGACGAATTCCTATATTTTAGGGAATCGTGAAAAAACTTAGTATTACAGTCTCCATTTTGAAGCCATCTGACCCTGGATTTCTGGGCCAGCATGCTCTCTTTGGTCCTCAAAACTTTCCACATTACCTCCTGATGCCGCGTCTTCCGCCTAACCAAGTCGTCATCAGTTAGGCCAGCTTCCTCAGCAGAAACCATCTCCAACTTATTAAACTCAACAATGTATTCCTCAATATTTAAATCCAGCCAACCAAAAACGTTGAGATTCCAAAGCCTGAGGTCTGTTTTCAGAGCTTGAAATTTCTAGGACAGAATGTTACAGTAAGATCCCGAAGCTTTGTAAGATTTCCACGATTTCGAAACAAAAGATATGAAGTCCTTATGATAAAACCAGCAATTGAAGGTCCTAAAAGGCTTTGGCCCCCAATTGACGAAATTGGACTTCAGCCACACTAGCCGGTGATCCAATATGTCTCTATCCCCCACCACTTGATTTTTCAAAGAAAACAAATTTATAACCCGATCATCAACCAAGATTCTGTCTAATCTACTTCTGCTCTTACCGTTTGAGTTGAACCAAGTGAACCGACTTCCGAATACCGGCAGGTCCGTTGCATTGAAGTTTTCAATGAAATTGTGAAACTCCTTCATACCCCTACAGTTGTTTCCATTAAGACCTTGCCTTTCCTCTCCGTTTTTCACCGAATTGAAGTCACACCCCACAATCCAACCAACATCAAGGTAGTTGCTTTTAATTTTAATCAGATCTCTCCACAACCTTCTCTTATCAGCTGACCCGCATGGTGCATAAACGTTGATAACAATCAAATTATGATTATTCCAAACTAAATGCATTCCTAAGAAACCTTTCCCACTGAAACTAAAAACAGTTGAGATTCTGGTAGTATTCCATATGGTTAGAATACCTCCAGATTTTCCAACAGAATTCTGAGCTGACCAATCCTTATTAGAATTAGTCCACATGTTGTTAACAATATTTGCTTCCATCGTATTGATCTTGGTTTCCTGAATCATGCATATATCTGCATTTCCTCTTTACAAAATTTGAGATATTCTCCTTCTCTTTAAGGTACTACAACATCCTCTAACATTAGAGGATACAAGATTCATAGTCCAGCAGTAGCTACAATCTTCTTACCTAAAGCAACATCCTTATCTAACTTATCCAACTTTCTCAAAATATGCCCAAGGTTCTCTTCATCTTCACCCTGGATTCCCAGAACATTAACTAAATTTCCCAGTTTAGATGGAACATCTTCAATGATCCTTCTACATCTCGAATTACCTCTTTCCACATCAATATCCGTAATCGATTCACAGCATAATAAAGCAGAACAAGATCCTGAAATATCTTCATCCAGATTACTCTTCTTCCTTTCCTCCTTATCAATTTCCTTCGACTCAGAATGGGGGTTAACCTTAGGGACCGCGAGAAGCAGGGTGGAATAATAAGAAGGGGTGTAGGGTATCTTAATACTATTATAGACCTCATTAAGTGATTTTTTCTTTTTGGCTTTACCTCTAGAACCAGGCCCAATACCTCCTCCGGAAGGCCCATTGATAGGTAATGGCAGGCCCAAATCTACCTCCAATTCCCCATAAAGCCCTAAATATGCTGCTTTAAATTTATGAAGGTCCAAATCAACTAGAATATTATCTGGTTTAGTTCCTCTAGAACGAGTCAGGACAGCTGGATTCTTTAGGTTACACTCTCTTGTCCCATCGCCTTCTGCACTTTGTTCTAAGCTATCCCCTACAGCAGACACATTGTCTGACACAGAAAAGTCCAGACCTACCTTTTGAGCTTTAGAGAAAGGGGTTCTGACTTCTGTATAAGAATACGAAAGGTTGTTATCATCACTCTCTTCCTCCTTAGGTAATTCCCACGCGCCATTGGATTCTGGAGGGTTAGAGGATTCTAATTCATCGGAGTCAATCACCTCATCTTCTTCCCCAAACAGAGGGTCTCCATGACCAAACGAGAAATCTTCTGAAATAAATAGAGAAAAAGTGTGGTTATTGACTGCTATGTCAATCTTGAGATTCAGGATGACCTTTAGGTTTGTTTTAATAAGAAATCTTGCTACGTCCAAGTTCTCTTTATTCCACGTCTTCACATTGCATTTGATGAAAGTACCCAGACGTGAAGAGATTTGTCTGAAATAATTTTTATTTTTAAATAATTAAAATAGGCCATTCTAAAAAGTTCAATCCTCTTTATATATAACTAGCGTCCAAACGGGCACTCCGTGCCCGTTTGTCCGCTTTTTTTATTGCGCTAACGCGTGCAATTTTTTACGGTGTTTTTGACATATATTCCATTAAAAATAATATTATTTAGGAACAATTATAAAAATAAAAATAAAAGTATAAAGATACATATTAACTTTCAATATGTTTTAGTAATGTCTTCGGATCAAAATATAAAGATACATATTAACTTTCAATATGTTTTAGTAATATCTTTAGACCAATTTAGCAATAAAAAAAAATCTCCAAACCAATTTAACAATGCAAATTTAAACTTAAAATTAATTTAATAATCTAAAGAGTAGAATGTGAAAATTAAAACTTATCAATACATTAAATGTTATATAAAATAATATTATTTACACAATTTAAAAAAATAAAAGTAAGAAAACAACCCATGTATGTTGTTTAATGTCTTAAATTTTTAATAATATCACAATGTAGAAATCATACAAATTATAAATGGATATAAAATAACAAAAAATTAATATTCACATATTTTACCATAAAAGACATTAATAATGTTACTATTACTTTTTATACTCGATGTTTGTGTTCAATAAAAAAAGACATATATAGAAAATAAAATAATATGGTAGTTGTTATTTGTTTTTGTAACTTACCCGTTTCTTATAACTTATTTATGAATGTTGACACTAATAGGTGTTTCCTCTCTCTCTCTTTTTGTCACTTCCTCTTCGTCTCTCTCTCTTTTTGTCACTTCCTCTTCGTCTCTCTCTAACTCTTTTTTTATATCACTTATCAGTCTCTTTACCTCTCTATATATCCCAATCTCCTTTGCACATGACATTCATTTGTTCCTATTTTTTTTGTTTTGTTAAGTAGTTAATGACCGGTTATCATTCAACGAAAAATCATGATGAAAATATAAACACAAATACCTTCAATCTTTAAACAATATTCAACCCTTAATATCATTAACATTATGTTATACAAACTGTAGTTTTGTATCAATGACATTATACAAAAAAAAAACTCTAAAGCCTGTATTTAACATTATCTGATACAAACTGTAATTTTTTTTGTGAATGTGAGTCTTATAGATGACCAAATTAGAGATTATTCTCAATAACAACCTACATAATATAATTAAGTATCATATATATGTATTTGGATATTTTAAAAATGATTAATTAGTTTCTGATGCATTGATTAAAAAGGAAAAAAAATTAAAAATATATAATTCAAGTTTGTATTCCTGAGGAGTTGAACGGTGTTATAGTAAGTGACTTGACGGATGAGAATGATGCGTGGGACAGGAAGTTAATGCCATCATGAATGTCTATCGAGATAGATATAAATTAATGTTTACATCACACTGTAGAAATTATACAATTTAAAAATTAAAATATTGTTTATATTTTAAAATTTTTGCAAATTACACAGGTAAAATTGGAACAATAATAGATAAAGATTCAAGAGAGGAAACCAAATTTTAAAAAATTAATAAAAATAGTCATTCTTATTTAATCATAGAAATTAAGACGCGCCTTTTGTTTCTTTTCTAAGAGATAATGATTCATTTTTCTTCTACAATGGAGAGAAAATTTAAAGTATTAGACATTTAAAAAATCCAATAATCTCAACTTTCAAACCCCAATTTTACATATGGATTTGTTTATGTAAAAAGAACAGAACAATAAATAAATAATCAAATCAAAGAATTAGATTGAAGAATCTAAATACCCTAATAATCAACTGTAACATAAATCATTGTCTGATTCGCAATTCATATTATGTCATCTGCAACTTGTAGATTTCTCTTTTCTACCATCATCATGAACATTATTTGGACTCCAATTTTCCTCATGCAATCTTCCGTCTTCTCTATTTTTGATTTCTATGGACCTAATGAGTTAAAAATGAAAGACATAAATTATAAGAAGAAGCTATTTAAATATAATTTTTAATTAGAAGTTAAAGTGAGTTTTCTTTTCAAATAACTAATTACTTTGTACAATATTCAAATATAAAATTGAGGGAGTAGTTAACTTTTATTTCTGTAACTTCTAAGTAGTTTTAAAGGGTAAAAGAGGAAAGAAAATAGGCTACACCAAAAAGATGTTTTGTCTTTATATATTGTTATAGATTCAAAATAACTACTATCATTTAATAAAAACTTCATTTTTTTATTTGTATTTTTGTTTTTAAAATTAACTAAAATTAAATTTTAAAGGATAAATTATTTAATTTTAATTTAATTATAAACTATTTATAAAATAATTAAAGATAATGATATGAAAAATAATAAACTGTTGGCGGTTAATAAACCTTTGTGTAACCGCCGTTGTGAGAAAAAAAATAAAAAATAAAAATAAAAAATTGAAAAGGGTAAATTTGGAAGAAAAAAAAAGCTACACCAAAATAATCTACTGCCTTTATATATTGTTATAGATTATCATTGCATAATCCCCAACTAATACTTGAAAATAAATATTTTTGAAAATACAAATACAAATTAGATAACTTAGATGGTGATCATTGTATAATCACCGACTATTACTTAGAATACAAATTACACAACTTAGACGATAAAAAGATAACATAATAATAAATAAAAGAGAGTATCTTCTTCAACCTCTGAAACCGTATAAAGTTCTTCCTAGTCTTTTAAGAGTATACACAACATCCATGGCAGTCACAACCTTTCTTCTTGCATGATCAATATATGAAGCAACATCATGAATGATTTTTGTCAAGAAAACCTTGAGAAATAACCTAGTTTTTTCATAGATCAAACCACTTATCCTCTTGACACCTCCTCTCCGCGCAATCTACGAATCGTTGGCTTTGTAATTCCCCAAATGTTGCCGCGCAGAATCCTCATGTGCCTCTTTGCTCCTCCCTTTCCGGGCCCCTTAATACCCTTTCACGACTTGTCATTTTTGTAAGAAATTTTGAGAAACGGTTTATTCTTTTGAATTTTGAATGTGAAAAAGTAGAAGATGAAAGGGGTATTTATATATCATTCTGAGCGGGAAATGAAGAAATTGCTTATCCTCTATCGTTGGATTTAAAGTAATAGACGGTTTACATTTGACTGAGATTTTTCAAAATTTTTTTAAATTTTTTTTAAAGTAAAATAAAATATTGCTTAATCATATTTTCAAAAACTGTATTTTAAGAACTACAACTAATTTTTTTAGGCAATTATAACTCACTTATCCGTACAATTCATTAAATTGTATGATAAAAATTATTGATGATAATGATCAATAATTATTTAACTTTTTAAAAGATAATATGTAATTGTGATTATTTTAAGTATGTAATTTATCAAAACATAGAGTATACGAACTTTATAATCATTATCATTCAGTTTTATTAAGAAAAAGCTTTGGATAAATTTAGTCATAAATAAAATACATTATAAATCTTTAAAATTAAAACAATTAAATTATATAATTAAATATAGTAATATTAGTTGAGTACGAAAGTTGTTATATGTTTCTATTTCATTCAATAATAGGATTAGTGGGCTATAAAGCAGTTAATCATTTTTAGAAGTTACTATTATTTTTTTTATTATTATTTCTTATTTAATTAATTTAATTAAGTACGGAAGTTGTTACATGATTCTTGGAATTAGTGGGTTACTAGCGTTCAGACGGGCACTCCCGTGCCCGTCTGTCCGCTTTTTTTAATACGCACAACATAGAAAAATAAACATGTGTATATTTTGTATGCGTTAAAATATAAATCGTTATTTTTTAAAAAAAAATTTGTGATATATATTCATGTATCTATTTGTGCATTTTTAACACGCACACTTGTAACATCTACATTACATTACATTCATCACCTAACAACATCTACATTTGTAGTGTGTAGTGTGTGCCTATTTGTCCATTTGTGTTATGTACTCATGTGCCTATTCCTCACGCGCGTCTAAATTTTAAACAGATATTTTTTATTAATTTCGATTTAAATTTAAATTATTTGTGTAATAAAATTTGTGATGTGTATTGTTATGTTTGTTTGTTCGTATTAAATATATTTATCTATATATCTTTTTCATTCAACTTTCTAATAAATTAACCTTTCAAAAAGCATCTTGTAACCTTAGTTTTTTCATAGAACTGTAACCTTAGCTCGTTTTAAAGACGTGGTAGTATTTTCATTATGTTGTTGTCACTTTAAAATCATTGTTCACTAATTCATACTTTGTATATTCACTTTATCATATTCATTAATAAACTGACAAACCATTAATGATACCTCTACTACCATAAAATTGAATACACATAGAAACAAAATTTAAAAGTATCCTTAAGACTTAAATTATCCATTCATTTAAGGATACATATCACATTCATTCGTCAACTATACACCAACACAACAATGCAAAAAAAATCCAAAAATTTCACATGATTTTTTTTGGATCTAGATGCTCTCTCACTTCCTCCTTATATAAAACTTTTCATTTCACTCACTTCCTCCTTATATAAGACTTTCTATTTCACTCAAAATCCAAAAAAAATTAAGTTTATTTTTATCTTCATCCTATATTTCAACATTTAATTATAGTTTATTCTTTTTCTCTCATTCTTTATGATAAATTAGTAATAATAACTTTGTTACCATGAAATTGAAAAGACACAAAATCAAATTAAAAAAGGATTGTTGAGACAATTTCTCTACAAAGACAATTTTCTCTCGAGTAGCGTTCATTGCCACAAAAATTTCACATTACAAAAAGAATAAGTCAGGAAATTAAAAGTAGCAAAAAACATAAGACATATTCAAAACTAAATTGTGCAAATATGTACAAATTTCAACATCGAAACAATCAATTAATATACTTTGACATTAGAAGAACGAAACTGATGATAGAAGTTGCAACCATAATATGAAAGACAAAATAATAATAAATAAAAAAAGATGAGAGAAGAATCGGCAGTTCCATAAACCTTGGCAACATGAGTGTTTTTTCTTATAAATTTTCATTTATAAAAAATTGTGTATTTGATTTAGAGAGAAAATTATTCATTGAATTTTTGTTTTGCTTTATGAAGTTTATGTTTTTATGAAGTTATATTTTTCTCTCTTTGTTATAACTTTCAGATAGTTATTACATATCTCTAGTCTCTTTTCCACAATAACCTTTAGGTGGTTACTGCATGTGGAAGTTACTTAAATTAATGATTTGAATTGTAAAATATGAAGTAAGTGAAGGGTAATTATGGAATAGAAAATAGGCCATACCAAAATTGTGTATTCCCTTTATATATAGTTATAGATTATAGATGCTATTTTACATATTTCATTTTTTTGTTATAATTTTTGTTGGGATATCAAAATTTCAAAATTTCACTTAAATTTAAAACTATTACAAATATCTTTTTTCATAAAAAAAATATTTTTGAAAAACTCTTTTTGAAATAATTGTGATTTTGACAATGTTTTAATCTTCAATAATGTATATTTATATTATAGGATGCCAAAATTATTCTTTTAATTTATTAAAAAAGAATCTAGAAACACTTTTAATATATTGAAAAACATTTTTATAAAAATTATTTTTAAAAATCTAAATAAAAAATCAAATTTTAACATACTTTTCCTTTTCTTCTATAAAATTCATAAACCCATAAATTTTAATCTAACATAAAATTCATTTTTGTAATAAAAATTTTAAAAGAAAAACACATGCCATAAAACTCACATTAGAATAGTGATAAAACCATACATGTGACTTGTATGTTTTTTTTAATATCATATCCTATTTTTTGTTTTCTTTAAAGATTTGAATTAAATTCTCAAAAATATGGTACAAGACATGTATGACTCCTTTGTTTGTTTTAAGTTTCTCTAAAATTTTCTTTCAGTCTTTTATTTTTAAGAATGTTGATTTTTTATAATTTTTTCTTTCTATTATTGTTTTCAAGCTTAAAGGATGGGAATCCAATATTTTCATGAAAATAAATTTCAAGTAATTTTAATTTTTCACTACTATTCACATTTGTTTTTATTTTTGTTTTTCATTTTTTTTCAAATATTGATTGGTAAATATTGACAACTTATTCACACACATATAAATTAAGTTACCTCAATCACTCTTAACTTTTGTTTTTTTTTAATAATTTTTAAATTAAATAAATTTTTTAAAATATATTTAGAAAATTTAATTTTTTATGAAACACATAAATAAAAATATTTTTTATAAAAATAATATTCATGTAAATAGTGTTTTTTCATAACCTGAAATAACAAAAGACATTCTTAAAAAGAAATGTGAATTAACCTTTTGTTGGTAAATTAATAAAAAAATGTAATGAAGTTGTTAAAACCACCATTCAAAATAAACTAAAAAATATTGTAATACTTTAAATATAATATGTAAAATAAATTAAAGGCTCAAGGCTCAAGAAAAAAATTACATAAAGATTTAAATTCATATCAAAAGAATGTTTTATTTACAAAAGTGATATTCATTTTTAAAAGAAAAAGTTTATTGACTTTTGGGTACAACCTTGCATGTTGCTTTTGTGATTTGTAAAAGTGAGGGTTAAACACTTTATAAGTAAGAAAACTCATACACCTATCAACTTAAAGTTTTAGGTGAATATGTGATGTCTCTCACTTGTTTGGGTGAAACTTGACCTTTAAATAAGTGTTTGATCCAATGTGAATGATTTCCCCATATGATAAACCATCATCAGTATTAGAGCTTGGTTCGAGTAAGGGACCGGTTACTTGTGTCGAAAGTCATCCTGACATTGAGGTTAAGAGGCGTATTTTGTTGAATTATCTAAGACGAGATAAAGTTGTGGTACAAGCATGAGGATGAAATAACTTCCACATGAGGGATAGTGGATAGACATACCTAGAATGCAATTTGAATTAAGAAACTTTATTCATAGCATGAGTTTTTTAATTTCTCTAAAACATATATATATTGAGTAAAAATTCGAACATTTTTATAAATATTGATATATAAAATGAATAAAGATAAATTAAAATACAAAGATAAGAGAATAATAATGCATAAATAAGTTGTTTGAATGATTTTGTGTGTTATGAAAACTTTTATAAAGAGGAAATTTATAAGAAAGTAATGGTCTTATTAGACAAAATGTCACAAGTTAGGGAGAACATAGTGAATGACATATGTAGGATGCAATTTGAATTAAGAAAATTTGTTCATAATATAAGTTTTTTAATTTCTCTAAAAAAATATATATTACGTAAAAATTCGAACATTTTTATAAATATTGATATATGATATGAATAAAGTTAAATTAAAGTACAGAGATAAGAGAATAATAACGCATAAATAAGTTGTTTGAATGATTTTGTGTCTTATGAAAACTTTTATAAATATGAAATTTATAAGAAAGTAATAGTCTTATTAGACAAAATGTCCCAAGTTAGGGAGAGTATAGTGAATGGACATATCTAGGATGCAATTTGAAGTAAGAAACTTTGTTCATAACATTACTTTTTTTAATTTCTCTAAAAAAATATATTGAGTAAGAAGTCGAACATTTTTTGAAATAATGATATATGAAATGAATTTTTTTTAATTTCTCTAAAAAAATATATTGAGTAAGAAGTCGAACATTTTTTGAAATAATGATATATGAAATGAATAAAGATAAATTCAAGCACAGAGATAAGAGAATAATAATGCATAAATAAATTGTTTGAATGATTTTGTGTCTTATGAAAACTTTTATAAATATGAAATTTATAAGAAAGTAAAGGACTTATTAGACAAAATGTCCCAAGCTAGCGAGAGCACAGTGGATGGACACATGTAGGATGCAATTTAAAGTAAGAAATTTTGTTCATAACATGAGTTTTTTAATTTCTCTAAAAAAATATATATTGAGTAAAAAGTCGAACATTTTTTGAAATATTGATATATGAAATGAATAAAGATAAATTAAAGCACAGAGATAAGAGAACAATAATACATAAATAAGTTGTTTGAATGATTTTGTGTCTTATGAAAACTTTTATAAATAAGAAATGTATAAGAAAGTAATGGTCTTGTTAGACAAAATGTTCCAAGTTAGGGAGAGTATAGTTGATGGACATACGTAGGATGCAATTTGAAATAAGAAATTTTGTTTATAACCTGGGTTTTTTAATTTCTCTAAAAAAATATATTAAGCAAGAAGTCAAACATTTTTTGAAATATTGATATATGAAATGAATAAAGGTAAATGAAAGCACAAAGATAAGAATAATAATGTATAAATAAGTTGTTTGAATGATTTTGTATCGTATGAAAACTTTTATAAATATGAAATTTATAAGAAAGTAATGGACTTATTAGACAAAATGTCCCAAGCTAGGGATAACATAGTGGACGAACATACGTGGGATGCAATTTGAAGTAAGAAACTTTGTTCATAACATGAGTTTTTTAATGTCTCTAAAAAAAAATATTGAGTTAAAAGTCGAACATTTTTTGAAATATTGATATATGTAATGAATAAAAATAAATTAAAGCACAGAGATAAGAGAATAATAATGCATAAATAATTTGTTTGAATGATTTTGTTTCTTACGAAAACTTTTATAAATTTTAAACTTATAAGAAAGTAACGGTCTTATTAGACAAAATTACACAAACTATATTGTTCAGTATTAATAGACAAGATAATGTATAATTTTTCTCTAAGAGACGTTGCAGCACAAATTTAATTTCTATTAATGATATAAAATCAAATTCTTATTATAACTAAATAATAAAATATTATATTTTAAACAATTTTCTACCTGCAAATATATAAGATGTATAGAGATGACAGATAATTATTTTTATAAAAGGTGGAACTCACTTTGTTGCAGTTAATTATATCTCTATTGTTTTTTTTGAATCCTGAGGGTCAGCTAAACTAACCGACCCTATTTGTTTTTTTGTTAGTAATACATCTTAATTGCCATAAGCACTCACCAATTACAGATGAGAGTGGCATGATTAACCAGTTGACCCTTTTTATTATATTTTTATTGTTGCTACAGTGAGTAATTTAGACTTAAGATTTATATAATACTAGCGTCCAAACAGGCACTCCCATACCCGTTTGTCCACTTTTTTATTATACACATGCGTCAAAATATAAACTTATTTTTTAATTTAATTTTGATCTTAAATAAAATTATTTACATAGCATTCAAAAGGACATGTTCGTTTGTACGTTTTTTAATACGCACACCGTCAAAATATAAACGGGTACCTTTTTAATTTAATTTTGTTTTGAATTTAAATTTATATATCATAATCAATATATGCATTCAGTTATAATACTTATCTAAAATCAAAATATCATAGAAAAATATTACTTTAAATAAATTTCATATCACGTCGGCAGATTTTCTCTTGTTGCCTAATTTATTTCAAACTCCTAAACACAACATCTTGCAACTTATCTAAAAAATTGTTACCAAATTTTTGTAATAGTAATCCTTCTTTTGAGGAAAACAACATAAAAATTGTTATAGCCCCTACAAATAAATAGTATAATACATGAGAGTTCACAATTTGTGTGACACTTTTAATGAATGTCCCTGTCATAAAAATATGTATTCTATAATTTCCTACTTCTCTTTTGTTTCCTTGATTCCTAAAGGTAATGGTGGAAACTGTGTGAAGGACTTTCGATCGATATCCTGTTGTACTACCCTCTACAAAATCATCTCAAAGATCTTGACTAGAAGGTTGAGCAAGGTTATTACTTGTATTGTCAGTCAAAGCCAAGCTGCCTTCATTCCTGGACAGAACATCCATGATCATATTTTATTAGCGTACGAGTTAATTCAAGGCTATAGCAGAAACGGTGTACTCCTAGATGTAAAAGCTATTCTTAGACATAGAATTATTATTTATGGCATGGATAATTGGAACGAAATGACGGCGAAACACTCGGTGGGGAAGGTGTACCAGTACCTCAAGAAAGATGCTCTTGATGTTGGTTAGAAACACATGTTATCCAACAATGTTGCTAGACCGAGAGCCCGTTTTACTATGTGGATGGCTTACCAACGTCGTCTTGCGACAAGAGGATGGCTCAAAAGACTTGGCCTTACGGCTGATGACAGTTGTCAATTCTGCGACAAGAGGAAACAATGGATCATCTTTTATTCGAGTGTCCGCCGTTTAAAACCTGTTGGCAACAAATTCTGGTTTGGTTGGGGTATCATCAGTTTCCTTGTGAGTGCAGTGAAGCTCTTCATTGTAAAGGGAAAGGCCGGAGGAAGTGCATTATGCGTAGCTCTGTAGCGGAGACCATCCATAAAATCTGGAGGTATCGCAACAATGTCGTCTTTGGCAATACGGTGAATTTTTTGGAGATTAGAGATCTAGTCACTTCTACCCTTGCAAATAGAGGGTGGGGTAATACTAGTATGAGACCTCATATAACTTAATTACTTTTAGAGTAGGTGGGTTTTTTTTGGTTGTTTTGTGGTTGGGGTCATTTATACCCTTGTATATTCCTTTTTGATTTATATAAAATTTTTATTCCAAAATATATATATATATATATATATATATATATATATATATATATATATATATATATATATATATATATATATATATATATATATATATATATATATATATATATATATATATATATATTTTTTTTTTTTTTCATGAAAATAAATATATATAGTGAAAGATATGAAATTTATCTTTCAAATCCTAGTAATCACACAATATCTTAATTTATATTTTATTCATATTTATATATTATAATTATAGATAACAAAACTTAACCCAAATCTAGATATACACAAAGTTGGAAAAAAATGATATTCTTTCAATTTTAGTAGAGAGAAGATGGAATTTTAGTCCATTAAAAAAATCAGATAAATGGATAAATTTATAAAAAAATCATACCAACTAATTAAAATGAAAAATACAACATAGAAAAATCTTATTAAGATCTCCACCATAGAAACAAGAATTCCATCCATTTAAAAACATTTCTATCAAATTATTTTTTATAACTCTATTTTTATTATATTTATTATATTTTGATTTGAGTGGAAGAAAATTGAAAACTAAAAATGAAATACATGCCAAAAAAAATTATGCAATCGTCTACCCTTCACGTATGTGATGGTTTGTGGTTGGTATCTGTGTCAATAAAAATCAAATTTTGTCATAAAAAGGTAGTACCAAATTATTATAGACAATATGTCTCAATTTTTAAGAAAACTGAAATTAAAAGTTACAATTGGTTGTCCTAAACACAGTTATAGCCCTTTAACGAAGAAATAGAAACATATATTATGGAGCAAAGATAAAATGAAGAAAGTAGTCTATTCAAAAAGTTATGTGTATTTCAAATTGTCTGTAAACCATTTCCAACTTTCATAAAAAATAATTGCAATAACTACCCCGTGTTTTCCTTTTGAAATTCATATAGGATAATCCATTCCAACTTTCTTAAATATAATTAAAATAGACCATTCTAAAAAGTTCAATCCTCTTTATATATAATTAGCGTTCAGACGGGCACTCCCGTGCCTGTCTGTCCGCTTTTCTTTTAATTTATTAAAAAAGAATCTAGAAACACTTTTAATATATTAAAAAACATTTTTATAAAAATTATTTTTTAAAATCTAAATAAAAAATCAATTTTTAACATACTTTTCCTTTTCTTCTATAAAATTCATAAACCCATAAATTTTAATCTAACACAATTCATTTTTGTAATAAAATTTTTAAAAGCAAAACACATGTCAAAAAACTCATATTATAATAGTGATAAAACCATACATGTGAATAGTATGTTTTTTTTTATATCCTATCCTATGTTTTGTTTAAAGATTTGAATTAAATTCTCAAAAATATGGTGCTCGACATATATGACTCCTTGTTTGTTTCAAATTTCTTTAAAAAAGAAATTCAGAGTCTTTTATTTTCAAGAATGTTGGTTATTTATAATTTTTTTTTCATTGTTTTCAAGCTTAAAGGTTGGGAATCCAATATTTCCATAATTTTTCACTACTATTCACATTTGTTTTTATTTTATTTTATTTTTTAAATATTGATTGGTAAGTATCAACAACTTATTTACACACGTATAAATTGAGTTACCTCAATCACTTTTTATTTTTGTTTTTTCATAATTTTTAAATTAAATAATTTTTTAAAATATTTTTAAAAAATTAAATTTTTGATGAAACACATAAATAGAAATATTTTTTATAAAAATAATATTCATGTAAATATTTACATAATATTATTTCATAACTTGAAATAACACAGAGACAGTCTTAAAAAGAAATGTCAATTAACCTTTTGTTGGTAAATTAATTAAAAATGTAATAAAGTCGTTAAAACCACGATTCAAAATAAACTAAAAATATAGTAATACTTTAAAAGAAAAAAAGTTAAGTAAGATTTAAATTCATATCAAAAGAAAGTTTTATTTACAAAAGTTATATTTATTTTTAAAAGAAAAAGTTTATTGACTTTTGGGTACAACTTTTGAATGTTGCTTTTGTGATTTATCTTTAAAATAATTGTAAGTATTACTTATATTTTTAAAAGCATTTGCAATAATGATAAGTGTGCATATTCTAAGAGATTCACGAAAGAATCAATGCCCAGCATCTCGGTGGAAGATCACTTGCCCGCAAGATTCTACGAGCGGGATACTATTGGCTCACCATGCAAGAAGACGCGAAAGAGCACGTCAAGAAGTGCGACAAATACCAACGACACGAGGACATGCACCTGCCCCCGCCAAACGAGCTCAAAACACTCTCGTCACCATGGCCATTTGCTTGGTGGGGGATGGACATACTCGGGCCCTTCACCATAGGGTCATACAAAAATAAATATTTGATAGTCGGCGTCGACTACTTCACTAAATGGATAGAGGCTGAAGCCTTAGCCAAATTTCACAGTCCAAAACATACTCCGTTTATAAAAACGGATAATACTTGTCCAGTTCGGTGTACTCCAAGCCACCGTGTCGCTACTGCGAAAATCGGCGCCGGCTTGACAGGAGAGTCGCCACCGTGCGTTATTTATCCCTCAGAGCGGGAAAGGAAACGCTCGAAGTAAACCTCGCAAAGACGGGAAAAGGTATGGTCATCGCAACCAAAACCTGGATTCGGGAGTCGGTTACGCAAGGGGAAGGTATTAGCACCCCTCACGTCCATCGTACTCGATGGGATCCACGCTTGGTGTTTATAGGTAAAAGGGTGTGTTATCTATCTACGCTAATGGCTGGTCTGAAAAGAAAATAAAAGGACAGGACTCGACAGAACATACGGTGTTCTGGGCCTACGTATTCCCTCGTGCAATGGGAAAGTCAGAGTCAACGTAGTTCGACTGCCTACGTCTAAACGGGGGAAGGGTTGCTCGCCAGGACATCGCGTCCTGTGCCTACGTACTTTCATCTGGAATGAAAGATCAGAGCAAACGTAGTTCGGCTAACTACGGGTACACAGGGGTTCTCACACAGCAGTGAGAAAACAAACTGGTCTCTAAGGCTCGGGAACCTACAAATACGATCTGGTCTCAACTGCACTCGGGCAAGAGAAAGGGATAACAATTAGTCGTTAGCGGGAAAGTCTCGATCGCACAGCCGCGAGAGAACAAAGGTTAGTCGTTAGTGTGCTCGCTAGAATATCGCATCCTATGCCTACATATCTTCGTCTGGAACGAAGAATCAGAGCAGCTGTAGTTCAGCTAACTACGGATCAAGCTACTCAAAAGCTCCTACAGAAAGGAAAGGGAAACCCTAGAACTATATCTGAGAAACAAGGGAATCTACCTACTGCTATCACACCTGGTTGACCATCCTAATGTCTATCATAACAACTCCGCAGCGGAGAAGTCAGAGCTCCTAAGGGATCATGGCAACAGGATTAAACTACAAACAAGAAACTGCAACGTAAAGGAATACTGAAAATATGCATGAATGCAACAGCTAAACAAACAAGGCACAGAGGCAAGGGAGCTCAGCTCTACCAAATACCAACAAGCAAAGCCACGCAATAACAAACAAGCAGAAGGAGGACCACCTCAACTTCTCATGCACACAAAGTCTACTTCTAAGATGCACTTACTCAGAAACTATCTAGATGAACCTAAGTCTAATGCAACACAATATCACACAAGTCAAACAACACAAAGAGACTAACCCTGAGCAGGGCCTCTAACAAACCTGAAACAAGCTCCTAATCTAGCTCTCAACAAAACTCTACACAGCACCTTAAGCAAAGATCTAAGCAACAAATCTAATCCAAAACCCTAAGCAGGGATCTAAACAAACTCCTAGGCAAGAGGAATCAATCCCATTCTCCAAGCTTCAGAACAAGCTTACCAGAGAAAGGAAGCTAAGCAGGCAAGCTCATAGTGCTTTCCTCAGGAAAGTACCAGGAGATTACTACTCAGGAGTCATATCCTATGCGGCTCGACAACTGTGATCAGTTTACATCCCTCCTCAGGAGAGATTAAACTCACATGAAGGCTCCGGCGTCACTGGATATTTGGGAAAGAACCTATATGCACTAAGGGAACTAAGTGAGCAGACTCATAGGACTTTCCTCAGGAAAGTACTAGGAGGCTGACACTTAGGAATCGTATCCTACGTGGCTCAACAACTGTGATCAGTTTACATTCCTCCTCAGGAGGAATTAAACTCACAAGTTGGCTCCTACATCACTGGATACTTACGAAATCCTAGACAAACTACTGGAACTAAGTGAATAGACCCATAGGACCTTCCTCAGGAAAGTACTAGGAGGCTTCCACTTAGGAATCGTATCCCATGTGGCTCAACAACATGTGATCAGTTTACATTCCTCCTCAGGAGGAATTAAACTCACAAGTCGGCTCCGACATCATTGGATACTTACGAAAGAGGTGAGAAGAAAGAATGAAGGTCATTCATAGTGCCTTCCTCAGGAAAGTACCATAAACTCCCTTCAAACTCCAGGATCTCGAACCTCACAAACAGACAACAAGCTCCTAGACTAAGCCTCAATCCAATGCAACTCTGCAAGCTCCAACAGGACTTCAATCAGCTCCCACCTTCAAGAAGAATCCACAGGCCAACAAACCACAGGAGACTATCTCTGAAGTTCAACCGCAGTTGAACTTCAAAGTCAGAAGTCACCAAGACTTCTCCTATCTTCAGGCTCAGACAAATCCTATCAGAATATCCTACAAAAATCTAACAAAAATCTAATGGGAGACCTACATGGCTCTAGGATAACATACTAAAAAATCAAAATAAAATTCAACACCAGATGAAAGAATTAAACTCAGCAACACAGATATATCAACAAACCAATTATTCAACATCAATAATAGTGAAAAAATGCAATTAGAATGAAAATGCATGATTGAGCTAATGTTTTTATACTATAAAATTCTACACTGACTTACGAGTCTACAGAAAAAAGAACGGAATTATTTGACTCAATCTACTATTTTTTATTAATTTTCTAATGATATGCATGCATTAAAATATAAAAAGCAATCAATTAAAAATGGAAAATATGCACAAAAATAGGAAATAAAAATAAAATGCCATTTTTATTTTGATTTAATTTTCTTAACATTTTTTATGAAATGGATGAAAAAAGAATTATTAAAAAAACATTTATTTACAATTTATTATGAATTTTTAATATGAAAATATAAAAGAAAAAACAAAAATAAAAGAAAGTGACATGGGGTTCAAATAGCAAGCTATTCAGGTTATTATCTACATTGGGCCCTCAATGGGGGTGCTAGAAGCAGTTGGGCGCAGGGCCCAGATTTTATAACTAAAAAAAAACAACAATCTGAAATGAATACAGGGGGGGGTGCAACACTAGTAAATTCTCAGTTTATTTCTTACTGGGCTTACGCCCAGGGGGGGTGTTGAAAGACAATAAGGGCCTAAGGCCCAACTCCAATTCACTCAGGTCTCTCACAGCCAGGGGGGAATGATCAATTGAGGGGGGCGTTCAGAAGACGCGCTTGGGCCTAAGCCCAGTAGCCAACCCTAATCCAAACAAAAACCTAATCAAAACCACCTTCCTCCTAACCTCTCTCTGGTACTGTTCACCAATTTACCCTAGCCGCTCCCTCTCGTTCATCTCCCTCAACCTCTGAAATTCCCCAGAACTTCACCAAACTCGTCCGTCTCACCTCACCAAGATTATTCACCAACCTATCAAAAACTGAACCATTCACTCTAAGTCCATGATATCCCCCTAAATTAAACCCTGTTCACTATTTATCAATCAACCTAAACTACTTCTTCAACCTAACAACAAACAACTTAACAAAATCGGAAGTTTCGAAGTAAAACCTGGAGGCCACGAAGATCTTCAAAGCGACTTGGAAAACGCGAGATTGATCTTTCTTGAAGAACAACAAAGGATCTGGCGCAACGGTGATGAACTCAACGGAGGATTGGACGGATCTGGATGCGTACGAAAGTCGACGATCTGGATGTTGGAGTTGGAGTTGGCGATGAAGGATGAAGAACGGGAGTTCTTGCTTAACCTGAAGATTCTGAATGGAACTCCTTGGAATTTCCTGGATTGGATGATGCTTACGATGAACACGGATGAACGCCTTCGTGAGTTTCTGGAGAAGAATTTGGAAACGATGAACCTCCTGGAGATCTAATGATGATTTGATGAAGTTCTTGCTTCCGGCGCTCTGTTGATCGTTGACGAAGATTTTCTAGGAAGATGCTAGAGGATCTTGCACGCGATTGACGATTCTTGATGAAATCTGGGAAAATTGATGAAGACCTGTGAATATCCGATGAGTTTTCCGATGAAGATGTTGAGAAATCGAAGATCGGAGAAGATCAGCGATGAAGGATGAATTTCTGGCAAATTGCAATTTTCCGGTGAACTGACGGTGGCCGGAGGTCGTTAGGGGCGCCGGCGGTGAATGGCTAGGGCGTCTGCATGCCCGGCGGTGGGAGGTTCCGGCGAGGCTAGGGGTGTGACAAGTGGTCAGGGCAGGTGGCAGGGAAGGGTTTGCATGGGTGCCACGTGTGGGAGTCTGGGAGTGGTTGGTGGCGCGATGATTGAGAAAAACGTGGGGGCCCTTTCTGCGCAACACGTGGCGCTTTTATACCCTGGTAGTTGCTAGAATTTTCCAGAAACTTCTGGTGTGCGCTGGACTTTGGACTGACTTGGATTATCTCTCTGGACTTTTTGCTGAGACATGGGCCTTACCCAAAAAACACCCCCCTGGGCCCAATACGAAAAAGGAATGAAAAACTGAAAAAACTGTATTAAAACAATTAACTAGACCTAATTAACTCTAAAAAAAGATTAAAACTCATATTAATCTAATTAAACCTAAACAAACAATTAACCTAATTAAATTCTAAAAAGACCAATGCTCTAATTAATTCTATATCTCTAATTAAATCTAAAAAAATCAATTAACCTAATTACTCTAAAAAGCAATTAATTCTCTATTAAACTCTAAAAAATGATTAAAAATCTAATTAATTCTATATTATCCTAATTTTATATTAAAATTCTAAAAATGATTTAAAAACAATTAAACCTATTATTAATAAAAGAAAACCATATTATTGTCTATATTATCAAAAAAAAAACTATTAAACCTATTTAAAATCTATAGAAAAATTCTACAAATGATTAAAAGAAAAAGCTATATTATTCTAAAAAGATAAAATCATTTAAAATCTTATTTAAAATTCTACAAATGATTAAAATCTATTTAAAATATTCTATAAAATTCTAAAAAAAGATTAAACCATTAAAATATTCAAAAACCCTATTTAAATTCCAGAAAAATTCTATAAAGCCTGTTAAAAATTCACAAAAGCCTATTAAACCCTAAAAATGCAGATGAATGCCAATGACCCCCATAAAAGAACGCACGAGACCAGATTGAATCGAACGGAGATCCCCGGGCTTCAGAATATCCTCAAAATCACTGAAAAATCACCGAGGAGCGCACAATTTCCCGAAAATAAACCCTGGTGATCTGGACTGGGTCTGCCATATCTGATAGACGAAAATCAAGCTGTAAACTCTGATATCCCCTGCTTGCACAAAAATCATCTGTCTGAGCTGCGAATATGAAATTAAACCACGAGTCAGATAGGAAAATCAGTTGGTCAAATTTTAGGGTGCAACAGCTGCCCCTATTCAAGCGACTTGGACCTGAAGGGTTTGAAGAGCGCTCAGCCTTCAAACATTCAGAGGTACGAGACGGTTGAATACAAATAACCCGAAAATTTGCCAACCGCGAGCATATACTGTAAGCTGCTTGGAGAAGAAAGTCCAGAAAACCGAGTCCAGTGATTGCGGCACCAAACTGATTAATCATCTGATACAGAACTCCTGATTTGAATACCCGTTGCTTGTGATACCCTATATAACAAAACTCTGAGGGTTGCACCAAAATACCTAATCCTTTCACATTGCCTACTGATAGGCAGGAAGAGAAATATACTCACATCGTCCAAAGATGGACGGGAAGACACCCTGATTGAATACTCACCTCGTCTAAGGATAGACGGAAAGCCGACACTAATCTCCAAGTTCACATCGTCTAAGGATAGACGGATACAAAGCCTGAATCTCCATACTCACATCGTCTAAAGATAGACGGGAAGAAATAATCTCCAAATTCACATCGTCTACTGATAGACGGAATCATCCTGATTGATGAAACAAATCAATATTCACATCGTCTAAGAGTAGACGGAAAGCAATAGTCTCCATATTCACATCGTCTAAGGATAGACGGGAAGTCACCATAATCTCCATATTCACATCGTCTAAGGATAGACGGGAAGTCACCGTAATCTCCATGTTCACATCGTCTACGGGTAGACGGAAAGAAATTCATATTCTCCAAATTCACATTGTCCAAAGATGGACGGCATCATCCTGATCGAATCAATATTCACATCGTCTAAGAGTAGACGGGATCATCCTGATTGAGGAACAAATCAATATTCACATCGTCTAAGGGTAGACGGCATCATCCTGATTGATGAACAAATCATTATTCTCATCGTCTAAGGGTAGACGGCATCAAATTCTGATTGATGAACAAATCATTATTCACATCGTCTAAGGATAGACGGGAAGACATTCATAATCTCCAAACTCACATCGTCTAAGGATAGACGGGAAGTCACCATAACGCAATTCAACACCATCCTTTGAATTTCAGAATCCTTCTGTCTACGGGAATTGATGGAGAGATCAACATCTTTGAAGGGGCCACATCGTCAGTATGGACTAACGGGAAGAAAAACCACCTTTTAAGAAACATGTCGTCAATAAGAATCGACAATCACGAAAACTGAACATTCTTCGAAGAGCTTCGACATCAATAGGATTTGATGGTCAGAAAAGTCTTTCTTGAACGTCATCATATCCAATAACCAGAAAGAGAACTAATATCCAAAATCATTTTGAAACCCCTCAACAACTAAGGATAGCCGGAGAAGACTCGCTGGGGAAACACCTTATCATACGCATGATCTGGCAATAAGAAACCCGCCGAACAATAGCTCGAAACTTCACATCGTCTGCTGACAGACGGAAAGGAAAGCTACTTATTAGAACAGCTCTATTTTGAGCTCCATTGAAAATCAACCCAAAACTTCACATCGTCTACTAATAGACGGTAAGAAAAGCATATCCTGGGGGAACCCCTTCTTGAAACCTTACTGCGATCACCCGCAACTTCACATCGTCTATGGATAGACGGAAAGAAAACCACATTCGTACTCAAGACGTCTAATGGTAGACGGAGAAATCCACTCCTTGGAGGAACACATCGCCAATATGAATTGACGGGAAGAAAAGCTTGTCAACATCAGATGACTGCTTGCTTAAAGCATAATCGTTGTATGATCTGATACAACTAATCCGCTGAATCGTCTGAATACTGTTGCTGGATAAATGCCCCTGAACTGATCACAGAGTAATTCACGTGCCATATGAGGCTGATGGAAAACCTGACTTATGCTTTGTATGCACATGCAAATGCTTTAGTCTTTCTACAGCGTAATGCTCCATTCTAGATGGAAATGCTACGCATTTTGAAAATGTCATGCAGGTATGATGCAGGTATGATGCATGCAATATGCTAGCAGGCTCGAGCTGTTGGAGAGGGCCGGGTACAGAGAACCACTTCAGCAAAATAAATGCTGAAGGCGAGGCCAACTTCGCTGGGGATAACCCGGATATCACTGAATCGTCCTAGCAAAATAAATGCTGGGAGAGTGAAATCAACTCCGCTGGGGATATTAGGAACTTAACTGAACGCCTCGACGAAGTAATACCCTGCTGGGGAATGTAACTCTGCGGTGAAATAGCAGACGTGCTGAATATGATTAGACTCCTCTGGGGATAGCTTATCCATACCAATGACGAATTGGACTTTGCTGGAGACAATGGAGGGAGCCCTCCTGCGTTCTGATGAAGCTCGGATCTGGAAATCGACGTGCCAACACGGATGGGCCTCATAGTAACCGCAAACATGGATTTGAACTCTTAGGCCATCTTACTGGGTCAGGTACACCTGACGCTGGAAAATATTCTTCCTGAATACACAGCCTTGAAGAGTCAAGGGATAGTGACACAACTTCCCGCATTCATCTCGCTCTCGAAAATCGACTACATCTGCTCGAATAACTCCAAATGACCCCGTAGGTACGGTGAACAACACTCTTTTCGCTTCTGATATGCCCCAGCCTACATGACATCTGTGGGGATAGCCCTTGAAAGGAAATCTGCAAATCTGTTCCTTGATGGTCTGATATAACATGCCTCAGCGTTCTGAACTCCTGAGAGATACTTCACCTTGAATGCTTCTCGCGCAACCTTTTGAATGCTTAAGACGGTCTGCCCCTGACTGCAATGACCTTGCCCCGATTATCTGATTCAGAGTAGCACCTCCTGACTACGGCGCATTCACCGAATCTCAACCTGATTGCCCCAGAATAACTGACTTCGGAAAGCTGACCTGACTGGGGATCACAATAAAAGCTTGCCCCTGCTCTCGGAATATTTGGGCGTTCTGCATTCTATCTTGACCATACTTTCCATTGTAGGAAGCTTTTCTGCTGTCAAACGCTCACTCGCAAGTAAAACAAGTTGTTCTGCATAAATGATGTATTAATGCAACACATATGACAGCTTTGACATCCAATCTGTTCACTGGGAAAAAGAAAAACAGTTTATGGCATATAATGCACAAAACATTTATCAACATCAGTATCAACATGGTAAGAGGAACCTTTTAGGAGTCAGAATCGACACGACCTTTACCGGAGTATGCTTTCGAAAACACCCTGCTTCAATTAGGTCTTTTGAAGGTTGTAACATGGTCAGGTTCATGGTTTTGAAAGAAAGGATAAAGGCTCAAAGTTTACTTTACCCCACCCATTCTCCTTGATGTTCTCCGATCCTACGCTCAGCTAATTCGACCTTAGCGCTCACCTCTCAGAGGCTGAAAAAATAGGAATGATAGTTCGAGAAACTTCTGGGTTTTGGAGTGACAGCCACTCACTTTTCATCTTTGACACTTGAGGTCACACGACTCGTATTTCCATCGAGGATTTTTCTTTTGATCCTTTTTCATCTTTTTCTTTTCATATCCCTAAATTTTGCCTGGACTGACTCCTTTTGAGTTTCTTTTGATTTTTTAAGTCCAGCGGGATGCCCTCATTTTTGCCTAAGTCATTTGTTTTGAATTTTTCTTGACTTAGCGGGCTTTTGATTCTTTCATTCTTCTTTGCTTTTGAACAAGTCGTGTGACACTGGTTGTCTGACTCTTTGGGAAATGATGTGGCTGTCCCACTCCTGATTGAACCATTGTGGTCTTTTAGGCACGACCTCTAGGGGTGTGATTGATCCTCGAACGGACATTCCTTTTGCGATTTGGACACTCGGTCCAATTAGCTAACACCTACCCTGCCCCAGGTTAAGATTGAGGGTTTTTTCGTTCACAGAAAGAAACTCCTACTACAAGGCTCAAAGGGGTTGACAAGGGATTATCTTCCTTATATCTCCGGTGTTTAAGGACTTGAAACAATGCCTGTACATCATCAACAGGTTTTATTTCAAAAGCATACAATCGGAATTTGCATGTCGGTCATTTTCGTCATCCTCCCTAAATTCTTCTTAACCAAGCGTTGGACATTTGCAAAACAGTTAGTGAACACGAATGGATTCAATCAAAACATGCACATTTATTTCATTATCATCAATTTGACTGAAAACAACAAGTTTTACAAGCAAGTTTACAAATTCAAACAGGAAAGCAACTACAAATGCAAAGGAATGACAAGCTAAAACAAAGAAAATATGCTAGCTTCTGAGAATCGGGCTTTCACATCTGCCCTGCTGCTGAACCAGCTATCTTTATTAGAGGTAACCCGATGCTGTCTTGATCTGCTTTCAATCGACTCAAACAAATTATAGAGCCCTTTCTCCTTCATTCAGATGATTTGGGGACCTCTCTGCCCGAAGCTGATTGCTGCACTGTCAAGCAAATCCTGCACTTTGTGCTTAAAAGCATGGCAGCCTTCTATATCGTGACCCGGGGCTCCAGAATGAAACTCACAGTGCTTGCTTGCGTCATATCCAAACGGGGGGGTTCCCGTTATTGGCGCCAGAGTTCTTGTCTCTACCAGATTCAAGCTCAACAATGTCTGCAACAACTCGGCATATGTTGAGGGAGGCTTCTCAAACACTCTTCTCGGCTTGCCACCCTGGAATCGTCGCTGAGCCTGCTGTGCCCCCTGCTGAGGCTGCTGCTGCTGGTATCGGGTTGACCCTTGAGCACCCTTTGCATCAAATGCAACATCGGTTTCTTGATTTTCAATGTACTGAACGCTCTCCTTATGCTTAACCATTTTCTTTCTTAGATCTGCCCCAGGAATAGGCAACAGTTGTGGGCCTGGAGATTCTGACACCATGGATTCCAGGATACGCTTCTGACCCACTGCAGCTTTAGAAACATCTGTCATTTTAGCATCGACTGAGACAGGAGCAATATGCACAGCTACGCCGCCCGGCGTGAATTCAATATCGTGCGAGTCAATCAGGTCTTGAACATTGTGCTTAAAAGCATGACAACCCTCGATGTCATGTCCGAATCCCCCAGAATGAAATTCACATTGCTTACTGGCATCGTACCCTTGAGGAAATGCCCTCGTTGGTGGTGCCAACGTTCTCTTTTCAACCAGATTAAACCTCAATAAGATCTGCAAGAGTTCCGCATATGTCATAGGCGGTGCCTCAAATATTCTCCTTGGCTTTCCTTCTTGGATCTTCCGCTGAACCGGATGTATCTTCTGTTGCTGCTGCTCAGGTTCCACTTGCACAGGTGGCGCGAGCTTCTTCATTGCGGCTTCGAATAGCTGATCGTCTTCTTTCCTAAGCACATTCTTGACTACCTCCATGATCAAACTCATTTGGGTCTTCAGCTGACTGTTCTCCTCTTTGAGAATCTTCTGCTCTAGACGCATCTCTTGCATGTCTCTCATCATCTGCCCCAGCTGGCTTTGGACTTCGATCACTTCAACCTGATTCTGTTCCATATCTCTGAAGGAATTCCTGCAACAAACTGGAGGTTGAAGAAATAAGACCCACGGTTCTGATATACCTGTTAAAAAATAATGCAATGCGTAGCAAACAAACACACATTCATAACGCGACAAAGAGAAACTCAAACTATAAACACACAGACGAATATCTCCCACACATGTACAACCAACAAAATCAGCAAGTAAGCACAACTGAGTCTGAATATAACGACCCCAGCCAACAATCCTGGTGGTGGTCGACAAATACTGATGCACAAAAGCTAAACGGGTTTGGCAGAGAAACAGATGCGACACCCGGCATAGAAACTTCTAGAAACTTTCCCCATATTCAACTGAACTCTCTGATTGACAATCCTCGGAGCACACACTTCCTGCGGAGTCTTCCATGATATTAACTGACGAACCCCCACAACTGGAAGATGGAAAATCATTAATCTGAACACAACCCTGAGGCGTGATGCAAATACGGCTAGAGTCTAATAGATCCTGAATCTGACTTCTAAGCACCTTACAATCATTGGTTGCATGCCCCTGTGCCCCAGCATGGTACTCACAACGGGCGCTGGCATCAAAACCTGGAGGATACGGTGGAATCACCGGCTTAGTCTCTTTCGGTACTATCAATCCACTTCTGACCAGATCGGGCAACAACTGACTGTACGACACTGGTAGCTGAGTAAACTGCCTTTCAGGTTTCCTTGGTCTTCGTGGAGCATGCTGACGCGATCGGCGATAGGATGATCGTTGACTTGAAGTGTCTGAAAACTGATCTTGAGATGCTAGAGATTCTGAGGTGGCATCATCTCCTTCCCACTCTTCTTGAGAACTGACAACTGACTCAATCTTATCAACTGGGACGTACGGAACACCTCGAAACTTTCCACTCCTGAGTCCTCGCTCAACAATCTCTCCCAGCCTCATCAGGCTCACAAAACTTGTGCAACTGAATAATTTGTCAAAATAATGGCCTTTCAGGGTACCCAAGAAGATGTCAACCAGTTCCCTTTCCGGAAGCGGTGGTCGAACACTAGCAGCTAATTCCTTCCATCTTCGCAAATACGCTCTGAATGATTCATTCTCCGCTTGAGACAATTCTTGCAGGTCTACGAGACTAGGAGTCAAATCCAGGTTGTAATCGTACTGCTTCATGAAAGCTCTGGCTAAATCTACCCATGATCGAATCTGGTTACTCTCTAATTGCACATACCATCTCAACGATGCCCCAGTCAGGCTATACTGAAAGCAATGGATCATCAATTTGTCATTTCGCACAAACGAAGTCATCCTTCGACAGAACATCATCAAATGCAGCTTTGGACAGCTATCTCCTGTATATTTTTCAAATTCCGGCATTTTGAACTTGTGCGGCAACACCAGGTCAGGAACCAAACACATGGCTACAGCATCCAGGTTAACGGCATCTTTCGCTTCCAAGGCTTTCATTTGCTCCTCCAACACTCGGAGTCTTCTACCATAGTCAAGAGCTCTTGGATCTACTAACCCGGTCATTGGAATATCTCTCCGGTAATTCATCGCAGGGAAAGCAACACATTGATTGTTAACAGGAGGATAACGTTCATTCTGGGCAAGAAACTGCTCATGCTGATCTTGGTTCTCAACAGTTGGCTGCACAACTTGGTCTGCAGTTAGATTGTTCGCTTGCGGGAAGCCTTCCATAGAATCATACTGATGGTTGGACGCCACAGTAAACCCTGCCAAGGTGTTAGGGGACTGGAAATTGCCTTCAGACATAGCCACCAATTACCGGTAACTGATTACACTGCTTGATTCTGCTCAAATCTGCTTCAGCCCCTTGGTCGTCTTCAACACTCCACTCTTGCCTCAAATAATTCCCCGAGAATCACTTTCTGGTGAAAACAAAGGCTGGGTAAGTGCTCTGACCTGCTAGAGAAATGCTATGCAGTATGATTTATGCAAACAGAAATACAAAAATGCTAACGTGCATGTGTGCATTGGAGACATTTTCCCTCCAATTCCAGTGTCAGTGGTAGCAAGACGAGATAAACCATAGAGATAATATTTGGAAAAACCCTCATATATTCATCAGAAATAACAGTCTTGTCAAGAAGTTACATAACTATGCTCCATACAGCTGATATGACAAAGAAGATCCCAGCCAACATGCCTGGTGGTGATCTCAACATACAGAATACAAGAGAAATCAAATACGGGTACGGTTGCGGAAGTCCTCGACCATCTTCTTTGTCTCTGCATGATCTGGTTGATAAATCAAACCTTCTATCAGTCGATCCCTCTTCCTGACTGTCCCCTGGATGTCTCTGACAAAGTCTTCCCAAGCTTTATCATTAGCACCATCCCCAGGTTTGGGTCTCTTGGCATCTGCTCTATGCTGGAAATCTTCCAAGTTCTTCATGGCATCTGTCAACTTGCGCTCGGCCTCGTATCGGCGACAGGCTTCTTCTTCAAGCTCTTCGTTCTTCACTTTGACCTGTTCTTCTAACTGAGCAATCTGTGTCTTCAGCTCTCCTTCTCGCTCCTTGCGCTTGGTCATAGTGAGATCCCAGTGTTCTCTGAACCTGGCTAGCTTTGTGTAGGCTCTTTCCAGCTCTTGCTTCTTGGTGGCCAACACACTACTAACTGAGTCGACATCTAACTCTAAACGCTTCTTGGTTTCAGTCAATTCCAATAGCGTAGTCTTCAGATGCTTCAGAGTTTCAGCCTGTTGCTTAGAAATATATCCTGTTTCAATATTTTCATGCCGAAGCTGGGCATTCTCCTGCTCTAAAGCCTCCTTAACCCTTGCTAGCTCTTCTTTCTCCGCCATCAACTGTTTGTAAACCTGAATGTCCACAGTGGTAGGTTCCTCTACTGGAGGAGGATGCAATGGCTTAACTGCTGGATACGGCATAAGGAACTTCACAGCTCGCTCACGAATCCATTCTTCATATGGGCTAGGACCTCGAGTATCCCCTCTGCTACCTGAAAGCTTCCCTCTCTTGTGCAAGTTTTTCCAGGCTTTCTCAAGTTTGGTCAGCATTTCTTTCCCTATTGCCCCAGTGAGATACAGAGATTCCTGTATCTCCTCGGGCTTTGGCGCTCCTTGAGGTATGTACCCAAATTGCTTGATCAATAAGGAAGGGTTATAGTTGACACAACCTTTCCTTCCTATTAACGGAACATTCGGGAATCCTTCGCCTTTGAGTATGACTTCAGCTCCAAATACCTCTTTATTGGTCCATACCACGTTCTCAGCAGTTAATCCCATTAAGCGCTCGGGCCATCCTAGAGAATTGATAGACGTGACAAAAGGGCCCGACTTAGGCAAATGACTGGTGAACCACCTGCATAGGAGAGGTACACAGCAAGACACATTCCTTCCTCGTCGCTTTTCATTCTGGTAATGAGTTGAATGGTGGATATCTCCCAGCAAAGTAGGAACTGGGTTTCCCGCAGCCAAAATATAGAAGGCATCTGAATCAACAAAATCAGGAATGTTCGGGAACAACACGATGCCATACACACATACAGCAAGGATAACGTCAAAAACATCCCATTTACCCTTCTGGGCATATTCTCGAGCCTTCTCCACTAAGACATCCAACGGAAATCCCCATACGTCTCCTCTTCTGATCATCTTCCCAGACAACTCAGACTCTTTCAAGCACAGGATGGCAGAAAGCTCAGCCAGCTTAGGCTCAGCGTCCGTACGATAAAAAGGCATCTGATCACGGATCGGTATATCCAGAAGTGCAGAGTACTCCTCCAGGGTAGGAGCCAAAACAAAGTCGGGAAATACAAAACACCTGAGCTCCGCGTCGTAAAACTGTAACAGAGTATAAATGCCGCTGGTCTCGTAAACAGATGGCTGATAAACGTAGGTCAGAATCCTCCCATATCTCTTTCTGAAGTCACCCATTCCCCTCTTCTTAGCAATAGCAATCAACTCTAACAATAGACTGATATTCGGCGACGGAAACTTATAGGGCAATACTCTCTTCAGGTTATCCATGTCTTGCTAGGAACAAACACCAGAACTGGAAGGGAAAATACGTACCTGCAATACACACACGTTAGTTAAATGCAGATGGTAATGCAATGATGCAATATGATAAATAATGCAATCTGCGAACACAGGGGCTATGCTGTAGCCTGAAGGGGAATATCTCTGTGATCAAGAACAGAAAACCAACACGGTCACCAGAATCTCATGCCACTAACTACCATCTGATACTCAAAATATCAATCCCCTGGTAAGAAAACCATCTGACCCTCTGTATCTGACGAAAATACCATCTGATAATAGCCTCAACCTCAGATAAGAAACCCATCTGACCCAGACAACACACCTGGAGATGAATCAAGAATACCATCTGATAAAAGTACTGAATCATGGTTTCTGAAGGCCAGTTTTCCTGCAATAACCCAGTCCCTCTCACAGGTAGGATAGACCTAATCCACGGACAAAGGTACGGCATCCTATGCGGTCATCAGCGTCACAGACTTTCATGAGTGACGATACGATTCCCAGAAGGAGTGGCATCATCAAGTCATGAAGAGGCCTCACTTAGCTGACTTCCAATTGATCGGTCCCCAGAGTCGACAACCCTCACGTCTGGACTCCCCTCAGATCCTCAGGACCGGAAAGGAGCACCTCTGCAAGAATCTCGTCTGAGCGCAGATTTTCGTAGGGAACTGTGCCTGCTCAGCAGACAGGTTCGTCTACTACTTCTCCACAACTATATCTAGGTGTATACTCAAGCCCAGGTCCGGCTTCTCACTCACAGTAACCTCCCTTTGCCCACAGCAATAATCATGATAATATAATGCTGGAAAATAAATGCGGAAAGGTAAAGGTACAGAAAAGTAAAGTGCAGAAAAGTAAAACACAATATGCACAACACCCAACAAATAAACATCCAAGCGCTAGGATTGACTCGCGTAGGGGATGGGAAACGGTCCCAGCATAAGGGATGGGAAAAGTCCCTAGATGCTGTGTATCCCCAGCAGAGTCGCCAGCTGTCGCTACTGCGAAAATCGGCGCCGGCTTGACAGGAGAGTCGCCACCGTGCGTTATTTATCCCTCAGAGCGGGAAAGGAAACGCTCGAAGTAAACCTCGCAAAGACGGGAAAAGGTATGGTCATCGCAACCAAAACCTGGATTCGGGAGTCGGTTACGCAAGGGGAAGGTATTAGCACCCCTCACGTCCATCGTACTCGATGGGATCCACGCTTGGTGTTTATAGGTAAAAGGGTGTGTTATCTATCTACGCTAATGGCTGGTCTGAAAAGAAAATAAAAGGACAGGACTCGACAGAACATACGGTGTTCTGGGCCTACGTATTCCCTCGTGCAATGGGAAAGTCAGAGTCAACGTAGTTCGACTGCCTACGTCTAAACGGGGGAAGGGTTGCTCGCCAGGACATCGCGTCCTGTGCCTACGTACTTTCATCTGGAATGAAAGATCAGAGCAAACGTAGTTCGGCTAACTACGGGTACACAGGGGTTCTCACACAGCAGTGAGAAAACAAACTGGTCTCTAAGGCTCGGGAACCTACAAATACGATCTGGTCTCAACTGCACTCGGGCAAGAGAAAGGGATAACAATTAGTCGTTAGCGGGAAAGTCTCGATCGCACAGCCGCGAGAGAACAAAGGTTAGTCGTTAGTGTGCTCGCTAGAATATCGCATCCTATGCCTACATATCTTCGTCTGGAACGAAGAATCAGAGCAGCTGTAGTTCAGCTAACTACGGATCAAGCTACTCAAAAGCTCCTACAGAAAGGAAAGGGAAACCCTAGAACTATATCTGAGAAACAAGGGAATCTACCTACTGCTATCACACCTGGTTGACCATCCTAATGTCTATCATAACAACTCCGCAGCGGAGAAGTCAGAGCTCCTAAGGGATCATGGCAACAGGATTAAACTACAAACAAGAAACTGCAACGTAAAGGAATACTGAAAATATGCATGAATGCAACAGCTAAACAAACAAGGCACAGAGGCAAGGGAGCTCAGCTCTACCAAATACCAACAAGCAAAGCCACGCAATAACAAACAAGCAGAAGGAGGACCACCTCAACTTCTCATGCACACAAAGTCTACTTCTAAGATGCACTTACTCAGAAACTATCTAGATGAACCTAAGTCTAATGCAACACAATATCACACAAGTCAAACAACACAAAGAGACTAACCCTGAGCAGGGCCTCTAACAAACCTGAAACAAGCTCCTAATCTAGCTCTCAACAAAACTCTACACAGCACCTTAAGCAAAGATCTAAGCAACAAATCTAATCCAAAACCCTAAGCAGGGATCTAAACAAACTCCTAGGCAAGAGGAATCAATCCCATTCTCCAAGCTTCAGAACAAGCTTACCAGAGAAAGGAAGCTAAGCAGGCAAGCTCATAGTGCTTTCCTCAGGAAAGTACCAGGAGATTACTACTCAGGAGTCATATCCTATGCGGCTCGACAACTGTGATCAGTTTACATCCCTCCTCAGGAGAGATTAAACTCACATGAAGGCTCCGGCGTCACTGGATATTTGGGAAAGAACCTATATGCACTAAGGGAACTAAGTGAGCAGACTCATAGGACTTTCCTCAGGAAAGTACTAGGAGGCTGACACTTAGGAATCGTATCCTACGTGGCTCAACAACTGTGATCAGTTTACATTCCTCCTCAGGAGGAATTAAACTCACAAGTTGGCTCCTACATCACTGGATACTTACGAAATCCTAGACAAACTACTGGAACTAAGTGAATAGACCCATAGGACCTTCCTCAGGAAAGTACTAGGAGGCTTCCACTTAGGAATCGTATCCCATGTGGCTCAACAACATGTGATCAGTTTACATTCCTCCTCAGGAGGAATTAAACTCACAAGTCGGCTCCGACATCATTGGATACTTACGAAAGAGGTGAGAAGAAAGAATGAAGGTCATTCATAGTGCCTTCCTCAGGAAAGTACCATAAACTCCCTTCAAACTCCAGGATCTCGAACCTCACAAACAGACAACAAGCTCCTAGACTAAGCCTCAATCCAATGCAACTCTGCAAGCTCCAACAGGACTTCAATCAGCTCCCACCTTCAAGAAGAATCCACAGGCCAACAAACCACAGGAGACTATCTCTGAAGTTCAACCGCAGTTGAACTTCAAAGTCAGAAGTCACCAAGACTTCTCCTATCTTCAGGCTCAGACAAATCCTATCAGAATATCCTACAAAAATCTAACAAAAATCTAATGGGAGACCTACATGGCTCTAGGATAACATACTAAAAAATCAAAATAAAATTCAACACCAGATGAAAGAATTAAACTCAGCAACACAGATATATCAACAAACCAATTATTCAACATCAATAATAGTGAAAAAATGCAATTAGAATGAAAATGCATGATTGAGCTAATGTTTTTATACTATAAAATTCTACACTGACTTACGAGTCTACAGAAAAAAGAACGGAATTATTTGACTCAATCTACTATTTTTTATTAATTTTCTAATGATATGCATGCATTAAAATATAAAAAGCAATCAATTAAAAATGGAAAATATGCACAAAAATAGGAAATAAAAATAAAATGCCATTTTTATTTTGATTTAATTTTCTTAACATTTTTTATGAAATGGATGAAAAAAGAATTATTAAAAAAACATTTATTTACAATTTATTATGAATTTTTAATATGAAAATATAAAAGAAAAAACAAAAATAAAAGAAAGTGACATGGGGTTCAAATAGCAAGCTATTCAGGTTATTATCTACATTGGGCCCTCAATGGGGGTGCTAGAAGCAGTTGGGCGCAGGGCCCAGATTTTATAACTAAAAAAAAACAACAATCTGAAATGAATACAGGGGGGGTGCAACACTAGTAAATTCTCAGTTTATTTCTTACTGGGCTTACGCCCAGGGGGGGTGTTGAAAGACAATAAGGGCCTAAGGCCCAACTCCAATTCACTCAGGTCTCTCACAGCCAGGGGGGAATGATCAATTGAGGGGGGCGTTCAGAAGACGCGCTTGGGCCTAAGCCCAGTAGCCAACCCTAATCCAAACAAAAACCTAATCAAAACCACCTTCCTCCTAACCTCTCTCTGGTACTGTTCACCAATTTACCCTAGCCGCTCCCTCTCGTTCATCTCCCTCAACCTCTGAAATTCCCCAGAACTTCACCAAACTCGTCCGTCTCACCTCACCAAGATTATTCACCAACCTATCAAAAACTGAACCATTCACTCTAAGTCCATGATATCCCCCTAAATTAAACCCTGTTCACTATTTATCAATCAACCTAAACTACTTCTTCAACCTAACAACAAACAACTTAACAAAATCGGAAGTTTCGAAGTAAAACCTGGAGGCCACGAAGATCTTCAAAGCGACTTGGAAAACGCGAGATTGATCTTTCTTGAAGAACAACAAAGGATCTGGCGCAACGGTGATGAACTCAACGGAGGATTGGACGGATCTGGATGCGTACGAAAGTCGACGATCTGGATGTTGGAGTTGGAGTTGGCGATGAAGGATGAAGAACGGGAGTTCTTGCTTAACCTGAAGATTCTGAATGGAACTCCTTGGAATTTCCTGGATTGGATGATGCTTACGATGAACACGGATGAACGCCTTCGTGAGTTTCTGGAGAAGAATTTGGAAACGATGAACCTCCTGGAGATCTAATGATGATTTGATGAAGTTCTTGCTTCCGGCGCTCTGTTGATCGTTGACGAAGATTTTCTAGGAAGATGCTAGAGGATCTTGCACGCGATTGACGATTCTTGATGAAATCTGGGAAAATTGATGAAGACCTGTGAATATCCGATGAGTTTTCCGATGAAGATGTTGAGAAATCGAAGATCGGAGAAGATCAGCGATGAAGGATGAATTTCTGGCAAATTGCAATTTTCCGGTGAACTGACGGTGGCCGGAGGTCGTTAGGGGCGCCGGCGGTGAATGGCTAGGGCGTCTGCATGCCCGGCGGTGGGAGGTTCCGGCGAGGCTAGGGGTGTGACAAGTGGTCAGGGCAGGTGGCAGGGAAGGGTTTGCATGGGTGCCACGTGTGGGAGTCTGGGAGTGGTTGGTGGCGCGATGATTGAGAAAAACGTGGGGGCCCTTTCTGCGCAACACGTGGCGCTTTTATACCCTGGTAGTTGCTAGAATTTTCCAGAAACTTCTGGTGTGCGCTGGACTTTGGACTGACTTGGATTATCTCTCTGGACTTTTTGCTGAGACATGGGCCTTACCCAAAAAACACCCCCCTGGGCCCAATACGAAAAAGGAATGAAAAACTGAAAAAACTGTATTAAAACAATTAACTAGACCTAATTAACTCTAAAAAAAGATTAAAACTCATATTAATCTAATTAAACCTAAACAAACAATTAACCTAATTAAATTCTAAAAAGACCAATGCTCTAATTAATTCTATATCTCTAATTAAATCTAAAAAAATCAATTAACCTAATTACTCTAAAAAGCAATTAATTCTCTATTAAACTCTAAAAAATGATTAAAAATCTAATTAATTCTATATTATCCTAATTTTCTATTAAAATTCTAAAAATGATTTAAAAACAATTAAACCTATTATTAATAAAAGAAAACCATATTATTGTCTATATTATCAAAAAAAAAACTATTAAACCTATTTAAAATCTATAGAAAAATTCTACAAATGATTAAAAGAAAAAGCTATATTATTCTAAAAAGATAAAATCATTTAAAATCTTATTTAAAATTCTACAAATGATTAAAATCTATTTAAAATATTCTATAAAATTCTAAAAAAAGATTAAACCATTAAAATATTCAAAAACCCTATTTAAATTCCAGAAAAATTCTATAAAGCCTGTTAAAAATTCACAAAAGCCTATTAAACCCTAAAAATGCAGATGAATGCCAATGACCCCCATAAAAGAACGCACGAGACCAGATTGAATCGAACGGAGATCCCCGGGCTTCAGAATATCCTCAAAATCACTGAAAAATCACCGAGGAGCGCACAATTTCCCGAAAATAAACCCTGGTGATCTGGACTGGGTCTGCCATATCTGATAGACGAAAATCAAGCTGTAAACTCTGATATCCCCTGCTTGCACAAAAATCATCTGTCTGAGCTGCGAATATGAAATTAAACCACGAGTCAGATAGGAAAATCAGTTGGTCAAATTTTAGGGTGCAACACACCGTCACCGACAACGAGACACAGTTCACCGACAAGAACTTCCAGGAATTCGTCGCCAGGTTGGGCATGAAGCAACACTTCACCTCGATCTAACACCCACAGAAGAACGAACAGGTCGATGCCGCGAATAGAATAATTCTGCACAACCTGAAGCGAAGGCTGGGAGACGCCAAGAAGAGGTGGGTCGAGGAGCTACACAGCGTACTCTGGGCCTACAGGACTACCCAAACTCGACAACCGGGGAAACCCCATTTCGACTGAGCTACAGAACTGAGGTAGTAATTCTAGTGGAAATAAGATAACCTTCCAGGAGAACCGAGTTCCCCCTCCACAATGAGGCAAACGACAAGGCATTAAGGGAGGAACTCGACTTAGTCAAGGAAATCAGGTTGAAGGCATCCCTACGGGAAGCCTCGCTGAAACAAAGGATAACCTTGTGGCATGACAGCAAATTCATCAAGTGCGAGTTCCGAGTGGGAAACCTAGTCCTACGAAGGAATCAGAAGGATTCGCGCGAAGGAAAACTCGCCGCAAATTGTGAAGGCCCCTACCGCGTCCGAGACAAAACGGGCAACGGGGCCTATCACCTCGAAAATTTGCACGGGGAAGAACTTGCACGACCATAGAACGCAGAAAAGGTCAAGCAATACTACAGTTAAACACTGCCCGCGACCCGACTAGCATCGTGACCACAGGGGCGTGACATGGTACAGGCGCGACTTCTAAATTTAAAACAAAAGGACAAGAGTCTGCACTTTGCGTGTGCGAGCAGATCCTTGATCCGGCGGGGACTCCTCAACCGAGCTCCACCGTTGCCATACCAGTAAGGCAAAACATCTAGCTCGTAATGGGAAGTTCACGCCCGAGGCAAGGACCTCGACCGAGGAACACAGAGGATGAACACAGAGTTATGTTTTAGTAACCTTCGGAATTGGGTTCTACAAAAGGTCTTCAGAATCATGGACTCCCAGGTTGGAAATAAAGACGCCATTATGACTACTCGTAAGACATAATTATCCCAAAGGGGTCTCATCTGAGCGGTGGAATTCAAACCAACTCAACGAGTCCTAAGTCTCGCTAATCAAAAATAAACCACCTCCTAATCTTAGTGTATACTAGAAAGCTCGGGTAGAAATATTTTATCCTCACAAACCATCCCAAATAAACCCAACAGGTAAATGAAAACAACACAATAAACAATAAAAGAAAATAAATCAAACATGCGACAAACAAACTAGGCTTGGCTTGCAAGGATCTCCCCAGCAGAGTCTCCAGTTGTCGCTACTCGAAAAAGTGCAACGACGAAGAGGCGAGAAGAAAGATAGAAGAGTCTCCACCGAAATTTATTTATCCCATGAGGGGAAGGGAAAACATCGAGAAAACCCTAAGAAAAGAAACTGGTAAGATGGTCGCGCAACCAAGAACGGGTTCGGAAGCCGCTTATGCAAAGGGAAGGTATTAGCACCCCTTGCATCCATTGTACTCGATGGGAACCATTTGTTTGTCGACGTGTGAAGATATCTGCTAAAGGTTGTGCTATAAAGAGTGTTCCAAAGGATAAAGAGAAAGGTTAGAAAAAGGGGAAAGAGAGGTAACAAGGGAATAAGAGACTCGATAGTACTTCTCGGTTCTAGGCCTACGTATTCTCAACATATATGAGAAAGTCAGAGTCAACGTAGTTCGGGGAACTGCGGGTAGAAAGATGAGAACATGCTCGACAAGGATTGGGGCCCTCGTGCCTACGTATCTTTACTTAAAAAAATTAAAGAATTAGAGCAGTCGTAGTTCGACCTAATACGGGTAAAAGAAAAAAAGGGGTGCTCGTCAAGACATCTTCGTCTTGTGCCTACGTATTCCCATATGGTATGAGAAATCATAACAACGTAGTTCGTGATACTGTTAACCGGTGTTTTGTGGATGATGCTAACGTGTGCATTCTAGCAGTTTAGGTGTATTGCTGCTCGCTCGTTAGAGACTTAGGCGTTACCTGTTTGCGGTAGAACGGACGTAACATATCCTTTTTGAAAAGATTAATTTTCACCACTCGAGGCAAGATGTCACGTTTGATTTGTGGAAGTTGTTTTTAGGGGTGAAATAGGTCCTTGGATAGTAACCCCTTGCAGGTAGTACCCAATTCTTTATCTCAAAGTTTTGTTATGAAAATGGTGTGGCAAATACAAGCGTCTTTGTATTGAAAGACGAGTATCGAGACCACACACTCTACAGTGAGTATCCGGACACTCAGAGAGGAAGAAGTATACACTCAATCCCCTCTCTTTTGTTCAATACAAAGAGAACTTCATTCTCTTATTAAAGGTGTTTTGTTTTCGAATGGTAAGTGCTTTGCAACAGTGAATCCTAAAGGTAATGTTAAGCACTCGGGATAGGAGAAGGCCTACGCCTAACCACTCCACGACCATTCGAGATTTATTGAGAAAAGAGTTTGAAAATACACTCGGTACGGGGTCGAGGTTTTAGGAGAAAAAGTTGTAAAAGAGAAGTTTTGAAAAGATGTGGAAAAGATACGAATATATACATGATACAGATAATGTACAAGATATATAACCAGCAGTCCACCAATTAAGATTTTATGGTTTTGATATTTATTAAGTGTTTTTAAAGAATGTACAAGATGAAGGATTTGAATATATACAAGATAAGGATGATATACAAATATAACAATATGTACAAGAATATAATGACTGAATTTAGAGCAGTTGATATTTGACTGAAAGTAAAGTTAGTGGTTAGTTTTGTTAGTGAATTGAATCGGGACGAAATGTAATGCTAAACCATCGTAGCTCGACTTATGATGAAAGTCGAACTATAGGAGGTCGTGTGAATTGATATTTGTGTTATGGACAAGATATAAAAATGATATTGAGGATCATACTTCGACTTAATTGTGTCGCACGGACAAAACAACGTTATTGTTGCGGTTAGAATATGATATCAAATTATTAATTAATTTGAATCGCATCTTTGGTTCACAACCGCTCTTTGATTTATCCGAAGGAAATGGTCAAAAGAGGAAAACCTAATTTTGCATCGTAAAGACAATGCGGGGAGAGACCTAGGTAAGGGGTTGATTAAGCTTAGGAAAGGTATTAGCACCCTAAACTTCTGTAGTACTCTACAGGAACCTTTTGTTTATTGTATGCTTTTTTTTATTTTATTATCTGTTTGAAATATATTGCTAAAGGGATAGAGTGACCTAAAGACCTAAGGGTTAGTCCTAAGTTTACTCGGCAAGACGTCGCATCTTGTGCCTACATATCCTGACGGGAATGGAATCAGAGTAATTGTAGTTCCCCTCAAAAGGGAGGTTCGAAACTTCTTGACTGTGGTCAAGGTTTCAATGGGGAATAAACATCTCTTAAGGACACGCTTACGTGGAGTCTTTGAAACTCCTATTTCTATGTTGAATTTGTTAATTGAAAATTTAGGGTTGAAATTAGGGATTCCACGGCGGGAAACCCTAAAGCAGAGCACGGCGGCTCTTTGACCTAAAAGCTAGGGTAAAGGGCGTTTTCGTCCACGGCGGAACGCTTAAACTATTAGGGTTTGAAACGGTCAAAATTTTGGGTTATTGACTCGGCGGTCAAAAGGCTAAACCTAATTCCTTCGGAGGTGAACATAACGGTAAATCATGCAAAACATGGCAAATTATTATATGGCAGAAATTAAAATGCGGAAAGTAAAGAAAGCGTCGCGATGATCACTCGCGTAAATTACAAATCCCCAAAAAAGAAAGATAAAATAAAACCGCGATCATGGCCTCGCGTAAATTACATCCATGGAACAAAATAAACTGAATAAATATCAATCGAAATTTAAATATAACCTGGGGAGAAAACGGAGAACAAGAGTTAGACGGAAATATGACAAATAATGAAACAATTAATACGTAAAGAAAGGGAAAAATGCAATTTGGGAACTTTTATTATTGTTTTATTTAACATTAATATTATTAAAAAAGAATTTTATTCTTGATTTAAAAAGAAGTTTAGCTAAAATTTGAAAATGTTAATTTGAATTTTAAAAGAAAATGTTTTTAGGTTAATTTTGAAAAAGATTTTGGTCTTAATTTTAAAAGAAAAAAAAAATTTAAAAGGGAATTAATAAACTTTTTTTTAAAACAAATAGAAAGGAAAGTAAAAAATAAAAATGCAAACAATATGAAATAAGATTAGAAAAAGAAAAGGGAAACAAAAAAGTGCATAAGGCTGGAATCAAACCCAAGACTTCTGGTTTTCATGCTCTCCTCCCTTGCCAGCTGAGCTACACTAATTAGTTATTAATAATATATAAAATAAATATTATAAAACAAAACATTCAAACCTGAAAATGCGCATTGACCATGCTTTTGCCCACGGTTTTCACGCGTTTCCGTATGCCTTTTCCCACGCTTTTCACGCGTTGCCGTACTCCTTTGCCCACGGTTTTCAAACGTTGCCATAGCACCTGAAATCAAATATCTCAAAATGCGCAAAATAAATTAGTTCTAAGACCATGGATCAATTGGGATAAAGCTTCTGAGCACGCCTATGCCCTTAGTTTTGTCCAATTACTCCTAATTTGCAAAATCCCAATTCGAAGCTCCAAACCCTAATAATGCCATCTTGTGTTTCATACCTTTAAGCTTCAATTAAACAATCCAGAAACGTCATACACATTCATACCAACACAAATATATAATCATAAAACGTTTATGATGCATGAATCATGATAATCAAAGTTTGAAAAGAAAAAAAATGCAAACCGTTGATGGTGATCTCGTGATTTTGGAGTGCTTCAGGCTCATGTGAGTATTGAAATTGAATTAGAAACCTTCAAGGAACGTGTTGGAATGCTTGGAAGGGATTGAAACAGGCTGGAAATTGATTTGTAACGGCCGCCGATTTTTTCTTTTGTGTCCTTCTCCCTTTTTCTCAAATGCAACTCATGTTTATATAGGTAACAAATTAGGGTTAACTCTAACCTAATGCCCACTTTAAAGCCCAACTTAAAGAATTAGTCAAAACTAAAACAAACTTAAAACCCTATTTATTTACTAAATATTAAAAATATTATAAAAAGAATAAAATCTTTTCTAATATTTTTAATTTTATAATTTTTGGATGTTTTTATGAATAATATAAAAAAAAAGTGAAAAAATAATATTTTTTAAAAAATAATTTAAATAAAATACGAAAATAATAATTAAATAATAAAAAAAACTATTTTTGTTATTTTTTTTTATGAAAATAGAAAAGTTAGAATAAAAATAAAAGAAACAAAACAAAAAGTGAAGAAGGTGGGATTCGAACTCTCGACCTCTCACACTCACAACTACTTACACACGGTCTCTTGCCAATTGTGCCATTTTATTCATTCGAAATAAAGTGGCACTATAAACTATGTAAAGGTAGGACAAATTTGGGGTGCAACAACTATATTAAAAACCAATTAGAGTTCACAATATGGTCACAAAGAAAAAGAAGAGAAACGAACAACCCCCAACAATGGCGGAAAGGTATTTTTGGGTCAGATTGAAAAGAGGGAAGAAGAAGGCTTGTCATTTTGGGTCGAGGAGAAGTCGAGAGAAGAAGGTTCGTGCCGCCGTTTTCTAGAGGAAGATGGAGGAAACCCAACGGCGGCTAGGGTTTTCACCTTTGGGAGATGATCTGCGGCGCTAGGTCTTCACATGGGGAAGGAGATGAACAGTAGAGGTCTCTTTATATTCAGGAGGAAAAACACGTGTCCTCATCCCTATTTTAATTTTCTGATTAATTAATTAATTAACTTTAAACTCATATCTAACATAAAAACTAATCTAAACCTAATAAACCTATTATAAACTAATTAAATTCTAAACTTTAATTAAAAACTAATTCTAATCTAATATATTAAATCTAAACTAAAAAACTAATTTAATTTAATTCTAATCTAAATCCTAAATAAAAACTAATCTAAAATTATGTTCTAATAAAAAACTAATCTATTTCCTAATTCTTAATTTTAATTAAATATTCTATTTCTAAATCCAAAATCTATTTTCTAAAATAAAATTCTAAGTAATTTCTAATTAAAAAAATTCTAAATCTAATTTCTAAATAAAATCTAAATAAAGCTCTAATTAAAAACTATTAACAAGCAAAAACAATATATTAATACTTGAAAAGAACAAAAGTTAGAAAACTAAAAATGAAATTAATATTTATAAAATTAAAATCCTTAGGCCACGTGTCACGCTCTCATTGGGCAAAATAATAGAGATTTGGAAAAACGTTCAACCGTGGGTGGACACGTGTCTAAATGGCATGAAACTCGATGATTTGATTCAAAGAAAACTCCTGATCCCATGTCTTAAAAAAACCAATTCAAAATATGATTACGAACTATGACCTAATGAAAATGCATATGAGTGCGAAGCAAAAGCCAGTCGAAGTTAGAAAAAGCGAGGGCAAATTTTGGGGTGCAACAGCTGCCCCTATTCAAACAGCTTAGACCAGAAGGGATGAAAAGTAACCGCTTTCAGACATTCAAGGTAAAAGATGATTGAATACAAAAAGAACCCAAAAATTTGCACACAGCGGGATGGTACACAATAGAGCTTGTCAGCCAAAAGTGGACTTAAAAACAGTGGGTACCAACCAAAAGCTGGGATGATCGAAAAAGTAACGATCAAGACGACAATGAGGGTTATTAACCAAAAGTCAGGGTCGTTAGGGAATTGTATCTGGAAGTTATGAGAAACCAGCTACTAACCAAAAGTTAGAAAGCCTCGACCAAAAGTCAGAACAAAAACTGCTAACCAAAAGTTAGACAGCCTCGACACGAAGTCAGAACAAAAACTGCTAACCAAAAGTTAGACAGCCTCGACACGAAGTCGGAACAAAAACTGCTAACCAAAAGTTAGACAGCCTCGAAACGAAGTCGGAACAAAAACTGCTAACCAAAAGTTAGACATCCTCGACACGAAGTCGGAACAAAAACTGCTAAACAAAAGTTAGACAGCCTCGACATAAAGTCGGAACAAAAACTGCTAACCAAAAGTTAGAAAGCCTCGACCAAAAGTCAGAACAAAAACTGCTAACCAAAAGTTAGACAACCTCGACACGAATTCAGAACAAAAACTGCTAACCAAAATTTAGACAGCCTCAACACAAAGTCGGAACAAAAACTGCTAACCAAAAGTTAGACAGCCTCGACACGAAATTGGAACAAAAACTGCTAACCAAAAGTTAGACAGCCTCGACATGAAGTCGGAACAAAAATTGCTAACCAAAAGTTAGACAGTTGTCACACCCTGATTTTTGACCATAAGATCTCACCTCCTTGTGCATCTCTTGTGTATTATCTTTTACCGTTGTACATATGTTTATTGCGGCTAACCAGATTGCGCAGGTGTGATAACTTCAAGTGCAGATCCTTACAATCAAATACTGCAAGGTGTGTCTGCGGGATTGTAAAGATCCTAGGATTATTCTATCAGTTGTCTCCTCAGGGATTCTCAAAAGTCTTAGTGTTTGCCCCGGAGGTTTAAGTTATGAAAGGCATGGTTCGCGTACTAAGTTACATCACCATGTTGATTTCGTAAGGTTGAGTCATCTTGAGAAAGAGTTCAGGTTCGCTGATGATTTAATACGGCAAGTATGGATAAGAATCATGGATGAGGTTTGGGTAATAAATTTTCAAGGCAAAGTTAATTTAATTCATTGACTTGTAAAAACCATAAGTTATGTTGGAGTTCCTCCAGAGGGCAAAATCAAGAGTTTTGTTTGAGATAATTCAAGAATTCCGAACTCATGGGTCTTTACAAAATGCAATTCGGTTAATTTATTATTATACATCCCAATTTCAAGCATGAGACATATTCCTTCGTATCAAGATTTAAAACATGGAGGGATTCTTAAGATTCAGAGGAATTTCTCAAAGTCAAATTATTTCATTGTTTCCAATTATGATCCAAATTGCAAGGTTTTATGACTTTTGTCTTACAAGGACTGATTTCTATTTCACTATTGGAAAGTACACTATGAGTCCCATGACGTGCTCTTTTATAATACCAAGCCTCAAGCTTCAAGAGTACCATCCACCATTGCAAATACCTAAGATACCGTTCGCCGCCTTTAGGCAAAGATGGATTTACGTTGTCGGAACGCTATTTAATAGTAGGATTAACAAACTGAACATGAAGCAAACTAATAATGAAAATCATTTAAGAGAAAGTGTTACAAGCTAAGGAAATGATAATGAGAACGGGAATAGGTCAAAGAAACACGGAAGGTGTTTGTTGAGGGAGCTACATTCGTTAACGTTTTAGTGAGGACTTCTTGGAATAATTGGTTTCTAATCCTTTTATCAGGCCTTGATGCTAGAGCTGCGGCCATCATCATGTGCACCGTCTGAATACCACAGATACAGGGAGAACCACGGTCTGCACGTTTCAGTTCCTTATAAAACCTGTAGCTTTCAACCGACAGATGAACAACGAGGTCGTCTCGGAGGACGTTTTAAGCTCGGTTTCCAAATGAACGTTTGGTCCAAGTTTTTAAAACTACTACGAATAACCATTAAAACAAGGTCAGTACCAAAACCAAATCCATAGTTAAACCAAAAACCGTTTACATAACAAATTCTGAAGAGATACCTGCAAAAGGTCAGCAGAGAAGAAGAAGGGATATTTATGACGGTAGCTTCAGTGCGGTATAGCTCTGAGGGCGCGGTTAACACGACAAACAGTGGTCCATACGCTATTGGTTCTCAATTCTCTCATCTTGCACAAACACTGCTACCCCTGCATTTTAAACCAACGCAAATCATCAAACAAATTCATAGTACAAAGGAATCAACCTTCTATTATCTTCTTTGATGGAATTGATGGACTGAACAAACTCACAACTCCATTATGTCCATGTTACTTGCGTTGATGGATGGTCTTGTTTCTCGTGGACAAGTTATTTTAATAGGTGCTACCAACAGGATTGATGCTATTGATGGAGCCTTGCGACGTCTTGGCAGATTTGATCGTGAATTTAACTTTCCCTTAACTGGTTGTGAGGCACATGTTGAAGTGTTAAACATTCATAACACATAAGTGGGAACATCTTCCTCCATAGGAACTGAAAAAGGGACTTATAGCTAGTTGTGTGAGTTAATGTGGCGCTGACCTAAAGGCACTATGTACTGAAGCTGCCATTCGTGCTTTCCAAAAATACCCACAGTATCTGTTGCATCAGAATAAGCCAAACTCTCCATAGCAGCAGCGTTCAGAAGAGGAAGTGCCTAAACCGCTATCATATAGATGAAGCTTCACAAGCACAACTTTATTGTGACCATTACATTATTGTTGAGGCCATCTGATACCTGGTTACGACGGAAACAATTCACAACAAGGTTCAACATTAGTTTCTGAAAGAAAACAAACAAAAGAACTCAAAATACAAAGAACGAGGATGAAGAATTACCAAATACCCCGCCTACCGTCACCACAAGGCTGCATCACGTGCTTCTTCTGAAACATAACACCAACAACCTCAGCTCTTAAATCACCTGTAGTTTTGAACTTGATGGAGCCACAACTGTAGATCCGCAGCAAGTCACCAAAGAATCGTCAATCAACTGACCATTTACTAAAACGGGACAATATCAAATCCACAACAACTTATGTTCTTTCCAAAATAAGCACAACATGTTGAAACGAAAGTAGAAAGAGTTTTAACGCCTCAGAGACATTTTTAGACAGACATTATTTCCTTACCAAAACCAGAGCAGACAACTTCAATGTGAAAATAATATCGAAAATTGAATCTGAGATAGTTAGCCTATAAAGAGAATTGAGGCGAAGAAGATTGGAGGGGAACAAAATCACAGAATTCACAAACAGCCACAAAATCCCAAATCGAAAAACCTGAAAATTCGAAATAAAGAAGAGAACTTATCTTTCCTCCAAAGCTTTGCCGTCATCGAAACCTTCAAACCCTCGCGTCGTCCGCGAGTCATCCGTCGTCGCGAACCTCACAACCCTTGTCACCGGAATCCCCATTGTTTTCGTTCCTCGTCCACCATTGTTGAAGGCCTGCGAAAACTCATTCTTCAAACGTGAGATTTTTTCTTTTTCACTAACACGTAACTGTTTATTTGTTTTTTGTTTGATTGATGTAGAAACAAGAAGATGGGAAAAGGAGAAGAGGAAGAGCGATGGCGGAGATGGAAGAAGTAATGGCGGAAGAGAACGAGAGAGAAGAGAAGATCGAAGGAATGGCGGACGGAAATTGAAGAGGGAGAGAAGAAGAGAGCATCCGGTGGAATGGGGATGAAATTGGGGACAAGGGTTTTCTCTATGGTTTTTTTAATTTTTATTTTGTACTGTAATCACATATACGCACACACACACAAATTATCATGCGCATGCACATCACGGCCGTACGATCCACATCGGATCATCATCACACAAACCTCACCCGCATTCCCACGGTGCACCTCACAGAAACCCACGCACGGGATCATCTGCCTAGCTTTTTTTTTTTGTTTGTTTTTTTGTTTTTTATTTATTTTTATCTTTTTGTAATATTAAATAAATAATATAAACTAACCTACTAACTAACTAATTAATAAAATATAATAAATAGTTGATAAAAAATAAATTTTATAATAAAAAATAATATTTAATTTTAGATTCTTTATAATAGAAATAAAATAACAAAAAATATTTAGTCTTTAATGTAGATGTTGATTTAGTTCTATTTTAATATATAATAAAAATACAAAAAATATTCAATTTGGTTTTTCTAATTTAAACTTCATTTTCTTTTCTTAAATAATTAAAGAAAATAAAAAGAATTTTAATTTAACCTCTTTTGAAATAATTAGAACCTTTAGAATTTAACTAACCTTTTACTAATTTCCTCCTTAATCCGATTAAAACCAAATAAAACCTTTCCATATAATTTAAGATTAACTGTGTTTTTTTTCACTTAATTCTAACATGTCTTATTTAACTTAGACTTAATTTCAATTTAATGAGTTTTTCACAAAAACAATTTAAAACAATTAACTCCTAATTTCCAATCCAAAAACAATTTCACCCATTCCACTTAATCATATCCGTTAATCACATGTAACTTACCTTTATCATGGCTTATTGCACATGTTGCGTTCCCGTATCGCATCGCTCATTTATCATTCGCTTCAATTTACCATTATCCAACTTCCCCTCCGAAGGAAAGGTTCACATGCTTGACCCCCGTGTCAATACCTTTACCCTCACCCTAGCCTTAGGATTTGAGTCCTCGTACTCACCTTTTAGGCGTCCCTCCGTGGATATTCCCCATTTATCCTTGCCTTAGGATTCGAGTCTCCGTACTCACCTTTTAGGCGTCCAGTTGTGGATATACCTTCACCATTTTCAATTCAACTCTCAATGTAGAATAGGAGTCGCCGCACTCCAAGTAAGCACTTCCTTATGAACGCTTACCTCCCCCTGGAACCTTGATCATAGTCAAGAAGTTTCTTAAACCCTTTAGGGGAACTACAGATACTCTGATTCCATTCCCGTCAGGATATGTAGGCACAAGATGCAACGTCTTGGCGAGTATACTTAGGACTAACCCCCTTTAGGTCCTTCTCTTTACCTTTAACCCTTAGCATTACCCTTAAGCAGATAATGTAGCAAATAGCACAACATAAAACCAGAGGTTCTTGTAGAGTACTACAGAAACTTAAGATGCTAGCACCTTCCCTAAGTTTAACCAACCCCCGAACCTATAACTCTCTAGCTTTTGCATTTGCATTACATTGTGGGTAATTCGATCTTTTTCCCTTCCTTTGGACAAATTAAAGTTCGGTTGTAATGAATTAAGATTCAAGCTCATCAATAGCTTGGTATCCAATTTTCACCGCGACAACAGCCTCGACACGAAGTCGGAACAAAAACTGCTAACCAAAAGTTAGACAACCTCGACACAAAGTCGGAACAAAAGCTTCTAACCAAAAGTTAGACAACCTCGACACGAAGTCGGAACAAAAATTGCTAACCAAAAGTTAGACAGCCTCGAGACGAAGTCGGAACAAAAACTGCTAACCAAAAGTTAGACAGCCTCGACACGAAGTCGGAACAAAAACTGCTAATCCAAAAGTTAGACATCCTCGACACAAAGTTGGAACAAAAACTGCTAACCAAAAGTTAGACAGCCTCGACACGATGTCGGAACAACATCCGGGATAAGCAGGAGGTAAAATCAACCGATTTACAACCTGAAAAGAGAACTCTGTTGAGAAAGAGAAACTTAAACAAGAAAACTCTGTTGGGGAGTAAAGGCAAGATGAAAACGTATATTAATGATTCTTGTTAGGGTTAGGTACCACAAAGGCTCATGAATTATGACGTTATCTGCTGGAGATATGTCTGGTAAAAAAAGTATCAAACCTGGCTTATGCTTCGCATGCATATGTTTGAATATGGCGTAATGCTCCATACATAATGGAAATGCTACGCATTTGGAGGATGCTATGAAAAAATGATAACTATGTGCAGGAATGCAGATACAGGCTCGGGTTGCCGGGGAAAGAAAGATGCCCCAAGTATGATTGGACTTTGCTGGTAAAGACAGGTGAAACCTGATGGTTATTGATTTTTGGAAGGTGACATCTTTCTGGGTACCGATGAGGATTGTATTTTGGAATGAGGTGCCAATAGGGGTTGGACTTCTGGATTTTCTATGGTTATCAATACGGATTGGGCTTTCGGTTTCTATGAATGCCAATAGGGATTGGGCTTTGGATTTTTATGATGGGTCAGGTACAGCTGACGCTGGAAAATGTCTTGTCTAGATACAAGGTTGGAAAGTGTCTTGTCTGGATACAAGGTTTAAAAGTGACTTGTCTGGATACAAGATTTATGATGTCTTGTCTGGATATAAGGTCGAAAAATCTCCTGTCTGGATACAAGGTTCAAAGTGACTTGTCTGGATACAAGGTTTAAAAGTGACTTGTCTGGATACAAGGTTTATGGTTTCTTGTCTGGATACAAGGTTTTAAGGTGACTTGTCTGGATACAAGGTTTAAAGTGACTTGTCTGGATACAAGGTTTAAAGTGACTTGCCTGGATACAAGGTTTAGGGTTGAAGGGTCAGGGAATAGTTAACATGACTTCCCGACATTCGTCTTGAACTTAAAGGTTGATTGAACCTGCTTGAATAGCTCTGAGTAGCTCTGAAAATATGGAGAGGACATGTTCCTTTGACTCCACTCTGCCCCAGCTTATGGGATCTCTGTAAAAAATCTTCCTCGAAAGGAAACCTGGAACTTCCGTAAAAATCTTCATGGAATCTCTGTACCCTGATGGTTTAAGATGAACTGCCTCAGCATTTTGAACCTCGGAGAGGTATTTCAGATTGATTGCCTTCTGGATAAGGATAAGTTTTGTACTCTTGGGGTGGCCTGCCCCGACCTTGAAGTGATTTTTCCCCTAATTGGCTAATCTGTGAAAAAGTGCCTCTGACTAGCTAACCTCCGAGAGACTTATCGAATCTCGACTCGATTGCCTCAGATTTGCTGATTTATGAGATAACATCTTTGACTGATCTTCGAGAGATTTGATGAATCTCGACCTGATTGCCCCAGATTAACTGGATCTTGGATGGTTGATTCCGTTGGTGTGATCATTTGGCATGCCCCTGCTCAACGGAGCACTCAGGCGCTTTGCATCTTATCTCGATCAAACTTTCCATTGTAGAAACTCTCCTGATGTCAAGTGATTACTCGCAAGTAAAACAAATCATTTTGAAAAGATAATATTAATGCAATGCACATGAACGTTTTGAAATCCAAGTCTGTTCACCGGAAAAAAGAGTTGTGACATTTAGTGAACGCATCACTTATCAGAATGTCAATATCAATACCCACAGGGTAAGAGAATCCTTTTAGGAGTCAGTTTCGACGCGATCTTTACCGAAGAATGCTTTCGAAACAACCCTGCTTCAATTAGGTCTTTCGAAGGTTGTAACGCGGTCTGGTTCATGGTTATAGAAAAAAAGGATATAAGGCTCAAAGTTTTGTTTTAACCCACCCATTCTCCTTGATGTTCTCCAGTACTATGTTAAACTAATTTGACACAATCGCTCATCTTTTAAAGGTTGGATGACAGGACTGATGGTTAAGAAAACCACAAGTTTTCGGAGGGACAGTCACTCACTTTTCATCTTTGGTGTCTGGAGTCGCACGACTTGTTTTTCATTATTTTTTTGATTTCACTATTTTTTCCTGGACTGACTCTTCTAAATATATCTTTTCATTTTGAAGTCCAGCGGTATGCCCTAATTTTTTCCTAAGCCACTTGTTTTTAAGTTATCGACTTAGCAGACTTTTTATATTTCTTTTTGGGAACAAGTTAAGTGACACTGGCTTGTCTGACTTGTTTGACAGGGTTGTGACTGTCTAACTCCTTTACTGGTGACGGATAACCACTGTAAGTTTTTGAGGTATGACCTCTACAGGTGTGATTGATCCTCGAACGGGAATACTCATTTTGCAATTTGGATGCTTGGTCAAATTAACTGACAACTACCCTGCCCCAGGTTAAGATTGAAGGTTTTTTCATTTTCAAAAAGAAACTCCTACTACTAGGCTCAAAGGGGTTGACAAGGGATTATCTTCCTTATATCTCTGGTGTTTAGGGATTCGAAATAATGTTTGTACATCATCAACAGAGGTTTTATTCAAAAGCATACAATCGGAAGTTTTGCGTTTTTCAATTTTGTCATCCTCCCTCGGGTTTCGCTTAAACAAGCATTTGACATCAATAAAAAAGTATTGAGTGAACACGGATGGATTTAATCAAAACATGCATATTCATTTCATCATCATTATCAATAAAAAACAGACAAGTTTTACAGATAAGATTCGCACTTTAATAGAAAAGAAACTACAAATGCAAAGAAATGACATGATATAAATGATTTCCAGCTTTGGGGAACTGGGCTTTTCAATCTTGATTCGCTACTGAACTAGACATATTCTGAATTGCTCGTTGAAGTCATTTTGATACTCTTCTAAACATTTGCTCTCGGTGAATTCTTCCATAACATGCACTGATGAACCCACATGACTGGATGAAGGAGGATTGTTGATCTGGATACCCTGAGGCGTGACTGAGAACATATTGGAGTCAAGTAGAGTCTGAATCATGCTCTTTAGCACCTTACAGTCTTCGGTTGAATGCCCATGTGCCCCAGCATGGTAATCATAATGGTCATTGACATCAAAACCTGGTGGGTATGAAGGGATCACTGGATTAATCTCCTTCGGCACCATCAACCCATGTTTGATTAGATCTGGAAACATCTGACTATACGACATCGGCAACAGAGTGAAGTGCCTCTCTGGCTTCCTAGGTCTTTGTCGAGCATGATGACGGGGATGACAGTGATAAGACCGTTGGCTCTGAAAGGGAATAAATATATGATACACAAATCCAACAGATTGCTGACTCTGAATAGTCGAAATGTCTGAAGACCGAATCTGAAATATTGGGGATTCCCTGACGAAATTACTTTCTTTCTCCCATTCTTCTTGAGAACTGACAACTGATTCACTTTTACTAACTGAGAAGTCTGAGATGGAATAATTATCCTCATCAACTAGAGTCTTCTGAATGTTGGCCTCTCCCTTTGTCATAGTTGTCATGGCTTCCATGAGCTGATCCGGCTGGTTTTTCATCAATCCAAACTCTGCCCTTGTGACAACCGAATTCTGATCACCTGAGTTCATGATTCTTCCAAAACCTAATTCAAGTCCAATGCGAGTGTCGGGAAATCGACTGCGGGCTGGACAAAAGAGGGGTGAGCTTCTCTGTTCTGGCCGAGGATGGATATGCAAAAATGATATGCTAATGCAATGCAATGCAATATGAAATGCAACAGACACGGGATTGTTGAAGCAGTAAAGCAACAACCAAAAAAAATATTAAGTATCCAGTTTTTTCGTCTCCACAGGGATCGGTGCGATACAAATGCCGTTCAACGGCCTCCATATTTCTAAGCCTATTGTTCAAAAGTTTTGGTTTAAAAGGTTCAAGGAACCATGGATAAAAACAGAAAATATAAAGATGAAAAATATAAAGTAAAAACTGAAATATAAACGGAGCCTTGTTGGGATTGGATCTCATCAATTGATAACACATGCATTCTTCTGATCAAATTAAACACAACGCAATCATTCTTCTAATATCCATACGTATCACCCACGACAGAGGTCATCTCTAACGCAACATCGAGAGAACAACCGTGTTGTCTCATTGGTGATATCTCATCCAACAAAAACACACCACAGAGCATTAAGAACTGATACTCATGCAAATGCTAATCCTAAACCTATGTCTAGCGTTTAGGACCTAACAGGTAGTCATCCTAGATCCAGATCTGAAGAGTATATCTCTATAATGGTTCAAATAAAAGATAAATAGGTAAACAAAGACGACACCCATATCGGATAAATGATTGTTTCATATAAAACACAATGATCAGAATACATACATACGCTTAACCCTTTTTACATGTATTCACCTAATCTGCCAAATGGTTGTGAACATCGTTCTTCATCACTATTATCACGCACCCGCATAATATCGTATTGATCCTACTCATGCTACCCATGCTACTTAATCAACACAATAACATAAAAGATACAATGAATATCAATTTACAAAACCATGTCAAACGTTTCTTCATTGATAGGATAAAATCTGAGATCAAAGATGTGAAAAGGTTTGGTTAAGACCCACAAATAAGCAATCAAAGATAATCAATCAATAGAGAATCCAAACTAGTTCACAAACATATACTAGATGAAATACATAAGGTATCAAAAGATTACATCCAAATCCCAACAAGAGATCAAAGATCTTACCTCCTCCCTCTTAGGGTTTTGTGTTTCTCTCTCTAAAATAAATGAAGAGAGATAAGTTCTGATGTAGAAAATATTACCTAATGGATTATGACCTAAAAAGCAATAAAAATATTTAAATAGTACATTCAAGATCTGTCATGTTTGCCTAGCGAAGAGATCCTTCGCCTAGCGAACAACAAGTTAGGCACCTGAGGTGGCTCTGAACAGTTAAATCGCCCCTGAGATGATTCCAAATATTCGTTAGGCGAGAAATACTTCGCCTAGCAAAGCCTTCACTGTGAACTTCGCCTAGTGATTTTATAGTCCTTTTTCCTCTGTCTCAAGTCTGGGAGTGTTCGCTAGAGCTTCGCTACCACTTCGCCTAGCGAGTTCTTCCCTACCTCCTTTGCCTAGCGAGTTTAGAGCCCTTTCCATTATGTTGTGAACAGTGCATTGATCTTGGCCTTCGCTACATAGTTCGCCTAGAGAATTTTATGAAGTTTTGGAGGGAGCTTCGCTAGCAAGTTCGCCTAGCGAACTTGCTGTTGTTTGCATGCTGTCTTAATTTCTTTGTCATCTTTCTTGTGTATTAATTTCCACTTTTTCATGCCTAATTCCTGCACAATAGCATACAAATCAAAGGTACCAAGACATTTACACAATATGTTGCAAACCAACCGAAGCAAGAGTTGTTTGCACACTTTCTTGACAAAAAACGAGTGAAAAATGCCCACATTTGATAGATCAAATAAGCAAAGTTGGGATCGGCGCCATTTTGTTGAAGCGGTAAAGCAGCAAGCAAAAAAATATTAAGTACCCAGTTTTGTCGGTGCGATACGAACGCCATTCAACGGCTTCCATATTTCTAAGCCTATTGTTCAAAAGTTTTGGTTTAAAAGGTTCAAGGAACCATGGATAAAAATAGAAAATATAAAGATGGAAAATATGAAGTAAAAACTGAAATATAAAAGGAGCCTTGTTGGGATTGGATCTCATCAATTGATAACACATGCATTCTTCTGATCAAATTAAACACAACGCAATCATTCGTCTAATATCCATATGTATCACCCACGATAGAGGTCATCTTTAACGCAACATCGAGAGAACAATCGTGTTGTCTCATTGGTGATATCTCATCCAACAAAAATACAATGTAGATCATTAAGAACTGATACTCATGCAAATGCTAATCCTAAACTTATGTCTAGCGTTTAGGACCTAACAGGTAGTCATCCTAGATCTAGATCTGAAGAGTATATCTCTATAACGGTTCAAATCAATGATAAACAGGTAAACAAAGACGACACCCATATCGGATAAACGATTGTTTCATATAAAACACAATGATCAAAATACGTGCATACGCTTAACCATTTTTACATGTATTCACCTAATCTGCCAAATGGTTGTGAACATCGTTCTTCATCACTATTATCACGCACCCGCACAATATCGTATTGATCCTACTCATGCTACCCATGCTACTTAATCAACACAATAACATAAAAGATACAATGAATATCAATTTACAAAACCATGTCAAAAGTTTGTTCATTGATAGAAGAAAATCAGAGATCAAAGATGTGAAAAGGTTTGGTCAAGACCCACAAATAAGCAATCAAAGATAATCAATCAATAGAGAATCCAAACTAGTTCACAAACATATACTAGATGAAATACATAAGGTATCAAAAATTACATCCAAACCCCAACTAGAGATCAAAGATCTTACCTCCTCCCTCTTAGGATTTTGTGTTTCTATCTCTAAAACAAATGAAGAGAGATAAGTTCTGATGTAGAAAATATTACCTAATGGATTATGACCTAAAAAGCAATAAATATATTTAAATAGCACATTCAGGATCTGTCATGTTCGCCTAGCGAACAACAAGTTAGGCACCTGAGGTGCCTCTGAACAGTTAAACCGCCCCTGAGATATTTCCAAATATTCTCTAGGCGAGAAATCCTTCGCCTAGTGAGTTTATGGTCCTTTTACCTCTGTCTCAAGTCTGGGAGTGTTCGCTAGAGCTTCACTACCACTTCGCTTAGCGAGTTCTTCACTTCCTCCTTCGCCTAGCGAGTTTAGGACCCTTTCCATTCTGTTGTGAATAGTGTGTTGGTTCCTGGCCTTCGCTAAATAGTTCGCCTAGAGAACTTTATGAAGTTTTGGAGGGAGCTTCGCTAGCAAGTTCGCCTAGCAAACTTGCTTTTGTTTTCATGTTGTCTTGATTTCTTTGTCATCTTTATTGTGTATTAATTTCCACTTTTTCATGCCTAATTCCTGCATAATAGCACATAAATCAAAGGTACCAAGACATTTACACAATATGTTGCAAACCAACCGAAGCAAGAGTTGTTTGCACACTTTCTTGACAAAAAAGGAGTGAAAAATGCCCACATTTGATAGATCAAATAAGCAAAGTTGGGCATCTAACAGGGATCAAGGTCGCAGATCCTGCAAGACCATACAACAAGATATCTCTCACCTCGGGTGGGTAATCTACTTGTTTATAAGAGGGTATCCCAAAGGCTTTAAACAAAGTCATATGCATTAACCCTCAAAAGTTTTCCATTATAATGACGATTCGTAAGACGGTAATCCCTTCAAAGGATGAACACAGAGTTATGTTTTAGTAACCTTTAGAATTGGGTTCTACAAAAGGTCCTCAGAATTACAGACTCCTAGGTCGGAAATAAAGACGCCATTACTACTACTCGTAAGACATAATCATCCCAAAGGGGTCTCATCTGAGCGATGCAATTCAAACCAATTGAACAACTCCTAAGTCTCGCAAATCAGAAAGAAACCTCCTCCTAATATTAGTGTATACTAGAAACATGCGAAAAACAACTAGGCTTGGCTTGCTAGGATCTCCCCAGCAGAGTCACCAGCTGTCGCTACTCGAAAAAGTGCAACTTCGGAGAGGTGAGAAGAAAGACAGAAGAGTCGCCACCAAACTTTATTTATCCCATGAGGGGAAGGGAAAACATCGAAAAACCCTAAGAAAAGAGACGGATAAGATGGTCTTGCAACCAAGAACGGATTCAGAAGCCGGTTATGCGAAGGGAAGGTATTAGCACCCCTCGCATCAATCGTACTCGATGGGAACCATTTGTTTATCGTTGTGTGAAGATATCTGCTAAAGGTTATTGCTATAAAGAGTGTTCCAAAGGATAAAGAGAAGGGTTAGGAAAAGGGGAAAGAGAGGTAACGAGGGAAGAAGAGACTCGATAGGACTTCATCGTCCTAGGCCTACGTATTATCAACAAATATGAGAAAGTCAGAGTCAATGTAGTTCGGGGAACTACGGGTAGAAAGATGGGAACGTGCTCGACAAGGATTGGAACCCTCGTGCCTACGTATCTTTACTTAAAAGAAGTAAGGAATCAGAGCAGCCATAGTTCGGCCTACTACAGGTAAAAGAAAAAAGGGGTGCTCGCCAAGACATCGCCGTCTTGTGCCTACGTATTCCTATCTGGTATGAGAAATCAGAGCAACGTAGTTCGTGATACTGTTAACCGGTGTTTTTGTGGATGATGCTAACGTGCGCATTCTAGAAGTTTAGGTGTATTGCTGCTCGCTCGTTGGAGACTTAGGCGTTACCTGTTTGCGGTAGAACGAACATAACATATCCTTTTTCAAAATATTAATTTTCTCCACTCGAGGCAAGATGTCACGTTTGATTTGTGGAAGTTGTTTTTAGGGGGGAAATAGGTCCTTGGATAGTAACCCCTTGCGGGTAGTGCCCAATTCTTTATCTCAAAGTTTTGTTATGAAAATGGTATGGCGAATACAAGTGTCTTCGTATTGAAAGACGAGTATCGAGACCACACACTCTACAGTGAGTATCCTGACGCTCGGAGAGGAAGAAGTCTACATTCAATCCCCTCTCTTTAGTTATATACAAAGAAAACTTCATTCTCTTATTAAAGGTGTTTTGATTTTGAATGGTAAGTGCTTTGTGACAGTGAACCCTAAAGGTAATGTCAAGCACTCGGGGTAGGAGAAGGCCTACGCCTAACCACTCCACGACCATTCGAGCTTTATTGAGAAAAGAGTTCAAAAATACACTCGGTACGGGGCCGAGGTTTTAGGAGAAAAAGTTGTAAAAGAGAAGTTTTAAAAAGATGTGGAAAAGATACGAATATATACAGGATACAGATAATGTACAGGATATATAACCAGCAGTCCACCAATTAGGATTTTATGGTTTCGATATTTATTAAGTGTTTTGAAAGAATGTACAAGATGAAGAATTTGAATATATACAAGATAAGGATGATATACAAAATATAACAATATGTACAAGAATATAATGACTGAATTTAAAGCAGTTGATATTTGACAGAAAGTAAAGTTAATGGTTAGTTTTGTTAGTGAATTGAATCGGGACGAAATGTAATGTTAAACCATCGTAGCTCGACTTATGATGAAAGTCGAACTATAGGAGGTCGCGTGAATTGATATTCGTGCTATGTGTCGCAACTGCAAAAAACACCCAGCGGAAAACAGAAGAGTCGCCACCTTTCGTTAGTTATCCCAAAGAGAGGGAAAGGAAAAGATCGGAAAAACCTAACGAAAAAGGAAAAGACAAGGTCATCGCGACCAAATCTCGGGTTCGAGAGTCGGTTATACAAGGGGAAGGTATGAGCATCCCTCACGTTCGTCGTACTCGATAGGATCCACGCTTGTTGTCTATCTAAGGGTGTGTTTATCTATCTAAGCTACAGGCTCATAGGACAAAAAGAAAAGAGACTCGGTAGAGCATTGCCACTCTATGCCTACGTATTCCCTCGCACAATGGGAAAGTCAGAGTCAACGTAGTTCGGCTAACTACGGGTGAAAGGTGGGGAAAGGTTGCTCACCAAGACATCGCGTCTTGTGCCTACGTATCCTCATCTGGTATTAGAAATCAGAGCAAACGTAGTTCGGGCTGACACGAAACCACAGGTTGATTAAGTGTTTTAACCGAGTAAGGTTAAACCTTCGTTCTAGTAGTTAGGGACAATGCCTGTTTGCGGTAGAACCAAAGCTTAACAACATTCTTTTTATGAAAAAGGTTTCCAATTAATCCTGAAGGAAAAAAGGTTTGAAGTTTTGTTTTGTGTTTTTTAGTGAAGTGAATTAATGTGGTTTGTGATTCATGTTAAACTAAAGACTATGACATAGGAGCGAGTGCGTCACGTATCGCCCCCAAACGGGACGTACACTAAACACTCTAGACAAGCGAGAGGAGATCCCTCACTCATCATTCCCCATGTAGTTTAAGGCTCGTAGCGCACAATGTTTATCGTATTTATTAGATGAATTAGCGTGGTTTTGAGATGAGAAGAGGAAGACGCGCGGAAGGTCTAAGGGAAACTCTTCCCTAACGTTGTCATGCAAAGTGGTCCTAAGATTAGGATGAAAAGGGGGAACATCTACCCTAATGTTAGCATGCATGGCTTCCAACCTAAAGTCTATCATTACCTCAAGAGAGATTAAAGATCCTATGGGGAGCATGGCAAAGAAAAAGAAGAGAAGAGCAAACGAAAATGCAAGTATGCAAACACGTAATGCACAAGTAGAATAAAGTGAGGGAGGAAAAAGGTGTGGGGCAGCATTCACCACAAGCGCGTCTCGACCTCAAGCATGCATATGAAAGGCAAGAACACAAGAGAAATGCAATAAAAGGATCATCACTACGAATAACAACACATAAGTGTCCATCCAAGTGGAAAACAAACACAAGTCGACGAAGTCTCGATTAAACAACCAAAATAGAGACATATATCCCAAAACATTTCACTTCTATTGCATCATATTGAACTATGATGATTCGATGTGAAACGGTACTCAAACAAGCAAGAAAAACAACAAAACAGACCTACTAGCACAGTGTTAATCGGTTAACGCCAGAGGTTAACCGATTAACTACTTAAAAATATTTGAAAATCTGGAAATTTTTGTACATGTTAATCGATTAACACCAGGAGTTAACCGATTAACACCTTGAAAATTTTGAAAATTTTGAATATCTGAAATGGATAATCGGTTAACCAAATGTGTTAACCAATTAACACTATGCCAACAGTAGAAAAACAACAACATAACAACATTTTCAGCAAGTAAGCACTTATCCGATCAACCGGATGATCGCATAATCGCTTAATCACGAAATTAAACCAGCAAATCATGATTTCAATAGCATGTAAACAGATTAACACAACCAAATCATGAATCAAACGAATCAAATTAGCCAAAAGTTAATCAAATATGAAAATCCACATGATTATGCAAATAAGCTAAAAACAAATTCAGATCAAGAATTTCCAACCTACGAAGCGGAGAATTGCTTCGGTTAGTGTTGATTTGCCGAAAATAAGTAGATCAGAGCAAGAAAACCGTAGATTCTTCAAGATCCAAATGTATTCTTGTTGTAGGAGTGAGGATTCACCAAGATCAAGCCAAAATAAGACAAATAATCACTTCCAAGTTCATATCCAATTTTGCACGACAATTGGATGAAGAAATTGATTCAATGGAGAGAATGGATGAAGGTTTAGCTCTTAGAAATCAAGGATTCCAATGAAGAATCAATGATTTCAATGAAAACGAGCTTTGATGAGGGTTTTGGAGTTGGAAAATTGAGAGAGAATTTGAGAGAATTGAGATGAATTATGAGAATGAGAGTGAATTATGAGAGATTAGATTCCTTTGGTTTGGAGTGGATAACTTAAATATCACTTAGGCTTGGATCCAAATAAGAGGTTTGGAATATGGTTTGTGAAATTTGGTTTGGAATGAGGAATGGGATTTGGAGGGAAAATGAAATTAACCAAATTTCAAATATGTTTTAGATCCTTCCTAAAGTGAAAATTAGACTTGCACATGACCAAAATTGGACCCTAAAATGGTTTGCATTGAAAATTCACGTGCAGAGGCAAAATCTACACTGGTTAATCGATTAACCATATAGGTTAATCGGTTAACACCTTCAAAACTTTAGATTTGACCTGATTTTGACTTGGTTAATCAATTAACCATATTGGTTAATCGATTAACCATATTGGTTAATCGATTAACCATATTGGTTAATCGGTTAACACCTTCAAAATTTGAATTTTGGCACCTTTTGGAGGGAAATCTACCCATTTGCCCATTTTCAAACATTTTGGACTCTGTTAAACTCATGAGACTTGCTCTTGAATGTTATAACCATGAAAATGCTTGCGATAGCCTGAATGCTGCTTTCTGAGCTGAAAATAACCTGCAAAATAAAATAAAATCGGCCGCCCGACCGCTGGGCAAAATAAATGCCAGAGCCTCTGATGCTTGTTGTTCAGGTTCATGCCCTGAGAACGAAAACTGAGCCACGGGAAAACCTTGATCCCCTATCTCAAGAACGAATGTTATGCAAATGCAGAAATGCAAAAATGCAAAGAAACAAAAGCCAGATGCTGCTAAAACAAAAAGGAAAATTTTGGGGTGCAACAGCTGCCCCTATTTAAACAACTTGGACCTAAAGGGAGGAAAAACATCCGCTTTTAAACATTCAAGGTATAAGGTGATTGAATACAAAAAAACCCGGAAATTTTCACCCTGCGGGGATGCCCCACAGCGAATACCAACCAAGGGTTGGAATACGACACGTTGGGGGATAACAATCCAATACGATCTTCATCCACAAGATACCAAACAAGAGTCAGGATAACAATCAAAGGATACCAACCAAGAGTGGGATAACTCTCCCACAAGATACCAACCAAGAGTTGGGATAACGACCCTGCTGGGGAACAAAAGAGAAAACTAACCAAACAGCCTTGTAGCGACTTTATTGGGAAAATAGTAGACTAACTAGACGACTCCGCACATGATAAACATCCATCCAAAGATGCCAAAAGACAAGATAATACTTACTCTCCAGGGATAACACCAAGCACCACCAACCAAGAGTTGGAACCACCACAACATTAACCGAAATTTAAATGGTGAGACAACTTCACTGGGAGGTATATTGACCAAAATTTGGAATCAACAACCAGAGAACAAAGGTTACCAACCAAAAGTCGGAATAACGTCAACAAGGTGACCACACCGGATATTACCACCCAAAAGTTGGGATCAGACTCCACTGGGGAACCCAAGACTACCAACCAAAAGTTGGGAAACAAAAGAACGTCCAAGGTCGGCCCTACTGGGGAATCAAAGACTACCAACCAAAAGTTGTAAAACGTCAACCAAGCCTTACCAACCAAAAGTTGGGATAACGAATCCGCTGAGGAATGGAGGAGGACTACCAACCAAAAGTTAGAACAATAACCAATCAGACCACCGATCAAAAGTTGGGATAACAACTGCAGGGGATAACGTCCAACCAAAAGTTGGGAAACAAAGCTACTAACCAAGAGTTAGTTTCCCTATGAAAAGATCACCATCGACCAAAAGTCGGAACAAGAGTTACTAACCAAAAGTTAGGATGCCAGGAAAAATCCTCATCGACCAAAAGTCGGAACAAAAGCTGCTAACCAAGAGTTAGAATCGAAGCTACTAACCAAGAGTTAGAATAGAAGCTACTAACCAAGAGTTAGAATTACTGACCATGCTAAATGGAAACGAGTTGACCACCACAAAAGTTACTAACCAAAAGTTAGAATCCCCGACTTTGCTGAGGAAAATAAGGATTGACCACCAAGAGTGGGAATAACATCCAAACGCCAATAGGTCACCAACCAAGAGTCAGAATGAAACAAAGATTACCAACCAAGAGTTGGGATAAGAACTCCGCAAAGGGAATCAAAAATCACCAACCTAACATTGGACTAACATATCCCAGAAATTACCAACCAAAAGTTGGAACACGCTGGGGAGTACCAACCAACAGTTGGAATAACACATCCGGAATTAGCAGGCAACAGAATTAACCGACTCACAACTTTCCAAGAAGGCCCCAGTAGGAAAGGAGAAGTTTAAACAAACGACTCGGCCAAAGAACCTCAGTTCAACCACCACTCCGCTGGGGGAAATGTCTGACCAACAGACTCGACCAGGGAAAACAACACTCGCAAACGACTCACCTGGGGAGAACAAAGATATCTAACCAACAACCCAGCTGAGGAGAAAAAGAAGACGTTTAACAAAACGACTATGCTGGGAAAAGACACATAACAATCCCTGCCGGGGATAGCACAAAAATCTCTTGAACCAAACAACCTCTGCTTAAAAGACAACCGATATCAAAGGTATCAAACCTGGCTTATGCTTCAGATGCATATGTTTGAAAATGGTGCAATGCTCCATACGAAATGGAAATGCTACGTATTTGGGAGAATACTATGCAAAAATGCAAATGCAAAGGAACCACCCCAGCAAAATAAATGCTGGAGAAAAGCGACCAATTCTGCCGAGGAGAAAAAGGACGTGTCAAGTACGATCAGACTCATACTGGGGAACGAACAAGCCCTGGATGACCACCTTATAAAGCACCTCTCGGATACCACCGTTCTAAAGAGAACAAAAATCCACTCAGTTGGGAATCACGACTCTACTGAGGAAAAAGCCCTGGATGGCTTCCCATAAAACAACTCTTATAAGGATCAAATGCCTAGGCTGGGGAAACGCCCGGAACAGGCTTCCAACACTCTAGGGAATAAACACATTTACCCGGGGAGAACCGTTCAGAATACGACCCTACCGGGAAGTAAAGTAAACTGTTGGGAAATAGCTCCACTCTGCTTGGCAAGAAATCCCACCCTACTGGAGAATACCAAATACTTCTGCTGAGAGCTCCGCTCTACTGAGAAATGGATCACGCTTCGCCTAAACATCTGTCACGTCGAGGGAATCAGCACTGAACTCTGCTTAGGGAAAAAACCTTGAATACTGATACTACCGGGAAAACACCGAAAAGTCGACTCCGTTGGGGAGAAGGCATCGAAAATGTTGCCTCTGCTGGAGAATAATATGCTGATAACAAACCCACCCTGCCGAGGGTTAGCCTTTGTAGGGAGACGAAACTTTGTTCCGCCGGAGACTCCCTACACACCTCCGCTGGCAATACCTGACCTGATAGTGAGACTCTCTGGGTAAGACAAAATCTCTGCTGGCGGAGAAATGAATCTGTATTATAATTTCAATGTCGTGGAGGAACACATCTGTTGGGGAGCTTCCATCCTGCAATAAAACAAAAGAAAGCACACATGCGAAATGGTTACCTCAGTTACCATTCATGACATTTACCACACGAGCAAAGTCATTTGCTTTCGTTACGCTCTGTAAAGCCTCCTGTTTTCACCTGCAATGTTTATCAAAATATCGGACGTTTTTGCAAACAAAACAGTAAAAGTAAAACAAGAAAAGGAAAGCTCTTTGACTGAAGTGAATACTTTATTGATAAAAGGCCTGTAAATAGGAAAATTACAATTCGGATGCAATTCCAGAAAAGAGGCAATTGCGTAAAAGCAAAAGAATATATACAAATGTCGGCAACGTGGAAACAGACAACCACCATGTGTCGATTCGGCTATGACTTGTATGTCTTCGATGTGCCCCGCATTTTGCCTTTTGAAAAGACTGACTAGAATGATTCCTTTCCTTCGGGATAACTGCTCGCAAGCTTACAGATCGAACACAGACTGCCGTCGTTTGCTTTCAAATTCCTAACTTTTGCCTGGATCGCCCTTTCGGCTTTTTAATCCACCGGGATACCCATTTTTGCCAAAGTCGCCTTTTCAGGTTTTCAACTTTGCGGGTTTACATCTTTCCTTTTTGTCCCTAATTTTTGCCCGAACCTTATCTTTTGATGGTTTGCCGGGATGCCCCCTTTTTTCCTGGACTTTTCTTTTTCTGTCCAGCGGGTCTCTTTAAGCAAAGTATTTTTTTACCGCGTCTGCGTTCACAGGGGACGAAAAATCTTCACCATCCATGGTAGATAGTAATAAGGCTCCTACAGAGAAAACCTTTCTTACCACATACGGACCTTCATAATTAGGAGTCTATTTTCCCCTATGATCTGTCTGAGGAGGAAGGATCCTTTTCAACACCAAGTTACCCGTCTGGAAGCACCGAGGACGCACTTTCTGATCAAAGGATTTCTTCATCCTACTCTGGTACACCCGGCCATGAGCGATAGCCGCCAATCTCTTCTCGTCAATTAAACTCAACTGATTCAACCTGGTTTGCACCCACTCAGCTTTGTCAAGCTTTACATCCGACAATACCCTTAAAGAAGGAATCTCAACTTCCAATGGCAGGACCGCTTCCGTACCATACACCAGTGAGAAAGGAGTTTCCCCGGTTGATGTACGCACCGAAGTACGATAACCGTGAAGAGCAAAGGGCAACATCTCGTGCCAGTCCTTATAATCGCTACCATCATCCGTACAATCTTCTTGATATTCTTGTTAGCTGCCTCAACAACGCCATTCATCTTCGGACGATATGGAGAAGAATTGTGATGCTCAATCTTGAAACTCTGACACAATTCCTTCATCATTTTTTTATTCAAATTCGAACCATTATCAGTAATGATTCTCTCAGGAATACCATAACGGCAAATGATGTCCTTCTTTATGAATCGGGTGACCACCTGTTTCGTGACATTAGCATAGGGCGCTGCTTCTACCCACTTCGTAAAGTAATCAATCGCAACCAGAATGAAGTGATGTCCATTAGAAGCAGTCAGCTCAATCTTTCAAATCACATTGATTCCCCATATAGCAAAAGGCCAAGGAGACGTTAACACATTCAGAGGAGCCGGTGGCACATGCACCTTATCCGCAAAAATCTGGCATTTATGGCATTTTCTGGTGTATTTGAAGCAATTGGATTCCATAGTCATCCAATAATACCCAGCTCTCAACAATTTTCTAGCCATTGCATGTCCATTGGCATGAGTACCGAAAGAACCCTCGTGGACTTCCTCCATCAACAGGTTTGCTTCAAGTTCATCAACACAGTGCAGCAAGACCATGTCGAAGTTTCTCCTGTAGAGCACATCGTCTTTGTTCAGATAAAAGTTACCGGCTAACCTCCTCAAGGTCTTCTTATCTTTGTTGGATGCCCCAGACGGGTATTCCTGAGTTTGAGAAAATGCTTGATATCAGAATACCAAGGCTTTCCATCTGATGCTTTCTCGATTGCAAACACAAAAGCAGGTCTATCAAGACGCATAATGGTGATGGTTGGAGCTTCATTCCAGAAGTTCACTTTGTACATCGAAGATAGCGTGGCCAAGGAATCTTCCATCTAATTCTCGACTCTCGGCACATGATGGAACTCGATTCTACAAAGAACGGCAACAATCTCCTTGTATAACCCCTGTAAGGCACCAGGTTGGCCTGACGAGTTTCCCACTCTCCTTTAATTTTGTTAAAAACTAATGTTGAGTCACCGTACACATCCAGATTCTTGATCCTCATATTAACGACATCTTCTAAACCCAATATGCACGCTTCGTACTCAGCTTCATTATTGGTGCAGGCGAAAGTCAATCAGGCAGTGAACGGTATATGAGAATCGTGAGGAGTAGTAATAATAGCCCCGACCCCATTTCCATATGAATTAACCGCTCCGTTGAAAACCAGTTTCCGCTGAGATCCAATCTCAGGACCCTCGTCAGGTAAAGGTTCATCACAGTCTTTCATCTTTAAAAACATGACGTCTTCATCTGGAAACTCAAACTTCATCGGCTGATAATCCTCAATTGGCTGTTCCACGAGATATTCCAACAGAACGCTTCCCTTAATGGCCTTCTAGGAAACGTACTGAATATCGTACTCTGTTAAAACCATTTGCCATCGGGAAATCCTTCCGGAGAGTGCTTGTTTTTCAAAGATGTACTTGATTGGATCCATCTTCGAAATCAACAGGGTTGTGTGGTTTAACATGTACTGCCTCAAACGCTTAACGGCCTAAGCGAGTGCACAACATGTTTTTTCCAGCATCGAATATCTTGATTCACAATCAGTGAATTTCTTACTCAGATAGTATATGGCATGCTCTTTTCTACCCGACTCGTCTTGTTGACCGAGCACACATCCCATTGAATTCTCAAGAACCGTGAGATACATGATCAGTGGTCTCCCTGCAGATATTCTTTTATTCTTTCGAACGCTTTCTGGCAATTTTCATTCCACCTGACCGTTTGATCCTTTCTTAGCAACTTGAATATTGGTTCACAAGTGGCTGTAAGATGAGATATAAACCTTGCAATATAGTTCAATCTCCCCAGAAAACCATGAACCTCTTTTTCCGTTCTCGGCTCAAGCATGTCTTGTATAGCTTTTATTTTGGCAGGATCTACCTCAATACCCTTTTCACTGACAATGAAACCCAGTAACTTTCCAGATCTCACCCCGAAGGTGCACTTGTTAGGATTCAGCCTCAGCTTGAACTTCCTCATCCTTTCAAACAATTTCAGAAGATCGACCAGATGTCCCTCCTCCGCCTGTGACTTTGCAATCATGTCATCAACATAGACTTCAACCTCATGATGAATCATATCATGAAATAAAGTGACCATTGCCCGCTGACAAGTTGCCCCTGCATTTTTCAATCCAAAAGGCATCACCTTGTAGCAAAAGGTCCCCCATGGGGTGATGAAAGTAGTTTTCTCCATGTCTTCTGGGGCCATCTTGATTTGGTTATACCCAGAGAAGCCATCCATGAATGAAAACACAGAATACTGAGCGGTGTTATCAACCAACACATCAATATGGGGGAGCGGGAAATCGTCTTTCGGGCTCGCTTTATTCAGATCTCGGTAATCGACGCACATCCGAACCTTTCCATCTTTCTTAGGAACATGAACAATATTAGCGACCCACAGAGGGTAATTTGTGACAGCAAGAAACCCAACATTCAACTGCTTCTGAACCTCTTCTTTGATCTTGACTGCCATGTCAGGCCTTGTTCGTCTCAACTTCTGCTTGACTGGCGGACATTCTTCTCTGAGAGGTAACCGGTGTACCACAATATCTATATCCAGCCCAGGCATGTCTTGGTAAGACCAAGCGAAGATATCTTTATACTCACGGAGCATTTCAACCCATCTTCTCTTGACACTATTGTCACGGTGAAATTTGGATACCAAACTATTAATTAGTTTGAATCTTTAATTCATTTTGCAACCGAACTTTGATTTGTCCAAAGGAAGGGATAAAGATCGAAATTCCCACAATGCAATGCAAATGCAAGGTTTAGAGAGTTATAGGTTCGGGGGTTGGTTAAACTTAGGGAAGGTGCTAGCATCCTAAGTTTCTGTAGTACTCTACAGGAACCTCTTGTTTTATGTTTGTTTATTGCTATGGTTTATCTGCTTAATGGTTGAAAGACCTAGGTGGTTTATTTCTAAGTATACTCGATAAAATATCGCATCTTAAGCCTACATATCTTTACGGGAGTGGAATCAGAGTATTTGTAGTTCCCCTAAAGGGTTAGAGGATTTCTTTGACTGTGGTCAAAGTTCCTACGGGTTTAGGGTGGTTGATTGATTGAGTTTAGGAGAAGAGGTGCGTTATCATTTTAAGAGAGATTTAACCGCCACAAGTTGTAGGAATGTAGTCTTTGCATCATCTTAAGAGAAGGGCTCAAGTACTCGGGTAGGGATCGACGAGGTACGCCTCTATCTCTCTTAAGGCAAAGTTCCTACGATATTGATTGTATTGATGTGGGGTGGAGATTCTATCTCGCTTAAGATGATTAACATCTTTCTCTAATGTGTTTGAATATTTGTTGTTTTGAGTTTATTGAATGTTTGTATCTAAGTTGTAAAGATAATGGTCCTTCCTATGGGGTAGAATCTATCCTAGAGAACGACTTGAATGGGATCAAGGATCAAGGGGATTATGATGCAAATGGTGTGCACTACACACAATTGTTGAATCATGTGTAGGGTTTTCCTTTGGATGGAATGCGATGCAGAAAATGTAAATGATAATGTAAATTGCTGTAAGATAAATGGCAAGGAAAATAAAGGGCAAATAAGTAAACATACACATACGCATGAAAGCGCTGAAGTGTGTGAGAGTGAATGTGTCGTGAATGTGAGTGTGCACGATTTAGGTTGTATTTACGCTGTTGGTTGATTTTAATTGGTTGATTTGATTTCGGTTTGAATTATAAGAAAATGTTGGTTTTTAGTGAGGAAAAAGATTAGCTTTAATCTTAAGGTAACATGGATTCAAGAAAGGTTGGATCGATTTTAAGTGAAATTATTATTTTAAAAGGGGTGAATTGATTTTAAGAAAAAAGTTGTATTATCTTGTTTTAGAGAAGAATTTATTTATTTTAGATTTAAAATAGTACTTAGACTTTTTATAGAAAAGATTTTAATATAAACTTTGAGAAAATTAAATAGAACGGATTTTTCTTATTGAGCAAAGTATACCGTTATAAAATAAAAGTTTAATAAAAATGAAATGAAATTTGTTAAAAAGAGTTAATTATTTAATTGGATAGTAAGGAACAAGTCTAATTAAAAAGCTAATTAAAAATTAAGAATAGTTAATTAAATAAAATGAGTGATTAGTTTATTTATAAAATTGATTAAAAGATTGATTATTAACCAATTAAAAAATGTTTAGTTTGATTTTGTAACAAAAAGAAGGTTGATTAGGGTGTTCGGTGGGGTGATATTGTGTGTGTGTTATGAATTGATTACAACATAAACAAAAAAAAATTGCAGAGAAAAAAGCAAGAACCCTAATCCCCGTTTTCCCTTTTGCCCCCCAACCTCGCATCACACTCGGTTTCCTCTCTCGATTCGTCTTTCCCTCTCAACATCTACCGCCTCATCCTCGTTCCTTCTTCCACATTTCTTCCGTTTCTTATACCTGCACCACAAATCAAACGTCAATAATTCAACAATATTGATAAGAGTAGAAGTTTACCGAAAGTTGGTGACAGCGGTGGGATCGAACGAAGACAGCTCCACTCGATGGTTGGAGAAGATAAGTCTCCCTTCCTTCGTTTTCTAGGGTTTGTGAATTTGTGATTCTTTGCGGTAATTACCGATTTTTCTTTTCATCTCTTAGACCTCCTTATATAGGCTCTTGGGATTTAGTGTTTTGAATGTCTGATTTAAATGTTTTTGAAGGCTGATTGAAACTTTCTGTTTTGGTTATAGCCTAATTCGAAAAGTTTCATCTTCTATTCCAATTTCGTTTAATGCTTGTTGATGAAATCTCAATCTCTGATATGTGACTTAATTGAGAGGAACGAATCTTTTTGGGAATATTCCTGATTGATTTGCTAATTTTGGATCGCGACAAGTCCAGTTTGAAAACTCTCTTTTTTCGAAAATTGCAGTTTAATTGCCATTCAAATCTTTGACTTGTGATTCAATTTGAGATTGGATCTGATTTGATTCTGAATAGCATCTCATATTCTTTTAAGGAATATCCACTAACGGTTTTATTTGACCCTGTGATTGTAGGACAACTAGCAATAACCGAAGAATTTAGGTCATAACTTCTGCACATCACGATTCTCATGACATGATGACTCTAGAGTCCTAAACGGCGTCTCAAAAGCACTTCATGATTATACGGAAACAGGCTCTTTTAGTGAAGATTTTCAATGGAACTGTTTGAAGATAGTAAACATTCTACAGCTTTCTTGAATAGTTCAATGTTATGGTGCTTGAAGTCATATTCACTATCTGCCTTAAAAATTTGCTATGCATTTCAATACTCCCATCATTTTCAATTAGAGAAGGCGTTTCATCCGCAACTAACTATGGATCATCCCCTAAAGGTTTTCTTTTCCTGCAAGATGATTGCTTTGAAAGTAATCATGAGTTCACATTGCCTTGTCTATTCTGGTTCCTTTTTGCAGGTTATGATGCCCCATTTATTTGTTGTTGGTGTAGGTACAAGTTGAGTTGCTATGTGAACCCTGGTGTTTCAAATTGTGCCTGCTGCAGAGATTTAAGTGGTCCCTGATGATGATTTGGGAATTGGTTGAAAGGGTAGAAGCTGGTGGGTTCAGCTTGGGAGCGCATTTTGCTGTACCATGAGAACTGTATAGTGTTGTTGTGATTATGAATACCGGTCTAGCTGTTGAAATTGCTGGGGCCTTTGTTGGTGTTATTGTTGAGGGTGCAGAAGGGCATCTCTTGAGATTTCGTGTGAGTATTCTGCTTGAGATTCCATATCCATCACTCTGCACGACTGGTTTCTAATTCTGATCAAAGTGTTGATGTATGTGTTTAGGGGAATTAGCGTAAGTTGAGGCATAGCCATCGGAAGTGCCTGGCATAGGTTACTATAGCTTACGTCTGGAGCGCAGGTTTTGGCTTTGACCCGATACTCTCAATGCTTGTACTTGTGAATCATGGGCTCAACAAATGTCGCAGCTCTCTAATAGGTAATGCATTGTGCTCTACCATGCTCTCCTTCTGAAGTTAGATGGTTGCTTTTCATGAACTTCATTATTTGCTTGAGGTAATGAATATTTAGAAAATGTTGCTGCCCTATTGTAGTAATGGTTGTTGAAGTCTGAGATGGTAGTTTGGCAATTGCAAGAGTTTCAAGCATTGCCTTCTAACATGGAATGTTGATTCTTGCATTGTTTTCTTGATTACACAATCCATTTACTGATGAGAATATGATTATGCTGACTGCTGGTGCACTGGTCTGGGCATCTTTACGGGGTTTTAATAGTTCATTTGCTTTGTGAATTGTCTTATGCAGGAAAACAAGGGCGTCATCGAATAGAGCTGGAATTGTGCTTTGACATGTCTTGTAGATAAAGCCTTATGGATTACGGAATGGTGCGCTGTTAAGTAAAGCTGGCTAGAGGTTTCAATGTTGCTGACAACATCATTCTCGTCAAAAGGACAATTTTGATCGAAAGGTAGCAGACTTGACCTCTTTTATGTTAGAGTAAAAGCTAGAAATAGAAAACTTTGCTCACAAATTCTGGTTCTGTAAATTCAGGAAGCTATGCTCGAAACTGTTGCACCGGCGATGCCGTTCGGAGCAATTCTGCCAATGATTGTGCTGCAGAGTTCTACTACTATTTTCAAAATCATGATTGAAGCTTAATCTTGAATTTGCGTTTGATTTCTTCCATGTACGTGGTATCTTCTCAGAGGGCTTTCAAGATCGTATCACCACTTGCTAACATTCCAAGAGATCATGCCTACTCTTACGTCTCGATCCTTCTACTATTGGTGAAAGAAAAAAAAAGCGCAACATGTAACACCCCAAATCTAAACTTGCGGATAACAGGAAAAACAACAATTCATATAGCAAACAAAGCGCAGCAGCGTAAACTTTGACTGCATGACGGTCGTCATGAGCCTGTGACGGTCGTCACACGGGCAAAATTCCTCACATCAGAGATGTTACACTTCAACCTGACAGACAACAATCATTATGCAACAACTTGCAATTATCATACGTAGCACGAAATTAGATGAACAATCGCCAATGTATTACTTAACAATTTAATAAAAACATCGTAACAAGTTCAATCAACAATAACATCGACTAAAATAATAACAGCAATCGTCCATCCCCCCAAGAGTGCTATGTATCAGAGCGACCAACGACACCTTAATGGGAACTACGCTCTATTCTTGACTACCTGCAAATTACCACCAGAGGAGGTAACATACAACGGAAAAGGGTGAGATATCAATGATATAACATAGAGCATGATAGAAAACATGCCAGAAACTCATCACAGCATTATAAGTTTCGAAATCATAACATCATCGACAACAACTGCAACAATCCATATCTCACGTAAAACAACATTAATATACAACTAACATAATTATGCAACTTCATGTGACTCAACAATGCGACTCAACTGTGCATATGCATGTGGTACCAATTTGCCATCAAGGCCGCCAATACAGGCCATCGCAGAATTTGCCACCAAGGGCCGCCAATACAGGCCATCGCAGAATTTGCCACCAAGGGCCGCCAATACAGGCCATCGCAGAATTTTCCACAAGGGCCGCCAATACAGGCCATCGCTAATATGCTATGCCATGAAATACCTCTATTATGGACCACAACATCACCGACTATGCAACAAGGCATCAAGCCTACAACAAAACATCCATAACAGAACATTGCTATTTCATATGCATCATATGTTCATCATCCCAACTATTCATGTAAAGGAACATTACGACATCGTATCAACAATTAAGAATTCAGCATATTATCGTAATAACAACATTACGGCGTTTTCTCCCACAATTAATTACAAATCAATCACAACCAGGTAACTGCCCTTTTTGGCCCATTAGGGAAAACCATTAGAGCGTTGTACGAATAACCGTATAGCATATTCGTTCTACGTATTTGCCCATAAGGAAAACCTTAGAGCATCGCACTAATAACTACATAACACATTCATTCCTACATAGAAGTCTTGTCCCATTAGGGAAACCTTTTCCTTAATATTTATCGATTAACGAAAACTATACCTATGACTCGATTCCCTACATGAATTCGATCATACTCCCGGTTATAGAATTGAACCCCACCCTTACCTTAGAATTGAGGCCAATTCCACGCTTTCCGATTCCGCTTCTGCTCTACGGTGATTTTTCTGCAGAAATCTTCCGAATTTGCCGATGGATGATTCTTCGCTCTCCACTTCTCTCAATGCGTAACTTCTCTTTTTCGTATTTCCTTTCCCAAAAATGATTTAATTGAGGGTAAAAGAGTCTACGGGAATATATTTTTGCTACAAAATCTCATTCCACCAGAACACGTTCAAATTCTACATAACTGCAGTTTTTGCTCGTGTGACGGTCGTCATAGCAGCAAAATTTCATATTTTTCCAGATAGAGCATCTTTTTATCTTTCCAACACTTTGAACGGGGGTCAAATCCGACTTACGGATCAAGAGATATGATTTTTCGAAGTTTTCCTAAAACTGCTACGGGATTCTGCACTTTTGCCCAAAATTCGACCGATTCAATTCCTTTCTTCGAAATAAACACATTTACAAATACGACTACGACGCAACGCGACATAGCAAAGTCATAATTGAATTTAATCAAAATAAAACGGGCGTTACAACTCTCCCCTACTTACAAGAATTTCGTCCTCGAAATTACCTTAATCAAACAGCTCGGGATAAGACTCCCGCATCTTGCTCTCTAGTTCCCACGTCAAGCTTTCGCCAGCAGCTCCCAACCAGACTACTTTCACCAAAGCAATCTCTTTACCTCGTAACGTCTTCACTTCGCAATCATCAATTCTCATAGGCTTCGTCTCCACAGTAAGATTCTCGCGTACTTGCACATCGTCCATGGAGATGACATGCGACGGGTCTGAAATATACTTGCGGAGCTGTGACACATGAAATACATCGTGTAAATTCGACAAATTTGGCGGTAACGCCACTCGATATGCCATCTTTCCAACTCTGTCCAATATCTGATACGGACCAATGAAACAAGGCGTAAGCTTCTTAGATTTCAAACCTCTACCAACACCGGTCACAGGCATGACTCTCAAAAATACATGATCTCCTGCTTCAAATTCTAAATCCTTCCCGCGCTTATCATGATAACTTTTCTGCCTACTCTGTGAAGCTTTCATCTTTTCTCGAATTAACTTCACCTTCTTGGTAGTCTCTCGAACAATCTCCGGTCCGAGTACCACACTCTCTCCCGATTCATACCAACACAACGGAGTCCTACACCGCCGACCATACAAAGCTTCGAATGGTGCCATTCCGATACTAGAGTGATAACTGTTATTATAAGTAAACTCTATCAACAGAAGGTATGTATCCCACGAACTGCCTTCCTCAAGGACACATGCTCTCAGCAAATCTTCTAAAGACTGAATGGTCCGTTCAGTCTGACCATCTGTCTGAGGATGGTATGCCGAACTCAACCTCAACTTAGAACCCAAAGCCTCTTGCAGACTCTTCCAAAACTCAGAAGTAAACCGCGGATCTCTATCCGACACAATACACAACGGAACACCATGCAACTTAACAACCACTCTAACATAAATCTCTGCCAACTTCGATACTGGAAAAGTGATGTTAATAGGAATAAAGTGAGCTGACTTTGTAAGCCTATCAACAATCACCCAAATAGAATCACATCCTCTCAAAGTGTTCGGCAAACCCGTTACAAAGTCCATCGAAATGCTGTCCCATTTCCATTCTGGAATTTCTAACGGTTGCATCAACCCAGCAGGTTTTTGATGCTCAACTTTCGACTTCTGACAAGTCAAACATGCATACACAAAACGTGCTACATCACGCTTCATACCAGGCCACCAAAACAGGTTCTTCAAATCATTATACATTTTTGTCGCTCCCGGATGAATACTCAACTTACTTTTGTGACTTTCTTCCAGGATTGCTTTCTTCATATCTGCATTATTAGGAATGCAAATGCGACCACGAAATCTCAACACTCCTTGCGCATCCAACTGATAATCATTATCTTCCGCATGATCTACTCCAGGCATTAAATCCACCAACTTCACATCTAATTTCTGAGCTTCTCTAATGCTATCCAGAAAATCATTATTAATCTTTAACATGCCCAACTTTACACTCTTCGGTATTACTTCACAAGCTAAACTCAGATCTCTGAATTGCTCAATCAACTCTAATTCTTTAGCCATCATTGCTGACATATACAAAGTCTTGCGGCTTAAGGCATCAGCTACCACATTAGCTTTCCCCGGATGGTAATATAATCCAAAATCATAATCTTTTAACAACTCTAGCCACCTTCGTTGCCTCATGTTCAGTTCTTTTTGGTCAAATAAGTACTTCAAACTCTTATGGTCACTGAACACTTCGAATCTTGAGCCATACAAATAATGTCTCCAAATCTTCAGCACGAAAACAACGGCAGCAAGTTCTAAATCGTGCGTAGGATAATTCTTCTCATGGATTCTCAGTTGTCTTGAGGCATACGCAACTACTTTATTATTTTGCATGAGTACTCCTCCTAAACCAAACTTAGAAGCATCACAGTATACAACAAACGGTTCTTCTGCGTTAGGCAAGACCAACACCGGAGCAGACGTCAACCTCTTCTTTAACTCTGTAAAACCTGCTTCGCATTGAGCATCCCATACAAAAGTCTTCCCTTTACAAGTCAACTTAGTTAACGGAAGGGCCAACTTAGAAAAACCTTCAATAAACCTTCTATAATAACCAGCAAGTCCCAGAAAGCTTCTAATCTCCGTTGCCGACTTCGGAGTTTCCCATTTCAACACGGCATCAACCTTAGATGGATCTACGGCAATTCCATCACCTGATATAACATGACCCAAAAAGCTAACTTCCTCCAACCAAAAGTCACATTTCGACAGTTTCGCAAACAACTTCCTTTCTTTCAACACTTGCAGCACTAATCTCAAGTGCTCAACATGCTCCTCCTTCGACTTCGAATAAATTAGGATATCATCAATGAATACTACCACGAACTGATCCAAATACTCATGGAAGATACGGTTCATGTATTCCATGAAAACTCCTGGCGCATTAGTAACGCCAAAAGGCATTACCGTAAACTCATAGTGTCCATACCTGGTTCTGAACGCAGTTTTCTGAACATCGTCATCTTTTACCTTAATCTGGTGATACCCCGACCTCAAATCAATTTTACTAAACACTCGCGCTCCAACCAATTGATCCATCAAGTCATCAATCCTCGGAAGCGGGTATTTGTTCTTAATCGTAACTTTGTTCAGTTGCCGGTAGTCAATACACAACCTCATACTGCCATCCTTCTTTTTCACTAACAATACCGGAGCTCCCCACGGTGATACACTTGGTCTAACGAACTTCTTCTCAAGTAAGTCTTCCAACTGTTTCTTTAACTCTGCCAATTCATATGCAGACATCCTGTACGGTGCCATAGACACAGGTCTGGTACCGGGTACAAGATCAATAGAAAATTCAATTTCCCGTTCCGGAGGAACTTTAGGAATTTCATCCGGAAACACCTCAGGGAAATTACAAACAACTTCCAATTCATCGATTATCGGTTGATTCTCAATGGATAATGATGCCACCAACGCAAACACCTGAGCATCTTCTAGCAACATCCGCTTCATCTGTTTGGTAGTTACCAAACGCGCTCCTTCCTCCTCAGGAGTAGAGAATCTCACCGACTTATTAAAGCAATTAATGTGAACGCAGTTATACTCTAACCAGTTCATGCCCAAAATTATGTCTATCCCACTTAGTGGCAAACAGACTAAGTCAACCAGGAAATCTCTATCAAACATTGACAGAGGACATTTCAAACACACAAGAGATGTAGTTACCGATCCCTTAGCTGGAGTCTCAACTACCATCTCTCCACTCATGTATGACAGCATAAGACCCAAACGTTCGACACAATCCGCAGCAATAAAGCAATGAGACGCACCAGTGTCAATAATAGCAATTAAAGGAATACTATTAATGAAACAAGTACCTCCAATCAATTTGTCATCACTGGATGTCTGAGTCCCAGATAGCGCGAACACTCTTCTGCCAGTCTGTTCCTTCTTAGGCTTCTGACACTTGCCACTGATGTACCCCTCCTCACCACAGTTGAAACAAACTATTCCCTTGCGTTTGCACTCAGCAATAGCGTGTCCCAACTCTCCGCAACGGTGACATCTCAATGATCTAGCATCACACATATTACTCTTGTGACCTGGCTTTCCATACTTATAGCAAACAATACCAGCAGGAGCATCTCCCCTACTAGTTTTCTTGCCGCCGGTTACTTTCTGTTTCCCTTTGCCAGCTGGAGGGTCATAAGGTTTACCACGACTCTGCTGTGATTTGCCTCTCCTCTCACTCATCAACTTGTAATGAGCGTTGCTATCTTCTTCATAAATCCTACAACTTTCGAGCAATGAATCAAAGACACAGATCTTCTGATACCCGATTGCTTTCTTGATTTCAGACTTCAATCCGTTCTCAAACTTGATACATTTAGAGAATTCAGCAGTCTCTGCGCTGTAGTGCGGATAAAACTTAGCCAACTCCTTAAACTTCGCCGCATACTCAGTAACAGATTTGTCTCCTTGCTTCAGTTCAAGAAATTCAATCTCTTTCTTACCACGGACATCTTCCGGGTAATACTTCTTCAGAAATTCCCTACGGAATACAGTCCAAGTAACTTCTTCACCTGCAGCTTCCAACACTGGACGGGTCTCTAACCACCAGTCATCAGCTTCTACTGCTAGCATATGAGTCCCATAACGGACCTTTTGTGCTGGAGTACAATCCATCACACGAAAGATTCGCTCCATTTCCTTTAACCACTCCAATGCACCATTAGGATCATGCTTACCCTTGAAGGTAGGCGGATTCTCCCGTTGAAACGTTGCCAAACTGCGAGACCCAGCATCTCCAGCAGGATTCGGCTGATGTTCCATAGCATTAGCTAAAGCTTGCAGAGCAGCAGCGATTGCAGCGTCATTCCTCCCAGCCATTTCACTTAAGCTGCAACAACTAACAGTCAGATTTCATAATTAACGAGACTCTAGTGCTAGGCACGACGACAATAGAAAACTTGGCCAGACGGACCGACCTGCTATGATACCACTAATGTAACACCCCAAATCTAAACTTGCGGATAACAGGAAAAACAACAATTCATATAGCAAACAAAGCGCAACAACGCAAACTTTGACTGCATGACGGTCGTCATGAGCCTGTGACGGTCGTCACACGGGAAAAATTCCTCACATCAGAGATGTTACACTTCAACCTGACAGACAACAATCATTATGCAACAACTTGCAATTATCATACGTAGCACGAAATTAGATGAACAATCGCCAATGTATTACTTAACCATTTAGTCATAAAACAACTCGTCATTACTTCCGGTGTAAGTTCGATAAATTATACAACATGTTCTCTTAAAACAATTTAATAAAAACATCGTAACAAGTTCAATCAACAATAACATCAACTAAAATAATAACAACAATCGTCCATCCCCCCAAGAGTGCTACGTATCAGAGCGACCAACGACACCTTAATGGGAACTACGCTCTATTCCTGACTACCTGCAAATTACCACCAGAGGAGGTAACATACAACGGAAAAGGGTGAGATATCAATGATATAACATAGAGCATGATAGAAAACATGCCAGAAACTCATCACAGCATTATAAGTTTCGAAATCATAAACATCATCGACAACAACTGCAACAATCCATATCTCACGTAAAACAACATTAATATACAACTAACATAATTATGCAACTTCATGTGACTCAACAATGCGACTCAACTGTGCATATGCATGTGGTACCAATTTGCCATCAAGGCCGCCAATACAGGCCATCGCAGAATTTGCCACCAAGGGCTGCCAATACAGGCCATCGCAGAATTTGCCATAAGGGCCGCCAATACAGGCCATCGCAGAATTTGCCACAAGGGCCGCCAATACAGGCCATCGCTAATATGCTATGCCATGAAATACCTCTATTATGGACCACAACATCACCGACTATGCAACAAGGCATCAAACCTACAACAAAACATCCATAACAGAACATTGCTATTTCATATGCATCATATGTTCATCATCCCAACTATTCATGTAAAGGAACATTACGACATCGTATCAACAATTAAGAATTCAGCATATTATCGTAATAACAACATTACGGCGTTTTCTCCCACAATTAATTACAAATCAATCACAACCAGGTAACTGCCCTTTTTGGCCCATTAGAGAAAACCATTAGAGCGTTGTACGAATAACCGTATAGCATATTCGTTCTACGTATTTTCCCATAAGGAAAACCTTAGAGCATCGCACTAATAACTACATAACACATTCATTCCTACATAGAAGTCTTGTCCCATTAGGGAAACCTTTTCCTTAATATTTATCGATTAACGAAAACTATACCTATGACTCGATTACCTGCATGAATTCGATCATAATCCTGGTTATAGAATTGAACCCCACCCTTACCTTAGAATTGAGGCCAATTCCACGCTTTCCGATTCCGCTTCTGCTCTACGGTGATTTTTCTGCAGAAATCTTCCGAATTCGCCGATGGATGATTCTTCGCTCTCCACTTCTCTCAATGCGTAACTTCTCTTTTCCATATTTCCTTTCCCAAAAATAATGTAATTGAGGGTAAAAGAGTCTACGGGAATATATTTTTGCTACAAAATCTCATTCCACCAGAACACGTTCAAATTCTGCATAACTGCAGTTTTTGCTCGTGTGACGGTCGTCACACTCCTATGACGGTCGTCATAGCAGCAAAATTTCATTTTTTTTCCAGATAGAACATCTTTTTATCTTTTCAACGCTTCGAACGGGGGTCAAATCCGACTTACGGATCAAGAGATATGATTTTTCGAAGTTTTCCTAAAACTGCTACGGGATTCTGCACTTTTGCCCAAAATTCGATCGATTCAATTCATTTCTTCGAAATAAACACATTTACAAATACGACTACGATGCAACGCGACATAGCAAAGTCATAATTGAATTTAAGAAAAATAAAACGGGCGTTACACAACAGTTCTTCCGTAAAAAAAAGCTCTGCTGAAATCTCACGCTCAACAATATTATTGGAGTTTTCTCAAAAGTTTGAGTTTGGATCCTTGTTCGTAAACTCACAGCATGTTTTCACTATAACAAAATTCTGTATTCATAAGTGTAATGGATATATGAATTTCAATTCCCACTCTTTGTAACACACACTTTATCTTGTGGTTTTTGTACTTCAATTGGCTTCTCAAACAGTGTAATGACTTGAAAACATATAGGCTTGAAACTTGGGAAGAACTCGATCATTGCAGCTCTGATAGCATAGTGTATATACTCTTAATAGTGAGAACAAATTTGATGTAGTATGAGCTTCGTGAGAACCAACAAGCCTTGGTAATTCAAAAATCCTCGTAGAATAATCTTACTGTTCCTTTCAAAATCTTTGAACTTATGTATCACCCTTACCATATTAAAAGTAATTTGATGTGTCGTGCATTCGGCCACTATGTGAGAAGTCTTGGGTGAAATACCATAGTAATGTTTGACTTCAGGTGATTTGATAAGTATAACTTCAGCTGTTGCCTTTTTTAAGTACTCAAAAAAAGATATCTTCCAAGCTCAACGTGAATTAACCTTTGATAAACAAAAGCTAAGAGTTTTAACCCATCTTGGACGAGTTTGAACAAAGGAAATGTTTTGACTCAAACTCCGCATTCAACTTTAAAATCTTTGGTCCATGACAACCAATCTCAGAAATTCAAACTATAAGTCTTTGCCTATAAAAGGGAACATCCTGAAAAACCTCGATGATTAACAGAGTTGAAGTGCGAAGGGGTTTGGCGAGATCTCAACATAATAGGTCCATTGTTGACCAAATATGAACTCCTGTACGAACGAAGGGCAATCCAAATGACACGACCCTTAAAACAGAATTCCCAGGTTGCGCCATAGTGGTGCTTGATGTTAAGAATCTGTAATTGAAAGATATGCATCTGCGCAAACTGGTTAGCTGTAATAGACACACATAAAAGAAAATAAAGATAAAAAAAAAAAGAGAAGGTGGAATCTTAAGGTCAAAAATTAGGGTGTGACAACTATCTTCAATGCAGCCCCTACTTTAGCCTCTTTCTTATCATCCTCAATGCCCAGATTGATAATCTCAATATCCTCTTGATGAGGCACAATGACCCTTTCCTCCTGCTTGAGAAGCCTGGCTAACTCTTCGGGTAATTCACAGTCTTCGTCAGTCTCTTCTTCAGCTTGATAAATGGGATTATCAAAGTCATACGAAGTCATAGCCGAACCTGAACCGATGGCATCTGCTAGAAAAGACCTGTATGATGATGTTATGTTTATTATGCGATGCAACAAACAAAACACATTTCCATTTTTCTGTTTACTATAAATGCAAAACAAAAACGAGACAAACATGGATCACCATATTTGAATGCGAAAACGTCCTTTATTTAATGATAAAGTGCAAATAACAAGAGGCCCCACAAATTGGGTCACTACGCCTTGGGCAGAACGTAGGACTGAACATAATCAAAACAATGAACATTACTCTGTAGCAGTAATATGAATGACTTCTTCGGAAGTCCAGTTGCACAACTTCTGGCCAGGAGTACATGGACGAATCCACGCATTCATATCGCAGTCACTGTCACCTTCATCATCTCCAACAACATTAATCCTGTCAAATATCACGCCACTGCTGGTGAATTGCACAGGTCCCCTGTACCTCGGAGTGCTCTGAGAAGAACTGGAGGGTTTGTATCCCAGGCCGAACTTGTCCTGCTTGACGGGAACATTAAGAACTTGGCCCCATTTCTGCGATGAACTGGATTCTACGATAGCACGAGCTTCCTTGAATGATGACATGGAAACCTCTAGGTTGTTGACTTCTACGGGAGGCTTCCCCTGAATCTGAACTATTTCAAACGCCTGGCAGAGTGTTTCATGGATCTCCCCATCCACTTCCACGTACTTGAAGGATGACAAATGGCTAACCATAATATCCTCTTCTCTGCATACCGTGACTATCTTCCCTTCCACCATATACTTTAACTTTTGATGCAATGTCGAGGTGACTGCCCCTGCAGCGTGTATCCAAGGTCGGTCAAGCAAACAATTGTACGCTGGCTGGATATCCATAATGTAGAAAGTTGCATCAAAGACCTCTGGTCCTATCTGAAAAGGCAAAGTGATATCCCTAAACACTGATCTCTTAGATCCATCGAAAGCCCTCACGACCAAATCACTTGGCGTGCATATTAAACCTCGAGCGTCCAACTTCATCAACGCCTTCTTCGAAAGTACATTGAGGGATGATCCTGTATCAACTAGGACATGCGACATCAGAGAACCTCTACATTCCAAAGATATATGCAAAGCACGGTTATGGTTCCTCCGGGCAGGAGTCAGATCCAAATCAGTAAAACCGAGACCATTATCGGCATTTACATGAGCTACTACCCTCTCCTACTGGTTAACAAAAATCTCCTGGGGTACGTACGCTGCATTCAATATTCTCAATAATGCATTGCGGTGTGCCTCCAAACACAACAATAATGACAGGATAGAAATCTTCGAAGGAGTCTGATTTAAGTGATCTACAATCTTGTAGTCACTTTTTCGAATAAGTCTTATAAGTTCCTCTACATCCTTCAAAAGATCATCAGCACCGACCTGTGGTTGGACATTCTTTTCAATCACGGCCTTTCTTTTCCCTTTGTCATTCTTATTATCACTAACCTCCAGTGGAGAAAAGACCCTACCACTTCTAGTGATACCTTCGGCTCCAACTATATTCTCAACCGACGAACTTCCATCTGTAGACGATGTCCATTCCTGCTTTTTCCCATTACAGAACACCTCTCCCTCATAATTCCATGGGATAGCTCTAGTGCTCTCGTATGGCACAGGTCCAGGTACAGTAATGATAACCAGAGCTGGGCCAGCAAGCGCTGAAATATTAATCGTCCGGTATGGAATGGAGATCGTACCAACTTCGTTTCCATTATTACTCACTTTATTCTCAGCATCTTCTTTTACAACTCTATCAAATTGCAAACAGTCCTCATCCATCATTCTCTGAATACCCTTTCTCAAAAGATCGCAACCCTCAGGCTTCACTTCACACTCCGAGCAGTCAAGAGAACAACCTGGAAACACCCCCTTCTTCAAATAACTAGCCTTCATAAACCCCAGTAGAGTCTTCAAATCCCCAACATCCGTTACCAGATTCAGCTTCTCCCCCTCGATAATGGCATTGGCTCCTGCCATCCCATGATTTGGCATCTGGTTTTGATTCACATTGGACCCATCGTTGGTGAAATTGATAGCCTTGGAATCAAGAAGATCCTGGACTTTGTGCTTGAAGGCTTTGCAATGGTCAATATCATGACCCAGGGGGGGGGCTGAGTGAAAATCACAATGAGCATTCGCGTCGTAGCCAGGAGGCGGTGTACCCGTGAGAGGAGCTAGAGTCCTCTTCTGAACCAATTGTAACTGCAGCAGATGTTGTAACAACTGAGAAGACGACATCGGAGGATTTGCAAACTGTCTATCAGGCATTCTGCGTCTAGTAGCATAAGGTCTCTACCTTTACCCTCGTGAGAAATAGCGTTCGCGTCCCCTTCCCTTCTATTGGGGTTCGCTGAGTATGGTTTCTTTGTTCCTCCCGAAGAGGTCCCACCACCATTTGGAATCTTTCCAGACTTAATTCCGCTTTCGACTCTCTCGCCAGCAATTACCAGATCAGAAAACCCTGCAGACATGCAGCTTATCAACTTCTCAAGGTACACACCAGACAGCGAAGCCATGAACAGGTCGATCAACTCCCTTTCAACCATAGAGGGTTGCACTCTTGCAGCTAAATCCCTCCACCTCTAGGCGTATTCCTTGAAACTCTCAGTACCTTTCTGCGACAAACTCTGTAATTGTACCCGGTTTGGCGCTAGATCACTACTATACTGATAGTGACGCACAAAAGCTTCGGCCAAATCTCTCCAGCTGCGGATATGAATTCTCTCAAGTCCCATATACCACTCCAAACACACCCCTACCAGACTGTCTTGGAAAAAATGCATTAGCAGCTTTTCATCATTGGAATAAGCAGACATCTTCCTGAAATACGCCCGAATATGCACTCTTGGACGGGTCGTCCCTTTATATTTATCAAAATCGGGCACCTTGAATTTGGGAGGAATTCTGAACCCAGGAACTAAACCAAGATCAGATATATCAAGGCCCAAAGAGTTCTGATTCTCAAAAGATTTCATCTTCTCCTCGATCAGTTTGAACCTTCGGTCAGCTTCAGTTGGTAAACCACCCTCCATATCTCTCACGGAAAATACATCATCCTGGTTATCTTCCCAATGAGGGCCAGCAGCCCCATGCACAACGCACACACTTCCATTACCAACAACATTACCATTCTCATTTGCATCTCCTCCGCCCAGAGGTACGACAACAATAGGGATACCCTGTGGAATAGATCCACCGATCGGTGGAGGAATAACACCAACTCCTCCGTGCAAAACACCCTCTTCGTCAACCCGTGCTATCAACGGTTGGACTAAAGTTCTTAACTATTCATGCCCACTAACAACAGTTTGCATCAACTCCATGAATTGAGCCATGCGATCCCTGACTTCCTGTAACTCGGCTTGAACCTGATCCATTACTCTTTGCTGATTCCCTCGAGTTGAATACCTGTGGAAACTAAACTCCTCAATCCTGTTACTAGAGAAAACCAAACAGAGTTAGGAACAAAAGGCCATCGAGAACACCTGCGATGAAAATGAAAATGCAAGATGCAAAATGCAAACATGTCTATGTATGCACAGGGAGATCTCCCCCCTTGATTCTAGTTCAATAAACAAAAACAGCAGAGATGGATAAGAACACCATGATAATCTCCTCATATAAAAGATAAAGCTGAGATAATACAACCACACATGGGAAATATCCGCATACAAAGAGGTATTGATCTCATCCAACATATCTGGTGATGATCAAGATATAAAAAACAAAGAAACTACAAAAGATAAAACTCCCTAGTAGCCATGATCTCTACTCCAGTCCTGAGACTCCTTAAGCATCTCTTTTGTGTTGGGATGGTCTGGTCTATCAACCACTCTCTGACGAGGACATCCCTCTTGCGTATCACATCCCAGAGATAATGACAATGATCCTCCCAAGAATCCTCGCCGAAGGCATCTTCAAGCCTGGGTTTCTTCACTTCTGCTTGAATCTTGAACTCCTTAAGTGCTGATAAAGTTTCCTGGTATTTCTGCTCGATCGTGCTTCTGCAGAACAATTCTAACAATACCTCCCTCTCCTTAGCCTTAAATTGCGTCTTCATCTTATCAACCTGAATACGAAGCTGGTCCTCCCTATTCTTGTTGGCAGTCAAGGTAGCATTCCATTGCTCGTTTAATTTGGATATCTTCAGATATGCTCTTCCTAAATCCTCCTTCTTACTCCTCAGAACACTACAAGTGCTTTTCAGATCAGCAAGCTCCTTCTCCAACTTGATCAAGGATTCTGACTTTGTCTTGGCCAAATAAACAACTTCACCTTTATCATGTTTCAGATGACTGATTTCCTGTTTCAACTCTTCATTCTCTTCGCGCAACTCTTCCTTCTCTGCCCAAAGCTTTTCATATCTCAGGATGTCGACAGTTGTAGACGGCTCAATGACTAAGGGATACAGTGGTGCTTCAACAGGAAACGACAGTAGTACCTCTCCAACTCTCTTCTGAATCCACTCCAAGTTGGGATCATAGGCTTTACAATCTCCTTTACCTAAAGAAATCTTTCCCTTCTTATGAATTTTACCCCAATCGTCCACGAAACTGGCCGAGATACAAGGATCAGCTACACCTGTGAAGTATAGAGATTCCTGCACTTCTTCTTCTTTTGGAGGTCCTCTCAAAGCATAACCAAACTGTCTGACAGCCAAAGAAGGATTATAGTTGATTCAGCCTTTTCTCCCTATCAAGGGCACATTAGGAAAGCTACCACAACTAAAGATAAGCTCACGACCAAGCAGGTCTCGGTTGAACCAGGCAATGTTCTTTTCTGTTAAACCCATAAGCCTCTTTGACCATTTGGACGAATTCCTCAAATCCAAAAAAGCTCCAGAGCGAGAAAGGTTCTCAACAAACCACTTATGCAACATCGGTGCACAATAAGAAACCATATTTCCTCTTCTTTTCTCATTCTTATAATGTACCAAATGATACAAATCTCCCAGAAGAGTATGTACGAGGTTCCCGGAAGCGAAGATATGAAAAGCATCAAAATCCACAAAGTCTGGTACATTGGGAAACAACATAATGCCATAGACATGCAGAGCCAAGATAGCACTAAAAACCACCCAACAACCCTTTCCAGCATACTCTCGGGCTTTGTCCACCAAGAAAGATAAAGTAAAGCCGGAAACTCTGTTTCTGCTAATAACATGGTCCACCAATTCAGAGGTGCTCAAAGAAAGAGCGGCGGATAACTTCTCAAGATTAGGTTCTTCTTTGGAACTGAAGAATGACACCTTATTTAGGACCAAAACACCTAAGATGAAGGCGAACTCTTCCAAAGTCGGAGCCAACACATAGTCTGGGAATGCGAAACAGCGTAGTGGTGGATCATAAAACTGTAACAGGGTATGAATAGCTCCATACTCATAGCTCGTGATCTTACAGACGAGATTCAGAATACCCCTATAATCTTCCCTGAAGGTTGCAAGAACACCAGGATCAGCCAGGGAAATTAGACCAAATAAAGGTCCTAACTCAGGTGCAGGAAACTTGTACACAACAATCCTCTTTCTGCTTGCCTCCATCTCTATAGAAGACTAGTACCAGAATCAAGGGAAAGACAAAAACCTGTAACACACACAAACATGCCATGTCAAATGCAAGATGATTATGCAAATGCAGACATGGGATCAAGGTATCCAATGCTCAAACTTGCTATTGTACCGTTGACTGAACTCAACTAGAGCTCCGCTTTAATCAGAACACTGAGATAATAGAAAACCAGAGTACTCAGGGTCAAAATTCCACACTGACAAGAAAATCAGGGTTGGTTGAAGGCCAGGTTTCGTGCAAAACCCATCCCCTCTCACATATGGGTTCTAGTCTTGAAAGGTACCGCATCCTATACGGGTGGTCAGCGTCACAGACTTTCGAGAAACGATGATACGTTCACCATTTCTGGTTTGGCATCATAGTCAAATGAAGTGGCCTCACTTAGCTGACTTCCCAAATGAACGGTCTCCAGAGTCGACAGTCTTTCTAAGTCAATATTTCCTCAACTACATCAGATGCGCAAGATAGAATATTTCCAAAGAAAAACCTCGTCTGAACGTGAATTTTGCACGAGCTATTGCGTGGCCAAACGCCACACAAGCTCCTGCTACTTTCCACGCTAATCATGTGTGTATACTCAAGCCCGGGTTCGGCTTATCTCTCAATGGAACAACCCACCCCACAACACAGCAGCAGCATAATATGATAATAAAATGCAAATGCAATAATATACAACAGATAATATACATAAAGCAAAAATAACTGCACAACAGTAAACACCTAAAGACGCATACAGACAAGCACTAGGATTGACTCGCATAGGGAACCATCGCAATTCCCCAGCAGATTCGTCAGTTGTCGCAACTGCGAAAAATACCCGACGGAAAAAAGAAGAGTCGCCACCTTTCATTATTTATCCCAAAGAGAGGGAAAGGAAACGATCGGAAAAACCTAACGAAAAAGGAAAAGACAAGGTCATCGCGACCAAATCTCGGGTTCGGGAGTCGGTTACGCAAGGGGAAGGTATGAGCATCCCTCACGTCCGTCGTACTCGAAGGGATCCATGCTTGTTGTCTATCTAAGGGTGTGTTTATCTATCTAAGCTACAGGCTCATAGGACAAAAAGAAAAGAAAAGAGACTCGGTAGAGCATTGTCGCTCTATGCCTACGTATTCCCTCGTGCAATGGGAAAATGAGAGTCAACGTAGTTCGGCTAACTACGGGTGAAAGGTGGGGAAAGGTTGCTCACCAAGACATCGCGTCTTGTGCCTACGTATCCTCATCTGGTATGAGAAATCAGAGCAAACATAGTTCGGGATGACACGAAACCACATGTTGATTAATAGTTTTAACCGAGTAGGGTTAAACCTTCGTTCTAACAGTTAGGGACAATGCCTGTTTGCGGTAGAACCAAAGCTTAACAACACTCTTTTTATGAAAAAGGTTTCCAATTAATCCCGAAGGAAAAAAGGTTTGAAGTTTTGTTTTGTGTTTTTTAGTGAAGTGAATTAATGTGGTTTGTGATTCATATTGCACTAAAGACTATGACATAGGAGCGAGTGCGTCGCGTATCGCCCCCAAACGATACGTACACTAAACACTCTAGACAAGCGAGAGGAGACCCCTCACTCATCATTCCCCATGTAGCTTAAGGCTCATAACGCACAATGTTTATCGTATTTATTAGATGAAATAGCATGGTTTTGAGATGAGAAGAGGAAGACGCGCGGAAGGTCAAAGGGAAACTCTGCCCTAACGTTGTCATGCAAAGTGGTCCTAAGATTAGGATGAAAAGGGGGAACATCTACCCTAATGTTAGCATGCATAGCTTCCAACCTAAAGTCTATCATAACCTCAAGAGAGATTAAAGATCCTATGGGGAGCATGGCAAAGAAAAAGAAGAGAAGAGCAAACGAAAATGCAACTATGCAAACACGTAATGCACAAGTAGAATGAAGTGATGGAGGAAAATAGTGTGGGGAAGCAGCCGCCACAAGCGCGTCTCGACCTCAAGCATGCATATGAAAGACAAGAACACAAGAGAAATACAATAAAAGGATCATCACTACGAACAACAACACATAAGTGTGCATCCAAGTGGAAAACAAACACAAGTCGACGAAGTCTCGATTAAACAACTAAAACAGCGACATATATCCCAAAACATTTCACTTCTAATGCATCATATTGAACTATGATGATTCGATGTGAAACGGTACTCAAACAAGCAAAAAAAACAACAAAACAGACCTACTAGTACAGTGTTAATCGGTTAACGCCAGAGGTTAACTGATTAATCACTTAAAAATGTTTGAAAATATGGAAATTTGTACATGTTAATCGATTAACACCAGGAGTTAACCGATTAACACCTTGAAAACTTTGAAAAAATTGAATATCTGAAATGGTTAATCGGTTAACCAAATATGTTAACCAATTAACATTGTGCCAACAGCAGAAAAACAGCAACAGGACAGCATTTTCAGCAAGTAAGCACTTATCCGATCAACCGGATGATCGCATAATCGCTTAATCACAAAATTAAACCAGCAAATCATGATTTGAACAGCATGTAAACAGATTAACACAACCAAATCATGAATCAAACGGATCAAATTAACCAAAAGTTAATCAAATATGAAATTCCACATGATTATGCAAATAAGCTAAAAACAGATTCGGATCAAGAACTTCCAACCTACGAAGCGGAGAATTGCTTCGGTTAGTTTTGATTTGCCGGAAATAAGCAGATCGGAGCAAGAAAACCGTAGATTCTTCAAGATCCAAATGTATTCTTGTTGTAGGAGTGAGGATTCACCAAGATCAAGCCAAAATAAGCCAAATAATCACTTCCAAAATCACTTCCAAGTTCAGATCCAATTTTGCACGAAAATTAGATGAAGAAATTGATTCAATGGAGAGAATGGATGAAGGTTTAGCTCTTAGAAATCAAGGATTCCAATGAAGAATCAATTATTTCAATGAAAAGAGCTTTGATGAGGGTTTTGGAGTTGGAAAATTGAAAGAGAATTGAGATGAATTCTTAGAATGAGAGTGAATTATGAGAGATTAGATTGCTTTGGTTTGGAGTGGATCACTTAAATATCACTTAGGCTTGGATCCAAATGAGAGATTTGGAATATGGTTTGTGAAATTTGGTTTGGAATGAGGAATGGGCATTTGGAGGGAAAATGAAATTAACCAAATTTCAAATAGGTTCTAGATCCTTCACAAAGTGAAAATCAGACTTGCACATGACCAAAATTGGACCCCAAAATGGCTTGCATTGAAAATTCACGTGCAGAGGCAAAATCTGCACTAGTTAATCGATTAACCATATAGGTTAATCGATTAACACCTTCAAAACTTTAGATTTGACCTGATTTTGACTTGGTTAATCGATTAACCATATTGAATAATCAGTTAACACCTTCAAATTTTGAAATTTGGCGCGTTTTGGAGGGAAATCTGCCCATTTTCAAACATTTTGGACTCTATTAAACTCCTGAGACTTGCTCTTGAATGTTATAACCATGAAAATGCTTGTGATAGCCTGAATGCGGCTTTCTGAGCTGAAAATAACCTGCAAAATAAAATAAAATCGGTCGCCCGGCCGCTGGGAAAAATAAATGCCAGAGCCTCTGATGCTTGCTGTTCAGGTTCATGCCCTGAGAACAAAAACTGAGCCACGGGAAAACCTTGATCCCCTGTCTCAAGAACGAATGCTATGCAAATGCAGAAGTGCGAAAATGCAAAGAAACAAAAGCCAGATGCTGCTAAAACGAGAAGGCAAATTTTGGGGTGTAACACTATGGACAAGATAGAGAAATGATATTGAGGATCATTCTCCGACTTAATCGTGTCGCACAGACCAAAAAAAGTGGGATCTCGTCTTAATCGTAAATATTATGTCGATTAATCGAAGGTAACCTATCAAGATCCCAAAGTAAATGGTCATTTTCCATAGATTTTAAATTGTGAAGGTTATCGACTTCGATGAGCCGACGCTTACGAATCAAAATACTTCATAGATCGTGGCAACTTAAATAAAATCGAAAATGAAGAAGAAATGAGGAGAGAAAGAAGGTGGTCTCGGATCTATCATTATTTATCAATAGTTTGACTAATAACGATTTTTCAGAGGTCTCGTCATCGACCAAAACAGTATAATAATGAAGATAAAAGTCTCAAAGATAAATAAAAACATTAAAATATAACTTTAGAAAAGATATATTAAAAATCTAAGAAATGAAATTAGAAGAAATATTGCAAATTCTCGAACTATTTTTTAAAAATATATTAATAAATCTCAAAAAAGCTATTTAGAAAAAGTATATGAAAAATATAAAACTAATTTATAGCAACATATTAACAAATATTGAAAACTAATTAGAAAAATAATAAAAATTCTAATAAAATAAAAAAACATGTGTTGGAATCATCACGAGCCTAAGCCCATTCATCCAACACTAAAAGACAACACGGTTAAGCATCCCCTTTTTAAAAACAATTAATTGTATTAAAAACCAATTAGAGTTCACAATGTGGTCACAAAGAAAAAGAAGAGAAACGAACAACCCCCAACAATGGCGGATCATTCTCGAACTCCTTGCCTTCTCCTTCATCTCAAACCGCATTGTTTCTTATCTCTCTCGCGATTCATTTCCATTTCAGCTTGGGGTTTCAATTTCTTTTCATCTTGATTCCTCTATGGTTTTATGACGAGTTAATTTGGGTCAAGTCTTTAGGGAAGATTTACGGTCCATGTCCATCTTTAAATCGGAAACTTTCCTTGAAGGTTGTATGATTAGAGTCGGGTTTGTTATAAGAATCTGAGTGAGGTTGTAAGGTGAATGAGTTTTATGGTAGTTGTTTGGTCGAAAGGATTTCGGAAAGGTATTTTTGGGTCAGACTGAAAAGAGGGAAGAAGAAGGCTTGTCATTTTGGGTCGGGGAGAAATCGAGAGAAGAAGGTTCATGGAGGTGCGGGGGTTGGATTCGCGCCGCCGTTTTTAGGAGGAAGATGGAGGAAACCCAGCGGCGGTTAGGGTTTTCACCTTTGGGAGATGATCTGCGGTGCTAGGTCTTCACATGGGGAAGGAGATGAGCAGTAGAGGCCTCTTTATATTTAGGAGGAAAAACACGTGTCCTCATCCCTATTTTAATTTTCTGATTAATTAATTAATTAACTTTAAACTAATCTCTAACATAAAAACTAATCTAAACATAATAAACCTATTATAAACTAATTAAATTCTAAACTTTAATTAAAAACTAATTCTAATCTAATCTATTAAATCTAAACTAAAAATCTAATCTAATTTAATTCTAATCTAAATCCTAAATAGAAACTAATCTAAAATTCTATTCTAATAAAAAAAACTAATCTATTTCATAATTCTTAATTTTAATTAAATATTCTATTTCTAAATCCAAAGTCTATTTTCTAAAATAAAATTCTAAGTAATTTCTAATTAAAAAAATTCTAAATCTAATTTCTAAATAAAATCTAAATAAAGCTCTAATTAAAAACTATTAACAAGCAAAAACAATATATGTACAATATATTAATACTTGAAAAGAACAAAAGTTAGAAAACTAAAAATGGAATTAATATTTATAAAAATAACATCCTTAGGCCACGTGTCACGCTCTCATTGGGCAAAATAACAGAGATTCTAAAAAACGCCCAACTGTGGGTGGACACGTGTCTAAATGGCATGAAACTCGATGATTTGATTCAGAGAAAACTCTTGATCCCATGTCTTAAAAAAAACCAATGCAAAATATGATTACGAACTATGACCTAATGAAAATGCATACGAGTGCGAAGCAAAAGCCAGTCGAAGTTAGAAAAAACGAGGGAAAATTTTAGGGTGCAGCAGACAACAATATCAGTTTTTTTAAATGCTTTACATGGTTTCTTTTCTCATATGTCTTGCTGTTTTAACTTGTTTGTTTAGTGGTGCTGAGTTTTGTTTTTTGTTGTTATTTTCAGATGGCACCACCTAAAACTGGAACTTCAAAAAAGCAAAAGACGACGGGAGGGAGCTCCTCTCGTAAACCACGACCATATGACAACACTCATTTCAGAGGTGCTACTCAGTTGAGAGGTATCTGAGCCTTGAGAAAAGAAACATTTTTTATGAAAGGGTTTTCAACATTCATTATGAAGGACCCTTTCATGCATCCCAATTGGTTTTTAATAGTAAGAAGTGGGATCATCTGATCCATCCATGTGAGAGTTATAATGTGGATGTAATGAAGGAGTTCTATGCAAACACCCTCCCTAATGAGGAGGAAAACTTTACATGGACCACTATGTTGAGTGGTCGAGAGATAAATTTTGATAGAGACATAATTAATGGGGTGTTAAGGAACCTGTTAACTATGGAGTTATGATAGATACATGTTTATCATCTACAGTTGAAAAGGCCTATGAATTTTGTGGCTATGTCTACTGCTCTTCTGTTGGAAGGGAAGAGTGTTATGTGCAACGCATCTGGACTTCCAATTAAATACAGGAGGGAGGACATGCGTCCTATAACACAGTTGGTGTTACTTCTGGTCCTACATAATATCAAACTTAGGGTGCCTTCTTCTACGGTTCCGATTGATCTAGCACACCTAGTGCATAACATCCTTATTGATACTCAAATGGATGTGGCCTGCATTATGACTGATGAGATGCAGATGATGATGGAGACTGGTGTGAAATCGGGGGCTAAAGCAAATTGATCCTTGGTTTTTCCATGTTTAATTATGTCTCTTTGTATGCACTAGCGTGCAAAGCTACTTGCTCGCCTCCATGCAACCCTTACTATTGACATTGATGATGCTTATGTATCTAGGTTTTGTGAGCCAAAAAGGAAGGCTAGAGCTGCAGTTGGAGAGGCTTCAGGTTCAGGAGTAGGTACTAGCTCTGGAGAATTTGACTTCTAGAGTTGGGACCCTTATCAGAAGGAGGTCTGCAACTTCAAATGAGATTGGATGCAGGCTACTCAACGGGCTATCAGTTTTGTTCATGACTCTATGCAGCAGTTACTGTTGTAGGTACGAGAGCCCTCTGTTGATCATTCTATAATTACCAGGGAGCAGTTCCTGGCTCGTGCAAGTTGGTCTGAATGCATGCCTTTTGACAGAGAGGGGCAGGTACTGCTGCTGATGCTGATCATGATGCTGCTGGTGAGGATGTTGGGGATGGTGATAATGAGAATGCAAGTACTGACTCCGAATTTGTAGACTACGAGGTGTAGTTACTGATGTTTTAAGTATGATTATAAAAGCTTACTTCCTTGTTTCGACAAAGTGAAGTTTCTTGTTTAGCTTTTTTATCATTGATATGTTTTGATGTTGTGGTAGTTTATTTTGGTTAATGTTGGGTATTATGTTGCTATTTCAGTTGTACTTTAGTTTGATACTACTTTTGTTGGTGTGTACACTATAACATTATGTTATATGATTTGAAATTTTCAGCTTTTGAATGTTCAATTAGTTTTTTTATGATTCTTAATTTATTTTGAGTTTTATATTTCTACAATGAACGAGATGTTGAAAACTTCAAAGATTGGTTGCTATTTTGCTTAAAAAGTATTCAATGAAGGTTCTACCAAGTTTGGATGGCGATGATGTGAATTTTAATGTGATGAATGCAAGTAAGGTACATGGTTGCCGCTTTTTAGAATGTTAGAATGACTAAGAATTTTGTGCTTTATGCAAATGTTCATTCTTGTTTCATTTTTCAACTTGTTTAAATGCTTGAGTCACTTAGGTCCAAAAATCACAAATTGTGAGAAACCTCCATTGTGCATTAAATTCTTTGGATGATTGATAACTTTGTTTAACTCGTCTAATTCATGCTTAATCCTTTGATTGTTGTGATTTTGTGGATGTATAAGAAATGATCAACGCACTTTGTTGTTATTGAGCACCACCATTACCAAAATAGTGACTTACCCTATGAGTAGTGAGTATTCGTTAGCCCATTTGAGCCTTAAAATATTAGAACCCATTTTGATGATGAACTTTGATTGTGTACATAAAGAAACTTGAAAGATTGGTTCATCATTAAATTTTTGTGGGATTCTAAATTTTTTTTCTTAAAACCTTTGAACTTATATCCTTTCCATAGAAAGTAAGGAACTTTCACTTAAGGTTTGGTTGTATTTAAGTTAGGGAGAATGAAGGAAAAATGGTAGGGTGCTAAAATTTTTGAAAAAGAAAAAAACATTGAACAAACAAAGAAAATTGTGAATATGATTGTGAAAAAGAAAAGAAAAAAAGGGCTTGTTTGAGAAAAAAAGGAGTAAAAATAATTGTGCTAAGGAAGTTTGAAAGGGTGAGCAATAGAGAAAAGAGAATGGTGAAAGAAGTTGTGATGTGTAAATATCTTGTTTAGTGAATATTTCTTTTGCCTGACAACTTTGTTTAAATAGCCTAAGTGATCTTTTTCTTCCATGATTTCTAATATGATTATTTGATGAATGTATGAATTGATTTTGTTGTTAGCATTGTTTTTCAGGTGAGTGTAATTGTCCCGCGTATTCAAAGTGCGCAAATTTCTTCATCTATTAATCGAAGAAAAGTGTTAGAGTGATTCAAGTATGAGAATTTAGTTGTTTTGTGAATGCATTGCATGATATTTGTTTTAAGAACTGAATTCTTTGTCATTGTTTGATTCTAGGAAGTAGTGAACGTTGCTTGTGAGCATTCATATGTTGAATTTGAACCGTTAATCCTTTCTTGGTAAATTTTATGCTTGAGAAAATCCTCTTGTTTTCATGAAAGGCATACTTTGCTTAAGGACTAGCAAAGATCTAAGTTGGGAAGAGTTTGTTGAATGTCAAATATGACTTAAATTGAACTAATTTTCTAAGCATTTTTCAACTCTTTATTTGTGTTTTAGATGATTTACTCCATGATATTGTGTGAATTGCTAGCATAATTGCATTGTCCCTTAGATTCCTTTATTTGTGTGTTATTGTGAAGGAATTAGGCACGAATCTCAAAGAATGAGGCACAAAAGAATGGAAAGGGAAGCCAATGAAAAGAAGAGAAAATCAGCTAGCTCGTTGCGCGAGCTCTCAGCGAAGGGAAAACAAGGTCATTGTGCGACCTCTTGGCGAAGTGAAAGCAAGGCAAAACAGAAAGATGGCAGTAGCTAAATTGCATTGTGGTTGTTGTGCGACTCCTAGGCGAGAAAGCTCGATGTACGAACTCAGAGATTTCCTGAAGGGCGAGTTAACTATTATGAGGCACTTGAAGTGCCTAAAAAGGAGGCTCGCTCTGCGAGCTAGCGCAGAAAAGTTATTTATGTACTTTTTCTTACTTTTTGGATATACTTCCTTGACACACAACATTTCCTTAGAGTACAAAACCCTAAAAACATCATTTCTTCATCAAAGAGGTGATCTTTATCAAATAGGAGTTGGATTCGCATCCATTATCGATTCTTCATCTTGGATGCACATTCATCTCCTTCCTTTCTTTGTGAAGCAGGCTACCATGGTTTTTGGTAGCTAAATCCTTTGTATCAAGGATAGATGTAGTCTTCCTTAAGCTTGTATGTATTTTCTTTAATCTTTGTATGTGAGCAAGTTGATGATTAATGTATGATGAATACATTTGCTCTTAATGATATATATTTGATTTGGATCACTATTGAAAGGTATTTTTCAAACCTTAACCTAAGTTATTCATCTATCAATGAACAAACTCTAGACATAGATTTGTGAGTTGATATTCACTTTGTATCGATCTTTAAGTTTATTGTGTTGATTGTTAGCATGAGACATCATCTAGTGATTAATACGATAACACTCACGAAATCGCTTTAGACATAAACAGTATTGACATGATACATGATTATATTGATCAGAAACAAATTCACATGCTTATTGATAGAATACATGCAAGTTAGGTTGATGAAATACATTCTTGATATGTCTTTTTAAACAAACATCTTTCAAACTTTAATTTTTGCTACAAAACATTTGTAATATTTATGATACCAAACAAAACTCTTTTGAAACCTTCACTGATATCACGATAATCCCGATGAAAACAATAAAATTATTGCCCACCTAAAACACTCTCATCAAACACCAACACCGATTTCATGAATCATTTCATTTCACTTCACTAGATCATTTGTTTTTGAATCTTATCATTATGGTTTTTATTTTAATGAGTGACCACAACTCTTGCGTGAACCATGGATTTACGAAAGTAGTGGTTTGTATTAGAATTATTCATTAGTCGCCTAGGTGTGTGTGAATTAGTCAAGGTCTTCCACTGTCGAGTACCACAATAATAATATCATGTGATATTGAAATGATGGAATATTGTCCAAACTTCTTAAGGTTGTCCATTTTCAACTAGGGTGTGCTGCATAGCTGGAAAATACAAACATGAATTGACATAGTCATATCTATCGTGCATATGTAAATTGAAGCAAAATATTTTACTTTAGTTAACCATTTATGATCAAAATTGTGATGAATTAAATTACAGGATTAATCATAATTTTATAATTTTACATATTGTCTAAATTAATTGTCTACTCAATAGAATTAATCACAATTTTACATTCATTTGATTCATCAGATGTGTTACATGCATATGCAATAATGCAAATTTAGATCAATATGAAGTATTTTTGTTTTCAATTTGATGTAAAAGCTGGTCTCTTATTTTATGAAGTTTAGTCTTAATGAGACATTTATCACTGAGTTTTGCATTAAAGTTGGATTTGAGTGTAAGGAATCTATGCACCAAATCCTACTTTTAAGAAAATGGACTTGACTCGTTGACTTGCTCTATAATTCAGTCCTTGAAATTGACGATGATGATGAACTGGTATCATTAACTTATTGTCATGTTAATTTAAAAGATGTTTATTTTCGAAAATTTATTAACTTTTCGTACGTATAAACAATTATTGAAAGTAAATATTTTCTTAAAAAGTTTTAGATGAATACCTTACAATTAAAATGATCTGTACATCTATCATCTTAAAATTTTAGATAAATATATAATATTTCTGTCACTTATTTGACTGAATCTTTAACCAAATATATATGATTCTTCCGTCCCGTCTCATCAGAACAATAAGTAAATTGAATATTGTAATAACAATCACAAATTATGGTCCCTTATCCTTGAGAAATAAGTAGAGTGTCCAAGTTTCCAACCAAGTAAACAATTATTAGTAAAAGACAATAATTCTTCTTCTACTTCTTCATCCTTCTTTCCATACAAACTCCTTTTCAATACATTCACATATTAGCCATAAACAAACTAGAAAAAAACATCAGAAACATTCACATGACAATATTAGCCACATATTTTCATGTAACCTTCTTTCTAATTTTAAGCCTGGCAAATTCTGAGTCTCAGCAAGAACACTCAATCTTATTGAAGATAAAGCTTCACCTTCAAAATCCATCTTTTCTTACTCATTGGAACTCATCAAACACCTCCTATTGTTCTTGGCCAGAGGTAACATGCACCACTGGTTCTGTCACAGGGTTGACTTTGGTCAACCACAACATCAATCAAACCATACCCTCTTTCATATGTGACCTTCAAAATCTCACACATGTTGATTTCAGCCACAATCTCATTCCTGGTGAGTTTCCAAAAGATCTATTCAAATGTTCCAATCTTGAGTATCTTGATTTGTCTTTGAATAACTTTGTTGGCAAGATTCCTTATGATATCCAAAATATGGTTCATTTGCAATATCTCAACCTTGGTTCAACCAATTTCGACGGCGAAATTCCTTCGAGTATTGGAAGGCTTAAGGATTTGAGATTCCTTGGCCTTAAATATTGTTTCTTTAATGATACTTTTCCCTTTGAGGTAATTGGTGAATTGTTGAACCTTGAGTTCTTTGATTTGTCCTTTAACCCTTTGCTTCCTTTGAAGCTTCCATTAGGCTTAACCAAGTTGAATAAATTGAAATTTTTTACCATACATGGTTCAAATTTGGTAGGGGAAATTCCTGAAAATATTGGAGATATGGTTGCTTTGGAGACATTGGATTTGTCAGGAAATAATTTATCAGGAAAAATTCCTAGTGGTTTGTTCATGTTGAAGAATTTGAGCAAAGTGTACCTTAACAGCAATAATCTCTCTGGAGAGATACCGAGTTCGGTTGAAGCATTCAATTTGACAGAAATTGATCTTGCAAAGAATAATCTCTCAGGGAAAATACCGAACGATTTTGGAAAGCTTCAAAAGTTGACAGTGTTGCATTTGCACATGAACAATTTTTCAGGAGAGATTCCAGAAAGTATAAGCCGTCTTGAATCGTTGACAGAATTTCATGTTTTTATGAACAAGTTTTCAGGTACTCTTCCTATGAATTTTGGCCTTTTTTCGAAGCTTGAATCTTTTCTTATTGCGATGAACAATTTTAAGGGAATGTTACCTGAGAATTTGTGCTATAATGGTAAGCTACAATTATTAACTGTTTCTGAAAATAGTTTAAGTGGCGAGTTACCAAAATCACTTGGAAATTGTGGTAGTTTGGTTGAGCTGAAAGTTTACAAGAATCAATTTTCTGGTAAAATTCCTGATGGACTTTGGAGAGCCGAAAATTTGACGCGTTTCATGATAAGTCATAATAAGTTCAATGGTGAGCTTCCTCAAAATTTGTCTTCAAGCATTTCACTTTTTGATATAAGTTATAATCAGTTTTATGGTGGAATTCCAATTGGAGTATCTTCTTGGACTAATGTGGTTAAGTTCATAGCTAGCAAGAATTATCTTAATGGAAGTGTTCCTCAAGAGCTAACAGCACTTCCTAAACTTCAAACATTGTTGCTTGATCAAAATCAGCTTAAAGGGTCACTTCCAAATGATATAGCAGCATGGAAATCTTTGGTGATTCTAGATTTGAGCCAGAATCAACTTATTGGTAAAATTCCAAGTTCAATTGGTCATTTACCTTCGCTTAGTGCTCTCGATCTATCAGAAAATCAATTCTCGGGTGAGATACCTTCTATACCTTCTAGAATCACAAATCTCAATCTATCGTCGAATTATTTGACAGGAAAAGTTCCCAGTGATTTTGAAAATTCAGCTTTTGATAGAAGCTTTTTGAACAATTCTGGTTTATGTGCTGATACACCGAAACTTAGTCTTAGCCTTTGCGGTTTCGGCCTTGAAAAACCAACCAAAACCTCTCATTGGTCTATTGGTTTGATTATTAGCCTTATTGTTGTGACTTTCTTGTTGGCTTTGTTTGCATCATTCATGATTATCAAACTTTACAAGAAAAGAAAAGACGAATCGGAAAGTTCATGGAAGCTCATTTCATTTCAAAGGCTAAGTTTCACAGAATTAGACATACTTTCCTCAATGACAGAACAAAATATCATCGGCAGCGGTGGGTTCGGCACAGTATACCGCGTACCTGTCAACGGTTTAACCTATGTTGCTGTGAAAAAAATCATGAGTAACAGAAAGTTAAGGCAAAAGCTCGAAACCTCATTTCGCGCGGAAGTTAAAATATTGAGCAATATTCGTCATCGAAACATTGTGAAGTTGTTGTGTTGTATCTCTAATGAGGACTCCATGATGCTTGTGTATGAGTATTTGGAACACAGCAGCCTAGACAAATGGCTGCACAACAAGAATAAGTCATCGAATATGTCAGGTTCCGCGCGACATGTTGTCCTTGACTGGCCGAAGCGATTGCAAATTGCCATTGGGATTGCTCATGGTTTGTGCTACATGCATCATGATTGCTCGCCTCCGATTGTTCATCGCGATATAAAAACAAGCAACATACTTTTGGATTCTCAATTCAATGCAAAAGTTGCTGATTTCGGTCTTGCTAGATCGTTGATGAAACCCGAAGAATTTAACACCATGTCAGCTGTTATTGGATCATTTGGTTATATGGCTCCAGGTGAAATGAACAACATTCCAATTCTTTTGCTTTTTCTTACTAACATTTTTTCTACGAATTCGTAAAGATTTTTTACTCTGTCAATCAATAAGCTGAATTTGTTTTGTGATGTTTGAATTGCAGAATATGTTCAAACAACTAAAATCAATGAAAAGATCGATGTGTTTAGCTTTGGTGTGATCCTATTGGAGCTAACAACGGGTAAAGAAGCTAACTATGGTGATGAGCATTCATCACTTGTAGAATGGTCATGGAGGCATGTTCTTGTAGGAAGCAATATAGAAGATTTGTTAGACAAAGATTTTGTGGAACCAAGTTGTTTGGATGAAATGTGTTGCATTTTCAAACTTGGGATAATGTGTACTTCTACACTTCCTTCTAGTAGACCTTCCATGAAGGAAGTGTTGCACTTATTAGTTAGAAGTGAAAGAGGGTTTGTGTTTGGAGGTAGGAATGATGTTGTTGGAGAATATGATGTTGTTCCTTTTCTTAAAAATTCTAAATTGGATAGTAGGAGGATTGATGTTGTTGATAGTGATAGTGACTAGCAAACTTGTGGAACTAATGTAATATATTTGCCACACAATTTGTTTTCCTATCTCATGTTTGATTATTCTTTTTCAATGATATATAATATAAAGGTAAATGTAATTAGCTTTTTGAATAATTTTTTTTAAAGTAGTTTAGTGGTGGGAGTTTATCTTATTAAAGATGAATAAGTGAGATGTCGCAAATTTGAACACTCACCTCTGTACTAGATGTCTCTATACAGCTATCAATCGAACTGTCTTAATGGGTTTTTATTATAATATAAGACAAAATAGTATTTGATAAAATTCTAACACTGTTATATGTTAGGCTGATTCAACTACATTTGTGATTTTCTATAATATCAAAGATTGCAATGCGACTACAAATCATAACAAATGACTTTATTATTTAAAACATTCATTTTTTCTTTAATAGTTTAATATAATGTTGAATGTCAACTTTTTATTAAGAAAAAGTAATTTATGTAATAAAACTCAAGATTCTAACTTTGTGAAGAAATTTCTACTATATACATTATGTTAAATCCTAGATAAAAAAGTTTTTGCCCTACGTTACAGCATTAATTTTATAAAGAACTATTTGTTAGAAAGATTCTAAAATCTCATATTGGTGGGAGATAAAGCATTAAAATAGTTTATATAAAATGACATCTTTCACCTTGGGCAGCCCACTGTTTAAATCCACGCACCAAGTCCAAAAAGAGTGTTGGGTGTGAGGGGTATGTTAGGAAGATCATAAAATCCCACATTGGTTAGAGATAGAGCATTGAAATAATTTATATAAAGTGACATCCCTCACCTTACTAACCGATTTTATAGGGTTGTGTTAGGCCAAACTCTAATACTATTGATGAAACCTATTTTTTATTAAATCTTGGATTGAAGAGATTTAAAATAGAGAAAATATTTATTCATCATAAAAATGACAAACGAACATTGTATATTCCATTTATGTTCGTCCTGTCAAAACTTATAAACAATAAGATGAGACAATGCAAGCAAAAAAGAGGGACAAATTAAAAACATCGATTTGATGCCTTAAAAAATAAGGAGGGTTTCATCACCCATAAACCTTAAAAATGACAAAAAAAAAAATCATATCGGTCTCATTTAACCTTGTGTTTGCTAAAAAAAAAAAAAAGGACTTCAAACAAATTGATACAAAAGATAAGAGGCAAATCGAAAACTTTAACACATCGCATAAAAAATAACAAGCTTAATAGTCCGCCCGAACCCATTTTGTTAGGAGTTTCTTTCTATAACATATCACTATTCTAACCCATTTTGTTGCCCAATAGACATTGGAATTTCTTTTTGTAACATATCACTATTCTTGTTATAGTTGCAATTGACAAAGTCAAAACCATAAAGCAATATGAAAGGAAAATGCATTTAATGTGAAAAGGAACCTTAATATAGTTGCAATTGACAAAGTCAAAACCATAAAGCAATGTGAAAAGGGATCCGTGTGGGGTTTCTTGGACTTTGTCCTTTAGAAAAAGTTGATTTGATTTTTCCTTAAACATGCGCTTTCATTATCAAGAATTGCAAACAAGATCCATAGTTTTGCCCAAGTTTTTGAGGGGTTGGAATTAATTAAGTACATGTGTTGTTGCCTCGCAGAACCCATAGTTTTGAGGGAAATTATTAGGTATTATTATGAAATTTTATTGAACACATCGTAATAAGTTGATATTGGATATCTACCCAATAAGATTTTAGAATATCAAAATGTTATCTAATTTGATTGTCCATATGAATGAAAATTAAACTCATCTTTAATAGGTATTGGTAAAAATCACTCATATATATATATATATATATATATATATATATATATATATATATATATATATATATATATATATATATATATATATATATATATATATATATATATATATATATATATATATATATATATATATATATATATATATATATATATATATATATATATATATATATATATATATATATATATATATATCAATTTTATTAAATACACTATTATTAGATTTATACATATTTTGATATAAATATATATTTAGTTTTTAACTAAATAATAACATCAACACTAACATGAATTTTTTTTTTAATATTGTTCAAATTTTAAAATAACATCCTAAATTATATTTGATCAATTTTTTTATATTAGAAATGTGCTAAAAAGATAGGTATGAGTACTTAAATATCAATAGGGTACATACTCAAGTACAAATGTTAATGTTCATGCAAATATGAGTTTGAATATAAATATTTTTTTAAATCGAAGATATAAAGACTAATTCTAGAATACTCTGTCCAAACCTATTCACTGTTATTCCTATTCATAAATCAAATAGCTCTACTAAAATCAACTTTTAAATAAAGAGTGATATAATTGTTTTGATATTGTTTTTAATATATGCATGAATAATTAACTAATTGTACAAAATTTTAACGGAATTTGTTGGATCAAGTCAATATTTTAATATTTTAATAGGGAGATGAATTTGAAAAAGTTTTTTTAAGTCACATATTGCTTTGATTAGATATTTTTACTAGTTTACTTCACTATATAAGGAAATCACTTGTTTCATTCTAAAATACTCCAAAAAAATTTATTAAACTTTTTCTTTCTCACTTTAATAACTATGCATCTTTTGAATTGTCGAAGCATCAAATTCTTCCCCTTTCTTTTTATTCGTTGAATTCTTTAAATATTTTCTTGAATTCTCTTTAGAGAATTATGTTAATTTCTCATCATTTGAGTTGAGAAATTTTCAAATATTAATATTTGGATTCTCTTTGGAGAATTATGTTAATTTCTCATCATTTGAGTTGAGAAATTTTCAAATATTAATATTTGGATTCTCTTTGGAGAATTATTTGAATTTATATTTGTTGGAGAAATTATTTTGAGTGGTCAAATGACCATTATTGAATTATCTTTGAAGAATTGTTTGAAATTCTCGTTTGATAAATTATTACGACTAATCTCTATACCAGATACTACGAATGATATTTATATCATATTTAAATAGTCTATGTATCATTAGAGAGTATATTTCTAAATCGATTATCTACTGTACAAGTAGTAATCGTACAATATAGAACTAAGTTGTTTTATCCTAGAGACGCCGTGGTTGAGTGATTTATTTGTACAACTTTGAGTAGTGTCGTAAAACGTCTTAAAATGAATGACCTAGTTTGCGACTCGACCCGATAATTTTTTCAGCGACAATTTTTCAAAACCAAAAATCAACAATTTTAAGACGTTTCAAACTGCCATGACTATTGAAAAAATTATTGGTACTTTTCTGGTTGTTGTCTCTAACAAACCGTCCAAGTTTGAGAGAAGACACTTCAAACACTGGCAATAAAATTTGCGATTTTTCTTAGCCTTAAAAAAGGTTGCCAACATTTTGAATGATGAAATTCGTGTTTTTCCTTATGGATCAACCGTGCAAAGTAACGGTAAGAAATATGTGGATTCAAATGGAACACTTAATAGTGTTAAAGCTGAATCTATGGTACATATTAAAACGAATGATTTACAACTCAAGAAAGAAATCATCTTATGGAAAGAGAGTGATTTTCTATACAAAATCATATTATGTATGGACTCACAAATGATATGTATGATTATTACAGTAGTTGTGATACTGTAAAATAGGTTTGGGAGGCTCTGAAAAATAAGTATGACACGAAAGAAGTTAGAGCAAAGAAGTATGTTGTTAGCCGCTACCTAAAGTATCAGATGATATATATGAAAAGTCCGTGGAGGATTAATGTTATAAACTTCAAAAGATTGCTTATGTGATCATCACTGAAAGTATGTCTTTAGATGAACAATTTTAAATTACTTTTATTATTGAAAAACTACCCCTAGTTTGAAAGTGTTTTTAAGAAAATCGTTTCGCCATTTTTTATTTATCTATTGAGAGTCCGATTATTTGCTTTTGAATTGAAGAAGAATCTTAGAGACATTATCAAAAAGAAAAAGTTTTGGTTGTTTCAAACAACAAAAATAAATCGGATGTAGTTCTGAAGCCATTTGGAAAATTATTAAAGAATCAAAACCTCAATAATTTTGTGAACAAAATTAAGAATGAAAACCCTTCAAGACCCTAATTAATCTAATTGATAGACAACAACCACCTCCACAAAGAAATGAAGATGGTGTTTTATCTTGCTTATATTGTGGAAAACTAGGTCATAAGATTAAGAAATGAAGATCAAGCTTAAACCTTGTGCTACCCCTAATGCACAGGTTAACCTAACTAATCAACAATTTATATATTTGATCATTAAAATCAACATGATTGGTGAATCTGATGGTTGATGGATAGATATTGGGCAATCTCGTCATGTTTATCATGATTGTGCAATGTTCAAAACATACACGAATATGAAAATGTTGTTGGGAGTTGCTCACACCACTAATGTTGTCAGTATTGGAGGAGTCGAACACAATCCACCTCAAAAAAAGACTTTAATGTTGAAGGATGCCATGCATACTCTGGAGATTAAAAAGAATCTTGTTTTCGATTTTCTTTTTAATAAGACAAGTTTTAGCCAGTCTATTTGGCTAGATTTATACACAATCATTAAGAATGATATTTTTGCAAATGAAATTGATATGTGCATTATTTTTAAAAATGAAATTGAAAATCAATTTAGTAAGAATGAAAGTAAAGGGCTTGATATGCTTAAGACTTATGTGAATGAAATTGAACATAAATTTAGTAAGAATATTAAAAGGTTTCATGGTGATAGAAAAACTGAGTATGATTCCAATTCATTTAATGAACTTTATAAACAACATGAAATTATACACGAAATGACTGCATCATATTCTCCTAAAATGAATGGTAAAACAAAAAGAAAGAATAAAACTCTTACTGAGCTAGTTGTTGTTATTATGTTAAATTTTGGTGCTGCATCTCACTAGTGGAGGGAGACTTTGTTGACTATTTGCTATGCTCTAAATAGAGTTCCCAAGCCAGAAAACAAGATATCTCCTTATGAGATATTGAAGAAAATACAACCAAGCTTGTCTTACTTTAGAACTTGAGGTTGTCTGACCTATGTCAGAATTTCGGATCCGAAGCGAGTTTAACTCGCTAGTAGAGCCTATAAATGTGTATTCATCGAGTATGTAACAAACATTAAGACATATAGATGTTAGAACCTGAATTCTAAAATGATTCATATAATCAAATAATGTTGAATTCTATGAAGACAAAAGTCCTTTCAAATCGAGAAATAATTGAGACACTAAATTGAATCACATTCTTGTGATAAGAAGCACTAAAAGCAATGGCGAAGTAGAAACAAAAATTTGACAAAGTAAATGAGTAAGAGTTGCCAAAGACTATGAGACTCATTATACGGCCTATATAGTAGAAGAAGATCCAACAAATATTCAAGAAGTCTTGTCATCTCTGGATGCATATTTGTGGCAAGAAGATATTAATGATGAGATAAATTCTCTAGAATCTAATAAGACCTGGCACTTAGTAGATTTGCCTCTAGGTTGCAAATTAATCACTTGTAAATACTAAAATATGACGGAGCAATTGATAAGTGCAAAGCTCGCTCTGTAGCCAAAGGTTTTAGGCAAAAAGAAAATATAGATTTCTTCGATACTTTTCTCCTGTCACTAAAATTACATCCATTAGGGTACTAATTTCAATTTTTTCTACTTATAACTGAATAGTGCACCAAATGGATATTAAAACAACTTTTTTTTAAACAGTGACTTAGAAGAAGAAATCTATATGGACCAACTTGAAGGGTTTGTAATTCATGGGAAAGAAAATAAGGTTTGTAAGTTAGATAAGTCTTTGTATGGTCTAAAACAAGCTCTAAAGTAATAACATGAAAATATTGATAACTTAATGATATCGAATGGGTACAAAATGAATGAAAGAAAAAAAATGTGTTTATTAAAATTTGAAAATGGCATTTGCACTATCATATATCTCTATGTAGATGCCTTACTCATATTTGGATCAAACCTTCATGTAGTTAATGATGTGAATTCATTTTTATGTAATAACTTTGATATGAAAGACCTCTAAGTAGCCAGAGTGATTCTTGGAACTAAGATCACTAGATCATAAAAGGAAATATCTTTGGATCAATCTCACTATGTCGAGAAGATCTTAAAGAAATATATTTATTTTGAGTGTAAAACTACATGTACACGATCCTAGTGTTGAATTATTTAAAATATTGTTGATAGTGTTAGACAAACTGAGTATGAGAACATCATTGGCAGTCATAGGCATGCCTCTGATTGTACTAGACTTGACATTGCACATGTCGTAGGATTATTGTGTGAGTCCTCATGTAGATCGAGTAATGAGTATTGGTAAGCCATTGAGAGAGTTATGTGATACCATAAAAGGACCGTAAAGGATACATTGATGTGGATTGGAACACCTTATCATATGAAGCCTCTTAGTGTTGTAGTGTTTCTGTCTTTCTGGCCTACATGCCTATGTTGTTTTTCTGGCATGCGTGTCTACTTTTGATGTATTTGTTTCTGGCCTGCGTGTCATTCTTGTCATTCTTGAACAATGGCCTATGCCCGCTATTTTGGGAATATAGTGACTTTACTTTTATGTTGCGTGTGCTTTATTTTCTATGTTTCCTTGTTTTCCATGTAGGAATTGCATTTTTGTTTGTTTTCTTGCTCGACCTATTTTGTGGCCGACTGTGCGGGGAACTGGTCGGGTGATCAGAATTGGTATCTGATTGATGTCGGGGCCAAGATCTCGGTCGGGGTCTTTGCCCGGGCGTGAACTTCCCATCACGAGTTGGGTGTTCTGCCTTAAAGGCACGAAAACAATGGAGCTAAGTTGAGGGGTCTCTACTGGATCAAGGGTCTATCCCATACACACAAAGGGCAGACTCTTATCTTTTTGTTTTAAAACTAGGAGTCGCGTATGTACCGTGTCGCGCCCTTGTGGTCGTGACGTCGATGTGTCGCGGGCTGTGTTTAATTGTAGTATTGCTTGAACTTTTCTGCGTTCCATGGTCGAGCAAGTTCTTCTCCGTGTAGGTTTTCGAGGTAATAGGCCTTGTTGCCTATTTTTTATTGGACGCTGTAGGGGCCTTCCCAGTTTGCGGCGAGCTTGCCCTCGCGCGAATCCTTTTGGTTCCTTCGTAGGACCAGGCTACCCACCTAGAACTCGCCCTTGAGGACTTTGCTGTCATGTCGCAAGGTTATCCTTTGTTTCAGCTCGGCTTCCCATAGGGAGGCCCCTGACCTGATTTCCTCGACTAGGTCGAGTTCTTATCTTAGTGCCTCATCATTTGCCTCATCGGGGAGGGGGACTTGTTCTCTTGGAAGGTTCCCTTATTTTCCACCGGAATCACTGCCTCAGTCCCGTAGGTCAGTCGAAATGAGGTATCCCCGATTGTCGAGTGCGAGGTGGTCCTGTAGGCCCAGAGGATGATGTGTAGCTCTTCGAACCGTCTCTTCTTAGCGTCTCCCAGCCTTCACTTCAGGCCGCACAAAATCACTTTGTCCGCGGCTTCAGCCTGCCCGTTCGTCTGCGAGTGTTCGACCGACTAAAAGTGTTGCTTCGTGTCCAACCTGGTGACGAAGTTCTGGAAGTTCTTGTCAGTGAACTGTGTCCCGTTGTCGGTGACGATGGCTTAGGGTACGCCAAACCGGGAAAGTATGTTTCACATGTAGAAATAGAGTATGTTTTAGACCGTGATTTTGGCTAAGGCTTCAGCCTCTATCCATTTAGTGAAGTAGTCGATGCCGACTATCAAATATATATTTTGGTAGGACCCGATGATGAAGGGCCTGAGGATGTCCATCCCCCACCAGGAAAATAACCATGGCGGCGAAAGTGTTTTGAGCTTGTTTGGCGGGGCCAGGTGCATGTCCCCGTGCCATTGGCATTTGTCGTACTTCTTGACCTGTTCTTTGGCGTCCTGCTGCATGGTGGATCAATAGTATCCTTCTCATAGGGCCTTGCGAGCAAGCGATCTTCCACTGAGGTACTGGTGTTGATCCCTCCGTGGATCTTTTAGAGAATGCCCAGTACCTTGGATTCGTCGACACACTTAAGGAGGGGGATGGAGAATCCCCGTCTGTACAGTTTGTCCTTGATCAAGACGTACGAGCATGCTCGATGTCTAACCATTCTCACCTCTTTAGCATAGTCGGGCAGTCGTCCTGTGCTGAGGTAGGTGTATATAGGGGTCATTGATCGGTGGTTTTTACACGTTATTTTACCATTTATTTCTGTTAATCATTTGTTTTATCTTGTCGCATTTTATGTGTTTTTATTGCATTTTACGCGTTGGTTTAGTGTTTTCATTGTTTCTGGGTTCAGGTAAACAATAATGGAGAAGCAGAGCAAAAACCGGGGAAAATGGCAAGATTTCGGAAGAGTTTTGATGTAGAACCAGCAGCCTGACACGGGTGCCCGTGTCGTGTGACACTGCCCGTGTCAGGGCTACTGAAAGTAAAATCTTTAGCAGTCTGCACGGAAACGATCATAACTGGAGTTCCGGGAATCCGTTTGAGGCGTTCTAATAATCACCGGAAAGCTAAGAGAGAGAGAGAGCTACGACTTTTGTGTTGGAGTTGAAGTCAGATTCCAAGCAAATTCTTCCAGATTTTCGTTTGAACCTGCAACATTAGTTTTATTGTTTTGGTGTGCAATCTCGGAGGGCAGTTTAGACATCTCGCATTGTAATTGGAATTCTGCTATATGAGGAACATCGTGAATTGAGAGAAGGGACTTTTGGACAGAAAATATTTCACGAAAAAGATTGGAGCGGTCAAGGATTTGGAAAACTGAAGGTCCTCATGAGCGGAAGTGATTGAAGATCAAGGCAACCAATTATCTTGTAATGTTTAGTCTTATTATCGATTTTATCTGTATTATTATGAGTAGCTAAACCCCCCAATGCTAGGGGGTGTCTCTGAATTGACTCTGTAATAACCTTGTTTTCTTTGAATACTGGATTTCACTGCTTTCTAATCATCGTTGTTATTGTATAATTTTCTTATGGCTTTTCTTATTTGACAAATAAGGATTTGTTTTATGGTTAACCTTAGGTATGGAAAAACGATCGTTAACGCATTTATACGATAATACTATACTAGATATTGCCTAGGAATGGGGATACCCTATAGTAACCGTAATGTTTTAGATAAAATATATTGCTTGGGATTGTTCCTATACCGCCAAGGAATTGGGGCATAGGAAGAACACCAAAGGGTTTTCTGCTAAGGAATTAGAGTCAACTAATCTTTAAAACCGGTAACGATTGAGTTGAGCAGTGATTTCTGAACACTAAGAATTAAGGTTATTGCAAGGCTTTTCATACACCCTACCCTAGCATGTTTATCATAACTGTCTAAAACCATTATTTTACTACTTTTGCCTTCTGGCCTTTACAAATTTTGAAGAAACAAACCAAAACCCCTATGACTTTTTGTTCAATGGAATTATTATAGAACTTGTGTTCATACGCAGTCCGCGAGATCGATATTCGGGGAATTTACCCTATTACTACATCGGTAAAAATAGTACACTTGTTATTTATCCGACCCAGTTTTTGGCGTCGTTGCTGGGGACTGCCTAAGATCATAGATTTTTAGAGTTTTATTTTAGTTAAAATTTTATTGCTCCGCAACTAAAATTTTGTTTTTTTTGTATTTTTATTTTATTTTATTATAAAAAAACTTTTTTTAAAAAATTACAGATTATTGTTACTTCTTGAATTCTTTTATACAGTGCTACTGATAAAGTGTCTCAGTTTTGTAGTTATGAATGTTTTCTATGCATTGCCACCTGTATCTCCTGCATGTTGGTCGCCTGATTCGGGAATCAGTTTGGAAGATGCGACTGAAATCTTTAACGCATATAGGAGGGAGGTAAGAATCCTTATAAATGAATGTAAGGAAGCTAACTATTATCCAGATAAGTTTATTTGGAGAGAGTTCAGGTTGAGAGAAGAATGTGTGAATAAAGAAGAGCAATTCATGACGTCAGACGAAGAAGATACATTAGAAATAGAAGGATCAGAGGTGAACAGGGAATACAGGGATGAAGAAAGAAGCCAACTTGAAGAGGATCTAGTGCTGGATGAAAATACAGATATAACAAATTGTGTAGATGTAGGCATCCAACAAGAAAGTCTTCAAGAAATTAGTATCCCTAAAAAAAATTTTAACAAGGCAGATGAAAGACAAGAAATTGACAAAGTATTGGATTTCATGTATGCCTTGTTCACTAAAACACATCTGAAAACAATTTGGAAGCAACATCATCAATACCTCAAATTCATGGGATTGCTTCCAAACAAAAGAGAGAAAAAAGATGATGTGTTCTTTGTTTCATATATGCCACCTTAACAGAAAGTGAGTCGTCGAGCCATGCGACGTTAAACGAAGCGCTGTGTGGGAGGCAACCCACGGATTTTAATAATTGATGCTTTTCTTTTTGTTCTTATTTTATTTTTGTAGGAATAAACGAGAGTTTGCAAGGGAAAACATGTAAGCAGCAAAGAGGTGTTACATTACCTATCGACCCCTCTGTGAGGATCTTTGTGAGTACATCTCCTCTCCTCTTGTTCTTAAACATTGAGACAATGTTTAGTTCAAGTTTAGGGGAGGTTTTACCGTTTTGAATTTTCAATTTAAATGCCTTTTTATTTTAAGTTCGGTAAAAATCACGTCGAATTCTCTCCTACGAGGACCGTAAAATTTTTCTTATGATTGGTATGTGTGTAAGGTAGTCAAGAAAGTATTTAAAGTTCAAGGGAATAGGTGTTTAAACTAAGGAACTTTGGAAAGTTTGGAAATTGAGGTATAATTTGAACACCCTAGGTTCCCCTGAGTAAGGAAATGAGTCCAACGTGTAGATTTGTGCCATAGTACTTGGATTTGAGAAGTATTCCTCGATTAGTTCATTGTGATATTCCGACATAATTTTGTATATGTTGATTTTGAGAATGACTTGTGGCACCAAAAAAAAAAGAGTTGAATAATGACGGTAAAGACAACCTGTCCTTCTAAGTTGGGTAACCCTCACCCGGTTATTTAGTCTAACGGCGGTTGAATCTCTATAGTCATTCCAAAGTGGATTTATAAACGCCTGTGAGCAAGAAAAAGAATAAAGGTGCCACGGAAACGTCTCGAGAAAAATTGTACATGCCTTAATCTAATTATCTGAATGAAAGGGGTAGAAAATCGAAGAAAAGACTTAAGCCCAAAGCATAGTTGGAGAGATGGCCGAAAGGGGGATTTAGGTTTGTGGTTTTACTGCGGTATGTGTTTAAGTAATGCCTTCGTTAACGGATGAGTACCGAGAGAGCTGGTTTGAGCTGATCAGAACTAAGACTCACGTATGAGTATTGGCACGCCTTGCATCCTGAGCCCTTCACTGGATGTGTTGTTTGATTTGAAAAATTTTACCCAAGCTTTTTTCTTGAGGTCAAGCAATAGTTTAAGTTTGGGGGAGTTTGATCGGTGGTTTTTACACGTTATTTTACCATTTGTTTCTGTTAATCATTTTGTTTTATCTTGTCGCATTTTATGTGTTTTTTTTGCATTTTACGCATTAGGTTTGGTGTTTTCATTGTTTCTAGGTTCAGGTAAACAATAAAGGAGAAGCAGAGAGAAAACCAGGGAAAATGGCAAGATTTCGGAAGAGTTTTGATGTGGAACCAGCAGCCTGACACAGGTGCCCGTGTCGTGTGACACTGCCCATGTCAAGGCTACTGAAAGTAAAATATTTAGCAGTCTGCACGGAAACGATCATAACTGGAGTTCCGGGAATCCGTTTGAGGCGTTCTAATAATCACCGGAAAGCTAAGAGAGAGAGCTACGACTTTCGTGTTGGATTTGAAGTCAGATTCGGAGCAAATATTTCCAGATTTTCGTTTGAACCTGCAGCATTAGTTTTATTAAGTTTTGGTGTGCAATCTCGGAGGGCAGTTTAGACATCTCGCATTGTAATTGGAATTCTGCTATATAAGGCACATCGTGAATTGAGAGAGGGGACTTTTGGATAGAAAATAATTTCACGAGAAAGATTGGAGCGATCAAGTATTTGGGAAACTGAAGGTCCTCATGAGCGGAAGCGATTGAAGATCAAGGCAACCAATTATCTTGTAATGTTTAGTCTTATTGTCGATTTTATCTGTATTATTATGAGTAGCTAAACCCCCCAATGCTAGGGGTGTCCCTGAATTGACTCTGTAATAACCTTGTTTTCTTTGAATACTGGATTTCACTGCTTTCTAATCATCGTTGTTATTGTATAATTTTCTTATGGCTTTTCTTATTTGACAAATAAGGATTTGTTTTACGGTTAACCTTAGGTTTGGAAAAACGATCTTTAACGCATTTATACGATAATATTATAGTAGATATTGCCTAGGAATGGGGATACCCTATAGTAACCGTAATGTTTTAGATAAAATATATTGCTTGGGGTTGTTCCTATACCGCCAAGGAATTGGGGCATAGGAAGAATACCAAAGGGTTTTCTGCTAAGGAATTAGAGTCAACTAATCTTTAAAACCGGTAACGATTGAATTGAGCAGTGATTTCTGAACACTAAGGATTAAGGTTATTGCAAGGCTTTTCATACACCCTACCCTATCATGCTTCTCATAACTGTCTAAAACCATTATTTTACTACTTTTGCCTTCTGGCCTTTACAAATTTTGTAGAAACAAACCAAAACCCCTATGACTTTTTGTTCAACGGCATTATTATAGAACTTGTGTTCATACGCAGTCCGCGAGATCGGTATTCAGGGAATTTACCCCTATTACTACATCGGTAAAAATAGTGCACTTGCTATTTATCCGATCAGTCACCCATCAGTCACTGTCGCTGATAGAGTTTACCTCGGTAGTTGTCATGTCCTTCTTGATGTTGGGGCGAGAGAGGACCTCCTGGATTATAGATTTGTTTCTGCCCTTCTTCTTCGTGCTAGCCAGTTTTGACAAGATGTCTGCCCGGATGTTATGTTCGCGTGGGACGTGTCGTACCTCCGCAGAATTGAAGCTTTTCATTCTTTATCTTACTAAGAAGAGGTACTCGGCGAGGTTATCGTTCTTGACTTGATACTCTCCTCGTACCCGGGAGACCACGAGCTGGGAGTCGGTAAAGATCTTTACCCCCTTCGCGCCAAGGTCTTCAGCTAAATGGAGTCTTATGAGGAACGCCTCATACTCGGCTTGGTTGTTTGACGTTGGGAACACCAAGGCGAGGGAGACTTCTATCAGGATAACTTATTTTTTTCTAGTATAATGCTCGCTCCACTTCCTGTCGAGCTAGAGGCGCCATCGATGAAGATGGTCCATTTTTGCGCCTCGCGGGTTAGGGACTCTGTGGAAGCCATCTCCGCGACGAAGTCTGCCAGGACTTGAGCCTTGAAGGCTTTTCTGCTCTCATATTGGACGTCGAATTCGGTGAGTTCGAGTGACCATTTCAGCATTCTTTCCCGACATATTCAGCCGCCCGAGTAGCTGTTTAACAGGCTGGTCGGTTCAGACTATGATCGTATGGGCAAGGAACTAATGCATTAACCTTCTGGCCGCATTGATGAGGGTCATAACGACCTTCTCGATCTGCTGGTATCTAAGCCCGGGGCCTTGGAAGGCTTTGCTCGTGAAGTATATCGGCTTCTGCCCTTCGGGGGTTTCGCGGATCAGCATTATGCTGACGGCCTCCATGGCGACATCGAGATATAGGTATCAGATTTCCCTGACTTCGGGCCTCGACAACACTGGTGGCTCTAAGAGAACTTGCTTGAGGTGGAGGAGGGCCTGCTTTCACTCTTCGGTCCATTTAAATGTGGCCTTCTTGTGTAGGAGCTTAAAGAAGGGGAGGGCGTGCTGAGCAGACTTTGCAACGAATCGTGAAAAAGCTGCGAGCATCCCATTTAGTGATTGGATGGACTTCTTTATGCTCGGCATGGCGAACTCGGAGAAAGCACTTCGTGAAAAAGCTGCGAGCATCCCATTTAGTGATTGGATGGACTTCTTTGTGCTCGGCATGGCAAACTCGGAGAAAGCACTGCACTTGTCCGGATTCGCTTCTACTCCTCGTTCTGTCAGGTAGAATCCGAGGAACTTTCCTACTCGTACACCGAAGGTGCACTTCTTAGGGTTGAACCTCATCATGCACTTTCTCTCTCTCTCTCTCTCTCTCTCTCTCTCTCTCTCTCTCTCTCTCTCTCTCTCTCTCTCTCTCTCTCTCTCTCTCTCTCTCTCTCTCGAAAACCTTCTTAAGATGGATGGTGTGGTCGACCTCTTCTCGTGATTTCACGATCATGTCGTCCATGTAAACTTCGAGCATGTCCCTGATTTCTCCCCGGAAAACTTTGTTCATCCTCCGCTGATAGGTCGCGCCAGGGTTCTTCAAACCGAAGGGCATTACATTGTAGTAATAGTTGCCCAACTTGGTCATGAAGGTCGTGTACTACTTGTCGGCCTTTTCCATGGGGATTTGATTGTATCCCGAGTATGCGTCCATAAATGACAGCAGTTTAAAACCTGCAGAATTTTCGACGAGTTTGTCAATGTTAGGTAACGGGTAGGCATCTTTGGGACATGCCCGGTTGAGATCAGTATAGTCAACACACATTCTCCATTTTCCATTATGCTTCTTAACTAGTACAACATTTGACAGCCAGGTTGTATATTGGGCTTCCGATGTAAAATTTGCCTCTAGAAGGTCTTTTACAACTTTTTAAACAGCCTCCGCTTTCTCGAGAGACTTCCTACACCTATGTTGAACTATGGCCCTAGCGTCCGGATCTATGGTGAGGTGGTGGCAAGGCACGTCAGGGTCGAGGTCGGGCATCTCCGCAGCGCTCCACGCGAACAGGTCGGCGTTCTCCTAGGTCGGAATTCCGAATTGATACATTTGAACAGGATGCACTCGCGGTGAGCTGTGAGCAGTGTGTACTCAGTGAACCGGCTCGCTGGTCCCCTCTGCTCGCGGGGTCGGTCTTCTCTTCTTCTTTCCCCTCTTCATCAAGGAGGAACGACCTCCTCATGCATGAAGCCCTCCTGGTTCCGCGTGTCACGGGCGGTGTTCGCAACCTCTATTTCCTCATACTGGATGTATGATTGGGCTTTGTGGAGAATGAAATTCAAGGTGCAGGGACGTTCAATCCCAACGGCCTTGGTGAAATTGGAGTGAGGTCTTATGCCTCTCTGAATCAGGAATTTCCTCATGTCGTTCACGGTGGACACCTGGACGGCCTCTCGGTTGAACCTCTCTATGTAATCTCTGAGAGGTTCGTTCTTCCCCTGGATAATGGCTTCTAGGGCTGCCTCTGTCTTCGAATGGCATCGGGAAGTCGTGAAGTGCCTAGAGAACTGCCTCTTCAGTTCGCCCCAGGAGGTGATGGATTCGGGTGCGAGGCGTTTGTACCACGCCATGGCACCCTTCCTCAGGGTAGTCGGGAAAATCCTACACTTGATGGCTCCCCGCACGTTCTGATAATCAAGCATCGCGTCAATTCTTCCTATATGGTCGTCTCAGTCGGTCGTGCCATCGTAAGTTGCCAAGGACGGGGGTTTATCCATCCCGACGGGTAGTGGGGCCTCCCTGATGGCCCAACATAGTGGCGAGCGCTGGACGTCTTCGTCACTCCTGATGGGCGACAGTGAGGGGGAGACTGATCCCTGGTTGTTTCTGTTCCATCGAGGAGAACTCTTTGCTCGGGGTCTTGGTCTGGAGGCTCCCCCTTCAGCTTTGTTCTTCTTCTGAACTGGGGAACATCGCTCCTTCTAGGAGGGTGACCGGTCTCGCTTCTGGAAAGCCAATTATTGTGGTCACTCCAAACGAGGGCGACGCCCATTTGATCGGGGAGAGGGGCTCTGAGAATCATCGACGTATCGCGTCCTCCGCGGGGGAGGAGTGGGGTTGTTGGATACTGGGCGACAATGTCTCCACGGGGGAGAGTGTGATGGTCGTTCCCTTCCGAGCATCCCTATTCACTCGTTCTGCTGGAAGATCATCAAGTTAGTTTGGTTGATCACCACGAACAAAGCCACCATGGTAGAGTCGGTGTCACCTGGCACTGGGATGGGATGGTAAACAGTCGGGCTGTCGAAGCATTGGGCAGCGTTGAAGGCCGCGTCTTTCGAGGAGAGAGAGGTGGTGCACCTGTCCCTGTAGTTTCCTTCTTCACTGTGGACGATCGTGTTAGGGGTGTGGTTGTCTCTGTTGGCGAAGGGGAAGAAGGAAGTTTCTACAACATTGTTGTCGCGTGGGCTGGCCATGATCAGAATTGAAGTTGAAGGTTGCTTTGGTTCTTGAGCATCTATGCTTGGATAGAAGAAATAACGGGGAAGCAAAGGATTACCATAGACGGTGCCACTGATCTCGCCTGATCAGAAAGGAATTAGTAGCATGCCACGCGTCATGAGCTGCTGCCTTTACGTGAGTTATAGAGGAGGAGGGGGTGTACCTGCAAGGTGCTCTGATGCTTATGTGAGTAACGGAGTTAGAGAGAGAGAGAGAGAGAGAGAGAGAGAGAGAGAGAGAGAGAGAGAGAGAGAGAGAAAAAGAAAGCAAGTACAAAGAAAATGTGTAGTGAATAAGATACAAGTAACTACTAGGGCTTACATGGCGTAGTGAAGACCATCACGTGGTCTTCGTCCTAGATCAACTGCCCCGTGATCTTTGGAAGGTGGGATGACCATCTCTTTCGGAAGTGGGTAGTCGCCTGATGACGTGTCCCCGCATGGGGGCACATGGAGAACATGGGGGAAGTGTGTGGACTTCCCCGTCAAGAGAGTCCTCTGCCTGACTAGTGTACCTTGTCGAGGCTTGTGCCTGACAAAGGGGAATTGGACCTTGTTGGGCCTCATCAGCATAGTATTGGGTTCGGCCTACCTATCTAAGGGGCAGGTCCCGGCCCTGTCCAGAACAATATATATATATATATATATATATATATATATATATATATATCATCAATAATTTTTTTATTTATTGATGTTAAAGATCTCTATAGCTACTATATGTTTGGCTAGCCACATCTCATTCTAACACAGTTTATATTTAGAAACAAATCTGTATCGAATATCAACATAAACTAAAATGTTTTGTGTGAGTTTTTGGACACCCTTATGAAGTTTATTATTCTTTAAAATTCATGAGTATACAAAACAAACTCAGCTGGATAAAATTCAAGTTGATAATAATAATATGATGGTATATCACTTGGACCTGGTTTGGAAAAAAATTATTAAGGATTTCAAATATTTAACAACCGATAAAAAGAGAGTAGATTCAATTCCAATGTCACGTAAATACAACATAATAAAAAGAAAAATAGGTCTCAAAGATCATCAGTACAAATTATCTTTTCTGATGGAATATTCACTATGAACCTGATTAAACATATCTAATCTGAAATGTGCAAATCTAGTCCAACCATAAGGCATTGTGGTTGAATTTGAAACATCTATATATGTTGAGCAATGTTCCATTCGAAAAGATAGTATCCGCATACTCATTTCAATCAACACGTACATAATAATAAAAACATTGATAGTAAGAACATCAATTTATACACCAAGGAATTGTTCAAACATCTACTATTGCACTGTTGTAGTTTCATATTATCATCAATGGCTACCTAGTTTTCAACCCACAATAAATGATTACTTTCGAGAATATACCAATGTGTGATGATTACATAATTACTATCTTGTCTTCAATTTTTTTATTTGAATCCAAACATAATAAAAACTGTTAGAGATGATGAATAATAAAAAGCAAAATAAAGATCATTGACTAATCATGAACAAACAAATCATGTGAACCAAAATTTGAAAAATAACTTCCATAAATTATAGATAAAAATAGTACTACATTTTGATAAGCATATGTAAAAGTAAATAATATTATTCATACTTCCTATAGCAAGGGTTTAAATTTTAATCCTAGTAAAAATATTTTGTTTTTTTAGTCCTTACAGATATAACTCCTCGCAAAATTTATTCATATTACTGAAAAAACATAATACCTTTCTGTTCATTCTTTCTCATCCATGTTTTATTCTTTATTTTTCTTTTTATTCATTCTTTCCTATCCATTTTCTATTCTCCCATATTCTGTAAGCAACAACTCACTAGGGTGATGATTAACTGAAGGTACTGATGTTCACTGCAAAACCAACAGAAATAAGAAGTTATTTCAAGAAGAAAATATAACCATTATAAATGCCTAAAGAGCAGCATTACGCATTGACCGTAACATACTTCCTCCATGTTCCACGGTATCATGTCTATGTCATGACCAAGGAGAAAGAGATTTAACAATGAAAAAATAACTCATAACAATATCACTAACACATCTTAGTATTTGTATACAGAGATCCAGTCAACCACCATTATGAATGTCAATACTATGGTTTTATCTTGTCAGTTATTCATTGAGGTCTGGAGTGTTTATACTAAAGAAATTAAGTAAGCACAGCTAGTTCCATAAACACAAAGAAAAATAAAATATCTCCAGCAGTTAGAAGCCAAAAGAGAGGGAAAAAAGATATCAGCATCAAAATGTTCAAGCTTCAAACAGTTTCGATAAATAAACATTTAATCATCCTGGTTGCACTTTGAAGGCCAACAATCTTAACCATGACTATCTAATTTTAACCATGTCATTATTACTTCAAATATCAATATATACCTACTTGTATTCTCATTAAACAAAGGTAACCACTGAAAAATCATAAATCTGTAATTACACTAAAAAGGCATACTACAATATAAGAACCATGTAATCCAAAAGGTAATAAAACCACAACACATGAAACTGCCCATTTCATTTTTGATGCCCTAGATAATATTACAGAAAGATGGTTTCCTTCATGACAAAATGAGGACTTGGGTTTGCTGATAACAAACAGCCCATCTTTATACCCCAAAAGGATTTCCGCATAATCAGATTTTCAATTAATGAGGACTTAGCAAAATGCAGCCTGACTCTACTGTTATAAGACGCCAATGTCCAGCCTATGATTATCAACTTCACTTAGATACTCACTGAAAAAAGATAACTTCAGAAAATGAGATGTATTTGTAATACCCCAAATTTTGCCCTAAGATTAGTTGTTTCATCTTGCATCCCATTTCATTTTGCATTGCGTTTAAACTAACCACTAACGGGTTGTGCAGTTGTTTGATTGTTGCAAGAAAATATCATGTGGCGCGCTCTTTTAGTTTACAGGGTTTCTAGTGCCACTTTATTTTGAATGAGTAAAATAGCACAATTGGCAAGAGACTTTGTGTAAGGAGTTGTGAGTGTGAGAGGTTGAGAGTTTGAATCCCACCTTCTTCACTTTTTGTTTTGTTTCTTTTAAGTTTGTTTTAGTTTGTTTTTTTTTTAGCTTTGACTAATTATTTAAGTTGGGCTTTAAAGTGGGCATTAGGTTAAAGTTAACCCTAATTTGTTTAAAGTGGGAATTAGGTTAAAGTTAACCCTAATTTGTTACCTATATAAACATGAGTTGCATTTGATAAAAGGGAAAGGAGACAAAAGAGAAAAACGGCGGCCGCTCTCACGATTTATCAGAAGAGGGAAGATAGCTTCATCATCGCCAGAGGACGAGCATTAATACCTCCATCAAATTTCATCACCGCCAATCGGCCGAAAGGTATGGGTTTTAAAAATTCTGAGTTTAGTAAGTAATTATTTAGATAATTAAGAGAGTAACTATTAATTAAAAACATATTTTTATTAACTTTCACAGTTCTCTTTTTTAGAATAAAACAAAAACTCAAAAAAACAGTTTTTTAGTAAAAGACAAACTTCTTTTAGACTATTTTTTAATTAGCGTAAGTTAATTAACCCTTTTTTTTTCTTTTAAACAAAAAAATTAACATTTTTTAAAAATTAATACTAATCTTTTTAAATTAAACTTTTGCTAATCAACTCTTTTTTTTAACACTAAACCTTTTTTTAATATTTAGGCTAGAGCAATTTTTTAAAATTAGAATTAAATTCTTTTTTTTTAAAAAAACTAAATCTTTTTTAAAACTAAGATTAAAATTAAACTAAACCTCTCTTTTTATTAAAACTAAAACTTCTTTTTTTAAAAAATTAAAATTGAATCTTTTTAAAATTAAAACTAAAATATTTTTCAAATTAAAACTAAGACATTTTTTGAACATTTGACAATTAAACTCTTTTTTTTATATAGTAAAATTAAACCTTTTTTAAATTTAAAACAAAAATTCTTTCTTTTTAATTAAGACAAAAATCATTTTTTTTTCAAAGTTAAAACCGAAATCTATTTTTTAAGAAATAAAACAATATCAAATTAGCAGTTTTCTCTTCACTATCTCATTATCCGCTTTATTTCTGTCTAATCCTATTAACATTCTCCGATTTTTTTCAGCTGATTGAGTTTAACTTCATTTATCATTAGTTAAATATTTCATTATCATATTTGTATTTTGTTCCATGGATGTAATTTACGCGAGGCCATGGTCGCGGTTTTATTTTATCTTTCTTTTTTGGGGATTTGTAATTTACGCGAGTGATCGTCGCGATGCTTTCTTTTACCACTTTCTTTATTTTTCCGCACTTTAATTCTGCCGAATAGTAATTTGCCGTATTTTGCATGTTTTTACCGTTAGAATCCCTCCGAAGGAATTAGGTCTAGCCGTTTGACTGCCGAGTCAATAACCCTAATTTTTGACCATTTCAAAAACCCTAATAGCCTATGTGTCCCGCCGTGGACGAAAATGCCCTTTACCCTAGCATTAGGTCAAAGAGTCGTCGTACTCTGTTTAGGGTTTCCCGCCGTGGAATCCCTAATTTCAACCCTAAATTTTCAATTAACAAATTCAACATAGAAATAGGAGTTTCAAAGACTCCACGTAATCGTGTCCTTAAGATACGTTTATTCCCCATTGAAACCTTGACCATAGTCAAGACGTTTCTAACCTCCCTTTCGAGGGCAACTACGATTACTCTGATTCCATTCTCTATCTAGGATACGTAGGCATAAGATGCGACGTCTTGCCGAGTAAACTTAGGACTAACCCTTAGGTCTTTTAGGTCACTCTATCCCTTAGCTCAATATATACATCAAACAAATAATAAAATAAAAAAGCATACAATAAACAAAAGGTTCCTGTAGAGTACTACAGAAGTTTAGGGTGCTAGTACCTTCCCTAAGCTTAACCAACCCCTTACCTAGGTCTCTCCCCGCATTGTGTTTACGATGCAAAAATAGGTTTTCCCTCTTTTGACCTTTTCCTTCGGATAAATCAAAGAGCGGTTGTGAATTAAGAATTGTGATTCAAACTAATTAATAGTTTGGTATCCTATTTCCACCGCAACAGAAAATGGCGACTTCACTAGGGAAAGCCATAACTTTTAAGGGTTATCCCTATTTTGTTTATTATATGATATTTTTCATTATTTATTCTCTTGTATATATTATTATTCTGCCTTGCTTGGGGGTACCCTGTTATTGTGAGATAAGTCCTACACCCGGACTTGAGTGACCTTATTATAGGAGGTGAGATATTCAACGAGGCTTATAGGGACTGATTCCCGACCAAGCCAACTTGAGAATCACCACTCAGTTGAGACCCTTTCGAAAATGGATCGGTTGAACGAGTATTCGTGAAAACTTTTACCATGGTCGATTGGAGTCTATGATATTGAGGACCGTAGTACCTTAACACAACATTAGCCTTATCTAGGACGTAGTGCGAGGACTATGAGGGAATATTCCCAAGATAGTTGCTACGCGATGCTACACTCAAAAGAGGTTCTCTTGAGAATATTATCGACCTCCAAGTCAGTTGGAAAGTTGATAATATCCGAAGGATGGACTGATGACTTTGGGCACTTCTTAGAACCTTGTTCTGCAGGTACAATTAACCTTAGTACATACCTTATTGGGATGGGTAGACCCTAACTCCTTGCACATACCTTTAACCTAGGACTTTGTATATGTGCATTGCATCCATTAAAACATTACATTGCATTACATTTCATGGAGTTCAAACCTTGTTTATGAATATTGCAGGATACTATGGATTACAATCGAAGGGAAACTTTGAAATATGCTTTTAAAAGTACTAAGCTAGATGACCTAAGGAAGCTAGGATCTTTAATCCAAGATCGAGAAGGATTCTGTAACCGGTATGGAAGGTTGTTATCTCTATTGGAATATAAGGTGAACGAAGGACTTCTTTCGGTTTTGCTACAATTCTATGATCCCGACTACCATTACTTCACATTCCCCGATTATCAGCTATTACCTACTTTAGAAGAATATTCTCAGCTTGTAGGATTGTCTATTTTGGATAAGACTTTGTTCCCTTTCTTGGAGAGGAACCCTAAAGGACAAGACCGTTGCTAAAGTCATATGCTCGAAGTTATCCGATATCAAGGGCAATATGATCACTAACAATTGTGAAGACTTTTCCAATGTACCCTTTTTTGGTTTTGATGAAGGATTTATTTTCCTCTAACTCTCGATCTACCTTTTGAAGATAGGCTCATCCTCAAAAAGGCCCAGCTAGAAGAGCAGATCAAGGGGCAGAACAAGAAGCTTCCTTAGGGTCATTATTAGCTTTTATTTAGCTATTATGCCAAGACTTTTCTAAGAATGTTATTTGTAATCCGTTTTCAAATTAATAAATAAAGTTTTGATATTTTGCGATATTCGTAAATATTTGAATTCCATGAAATCATTTCATTCGCATTTTTTGCATCATATTTTTGCATCACATGTGTCTCTCGGTTTCTTATTCTCGGTTCTCTCGCCTTCCAGTTTCGTCACCCTGGCTCCTCCGCATCAGTACAATACTAGAGCCCAAGCTCGAAAAAGGATGGAAGAACAAGCTCAAGAGATAGACCGTGTCAGCCATGAACTCGAAGATCTTCGAGGAAGTGTGGGACAGATTATGCAGATGTTGCAAGCCCTTAAGGTGAAGATGGATAATCAACCTACTGTTGTTTTTGAGATTACCGACACTATTGTGGGTTCTCACTCAGCTATTACTATTGAGAACATACCTCCTCATGGTCCTCAACCCAGTTTGGTGCATCCTACCATTGCTCAACCAGTTCGACGAGTTACTCCTCCGAAGTGCAAAACTCCGAGCGTTGACCACCATGAAGGACCTACACGTCCGAGGAATCGCTCGATGGCTACTCATCAACCTTGGCAACCTCAGCAGAATTATGTTCAAGGTTATCCAGTTCAGTATGCTCCACAACCATATGTAGCTACTGTTGCACCTCCTTTTAGTCAACAATTTCCTACATATCAGCCTGTGCAACCGGCTCCGGTCTATCAGCATCCGTTTTATCAGCCTGCACAAGCTCCTGTCAACTGTCAACGAGTGCCCAACGCTCCCGTGTGCCAACCATCAGAGGAGACGATACCTCGTCAAAATAGGAGACCATACAAGCCTTGTCCTCCGATCCCAACGACGTTCACTGAGTTGTATCCTTTATTAGTGCAACAAGGTCTGGTTGTTACCCGAACTTTGGGTCCACCTCCCAATCCGGTACCTGTCAATTACAATGCCGCCGCTCATTGTTTATTTCATGAGGGTGTGTCTGGTCACGATTTGGAAGGATGTTACGCGCTTAAGAATATTGTCAGAGATTTGCTAGAAAAGAAGGTCCTGTCTTTTGACGATCCTCTGCCGAAAGTCAAGACTCCTCTCAGGGCGTCCCAGGGGCCAGAATCAAGCTCTGCAAAGCCTGTTTTCAACATATCTCAGCCAGTGACGCATACGGTGAATCAGCCGAAGCCGGTAGTTCTTCAGATGCCTAGTCCTTTTCATTTCAGCAATCCTCAAGATGATGCTGATAACGCGAAATCATATCGTTTATTTGGCTTGATTTGCATGCATTTATTTGTGACTTTTATTAATTTATCTTGATTTATGTTCTATTATATGATTAATTTACTTTGTTTTGCAGATTGGGGAGAATTTGAACTAAAGAAAGAAAAAGAGAAGAAAAATACAGAAAATAGCAGAAAACAGAATTTGTGACTGTCACGGTCGTCACGGCCATGTCACGACCGTCACAGCCTTCACGATCGTCACGGCCACGTCACGACCGTCATGCTTCTCACGCTTGTCACGGATTCCTCACGACCGTTATGCATCAAATAACAGAAGTTCGTTCAAGACAGAAGTGGCCACGAGCACTTTCCTCCTTTTTCTCCTACACTTTCTCCACTCATTGCCCACTACTGGAAGTTACTCCCACTCCCTCCATAATTCACCCATGATCTCTGGAAGTTGAAGAATGAATTATTTCCTATAAATAGGCCTTAGATTCAGAGTTTTAGGGGGGAGGCCTTCGACGTATCGAAGTGCTGCCAAAATTCCCATTGAAGCCAAATTTACGTTCTTGCATTATTTTCCCATTTCCTTTCCTTTTTATTTTCATCTGTATCGCTTTATTTGTTCCTGTACCTTTTAATTCTCGCCAAAGTAGAATCCTGCCGACATTGTGGAGGACTACTCAAGGATTCGAGATCAGTACGATTTACAGGTTTTTATTAATTGAATTATTATTTTATTTTTGTCAGTATGCATGTTTCATTATTTTGTTGTTTATGTTTATTTTCATTTACGTTAATTATCATGTCTAGCTAAATTAGTTTTATTGGTATTTTCATTTACATTGCAATTTAATTTATTTATAATGTTTATTTATTTTTCTGCCATGAGTACATTATTATTAAATTCCCTGTCTCTGTCTGGTTCAACATCGATGAGTAGCTAAAAACCTTAGGGCGGTATGTAGTTATAACAAACTTAACCGGTGAAATATAACCATATGCTAAAATAATTAACCACTTAATATTCTGGCTGATACTTTTTAATTGAAATAGACCTTTTCGTTACGAGAGTAAGAAAAGAGTATTAGGTTGGGTCAAGACCACGAGAGTGTGAGATTTTAACCAGATAGCTAAAGTTAGGCATTTAAATTAAATACAGCGAGAGCGCTTTAAGATAAATTAGAATTATTTAGTTTCCAAAAATTATCTCTAAACACTTATGGGCTAGCGAGAGCAGGCATAGGGCTTTGGGGATAAGATCTGATATAAGACCACGAGAGTGTGAGTTGAGGGTATTTAAACTGGTATTCTCTACCGAATAGATTAAGTGAACACCTTTATAAGCCTAGGTTAGATTGACCCACCTAAGTTAGTGTAATTACATACCGACCGCCTTAATATTATTTTATTAAAACTTAAATTTAATTCCGCCTTTAATAGTCTTAGAAACCAACAAAAATCGTGACAACCATTAGCCTTAGCTTTACGCCGTAACAATAGATAACGGTAGATTGACATTGGTCTCTGTGGGTTCGACAATCTTAAATATTACTTCGATAGGCTGTGCACTTGCAGTAAGATACCGCTAGACGCATAAGTAGACACGTCTTTAGCCCATCAAGTTTTTGGCGCCGTTGCCGGGGACCAACAGTCAATATTGTGATTCTGTTGTTGCATAGTATAGACTAAGGCACTCTTATCTAAATCATTATGTATAACCCATATTTCCCTTATAACTACCACCCTCCATATTATAACTACCACCCCCAATATTTCGAGGAACCACAAATTCCGCTTAAATCCGACCTCGAAATATTATTAGAAGATTTCAATACTACACACTCTCACCCAAACTCCCTCTATGATGACGACTCCCAATGTTTTGAGGAAACACAAGATTTTGATACATCCAACCTCGAACTACTACTAGAAGAATTCAATGAGACGTCTACTCACGCTAGGATAGAATCTATGATGGAGCGCTTTGTGGAGACACAAACTCTCCAAAACGAAGATTTTAGAAGACAACATCTCCAAATTAATGAAGACCTTAGGCAGTTGAACGTTATTGTCGATTCCCTCGCAACTCACATCGAGACTTTGGAGACTCAAACCTCCCTGCTTAGACAAACACCTCTAGCACCCTTCCCAGAAGGACATGTGAATGTTGCAACAACCGTTAATGAAGAACAAATAGAAGATCCTAGGGAGACTGATGATGAGCCTGAGGAGAGTTTTGGTGAGAAAAGCATACATATTGAGAAAAATCTACCGACACCAACCGAAAGGGAGGTTGTCGAAGAGGTAGAGAAGGAAGCACGTATCGTTGCTCCTCCTCCCTATACCCCACCTATTTCTTTCCCACAAAAGTTTGCAGAAGTTAAGGTAGACTCCCAATCCAAAACATATGTGGAGGTATTGAAAAATATACACACCAATGCACCTTTGTCTAAGGCCCTTCATAGAAAAAGAAAATTCGAGGACCGTGAAACTAGGGTCATTATTACTGTTAGAAGGGTACGATTAACTTTTGAGGTGGTGTATGAAATAACAAAGCCCAAATTTGAAAAGCTGATACGCAGAATAGATCCAGAACCACCACCACGCGTTCAAAACAAGAAACCACCCTACAGAAGAAAGAAACGAAAAGGTGAGGGATATGAGAGATGGCTTGATAAGTGGCCATGGAAACCGAAGACTATTCAAAGTTCGATCGAGGAACCATTCTCGAAAGAACCACCATGAGTACTTGCACTCCTTAGCCGTCGAGCTATCGACGCTAAACAAAGCGCTGTGTGGGAGGCAACCCACAAGGTCTTTATTTTAATTTGTTTGTTTAAATTTGCAGAAAATAAAGAAATGTATCGCTTGTTACTCCTTAGCTATATCTAAGCGAAAACTCTCTAGATGACGATCTGAGAAGATGAGCTATGCCCACGGACATTCCTACGAGTGTCGCTGCTGGTGGGAACACTGATGATGAGTACTTCCTCTTGACGCGAGCAACATGATGAGCTGGTTCTAGAATTACACAAACAAAGTATCTCAAAATTCCTGCCGCCGAAGTAGAAGTGATCAACAAAGACAAGGATAGCAAGAGCAGTAGCATTCATACAGGTTCTATCTTTCCTTTTCCACCTTTTACTGAAACATTGAGGACAATGTTTGGTTTAAGTGTGGGGGAGGAACTCTATCGCTTTCATTTTATTGCCTTTTAGTTTGATTTATTGTTTTTATCTATTTTTAATGCTATGTCAAAATCTTTGCATGTGCTGTCGAGTCTTTGTGAGTGGTTTTCGCCTGTTATTCAAACTTCCCCAAAATTTCAAAATTTCAAATTTCAAAATTTTAACCTCCAACAAAAACTTTTTGATTCATGACATGGTACTCCGAAAGTATATAGGCTGTTTAGGCTATGTTAGAAAAACTTGGGAAAGTTTTGATAAAATTGATATCGTCCTGACAACCTTAACCCCCTAAATATGCAAAATAAATTTGAGTACCCATTATGCCGAGACCTTAAAGCTCCAGGTTCTTATAGTAACCCCTAAGTAGTTTATTTAAGCAGTCAGCACCATCCTAAACACACTAAGTAAGAAACCAATGCAAATAAGTGTATGATCTCTAGTTTAAAATAAGAAATTTAGAAAGAAAAAAAAAAAGTATGAATAAAAAGACATGTTCCTTCTAAGTTAGGTGCTCCTCACCCGATCACTTAGCCCACCGGTACAAACTCTTTAAAGTTCAATTGATGCTTAAGCATAATTGTAGTGGAAAAAAAAAGAAATAAAAATAAGATCATAGTCACTAACAGGTTTACTTGCCATGAATGTGTATGGATAACGGGCTTAATGTGATTGCACTATAATGAAATGGGGTGAAAGAGAGCATGAGTTATAGGTTGAGTTATAATGGCATGATTCCGATTGGTTTGCATAAGTAGGGAGTTTTTGAAATTGTGTCGTTATGATATCCTTGGTATTAATATTTAGTACCTATCGATCTAACATTAGCCTAGCAGCCGCGTATGATTAGAGTTTCGTCGTGACCTTGTTTCGAACTATGCTTATTTCTTTTTACTGTGTTGGTCGATTGCTTGAGGACAAGCAATGGTTTAAGTGTGGGGATGTTTGATAACGCGAAATCATATCGTTTATTTGGCTTGATTTGCATGCATTTATTTGTGACTTTTATTAATTTATCTTGATTTATGTTCTATTATATGATTAATTTACTTTGTTTTGCAGATTGGGGAGAATTTGAACTAAAGAAAGAAAAAGAGAAGAAAAATACAGAAAATAGCAGAAAACAGAATTTGTGACTGTCACGGTCGTCACGGCCATGTCACGACCGTCACAGCCTTCACGATCGTCACGGCCACGTCACGACCGTCATGCTTCTCACGCTTGTCACGGATTCCTCACGACCGTTATGCATCAAATAACAGAAGTTCGTTCAAGACAGAAGTGGCCACGAGCACTTTCCTCCTTTTTCTCCTACACTTTCTCCACTCATTGCCCACTACTGGAAGTTACTCCCACTCCCTCCATAATTCACCCATGATCTCTGGAAGTTGAAGAATGAATTATTTCCTATAAATAGGCCTTAGATTCAGAGTTTTAGGGGGGAGGCCTTCGACGTATCGAAGTGCTGCCAAAATTCCCATTGAAGCCAAATTTACGTTCTTGCATTATTTTCCCATTTCCTTTCCTTTTTATTTTCATCTGTATCGCTTTATTTGTTCCTGTACCTTTTAATTCTCGCCAAAGTAGAATCCTGCCGACATTGTGGAGGACTACTCAAGGATTCGAGATCAGTACGATTTACAGGTTTTTATTAATTGAATTATTATTTTATTTTTGTCAGTATGCATGTTTCATTATTTTGTTGTTTATGTTTATTTTCATTTACGTTAATTATCATGTCTAGCTAAATTAGTTTTATTGGTATTTTCATTTACATTGCAATTTAATTTATTTATAATGTTTATTTATTTTTCTGCCATGAGTACATTATTATTAAATTCCCTGTCTCTGTCTGGTTCAACATCGATGAGTAGCTAAAAACCTTAGGGCGGTATGTAGTTATAACAAACTTAACCGGTGAAATATAACCATATGCTAAAATAATTAACCACTTAATATTCTGGCTGATACTTTTTAATTGAAATAGACCTTTTCGTTACGAGAGTAAGAAAAGAGTATTAGGTTGGGTCAAGACCACGAGAGTGTGAGATTTTAACCAGATAGCTAAAGTTAGGCATTTAAATTAAATACAGCGAGAGCGCTTTAAGATAAATTAGAATTATTTAGTTTCCAAAAATTATCTCTAAACACTTATGGGCTAGCGAGAGCAGGCATAGGGCTTTGGGGATAAGATCTGATATAAGACCACGAGAGTGTGAGTTGAGGGTATTTAAACTGGTATTCTCTACCGAATAGATTAAGTGAACACCTTTATAAGCCTAGGTTAGATTGACCCACCTAAGTTAGTGTAATTACATACCGACCGCCTTAATATTATTTTATTAAAACTTAAATTTAATTCCGCCTTTAATAGTCTTAGAAACCAACAAAAATCGTGACAACCATTAGCCTTAGCTTTACGCCGTAACAATAGATAACGGTAGATTGACATTGGTCTCTGTGGGTTCGACAATCTTAAATATTACTTCGATAGGCTGTGCACTTGCAGTAAGATACCGCTAGACGCATAAGTAGACACGTCTTTAGCCCATCAGATGCGACCCCGATCAATAGAGAATCTGGGAGAGTTATTCTGAGTGAAGATTTGAAGACCAATAATGAAGTAATGACATACGTAGCTAGGGCAAGCAAGACGACTCCTTCCCGTGAGGCTCCACTAGAGGAAACCACTACCATGCCAGTCTCAGACGCAAAAACTTCATAAACACATCTTGAAGGACTTTGAGACATTACATTTTGATTATTTATATGTTTATTTTCTTTGATTAAGCATAATTATCATGTACGAACTTGTTTATTTTGGAATAATTGATGCAATGCATGTTTGTCTTGAATAAATCCATTTGTTTCACTCATTAAAAATATTTTTCATAAACTTATAATGCCAATTTTACCCGATCTCTTGTTTGATAGAGAATTGGGAGGAGGATGATGAACCAAAAACGTCAAATCTCTTGTCGTATGCTTCAAATTGAAACCTGCTGATGATGTAAGGTATTGTTTCAAATCCCAAACAATGGAGACATAAGGATGATAACCCCTCTTTAACCCCTTTGAGCCTTGAAGTATGAGTTTTCTTCTTTTCCCAATTAAAACCCTTATTTTAACCTGGGGCAGGGTAGTTTTTCAGTTAAATCGATTGAGCACTCAGACTCTCAAAAAGGAGGAGCGAACCTTCGAGGATCCATTCTATCCCTAACATCTTAAGAAGTTAGAAGTCAACGACTATCCCTTTACTACTAAAAGAGTGGGGCAGACACAAGCCTTTCAAAAGAGTCACATGACTTAGTCAACAAAAAAATTATACATACAGCCCGCTAAGTCAAAACCTATGAAGTAGACTTAGGCAAAACTGGGGCATCCCGCTGGACTATAAAGTCAAAAATCCAAAAGGCGTTGTGTTGCACCCCAAAATTTGACCAACATTTCTTTACCTAGTTTATGTTTCATTTCATTCACATTAGCATTATCATTTGCATTTCATTGACATGTATGCAGGAGATCAAGAGGTATGATTACTAATCAAGAGCTGCACAAGGCTTTGAAGCTAGCTAAGAATGTTATTCATGTGTTCAAGGGTTGATATCCTTGTCAGAGAAGTTAAAAGGTCCTCAGAGAGAGTGATTGAAGCCAAGTGTGTAGGTCTCTTAACTTGAGAGTTGTGGGAAGCCATCAGATGATTCTGAGGTCATGGAGATGGACTTGAGGTCTTGAGAGATCTCATGAGAAGTGTTGAAGATCACTTTGAGGCCTAGACAGGTCATTGTGCAAGAATAAGAAGACTCAACCATGAGTGGTGCAATTAGGGTTTGACTGGGTCAACCCTAAGTCAACTGATGATTTAAGCAAGGTTGAGACCTAATCCAAGAGCCATGTGATCATGGATTAACACATTGAGATGTTATAGGGATGATTCCAAGGTTAACTCATCATGATTGAAGAGTTTGAGAAGTTTCAGGCTAGGGTTTCTAAGGCTTGATAGTGTAAAATCCCCTAGTTTGACCCCTATTTTCAAGGCAGTTTAGCTCAAGATGTGATTGTCATCTCATCTTTCCCCCAACATGAATGTTGTAGAGCATGATCTTAGCTTTAATTTTAGTGCTAGAAGTCCTTGATAGGATTTGTAGAACTCAAGTTATGACTTTGACAAGTTACAGGTCATCTGAGGTATGTGAATTTGGAGCTTGAAAGTTGTCCAACTTGCATGAAACTTATGACCTAGAAGGATGATTCCTATGAACTTTTGGTTAACATTAATGTTGTTCCTTATCCTGTTAGCTTTCTAGAGAGTACTAGAAGTCCTTGATAGGATTTGTAGAACTCAAGTTATGGCTTTGACAAGTCAAGGGTATTTAGGTCATTTGGAGATTATAGGTCATTTCAATCATAAGGCCATAACTCCTATTTGCAAACTTCAAATGGGAAAATGTTAAACATCAAACTTGTTCAAAATGATGTTTTAAGGCTATGAGAGCTTGGAATTGCTTTTAGCTCAAAATCACCAAAAATGGCCTAAAATGAGGATGAATTTCAAATGAACCAAAGTTGGAAATTGGGATTTTTGATCTACATGCCCAAACCAAGCCATATGACATACCAATTTGATTCTAAAACACATTTTAAGAACATTGGTATTGCCACAATTTTGAATTAAGGGTTAATTTGAGGACTTGCTTTGAAAAGTGATTACTTGCATCTTAAGTAACAATTGCCAAACCAATATTCAAGGCATAACCAAGGCTCCTTTCAATCCAAACACATCCAAAATACCATTAGGAGAGAAATTGGAAGAGAATGAGGGTGAATACAAGCTGCCAACATGAGCTGTTATGAACACACCATGAGATTGAACTTTCCAAGACATGAGATATTGAATTTCTCATTAGAGTGATCTAGAACTTTCTAGATCATCCATACATGTTCTATATATGATTTAGAAGTGGTTCAGAGTGGAGGTTGGTGAGAATTAAGAGAGGAGAGTGAGATTTCACTTTGAAATTTCACATTGCAAATCCAAATCTGTTACAAGGTTAGAGGCCATTTCAGTCCAAGAAATTGATCTCAATAGCTTGCTCTGAGGTTGGTGGTTGATCCCAGATCAAGTCCAAGGCCAAGGAGTGGAAGAATCGTGAAGTAGCCATTGGAGAGTGAAGCTTGCAACTCAGAATCGGATTTGATAATTCAAGAAGATTCAGCTCTTTTCTTTGCATACAGAAGATCGGTTAGAGGCTGGTGAAGGATTCTGCAAGTTCTTGAGGGTTGAGTTGAAGATTCAACCACTATGTTTGCTCAATTTTACCAGGTATGCAATTCTTGTTCTATGGCTTAAATTAAGTAGAATTAAGAGGAATTGTTATGGTAGATGCATAGTAGAATGGTGTAGGAAGGTTTCTGGATCATAAATTGGGGGATTAGTGACCAATTAGGGTTGTTCCAATTTTCGGTTGAAATTGTGTTCTTGCGAATCTTGAGGTTTTAGAATGAATTAAGGGCATGAATGGACTCCTTGTGAAATTTGGGACAAGATTCATCAAGGAATCATGGCCAATGGTGGACTCTATAGAGAGTTAGGGTTGTGGAATGTTGATCAGAGAATGTCACCGGCGGTGACTCTGGCGTGCAGGTGAACTGAGTTCAGAGATTCAAAAGGTTGAAGATGATCCCAGAGCCCTTGGATTAAGGTAGGACATTTGACCAGATGAAGATCCAATGGCCACGCGTGAAGGAAATGTTGTGAAGGATTTCTGAGTTGAGATGAAACGCAGCGTTTCATTAATGCAATCTGGGTGGGCTTAGGCAATGGTTGATACTTACACCCCCTTTTTAGGCCCAATCCTAAAATGAACTGAATGGCTTTGCTACCTGCACCACACGCATGTTATTTTTCTTTTGATTTTCTTTTTATTTTTCATTTTATTCATGGTTATTGATTAATTCATAAAAAATGGAAAAATAACTCAATTAATCCCATTCTTTTTGCTATGGATTCATGATTGAATCTAGTATTTTTTAGATAAAAAATATTATTATTCCATGCATTTTCTGATTTTATGGGCTTTTTTACATTTTAATTGACATTAAAATAATCATGGTTGATGCTTGATTTTGTTGATTTTGGTTTGATCATGTGATGATGATTTTGGCCTTGATTTTTTGTGTGTAGCTAGCATAGATATGCATGACCCCCCTAGATTTTTCTAACATTTTTGTGATGAATATAATTGGTAGTTTTAGGTTGAAACTTTAAGGGCTCCATTTTTAGGGTTTATGGTTGATACCTTGTGGTTTAGATTTTATTTTTAGAACTTGATGGATGATTCAACCTCTGATTTTTGTATGGTAGATTCATGATTGAATTAGGGTCCCTTAGGAATTTTTGTAGGAATTTACAATGTAGTTTGCTATTTTTGTTTGATTTTAGTTTAGATGCTAGCTTTAGATGATTCTAATGCACTAATTCAACTAGAATGAATTCTTTAGTTCCCTTAGATTAGGGTTTTCTCTCTCTTGCTCTTGGATGATGATGGAGGCAAGTTGAAGATGCAATGGATTGCTTGAAGAAGCTTGGATGTGGAGATCTTCCCTTCTTTTGGTGTAGTGTTGATTAGGTGTTAGGATTAGGGTTTGTAGGCAGAGCTTCTAGATAGATTCTCTTCCTTCATAAACATGGAAGATGTTGATCACTTCCATTCTTCCCTATGATGTAAGGTCCCCTTGTAAAGGCCTCATCCCTCCTTTGGTAGGATGTGTGGCTCTTTGCAAGTTGGTAGAACCTTTGAGGGTCCCTGTCTCTGATGATAGAATGCTTAGTGGTGATCTTTGGTCTTCACTCTGCTACCAATCATTCAAACTTTGCTCTTGATAGATGAAGCTTTCTACCTTGCTAGAGGATGGAGTTCCTTGCTTGAAGAAGATTGAGTGCTAGAGGATGGAGTTCCTTGCTTGGAGAAGATAGATGTAAGGAGTTGATACTTCTTTGTGTTTGAAGATTACCCTTAGGAGCTGAAGCTTGTAGACCAGGAAGAGCAAGTTGATACTTGTAAGGAGGAGAGGGTTGAAGCCTGAAGGTCCAGAAGAACAAGTTGAAACTTGTGAAAAAGATCAAATTGAGATTGAGTGAAGAGCTGAGGCTTGAGGAATAAAGGATAAGTTGATACTTATGTTGATACATTGAGAGCCTGAGGGAGCCAAGTTGATACTTGCAGTTAGGAGTGAAGCCCAAAGGTGGAATTTACTGGAGAGCTGAAGCTTGAGGAAGAGAGGATAAGTTGATACTTATGTTGGATGTATTGAAAGCTTGAGGAAACAAGTTGACACTTGCTATTGAAGAGGATAGCCTTGAAGGGTAGTTGAAGACTGAGGACTGGACTGATGTCTGGACTGCTTTGCTGTGAAGCTGTGGAGTGGTTGATCTGTTTTTTTCCTGTCTGTTTGCTTTCTGTGCAACTGTATTGATGTGACTTATGTGATTTGCTTGATGCATTAGAATAAGTCCATGATTAGACTGATTCAATCTAGGAGCATTATTGCACTAGAGGTTGAGTTGCTCCCTCTGCTTGTATTTTTACTGTATGGCTTTGCTTGCGGGTATTCGGTAGAGCCCAGCTCCCTTGCCTATGTGGTTTGTGGTTTGCTTGATAGCTTGTTGTTTCCTCTGTATGATTGCAGTTATTCATATCTGGCTTGAGGTTGAGATGAGCTTGTGGAGGCGAATGCCCCACACACATTTCCTCCCTCACTTGCATTGCATGCATTTTACTGTATATCTGTTTACTGTTTAAGCTGATGCTTTATCTGTTTCTGTTTATCATTGATATGATCCCCTAGGAATCTCACTTCCTTTGATAAGGAAGTGATGATTAGAACTTTAGGTTGAAACCTATGCATGATAACTTCTAGGAGTTCCCTGTTTCAAACCTCAACCATAGGATGAATCCTTGGCATGACAACATTAGGACTTGATAGTCTCCCTTTAGTTGTCCCTCTCTCTTCTCATCTCAAAACAAATCAAAATACAGTAATAAAGGTTAACTGACGTCGTACGTTACGAGCCTTAAGCTATCTGAGAAAGGATTGTTGAAGAGTTTCTTTTCAACAGTCTGGATGTTTAGTATGGCACCCTTTGGGTGACATACGACACATTCACTTTCAGGTCATAGTCTCTATTGCGATATTGGTTGCAAACATCCATAAAAAACAGTTCTTTCGTAAAATACAGAAAACAAACTTCAAACCTTTTTACCCCGTGGGCCCGTAATTCAAAGGAAGCTTTTCTGAAGAAAAGAGTGTTGTTAACTCCCAGTTCTACCGCAAACGGTAACGCCTAAGTCTCCAAGGGTCGAGCTGCGTACACCAAACTGCTGGAACTGTTTGTTAACCCTACTCAATAAAATAGATGAATCTGAATTCCCGTAATCCGTATTATCCCGAACTACGTAAGCTCTGATCTCTCAAGCCTGTTAAGAGTACGTAGGCACAATACTGACGTATTGGCGAGCCACCTTCCCTGTAACCCGTAGTTAGGTGAACTACGTTGACTCTGATTTCTCATTCTCTGATGAGAATATGTAGGTATAAAGCGCGACGCTTTGCCGAGTCATTTTCTTTTTCTTTTCAGACCGGCCTTGATAGGTAGATAGATACAACCAACTCGTCAGATAAACACAACAAGCCTGGATCCTATCGAGTACGATGGACGTGAGGGGTGCTAATACCTTCCCCTTGCGTAACCGACTCCCGAACCCAGACAATGGTTGCGATGACCTTGTCTTATACCTTTTCGTCAGGTTTTTCCGATCGTTTCCTTTCCCGCTCTGAGGGATAAATAACGAAAGGTGGCGACTCTTCTGTTTTGCCGGCACCTTATTTTCGCAGTAGCGACACGTTGTCCAGGAAAAAGTTAGGGAACGAAAAATAAAAATAAAATAAAGAATCCCCAATAAAGACAAAGTCATGTTGATCGAACACCAAAATAGGTAAATATCTGCCATTGTCTGAAGCATTGATAAGTTCTCGACCATATCAAATCTGATTGAGATATGAGTGTTCGTATCCAACTAACTGAATTAGGATTGAAGAACATCACGAAGAGGGGTGGGTACAATCAAACTTTGAGCCTTTATCATTTGTTTCTTAAACCGTGAACCAAGCCACGATACAACCATTAAAAGACCTAATTGAAGTAGGAATTCTCTTGAAAGCATACTCGACGAGATAACGTTTCCTGACTCCTACGAGCTATGCTCAAAAATTCATGTTGGCATTATAAATTAAACTTATATCCTAACTAGTAATTTCAGTCACAAGTTATTGCGATATCTTTTTCAAAACAAAAACAAAAATTTCAAGACAAATATATCGTTGCATTGATAGTTTCAGGATAACATTTCACGCGTGTCGATTTTGCCTAACATCTCAGAAACTTACTTGAAGATCCTGCTAAACAGGGGCAGTTGGTTTCCAATTCACTTACTGATGCAAGCCTGGCATTCTTAAGAGCTATTCTCGTAGACTCAGTCGTAACATGGTTAATCTGTGCTAGTTACGTCGAGATCTGTCAAATCTCTCAAAGAGTTTGAAAACAGTGGGGCAGTTGAACCCTATGTTCTCTGTAAAATCCTCTCGAGATGACTCTCTCATACAGCAGGTACTCTAGGGCATATTGTTTTTCAAAATAGCGACTATCCCGAAGTCCATTAAGATCAAAACTAGCTTGTTTCACGACATTTTCATGCACCTGATGGATCTTACTCCCGGTGATCTTCATTCCCCAGTAAATCTCATCAACCATTGCCTCAGAGCAGTCCCTAGAGAGACTTTAAGCCGACACAGTCCCCGGCGAGACTATAAGCTGACAACACTTTGGGTTGAGCCGGTAATCTCCAAGACAGCAGAGATCATACCAGCATCTTCCCAGTAACAGTCCCCAGCGAGACTATAAGCTGACAACACTTTGGGCTGAGCCGGTAATCTCCAAGACAACAGAGATGATACCAGCATCTTCCCAGTAACAGTCCCCAGCGAGACTTTAAGCTGACAACACTTTTGGGATCCATTCGATAAATCCCCAGTGACTCTCAAGACTGCAGAGATATCCCCGGTATCCTCCAAGTGATATATGTTCTTGAACCCCATTCTCAGCGGAATTATCTGTTCCTCAATGAAATTGCCTTACTTTCCTCAGGAAATACTTCCCAGGAGACTGCCATATTCTCCCCAAGAGGTCAAGATACCTTCCCCAGGAATGTCTGTTGATTTCTCCCCAGTAAGTCTGATGAACTCTCCGCAGGGAAGTTTGATATATCTTATCCCCAGTCGGATGTACCTTGTCCCTAGGAAGTCGAGGTATTATTTCCAGGAAGTTGATACGCTATCTCCATGAAGCTGCCTAGCTCCACACCTTCCCCATACAGCAAATATATATTTTATCCCCGGAAGTCTCTGATTCTAGGAGTTCTTTGGTTGATTATGGTTCATGATAGCAATCCCTCACGTGAAGTAATGACATCTTATCCTCATGCGGAGGTCATGAATCCCCAGTTGAAGTCAGGGCATCATACTCTCCGGTGAAGTCGTATCGCATCCCCATGTGGAAGTCATGAGATTTTCTCCCCAGGGAAGTTAGAACTTTAAATTCAGATTTGGTTCTACCATTAACTTTTCCTATTCTCGATAGATGTACTGTTGCAGAGGCCGCCGGGTATTCTTGTCAGGATGTTTATTTCATCTCCTGTCTCCTCTCCCATCTGTTTTGTCAGCATAAACATAAGCATAAGCATGGCATACTCATTGCATGACAGTTTCATGAACATACATATTAGTATACACGTTGGCATACGCATTAGCATTTGCATGCTTGCTATTTGTCGTCATCCTTGTCGTTACCGCCAAGTAACTGGGTTTGTCCGCTCCCTCCAAGTAGATCGTCATCCCTAAGCATAAAATATCTACTTGTTTCCAGTTTCCCCACAGAGTTCAACCCTCGTGGACGATGGTTATTTTCGTTACCTTTCCGCGTTAGGATAAGGTAGTCCCATTCGAGTTCGTTTCCTCAATGGAGTCTTGTTCGTCAGTTCTTTCTAGCCCAATACTAGATCGAACTTTGGTCCCGTCGGTCACTGAACCTACCTGGGCGTGCATTTATTTTGCGCTATCTTTCAAGAAAAGCATTTACAATCCTTTGCAGATATGCGACAGTTCTCGCCTGAGAAGCTTATCACTACATTGCACAACAGACAAGCAACAGTTCCCAGCCGAGGAGCTTATCACCTACCTTACACTTTACAATACACTCTGCAATTGATCTTCTCATATAAGAAGCTCATTATTACATTACAGTGATCTAGATGTTTTCCATCATCACAACATTCTTGACAATTTACATTACAATGATCTAGATGTTTGCCATCATCACGACCTTCTTTACAATTTATGTTACCTGCTATCACTCAGTGATCTAGATGTTTACCATCATCACGACTTTCTTTACAATTTACATTACCCGCAGTGATCTCGATGTTTGCCATCATCACGACCTTCTTTACAATTTATGTTACCTGCTATCACTCAATGATCTAGATGTTTGCCATCATCACGACTTTCTTTACAATTTACATTACCTGTTACCATCTCTACAAGAAGTTTTCACCCGAGAAGCTTATTATTGTCACTCTTGCAAATAAGCGGCATTTCTCGCCCGAGAAGCTTATCCTATCTTCGTTATGACTTGCAGCAAATGGCCATCTCCAGCGAGCAGTTTGGTTTCCATTTCCCGTATCATTTTGAAGAAAGGGGAGGTTTGAGCGGAATCATATTCAGGAGAGTGTGAATCTTGAAGTATGAGGAAGTTAAGTTTACCCTTTAGTAAAAGAAGGAGTAGAATCATATTCAGGAGAGTGTGAATCTTGAAGTATGAGGAAGTTCAATTTACCCTTTAGTAAAAGAAGGAGCATAATCATATTCAGGAGAGTGTGAATCTTGAAGTATGAGGAAGTTCAGTTTACCCTTTAGTAAAAGAAGAATCTGAATCATATGTCCAAGGCGTCGACCTTAGATATGAGGAGGTTTATTAATTAGATAAGCAACAACCTATTTATTTGAGAGCTTATCCAGTTTGGCATATAAGTCTCTTCCAACGATAAGTGGCTATTCTCTCTCGAGAGGCTTATCAGGGCATTTCCCATTAAAGACCATTTATTTTGGCATACAGTCGGTTTTACCCTGTATATTTTCTACGGATTCCTAAATTTCGTTTGATCCTGTCACGAGGGAAAGTTTACAGAAGCTCGGATGTTATTCTTTGCTCAATGCTCCAGCGTCTTGTTAATCGATCCTACAGTCGTGCAGATCCAGTTTTATTTTCTTACTCTAGAGTATCAGCCAGTCACGCCTGAACCTGTTGATGATTACTTTTAAATTCCCCCAGTGGAGGTCGTCTCACCGGTGCCATCTCCGTTGAGGATCCCGCTCTTACCATTCCTTTTCCTAAAGTGATAATTGGTCGTACTAGCACCAGTTGACTATCACTTTAGAATTCCCCAGTGTCGTGCTGTCACCCAGTGCATCATATTCCCAGTGTGGTTCGTTCGTCGCGTCTGTCCCCTATGTCGTCATGTCGTCTGTATCTCTGCATTCACCATTCCATCATACGTACCATACTAAATTCATGGCATTGTCAACATTATAGTTTATTTTCGTTTTGTCCATAGTATTGCATATCACTGCATCTAAGGGCAAAATTTTCGGTTATCTATATTTAAATCCCTCCACCATGATTTCTCGAGCCTTTGTCGCTCAAATCATCCGGTGAAGCTATTTAAATAGGGGCAACTGTAATACCCCAAATTTTACCCTAAGATTAATCGTTTCATCTTGCATCCCATTTCATTTTGCATTGCGTTTAAACTAACCACTAACGGGTTGTGCAGTTGTTTGATTGTTGCAAGAAAATATCATGTGGCGCGCTCTTTTAGTTTACAGGGTTTCTAGTGCCACTTTATTTTGAATGAATAAAATAGCACAATTGGCAAGAGACCCTGTGTAAGGAGTTGTGAGTGTGAGAGGTTGAGAGTTTGAATCCCACCTTCTTCACTTTTTGTTTTGTTTCTTTTATTTTTATTCTAACTTTTCTATTTTCATAAAAAAAAAATAGTTTTTTTTTATTATTTAATTATTATTTTCGTATTTTATTTAAATTATTTTTTAAAAAATATTATTTTTTACTTTTTTCCATATTATTCATAAAAACATCCAAAAATCATAAAATTAAAAATATTAGAAAAGATTTTATTCTTTTAAGTTTGTTTTAGTTTATTTTTTTTAGCTTTGACTAATTATTTAAGTTGGGCTTTAAACTGGGCATTAGATTAGAGTTAACCCTAATTTGTTACCTATATAAACATGAGTTGCATTTGATAAAAGGGATAGGAGACAAAAGAGAAAAACGGCGGCCGTTCTCACGATTTATCAGAAGAGGAAAGATAGTTTCATCATCGCCAGAGGGCGAGCATCAATACCTCCATCAAATTTCATCACCGCCAATCGGCCGAAAGGTATGGGTTTTAAAAATTCTAGAGTTTAGTAAGTAATTATTTAGATAATTAAGAGAATAACTATTAATTAAAAACATATTTTTATTAATTTTCACAGTTCTCTTCTTTAGAATAACACAAAAACTCAAAAAAAAACAGTTTTTTAGTAAAAGACAAACTTCTTTTAGACTATTTTTTAATTAGCGTAAGTTAATTAACCCTTTTTTTCTTTTAAACAAAAAAATTAACATTTTTTGAAAATTAATACTAATCTTTTTAAATTAAACTTTTACTAATCAACTCTTTTTTTTTAACACTAAACCTTTTTTTAATATTTAGGCTAGAACAATTTTTTAAAATTAGAATTAAATTCTTTTAAAAAAAAACTAAATCTTTTTTAAAACTAAGATTAAAATTAAACTAAAACTTCTTTTTTAAAAAAATTAAAATTGAATCTTTTTAAAATTAAAACAAAAACATTTTTCAAATTAAAACTAAGACACTTTTTGAACATTTGACAATTAAACTCTTTTTGTTATATAGTAAAATTAAACCTTTTTTAAATTTAAAACAAAAATTCTTTCTTTTTAATTAAGACAAAAATCATTTTTTTTTCAAAGTTAAAACCGAAATCTTTTTTTTAAAGAAATAAAACAATATCAAATTAGCAGCTTTCTCTTCACTATCTCATTATCCGCTTTATTTCTGTCTAATCCTATTAACATTCTCCGATTTTTTTCAGCTGATTGAGTTTAACTTCATTTATCATTAGTTAAATATTTCATTATCATATTTGTATTTTGTTCCATGGATGTAATTTACGCGAGGTCATGGTCGCGGTTTTATTTTATCTTTCTTTTTTGGGGATTTGTAATTTACGCGAGTGATCGTCGTGATGCTTTCTTTTACCGCTTTCTTTATTTTTCTGCACTTTAATTCTGCCGAATAGTAATTTGTCGTAATGTTTTTACCTTTAGAATCCCTCCGAAGGAATTAGGTCTAGCCGTTTGACTGCCGAGTCAATAATCCTAATTTTTGACCGTTTCAAAAACCCTAATAGTCTAGGTGTCCAATCGTGGACGAAAATGCCCTTTACCCTAGCATTAGGTCAAAGAGTCGCCGTACTCTGTTTAGGGTTTCCCGCCGTGGAATCCCTAATTTCAACCCTAAATTTTCAATTAACAAATTCAACATAGAAATAGGAGTTTCAAAGACTCCACGTAATCGTGTCCTTAAGATACATTTATTCCCCATTGAAACCTTGACCATAGTCAAGACGTTTCTAACCTCCCTTTCGAGGGGAACTATGATTACTCTGATTCCATTCCCTATCCAGGATACGTAGGCACTAGATGCGACGTCTTGCCGAGTAAACTTAGGACTAACCCTTAGGTCTTTTAGGTCACTCTATCCCTTAGCTCAATATATACATCAAACAAATAATAAAATAAAAAAGCATACAATAAACAAAAGGTTCCTGTAGAGTACTACAGAAGTTTAGGGTGCTAGTACCTTCCCTAAGCTTAACTAACCCCTTACTTAGGTCTCTCCTCGCATTGTGCTTACGATGCAAAAATAGGTTTTTCCCTCTTTTGACCTTTTCCTTCGGATAAATCAAAGAGCGGTTGTGAATTAAGAATTGTGATTCAAACTAATTAATAGTTTGGTATCCTATTTCCACCGCAACAGTATTTTTCCGCAAATCGAATCATAACTTTATCAGAAAATAAACACCTGAAGGAGTTTATCACTAATTTTGACACCGCCGACGAACACCGACAATAGTTCTCAAGCAGATGGGGGTGGTGTCACTAAAATTCACTTACCACCATTAGATTTTATAGTTAGTGTACAAAGAAAAGCTAGACAAAGAAAAAAATTAAAGATGCATATGTGGATCAGTTACCAAACGAAAAAGGAGGAGTGCCGACGAAAAATGAAGAACACACGAAGAAATCATAGTTAGTTACTATAGTTTTGAAAGTAAACATCACAACACAATTTCATTAACCATAAAAGATAGATAGAAGCCCCAACACAATTTTATTAACATAAAAGTTAGAAGAAAAGAAATACCAGTATCACGACACTTTTGAACCACATACTCTACTTCAGAATGAAGTTTTTCATTAATGCACCATCAAACACGGAGCTCTGACTCTCCCCATCTTCTCAGTTTCGATTTCAATAATTAGACTCTTGTTTGTGGTGAATTCTTCAACACTACCCTTTAACTGAAATTAGAAAACAATTAAACTCGCTCATCCATTTGATGCACCGATCAATTCGGCATTTGAATTGAAGATACAAAATCAACAGATGACGTTTAAAAGTAATATATTTTTCAACAGAATTTTTCAACTACATAAGAATCTAAGATGAGATTAGTTTACCACGATAATGCAAGTGCAACTATCCCCATTTTGCACCTTGCCCCGCCTTTTTACCGCATTAATTCCTAAACATAAGGGATTCTTATTAAAACTTTCATGAACGATTGTATAATTTGCAGTGCACAGTGAGGAAATTAATTTGTCAACTCTAACTTGACATCAAAACACATAACCACAACACAAAAATCTGTTTCGGATTAACTGAAGCATATCTGTTGACGACAGCATCAACAATGACCTAAATTAGGTTCTAGTCGATGAGAAAATGGATAATCTCCATAGCATGATTGATGACACCAACAACCTTGAGATTCATCCCATTGTTCCTCCCATGCATCATGAGTGAGTTTGTCAGCCTCACAACAACAGGACACTAAAATTTCCTAAACCTCTTCACAAAGTATCTCCCAGCAGTGCAGGGAATTTTGGTTGCCGCAACTCCAATATAGGCACTCAACGAAACATCAGTGAGCTAACACAAAAAAAATTACACCCAACAAACAAAAATCATAAATTTTTAAACTTTAGCAGAGTATATATTACAAATTACAAAAAAAAAATTGTGATGGATCTGAAATAAACTTGGACATCATCAAAGCTCCAACGGTTGAAGAGTTTGGCATCGATATGTGATGGATCTGAAATGACAGCAAGAGGTTCTTGAACAACTTCATCCATGACTGCAAAGAGAATCAAACATTGTTAGTTAATGAAATCAAAAGCAGAATAGATAGAGAAATGGAATGAATGTGAAGGAAACAACGAATTTGCGGTGAGAGGATTCATGTTTGGATAAAGAAGCACGACTGTGGAGGAGCAGAGAGAATGAGTATCTACATGTGATTTTAAGGGTTTAGGCAATGATAGTAATAATAAACCATTACAACTCACGTGTCTCTCCATATTCCAATTCAGATTCCAAGAACTGAACAGTCCTTAGTCATGTAAGTAGAGAAAATTAAATAGAAGCAAAGCTGAGCACTTACACGCTAATTGTTTGACTAAAACACCAAATAATTTAAAATTACATGACTCCTTGGCTTATTCATATGAGCTCATACAATAGTGACAAATTAGAATTCAAATGAAACACACAAAAAGAAAACACTTTATCATAACATTTGTGTGTATTTTCTTCAGAATGAATGAATGAAAACAATCAAATTGTACCTCAACAATGAAACTATAAATGGTGCTGCCAATCTTAGTTAAAGCCTCTAGCTATTCTGGAGTCAATTTAGTTCCATCTATGTCAAAATCAACTTTCCCAATCTTATTAATGTTTTGGAGGAAGACATTTGCTTCTTGTTCGGAAATATTAGTCTTCAACTCAATCTTCAATCGTCGAAGAACCAATGTTTCTATCTTTCTCCCATAAAAAAACAAACACAAACAAAATAACAGAATCCTCCATTAACATTTAGTAGAGCTAAAAAAAAACGACTACAACGTTTATTCTCATACAACAACGATCTAACAACAAAATAATTCACAACAACAAAAGCGTGCAACAATGGTAACAACTTAAAAACAAAAAGGAACACAAAAACTACAGGAGTAAATACGAAAGAGGTATGCGATGGCGACGACGACGACAAAGGGTGATTGGCGCATAATGGTTTGCAGCACATGAGTTTTCGGTTGCAGTTACGATTTCTGGTGAATGGTGGTAAAAAAAGCAATTGATGATTTTAGGAGAGAGTGGATATTGCCTCTTGAGTTCCCTTTAAATGCATTGATCTAAGAGATAATGAATGGTTTACATGGAAAATGTAAAGTGGTTTTTCACTTCTCAATGTGACCATTTAGTTGCTCTGCAAGTCTTCACATTTTTTCTTTCTAGATTCTAACATGTGTTTTAACGTGTAAAAAATAAAATCAAAAAATATAACAAAATGACACTTCAGCAAAATTAAATGTCAAATCTCTAATATTGCAGCAATAGTGCAATTAGTCCTTAATACCCTTATGTTTAAGTTAAATTAAGAATTTAATCAGAAGGGTAAAGATGAAATTTAGTGAGGAAACATGGGTTTCTCGTCAACTTATTCTTCATCTAAATGCTTCTCTTTTGGATCTCTTTTCTCACAATTGCTTTTTCTGTAGTCTGATATACAAATATTGATGATTGATTATGACTCAATAATAAAGAGTTAATTACTTACTTGAAATAACATAAGTTGAAGAATTTTACATAGAATCTTCATTATCTTTATTTCTTGTACTACAACTTATTTTTTCTCACATCATAATGTTTTTTATGGTTCAACTTGAGAATAAAAAGTTTCATCTTCCATCATTTGATCAAGGGTATACCATTTAAATGATCAAGAGAACTCATATTTTTCAATGCACTGGCCAAATCTTAACAGTAAATAAACCAAACTGCACGTACCAAACATTAAAAGCAACACACATCAAATATTTAGTAAAAACTCCTTTCATACCCTGATTATGTACCACCCAAGACTTCTGTAACCACTACCTAAGAGCATATAAAATGGGAAAAACATTCAGACTTCTGCAATTTAGATGAATAGAGTATTCCATAAGAGCAGCAATAACACACACATTAATAGAGTAAAATACTTGCTTATATAAACTACTCAATACAAATACATGAAATAAAAAATCACGAACAAATGTAACAGTAGTAGTAAGGGTGAGCAGAACCCAACCCAACCCGAAGACCCGTTCAAACTCAATACAGGTGGGATGAGTTCGGGTTGACCCTCGAGTTACCCAACCTGTTTTAATACTATGAATGGACATGTGATACTATTTAATTATTTATTTAATTTATCGGTATATTTAGATTATTCTAAATTTCCAATAGACTTTTCCACTTTTCACCTCATAATTTAATATATGCACTAAGTAAATACTAAGTACACATATGTTCTCTTACATCATGTTTTTTATTTTACATCTTCTTAGTATGTTTTAGGGAAAATAAAAAGGTGATGACATATTATCGGGATTTTTACAGGTTTAGGTACGGGTTAGGGTCATTAAAATAACCCGATCAAAATTTAGGACAGGGTTAGGCTTAGTCATAACCCATCCCGACCCGTCCCTTGCTCACCCTTAAGTAGTAGGTAGTAGGTAGATACACAAATACAATTAAAAAAAATTAAAATTAAAATATTAAACCTGTCATTCCACTCCATCATGTTAGGTAGAAACATTTGAGTAAACTTGTTAATCCACTCCATCATGTTAGGTAGAAAAATTTGAAAGAAATCCAATACAGAGCTTAACTATTAACACATTTTGGCTTTATCTTAAAAATTTATACTCAATAAAAAAGAGTCAATTACTTACTTGAACGAACATAAGTTGGAGAATTTTACTTAAAATCTTCATTCTCTTTATTTCTTGTACTACAACTTGTTTTCCCTTACACCATAGTGTTTTTTATGGTTCAGTCTAAGAATAAAAAGTTCCACCTTCCATCATTTGATCAAGGGTATATCATTTAAATCATCTAAGAGAACTCATGCCAAATCTTAACAGTAAATAAACCAAAGTGACTAAGTATGCAGCAACACCATTTCATGAAAAAATGCAAAAAAACAAAAAATAAAAAAATAATTTATTATCATAATTTAAGAAAAAAGTAAGAAAAAGAAAGAGAAAGAGAAACATACCTTATAAACAGGTGGATTGTTGGTGGGAGAAATTGGGTTGTAGACAGTTTTAACATTAAGAAAAAGCTGAAGTGCAGTTTCAAAAACACCATAAACAACGATGATTTTGCAAGAGAGAAGAGCAGGCTTAGGCCATAAATCAACAAACCTTGAAAACCGTTATTGATAAAGTAATCGAAAGTGTTCAAATCTAAACCAAAGACGGCGTACATAACGACGGAAGGCGTGCGGATTGGTCGCACGGTTTCCAGCGGATCTGAAATATGGCGGCGACGGTGGAGGCACCATAGGTGTACAGATCTAGTGGTGGTGGTGTTTGTGTTTCCATCAAAAAATCTGGCAGAGTAAGTGTTCGCTCCTTTTTCAATTTCGAAATCCGCATCTTCTTGTTCTAGTTCGTGTTCTTCTTCTATTGTTGTTGTTAGATTCTATTGCGTCTGTTTCTAATTTTTTGATCCAACTTTCTTTCTCTTTTTATTTTGATCTTTGCAATTGTTTTGTTTGCCGTGACTTGAAGATTTGTGTGTTTCAGGTTTGAGAGTTTGATGTTGTTGTTATTCGATGTTGGATTGATGATTATGAGTGAATACCATTGAGCATTGATGTTTAGGCCGATTTCGTTTCTGCAAATTGAAGATGAGACAGATGTTGTTGAGTTGAGTTGAACGTGAGAGGAGATGAAGAAGCATGTAAGAGAGAGAATTTAACATGGTTGCAATATTAATTGATTAGAAGCATAGAAAGTTGTGAGACTTTTCACTCTTCAAGTAATTACAAATTAATGTGTTGATGTTTTCCATGTATATTTTACATTTTCAATGTTTGCTCATTAACCAAAAATATTACAAATTAACATAAAAAGTATTACAAATAATTGAGAGAGTGACACATCAGACACAATAAATGTCAAATGTATAATATTGCAGTAATATGAAATTAGACACTTTTAACCATGAAATTAAAAAAATTTAAATTTAAAGTCAGAAGGGTATAATTGATATTTAGTGAGAAAATATTTTAATAATAAAATATTAGATATTATCAACACTTTTCTCTATATCTCTAATATTTTTTTCTTATTTATATATAAATATATGTAGGGGTGAAAACGGCGTGTCTGCTCGTTTAGATCTATTCAATCAAAATCCATTAAAAAATAAGTCAGACAAACAAATTAGGGGAGGTAGATAAAAAGTCTTGTATTCATACGTTTGATGTTTATTTAAAAACAGGTTTGATGTCCTACTTTATTCTTTTCTATCTCATATTTCCGTGCACTCTTTTAGTTCTCACTTTTTTAACCATTTGCAAAATTTGACACGTACCACAAACCTGGTCAACTTGACCAAAATATTCATACTACAAGTTTTGATGAATTTCCTACTTCTTACCTCTTTTAAGTGTTTTAAATATATATTTTTTTAAAGTAAAACATACTTACACAAAAGCATTCAATTCTATGGTTAAATACTTTATTTTATTTCTAACCAAACCCTTTACTATGACCTTTTAATATCTAGAAACCCAACAATTGCTGATGTAAACTATAATATGAACAAACCTTTGTGACAACCATAAAAGATTGGTCTTATTGACTTTATCATCACACGCCAAAATTGAATCTAGAAACCCAACAATTTTCAACTTTTGAAAGTCTAACATTGACGCATTAACGGTTTCACTCCTTTAATCACGTCACATACTTTTTCAATTTCGATAGTACAATTCAAATTATCACCATTACACTACGTACAAATATCAATAAAGTCCAACACAAAATTAAAATTAAAATATCTAATTATTTAAAATCCAGTGTTGTGAATTTCGTTACACATGCATGGAAATCACAAAACCATTTTCCTCCTCATTGCAAATTCAATGCATCACAAATTCACAGCACATAAAAACCACAAAAGAAACAAAAAAAATCTCTCACCACCCAAATGAAAATATCAACATTTTCATTTCACTATATGCTAACCTTTTTTCTCATCATTCTAATTCTAAACCATGCAAAATCTCAATCTAATTACAATCTTAATCTTAATGATCAAGAACATGAAACCCTAATGAAAATAAAACAACACCTTCAAAATCCACCAAGCCTTACTCACTGGACTTCATCAAACACCTCTCACTGTTCTTGGCCAGAGATCAATTGCACCAGTGGTTCCATCACAGGGTTGACTTTGGTCAACTACAACATCAATGAAACCATACCCTCTTTCATATGTGACCTCAAAAACCTCACACATGTTGATTTCAATAACAACTACATACCTGGGATGTTTCCAACATATCTGTACAATTGTTCAAACTTGGAGTATCTTGATTTGTCTATGAACAATTTTGTTGGAAAGATTCCTAATGATATTTCCAGTTTATCTAGTTTGAATTATCTTAATCTTAGTTACACTAATTTCAGTGGTGGAATTCCTTCTAGTGTTGGAAGGTTAAAGGATTTGAGATTTCTTGCACTTCAAGCTTGTTTGTTTGATGGAACTTTCCCTGATGAGATTGGAAATTTGCTGAATCTTGAAATATTGGATTTGTCGTCAAATCCGTTTAAGCCTTCTAAGTTGTCGATGAATTGGACGGAGTTGAGTAAATTGAAGGTGTTTTATATGTACAGCTGCAATCTGTTTGGTGAAATGCCTGAACTAATAGGAAATATGGTTTCTTTGGAGGATTTGGATTTGTCACAAAATGGTTTAACTGGGGAAATCCCTAGTGGTTTGTTCATGTTGAAGAATCTCAGCAGATTGTTACTTTCAAGAAATGATCTTTCCGGAGAGTTGCCTGATGTGGTTGGCGCGTTAAATTTGGCTATCATTGATCTTGCACAGAATCATCTGACAGGAAAAATACCAGAAGATTTTGGAAAGCTGCAAAAGTTAACTGGCTTGTCTTTGCCTTTGAACAATTTTTCAGGAGAGATTCCACAAAGCATGGGTCGTCTTCCATCTTTAATTGATTTTAAGGTCTTTATGAACAACTTGTCAGGTATGTTTGAGTTCTTGCATGAGTTTTGATTCCTTTTGATTTTGTTTGTATTGTTATAAATAGTATTATTTTTACATAAAACATAAACTTGTCAGGCACACTTCCTCCTGATTTTGGTCTTCACTCAAAGCTAAGAAGTTTTCATGTTACAACAAATAGTTTTAAGGGAAGGTTGCCAGAGAATTTGTGCCATCACGGAGAGTTACAAAATTTAACTGCTTATGAAAATCATCTAAGTGGAGAGTTACCAGAATCACTTGGAAATTGTAGTAGCTTGTTGGAGGTGAAAATTTACAATAATGAGTTTTATGGTAAAATTCCTAATGGTCTTTGGAAAGCTGAAAGTTTGGTGCTTTTTATGGTAAGCCATAATAAGTTCAGTGGTGAACTTCCTCAAAATTTGTCTTCAAGTATTTCACTTTTTGATATAAGTTATAATCAGTTTTATGGTGGAATTCCAATTGGAGTATCTTATTGGACTAATGTGGTTGAGTTTATAGCAAGCAAGAATAATCTTAATGGAAGTATTCCTCAAGGGTTAACAGCACTTCCTAATCTTCAAAGACTGTTGCTTGATCAAAATCAACTCAAAGGGTCACTTCCATTTGATGTAATATCATGGAACTCATTAGTGACTCTGAATTTGAGCCAAAACCAACTTAATGGAGAAATTCCAGTTTCAATTGGTCATATACCCTCTCTTAGTGTTCTTGATCTATCGGAAAATCAATTCTCTGGCGAAATACCTTCTATACTTCCTAGACTTACAGATTTCAATCTATCGTCCAATAATTTAAGTGGAAGAGTTCCTAGTGAATTTGAAAATTCAGCTTATGATAGAAGCTTTTTGAACAATTCTGGTTTATGTGCTGATACACCAACATTGAACCTTACCTTGTGCAATTCTAATTCCAACACTCAACGGCAAAGCAAAGACTCCTCTTTATCTCCTACTTTAATTGTAGTCTTGGTGATAGTTTCCATCTTAGTGGCTGCATTGATATCATTCATGATTATCAAACTTTACCGTAAAAGAAAGCAGGGATTTGATAACTCATCATGGAAACTCATTTCATTTCAAAGACTAAATTTCACCGAATCAGATATAGTATCTTCAATGACAGAACATAATATTATTGGAAGCGGTGGATATGGAACAGTTTATAGAGTTATGGTTGATGGATTAGGCTATGTAGCTGTGAAAAAGATTTGGGAAAACAAAAAACTAGACAATAATCTTGAGAAATCGTTTCACAGTGAGGTTAAAATATTGAGCAGCATTCGACATCGAAACATTGTGAAGTTGTTGTGTTGTATCTCTAATAATGATACAATGCTACTTGTTTACGAGTATGTCGAAAACCGGAGTCTTGATAGATGGCTGCACGGGAAGATTAATATGAAGTCTTCAAATGTGTTGTCAAGTTCAGTTCATCATATTATTCTTGATTGGACAAAGAGAATGCATATAGCTATTGGTGTTGCTCAAGGATTGAGCTATATGCATCATGAATGTTCACCACCCGTTGTTCATAGAGATGTGAAAACAAGTAACATTCTTTTGGATGCTCAACTCAATGCAAAAGTTGCTGATTTTGGTTTGGCTACGATGTTGATACAGCCTGGTGAAGTTGCTACTATGTCAGCTGTTATTGGCTCATTTGGCTATATGGCTCCAGGTAAAATCCATGACATTCCAATCATCATTTTTTACTCTCTGATAATTATATCTCTTAAGATTTTCCTCATGGCTATAGATAATTTTTTCTCTTTATAAATTGAACTGATTTTGTCTTTGATCCTTTTTAATAGAAATTATAAGTTTGAGTCCTAGTAAAAATATTTTCCTTCTTGAGCCTAAAAGAATTATCTTTTTGCATGTTTTCTACTAGCATAAGTACCTGTCAAACTAGTCGGAAGAGCTTATGGAAATGACTTACGACTTGTTCATATACTATTTTCGGCTTATTTCTGTAAACTCTTCAAAATAGCTTTTAAAAGCAGCGTATAGATATTGAAAAGAGTTTCAGTTTATTTTATATTTTGTTATAGAAATAACTTATACATTATGCTATAAGCTCTTAATTAATCTGTTTATCAAAACAAGGTCATTAAGGACACATAAATAAAAATCATTTTAGAACTCGAGGAAACTTTATTGAAAAGTTACTTGCTAATTGAATTTTGGATTACTAGGGTTCCCTTAATTGCCAATTGACCTTTGGATTACTAGGGTTCCCTTTCCCCGAGATCCATAGGGTTAAGATGAAAAAAAGAAATACTTTTAACCCTTCACATTTGTCTCACTTTTCCTCACTTGAATGTGTTTTTGACATGATTGAATTGCAGAATATGTTCAAACAACAAGAGTTAGTGAAAAGGTTGATGTCTACAGCTTTGGTGTTATCCTATTGGAACTAACGACCGGTAAAGAAGCTAATTATGGTGATGAGCATTCATCTCTTGCAGAGTGGTCTTGGCAACACATTCAAGCCGGAAGCAGAATTGAAGAGTTGCTTGACAGAGAAGTAATGGAACCAAGTCACATAGATGGAATGTGCAAAGTTTTCAAACTTGGTGTTATGTGTACTTCAACACTTCCATCTAGTAGACCTTCCATGAAAGAGGTGTTGCAAGTATTGCTCAATTGTGGTGAATTTTTTGGTTATGGAGAGAGGAATATTGAACATAACAATGATGTTGTTCCACTTCTTAGAAATTCAAAAAGAGAGACTAAGTTGGATATTGATATTGATAATGATAGTAGCTAGATTAACTTGCAACCCAAGTAAGTTTCATGTTAGATGTTGAAAATATCTCACTAGACTAGATGTTTCTACTGTCCAATTCAGATTCAAATTGTGATTTGTACATGAGTCATTGGTTCTACTAAACTCAACCACTATATTATTTTTTGGTATAAAAACTCAACTACCATTGGTTAAAATTATTTGTGACTGCAATTAGAAAAAATCAGTTGTTGATAAATAGAGTCTCTTGAAAAACTAAAGAATTCAACAAACACGTAAATTCAAAGAAAGAAAAATAAAAAATAAAATAAAACACATGCGTTGATATTCTGATGATGACATTGATTTGTTTGTTTTCTCTTGATTTTGGTAATGTTTTGGATGCCTCCTTTAATCCTATAATTCATTGATTGCTATAATCGTATAATCCTAGATCATATTTTCATGATCATTCAGCTATTCTCATATTGCCAACATGCACACAATGAGGTTATGTGTGCATATTTTTTATTGGGACTTGAAGTTACTGTATCCTGATCTGAAATTATTAATATATTGTTTGTATGGTCCGTTGGTACAAGCTAGTTAGCATCTATAGTAGAAATGCTAATTTCAAATTATGAATATTGAAAATTTTGTTGCACTTAAAACAGCTCTAGTGCATGTTTGCAGGTGGTTCATCATGTACATTAGAATTACTACAAGCATGCATAAGGATTAGCATGTTGGCCCTACCACTTGTACTGTGGTATCTAGTTTGTTATCAGAAGAGGATATCTAGTTTGTACTCTGCGTGTTTCATGGAGTTGGGTTTGTTAATATGAAGCCATCCTTGGGTCAGGATGAAAATAATTTGGAAGCTGATGGAATGTATGTTGCTTGCTAAATGATTGACATGTTATGCTTCAGGCTTGACTTTTAGGTTGATGTTCATTTGTTTGTCATGTTATGCTTCAGGCTTGACGTTTAAGTATATTTGTTTGTCATGATTATTAAAGATCATGAAATGACAAATACCATTAAATAGTAAAAAGTATCAACTATCTATGAGTTTAACTATGGATTTTTTTATGGATTTTTTTAGATCAGGTATGATGTTTAACTTAGTTACGGGTACTATTAAAAAATTTGCTTTTACTGAATTAACCACCAAAATTTGACATCTTGTTAGTAAAGTTTTAAAAATCACTAAATAGTTCACAAAATAAAATTAGACACCAAATTAATGACTGATTTATTGATCATAATTATCGATCCCAGCTAATAATTTTTTATATAAATTAATTCATAAAAAAAATTTGTGACAGAAATTTCGGTCAATAATAATTTTTTTTATTAAGTTACTTTCCTCTCAACTCTCTTTTTAGTCAAAATTTTACAATTATATTATTTTAATAAATAAAGCATATATTTATAGAAATAATTAATTCATTAAAATTTATTAATTTAAATAAAATATAATTTTAATGATAATTAGTGTAAAAAAATTTTAAATAATATTTAAAATTTCTATTTTATTAATATTATATACATTTTAAATGTAAATTTAACCACTAAAATGAGGTGGTCTAATGGTCATGTGAAAATCTCTCAAAGGATAGTGTATTGGTTTGATTTCCACTTGAGCCAAAAATTTTGTTTATTTTTAGTTTTTTAAACAATTGAAAATGGCCACGAGCCAAAAAATTTGTTTTATTTTTAGTTTTTAAACAATTGAAAATGGTCACAAAAATCAGTCACTAAATTTGGTGTTAAAGATTAGCAACTAGCACTTTTCCAATCAAAAATTGGTAACTGCGTTATTAGTCCCTAAACATTATAGTAACCGAGTTTTAGGCTTTCTCAGTCACTAAACGTGATTTTTTAGTAGTGGTGGCATGTCATGTTTGCATCTTTGCGATGATGTCACTGTCACTCATATGCCCAATCACCAAAATATTTTCATGTGGACGGGAGAGACCAAAAATTGTGGATGGAAAATATTAGAAAGACGATTCTTTGAAGAAAATGTTTTGAAGAATTAATAGTGAAATAGTCTATATTTAGAAGGATTAAAAACATATTTAACCCTTAATAATATATGTGATTTAATGTCAATTATTTTAAAAGTTTTTTTAACCTTCTGTATAATTCTGAATTGAGTTGTCCTACTTTTACACAGTTTTCACGTACACCATATGTGTTAAATGTAATTCATTATTTTGATTTGATTTAATATGATTAGATTTAATTTGAATATTTTGGGCCTTTTATGTTTTGGGCTTTTGTAAACCTAAAATTATAAATAGGGTGTCTTGCTTTGTATTCTACACATCACAACATAGAACAGATTTCACAGTTGCAGTTTGAGCAAGTGAAAGTTCTATAAGCAATAAGAAATGCCACAGTTTGTGGGTAACAATTTTCTCCAAATATTTCTTCTCTCATTCTTCTCTTTCTTGTTTGTTATTCTTCTTCTCTTTTGTTGTTCTTGATAATTACTTGTTATTACCATTACTATCATATTGTGGGTTTGTTCATCAATCTTGAGATCAAGATTGAAGGAAATTCTTCATAGGGTGTGAGGTGAATTTCCAACATCTGGTATCTAGAGCTCCGGTTGAGAGATTCAAGGAAGGAAGATAGTGATGGCGATGAATTATCCGAACGGAAACTTTCCGGCGACCCTGCCAATTCTCAAGAAAGACAATTATGAGAATTGGTGCAAGCAGATTAAGGTGATTTTCTGTTATCAAGATCTTTGGGATCTTGTGAAGGACGGAGTAACATCGCTTGGGGAGAACGCAACGGAGACAGAAAAGGCTGCGTACAAAGAATTGAAGAAGAAGAATTATAAAGCACTCTTTATAATTCATCAGTGTGTTGATCCTGATAACTTTGAAAAGGTTAGTGATGTTGATTCAGCAAAAGAAGCATGGGAGATTCTTGTAAAGTCGTTTGGAGATGTAGAGAAGGTGAAAGAGGTGAGGTTACAAACTCACAAGAGAACCTATGAGTTGCTTCAGATGGAAGACAACGAAAGCATTACAGATTTCTTCACCAGAGTTACGAAGTTGGTGAATCAAATCAAAGTATGTGGAGAAGCGCTAACGACGAAAGCAGTTGTCTCAAAGATTTTGAGATCGTTGGCTCCAAAATTCTACCACGTGGTAGTTGCCATAGAAGAGTCGAAAAATCTATCAGTGTTGACAAAGGAAGAGCTTCAAGGGACTCTTGAGTCTCATGAACAGAGGATGGCTGAGAGAGCTGCAGGAAAGTCAAAAGATATGGCTTTGCAGGCGCAGTCAGAAAAGGAAAGAAAAGGCAAAGGTAGCTGGAATGGCAACAAAGGAGGAAACCAGGCGAATCAGAAGAAACCTTGGAAATAAGGCAACCAAATAGGTGGTGCTGCAGGTAAAGGAAGAGGTGGTGGTCGAAAGACAGACAAAAGCCACATTCAGTGTTTCAATTGCCAGAAGTATGGTCATTATGCTAGTGATTATCCAGAAAGGAAGAGAAATCAAGAGACTGATGCAAAGCTGGCGAAACATGAAGAAGAAGAAACGTTGCTAATGGTCACAACAAAAGATGAAGAAAGATTCCAAGATCAGTGGTACTTGGACTTAGGATGCTCATCACACATGACTGGAAGGAAAGATTGGTTTGTCAACATGAAGCCCTCGTCGAAGAACACCGTGAAGTTTGCAAATGACAACACTCTAGCAGCCGAAGGTGTTGGTGATGTTCTGATTATGAGGAAAGATGGCAAAAGGTCAACAATTTCCAATGTATTGTACATACCAGGCATGAAGAGTAATTTGCTCAGCATATGGCAGCTTGTCGAAAAGAACTACAAGGTAGTTGTCGAAGACAAGATGATGAGAGTTCTCGACGCAGGTGGTAGATTAATCTTGAAGGCTCCAATGTCTCAGAATAGGACCTTCAAGATTGGACTCAATGTGATGGAGCACAAATGTCTAGCAACTGCAGCCAGCAGAGATGAGTGGTTATGGCATTTTCGACTAGGTCATCTCAACTTTAAAGACATCAGAAAACTGAAGAGAAGAAATATGGTTTCAGGATTACCAGAAATCGACATTCCAAGTGAAGTCTGTGAAGAGTGTGTTCAGTTGAAACAACACAAGAATAACTTCAGCAAGGATGCAGGAAGGAAGTCGAAGGCAATACTTGAAGTCATATACTCTGATGTATGTGGTCCAATCCAGGTGGATTCGGTTGGTGGAAATAGATACTTTGTCACGTTTATAGATGATTACAGTCGAAAGCTGTGGACTTACCTCATTAAGAAGAAAAATGATGTGATTGAGGTATTTTCCAGATTCAAGTCCATGGTCGAAAGACAAAGTGGTCGAAAGCTGAAAATTCTGAGGACTGGTGGTGGTGGAGAGTATGTGTCGAAAGAGTTCGATACACTATGTGTAAAAGAAGGGATTGTGCATGAGGTGGTGCCACCTTACACTCCACATCAAAATGGGATTGCAGAACGCAAGAACAGAACCATCATGAATATGGTGAGAAGTATGTTAAATGGAAAGCATCTACCTAAAGAATTATAGGGAGAAGCAGTTTCGACAGCAACATATATATTGAACAGATGTCCGACGAAGAAGCTTGAAGGAATCACACCAGAAGAATGTTGGTATGGTGTCAAGCCTAGTCTCAGTCACTTGAAGGTGTTTGGATCTATAGCACATAGACATGTGCCAGATCATTTGAGAAGGAAGCTTAATGATAAGTCGAATCAGATGATCTTGATAGGATATCATTCGACAGGAGGTTACAAGCTAATTGACCCAGTGAATAAGCAGGTAGTGATCAACAGGGATGTGATCATAGATGAGCTTAAAGAATGGGATTGGACTGAGAATGCCAAGAAGGATTCAGTGAGAATCTCTTATGAAGAACCAGCCACTGAAGTCGAAATAGAAGTTCGATATGAACCAGTTGCAGATGAAGCAGGTTCAAGCAGACCTCGACGAACAAGACACATGCCTGCAAGGTTGCAAGAATGTGTAATTACATCAGATGATGTAGTCGATGAAGAGGGTGAGTTGGTACATTATGCTTTTTACGCAGATGTCGAACCAGTCAATGCAACTGAGGCATTGAAAGATTCGAAGTGGATGAAAGCAATGACTGAAGAGTTGGAGTCTATCGAAGTCAATGATACCTGGTCACTTGTCGAATTGCCACAAGGCAAGAAGGCAATTGATGTGAAGTGGGTTTACAAGGTAAAGGTAAATCCTAAAAGAGAAGTAACTCGACACAAGGCGAGACTTGTGGCGAAAGGATTTCTTCAGAAGGAAGGAATCGACTTCGATGAAGTATTCACACCTGTTGCTAGAATCGAAACAATCAGGTTGGTTGTTGGTCTAGCAAATATGAACAACTGGCACACATGTCAGATGGACGTGAAGTGTGAATTCCTTAATGGCCCCTTAGACAAAGAAGTTTATGTTGCATAACCAGCTGGGTTTGTGAAACAAGGCGAAGAAAGAAAGGTGTACAGGCTTCATAAAGCACTGTATGGACTTAAGCAAGCTCCAAGAGTTTGGAATAAGAAAATCGACAGCTTCTTAAGGGAGAAGGAATTTGTGAAGTGTACAACTGAGCATGGAGTATATGTAAGAAGAAGCAATGGCGAATTGCTTATACTATGTCTCTATGTTGATGATTTGTTGATAACAGGGAGTTGTAAGAAGGAGATCGAAGATTTCAAACATGACCTAAGTAAGGAGTTTGAAATGTCAGACTTGGGAAATCTCTCATATTTCCTTGGCATCGAATTCTACAAGACAGGTAGAGGCTTGATGATGAATCAAAGAAGATATGCAGGCAAAATACTCAAGAGATTTGAGATGCAAGATTGCAACCAAACTTCGACTCCAGCTGAGCTCAGATTGCAACTGTCGAAGGATTCAGATGAAGATGATGTCGACCCAACCCAATACAGAAGACTTATTGGGTCTCTTAGATACCTTTGTCACACAAGGCCTGACTAAGCATACAATGTTGGCATGATAAGTAGATTCATGCAGAAGCCAAAGGTATCACACCTAGCAGCGGCGAAGAGGATACTGAGGTATCTGAAAGGAACTCTCGACTATGGTATTTTGTTTCCAGCAGCTGATGAAGGAAAAGAATGCAAGTTAATGGGATACACAGACTCTAGTTGGTGTAGTGGCGCTGAGGATCGAAAATCCACAGCTGGATATGTGTTTATGTTAGGTGGTGCACCAGTTGCTTGGAATTCGAGAAAGGAACCAGTAGTGGCATTGTCATCATGCGAAGCAGAATATATAGTTGCTTCTCTTTGTGCATGTCAAGCAACTTGGATGGTGAACTTGGCCGAAGAAATCACAGGGAAGAATCATGAAGCAATTACCATTAGGATAGACAGCGTGTCAGCTATCAACTTGGCGAAGAATCCAATAGCTCATGGTCGAAGCAAGCACATCGAAATGAGGTTCCATTATCTTCGAGAGCAAGTAGCAGAAGGGAAGATGAAGTTGGAACACTGCAGAACTGAGAATCAGATTGCAGATATCATGACGAAGGGAGTGCAGGTCGAAGCCTTCAGAAGACTAAGAGCCATGATGAATGTAGACAGTTTAGACACAATGAATTAGGTGGTGTGTTAAATGTAATTCATTGTTTTGATTTGATTTGATATGATTAGATTTAATTTGAATATTTTGGGCCTTTTATGTTTTGGGCTTTTGTAAACCTAAAATTATAAATAGGGTGTCTTGCTTTGTATTATACACATCACAACATAGAACAGATTTCACAGTTGCAGTTTGAGCAAGTGAAAGTTCTATAAGCAATAAGAAATCCCACAGTTTGTGGGTAACAATTTTCTCCAAATATTTATTCTCTCATTCTTCTCTTTCTTGTTTGTTATTCTTCTTCTCTTTTGTTGTTCTTGATAATTACTTGTTATTACCATTACTATCATATTGTGGGTTTGTTCATCAATCTTGAGATCAAGATTGAAGGAAATTCTTCATAGGGTGTGAGGTGAATTTCCAACAATATGTTACATCATATGCTACAGCAAAGCAAAATGAATTTGCACAAAAATTCATGCTAAAATAAATTATTAAAAAATAAAATTTGTACGTTTTAGCTATGCGAATACGGTGTAGTGTTAAAAAATAGTGTAAAAAGATATTTTTTTCTTCTGAATTACAGTGTTTTATTGTGCTTCGAATAACAATGCCGACACTAGTTGAAACATGGTCGGGTCATCCCGGTTTGCATAGTTGTATCCCTTAGTTGTTTTATCCATTAATTTTGGTACATTTATGTTCAAATTTTGACTACGGTTTGTATTTTATACAATAGTTTAATATTTTGAATTAATCAATTAAATTAAAAAGTCACCAAAGTGACCTCTTTTATGGAGATTATGTCACACCCTAATTTTTTACTCTAAAATCCAATGTCTTTTTGCATTATCTGTACTATTTATCATCTCTTACATTTTTTTATAATACCCAATTTATCAGCTGAAATAAACTTTTTGAATTTACAGTTGAGTCTGTCAAACTAAAAGTCAACTATGCTTAAAATCAGTAAACGGAAAATTTTAAAATCGAGCCTGCAAATGTCAGTGATATTAATTTGCATTTCACGTAGTTTAACCTGACGTGCTCATTTAAATATTTTGACCACTTTTCGGTCACATTTTTGGACAGTTTAAACTGCTTTTAGCTGGTAAAATTTATTTCAGAATTTGACAAAACGCCGTATTTTTCTGAATCGTATACTTTACGCCGATCATTTTGGTATATTCATTTTATTTTTTGAACACTTCGATTCCGGTCCAATTATTCATTTTTTACCGTCTTTATTTCTACTTAGGAGTGACAAAACGGGTTGCGCCGCCGGGTCGACCCATTTTACCCGCCATTTTTGGCGGGCTGGGCTGAGGTTTTTGGTTCGGCACTTTAAGTTAGCCCGTCCCGCCTAACCCACTAGAAAAGCAGGTCCGGTCGGAGCGGGGCAGGTTTTGCCCGCGGGCTTTTTGTAAAAACTCTTTTTTATTTTTTTACTTAGAATTAAAACAACTTTAACTATAAATACAACACTCTTCTCTTAGGTTTATGTTGATTGAATTGTATTATAAATTATTATACAAACAAATTGAATTATAATTGTAACGTTCTATCTATAACTTTCTAATACATGTGTTGATTTGAAAAACTTGAAATAAAAAACAATTGTATGGCTTGCTGAATTATTAAGTTGTCAAACATTAGCTCACATGTTTTCTTTAGAAATAGATGTTGATTTTAAAAAAATGAACGATTTGATTAGTGTATAAATGTGACAAATTTAGGATTTAACTATTAAGAAATCAATCAAAATAAAAGTCTATATGATGTAAAGAGTGAGAAAGTCAAGTGTTGATATTTTATGCACTACTATTTTCTGCACTGTGATGTTTTATACAATGTAATTGTTATCATTGTTTGTCTTTTGTATATTCTTAATTAATTGGTATCTTTTATTAGTTAGTTTTTAAATAGGATTAGGATAATATGCATTGTTTATTTATTTTGATACCTTTTTTTTATTGTGCTTGAGTTTATTTCATTTTTTTTTGTTGTAATTGATCTTTATTTATTTTATTTTTTGAACAGTTTGGACTTAAGACATGTTGAAGTTCTATTATGCGTTAAAAAAATATTTTGTCGACCTCTTTTGTAATAAATATTTTTTTAAATTATATAGTAAATTAAATTGTAAAATAAAAAATAAAAAATTATCAGGCCGGTCCGCCGACTCAACAACTCGTTAAAAAATGGGACGAGCTTGACTTTTGAGGTCGGACGCTTAAGTTGACCCGCCCCGCCCCACTTTTGCCATCCTTATTTCCACTTTTGCACATTTTATTTCTCCAGCAATGCTATATTGACACTCATTCTTACACTACATCGTATTCACTGTTCACCAATACGGTGAACAGTGCATGAACAGTGCGAAATAGTGTCACAACAGTGTATGAACAGTGCTCGTGAACAGTATTCGTGAATAGTTTTTTAAGTTATGAAACAAAGTTGGTTAATGAAGTATAAAAAGTTGGTTAAGAAAGTGATGAAATTGGTTAATAAACGTCCAGAATTAAAAATAATTTTAACATAAATAAAGTTGATTAATAATATGTAAAATGTTGGTTAATGGAGTTATGAAGTTGGTTAATCACACAATTTCATATCAATATTATTTAATTTAAAAATATAAAAAAAATATTTTTTTTATATTTTTTTAAAAAAATATATTTAATTTTATAATATTTCACTGTTCATAGTATTGATGAACAGTGAAATACGGTGTAGGTGTAGGAATTGGGTGTAAAAATATCATTTCTCTTATTTCTCCAACGCATCACCACACTAACACTCTCATTAGTTCTCATATTCTTCCAACTTCATAAATAATAGTAAAACAAACTCACATGAACACCACCATCCTCCATAACAAGTTAGGCATCTCCATCCTCATATAAACTCTTCACCATCATTTGTGCTAACTAAAAAATGGCATGTGAATAATCCATTTATCTCGATTAACAGCATTTCTGCCATCTCGCACTACCTCCCAAAACCTCCGTCGAACACCCCACGCTTCGCATCGACAACACATAACTTAAACCATAACCGTTTCCATGTTTTAAAACAAAAAAAAAAAAAAAAACCATTATTACTTTTACAAAACAAACAAAAAAGATCACACAACTCTGCTGGAAAGTCGTTCAGATTGACGTTGCGTCCTTCAAAAAATTACCTCTCCATGGTTCTTCTTTCTAGCTACCTTCCTCAGCGCACCGTGAATCAGCCACACCGCGCCGGCAACTTCAGCGCACCATCAAAGCGGTAACACCCGACGTTCGGTGACATTTTTGGTTCGGCAGTGAGAACAATAACGATTCGCAAACACGGAGCAGCAGACCATCTCATTCGCGTAGCGTTTTCGGTTCGAATCCCATTTGTGCTTTTCAATTTAGTTGCTATCGTTTTTTTATTGCATCTGCAATGTGGTTTGAATTGTTTGTTTGTTTTCAATTTTGTTTTGATTGGATTTAGGCACCGATTGAAACCCATTGCATTTGTTGAGTTTGAGAAAGAAGAGTTTTGATTCATACTATCTTGGTTTTGTCTAAAAAAAAAGAGTGGGAAATGATATATAATATAGATCTCTTTTAATAACAAGAAAAAGAGATTGTTGGAGAAACTATTGGATTTTGTTTCTGGTATTCTTTTTCTATGCATGTTGAAAATTTTGTTTGACTTGATTGTAAGGTTAGAGAGATAGATTTTGGTTAGTTTTGTCTTACTGGGAGAAGGAAGTTGTGATGAATTATTTCTTTAACTTTAGATTAATTTTCATTAATTTGTTCTTTATTTAACTTCCATGTTTCATTAATTTGCTTTTTTCTTTTTTTAATTTTTAAATATAGTTTGGGTCATCAATTTTCTTTAAAATGTTTTTATTTTGTTAAGGATCATTGGTTTTATGTATTTTGTTTTATTTTATTGAGTTGATATAAAAAATATTTATTTATTCTTTTAAAATTTGTTTTCTAATTTAGTTAGTTATTTGAACCATATTACAAAAGTGTAAAAATTTGTTTTAATTAAATTTTATTTTAATTTGTGCAACATTAGAAATACAAAAAAAAAATCTTTTTTCATTTTCCTTTTATTACTTCAATTTCCTAGTCTTATTAATTAACTTGAAAATATTAAAGATGTAAAAAGTTATTAACTAATTTAAATATTTTTATTTAATATTGATTAATTAAATTATTAATTAATTTGATTAAATATTTATATTTAACTTGATTAATAATTCTTTTTGTCACCCGATTCTATGTGATGTTTGGTTTGTTTCCATGTTTTGAGTTTGTTCTATCTGACTAATTTTTGATGTTATTGTATCCATGATTAATCTGTTACACGGTGCTTTTCCGTGTGCTTCTGTTTATTTTACACGATGTTTTGTCGTGACTGTTTATCTTTTTTGCGATGCTCTGTCACATATCTTTGGCTGCTGATTACATGATATTTTTTCGTGTATTTCTATTGACTTTTAATTATCTGATTACCATGATGTTTTTTCATGTGTACTCTGTGTGTATTTTTATATGTTGATTACATGTTATTTTTCCGTTTATTTCAGTTAACTTTTCATTGTCTGATTACCGTGATGTTTTTTTCATGTGTATTCTGTGTTATCTTGCCTGTCTGACCATACATGATGATTTTTCGTGTACTGTGTCTGTGACTTGTCTGCTTGATGATTTCAAGATGTTTTTCCATGTTATATGTTGCTTTTTGGTCCCTGTGACCTAATCCGAAGGAAGGGACTATATGTTGACTTATCGTCATTGTGTATGTACCTCGTCTGTTCTTTACCTGTCTTAGTTGTTTTTGGTTCTTAGAAGTTGGCAACTCAGAGTTCCACGAACTACGGATGCTCTGATTTCTCAAGTTCCTTTTGAGATTTCGTAGGCACAAGACCCTGATTCTTGGCGAGCAACATTTTCTTTTTTTCACTATTTTCCCTTTTTACACCCTTTTTCATCATAGTTTCGAACTACGATTGCTCTGGCTTCCTATATAGGATACGTAGGCATAAGATTGTGATATCCTAGCGAGCTACCTTTTTATCTTTCTACCTTTTTTTCTTTTTCCATCTTTTCTCTTTTCTTTGTCCATTCTTATCTTTAGCAAACAATTTTAGCAAAACACAAGTATTTCAAGAGGTTCCTATAGAGTACTACAGATGCTTAGGGTGCTAGTACCTTCCCTTTGTATAATCAACCTTCGTACCTTTGATCTCTCTTTGCTTAGCTTTAGGCCTTGCTTTTTGATTTGCATTTTTATTTATGGGTTATTCTTTCTTTTTCCCCTTCCCTCGGATAAATTAAAGATCGGTGGTGATATTTTATGATTTGTGATTTAATACAATAGTTTGATATCTGATTCTCACCGCGACAGATTACTCATAAGAAATGTTAATTTTTTTTAGTGTGTGTATGAGTGTGTGTGTGTGTGTGTGTGTGTGTGTGTGTGTGTGTATTTATCCATGTAAGTGTATACTTACACAAAGGACAATTGATGTTTGATCGGATTTCATACATACCTGTGATGGTAAACACCTGATAATTATAAGGTTTCACAGGTGAATGATAAATCAATTCAAATAGGGGTTTATCGTTTGACATGTTTTTATTATCAATGTTTAATCATTACAACAAGAGTACCACTAGCAATCAATATTATTGTCCAAAGACTTAACATTGATGGTGCATTAGGTATCTTGAGATAGGTTATGCCATAATTTGGAGATATTAAAGATTTGGCTTTTTTTCTTGAGATAGGTCATCCATTTAGAATTACTTTCTCTTCCTTCACAATTCAGTATGTTTAAGATATCTTATAACTATCATAAGGACAAATGAACTCTCAATGAGCTCATTTCGTTTTGTATGCAAGAAGAGGAAGGGTTGAAGCAAGATAAAACAGAAAATACTCATTTTGTTTGCACCTCTAAGAACAATGGAAAATAAAAGAAAACTTACAAGCCCAAGAGTGAAGTTACAAATGCTTTGGTCTATTTTGAGGTCAATTTAGCTTCAGTATCTATAAACACTTGGTGGTTAGACTCTAGTGCAACTACTAACAATAATGTTTCAATGAGGGGTTACCTAAACTACCAAAAGCCAAATGATGTTGAAAGATACATCTATGTTGGAGATGACAAGTAGATGGAGGTGGAAGCTGTAAGGCATTTTAGATTATTACTATGTATTAGATTTTATTTGGATCTGAAAGACAGTTTTGTGGTACCTTCATTCAGGCAAAATTTAATTTTGATTTCTTATTTGGACAAATCAAGTTACTTATGTTCACTAGGAAACAATGAATTCAAGTTGTCTTTCAATTCTGATATTGTTGGAACTGGTTCACTTATGGATCATGATGATTTATTTTTTATGGACACATTAGCTACCTATGCCCAATCCTTAAATGTGGAATCATGTGGTATTAAGCGTAAAATTTATAATAACAATTCAGGAGCATTATGCCACAAGCGCCTAGGTCTCACCTCTAAAAATCGAGTTGAGTGACTAACGTCAAATGGAATTTTGGACTATGTTGACTTCACAAACTTTGATGTTTGTGTTGAATGAGTTAAAGGTAAACAAACTAAAACAAAGAAATTTGGTGCATATAGACCTACAAATGTCTTAAAATTGATATATGCAGACATTTGTGGACCATTTCCCACACCTTCTTGGAATGGTCAACAATATTTTATATCAATCATAGACGATTATTCTTGATATGCATACATATTTCTTATATATGAAAAGTCTTAATAATTGGATGTGTTCAAATCATTTAAGGTTGAAGTTGAGAATCAACTCAACAAAAGAATTAAGAGTGTCAAACCTGGTCATGGCGATGCAAATTACATAAGATATAACAGTTCAAGTAAACAACGTCTGGGGCCGTTTTCCAAATACCTAGAGGAATGTGGAGTCGTCTCACAACACACCATATCAGGGTCACCTAGCATGAATGGTGTAGTTGGAAGATGAAATTAAACTCTTAAGAATATGGTAAAGAGTATGATTTGTCATTTTACCTTGCCAGAGTCACTCTAGGAAGAGACACTAAAGACTATAACTTACATTCTGAATAGAGTACCAACCAAGGCAGATGCCAAAACACCTTATGAGTTTTGGACTGAGTGAAAGTCTAGTTTGAGCTATTTTCTAGTATGGGGAAGTCGAGTTGAGGCAAGGACTTATAGGCCAAATGAAAAGAAATTTTACTCTCGAACAGTGAGCAACTACTTTATTGGTTATTGTGAAAGATCTAGGGGATACAAATTTTATGATCCCAAATTAAACTCAATTCATGAGACGGGAACAACCACATTCTTTAGGGGTATTGATTTTAGGGGAAAACTAAGGTTATAAACTTTGTTTTGGAGGAAAAATTAGTAACAATTTCAAATCCAATTCATGCAGTTGCTTTTGATCAAGCAAGTATAGAACCTCCACAAGACATTGTTGAATTTCCTCCCACTCAAGATGATTTGTTAATTCATATAGAACAATTTCAAAATCCTCAAGAACAAGTGTTACAAGAACCAATACCTTTATAGAGATCCACTAGAGAAATGAGAAATGCTATTTCGGATGATTACATAATCTTTCTTCAAGAACATGAGGGAAATAATGGTATGATGGAAGCCGATCCAATAAACGTCCGTCAAGCCATGCAGGATTCCAATTCAAAAAGTGGATTAAAGTAATGAAAGAGTATTATATGTTCATATAAGAGAATAAGGTTTTGGAACTTGTCCTGTTACCAGAAGGTGTGAAACCATTAGTTACAAATGGATTTTTAAGATCAAGTGGGATTCTAATAGTAACGTGGAGAGGTATAAGGCTCCTCTTTTGGCTAATGTCTATGCCCAAAAGGAATGGATTGACTTTAAAGATACTCTCTCTCCAGTTTCATCAAAAGACTATTTTAGGACAATCGTGGCACTTTTTGCACATTATAATTTGGAACTCCATCAAATGAATTTCAAGACGGCTTTTCTCAATGACAACATTAATGAAGCAATCTACATGGTGCAACCAAAAACCTTTGTGACAGGAGACTCAAAGAATATGGTTTGCAAATTGAAAAATATTCATTTATGGACTAAAGTAGGTGTCTCGTCAGTGGTACCACAAGTTTCATGAAGTAATTTTCTCATTTGGTTTTGAGGTGATTGTTGTTGAAGATTGCGCGTATCACAAATTCAGTTGAATCAATTGCGTTTTCCTAGTCTTGTATGTTGATGACATACTGCTTGCCACAAACAATATAGGAATGATGCAAAAAACTAGGAGATTTCTATCAAGAAAACTTGAAATGAAAGATATTGGTGTCGCCTCCTTTATATTAGGAATTTAGATACACTGAGATCTATCTCGTGGTATTCTAGGATTATCACAAAGAAGATATATTGATAAGGTACTTAAAAGGTTTTTCATGCAAGATTATAAACCAGGGGATACTCTACTTGTTAAGGGAGACAAATTTAGTCTTAGTTAATACCCGAAAGGAAATTTAGAAATTCAAGAAATGAAAAAGATTTCTTATGTGTCAGTTGTAGGGAGTCTGATGTATATTTAAGTATGTACGCGTCCAGATATTATGTTCATAGTTTAGATGTTAGACAGATACTTGAGCAATCTAGGAATGGATCATTGGAAAGCAGACAAAAGGGTCGTGAGGTATTTAAAGAGAACAAAAGAATATATTCTCACATATAGGATGTCTGACCAGTTGGAGATCACTGGATATTCTGACTCTAGTTCTGCTGGATGCCAAGATAGTAAAAGATCCACTTCAATCTATATCTACATGTTGGATGGTGGTGCATTTTCTTGATGTGTTGCCAAGAAAACTCTCATTACTTCATCCACCATGGTAGAAGAATTTATAACGTGCTTTTGAGGCATCCAACCATGGGATTTGGTTGTGAAACTTTGTCACTGGGCTGCGAATTATTGAAGGAATTGAAATCCCACTTAAGTTATACTATGACGATAAATCAGTTGTCCTATATTCTAACAATAATATGAGCTAGACCAAGTCAAAACATATTGACATCAAGTTCGTAGTTGTTAAGGAAAGGGTACAAAGTGGACAGATTTCCATAGAACAATTAGGGATGAGCTGCATGATAGCAGATTCTCTAACAAAAGGTCTTCCACCCAAGGTCTTTCAGGACACATTGTTCACATGGGTGTTTTATCGTTTAAAGAATCTTTGGTTTATTGGGAGTTAGTCATTTATGAATTTTGTGCTCTATGTTTGATATTATGTATGCATACTCTGGTTTTGGATATTTTTTCCAATTAATAAAGTCTAATATTGATCTAGTTGTACTTTGTACAATAAGTTTATTAAATGATCTCACTAATTAAAGTAGGATAAGTTGAGAATTGACATAAATAGACCAAATTCATGTGATTTTCATGCTACACATTTCATGATGAATCTATGTCATTTAATTATGTAAGTATTAGTGATCATTGATGGGTTTAGTTATGATTGATATAACGAATATCACTTTGGTTCTGTATACTGGCATGAATAATAGACAGAATTATTTGTACGTGCTTGAAGTATATATAATGGCAAATTTTGAGCTCATAAAGTCTAACACGTGTGTAAAGTTGCATATGTGACCAGTGGAAGATTGTTAGAATTTTGGGACACAAATGTAACAATTAAGGTGTTGGGGTCACTGTTTAATTAGTTAAGATTTAAAGTGATCTATTTAATCTTAAGTAAGTTTGTGGCTAAAAATATAAATGTCATGAAAGGTAAGGTTATTGTGTAGATATCATAAATCAATATCTAATTTAATGAGAGGTCAAATTAGAATATTAAAAACTAAGAAATAACCTTAGAATTATTTATATGGATTATGGTCTCCATTTTGTAGATTAGATAGAAAAATATGGTTCATCAGAATTCTCTCTTCATCCCAAGCGGGAGAGATTCAATGAACCTAAAGAACTATACAAATTGAAAGATCACATACCTGCGAATCTAAGGGGATCCTAATAAAAAGTACAGGTAAGTTTTCACTTTCATTCTCTAATTAAATTATGGTATAGGTTATCAATTCATAGGAATTAGTTTAAAGTTCTAATCTTAATTTCTATATAAATAAAAATTATAAGGTTACGAACATATGCAATAGGCTTAAATTGGAATTAAATACCCAAAGTTATTTAAGTTTGTAGTAAATACTAAGGAGTCAATCATTTAACACATCTCAAAATATTCCACATAAATTTGAGAACTTATGATGGATGCATGATTGAAAATTATATTCTTCCCAAAGCTCCCTGACAAATAAATTTGAGAAATTTGACTATGCCATATGAAAGTAGTTTATACCCACATGGATCATTTGAATAAATTGATCTGAAAATTTTTAGTAATTGGTATAATTATTTAAGCAAATTTCTACTCGAAAACAAATTTGATACAACTCTTTTCATAAAAAAATTGTAAGCATAACATTCTTCTTATTCTAATAGGAAGATGATATAATTTTTGGTGCTATTAAAAAATCTTTATATAAAAACTTTTTTTAATATTATGCTAAGTGAATTATGATTGGTCTACAAATTCAACAAACAAACGAAGGAAAATTCATAAATCAATCAAAATATTACAACAAACTTCTCAAACGATTCAGGATACATAAAATACCTAAGATATTAGACTCCTATAAACACTTCATGTTACTATGACAAAGATGGGGGAGGTAAGTTGATATAAGAAATTAAGTATAGAAGAAATGTGCAAAATGGTCCAAATGATTGCAAAGGTCCATTTTAACAAAACCCAACAAACACTTTTATTCCATAATGTTTAATATTTGTTTCCATTCGGTAATTTAAATATTTTTCCTCTTTTTTATAATGACAAATAAGAAGTATTATATCTAAGCAAAATTCAAAGTGAATATATTTTGTTTGACAACATATTTTTGGGGGAGTCAAAACTCCATACTCTAGTTTTATTTATTTTTTCTAACCATTTTTTTTAGCACATTTTCTCTTTGAGATGTTTATCATTATCAAAAATGGAGATAATGTAAATATGTGCTTCAATTAAATAATTTTTCTGATGGACAAAAAGATACTTATTTATCTTAATTATCAAAATGAAAAAAAATAAAAAGGAAAAAATATAGTGCTTCAACAGAAAATATACAAAAGAAATTTAAAGTAATCCAATTCTTTAAAGATGCTTAAGAATTTTATTCCATATATAGGATCATTTGTAAAATAATGGAAAGCTCTCATTAAATAAAATATACACAAACAAATACATAAAATGATTTTTAAAATATTTTAAAAGAAAGTCTTATAAGAGTTATATTTTAAAAATATAAAAAATATATATTTTAAGTTAACTTAAAATAAACGAGACCAATATATCAATAAAAAATCACTCTGAACATTCAACCAACGAGAACTTTTATGAACAAACATGAATTAAAATTAATAGCAAAAATTTTAAAAATCAATTTTGAAGGAAATTTTTAAAAAATAAAAAGTATATTTAAAAGGAAAAAATGTATTTAATCAAATTTTTAATATGACCATTGATCTTGACGGCTGATCAGAACCGGAAGTGGGTCAGAGACTTTGTCGGTGATACTGAGTTGCAAGGATGAAGAGGAGTATGGTGTACCTACAAGACACTCTGATGCTAAAATAAGAATCAGGTGAAGATAAGGCAAGTAAGAAAAGTGTATGTCTTAGGATGATGTGGAATGAATTGGAATATCTGACCCTCTCAACTGAGAGGGTTTTTATAGTGCCCCCAACGCTTGGTCATTGGTCTCTATTTTCGAGACGAGATAACCATTCCCTGAAGAATAGGTAACTACCAGAAACTAGTCGTTGGGACGGGAAGAGCTGCTCGAAACTAGTCGTTGCCACGGACAAGGATGCGGTCACGGGCATGGGCGTTGGACTATTTCTGGATGGTGAAACTGTGCGTGACGGGCAAGAATGTGACGAGGGGCAGCTGATCTTGGGGGTCAGTTGACTAGCTTTCCTCGACAGAGGGGCAGAAGAGAGGAAGTTTCATTTTGCCCTTAGCTGGCAGGGCAAAGGCTATTGGGTCGTCCTAGGAGTATAAGTGGATTGGGTCATGCCTAGTCATTAGGTCAGTCCAGAACAGGATCCCCCTAAGTCGTTGCTCTTGAGCATAGGAGTGATGACTTAAGGGCAGCCAGCGGTCCAAGGAGGAACGGGCGTGGTTGATGCCCGTTACTAAGATGGGATCATTTCGTAGTGCTCGAAGGCGTTCGCGTCCAGAACGTTGTCTTGAGTATCCGACGGACGGGGAAATCAACAATTGATGGGACTTGAAGGGATGGAGTGCCACGTGTGCATTGAGCCACGCGCTGCATTTAATGCATAATAATGGCTACACTAGAATCATGATGATGCCCTACGCCGCGCGTGCTCGTGCACGTGTCCCTGCTCTGCCTATAAATAAGGGAAGGAAGTGCTCATTTCCAATTTTTGCTTCTTTTTCTTCTCTTGCTACCTGCTTTTGTCTCCGCCATCACCGTCGTACCTCCGCCGCACGCGCAACGTCTAGAGCTCGTCGACCGCCTATTTTTCTTCCTCGACCATGTAAGTTTTTCTATCTCTTCTCTGTTTTAAGATATTAGCTTCTGTTTTGATTAGTTTGCATGCAGTTAGCACAAAACTGGGTAGAGTAGGGGTGGTTTTTGGCGATTGTTGGTGGCTGGCGGTGCTTAGGTCATTTCTTGGCGTCGGCGCCTTCGTCGGAGCCTTAGGCCTTAGGTTTCCAGTTGATTTTGGCACCGTTGTGATGGCTGGTGGATTTATCATTTGTGGGATTCGTGCTTTTTCCGGTGTACTTACGAGTTTTTCGGTGGACCTTCATCGTAGTTCTGGGTAACTCCCCAGGAAGGATATCCTCACGTGAGTTTTGAAGGGCTGCCAGGGGCATTTACTCACATTATTGTTGTGTTGTTTGAGTAAGGGCTTAGGTCGGGGACGTTGTCCCTGGTCCTACGTGCACCCTTTCACTTGACTAGCGGTGGAAGGGTGGATTTGACTTTGTCATTGAATTCACCTTTGTCCCATTTTTTCCAAATAAAAGAGATGTCTCACGAAGCTGAGGACGACGTCATGAGGGATCTGTCCGGGGAGAGCTCCTCGGAAGAGAGCAGCATGTATGATACTCTCACTCCACTGAATGATGGTGAGACCTCCACCCCAAGTAGTACTCCGGACGAGGGGGTCGTAGCTGAGTCTCGGGAGCATGCCTCCCTTTTTGCTTCTTATATTAGAGATGCCTTCACGACGATGTGGGCTGAGGGAGATTGGAGGGTCCACTTTCCCAGGGAGGATGATCGAATTTGCTCGGCATACGGGGAGAGGTTCCCCATGTACGAGTAAGTCTTCAAAGAGATAGGGATGAGGTTGCCTTTTACTGACTTTCAGGTGGCAGTACTTACACACCTAGATTTGGTGCAACCACAACTACATCCAAACTCAATTTCTTTCATACGAGCATTCGACTGACATGTAAATTTTTGGAGATAGGGGTCACTCTCCCTCTTTTCTTTACCGTCTTCCATCTTCAGTGCCAGATTGTTGGCCGCTAATTCAGATGGGTCTCCCTAAAGCATAGGAGGAAATTATCCAAACCCTTTTTTGAGTCCATCAGGACGTTCAAGGAGAGGTTCTACATCATCGAGCCCGTGTCCGAGAGGGCCACAGACTCCTCATTCGTATGGGTGGTTTCAATGGACGAGAATGGGGAAACCCTTATTGACGAGGAGGGAAAAGTCCAAGGACAGAGATTGTTGATGTTCCCCTTTTGCTGGAGCGGGGATCACTTTACCCGGCCAACCGACGATTATATTGCAATTCCTCACATGTTGGGGGACGATGACCGAGCCAGCTATGCCAAGCAAGTTGCCTTCATTGACGGTTTTCTCCCTGCTCAGTGTGTGACTCGGGGTGGGAAGATTATTTATGAAGAAGATGGGGGACCCAAGGTGGAAGCCCGATATATCAATACAAAGGAGCTCTTCGAGTGTAGCACTCGTGCAGAGGCTTTAGAACTTGTGGGTATCAATTTATTTCTTCTTAGCTTGCTCGTATTGATATTTTCTTTGTTTACTAACGCGTGCCAATTGTTTTGCAAGTAAGATGTCTTCATCCCAAGAGCGGATAGTGAAGAATGTCCAGGAGAAGATGAAAGCGGGTAAGCAGGTCGAAAAGAGTCGCCTGAGTGAGCAAGCGGTTCCTCCCCCGAAAGGGTCGGGGACTTCAACTTTCGGAGTCACAACTGCCCAGACTTCTCTGCTTTTGGTAACTTCTCGGGTTAAGCGCCCTCGGACGGGCGAGTTCCTCGACTTGACTTGGGAGGGGTAGAAGAGAAAGTTTGAACTGCCTCTATGCTTTCTCAACTGGAATTTCTTTGAAGGCTCCTCCATCTCAGTGCTTTGGCGGATTCTTTGCACCTCGAGCAGCTGGACCATTCGAGCAAAACGACCATGTTGGCCCAAGATGTCGCTGCCTTGATGATGGTTTTGGGCATGGTTGTGGTCTATACCGAGGAGAGGGCTCTCGAAGAGGCGGATCTAAAAAATTCTTAGGTTGCGGTCGTGGATCTGGAAGAAAAGCTGAAGGCCGCAAAGGAGGCGACGAAGAAGTCCGTCGAAGAGGCAGTGAGGAAATACAAGGATGAGCTGGTTCAGGTCACCTAGGAGAAGGACATCGTGGTCGCGCAGAAGAAAGTTACGAAGGAGATTGTTGCATCGCTGAGGGTTGCCACCGCTCCTGCTGAGGACGAAAGTGATAAGGTGGAGAGTCTAAAGACTCGAGCCCAGCTCGTCGCCCATATTAATCAGGCCGAGGAGGATTGTGTAGGGATCACCGAGGAAGCTTTCAACAACATCATAGGGTAGCTGAAGATAGAGAACCTCAAGGTCGAGTTGTCTACTGAGGGGACCGTGTTTCTCTACAACATGGTAGACAACCAGATCGTGATCCCGGAGTTACTCAAATTTGCCGAGGAGCAGGGGCAGCCTGCCTACAACGAGGCTTAGCCTGTGGCGGACTAGTCTTTTTTCCGTAGTATTTATGGCCTGCGTGCCGTAATCTTGTAATTTATTTTTTGGGCGGGATCCCCTTTTTATTGTAACAAGTACAATTACGACCCTTGTGGTCGCCTCGCTGTTGTTCTCCTTGTTCGGGGGAGCTTCAGTCCGCTTAGAGGATACATGTATTTTGATAGGGATTAACACCTCAGTCTCGTATGTTAGACGGAAGGGGGTCTCCCTGGTTGAGGAGTGGGGCGTAGTCCGATATGCTCCTCGACCCTTTATTTTTTGGTCACGTCTAACCTTCGTTTGAGACCTTGCAGGATTACCCCTGTTGGCTGCCTCGGCTTGCCCGTTCGTCTGAGAGTGCTCAACGGACACAAAGTGTTGTTTGGTGCCCAGATGGGCAACGAAATCTTGGAACTTTTTGTCCGTGAACTGTGTCTTGTTGTCCGTGACGATTATTTGGGGAACGCTGAAGTGAGCAAGGGTGTTTTTTTGTAGAAGCGAAGTATATTGGGGGCCGTTATTTTGGCCAGAGCCACCACTTCTATCCATTTTGTAAAGTATTATACGCCTACTATCATGTATTTATTCTGGTTTTACTTTACGACGAACGGTCCTAGGATGTCCAGGCCCCACCATGCGAATGGCCATGGGGAGGACATTGCTTTGAGCTCATTGGGCGGTGCCAAATGCATGTCCTCGTAACATTGGCATTTGTCACATCTTTTCATGTGCTCTTTTATGTTATGTTGCATGGTCGGCCAATAATATCCTGCTCGTAGGGCCTTCCTTATGAGGGATCTCCCTCCGAGGTGTTGAGAATTGATCCCTTCGTGGATTTTGCGTAGGACTTGGAAGACCATGTCTTCCTCAATGCACTTAAGGAGAGGAATGGAGAACCCTCGCCTGTAGAGCTTATTTTCAACCAAGACGTAGGAGCATACTCTGCGTCTGACCATGCTGGCGAGGTAGTTGTAAACTGGGGTCATCCAACCATTGTTGTCGCTGATGACGTACACGTCGAGGATCAAGGGAGCTTTCTCGATGCTAGGTCGAGGAATTACTTCTTGGATGACGGATTTGCTACCCCCTTCTTCATTGTGCTTGCCAGCTTTGACAGGATGTCTACCCGGACATTATGTTCGCGAGGAACGTGCCTCACCTCCATCTATGCAAACTTAGTCATTTTTTCCTTAACCAAACTCAAGTACTCTGATAGGTTGTCGTTCTTGGCCTGATATTCTCCCCATACTTGGAGAGCCATGAGCTGATAGTCTGTGCAGATCACAACTTCCTCGACTCCCAAGTCTTCAGCAAGACACTGACTTGCGAGGAAGGCCTCGTACTCTGCCTGATTGTTGGAGGTGGGGAAAGATAGGTTCAGTGAGACTTTGATGAGGATTCCTTCCTCATTTTCCAGGATAATGTGATCCGCGGTCGCTCGCGGATCATAAACGAGTAATTTTAGGAAAATGCAGTACAGCGACAGTGACTCGGAATATCGTCTCACAAGGATTCTTGTAGGAATAATCAAATACAGTAACGAAATATGGGGGGTTTTGATTAAGATAAAATAAACGAAAAATAAGTGATTAGAAAAAGTGATTGTAGTAATGAGTTGAAACGGCTAATCTACTGTTTTCGTTTCCCAACTTATCATCGATCCTAATAATTCCCAATTCCTAAGCAGATTCTATCCCCTTTCCGATTATAATAACAATCAACAAGCGCAATTGATATTATACGATACACATTCCTAATTTCTGAATTAAGCAAACAGATAAAATAGTAACCGTGAATTAAGCAAACACGAGAAACATACGCGGATTAAGCAACCGCGATTAAAGTATAAGAACATGCAATCATCGAAATAAATCAATCATTCCTAAGATAAATCGAATTAAGCAAACAAAATATCATAGAGAAGAATTGAAAGGAAATAGATTTTATTGGAAATTAAAAGAACCTCAAAGTGTTGGCGGGAACCGATTACAGCAGATTAATCCGAAGGAATTAGTTCTCCATAATTCATACAAAGCTCCAACAAATATTTTTGTGAATAGTGAATAGGGTTTTTTTGGCTGTACGGCCAGACCTAGACTAAAGAGGATAAAAACCAGAATTCGAGTCATAACCCAACTGGGTCGAAAATATAACCCAGACCCAAAACATGACCCAAAATTAAAACAAATTCCTAATGCTGTAACTTGAAACGGAATTCTGGAATTTTGAGCTCCGAATCTGATTTCGGCTCCAACACGAAAGTCGTAGCTCTCTCTCTTAGCTTTCCGTCGATTTTTAGAACGCCTAAAACGGATTCCCGGAGCTCCAGTTATGATCGTTTCCGTGCAGACTGCTAAAGCTGAAAAATAAGTGCGAAAATTAAATTAAACCAAAAATAAAATAAAATATGAAAACATAATAAAATATAATAATAAGCAAAATAAAGTAAAGAAATGCCTAAGTAAAAATATAGGAGAATGTGCATAAATATGCACTGATCAAATTCCCCCGGACTTGAACTTTTGCACTCCGAGCAAAATTAAAATAAAACACAACAAATAAAGCACAAACGCATCAACAGATACTCATTCCAGGCTGTAAGTCTTCTTCGGTTAAGTTTGCATCGATAGGTACTAATCTTACACACTAAGGATATCGTAGGAACACTGATCCACAATTGTGCAGACATAAACCTCCTGAATATACAAATCAACTTGAATCATGTTATTATGCTGAAGCCTAACTTACTCTTCCTCCTTTTTGCTCTTTTTCATTCCGGCGCAATCACGTTAAGCCCGTTATCTCCACACACTCATAGCAAGGCGACCGGTTAGTGACTCTGATCCTTTTTGTTTAGGGTTCTGGTACTTACGTAGCATAACCCTTTACCGACTCAATTGTAGTTGCGGGGGATCGGACCGTAATCCGCCCTACCAAGTTCAGCACCAGAAACCGCTAAACCAACTAACGAGTAATTTTTTTTTCAACTTTTTTTTTAAATATATTTTTTCAAGCTAAAAATTGGATCACTCACTTATATTCATCGGCTTCCCTGCGTAGAGTGTGTATGTGATGGTGCTGACTGCTGAAATAAACTACTCAAGAGCTGTCAGAGAATGAAAATTTAAGGCTAAACCATAATAAGAATTCAAATCAATTTCCATATGAGGAGACTTACGGTGTTAAGACGATACCGTTCTTGTGAATTTTTCCCAAGTCTCCGCAAACTAATCCCAAATTAGTCTTTAGCCTAGAACTTTCAAAAAGATGCAATTTTTATTTTATTTTATTATTATAACTGAAAACAAACCAAAACAAAATAGTAAAATAAGCAAATAAAATAAAGGTTTCCCTCCCCCACACTTAAATCATACATTGTCCTCAATGAAAGAACATAAATATAAATAAGAGTGAGAAAAAGGAAAAAACACACCCGATGAGTCAAGGTGGATAAGTGATCATATAAGCAGCCTTTCCCAAAGAGGGATCTTCTACAGGCTCCTCTCCCAAAGTGGGGATGTTATAAAGTAACTTTGCGTAGTATCCATTGACCTTGAAATATTTATTAGTGCCTTCATCTTTTATTCCAGGATCAAATAAGAATCTTCGATAAATAAAAGTGTCGAATGGGCACGTGAATTTGATATCCTTTTCCACAACATCAGAGATCAATGGGTTAAGGGGTTGCTTCACTGCTTTTCTTCCCACTTCCATCGAGGTCCATCCAATTCCCTTCTTATGTTTCTTTAAAACCTGTAAAAGTTTATTATCTTCATCAAAATCAAGGTTAGAAGAAATTATAACTGGAAGCTTTTTATCCATATCTGAATAAGCATAATTCAGATTGGTATGAAGTGGTTTAATCTCCAAGGGGGAAGGTTGTTCAATGGATAGTGAGGTTGGGGCAGCCGTGATGTTAAGAGTTTTAGCTTCATAAACAACTTCATCTGCATGAAAAACATCACCCTGTACGGCAGCATTAATCTCAGCATAAACAGAGCAAATGTTAGTGTCGGTACATGAATCACAAGAGTAAGTATCATCAAAATATGCTAATGATGGAAAATCAAAATACAATTCAGAATAAGTATCATCAACTAAATTAGAAGGAAACTCTTTTGGATTCACTACTGTTTGGGCAGATGGTTGGTTTGAATCTTGAGCTTGCTGCATGGCATTCACTATAGTGGCAAGCTGTTCAATCTGTGTCTGCAAAGCTTGAAGACTTGAATCTGTTTGTTGCTGAAACTGAAGATCATTTATAGCCATTTGCTTGACAAGGTCCTCCAGTGAAGGTTCAGAAGGTGTAGAGCACACAATTTGGAATTCATTCATATGCTTATTCGGATCCTCACCTGCAAGTCCATTAAACCTTGACAACAAGTGTATTAAACCATATTCCGATTCGAAAGGAACAACAACATCATCATATTCAATACACAAGCTATTATAATTTACATCAGGGACAACTAATTGTCTTAAGGTTCTATTATCAGCCATTTCAAAATCAAGTTCAGTATCCGAAGCAAACAAGTTATGCAGGTAGTCAGACTCAGACTCAGACTCAAACACAATGATGGAAAACAATTAATTAAATTTCAAAAAATAAAATAATACCAGAATTAAACTAATTAAGCAAAATAACAATTATGAGAATTTTTTCGATTTTTTTTTACTCTATGAAAACAGTAAAAAATTCATTAAAAATAGAAAAAAGGATTTTTTGGCGATTCTGAGGGTGGATTCCAGGTATTCCTTACCGGACGATTTTTCTGCTTCTCGTAGGTAAAACAGTTTTACGATCGGACACAATTTTTCCAAAAACAGATTTTTTTACGATTTGGACTGTAAAACGCGAATTGGACGAAACCACGAGGAAACTAAGGTCTAGACTCGAGGATACTAACTAACCCTATGACTCTAAAATTGATTAATAACGACAAGAATCCCCGGCAACGGCGCCAATTTGATCTGCGGTCGCTCGCGGATCATAAACGAGTAATTTTAGGAAAATGCAGTACAGCGACAGTGACTCGGAATATCGTCTCACAAGGATTCTTGTAGGAATAATCAAATACAGTAACGAAATATGGGGGGTTTTGATTAAGATAAAATAAACGAAAAATAAGTGATTAGAAAAAGTGATTGTAGTAATGAGTTGAAACGGCTAATCTACTGTTTTTGTTTCCCAACTTATCATCGATTCTAATAATTACCAATTCCTAAGCGGATTCTATCCCCTTTCCCATTATAATAACAATCAACAAGCGCAATTGATATTATACGGTACACGTTCCTAATTTCTGAATTAAGCAAACAGATAAAATAGTAACCGTGAATTAAGCAAACACGAGAAACATACGCGGATTAAGCAACCGCGATTAAAGTATAAGAACATGAAATCATCGAAATAAATCAATCATCCCTAAGATAAATCGAATTAAGCAAACAAAATATCATAGAGAAGAATTGAAAGGAAATAGATTTTATTGGAAATTAAAAGAACCTCAAAGTGTTGGCGGGAACCGATTACAGCAGATTAATCCGAAGGAATTAGTTCTCCATAATTCATACAAAGCTCCAACAAATATTTTCGTGAATAGTGAATAGGGTTTTTTTGGCTGTACGGCCAGACCTAGACTAAAGAGGATAAAAACCAGAATTCGGGTCATAACCCAACTGGGTCGAAAATATAACCCAGACCCAAAACATGATCCAAAACTAAAACAAATTCCTAATGCTGTAACTTGAAATGGAATTCTGGAATTTTGAGCTCCGAATCTGATTTCGGCTCCAACACGAAAGTCGTAGCTCTCTCTCTTAGCTTTCCGGCGATTTTTAGAACGCCTCAAACGGATTCCCGGAGCTCCAGTTATGATCGTTTCCGTGCAGATTGATAAAGCTGAAAAATAAGTGCGAAAATTAAATTAAACCAAAAATAAAATAAAATATGAAAACATAATAAAATATAATAATAAGCAAAATAAAGTAAAGAAATGCCTAAGTAAAAATATAGGAGAATGTGCATAAATATGCACTGATCATAATGCCTGCTTCGCTTCCTGCTGAGTTGGATGCTCCGTCGATGAAGATCGTCCATCTACGAGCTCTGCACTCCGGAGAGTAAGGGAAGGTCATTTCTGCCACAAAGTCGGCCAGCGCCAGAGCTTTGAGGGCTTTCCTGCTTTCGTACTGGATGTTGAACTCTAACAGCTCCAGTGACCATTTGAGCATTCTTCCGGCCATGTTTGGGTGGCCTAACAGTTTCCTAATAGGCTGATATGTGCGTACCACGATTGTGTAGGCTAGAAAGTAGTGCCTTAGTCTCCTCGTGGCATTGATGAGGGTCGGGGATACTTTTTCGATCTGCTGGTATCTAAGTTCTGGTCCTTGTAGTGTCTTGCTCGTGAAGTAGATGGGCTCCTACCCCTCGGGGGTTTCACGAATAAAGGCGGGACTAATGATCTCGGTTGTGACAACAAGGTAGAGATAGAGGGTATCCTCGCTATTTGGCCGGGAGAGGACCAGTGGCTCCGATAGTGCTTGTTTTAGGTGGAGGAGGGCTTTGACGCACTCCTCTGTCCACTCAAAAGCTGCCTCTTTGCGGAGGAGTTTGAAAAAGGGAGAGCATGCTGAGCAGACTTGGCCACGAATCGGGATAGTGATGTGAGCATCCCATTTAGTGATTGGATTAATTTTTTCGAATTCGGCGTAGGGAATTCGGAGAAGGCTCTGCATTTTTCGGGGTTGGCTTTGATTTCTTGTTCTGTTAGGTAGAAACCAAGGAACTTGCCTGCCCGTACCTCGAACGTGCACTTTTCAGGGTTGAAGCGCATCTTGTACTTCCTGGCCTGCTCAAAAACTTTATTCAAGTGAAGCGTGTGGTCGGATTCCTCGTGGTATTTCACGATCATTTCGTCCATATATACTTCGAGTATATCCCCAATTTCTCCCCAGAAAACATTGTTCATCATTCTTTGGTAAGTAGCGCCAGTGTTTTTCAAGTCGAAGAGAATTACGTTGTAGTAATAGTTTCCTGATTCGGTCATGAAAGTTGTGTACCTTTTATCGCTTTTGGCCATGGGTATTTGGTTGTATCCCGAATAGGCGCCCATGAACAATAAAAAAAAATCTAGCAGAATTATCAACTAATTTATCTTTGTTGAGGAAGGGATATACATCTTTAGGCCAGACCCTATTAAGATCGGTGTAGTCAATGCACATTCGTCATTTTTTATTAACTTTCTTTACAAGTACAACATTAGACATCCATGTAGTGTACTTGGCCTTCGAGATAAAGTTTGCCTCTATGAGGTCTTTTACAGCCTATTCGACAGTCTCTGTTTTCTCCAAAGACTGCTTTCACATATGCTGAGCTACTGCCCTAACGGCGGGGTCGATGGTGAGCTGGTGGCAGGCTACCTCAGGATCTAGCCCGGGCATCTCTGAGGCACTTCACGCGAACAGATATGTGTTTTTCTGGAGACAGGCTTTGAGCTGCTTCCTCGCCAGATCGGGGAGGTTGTTCCCAATCTTCACACCTCTCTGGGAGTCATTGTCGAGAAGGACCAATTTGAACTCGCCATCTGGGATTGGCCGCATTTGATGGAAGGTATGATCGCTACTGAACAAAGCGGAAGGGCTGCTCAAACATGGTTGGGTCTCCTTCCCCTTTCACTTATGGTCTTTCAAATCTTCTTTCGGAGAAACGGTGTCGAGGTCGAAGGAGTCGAAGCGGGGCAGCGGCTTCACCTTATCAAAGTTGCAGGGCAGAGTAGGCTTGCTCGGAGTCTTTGGCCAGACAACGATTGTGTTTAGCCCTTTTGAGGCTGCCTAAAAACATATCCTTGCTGCTTCGATGTCTCCATGCAGGGTGGCTACGAGACCCTTGGAAGTGTAGTACTTCATTTTTAGATGCACGGTTGATGGCACAGCTACCAATTCGGCCAGAGTTGGTCGCCCGAAGATGCATTGGTAGAGGGATGGGCAGTCAATGACCAGGAATTGGAATTTGATGGACCTGGCCGTTTCTGCCATCCCGAAAGTGACGATCAGTTCCACGTACCCCCAAGACTTTGTGACCGATTCGTTGAAGCCTTGTAGGTCAGATCCTACGTAGGAAATCATGTGTATTTCATCCAGCTAAAGTGTGGAGAATAGTTGGGAATACATGATGTCGACCAAACCACCTTGATCGACTAAGATCTGCCGAACATCAAAGTTGACCATTCGGGCTCTCACGAGTAGAGGAATGCTGGAGTTGGGAGCCCCACCGAGGAGTTCCTCGTGGTAGAAGGTGATGGGGATCGACTCTCCCCATACTTTATCAAGTGTGGAATCCCGACTTGAGCTTGTGCTGAGGAGATGCTCAAACTTTCTCTTGACGGATCCCACGGTAACCTTGTTGAAGCCCCCTCTTGATATGACAATGGCGGAGGGAAAGGTTTCCCACAGGCTATGTGCAGTAAAACGAGGGGGAACACTGAGCTCCTCCGGGATGTAGAAGTCTTTGGGCTGCAAGATGCTCATGGAGACCTGAAGACTAGTTTCTTCTGAGAGAGGTGCCTCCTCCTTGACTTTCTTTGTCTCCTGGGTGTTCTTCCTAGGAGCGTCCTTTTTCTTGACGAATTATTTTAGGTGCCCATCCCCGATTAAGATCTTGATTTCATCTTTCAGATGGATGAAATCATCGGTCATATGGTCGTGGCTCTTGTGGAACCGACAATACTTCGACTTGTCTGTATTTGGCTTGGCCGATATTTGTTTAAGGAAACGAACCCCTGCTTTTCAGAACTCCGAGTTGGCGCACTCAGAGAGAATCTTCTCTCGAGAGACGGTCAGTGGAGTATACTCGTGAAAATAGCCAGAAGGCCCTTTGTGTCTCAAGGCTCCCGTGGACGGTCATCCCGTCTTTTCTCTCCCCGAAGAGATGTCGATGGGTCATTTTTCCTGGAGGACCTAGCACTCTCTTGGTGTCTTGAGTTCCAGGCGGAGCTCGCCGCTTCCTTCTCTTCGTATTAAATGTATGCATGTGCCTTGAGGAGGAAGGCGTCCAACGTTGCTAGAGTCTCAATGCCAACCTCCTTGGAAAATTCGGTGCAGGGACGGAGTCCTCGCTCGAGCAAGAACTTCTTCATATTGTCGGTCGTGGAGACCTAGACGACTTCTTTATTGAACCTTTTGATATAAGCTCGAAGAGGTTCTTTTTTCCCTTGAATGATGACCTCAAGGGAGGCTTCTGTCTTCGAGTGATGACGGGAGGTCGTGAAGTGCCTGGAGAACATCCTCCCCAACTGCCTCCAAGAAGTGATGGATTCGTCGGGGAGCCTATTGTACCAAGTCATTGCTCTATTCCTCAACATGGTTGGGAATAATCTACATTTGATGACGCCTATAACGCCACAGTAATCGAGCAGACATCGATATTTTTGATATGCGCGTCTAGATTTGTAGTGCCATGTATGTGCCCAAGGGTGGGGGTTTCTCCAGCCCCCTGGGTAGGCGCATGGCTATAATCTCTTGGAACAACGGTCCGCGAGGCTCATCATCACTGTTGTTGCTAGACCTTGAATGGGAGCGGGTACTTCGTCCGGAGAGAGGATTGTGATCTCTGTGGGGAGATGGACTCCAAGCTCAGCCCTTGGACCTGGGTGGAGGAGAACAATGACACTCTGTCCGGAGATCCCTTCTCGTTCTCTTAGCCCCCGAGGAGTGCTGGCTCCGGGGAGAGGCATGGTTGTGTTTCCTTACTGCCAAAGAGTCTGGCTCTGCTGGTGCTCGACGATCTCTTCCTCGTCTAGGAGAAAGACTTCGAGATCTTCGACGTTCTTTCCTTAATGGAGGAGATCTTGGTCGGCGTGATTCTTCTAAGGCTCCAATCCTCGCGTTCTGTTGGAGGATCAGGATATTTGTTTTGTTGAGGACTTCGAGTAGAGCCACCATGGTCGGGTCGACGTTGGGCAGAACCGGAACGGTCTAATGATCTTCGGATAGGTGGGCCCCGATGTTGTCAACGTGATCGGGGGAAGAAGACGCAGTGGCTCCATCTCTCTGCTGATGGACCTCGCTCCCAAGAAAGGGGGTGGCTCCGTCAGCGTCTTTCTTGCTAACGGAAAGGATGGCATTGCGAGCATCGCAGACGTTTTCATGGCTGGCCATGACCGGAATCTTGAAAGGACTGCTTTGATCTTGAATTCACGGGAAAAAGAAGACGGAGAGAACAGAGTTTCCATAAACGGCGCCATTGATCTTGACGGTTGATTAGAACCTGAAGTGAGCCAGAGACTTTGTCGGTGATGCTGAGTTGTAAGGATGGAGATGATGAGAGTGTACCTGCAAGGCACTTCGATGCTAAAGTAAGAAACGAGTGAAGAGATGGCAAGTACGAAAAGTGTATGTCTTAGGATGATGTGGAATGAATTAGAATATCTGATGCTTTCAAGTGAGAGGGTTTTTATAGTGCCCTCAGCGCTTGGCAATTAGTCCCTATTTTCGGGGCGAGATAATTGTTCCCTGAAGAATAGGTAATTGCTAGAAACTAGTTGTTGTCACGGGTAAGAGTGCGGTGCGGGTACGGGCATCGTGGCTGTTTCTGGATGGTGAAACTGTGCGTGACAGACATGAATGTGACGAGGGACAGCTGATCTTGGAGGTCAGTTGGCCAGCTTTCCTCGCAGAGGGACAGAGGAGAGGAAACTTTACTTTACCCTTAGTTGGCAAATCGAAGACTATTCAACTGTCTTAAAAGTAGAAGTGAATTGGATTATACCTAACCATTGAGTAAGTCCAAAACAACTATAACGGATACTCAAATATAAAAGCTCTCATCACATCTTGGTTCAATATTAAAAATCTAGGTAATTTATATAAAATATTTTAGTGACAATCTCAAATCAATTGTATTATAAAAAATACATAGTACATTATTGGAAAAGGCCACGTGAAAATAGACCAAAGCCGGATATTCTTCCAAGGTGTTCCAACCTCTCATTATCCCTTAAGGCTCATAGCATTTATTGTAATTTGACCATAAAAATAGTGTGCGTAGAAGCAACGAAGAAAGTGACAAAAAAGAATACAAATTTAATGTGGTATGTTATCTTTCTAGAAGCCTACCATATAATATGGTCATAATTTAATGTAAACATGTGGTTACAATCCTTCACTGTCTCTATGTCAGTGGTCACGAGTGAATCAAAGTCAAAGTTTTGGGCTAGCTACTTGATTAGTACAAAGTAGTCGATTATTTATTAGTTGTTAGACCGACTCCAATGGGAGTTCTTAGAGTGAGTTTGCCAACATGACACTCATATTTATTGTTTCCAAGATTGTCATGTTGTTGAACGGTGCTTAATTAAGCAACGGTTCTTCAACTGTTCTTATATTAAAATATTAATTATAATTATAATATTAAAATATTGATTTTATAATATGAAAATTATATTTTAATTATAAGTTTAAATTATAAGTTTAATTTGAATTTTATTTATTTTATTTTAATTTATTTTAATTTTTAATTTTAATTTTATTTTTATTTTATATCAAATTTAATTTAAAACACTAAAATTAACTAAGGAGAGATTGAAATATTTTTTAAAATTTAATCTAATTTTTTTTAAGTTTATATAGTAGAATGAAATATTTTTCCTTAAAATAACACTATATACTGGTTGGACTATATAGTAGATTGAAATAATTTTCTGTAAAAAAATTAAAATTATTATTTTAAGTGATATAAAATTTAATATGAATAAAATATTAACATATAAAGTAAACTTGTGGGACCCAATATGAGTTTAGTTGGACCCACCGACTCAGTAGGAATATCATCTTCAACTTAATCTCTATGTATTCTACATTTGAAAATTAATGAGTTGATATAACTACTTTACTATATAAAGAAGAAACACATTATTTAATAGATACAATTCAATTCGATTTTATTCACCAATCTTACTCCTATATTAATTTGAGTGTTAAAATATTAATTTTAGAGATTGGTCATTCTTTTACTATATCAGAAATTCAAGTCCATCATCACAACATGCAACCTTCAATCAATTAATTTTAATTAAAAATGAATTGAATACTCAATAAATTTAAACTTAAATTTACATTTAAAGTCAAAAACTATAAATTAAAATTAAAATAAATTTTGCTTAAAAACACACACATTAGAATCAATTTTATCTTTAGAATCAATTTTCACACCTTCAAAATTGTAACCAAACATATCCTTAAAAAGATTGTGGAGCAATTTTGTCTAACTAAAATGATGGGAAACTTTAATGCTTTTTGACTTGTTTAGTGAAAGATTCTTTTCATATAGATTTATCTTTCTTTAGATTGAGTCTCATAGTGTGCATGTGTGTGAACTAGAAACTATCAAATGACAAAATTAAAAATGTTCATTCTCCTTTTCATTTTCTTATCTACTTATGCAAATTCTCAATCTCAATCTCGGTTATACAATCAAGAACATGAAATCCTATTAAACATAAAAATGAAAATAAAAAATAAAAAATAAAAACACTTTCAAAATTTATTGGACAAAACCAAACACTTCTTCACATTGTTCATGGTCAAAAATTGTTTGTGAAAAGGCTCAATCAATTTCCTTTCAATGATTAATACAAACATAAACCAAACACTGCCAACTTTTTTTTTTACTTCAAAAACCTCACCTACATTGTTTTTAATACAATTACATCCTTACGAGTTTTCAACTTTTCTTTACAATTGTTCTAATCTTCAATACCTTGATCTCTCTCAAAACCTCTTTATTTATAACATACCATACGATATTGATCGATTGGCTAGTCTACAATTCCTTAGCCTCGAAACAAATAATTTTTCAGGTGATATTCCTTTGAGTTATTCAACTTTGAGGTGTATAAGACAACCTCTACTACCGAGTACAAATCTAATTCCCTAACTCTAATAAGTAAAGAAGTCACATTCCATTGAAGATCCTCAAAGAAAGGACATCCGCCAACCTCGATGTCTTCGTTCTTCTTTTACAATTCTTTATCAAACTAAATAGATGTTTAACCTCCATATGATTAGGTTGACACGTTCTTAGACCAAAAAACAATTCGACAATACCTATGCAAGATCAAAGCAGCAGAAGCTTACTTTGAGAACTCCTTTCATAGAAACCTTGGATATCAACCACCTTAAAATAGAATCCATAATAATTAGATATATCCCACCATCAGGATCTAATAACGGAGTTAAGGGTGCAAAGGCAACAAACTCTGCCAAACTCATATGACATCTTCCTCATAGCCATAAGTTAACAACTAAAGTGATGGCATATATAAGATCTATTGTCGTAACACGACCTTCTCCATACAATGTGTCTTACATATGTTGAGCACTCAAACCATCTTTACCACAAGATATCCCTTTTGGAAATTATTTAGTGCACTTGAATATAGTATCAGCATCAACCACTATGGGAGCTTTGAAGAACAAGGTGGTCAGCATGGGGGGAGGTGGTGTCTACGAGTGCTTAGACTCTAAAGTATTCATTGCATGTCCAATATTGGGCGACACTCCATATGACCCTAGAACTTTTACAGCCACTATGAAATGACCATCTACAACCTTGTCGAGGCATTACTTGACATTAAAGGTCATTTTTTATCCTTCTCCCCAATATGAACTTCCCCACGACCCAAGTTATCCTGCTCAGAGCTGCCCAACACATTATCAACTAACTTGGCAAGACCATATGCATCTTTCTAAGTAGATAAGAACTCTAAAGTGGGATGTTGTTGTAAGAAATTCTGGTTTCCAGACCTACGATCCCGCCTATTCCGAGGCTTAACCACCTATAAAGTACAACAAGGAAGAAGTTAAAACTCAACCCAATCACCTATTAATCCCGAATTAGTAACCACCTAAAGAAAATCTTTCAATGCTCGAGAGAAAGAAGGACGAAACCCAAGAGGTATACTCTTCACGGTGAATATAAGGGCTGAAAGGTCTCTCTCTGACAACCTTGCATCCAAAACAAGCTTCTCGTTTGTTTCGAGGTTATTCGGGTATGTAGTAGATGGTTTAATAATATCCACAATGTGACTTCCAACCTCCCTTGCCCCATGAGTAACACGAACCATACAATCAGGATGATGATATGCCCGAATCATGACATGAATGCTTATACACCTTCCACATAATCATTGCTAAACCACCCTCAAGACTGGTCCAATGTTGTATGTAACATCCTTTTCTACCCCAAAATTATTAAGGCAAAATAACACAGAAATCAGAGTGAATAAATAAATCTCATTAAAAAGCCACTAAAAGGGCGTACATTCCTCAAAGTCATCAAAATAGGTCCATACTCCGTGACTACGGGTTTTCCCCAAAATACATCAAAACATCATAAACAGCGGAACTCAAAGCATAAATCAAGGTTTCTCCTCATAAGGGAAAATAAGTAAAATAACCCACTGATATAAAACCAACTCAAAGAACCTAACACGATGTTACATATCAGAGCAAGACCCTCTAGTCACCTAAATCAACTAATAACTCAACCTTCAAAAATGACTCCTCGACGGCGTCCACGGCTAAACTTGATCATCTGCACGTTACCCACGTGGAGGTAACATTCAAACAGGCAGGGTGAGTACAACAATTCATAATAATCAATGTATAACAATTAATGCATAAACGGCGTCATATTCATATTCAACACATTCATATCCTTCAATAGGCCTCGAATGCCACAACGTCATAATTTATACACAAAGGCTCATAAATGCAAATGCAACATAGACTCAATGCATGTGGTACCAATCATCACAGCTCGATGGACACTGGGCCATCAACCCTCCATAGATCCCCATCAATAGGATCGATTCTACTAGAGAACCGGAGCACATCATAATACTTCACATCCGCACAGTGGGATTAAAGCCAAAGTAATCGAGGTCCTGAACCGAAGTCTGGATGCACATGAATGCATGATGCACACGTCACAAATCATCCTCATAATAACATCATAGGCGCGTCATCACTCATCATATTCATCAACATAGTCATCATCATTACATAAATCTTCATATCTCATGTTATCACATAATTCATCATGATAATCATCATCATCGCATAAATCAATATATCTCGTGTTATCATATAATTCATCATAATAATCATCATCATCACACATCATGGAAATCGTCATATAATTCATCATAATAATTACATATTTGCATCATAGTCATCCTCATATTAGCCCACCATATTACCACATATTATCATATATTAATTTCTAATACTACCCATATCATCTCATATTAATTCATCAATTATACTCGCGATAATCCTCACACTATCGCCTATTAATCACATAATTCCTCACTGTCATACTCATGGTAATCCATCCCAGAAATCCCCGAATCAAACATCAAGGCGTCGCTGCAACACGATCAACTTTCGCGAACTCTGCTACGTTCGCTGTCTTGCTCGCTAGGCGAGTATGTGGCGAGTCTTCGCTAGCATGCTCGCTAGGCGAACAGAGCGATGACAGCAAAAACCTGTTACGACCAGAACTGATTCTCGCCTAAATACTCATACGATTCACTTACCCAATGCCCCTAAAACATCCCCAAATCATCCCTAAGGTCATACGGCGAGAACGACACACAATCTATGGTTTATTAGGCCAATCTGGAAACATTTGCACTGCCTAAATCACTATTTTCCTGCAATTGCTCTGAGTACATCAGAGTTACTCACATTTGGACATTCCTATTCCTACGGGGTCAAACATGTCACAACCCAAGGTTTTGGACACGAAGGCCTAAGGTTTCTCTTTGTCATATCAATATTCAGTGTTACATACCATAAGTCATAATCTCAGGATCTTATCATCAATTTCCCTAATTCCTCAATTAAATTCACGGTTAGATTTACACTTGAGATTTAGGCCACGAAGGCCAAAGATCATTATTTCCCATCTTTACCCTTAGAATCCTTAGGTTACCACCTCTATGATAGATCTAGGCCACGAAGGCCATAGATCACTTGTTCTCATAACCTTCTAATCTTATCACAGTCAAAATCTCAACGATAGATTTTGGCCACAAATGCCAAAATCCCCTTTTTCTCATAATTCCCCCTAAAACCCCCAAACCAACCATAAACACATCGAAAGGCATACATAGAAAATCATGAACTGCGATACTTCTCATACCTTAGCCGATTTAAAGCTTTCACGATTATCTTCGGGCATCTTCCGAAGCTTTTGCCTCCACTTCTCCCTCTTCAGAGCTCTGGCCTCCATTCTTTTCACGATTAACAAAATAAATCCTAAACCTTTAGAATTTTATTTTGTCAAACTTCGACTTAGGCCACACAATTGGGCTTTCTCCATTATACCCTCACTTACTCCTCTCAATTGCCAAAATTACCCTTATTCCTCTTATATTTATTTTAATTCATAATAATATTAATAAATTAATATTATATACTATCAATTAAATAAATAACCCATAAATTGTATAATTCTCAATAATTTCACAAAACACCAAAAATCACCGGAAACACCCAAAATATGAATATTCTCAATTAAATAATTAATTAAAATATTCCGATTAAATTTGGGGTGTTACACTGTAAATATATTTTGATCATTTTCAATTGCATTTCGTATTGAAAATTTTCATTTGTCATTACATAGGTGTAATGTCTTAAGATGACACACCATACGAGAAATACCCTTGCTCTCATCCTTATCATCAGGATAATAATGGAACCCTCAAAATGGATAATGTAAACCTCATTTTGAGTAGAAAACATTGGATAATGAAAATTGTGTCTCGAAGAAGCAACCAGTTGTTGCATTGTCAACCTGTGAAGCTGAGTACATTGCAGGTGCTTTATCTGCCTGTCAAGTTGTATGGATTCTGAACGTGTTGCAGGATCTGAAGATCAAGGTAAGCAAGCCTTTGAAGTTGATGATTGATAACAAATCAACTCTAAGGCTTGCCAAAATTTTGCATGGAAGGAGCAAGCACATTGACACGAAGTTCCACTTTCTGAGAAACCAAGTTTAGAATGAAGTGCTTGAAATTGTGCACTATAACACTCAGAAGCAGTTGACAGATGTACTAACTAAAGATATCAAGATCGAACACTTTATCCACTTAAGGGATGAAATTGGTGTTGTAGATTTTATGTAGTTGAATATAAATTAAGGGATGGTGTTATATTGTAATTCATATTCATTTACATTTGAGTTGCATTTAGCTTGCATTTGTATTTCTTTTAGTTTGAGCTTGTGTATATAAGCTAAGGTTTGGCTTAAGTTTGTTAGAGATTTATTTAATGTAACAAAAAAATTTATTTTAGTGAAAGTTAGTTACAACTCTTCTCTCTCTTCCATCTTCATCATCTTCATTCTTGTGCACCAACAGAAACTACCAAATAACAAAATAAAAAATATTCATTCTCCTTTTCACTTACTTATATATGCTTAAAGATTTTATGTTAATTAAGACGCGTAACTTTGTCAGTATTTTATCAGTCATGAGATATGCTCTTTGTTTCGTCTGTGTTTCCGAAATATTTTTAAAAGAATTTTGTTCTTTATCCTCGTTATGGGTGTCAATGGAGTATGGAATGTGCGGAGGATGCTTCCCTGTTTCCCGCCATGGGGAAATATTTTCCCCCATCCCCACGGTATCCGCGGAGATCCTCAAATTTCAAATCTTAATTTTTTTTCGATCAAAATTATGACATTAGCATTTTATTGTTTGTTTTATAAAAAAAACATATATTTTGCATATTTATTATTTTAAAAATAAAAAAGAAAGACTCTTCTAAGAAGAAGAAGAGACGTTTAACATTGTAATTTTTATATGGATCGTTCACTTTTCTAGGATCAGTAAATAAAATCTCCACTAACGAATAATGACTCTTTATTTCTCAATAATATAATATATTTTTTTTATAAAAAAAATTGTACAGTTATATAATTATTATAAATATTAAAAAAAATTAATAATATGGCCGGATTCGAGAAATCCGCGGAGCTCAGGATACTTCCCTGATCCCCGCCCCGAAGTTTATTGGAGGAATTTTTACGTCCATCTCCATCCACGTGGAAAAAAAAACTCTTATTTCAAAACTCCAAACAAATAATTTCCACGAAAATTCCAATTAACTGATGCAAATTGATATCCCTAATTCTCTTTCTATATATATATATATATATATATATATATATATATATATATATATATATATATATATATATATATATATATATATATATATATATATATATATATATATATATATATATATATATATATATATATATATATATATATATATATATATATATATATATATATGATCTGACCTGATCAGGAGGGGATCACGATATGGCCACGTGCTACTGGACGACTACCTGTTCACCGGGGTGAGAAAGAGGAGGGGGGTGTACCTGCAAGACACTCCGATGCCAAAGTAAGAAGTTGGGCAGAGTGGAAGCAATAGTACAGAAAAGGGCAAGAAGAGTTACCTGACCCTCTTGAGGAAGAGGGTATTTATAGAGAGACCCCAGCGCTGGGCCAACGGTCATTTGAGGTGGGCTGGATGGCCAGGCCCAACCCTAATGACTGTTAGGGCTTATGTGGCGTAGTGAAGACCAGGACGTGGTCTTCGCCCTAGTTCAACTGCCCCTAGATCTCCGGAAAGTGGGTTTGACCTGCTCTTTCGGAGGTGGGCAGTTGGCCGGTTCCGTGTCCCTGCGGAGGGGAGCACGTGGAGAACGTGCGCCGGGCACGTTGTTCTCCCCGCGGAGGGGAGCCCGGGGGGTTCCCCGGAGCGCCTTTTTCTTCCCGTGGAAGAGAGGGGCCAAGGGCCGCGCTTCGGTGAGCCGGGGACGGTTCTGCCCGTCCGTTGTGGTGGACGACAAAAGGTTGTGGAGACGTCGCTTGCGCTCGGCGGCTTGCCCTGATCGTCTCGTGGGGAGCACGTGCCTGGCGTGCCCGATTTGCTTGTTGGGCCATACGCGATATTGGGCCTGCCGAGGTTGGGCCCATACCGGAACAGGAGCCCCCCAAGTCGAAGCTCTGGGGAGAGAGCGAGGACTTAAGGTCGTCGCATCTGAAGCGAGCACCCGTACGAAGATTTCCGGTCGTCGGCAGAGCGGGGAGGAGGCAGGTGAAGGGACGCGACTGTCAGGTTGCCGCCACGTGTCTTGCGTTAAGCGGTCGTAGGGGCGGCTACCCTATGTCATTAATGAGCCTAGGGTCGCTTCGAGTCCCGCGTCGGGTTATAAATATGGAGGTCCCCGCTCATTCTGTTACTTTTCTCTCTGCTAATGTTTATCGTCTCTGCTCGTCCAGCGCTTGCCGCCGATCGCCGCCGTACCGTTTGATCTTTTCTTCCGTCCGCCGCTGTTACAAGTGAGTTCCTCTTTTCCCTCCCTTTTTATTTCCGTCGTTTAATTGGAACGTGTGGTCGGGGCGTGATGAATGCCCCGAGGAGGGATGCGAGTTCCGCCGTGTCTGGCAAATTTTCTGATGAGTGTCTCGGGGAGGATAGGCTGGTTCCGATGATTGCCCCGAGGACGGGAGCTTTTTCTGATGAATGCCCCGAGGACGAGGGTTTTCTCCGATGAATGCCCCGGGGAGAAGTACTTTCTCCGATGGCTGTCCCGAGGGGGGATGAGGGGTCGGCCTTCGATCCACCGAGGAGGGTAGACGGGGAGCGAGTGTTTGCTCGTCGCTTCTCGGCTTTCGTCGCCCTTTCACTTGACTTGCGGTGGAAGGGTGGATTTGATCCTGGCTATCGAATTCATCGTTGTCCTCTGCTTTCAGGTGTAGATGTCGGCTCTGGTGCCGGGGATAATGGTCGAAGACAATGAACCTGAGATTCCGGAGTATGACGACGAGCGTATCGCCCCGTCCGAGGAGTGGGCGGCCGAGGAGCCGCTTTCTACCCCTTCTTGCTTTGTGGCCGACGCGTCCGACGTGTACGCCACGGTCGAGGACACGCCCATAGGAGAGCCACAGCACTGGCAGGTGTACCGGCCAAAAGAACATCACCGCATCTGCTCGCGATATGGGTGGCGGATGTTCCCGATGCATGAATTCTACTTTAAAGAAGCTCGGCTCCGGTTACCATTTTCCGCCTTCCATCTGGGGCTTTTTGACTGGCTGCGTCTTGCCCCGTCTCAGCTGCACCCCAATGCCTTGTCCTTCATCCGGGCTTTCGAGGTGGTGTGTTTCTACCTCTCGGTGGAGCCGACGGTGCCGTTATTTTTCCGTATCTTCCATCTGCAGCGGCAGACGGTGCACGGCCGCCACGGATGGGTCTCCTTCAAGCAATCGACAAAAATTTTCAAAGCATATAGCGATTTTGTCAAAGACTTCAAAAATCGGTTTTACCTCGTCAAGCCGATCACGCAGCACGGCTCGGACACTCTCTTCGACGAGGGCGAGCGAACGGTAGATGGCCAGCGGTTCCGCGCGTGGCTTCCTAAGATACATCTACTGTGGACTGCGGAGCATTTCAGCCAAGGGACGGATAGGTATATCGTCCGGGCGGGGACCCTCGAGGAGAAGGACATGGCCGCCTATTTGAAAATAATTGCCTTTGTGCGGTCTCTCCCTCCGTCGAAGCTGGTGACCCCAGACGGTCGGTATATCCTTGACGCTCAGGGGAACATACGCACCAAGAAGCGTTTGATAAATACTAAGACTTTGCTCGGTTGTGCAACCGGGGCGGCCGCTCTGGATTATCTAGGTAGGAATGTTCGTTTCCCCCCCATGGTCGGGGTTTTTGATCGTCGCTAACCCTTTTCTTTATTTTTGCAGCGAACATGTCTTCCGTCGAGGAGCGGGTGAAGCAGTTGCGCGCTGCTAGGAATGCCGTGGCCCCGAGGACGAGGGTGAGCCAGCTGGTCGGACAGGAGGTCGCGACACCGGGGGGGCAAACTTCGTCCTCGTCGCCTCAAGAGAGCCAATCTCCTGCGTCTCAAGGAGCGTCGAAGAGGCAGAGGTCCGAGGAGCCCCGAGTGGTGGATCTGACGGTCGGCACCGTCGAGGAAGGTTATGTCGTCCCTCCCTGCCACCAGCATCCGGGATATTTTCATGGTGCCCGTTCTCCCACTGTCTCCGCTGGGGAGGTGAAGGCTGTTCGTCAGGCCGATCGAGAGACCCGTCGACGCGTCCTGGCTGAGGACTTGGCCGCGATGATGCGGACGTTCACGGCGGCTCTTGTGCTGAACGAGGAGGGCTGCTCTGCTGCTGAGCTATCCAAACTGCAAGGGGACCTTACTTTCACGCAGTCGCGGTTGGCCAAGCTCACCGAGGAGTTGGAGAAGAGCCAGAAGGATGTTGTCGAGCAGCGGAAACGGGCAGAGGGTGCTGAGGGGAAGGTGACTTCGCTGGAGGAAAAGCTGGGGACAGCGACGGCCGAGGTGCAGGCGCTGAAGGTTCGCACGGAGGTTTTGGACAGCGCTGTTCGTCCGGCCGAGGACGAGACTGACGGGGATCGACGGTTAATCACCCGTGCTGACCTGATCGCTCGTATCCGGGTGTTGGAGAGCGATTGTCTGGAGGCTGTTGAGGTCGGGTTCAAGAATGTCGTCGAGCAGATTCAGGTCGCCAACCCTGGTGTCGTGCTGGTCGTGGACGGGATAGGGCCGTACCACGAGATTGTTGATGGGAAGGTGATCGATCCCTATCTTGTTATCCCCGAGGAGGAACCCGTGGCTGCTGACCGGGCGGACGAGGAAGCATAGGTTGCCGGGCCTGCGTGCTCGTTGTTTTTGTGGCCTGCGTGCCGATGTTTGTTATCTCTTTTCTTTGGGCCTGCATGCTCTGTATTTGTATCATTGACTACTGGGCTGGCGCCCGTTTTTGTTTAATATATTTATCGTGGATTTTCTAAGTGTGCGCTCGTTATTTGCATGTCGTTTTATGCTCGTTTTTCGTGTTTGTTCGAATGCCTCTGATGTGTATGACATTTCTTGTAAAAATTTTTAAGTGTGCGCTTCGGTGTGTTTAGCTCGACAGTTTGCTACCGGTAGTGCAGGGAACTGGCCGGTTTGGCCGGCGATGTTGCCGGGCCGTTGCGGGGGTAGTTCTCCCCGGGGCGTGGACGGCCCATCGCGAGCTGGGTGGCCTGCCTCTTTTGGTACGACGGCGAGGAGTCTCGGTCGAGGTATTCCCTGCCGAGCAAGGCCTTCTGCCCGCGCACACGATAGGCAGGGCTTGCTTTTCTTTGGTCGCTAGTGGACGCGGGGGTGTGCGGTGGTACCATGTCGCCCCCCCAGTGGTCGGGACGATGGGTCGTCGCGGGAAATGTTTTAACTGTAGTACCGCTTAAGTTTCGCGGCGTTCCATGGTTGAGCTAGTTGTTCACCGTGTAGGTTTTCGAGGTAATAGGCCCCGTGCTCCGTTTTGTCCCGGACTCGGTATGGGCCTTCCCAGTTCGCAGCCAGTTTGCCCTCGTGGGAGTCTTTCTGGTTTCTGCGTAGAACTAAGTCGCCTGTTTGAAAATCACGTTTTATGACTTTGTTGTTATGGCGAAGTGTGACTTGTTGCTTCAGCCGGGCTTCCCGGAGAGCTGCTCCTGAGCGGATTTCTTCGACGAGGTCGAGCTCTTCTCGGAGGGAGCCGTTGTTGTCGTCGGTGTCCAGGGGAGCTTCCGTTCGTCGGGACGGTTCCCGGATTTCGACCGGTATCACAGCCTCGGTTCCGTACGTGAGGCGAAATGGGGTTTCCCCTGTGGTTGAGTGGGGGGTAGTACGGTATGCCCAGAGGACGCTGTGGAGTTCTTCGACCCATGCTCGTTTGGCGTCTCCGAGTCGTCGTTTGAGTCCTCTGAGTATAACTCTGTTCGCCGACTCCGCCTGGCCGTTTGTCTGAGGATGTTCGACCGAGGCGAAGTGATGTTTGGTCCCGAGTTTGGTGACGAAGTCGCGGAAGTTTTTGTCTGTGAATTGTGTTCCGTTGTCGGTGACGATGGCGAGCGGTACCCCGAATCTGGCGAGGATGTTACGTTTGTAGAATCGGAGTATATTGTAGGCGGTGATTTTGGCCAGAGCTTCGGCCTCGATCCACTTGGTGAAGTAATCGACTCCCACGATGAGGTACTTGTTCTAGTATGAACCGAGGGGGAAGGGCCCGAGGATGTCCAGCCCCCACCAGGCGAACGGCCACGGAGATGAGAGGGACGTGAGGTCGGTTGGGGGGGCGAGGTGCATGTCCCCGTGTCGTTGACACTTATCACATCGTTTGACATGTTCCTTTGCGTCGGACTGCATTGATGGCCAGTAGTAGCCTGTGCGTAGGGCCTTGCGCGCTAGGGATCTGCCGCCGAGGTGCTGCACGTTGATACCTTCGTGGATTTCTTCTAGAACGGTCGTACTCTGGGACTTATCTATGCATTTGAGGAGTGGAATTGCGAAGCCTCGGCGGTATAGTCGTCCCTCGAGGAGGACGTACGAGCAGGCCCGTCGTTTCGTCGTGTTGGCCTCGCTAGAGTTGGCCGGCAGACGTCCGGTGCTGAGATAGGTGTGGAGGGGGGGTCATCCAGCAGTCAGCGTCTCCGATGGCGTTGATGTCGAGGGGTGCGGTGGTCGGGCTGGTACTTGGTTGGGACAAGATTTCTTGAATGACCGATTTGTGGCCGCCTCGCTTTTTGGTGCTTGCCAGTTTGGAGAGGATGTCGGCGCGAGTGTTCTGCTCTCGAGGAATGTGCTGAATCTCTGCTGAGTCGAACGCTCTCAGTTTTTCAGTGATGAGCGCGAGGTATCCGGCGAGGGTGTCGTTTTTTGCTTGGTATTCGCCTCGGACTTGCGAAGCGACCAGCTGGGAATCCGTGTAGATTCGGATGTCCCTGGCTCCCAGGTCGGATGCTAGGCGAAGGCCGGCGAGAAATGCCTCGTATTCGGCCTGGTTGTTAGTCGTTGGAAAAGCTAGTGTGAGGGAGACTTCGATGACCGTACCCTCGTCATTATCGAGGACGATGCCGGCGCCGCTTCCCGTAGAGTTGGAGGAGCCATCCATAAAGATGGTCCAGAGGTGGTTCCCGAAGGTAGGGTCGGGGGGCGTGGTCATCTCGGCGACAAAGTCGGCCAAAGCTTGAGCCTTGATGGCGTGTCGGCTTTCGTAGGTGATGTCGAACTCGGAGAGTTCTAGCGACCATTTCAGCATGCGGCCAGCCATGTCGGGGCGGCCGAGTAGCTGGCGGATGGGCTGATCGGTGCGGAGCACGATGGTGTGTGCTAGAAAATAATGTCGGAGTCGGCGTGCCGCTGTCACGAGGGCCAGGGCGACTTTCTCGATCAGCTGGTATCGGACTTCTGGGCCGTGGAGAGCTTTACTAATAAAGTAAATGGGATGTTGTCCTTCTCCGGCTTCGCTCACGAGGACGGCGCTGACGGCTTCGTTGGAGACGGCCAGATATAAATATAGGGTTTCGCCCGTCGCGGGGCGCGTCAGCACTGGCGGTTCGGATAGGACGCGTTTGAGGTGGCAAAGGGCTTTCTCACATTCGTCCGTCCATTCGAATTTGGTCTCCTTCCTGAGCAGTTTGAAGAACGGGAGGGCGTGTTGGGCCGATCTCGCGATGAATCGCGAGAGGGAGGCTAGTACGCCGTTGAGGGACTGGATGGCCCTCTTCGTGGTCGGCGTGGTGGTATTGGAGAAGGCGTGGCATTTGTCCGGATTGGCTTTGATCCCCCGTTCGGTCAGGTAGTAGCCGAGGAATTTACCGGCGCAGACGCCGAAGGTGCACTTTTCCGGGTTAAAACGCATGCGACACGACCTCGCGGTCTTGAAGACCCTCCGGAGGTGTGCCGCGTGGTCGTCCTCCGCGCCGGATTTGACGATCATGTCGTCCATATATACTTCGAGCATGTCCCCGATTTCGTCGCGGAAGACATGGTTCATCATCCGCTGATATGTGGCCCCGACGTTTTTGAGGCCGAAGGGCATCATGTTGTAATAGTAATTGCCCGACGCCGTCATGAAGGCCGTGGCTTGCTTATCGTGTTCGGCCATCGGGATCTGGTTGTATCCCGAGTACGCGTCCATGAAGGACAAGAGTTTGAAGCCTGCCGAATTGTCGACGAGCTTGTTGATATTGGGGAGGGGGTAGGCGTCCTTAGGACATGCCCGGTTGAGGTCAGTATAGTCAACACACATGCGCCATTTTCCATTATTCTTTTTGACGAGTACAACGTTGGACAGCCAGGTTGAATACCGGGCTTCCGAAATAAAATTTGCCTCTAAGAGGTCTTTTACAGCTTGTTCGGCCGCTGCCGATTTTTCGGGGGACTGGCGACGTCGGCGTTGTACAACGGACTTCGCGGTTGGGTTGATGGACAGCTGGTGGCAGGCGACCTCGGGGTCGAGTCCCGGCATTTCCGCGGCGCTCCAGGCGAAAAGGTCGGCATTCTCACGGAGGCAGGCTTGGAGCTGGCGCTTCGCGAGGTCTGGGAGTCCTGCGCCTATCCTCACAATTCTGCCTGTGTCTTCTCCGAGGGGAATGAGTTTGAATTCTCCATCCGGGATGGGGCGCGCTGGGTGCGAGGGTTGCCCGTTGCCTCCGTCGGTCTTTGTTTTATTGTCGAGCTCGTCGGTGAAGCGACTGTCGAGCTCAACAGATCCGACCAGCTCCGTTGGTTTGTCTTTCGGCGTAGCGGTTGACGCTTTCCTCTTGGTCGATGGAGCGATGGAGTCTAGTCCTTTCAAGGCGGCTTCGAAACATCTTCGAGCGGCTTCGATGTCTCCGTTGAGGGTTACCACGGCTCCCCGTCTCGTGTAGTACTTCATCTTCAGGTGGACGGTGGAAGGTACCGCGGTGAGTTCTGCTATCGTCGTCCTGCCCAGAATGCAGTTATAGAGGGACGGGCATTCGATGACTAAGAAACGGACGTTGATGTCCCTGGCGGTTTCCTCTTCTCCGAAGGTGACTTTCAATTCCACGTATCCCCAGGGTCTCGTCGTCGTCCCGTTGAACCCCTGAAGATCGGAGCCTACGTAGGGAGAAAGATTGGATTCGTCGAGCTGGAGGGTTGTGAACAGATGTGAGTACATGATGTCAACCGAGCTCCCGCCGTCCACGAGGAGGCGCCTGACGTCGAAGTTTGCCATCCGAGCACGTATGAGCAAGGGGATGTTGGAATTGGGGGATCCCCCGGGTAGTTCCTCGAGGTAGAATGTGATCGGGTTGGAGCGGCCTCGGAATTTGTCGAGCGTGCTCATTTTGCCTGAGTTGTTCGCGATGAGCTCGTCGAACTTCCTTTTCACAGATCCTATGGATAGACTCCTTGTGGCTCCATCAGAGATGACCATGGCTCTAGGGAAGTATTCCCATCGACTGATTGGTCGGATTGGTTCGTCGCTTAGGTTGGGTCCTTCGGGGATGCCGAATTCCCTGCTCGCGAACCAATCCTCAGGGCGGCTGACGCACAATGCGACCTGGAGCCTGCTGCTGTCCTCTGGAGAGGGGAGTTCCTCGATCTTCTTGGTTTCCGGAGCCTCTGGCCTAGGTGGTTCGCCTCCTCGGGTGTATCGCTTCAGGTGCCCGTCTTTGATTAGAATTTCGATCGCATCTTTGAGATGAATGCAGTCCTCTGTCACGTGCCCGTGGGTCCTGTGGAATCGGCAGTATTTCGATTTGTCCACGTTGGGTTTGGGCGGCGTTGGTCGTGGAAATCGGACACCTCCCTGAACAAACTCGGTTTTAGCGCATTCGGCCAGTATGCGTTCGCGCGAAGCGACCAAGGCTGTATACTCTGTGAATCTTCCTGCGGGGCCGCGCGGCTCGCGTTGTTCGCGGGGCTCGCGGGGGCGGTCTTCCCGACGGCGGTCTCCTCCTCGTCGATGGCTCGAAGCTCCGTTGTCTCGGTGCCCGCGGGGGGCCTCTCTGTCTCGAGTGTCGCGAGCGGAGTTGGCCGCTTGTGTTTCTTCGAAGCGGATGTAATGCGCGGCTCTGTCGAGGAAATCTTGGAGGGACGTGGGCCGGTGTATACTTACGGCCTCGTAGAATTTGGAGTCGTGGCGCAGGCCCTGTTCCATTAAATAGCATTTCATTTCGTCGGAAGTTGTCACCTGCACGGCTTCCCGAGTAAACCTTTCGATGTATTTTCGGAGAGGTTCATCGGGGCCTTGGATGATTGCCCCGAGGACTGCTTCCGTCTTCGGGTGGCGTCGGGACGCCGTAAAGTGCTTGGAGAACAGGTCCTTCAAGACCCTCCACGATGTAACTGATTCGGGCTCCAGGCTTTTGTACCAGGTCATAGCGCCTTTCCTCAGAGTCGTTGGGAAAAGTATGCACTTGATAGCTCCCCGGACGTTTCGGTAGTCGAGCATAGCCTCGATGTCTTCCAGGTGATCGTCCGGGTCGGAGGTGCCGTCGTATGTCGACAGCGTCGGTGGTTTCTTCATCCCCTAGGGTATAGGGGCGGCCATGATCTCTCGGGAAAGCGGGGTGCGGTAATCATCCTCGTCGCTATGGGCCGGGGATCTGTGAGGAGATGAGCCGTTCAAGGTGTGCCCCTGGTTTCTGGTTCTCGACCTCCTGTCGGGGTTCTCGACTCGGGGGTCCTCAGTTGGGATCGTCGCTGCGTTCTGGTTCCTCCCGCGAACGTGTCTTGCCGGGGATCTGGTGCGTTCTCGAGTCGCCTGCGGTCGGTGTCTCTCCAGCCGGGGTCGGCGGTTTCTGGGCCGAGGCGAGGGACTCCTCGAACCACCGTTCTGGTCTTCCCGCTGGGGGTACCTCGGGGGCCGACGCGTTCTAATGCTCCAATTCTCGCATTTTGTTGGAACAACAGCTGGTTCGTCTGGTTGATGGCTGTAAAGAGAGCGGCCACCGTTGGGTCTGCCCCTGCCGAGATGGGAACGGGGTGGAATGCCGGCGGGCTCGGGGGGCGGTGATCGGGCTGAAGGGGCCGTTCCTCGGATGATGGTGAGGCAGTTTGCCCGTCCCTTTCATCGGCTTCCGTCTGACGTGCCGTTCCTGTCTGCTTCCCGTTGGTGGAGACGCTGAGCGCAAGGTCGTGCGGAGTGGGCTAGCCATGATCGTGGAGGTTTGGTGAAACTTTTGGTTTTCTGCTCGGAGTAACGGGGAAGTTTCAAATTCCCACAGACGGCGCCACTGATCTGACCTAATCAGGAGGGGATCACGATATGGCCACGTGCTACTGGACGGCTACCTGTTCACCGGGGTGAGAAAGAGGAGGGGGTGTACCTGCAAGACACTCCGATGCCAAAGTAAGAAGTTGGGCAGAGTGGAAGCAATAGTACAGAAAAGGGCAAGAAGAGTTACCTGACCCTCTTGAGGAAGAGGGTATTTATAGAGAGACCCCAGCGCTGGGCCAACGGTCATTTGAGGTGGGCTGGATGGCCAGGCCCAACCCTAATGACTGCTAGGGCTTACGTGGCGTAGTGAAGACCAGGACGTGGTCTTCGCCCTAATTCAACTGCCCCTATATCTCCGGAAAGTGGGTTTGACCTGCTCTTTCGGAGGTGGGCAGTTGGCCGGTGACGTGTCCCCGCGGAGGGGAGCACGTGGAGAACGTGCGCCGGGCACGTTGTTCTCCCCGCGGAGGGGAGCCCGGGGGGTTCCCCGGAGCGCGTTATTCTTCCTGTGGAAGAGAGGGGCCAAGGGCCGCGCTTCGGTGAGCCGGGGACGGTTCTGCCCGTCCGTTGTGGTGGACGACAAAAGGTTGTGGAGACGTCGCTTGCGCTCGGCGGCTTGCCCTGCTCGTCTCGTGGGGAGCACGTGCCTGGCGTGCCCGATTTGCTTGTTGGGCTATACGCGATATTGGACCTGTCGAGGTTGGGCCCATACCGGAACAATATATATATATATATATATATATATATATATATATATATATATATATATATATATATATATATATATATATATATATATATATATATATATATATATATATATATATATATATATATATATATATATATATATATATATATATATATATATATATATATATATATATATATATATATATATATATATATATATATATATATATATATATATATATATATATATATACTTAAAACCTCATTCTCTATATACATTTAAGAAAAAAGTTATATATAAATAGCATATAAGATAAACAGCCGGTAAAAGGACAATTTGCATAAATCCATCGCAAATTAATAATTTTAATATGAAATAATTTAATATTTAAATTGTTAATATGAGTAAAATTTAAATTTAAAATTTGAAAAAATAACATTTTTAAATCATAAATTTTCACCAAATAGTTGCTAATAAAGTAATTTAGTGGATTTATTTATGGTCTGGTGCCCTTAGATTTAATTGGATATACGGATATATTCATCCAATAAAACAATTGCATTCAATGTCATGTCATTTTTTATATTTTTTTTATTTAAAAATAAATTTATATTTTAAATTATTTTGTACTAAAAGTACTCATACTCAACTGCTTATTATAGGTATTTAAAATTTTCCTTTTATTTATACCTTTAGAAAAGAAAAAGAAAAAGATAATCCAGTAGATCCGTAAAAGAAAGGTAAACCAGTGGATACACTTTCAACAACAAAATAATTACAATTTGAATTCAGAGCAAAGATACATGCTGGAATTTTATGAAGGTTTGGTGGGATAATTTGTGCTTAGTATTTCATTAAAAACAAACTAATAATAAGTAGATACTTTTTTTTTCTTCCGTTGAGCAAGATTAAGATTAGAGTAGAAATGAATAAATTCGAGTTGAGTTGGTCTCAATATAATAGAAATTAATTTAGTTTAAAGTTGACTCGAGTTTAATTTGAATTTTTTAAACTCAAATTTGATTTATTTTGATATTATAAATAATTTAGTTTATTTTGTTAGATTCAATTCGTTTGTTCTCCTTTTAAAATCATGTTTTTAAATATATATTTTTTTGTATATTAACATGTAGTTCCTCACAACCCAAGTTTATTGTTGAAGTACGAGGTGCACATCAACATGGAATGGAGCAACCAAAGTACTTCGATTAAATACTTATTCAAGTATATTAACAAGGTTTCAGATAAAATTTCTGCTGTTATTAATTCTTTTGCTAATATGTCAGGTGGTAAGAAGAAGAATGTTGATGAGATCAAGCAATATATTGATTGTAGATACATTTCCCCGAGTGAGGCATGTTGGAGGATTTTCTCTTATTCTATACATGGTAGGAAACCGGCCGTGGAAAGACTATTTTTTCACATGGAAGGTGAGAATTCTGTTTACTACAAAGACTTTGAGCAAATTGGTAATGTTCTACTCAAACCAAGTGTTACAGAATCTATGTTTATTGCATGGTTTGAAGCGAACAAAAAATATGATGAAGCTAAGTTGTTGACATATAGTGATTTTGTGACAAAATTTGTTTACCAAAAGAAAACTAGGACTTGGTAGCCTAGAAAAAAAAGGTATACAATTGGTCGTTTCATTTGGGTTCCTCAAAGCATAGGTGAATTATTTTATTTACGATTGATGATTACTGTTAAGAAAGGACCAACAAGTTATGAAGACATCAAAAAGGTTGATGGTTCACAACATAACTCTTTTAGAGAAGCATGTTTTGCAATGGGATTTCTACAAGATGATAGAGAATTTATTGAGGCTTTAAAGGAGGCGCATCAGTGGGGTTCTGGTTTATTTCTAATAAATTTATTTGTTACGATGTTGCTATCTTCATCAATGAATATACCTGAGCATGTTTGGAATCAAACATGGAACTACTTAGCTGATGGTATTCTTTACAGTAAACGTGTCATAACAAGAAATCCAGGTACACCCTATATGAATTTCAATTTCTTACTTTTATTCATAAGTTAACTGTTATATTGACACTGTATTATTTTATCTTCATTAGGATTAACACTTATCGATGAAGAATTAAAACAACTTACTTTGATTGAAATAGAAACTCAGTTACAAAAGAATAGTAGAAGTCTGAAAGATTTCAAGACAATGCCATATCCAAATGACTTTGTACTTTCTTTTCTTGGAAACCGTCTGATTTATGAAGAAAGACAATATGATTCAAATGCTCAAAAAATTATTTTTGATACTTTCTTCTCATCTCTTACAGGTAAAATTACATTCGTAAACTATATATTTTTCCAAATTATTTCATGTTTAGAACTATTATATTGATAAATACAATACTTATTGTTTATAACTTATATTATTTATAGTTGATTCCCTCAATGGCATTTAGTCAATGCCTAATAAAGCTTTAAATTCTCATTTTGAAACATATTGTCACATGACGTTTTTTTATAGATGAGCAGAAACACATTTACTTTGATGTCATGGATGTCGTAGAAAGACAAAATGGTGGTGTGTTTTTTTTATATGGCTATGGTGAAACAGGTAAAACATTTATGTGGAACACTCTCGCTGCTGCTATTCGTTCTAAACATAAAATTGTATTGCCTGTGGCATCAAGTGGAATTGTAAGTCTGTTGTTACCAGGTGGAAGAACAACACATTCTAGGTTTAAGAATCATGTCCCTACTTTGCATTCATCAATTTGCAACATTGACAAAAAAGATGATCTTGCTAAGCTTTTAAAGATAACAGATCTTATTATATGGGATGAGGCTCCGATGGCTAATAAATTTTGCTTTGAGGCTCTTGATAAATCCTTGAGAGACATTATGAGTGAATTTCCACAGGCTGCAAATAAATTATTTGGAGGCAAAGTAGTTATTTTTGGTGGTGATTTTAGACAAATCCTTCCCGTTGTTCCAAGAGGTAGTAGATCTGATATTATTCATTCAACTATTAATGCTTCTTATATTTAGGATCAGTGCAAAGTCCTCAAACTTACAAAAAATATGCGCCTACAAAGTGGGACAACTTTAAATCAAATTGAAGAAGTTCGTATATTTTCTGAGTGGATTTTATCAATTGGAGATGGTACCATGGGTGAGCCTAATGATGGTTATGTTGAAATTAATATTCCTGCAGAGTTTTTAATTTCAATTTTTTCAGATCCTATTAAGGCTATTGTTGATAGTACCTATCCCGATCTCATTCATAACTACCAAGACTCTAATTTTTTACAAAGTCGTGCTATTTTGGCTTCAACAATTGAAGTTGTCGATGAGATTAATCAATTTATCACAGATCTTTTTCCAGGTACTATACATGTCGTGAAGTTGTTTTCATGCTATTTTCATGCTAATTTCATTTTTGACTTCATTTTTTATTTGTTGAATCATTTGTCTGTTTTTTTTTCTTTCTTTTAGGAGAAGAAAGGGAATACTTTAGTAGTCATTCTATTGATAGATCAACAGCAACCGACTTTGATGCATTTGAGCACTTAACTGCTGAATTTCTAAATGCTCTTAAAACTTCTGGATTGCCTAATCATTCTATAAAGTTGAAAATTGGTGCCAATATTATGTTGATGAGAAACTTAGATCAATCGGAAGGTTTATGCAATGGTACAAGGCTCAAGTTACAAGGTTGACTAATCATGTTATTGAAGCTAGGATCATTTCAGGAAAGAATATAGGTAACATCATTTATATTCCAAGAATGTCTTTGTCCCCCTCTCAATCACCATGGCCATTTAAGTTAGTGAGAAGACAATTTCCCATTATTGTTTCTTTCGCTATGAAAATTAACAAATCACAAGGCCAATCGTTAGACGTAGTTGGTTTATACCTGCTAAAGGATGTATTTAGTCATGGTCAATTGTATGTTGTAATGTCCCGAGTTAAGACTGATAGTTCCATGGTTCTATGATATAGAATTGTCCATGGTTCTATGATTGGCTAAATTGTGGTAAAACATGACTCTGCACTAATGTTAAGCAGGATGTCATTACCATAGTTATGACATCACTAAAGAAGCAAGCAGAAGCTGGTGAAAGAACTGTTGTGGAGTGTGTTAATGTGAATGTCATGCTGAATGTCGTGACATCCATCAAGACATCCATCTGCTGTCATGACAGAACTACTGTCATGTGTGAGAAACTGCAGGAGTAGTGGTGCAGTAGGAGCTAGCAGGAGCTGATGACAGAATTGTTGTCATGTGTTTACATTTGGTGCAGCAGGAGCTATGTGCAGCAGGAGCTACTGATGACAAAACTGCTGTCATATCATTACATTTGGTGCAGCATGAGCTATGTGCAACAGGAGCTAGCAAAGGCTGACATCAAGGTTGAGTGCAGCAAGAGCAAGCAGGAGCTAGCAGAGGTTAAAGAAAGGACTGATGTCATGGATGTCATTACCAAAGTAATGACATAGCTATCTGGCACAACAGGCACTGCTATGGGTTAGCAGTAGCCTAGTTCCTCACAGGCAGTGTGAGGTATGCAGCCACAACAGGTTAAGTTGTAATGAAGTTCCTCACAGGTAGTGAGTGAGGTGTGTTGTCATGTGTCTTAAGCAGAACATCGTTGCATGACAATAGAAGGAGCTGCTAGTATATATCTCTTGACAGAATTGGTTTGGATTGATGAGACCATGTTGAAAATACCTCATCAGTAAATATGTCAAGGATATTTATTAGGAACAAGAACATATTGTATTGGTATTCATAAAAGGATCTTGGAGACCTTTTAGGAAACTTTAATATACTTGTTTATAATGTTATTCTGCAGAAGATTGGGTGAAGCCAGGTCTGGTGTAAAGAAAAATCTGCAAAAGAATGGATGTCATACTGAATGTCATGACATTGATCGTATGACATCAGTCGTGCAGGCATGTTGGTTTTCTGTTATCTCAGGCTAAATTTCAGGAGACTTGTTATGACCCCTGAGTTATCTCAGGAGAGATTCAAGGCAATGCTGACCATGCCATGACCTAATTGGGCAGCACCTTGAATTGTGGAAATTAGTTTTATTTTGTTAAAACTAATTTTTGTTACTTCTGCACAGTCCAAGCCCAGTCTGCAGTGCTATAAAAGGAGGCGCAGAAGCAAGGGAAAAGGATCACTCACATCAGGAAAAGCCAAAGTGTAAAATAGAGGTCTAGGGTTGAGAGTCCCTTGTGTGTAAGTCACCCTTTGTATCTTTTGATACATTGAGGTAGACATATTTGTAAGTGAAGAAGGCTAGTCTTCACTTGTAAAGTCTGTTTAGGAATACTTGTAATCCAAGCAATTGTCTGGTGGATGATTGTTTTGGTTAGGTAGATTCTAGGATGTGTCTCACTCGAAGCTGTGAAGCAAGAGTTCCTTGATCAAAGTTGTGAAGCAAGATCAAGGTGTGTATGAAGTGTCTCTTCATACTGTTTTTGTAATTGTTTGATATCACTATTGTGTGATTGAAAGGGAGTGAGTAGGTATACTCAGGTACTAGAGTGTCTCTAGGCTGAAGTGTCATTGGGTAGAGATTAAGTGAGAAGTGAAAACTGGAGGTTTGACTTTAAATTGATTCTACTAATAGTGAATTTTCTCCCTGACTTGGTAGCCCCCAGATGTAGGTGTTGTTGATATCGAACTGGGTGAACAATTACTGTGTTATTTATCTTTCTGCATTTACAATTCTGTACTTTAAATGGTTAGATAAATAGTATGACAGACTGCAGATGTCACAACAGAAGTCGTGACATTGGTCATGACATTGGGACAATTTAAAGAAATTTAAATTGGCCATGGTCTGTCCTCATCCTTGTTGAGCAGAGATCAATGTTCTTGGAACACATGTGATCTGCATACCAGAATTTCAAAGACAAAACAAGGTCTTAAAATTTTGATTCATGATAAAAATAACAAATACCGCTGTTACTACCACTAATGTTGTATTCAAAGAAGTTTTCCACAATATTTAGAAGGTATAACAATCATATTCTTTCTTTGGTTAAGTTTCCATTACGAAAAATGATCCAATTGTTCTCTAATTATTTTTTTTTACAGGTCAACATTGTGATATCAACTCCAACAGACACAATATTTTGCAACGTCGATTACATGACATTTTGTTGTACTACTTCTCTTTTACTATATATTATTACTTTACTCCTTTTTTGACAACATTACCATTTCATTTAGTTATATTAGTTGTTTCATATTCAACTTCTGTTTTCTTAATTTATATTTCTTTCACTTTAATTGCATTGTCTTACATTTAACTCTAATACACATATATTTGTCAAAATTAACTATATATTTATAAATTTAGTTTACCCGTGCGGAAGCACGGGTTTTCTACTAGTATTTCATTAAAAACAAACTAATAATAAGTAGATACTCTTTTTTCCGTTGAGCAAGATTAAGATTAGGGTAGAAATAAATAAATTCGAGTTGAGCTCGTCTCAATATAATAGAAATTAATTTAGTTTAAAGTTGACTCGAGTTTAATTTGAATTTTTTAAACTCAAATTTGATTTATTTTGATATTATAAATAATTTAGTTTATTTTGTTAGATTCAACTCGTTTGTTCTGCTTTTAAAATCATGTTTTTAAATATTTTTTTTTGTATATTAGAAATTTTAATTAATATTTTTTAAAAAAATATTTAAATAAAAATAAAAGTTATAAGATTAAAACTTTTTTTTTCAAAAATTATATATACTTTTATTTGATAAAGAAATTTAAATTAAAAAGTTTAATATTTGATTATTGTATATAGTTTTTTTACCTGACGTTAATTTTTATTTGTATAATGATTTTATAAAAATTCTATTCACAAAATATAAACAATCAATTAAAACCGTCATATTAAAAGAAAATAGAGGTTTTAAATTTGAAGTAAAATTTTAAAAATACTCTTAAAGTCGGTTAACTCATTACTTTAACAAATCAAATTATATATAATTCAAGTTCAATTCATTTAATTATCCAATTTAATTTTTTCTTCATTGAGCTCTAGAGCCTTAGATTTGAATTTCATGTCATGAAAACCTCTAATCAAATATACACTTTGACATGGACTGATTTAAATCTATGCTAATGGAGTAAATGCATGAAATTGCTGACACAAATCCTCTAAATTCCAAACACATGCTTCAAATAGTAAATTGGAACTCCAATTTTGAAAGCAAGCCATCAAGTTGAAACCAATCATTGTTTACTTTAATCTATTCAACACATATTCAACTACTAAAAACTACTAGCAGTAGTTGCTTTAAAAGAAACCATAACATTGCTTTTTTCAATAATCTACCTCTTTTCATATTAATTTTGATTTTGTATTTAAAATATAATTTTTATGGAACCAAAAATAGATTTGTATTCTATCAAAGTTTGTCAAACTAAAATGATGTGAAACTTTAATGCTTTTTGACTTGTTTAGTGAAAGATTCTTTTCACATATAGATTTATCTTCTTCTCTTCATTGAATCTCATAGTTATGTATTTGTGTTGTGTGTGAACTACAAACAAACAAATAACAACATCAAAAATGTTCATTCTCCTTTTCATTTTCTTATTCACCTATGCAAATTCTCAATCTCATTCTCAGTTATACAATCATGAACATGAAATCCTATTGAACATAAAAAAACACTTTCAAAATCCACCATTTCTAACTCACTGGACAAAATCAAACACTTCTTCACACTGTTCATGGCCAGAAATTGTTTGTGAAAATGACTCAATCACTTCACTTTCAATGACTAACACAAACATAACCCAAACACTGCCACCTTTTCTCTGTGACCTCAAAAACCTCACTCACATTGATTTTCAATACAATTACTTTCCTTATGAGTTTCCAACTTTTCTTTACAATTGCTCTAAGCTTGAGTACCTTGATCTCTCGCAGAACCTCTTCGTCGGTAACATACCGAACGATATCAATCGGTTGGGTCGTCTGCAGTTCCTTAGCCTCGGGGCAAACAACTTTTCAGGTGATGTTCCTAGGAGTATTGGGAAGTTGAAGAGTTTGAAAAATCTTCAACTTTATCAGTGTCTGTTTAATGGTACCATTGCTGATGAAATTGGTGATTTGTTCAATCTTGAAAAATTGTTTTTGTTCTCTAATGGTATGCTACCTAGAACAAAATTGCCATCTAGTTTTACAAAGTTGAAGAAATTAAAGATCTTTCATATGTATGACTCCAACTTGTTTGGTGAAATTCCTGAAACAATTGGTGAGATGGTGGCTTTGGAGGATTTGGATTTATCAGGAAATTCTTTTAGTGGAAAAATTCCAAATGGTTTGTTCACTTTGAAAAATTTGAGTATACTTTATTTGTACAAGAACAATCTTTCTGGAGAGATACCGGATGTGATTGAAGCGTTCGAGTTAACAGACTTGGATCTTTCGATGAATAATCTCACTGGTAAAATACCAGATGGCTTTGGAAACCTCGTAAAGCTAACCTCCTTGGGTTTGTTTGTGAATCAATTATCCGGGGAGGTTCCGGTAAGCATCGGTCGGCTGCCAGCTCTGACTGATTTTATTGTTTATCAGAACAATTTATCTGGTGATCTCCCTCAAGATTTTGGACGGTTTTCTAAACTTGAAACTTTTCAGATTGGATCTAATAGTTTCAAAGGAAATCTACCACAGAATTTGTGTCATTATGGAAGGTTTGTTGGTTTAACTGCTTATGACAATAGTCTAAGCGGCGAGTTGCCGAAATCTTTAGATAATTGTAGCAGTTTACAAATTCTAAGAGTTGAGAATAATGAGCTTTCTGGTAACATTCCTAATGGTTTATGGAGATCTATGAACTTGACAACAATTATGATAAGTGAGAACAAGTTCACCGGTGAACTTCCGGAAAGATTGTCGCAGAGTCTTTCCAGAATTTCCTTAAGTTACAATCAGTTTTCTGGTAGAATTCCAAATGGAGTTTCTTCTTGGAAGAATGTAGTGGTGTTCAATGCTAGCAACAACTTTTTGAATGGAAGTATTCCGTCGGAGTTAACATCGCTTCCTCAGCTAACAACTCTTCTGCTCGATCATAACAAATTCATTGGTCGAATTCCATCGGATGTAATATCATGGAAGTCTCTAATAAGTCTAGACTTGAGCCACAATCAACTCACTGGAGAAATACCAGATGCAATTTGTCGGTTACCATCTCTTAACATGTTGGACTTATCAGAAAATGAAATCTCGGGCCGAATTCCACCTCAACTCATGAAACTCACAAATCTAAATCTTTCCTGTAATTATTTCACAGGGAGGATTCCGAGTGATTTCGAAAACCCTGTGTATGACAGAAGCTTTCTGAACAATTCTGGTTTATGTGCTGATACATTAGTACTAAACCTTACTTTGTGCAATTCTGGAACTGCAAGGAGAAGAAGTGATTCATCTACGCCTAAGGCTATGATCATAATCTTGGTGTTAGTCGCTTCTTTAACTGTTTTCTTGTTGATTTTCTCGATTATCAGTTTTTACAGAAAAAGAAAGAGAGGACTGAAAAGGACATGGAAGCTAACTTCTTTTCAGAGGCTCAGTTTCACAAAATCAAACATTGTGTTGTCGATGTCAGAAGATAATATCATTGGTAGCGGTGGATTTGGCTCTGTGTATCGCGTTGCTCTTGACGACGGTTTAGGTTATGTTGCAGTGAAAAAGATAAGGGGGAATAGCAGAAAGTTAGACCAGAAGCTTGTGGATTCATTTCTTGCCGAGGTTGAAATTCTTAGCAAGATCCGGCATAACAACATTGTGAAGTTGATGTGTTGTATCTCAAGTGATGATTCGCTACTACTTGTATATGAGTATCATGAACATCAGAGTCTTGATAGGTGGCTGCACAAAAAGAATAAGACATCAGTTGCGTCCGGTACGGTTCATCATAACATCATTGATTGGCCTAAGAGATTGCATATAGCCATTGGAGCTGCACAAGGTTTGTGCTACATGCATAACGATTGCTCCCCGCCTATTGTTCACCGAGACGTGAAAACAAGTAACATTCTTTTGGATTCTCAATTCAACGCAAAAGTTGCTGATTTCGGTCTCGCCAGGATACTGATCAAGCCAGAAGAACTTGCCACCATGTCAGCTGTGGCTGGCACATTTGGATATATTGCTCCAGGTAAAAACAATTTCAATTTCCCATTTTCTCACAATATTCGACTATCTTAAGTTATTTTAAATCTCAAAGTTTATTTCGTGCATGAATTTCAGAATATGCTCAAACAATTAGAGTCAATGAGAAGATAGATGTTTACAGCTTTGGAGTAGTTCTATTGGAACTGACAACTGGAAAAGAAGCTAATCATGGAGACGAATACTCGTCGCTTGCAGAATGGGCGTGGCGCCATATTCAGATAGGAACCGATATAGAAGAGCTTCTGGACGAAGACGCTGCTGAACCTAGTAACTTGATTGAAATGATCAATATCTTCAAACTTGGGGTTATGTGCACTTCAACACTGCCGGCTAGTAGACCATCAATGAAGGAAGTCTTGAAGATATTGATCGGTTGCAGAGATCCACAAGCCAATGCAGAGAAGATTGTTGATATTTATGATGATGCTCCACTTCTTAAGAATTTGAGATGGGAAAAGCAGGTGGAATATTCAGAATAACAGTTAAGAAGTTTGCATTAAGTTCCCCTAAAGTTAGGAAGTGTACTTTAGAATATAAGTAACCTTTGATAAAGTGATAAAATACATGCACATTGTAACAAACTAGGGAATTGAGTTTTGGACTAACTGTTATAGTTCCATGTTTCCTCTTTTAAAGTGCATCATTCACTTTAAACTTCAAAGAAAATAAATCCAAGGAATACATATATCATAATAATCAAAAGGAACTCTTCATTGATAACTCAAGCTTTGAATTAAAATCTTTAACCTTTGCCAATAAGTTAATCCTGATTTATTCTCAATGTAAGCATGTTACATTTGGTAAAACCAAAATATGACTTCTCAAAAGTTTTCATCTCCCCTATTATTGTTAAAGTGGGAGGTACAAACATTGTATAACCAAAACAATGCCTTGGCAATTAGTCAAGAAGCGGTGAGGTCGCAGCAAGAACACTTGGACTTGGCCACACCGATAACCTCAAAGTGAGCTTCGGCCGCACTCCAGTTGAACCCTCTGAAGGACTGATAACTATCGATCTATTTGGTATGAAGAAAGAAACTAGTGTTACACATGTTTACTTTTGGCAATGGCGTTAATCGCAACATTAGGAATCTTCCACTCCCAAATATTGGGACTGAGAAGCTGCAAGGAGGGCTGCTCCGATTCCAGAGCCGTCGTTGGAATGTTCAACGCCGATTGTCTCGGCTGCTTCATCTCCCAACAACTCCTTTAGTGTATTCTCCATGCATGTTCTGAATTTCATGTAGTGTTCAAACAATCCTCCATCCAATGCTATCACTGATTTTTGTTCCTCCCCGGTTTTAACGGTGTCTCTTCCCAGTTTCCTTAGGATACCGAAAATACCAGCAGCAGCAAGGCGGGCCCCCCGAACAGAAACTATATCACAAAGCTCCACAACAATCTTCCTCATTTTCAGGGATGTGTTTTCGATCTAAAAAATGAAGCAAACCAATGAGCAAACCGAACAGCATTCGAGAAGGAGAAATACAATTAACTTGTGATGAAAGATTACAAACAACGGATTCACCGAAATTTACTACCTTTTCTATCAAATTCTAGAAAAACAACAAGCATATTTGTATTTTCCGCATGGTCAAAGAAGCGGACATACCTCCAATATGTCCCTCAGTTTTTTCCCAACCACACTTAGATCCGAAGATGTATCGTGATGCATAGCAGACATGTCAGGTGTCCTATACATCCCGTAAAAAAGATGTTAAAGATCTATACAAAGAGTTAAGGGTAATGAATAAACAACTTATTTGCGGCTTATAGCACAAACACTTATTATGTTAAGCATTTACATATAAGCTATTTCTATATAGCAAAAGATAAAATAAAGTTAAATAGTTTCTGTATAACTTATAAATTGTTTTCATAAGTTATATTGGAGAACTATTGAAAATAAGTCTAAAACAACTTATGAACAATGTCATAAGCTGTTTTTATAAGTTCTCCCAACGGTCTCACAAAATTTATACTAGTAGATAAGCTCAAATAAGCCAATCCAAACAGGTCCTTAGAATTCAGCATTGTTGTTATGAAAGGAATTAAAGTGCATTAGGTTGGACAAATCATCGTCATACCTAAGTATGAAAGGAATTCTCAACTTGTGAGGAACAATATCTCCGAAAAAATCAGCTTTTTCAGCCATCTTCAGCAGTACTCTCCTTACAATGTCACCCAAATACATACCGGAAATTATCTTTTCAAAAATCTGCAAATAACAGTGTAAAAGTATATCATAGATGAACAATAACTAGTTAAAAGCAACTATAGGTAACCATTACCTGTTCTCCAGGGTTTAAGCTCACTTCATCTAGAGCTCGATCATATTCTGTTAGAGGTAGATCGGAAGAACAAAAATTACCCCACTCCATGTTTATAACCTATAGAAGTAACAATAATCAGCATGCTTTCTAACATCATCAAAATTTCTAAATGATCCATATGCGAGTTACCATCTCTCCTGATTTTGGTAAAAGACCTTGCCATTTCGGAATTGCGGTAACATTCTCTAAATATGCTGCATTTGTTCCAGTACCAAGAATTACTCCGGCAATGACATCCTTATTGCTGAATCTGGCTTTAGCTACTGTTCCAACAGTATCATTGATCTACAACACCCCCCATCGAAACATTAACTATCATTAATCAAAATTTTCTTTCGGACACAAACTTAAAATCATTCTCGAAACCTAAATTATAGGGTAAAAGATAAGGAAATTGTGAAGAATGGAGAAAGGAACTGACTAGAGCTACAACGCGCATATCCAAGCCAACTCTTTCCAATGACTTGGTTAGTTCGCCGACTATATCTTCTCCGACCTACAAACAACCAAACAGAATCCATAATGGAAAGTGTTTATTAGTATATGATACAAATGACATAAAGAAAGAACGGTGGAACAAATAAAATTGAATATAACAGAACCAAGGTAACAAGAATTACCACATCTTCGATACTGAAACCCTTACTCCACTTTATTAGAGTTCCAGATGAAATTGATGTTTGCCTCACTGGAAACGAGAACGTAAAACCCAATTCCCTTTTTCTTCCGGGAAGAGGACGAAACTCTTCAGGCTCAGAACTAACAAACTTTGCAAGAGACGTCGCTATAAAATCAAATAAATCCTGTAGTGAAAAAATTAACATGTTTCAGGAGTATTGTAGGCACTAAGCAGGCTCAATGCTTTGATAGATTTTCTCATTTCAGACTTACATGTGAAGAACCGGTCATCAAATGAGGAGGAATCGAAACTTCTTCAGAGTCTACGTTGACAACACCTTTCTCTTTTCCACCTAACTCCACACGTAGGGCACGGAAGTTTGTGCCACCAAGATCCAATGCATAAAAGAGTCCTTTCTCATCCCTATTAATAGTGCCACAACGTCAATAATTTCTCGTATCCGCGTATCCATGCCGCAATTTAAAACACTGACAAAGACTATCCAACAAACTATTGTTGGAAAGTGAGGAATAAAAATTCACATATGGAGCTATCCAGCAATAATGATCATTACAACAATCAACAACAAAAAGCTTGATTCTCAATTATTGAACAGAAATTCTTAAACTCTTAAAGACAAGGTAATTCAACAAACATCCAAAAACCAAAACACAAAACTCAATTATCTAGGCCGTATCGTATTGTATCATACTTGTATTCGTATCCGTGCTTCATGAATTATGACATAAAGCATCAATAGCAACAAAAACCATAGTTAGAAACATTGACAATGACCATTCAACAAACAATTATTGGAAAGTGAGAGAAACAAAATTCCACATATAGCTATCTACCAGCATAATGATCATTAGAAAAGTCATCTACAAAAGAAACTCACTCATTCATCATAAAAACCTTGATTCTCAAGTATTGAACAAAAACTCATAAACTCTTCAACAAAAAGCATCCAAAAACAAAAACACAAAAAATTGAGTGAATTAGAAATTTATGTAGCAAAAGAAAAGAAAAGAACCCAGATGGAAGATTATCCACATAAGAGATCAACATCTTGAGCTTGCTACCACCTTCAGAAGCAAGACCTGCATGCATTTCAACAACCATATCTTCAGCAACCTTCCTAAGTTTCTCAATTGGGGTTCCACACTCTTCACCAAACACCTTCAAAATACTTTCAGCATGATCCCATTTTCCAGTCACTTTTAAATGATGTCCCGCCACCGCAGCAGCCGCCAACGCCGCCGTCAAAGCCGCAGCAGCTCCTATGATAATTTTTTCCATTACTGAGTCACGTCACGGACACAGTGAGTTGAAAAACGAGTTAGTCGTTGAAATTTGAGGTGAAAGGACAAAAAGATAGGAACTTTTGATTCGGTGGAGGAAGGTGAAAAGTGGGTCGGATCGAATGTTAATTGAAAATTACAGAAATTGTTCTTATTTGCGTGCTATGGTCTGAATAAGACAGCTTAAAGAGAGAAACAAAAACAGTGTGAGAAAAATATGTTTTTACTGTAATAAATAAAGCTAAATACAAGTCAAAATTAGTGAAAAATAAATGTAATCATTGATTGACATATTGATATTTAGTAAAAAAAGTTTTGAAAATTAGTTTAATTTTGATGTAATTAAAAAAGGAATATTAGTAAATCTGAATATTAGTTTTTATGATTTTTAATATTAGTAAATATGAATATTAGTAAATGATTTGTGTTTGTATAAAAGTTTTAAAGAATATGATTATTGAAATGATGGGATGTTGGATTAATAGAGCTAAGTTTTTATGTGGTGGAGATGAAGCTTATTTGTAAAGTTAACATTTTAATATCAAAGTTATTAAAAGAAATAGGAATAAAGTGAGATTGAAAATGGATTTGGATCATATAAAGAGAAAGGACAATTTCTAGAAAAATCTTATGTAATTTTAGCTGACAAACGGAAGTAGAAGGCTTCATATGAGAAGAAGACAAGTGGGGGAGCAGCTCCCGCTTCTGTTAAGTGTTACAGGTGTGTCGAGCAAGATCATCGTGCAGATGGTTGCAACAATAATGTGCTGAGATGTTATAGATGCGGTAAGAGAGGTCATCGAGTCATTGATTGCAAGAATGAGGGGCCGACTTGTTTCAATTGCGGTGAACAGGGTCACATCAGTACCCAATGTCAGAAGGCAAAGAAGACTGCTACTGCTGCTCAGATTAATGGTAGAGTGTTTGCTTTGAGAGGTTCAGAAGTTCCTAAGAAGGATAACTTGATTCGAGGTACTTCTTTTATTAACAATACGGAGTTGGTTGCTATTATTGATACTGGTGCTACTCATTCGTTTATTTCCCTTGAATGTGCTACTATGTTTGGTTTGAAATTTTCTGATATGAATGGTAGTATGGTGATAGAAACTCATGTTAATGGTTCTGTTACTACTACTTTTGTGTGTTCGGGTTGTCCCTTAGCTGTTTTTGGGAAGAGTTTCGTGATGGATTTGGTGTGTTTACCCTTGCACCAAATTAATGGTATCCTTGGAATGAACTGATTGGAGTTCAACTATGATCATATCAACTGTATAATAAGACTGTGAGATTTTTTGAGTGTGGTGATAATGGAGAATTGATGTTTTTGTATGCTAAGCAAGTGGATGAACTTCTAGAAGACAACACCTTGATGTTTGCAATGTTTGCATCATTGCAAGTTGACCGTGAAATTACAAGTGTTGAATTACCTGTTGTCTGCAAATTCCCTGATGTATTCCCAGACGACGTAAGTGATTTTCCCTCAGAGTGTGAAGTCGAGTTTGTGGTAGAATTGATACCAGGTACGACTCTGGTGTCAATGGCTCCTTACCGGATGCCAGTTTTTGAGTTAAGTGAATTGAAGAAACAATTGGAAGAATTGCTTGAGAAGAAGTCTGTTCGACCGAATATTTCTCTGTGGGGTGCTCCTATGTTGTTAGTTAAGAAGAAAGACGGTAGTATAAGGTTGTGTGTTGATTACCAGCAGTTGAATAAAGTGACTATCAAGAATAAGTATCCACTTTCGATGATCGATGATTTGATGGATCAACTAGTGGGCACTTGTGTGTTTAGTAATATTGATCTGAGGTCTGGTTATCATCAGATTCATGTTAAGCCAAATGATATTCCGAAGACAGATTTCAGGACGAAGTACGGTTACTATGAATACACTATGATGTCGTTTGGTGTATCCATTGCACCAGGTGTGTCCATGGAGTATATGAATCAGATTTTTCATGACTATTTGGATAAGTTTGTTGTGTTTTTCATTGATGATATTCTAATTTACTCAAAATCTGAAGAAGAGCATGTTGAGCATCTGCGTATGGTGTTGCAAGTGTTGAGAGCGAAGAAGTTATATGCAAAACTGTCGAAATGTGAGTTCTGATTGAAGGAAGTGAGTTTCCTTAGCCATGTGATATTGAGTGGTTGAATTATTATGGATCCTTCAAAGATTGATGTTGTGTTACAGTGGGAGACTCTGAATTCTTCTACGGAAATACGAAGTTTTCTTGGGTTGGCGGGTTATTATCGCAAGTTTATCGAAGGTTTTTCTAAGTTGGCATTACCTTTGACTCAGTTGACTCGGAAGGGTCAAGCTTATGTGTGGGATGTTGCATGTGAAGAGAGTTTTGTGGAATTGAAGAATAAGTTGACGACCGCTCCGATATTGATCTTGCTTAATCTGAGTGAATCTTTTGTGGTATATTGTGATGCGTTAAAAATGGGTCTTGGTGGAGTGTTGATGCAGAATGGTCAGGTTGTTGCCTATGCTTCCAGAAAATTGAGGGTTCATGAAAGGAATTACCCTACGCATGATTTAGAATTGGCAGTTGTAGCGTTCGTGTTAAAGATTTGGAGACATTACCCTTTTGGCTCTAAATTCGAGGTGTTCAATGATCATAAGAGTTTAAAGTACTTATTCGATCAGAAAGAGTTGAATATGAGGTAGAGAATTTGGCTAGAACTATTGAAGGACTATGACTTCAACTTGAGTTACCACCCTAGTAAAGCAAATGTGGTGGCTAATGCGTTAAGCAGGAAGTCATTGCATATGTCGATGTTTATGGTGTGAGAATTAGAATTGATCGAACAGTTCAGAGACACGAGTTTAGTATGTGAGAAGACTCCTGACATTGTGAAGTTGGGAATGTTGAAACTAACGAGTGGCATTCTCGAAGAAATTAAGGAAGGTCAAAAATCTGATTTGAGATTGGTTGATCAATTGGCCTTGATTAACCAAGGTAACAGAGGTGAATTCTGGATTTATGAGGTTCAGAGATAGAGTGTTTTATGGATGTTCCAGAAATTAGGAAGAGTATTCTTGAAGAGGGACATCGAAGTAGGATGAGTATTCATCTCGGTGCCACGAAGATGTATCAGGATTTGCAGAAGTTGTTTTGGTGGCCAGGTGTAAAGAGGGATATTGTTGAATTTGTTTATGCCTGTTTGACTTGTTAGAAGTCAAAGCTGAACATCATAAGCCTTTGGGTATGATGCAACCGTTGAATATTCCAGAATGGAAATGGGATAGTATCTCCATGGATTTTATGTCAGGATTGCTGAAGACTGCGAAGGAGAATGATTCGATTTGGGTGGTTGTGGATAGATTAACTAAATCTTCTCATTTCTTACCGATGAATATTAATCATTTTATGCAAAAGTTAGTTGAGTTGTACATTGCAGAAATTGTGAAGTTGCATGGGATACCTTCGAGTATTGTGTCGGATAGAGACCTGAGATTTACGTCGAGATTCTGGAAAAGTTTGCAAAATGCTTTGGATACTAAGTTGAGGATGAGTTATGCATATCATCCGCAGACGAATGGTCAGACAAAGAGGAGTATCCAGTCTTTGGAGGATTTGCTGAGGGTTTGTGTGTTGGACCAAGGAGGATCTTGGGATAGCCATTTGTCGTTGATTGAGTTCACGTACAACAATAATTTTCATGCTAGTATTGGAATAGCACCGTATGAAGCGTTGTATGGTAAGAGGTGTAGGACTCTATTGTGTTGGTATGAGTCAGGCGAGAGTGTTGCACTCAGACTTAAGATTATGCAGGAGACGATCGAGAAGTTTAAGATGATCCAAGAAAGGATGAGAACTTTGCAGAATCATCAGAAGAGTTATCATGATAAGAGGAGGAAGGTACTTGAATTCCAAGTGGGAGATCATGTGTTTTTTAGAGTTACACCGATAACTGGTGTGGGTTGAGCTTTGAAGTTTAGAAAGCTCACTCCATGTTTTGTTGGTATATATCAGATTATGCAGAGGATAGGAGAGGTAGCCTATCGAGTTGTTTTACCACCGTCGCTTGTGAACCTACATGATGTGTTTCATGTATCTTAGTTGAAGAAATACATTCTGGATCCGTCTCATGTGATACAAATGGATGATGTACAGGTAAGAGATAACTTGATGGTTGAAGCGTCACCCATGCAGATATATGGTCGAGAAATGAAACAGTTGCGGGGTAAAGAGATTGCCTTAGTGAAGGTATTGTAGGGTGGACCAGCTGGTGAAAGTTGAATTTGGAAACGTGAAGATCAGATGAGAGAGTCGTATCCGACTCTGTTTTTCTCAAGTAATTTTCGGGGGCGAAAATTCTTTTAGTAAGGGAGAGTTGTAACACCCCAAGAATTTAGAATTATTTATTTAAGTGATTATTCGTGATTAATTGTGAATTTTGATTTATTTGTATGATGTGTGTCGATGTGTTGTGGAAATAAGAGGAATAAGGAGGGATGAGTAGAATTATTTAAATTTAAATAATTTAGTTTATATTATTTGGAATTATATAATAATAATAAATTAGATATTAAGGTGAAAAGGAGAATAAGAGCAAAGGGGTAATATTCATGAGGATTAGTGAGGGCAAGTTTGGAAATGCATATTAGGGGTCTAAGGTTAAACAAGAAAAAGAGGAGAGTGATGGTTCATTTTTGTACGATCGTGAGATTGGAGAAAAACTATGGAGAAAGGGCTAGGCATAGAGAACCAAATGGGATTTACATAGAAGACGTGAAGGAAGAGAGATCAACTTCTAGGAAGTGAGGTAAGGGGGTTCTCATTATTATTATTATTGATATGGGTTTTAGGTATTTGTAGTTTTGTTGGGGTTTTTATGATGAATTTGATAACATGATGATTGAGATTAAATAGATGCTGAAATTGTGATAGATTGATGTTGTAATGTCATGAAATGATTTATATGATGCCTATTCTGATGTGTTGTAGTTGTATTGTGAAAACATGTGAGTTATATGAGTTTGGGAATGAATGAGTAGTGGAATCGTATGAAATTGGAGGTTGGAACTGTGCAGAAAATGTAACAGCAAATCGTTGTTTCGCACGATTCGTCTGGAGAGCCTTTCGTGTCGCCGGGTAAAGCAACTTCTCCTAGGAAGCACTAGGCGAGATAAGGAGTGAAGGATATGGTGAAAAGAGGGTGCTCCTGGAACTTTTATGGGGGAAGGAGATTCGCCCCAGCTTCGTCGGGCGAGCCTCAGGCGAGGGGCAGCAAACAGGATCTTCGAAGTGTCATAACTTGAGTTTCCGAACTCCGTTTGATGCGTCGTTCAAAGCGTTAGAGAGATGACACGATGAACTATATTTTTGTAGAATAAAACAAGTAGGATGATGTAGCTTTCCAGTACCTTTTCTATGAATAGATTAGACTTTTATGTAATGAATTGTGATGATGTAATGATGTATGATGAAGTTGTCGATGATATAAGGATGTTGTGTTGTACTATGATGTAAAAGATGATGAATATAATGAATGAAGTGGATTACGTACATTTTTTATGTTTATGCATGTTATGTGAAGAACGTGATGGTTATTTACATGAATGATGATGCAATTTGACTAAATATGGTCGTGATTACTATGTTGTTATGCATCATGCATTCATGGCATATGTTAGGACTTCGGTCCGATGATGATGTTAGGGCGTTGGTCCAGTGGTGGCCTCAATCCCATTGTGTGGATTGGGTGTGTTTTATGATGTGCTTCGGTTCCAAGTGGGAATCGATCCTATGGTGGGGATCTTTGGAGGGAGATGACTAAGTGTTCATCAAAGATGTTTGGTACCACATACATGAGTCAGTGTTGTTGCAATTTATGTTATGTGACATTGCATAATTATGAATTGAATAATTTTTAATGATATGGTGACATAAGTGATGTTTTGGTGACGATGATTGATTGATAATGTATTGATGTTGCGAACGACTCAATGATGTGAAAATGTGAGTATATATGTGTGATGAAAAGTAATTGATGATTTCGTCATATTGTTGCTATATCTACTTTATATATTCCTTATATCTTTTGTAATGATATGTAATTACTCATCCTTTCTGCTTAGAAATGTTGCCTCTATATGTGGGTAACTTGCAGGTAACCAAGAATAGTCGTGGGAGTTCGAAGATAGCTTGAAGTTTTAGTTATGTCCGTTAAAAATAGAGGTGTCTTGCTCTGATATGTAACATCGGGTGGGGAAAGTTTGAGTTGAAGTTTATGTTGTTTTATTAGACTTATTCTATGAGTTTTCTATATGATTAGTTTTTATCTGAAGATGTGACTTTCGATAATAACACTATTTTGAGATTATAATTCCACTATGAAGTCTGAATTAATTTATTAATGATAACGAATAAGTAATTATTATAAATATTTTGAAAACCCGTGTTATGGAGCAGGAATGTCTATTTAAGATGTTTTTTAATGACAATGTGACACCCTTATTGGTGCATTGTGTTGAATTATCTATTAATTTATTCATGAAATATTTATGGGTTAGAAAGGTGTTATGCAGAACATGTGATGGAACAACAATGTCCATCCTTCGAGACCCATAGTAAGAACTTGAACAAACATTATTCCTCAAGAAGACCTTGCAATTTCAAAGCCAATGAAATATTTGAGATTTCCCAAGTCTTTGATATTGAATGGTTTGTCCAAAACAATCTTGTTTGCGTTAATTTCTGTAATGTAATTACCTAAAAGTACAAGATCATCCACATATACCAGAATGCAAGTAAAATAATTAGCAGAACTTTTAGTTAATAAAGAGTAATTGGGTTTGAATTGAATGAAACCTAGGTCTAAGATAGTTGAGGTTAGTTTTTGTTTCCTTATCAACTTGCTTGTTTAATACCATAAGTGGACTTATTGTAATTACAAACAAGGCCTTTATTTTGAATAAGTAGCCTATGAGGACATTTCTGGTAGACTTCCTCATTTATATCACCATGTAAAAAATTTGTATTTGAAGGTGATAAAAACATAAGAAATGAGGGGTTTGAGTTGGGATTTTCAAAAATAAAAGGTTTTTACTCACTCAATAAAAACCAAATCTATTTAACAACAAAGAGAAATACGCTTCGATTTTTATACTGGCTCACTTGAAAATCTCAAAGTTAATCCAGTCCACCTGCCAAGGTGATTTCACCTTATACCCAAGGACTTAATCCATTATAATCAACTGATTACAACAGCACTAGCAACCGTTGGTGACTAACAAACCACAAAACACACAGTCTATGTCTTCTCAAGGATTCTAACCTAACTGGTTCCTTAAGGAAATAAAAACAACAGTTTGATTACAAGGTTGTGTTTACAAAGATTGCTTTTATATAAGCAGGTTTTAACAAGTTAAAAACACAATACACTTAAAGAAAATTTCAGCACAAGTTATGACAACAATCTTGCATGTGTAGTTATTTAAAGTCTTCAGGTCTTTATATAGACAATACAAAGATTTGTTGGAGGGTAGATCTGGTATTCTTCATGAGTGAGTTAGCGACTTGAGTAACGGTTTAATACAGAGGGAAAAAGAATCGTACTACCTTAATTTCCTTACTCCATGAAATCCGCTTAGTGGAAGGAATATTGGTTTGTAACATGTACTATTTTTCCCACACATAAACTCGTTCTTATCTTCGTATTCTTTAGTGGCTTCTGGATAAAACATTGTTTGAAGCATGAGTTAGAAGAGTTGATTTTGCTTGGGTTCAGAAAATTCAATCATCAATTAGAAGCTTGATCACATCAATATCTGACTTGAGATTCTTCAAAGTTTTTGAACCTTCAGCGTTTAATCTTCGGAAGCTTGAGTTCAAAAAATTCAATCATCAATCAAATGCTTTATCACATTAATATCTTACTTGAGATTCTTTAGAGTTTTTAGAACCTTCATATTTTAATCTTTGGAAACTTGAGTTTTCTTCAGAAGTGAATTGATAAGAGTCACACGTCAGAAGCAAGAGCCAAGAGAACGTTGCAGCAGCAACATACAATTTCCTTAGAAGCTTCTCATCCATGATTTTAAGCAGAAGCAATTTAGATCAATATATTCAGAAACGTGTAATGTTCCATGTTCAAGAGTTAAAATTAAAGTTGTTTGCTAAAGATACACAATAACAAACCGTTAGGGTACCAAAATTGTTCTCACACAAATATTGACTTGTTATCATCAAAACTTAGAGATACAGATGCAGAACTAAATCTTGTTCTAAAAATTTCCCCCTTTTTGATTGTGACAAAATATTGTATTTCGATGAACAATTTTTGTCGGGTAATCACCAAAACATATATCAGAAAGAAGCACAAAGCTCCCCTTGAAATGAGCAACTCTAAAAAGATTATCAGAATGAAAGAACACTTCCCTGATTAACCTTTTGTAGGAGTAGATGAACCTTCTATTCAAAAGAGCTGGTTTATCTGTCAGAAGTTTCTTGAACTTAGCGCATATCAACTTCTGATGAGTTTTACTTCTGATCAATTGACTAAACTTGAATTATCTTTGAAGTCTTTTCTCACTCAAGATGATTCAGATCATTAAGAAGCTAACATATCTTCAAAGTTTGGGCTTCATACATTTTGTTCTGATTTTTTATATGTTTCTGATATATAGTAAAATTTTCCTAAAAGCAAAACAACTAACATAATATCCTTTTAAACAAGGGTTAGTGCAAATATTTGGAATGTTTGGGTTTGATTCAAGAGAAACTAGGTATATCAAAATTAATAACTTATCCCCCTTTTTGTCAGCAAACAAAAAGAAAATATGCAATGATATACAACAGATGCAACAAAAGGATAATATTCATTTGATTAACGCCAAAGGCAAAAGTACACAAGCAAGGAGTAAAACAAGATAACCACTTAAACAACCAAACAAACAATAGACATGACACACAAACAAGATGGTTAATAAAACATATAAACTGAGAGAACATATTCTGATACACCAACAAGAACACCCTTCCACCAAGCATTAAAACTCCTGCACCTTATCGACTCTTTCACATCTTTCTTCAACCACAGAATTTTCTGGTCCAAGTCTTTTGGCTAATCCAATGATTTCATCCTTGAAGAACAACTCAAACAGAATTCTTTCATAAGGAATGAAAGACTTATGTCGATTTCTGGAAACTTCAATATAATACTTCAGACGATTGAAGATAGTTTGAGGCTGGTTGACCCAGACGTTGTACATCAGAAAGTAGATAAAGAGTTTGTCATCATGAGACAGAGTATCTTTGGCCACTCCTCGGGGTCGAAAGTTGGTTAGCAGAAGTTGAAACTATACTTTAGCAGTGGGAAAGAGCCATTTAGGATTGTAAGGTTCATATCTATGAAGAGAAACATCACGAATTCCAATGAGTTATTCAACAAAGGAGTAGGTCAAACAAAAATCTTCAACGGTGACTCCAGATTGGACACAGTTGATGGCTTCAATAATGAAGGTAGGTGTTATGATGAACAAAACTCCATAAACAAAAGACTAGATAAATTTGCCATCTTCGCTAACCCTCGCATATGTCCAAAACTCCTTCACAAGGATAGGATAGATAGGTCAATGCATGATTGCATAGTAACCAGACCATCCTTGAATCTGCATGTTGGTGGTTAGGTTTAAACTTGAGTCTCTGAGTCTAGGAAAGTTAGGCCTTTTCTCAGTGGTTACTTCTAAGACTTCTTCATTTTCATAAAAAAAATTTAATAGACATAGTGACAAAAAAACAAGATAAGAAATATTTGAGAGACTGAGGAAGAGTTATATATATATATATATATATATATATATATATATATATATATATATATATATATATATATATATATATATATATATATATATATATATATATAAGTAACGTATCAATAATAAATAGCAATAAAGTTTAGATGAATTGACATGAAAATTCATCATTTCCTAAGCAAGTGACGTAGGACACAAGCAGAGTAAGAGACAAAGATATCAAAGAATAGGAAAGGAGTGAAGTTGTTTCTTATTAAAGGGAATATCCAAAATGTCACAGAATAGGTATACGTTATTCAAGTCTTGACATCAGTTAATAAATACAAATAAATGTATACTTAAAGGTGGCAAAAGAAGTCTGACAAGGAATAAAGATTGAAAATAGAAATACTTATTCTCTAGAAATATTTAACTCACATAAGTTTTAATGAATGCACAGTAATAGGGGAAGTCGTGAAGATTTAACCTATTTTTAAGTAGGTTACCAAACCTAATGCATCAAATCATGATTACGCATGTTCATTAAATGAGACAGTTGTCACCACTAGCGTTCACACATTCTCAGATGAAAAGACAACAATTAATATTGTAATTATTCACAATCCAGAAGACAATCAAAGGATTTCCTTTTGAAAAGAAACGTTATAATTCATGAAACTTCCTTACTTTAGAAAGCTCATGTTTCAGAACCAAACGCGTAATAAAATAAACAAATAAATTCATCAGAATCTTATTTCATAAGTTCTGGTAACTTGACTCGTTAAAAACTCATCAACTCATTCTGGACAGAATTTTATAAATAAAATTTTCTAAATGAATACGAATCTATCTTCAGCAAGGGGTTTTGTGAAAATATCAGCCCACTGGTGGTCTGTATCTACAAATATTAAATGAAAAATGCCCTTCTGAATATAGTCACGTAAAAAGTGATATTTTATTTCAATATGTTTAGCCCTAGAATGCAGAATATGATTCTTGGAAAGACAAATAGCAGAAGTATTAACATAAAAGATATAAATGTTACTCTCAGAAATCTGATAATCTTCTAACTGACTTTTCATCCAAAGAATATGTGTGCTACATACGGAAGCTGCAATATATTCAGCTTCAGCAGTTGATAAAGCAATTTTGGACTGTCTTTTGCTAGACCATGAGATCAAATTGTCTCCCAAAAATTGACAACTTCCAGAAGTACTTTTACTTTCTATTCTGTCTCCAGCATAATCAGCATCACAATAGCCTACCAGTTTGTACTCAGATGATTTTCTATAGAATAGCCCAAGGTTAGAAGTACCTTTCAGATACTTAAAGATTCTCTTAACAGTTGTTAAGTGAGTTTCTCTAGGATCTAATTGGAAACAAGCACATAGGCACACGCTGAAGAGGACGTTTGGTCTAGAAGCAGACAGATAAAGGAGAGATCCAATCATACCTCTGAATAGCTTTTGTTCTACCTTACTGCTTACCTCTTCTTTCTCCAGAATACACGTAGGATGCATTGGAGTTTTTGCTGGCTTGCATTTCTGGTTAATTGATTTAGTTCTTCTTCCATATCCAGAATCCAGCCATTGTCTTGAAGAGCTTCATCTATAGAGGTTGGTTCGATAAGAGAGACCAAACCAAGAAGAGTTTCTTCAGGAGGTTTAAATGATGATCTGGTTCTGACTGGTGCGTCTTTACCTCCCATAATCAATTCTTCATAATGAGAAGTTCTTGGTCTACTTTTCTTTTGATGAGATGGACCAATAACAGTTTCTGATTGAGTTATTTCTGAGTCTTTAGTTTCAGCAGTTCTATCTTTATCTCTAGAGTCTTTATCTTTAGGTTCTGAGAATGTGATTTCTAAATCTGCAAGTTTCTCAACTAGCTTTGACTTTTCAGGGTCAAGCTTATTATTGAATCTAACATGAACTGATTCTTCAACAATTCATGTTTCTGTGTTATAGATTCTTTAGCCTTTTGAGCTTTCAGAATATCCTAACAACAAACACTTTTGTGCCTTAGAATCAAACTTGCAAAGATTCTCCTTAGTGTTTAACATAAAACATTTACCACCAAAAGGATGAAAATAAGATATGTTGGGCTTTCTGTTCTTCCATAATTCATAAGGAGTCTTAACTAGAATAGGTCTAATAGAAACCCTGTTCTAAATGTAACATGTTATGTTTACTGCCTCTGCCTAGAAATGCTTAGCCATATCAGTTTCTTGGATCTTGGTACAAGCCATTTTTTGCAAAGTCCTATTCTTCCTTTCTACAAATCCATTTTTTGTGGAGTTATAAGATAGGATAAATCATGGGAAGTGAAGGTGAGAAAATACTTAGAAGGGGGGGGGGGGGGGTTGAATAAGGATTTAGAAAATATTATGGCAATAAATACACAAAGATATTTATCCTGGTTCGTTGAAATCAACTACTCCAGTCCACCCTATCAAGAGTGATTTGCCTTTCTCCACAAGGACTTAATCCACTATAATCAAACTGATTACAATATCAACCACTAAGTGTCATACCCTAAATTTGTCCTACCCATTTGTAAAATATTTTTGATTTTTTTTTTCTATTTTATTTTCGCTTGTGCATTGCCCGTTTTTTATCTGGACAACGTGTACGCTTGAAATTGGTTGATTTTTCAGAACTTCATCTTTTTTAACCAATTAAAAAGGTGATACATGGCTTAATACAAATTCTCTGTGAATATTATTTTATTTCAATTTCTCAACTTTTCCCTTCCTTTTAAAATATTTTAAGTAATAATAATATTTTGTATATATATTAGGTTATTTATGTTAATAATATTAATTAAGTTTATATCAATTTATTTGTATAATATTAATTTTCTTATAGTTTTATCAACTTGCTTGTTATAATTAATAGTTAGTATTGTTTTTTAATTAGTAGTTAAGTGGTTCATTTAATAAAAAACAACAAAACAAAACAAAGCAAAAATTGTGGAATTAATTTCTGGTTCACATAAGGCCCATCGTGGAGGCCCGTTAGGAGAGACTAAGGGAGAGTATCCGCTGGTTATAAAGAAAGGGAGAATTGATTAAGGGAACCCTAAAAAAAAAACTACTGTTCACGGCGCCCCAGGAAACCCTAATCAAGTTCAGCCGCCCCCAATTCAAACACGGAACCCCTCTTCTCCCTTACAACCTCACGACAAAGCCTCCGCCTTCAGCTTGTGACACCGAAACCCTTTTCCTCTTCGCCTCAATCGACATCGTGTCTCTCCTTCGAACTTCATCTCGGAATCGCTCACCACAAAACCCTCCTTCCTAGCTCCCTCGCCACGAAAGCACATCAAATCCGACGAACAACAACATTGTCGTGGTTCACCGGCGAAATGAAAAATCGATAGCGCTTACATTCGGTGTGGATACTTCGAGGATTCGGCCATAGCGGTACCAGTGATCTCAACATCAACAAATCACGACATAACGGTAAATCTCGAGTTATCCCTTTTGTTCGATCGATATCTCTGATAGGCATTTCTACTTCGGTGTCGGTGTTCTCAGTACAACCGGTATTTCCAGATTAGCATTTGACCCAGACTGTTAAAGTTTTTTATGTGTAATGATTGTTTTAAAATCTGCATTGACTTCGTATATGTTTGTCATCTGTGGTTAGCTCCTTATTAGAGTTTATGGGGGATTGACTTTGTTTCGAATACGTTTCGATTGGCACCTTCAAGATTGTCTGATGTATGCTTGAGTTTTCGTTAAGGTTCTCGCATCAGTTATGTTTTCTGTTGTCTTCATGTTGATTTGTCTGTGCGAAAAATGTTGTTTACTCGTTTTCCATTTTGAAATTGTTGCGAATCATGCCGGTTGGATTGATATCATGGTAGTTTGATGGAATCTCTTTCTGATATTATTGGCGTGTTGTTGGTAGCAATAGTGTTGTGTTATTGTTTTACTGCTATGGCTTTGTGTATCACAGTGCACTGCTGCTCAATGATTTTGTTGCATCTGCGACTTTTACTAATATTATGTCATTATTCTCAGAATAACAATCATGTAATACTGCTACATCATTTGCATTTCCGGGTTGGTATTGATTGTATTCCTGTTTGCGACGGCATGTTTTCTTTCCAATTCAACATATTGTTTTGCTTTGATATTGTGTACTGCCATGAGATGCTGTTGTTTGAGCATACTGTTATCGAGTTTATTATGATAGACCGCTGTTGTTGTCAGATCGGTATAACTGGATCCTTTGCCAGATTTTTTTTGTTATGTTTTGAGTTTAAATTTTGTTCTAAACTGTTATTTGTTTCTGGTGGTTTAAATGTCATGAAGAGCTGCTTGATTTAAGCATAGCAGTGATTGTGTTGCAGCCTTATGAATTTGAATGCAGTTTCTTTCTGCTGGATCTGGTTGGTTTTGTGTTTTAGAAACAGGCTATGCAGGTTCCAAGTCCCATAAACCAGGATGCGACATCCTCGGTTTGTAGCGACAGTTCGTACATCTACTAGTTCGCTATTTCCGATAGCACCCGTGGCTTACTGAGATTCGAACAGTTGCAGGTCCCGCGAGATAGGTATCGTGCTGCTGAGATTTTTGGGAATGTTTTGAGTCGTTAATATGCCATTGTTGATGTGTTAGCAGGGGTTGATCATGCTCCTGTCATAGGGGACTTACTGCAGTTGAAATCAGTGGCATTTGGGTTCTATGATGGAGAGTAGCAGCAAGGAGATATCGTTCAGATACAGGTTATGCAGACACGAGAAGGATGAGTTATGACAGGGGCTCAACAATCATTTTCAGTATTGTTTTTCTATTGTTTGTGTTCTGTTTGGTTGCAGGTTCAAACACCAGTGGGCATCATGCAATTGCAAATATCGCCGAGCTCGGTCAAGCAACGAAGAGTTCAACCTTCAGTTTTTAACACAAAATGCAGCAGCAAGATGATGATGTGATCCTTGTCTTAGATTCAATTCTGTTTTCATCTAGTATTATTGTGTGGGCTGGCTGTTAATTTTGTGCAGGTCACGGCACCGTTGAATCATCGATTATGCAGCAAGAACTTAAAGCATCATTGAACGCATAGGTTCCTCTACTTTCAATTTCCGACGACGACATCAACAACATAGCTCCCGTGCGACCTTGATTCAGAGCTAACATCAACGTGACATCCTCGGTTTTTGCGTGATTTCCCTTAGCAGCACGACAAACAAAAGTTTCGCACTCGGTACAATAGCAGTTTACAACGTTTTCATGCAGGTCACGACGTCGCTGAATCTTGATATCAAATACGTTTCCAATTATACGAGTTTGGAGCTGCAGTGTATACATTCCGTCAATCATGGTGTCGGTTACGCTCAATGTCATAGCTACTACAACTCCGCGTCTCCGGTTTTGATTAAGCTTCCACCGTGTTCTATCTCTGTCTGTTAACAAGCATTTTCGCTCATGAAGCATTTTGATTCTGCAAATATGATAGCAGCTGGTAGTAGCAGAGATTGTAGGCAACAACAACTCAAGGGATAACATAATCTCTGCGACAACCTCACTATCTCAATGTTCGGTACTCTTTTACTCTTATTTTGGGATTGATTTCTGTTCAGATTTTACTCGTCTAGATTTGGTTATGCCCGTATCATTTATGCACTTTCAATGATTGGTTTACTCTGTGTAGTTTATTTCAATTGCTGTTAGGATGTATTGGTTATCGGCAAATGCATTTTAAAAAGGGCACTCGGTAACACCGTATGGATACAGACACAGTATTTAAATTGATTAAATGATCTTGTGCACATGCTGTTTGGCTTAAGTGATAACAGTGTCCCTAAATTTATTTTCAACCGAGAAATGGTTCGTATTTGTATATAAATTCATGATGCTTAATATTTAGTTAGTTTTTTATCAAGGTTTTTATGTTTATGGTACTTGTATATAACATTCACAGTTTATATTATTTCTATTTTATTTAAATAAATATTTTAGTAAATAAATCCTTTTTATGATAAATCACCTTTTTATTCAATCAATTTTTTTATTTATTTTTTTTATTTTTATTAATTAGTTTATTTTACAAGATAAAGTCAAATAAATCTTTCTAAATAAAATTCTAGACTATTTTTCAATTGCATTTGTTAAATTCAATATTTAAGTAAAAGTTTTTTTATTATTTAATAAATAACTTGTTTTTAGACAATTTAAAAAAATGAAACTCATGGATTATTTTCAAACTCATTTCCAAAATTTGTTTATTTCATTTCTAAATCTTAATTCAATTTGTTTTTAACATATAAACTATTCTCTTAATTAAATCACTTTCAAAATATGATTTTGCTTCTTAATCCTATTTCAACTATGTTTTTAACACTAAAATCATTTTCCAATTAAATCACGAAAATTAAGCTCTTAAGGTCTAGCACCTCTTGGGTTTTTGAGCAATTATTATTGGGGCGTACGCCTTGGATAATATTGTTCGCGTTTCGTTATGCTCTTAATTATTTGAACAAAGATATATTATAGGAGTCTAGCACTCTGTGTAATATGTTCATTGTTTATTCAAACATTATTTCTCAAATTAAATCAAAACCATCCTCAAAACTAGTAATTTTCCTAATCTTCATTCAAATTATTTTTCATCAAATCGTGAGAAACTAAGTTCTTGAAGTCTAGCACTTCTTGAATTTTTGGATAGTCATTACTAAGGTGTACACCTTAAGTAGTGTATTATTCGACCTCTCATTTTCAAAAATTATATTTTTCTAACAAAGAAATGTCATGAGAATTTGACATTCTTGGTGATATTTCCTTTGTTCATTCAAGCATTCTCCAAATGAAAAAGGTGTCGTCGAGATCTAGCATTTCGATAATACCCCAATTAATTGGTTGTGAGGCCCGCGTCTCATTTATCAAATAATTGTCATTTTCAAGTCCAATCTCATGTCCTCACATCTCGTACCTCAAATTATTTTTCTACCTCATTTCAATTCAAATCATTTTTCAAGCTATTTTCTTTCCGTTTCAAATCTCGAAAGAAGGAAATTCTTGGAGTCTAGCATTCCATGAATTTTCGAGTGAATAGCTCTCGAAGCACGCCCTTTGGGTGGTTATTCACTCAACCTTTCGACGTTTTCAAATTCAACCGTTCTCCATATTCTCCTAAGTCGAGTGCTCGTACGCATTCGCAACCATCGACATTTTGCACACACATTCACGATCCCTCGTGGTCTCGGTATTAGGAGCACCCTCAGGGACTAATATCGTTTCTCACAACCTTAACCCTTGACACGTCGTCAAGCCGGTTCCATCGTCAATCAAATCCTCGACTCGTCGTCAAGCCAGTTCAAAACAATTCCCTTTTGGCCTCGCATGCCATTCTTCGATTCGATCCTTTCACAAAACATTTTTAAAAAAACTTACGAAAGAGGGATACTCTTAGAATCTAGCATTCTTTGAATATTCGAACGAGTAGCTCTTGGGCACGCCCCCGAGTTGTTATTAGTTCATTCTTTCGTTTTCAAAACATCCAATTCTTATCTTCAACTCATTCAACCCAATTTCCGAAAGAACTGAGTTCTCGGGATCTCGCATCCCTTGGATTTTTGAGTGACAAGCTCTTGAGACGCGCTCTTGGGTTGTTTGTCAGTCACTCTTTCGTCTCTCAACTCTACGTCAAACCAATTCAAACCTCATCTTTTCGTGGTTGTTACCACGAACTACGGACGCTCTGATTCTTTATTCATTCTTGAATATAAGATACGTAGGCACAAGATTGCGATGATCTTGGCGAGCTACCTTCTATCCACCACGAACTACGGACGCTCTGATTCTTTATTCATTCTTGAATATAAGATACGTAGGCACAAGATTGCGATGATCTTGGCGAGCTACCTTCTATCCATCTCCCATTTCCCCCCATCCTTTTCCCGTAGTCGAACTACGACGCTCTGATTTCTCATTCTCGTCCGAATGAGCATACGTAGGCACAAGGGCCCCAGTCCTTGGCGAGCACCCTACCTTCTAACCACCCATCTCTCCTTAGCGTCTTTTACCTTTTACCCTACCAATTCTACCTTTATCAACGGGAAGAAAACCAGTAAACCTAAACAACACTCCCCACAATTACCTTAAGAGGTTCCCGTCGAGTACGACGGACGTGAGGGGTGCTAATACCTTCCCCTCACGTAACCGACTCCCGAACCCGGAACTTGGTTGCGACAGCCCTGTTCCTATCCTTTCGTTTTCAAGAGGTTTTCTCGATATTTTCCTCCCCCGTTTATTTCGGGAAAAATAAAGTTCGGTGGCGACTCTGTCGAACCGCATTTCCGCGCCTTTCGCGCGAGGGTCGTTTCTCCGAAATGTCTCCGTGATTTTTCGAGGTGCGACAGGTGGCGACTCTGCTGGGGACTCATTGCTCCATGCAAAGAGAGAGTCAAGCCTATCTTTTGGTTTGTGAGGAGTGTTTGTTTTTATTTGTTTTCTTTTTATATTCGTTCTCTTGTGGATTTTATTTGTGCTTGTTATCTGGGTTGCCTGTTGGTTCTTGGGATGACATCATGAATAAAGCTCTACACCCGAGCTTTGGTAAAAGCAGAGAGAACACATAGTTTAGAATTGGTAGTCGAGTAGTGTTAGTCTCCAAGGACTCGCTCCTTGTGGGCCTAGCATGAAAGCTCCTCCAGAGGAGACCTATTCGTAGATCTTGTTGTAACACAGCTAGCCTGTCGCACGACTTGATTAATGAAGGGTCCGTGATTCTGGGAACCTTCGTTAGCACCAGTTCCGATATTGGTGGTCGTGTAGTGTTATTCTCCAAGGACTCGCTCCTTGTGTGCCTAACACGAGGACCCCGCTCAGGAGAGACCTTGTCGTCATTGTCGTCGTAATGCAGCCAGCCTGTTGCGTGACGCTGATACGACTAGTGTCCGTGATCCTGGGAACCAAACGTAGAAACCATCCCGTGAGTGGGGTTATGGGTAGAATGTTTAGACCTCCCCGTATAGGTTGTACCTGTCAGTTTTCTTTGAGCAGGAATTATGGTTACTTATCTGTTACGATTACCAGCTTCAGGAGTCGTGGGAGTTGTGATTCTGTGATCCTGGATCTTGTATCTTGCATTGCATCTTGCATATCATTTGCATTGCATTTCATATGTTGTGCATTTTGCATCTCCAGTCCTTCAACAGAATCTTATGTCTCCGTTCCTTCTTCTCCAGTAAATCAAGCTGATTCCTCGACACCAATACGCAACTAGAGCCAATACCAGACGTATGATGGAGCAGATTCGGCAAGAACAAATTGCTATCAGGAAGGAGCTGGAATCCCTCAACAGGAAGATGGATCAGATCTTCGAAGCCCTCTCCATAACTGGAAAGGGATCAAAACGGCAGACCGTTCAACAACCGCGTCAGCAAAATCAACACAGGACATGGAAGCCGGAGAGAGTATTCGATAGTCTTCCAATGACATATGCAGATATCTTTGCTCAATTAATGGAACAAAAGGCTATCGTCCCAAGAGATCTAGCTCCCCCAACTATCCTTCCTGCTGATTATGACGCGATTGCTCATTGTGAGTTCCATAAGGGCGCTCCAGGTCACAACATTGAGAACTGCAGGGCTTTCAAGCACAAAGTTCAAGACCTGATTGACAACGAAGCTCTCACCTTTGATGGGAGGTATCTCAACGACATCAACAACTCTATGCCACCAGCCAACTAGTGCTAACATCAGACCAAATCTAGTCAAGTCAAGTTCACCCCGAAGAAGGCAGTCATGATGCCATTTCATATTTCACTTTCCTTATGTTTTGTCTTTGTTTGTTTAAGTATTGTATGCTTTGAACAATTGCCATTCGTATTTGGTTTTCATTAATGTATCGTTTATGCATGTTTTGAATTAGTTATGTCGTATTCACTCATTTTCACTTATCACCGACACACTTATTTACTCCACTCTATTCACTGTTGTTTAGCATGATTTGAAGGAGGATGATGAAAACGAGATACCCATAATTGCAAACTGTATGCTTTCAGACCGAATCTCGTCAATGATGTACAGGCATTGCTTCAATTCCCCAAACACCGGAGATATAAGGAGTTAATCCCTAGTAAACCACTTCGAGCCTAGAAGTAGCAGTTTCCTTCGGATCTATAAACCTTTTACACTCAACCTGGGGCAGGGTAGTGTTCAGTTAATCCAACTCCGCACTCGAGTCAACAAAGCAAAATTCCAGAAGACGGTCGTTCATCAATGATCCATGCTACGGCAGTCACAACAAAATCAAAAAAATTCAAAAGCCTGCTAAGTTAGACACCTTAGAGGGGACTTAGGCAAAATCAAGGCAATCCCGATGGATCTGACAAACGAAGTCAATCCATGCAAAAGTTAGGGATCAAAACAAAAGCAAAAGAGGACCCCGAAATCCTCAACAAAAACAAAATGAGATTCAGTGGCCACCCAAGTCAAGGGGCACTGACATCCATCAAGAAACCAAAATAAAGTGACTGCCACGTCGAGCAAACCTTGAACCTTCAAGATTATACCATCAAGGCAAGTGTAGGATTAACTGAGCGTAGGACTGGAGATCATTAAGAAGAAGGGGTGGGTACTAATCATACTTTGAGCCCAATATCCTTTGTTTCATAACCGTGAACCAGACCACGTTACAACCCTTGAAAGACCTAATTGAGACGAGGATTATTCTGAAAGCATATCATCGCAAGGTTGCGTAACCTGACTCCTCACATGACTGTTAATCATCAGCATTGGTGTCATTTCTCTTGATATATCTTTCATACCAATCAAATTAGCACGGCATCTGGGCTAATAGTCCATTTGTCTCACTATCACGACACTTCCAAATAAACAACACTTTTTCAAACTTGCATCGAACTTTGCATTAATTACTACCATTTATGAATGTACAATTTTAATTGCAAATCAGTGCTAGGTATTCAAAGAAACTCCAGCAAGGGGGAATCAAGGAGAAACTTGACTTTCAGTGGCGTACACGAAGCAATATTATCTCAAGGCCTACAGGCTGGGGGCAAACCACTCAGTAGCTCGAACAGGGGCAAGTCATCCGAGTTCAACTTCCATATACCAGAACTGGCTAAGCTGGGGCAGGCCACTACCATGTTCAAACTGGGGCAAGACCAGGTCGTCCTGACCATCAAGCAGAGTTGCAACCTTCTCTGAAGCAAATTCACAGTCATCCAAATATCCCAGACTTGGGACATCCAGAGCATCTTCCGCTTCAATCATGGCGTCTTCAACAAACTGCGTATCGAGGAAGTCAATCCCTCCCACCACCCGAAGTCCAATCCGCATTGGCAACTACCCAAAATCCACCACGCTGGCGTTCCCACCTGCATTTCCAATCACCTGTCTGCAATCATGCGCATTATACGCATAGCATTCGATCTCATAAATGTCTTGCATCATATGCATACATAACCATATCCTGCTTCCCCAGCTCTTGCATCTCCGCTCGTCAGCATTTGCATTTGCACTTCCACTCATATGAAATATCATCCAGCATTCATATGCAAGTCAAGGTCCAGGATCAATCTCGAAGATTTCCAAGACCGTCGACCGCCCAGTCAGGGGCAACCTTCTGCAATTGTGGGTTTCTCCCACAAAATTCGAAGTTATTCAAAGCGAGATTCAGCCCAGTCAGGGGCATCTTTTTCAAGACCATGGGCGTCTCCCATGACGTATTTCAGCCTCGTGGTTGATCAAATATGCAAACCAACATTCAGCCTAATCAGGGGCATACCATTCAAGACCGTGGGCGTTCCCCACGAAGTTGTTCAGCCTTTTGTTGGGCAAATCCAAGAAGTTCAGTGCAAGATCCAACCCGAACAGGGGCATCTTCAGCAAAATCATGAGCGTTCCTCATGAAGTTGCTCAACCTTTTGTTGAGCAAACCAGGACATCCAGACAAATTCAGCCCAGTCAGGGGCATCCTCTTCAGGATTCATGGGCGTGACCATGAAATTATTTCAGCAAATTATGATCTCCTAGCAAAGACGGTGGGCGTACCCCGTCAACTCATTTCAAATTCAATCTTCCTCTCAGGGATTCCCCAGTGAGTTATACCCGGCAAGCGTGACCGTTGTCAATTGCCTTACTATCATCCTTTTGGTGATAGTCGAACTTCATCAGTTCAACCTAGCCTGCATCCTTTTGATGTTGGTAAACTTCAAATCTGTATTGTCCTATCATCCTTTTGGTGATAGTGACCCGTTCGCGTGTGTTTCGCTCCGTCATCCTTTTGGTGAGGGTCTATCATGGTCATTAATGATAGATTGTGCGAATTTTGTTTATCTCGCTCCGTCTTCCTTTTGATGGAGGGGTCTATCATGGTCATTAGTGATAGATTGTGTTTATTCGTGTTTGCGTCTATCATGGTCATTAGTGATAGATTGTGTTTATTTGCGTTTGCGTCTATCATGGTCATTAGTGATAGATTGTGTTTATTTGCGTTTGCGTCTATCATGGTCATTAGTGATAGAGTGTGTTTATTTGTGTTTGCGTCTATCATGGTCATTAGTGATAGATTGTGTTTATTTGTGTTTGCGTCTATCATGGTCATTAGTGATAGATTGTGTTTATTTGTGTTTGCGTCTATCATGGTCATTAGTGATAGATTGTGTTTATTTGTGTTTCGCTCCATCATCCTTTTGATGGAGGGGTCTATCATGGTCATTAGTGATAGATTGTGTTTGCGTTGTGTCCCACTCCGTCTCCCTTTTGATGGAGGGGTCTATCATGGTCATTAGTGATAGATTGTGTTTGCGTTGTGTCCCACTCCGTCTCCCTTTTGATGGAGGGGTCTATCATGGTCATTAGTGATAGATTGTGTTTGCGTTGTGTCCCACTCCGTCTCCCTTTTGATGGAGGGGTCTATCATGGTCATTAGTGATAGATTGTGTTTGCGTTGTGTCCCACTCCGTCTTCCTTTTGATGGAGGGGTCTATCATGGTCATTAGTGATAGATTGTGTTTATTTGTGTTTCGCTCCATCATCCTTTTGATGGAGAGGTCTGTCATGGTCATTAATGATAGATTGTGCAATGTTGTTTGGCGTGCGTGTCGCTCCGTCATCCTTTTGGTGAGGGTCTATCATGGTCATTAATGATGGATTGTGCGAGTTTTGTTGTCTCGCTCCGTCATCCTTTTGATGAGGGGTCTGTCATAGTCATTAATGTCAGATTTTGCGAATGTGTTCTGCTCTGTCACCCTTTTGATGGCAGTAGCCGTGTGTGTTTTGTCCCATCATCCTTTTGGTGATGATGACCTGTGCCAGTTATTTACAGTTTGCTCAGAGGTTTACATCATCCAGCGTTTTCAATTCTCAAGCATTTCTTTTTCTTTCGGACAAATTCAGGGTCTTTTTATATCTAATAGACTTCTACCTCAGGAATATGAGTGCCAATGCAGTTCATTCTCCTAGGTTTAAGTCGATTAGATAGGGGCATCTGTCATACCCTAAATTTGTCCTACCCATTTGTAAAATATTTTTGATTTTTTTTTTCTATTTTATTTTCGCTTGTGCATTGCCCGTTTTTTATCTGGACAACGTGTACGCTTGAAATTGGTTGATTTTTCAGAACTTCATCTTTTTTAACCAATTAAAAAGGTGATACATGGCTTAATACAAATTCTCTGTGAATATTATTTTATTTCAATTTCTCAACTTTTCCCTTCCTTTTAAAATATTTTAAGTAATAATAATATTTTGTATATATATTAGGTTATTTATGTTAATAATATTAATTAAGTTTATATCAATTTATTTGTATAATATTAATTTTCTTATAGTTTTATCAACTTGCTTGTTATAATTAATAGTTAGTATTGTTTTTTAATTAGTAGTTAAGTGGTTCATTTAATAAAAAACAACAAAACAAAACAAAGCAAAAATTGTGGAATTAATTTCTGGTTCACATAAGGCCCATCGTGGAGGCCCGTTAGGAGAGACTAAGGGAGAGTATCTGCTGGTTATAAAGAAAGGGAGAATTGATTAAGGGAACCCTAAAAAAAAAACTACTGTTCACGGCGCCCCAGGAAACCCTAATCAAGTTCAGCCGCCCCCAATTCAAACACGGAACCCCTCTTCTCCCTTACAACCTCACGACAAAGCCTCCGCCTTCAGCTTGTGACACCGAAACCCTTTTCCTCTTCGCCTCAATCGACATCGTGTCTCTCCTTCGAACTTCATCTCGGAATCGCTCACCACAAAACCCTCCTTCCTAGCTCCCTCGCCACGAAAGCACATCAAATCCTACGAACAACAACATTGTCGTGGTTCACCGGCGAAATGAAAAATCGATAGCGCTTACATTCGGTGTGGATACTTCGAGGATTCGGCCATAGCGGTACCAGTGATCTCAACATCAACAAATCACGACATAACGGTAAATCTCGAGTTATCCCTTTTGTTCGATCGATATCTCTGATAGGCATTTCTACTTCGGTGTCGGTGTTCTCAGTACAACCGGTATTTCCAGATTAGCATTTGACCCAGACTGTTAAAGTTTTTTATGTGTAATGATTGTTTTAAAATCTGCATTGACTTCGTATATGTTTGTCATCTGTGGTTAGCTCCTTATTAGAGTTTATGGGGGATTGACTTTGTTTCGAATACGTTTCGATTGGCACCTTCAAGATTGTCTGATGTATGCTTGAGTTTTCGTTAAGGTTCTCGCATCAGTTATGTTTTCTGTTGTCTTCATGTTGATTTGTCTGTGCGAAAAATGTTGTTTACTCGTTTTCCATTTTGAAATTGTTGCGAATCATGCCGGTTGGATTGATATCATGGTAGTTTGATGGAATCTCTTTCTGATATTATTGGCGTGTTGTTGGTAGCAATAGTGTTGTGTTATTGTTTTACTGCTATGGCTTTGTGTATCACAGTGCACTGCTGCTCAATGATTTTGTTGCATCTACGACTTTTACTAATATTATGTCATTATTCTCAGAATAACAATCATGTAATACTGCTACATCATTTGCATTTCCGGGTTGGTATTGATTGTATTCCTGTTTGCGACGGCATGTTTTCTTTCCAATTCAACATATTGTTTTGCTTTGATATTGTGTACTGCCATGAGATGCTGTTGTTTGAGCATACTGTTATCGAGTTTATTATGATAGACCGCTGTTGTTGTCAGATCGGTATAACTGGATCCTTTGCCAGATTTTTTTTGTTATGTTTTGAGTTTAAATTTTGTTCTAAACTGTTATTTGTTTCTGGTGGTTTAAATGTCATGAAGAGCTGCTTGATTTAAGCATAGCAGTGATTGTGTTGCAGCCTTATGAATTTGAATGCAGTTTCTTTCTGCTGGATCTGGTTGGTTTTGTGTTTTAGAAACAGGCTATGCAGGTTCCAAGTCCCATAAACCAGGATGCGACATCCTCGGTTTGTAGCGACAGTTCGTACATCCACTAGTTCGCTATTTCCGATAGCACCCGTGGCTTACTGAGATTCGAACAGTTGCAGGTCCCGCGAGATAGGTATCGTGCTGCTGAGATTTTTGGGAATGTTTTGAGTCGTTAATATGCCATTGTTGATGTGTTAGCAGGGGTTGATCATGCTCCTGTCATAGGGGACTTACTGCAGTTGAAATCAGTGGCATTTGGGTTCTATGATGGAGAGTAGCAGCAAGGAGATATCGTTCAGATACAGGTTATGCAGACACGAGAAGGATGAGTTATGACAGGGGCTCAACAATCATTTTCAGTATTGTTTTTCTATTGTTTGTGTTCTGTTTGGTTGCAGGTTCAAACACCAGTGGGCATCATGCAATTGCAAATATCGCCGAGCTCGGTCAAGCAACGAAGAGTTCAACCTTCAGTTTTTAACACAAAATGCAGCAGCAAGATGATGATGTGATCCTTGTCTTAGATTCAATTCTGTTTTCATCTAGTATTATTGTGTGGGCTGGCTGTTAATTTTGTGCAGGTCACGGCACCGTTGAATCATCGATTATGCAGCAAGAACTTAAAGCATCATTGAACGCATAGGTTCCTCTACTTTCAATTTCCGACGACGACATCAACAACATAGCTCCCGTGCGACCTTGATTCAGAGCTAACATCAACGTGACATCCTCGGTTTTTGCGTGATTTCCCTTAGCAGCACGACAAACAAAAGTTTCGCACTCGGTACAATAGCAGTTTACAACGTTTTCATGCAGGTCACGACGTCGCTGAATCTTGATATCAAATACGTTTCCAATTATACGAGTTTGGAGCTGCAGTGTATACATTCCGTCAATCATGGTGTCGGTTACGCTCAATGTCATAGCTACTACAACTCCGCGTCTCCGGTTTTGATTAAGCTTCCACCGTGTTCTATCTCTGTCTGTTAACAAGCATTTTCGCTCATGAAGCATTTTGATTCTGCAAATATGATAGCAGCTGGTAGTAGCAGAGATTGTAGGCAACAACAACTCAAGGGATAACATAATCTCTGCGACAACCTCACTATCTCAATGTTCGGTACTCTTTTACTCTTATTTTGGGATTGATTTCTGTTCAGATTTTACTCGTCTAGATTTGGTTATGCCCGTATCATTTATGCACTTTCAATGATTGGTTTACTCTGTGTAGTTTATTTCAATTGCTGTTAGGATGTATTGGTTATCGGCAAATGCATTTTAAAAAGGGCACTCGGTAACACCGTATGGATACAGACACAGTATTTAAATTGATTAAATGATCTTGTGCACATGCTGTTTGGCTTAAGTGATAACAGTGTCCCTAAATTTATTTTCAACCGAGAAATGGTTCGTATTTGTATATAAATTCATGATGCTTAATATTTAGTTAGTTTTTTATCAAGGTTTTTATGTTTATGGTACTTGTATATAACATTCACAGTTTATATTATTTCTATTTTATTTAAATAAATATTTTAGTAAATAAATCCTTTTTATGATAAATCACCTTTTTATTCAATCAATTTTTTTATTTATTTTTTTTATTTTTATTAATTAGTTTATTTTACAAGATAAAGTCAAATAAATCTTTCTAAATAAAATTCTAGACTATTTTTCAATTGCATTTGTTAAATTCAATATTTAAGTAAAAGTTTTTTTATTATTTAATAAATAACTTGTTTTTAGACAATTTAAAAAAATGAAACTCATGGATTATTTTCAAACTCATTTCCAAAATTTGTTTATTTCATTTCTAAATCTTAATTCAATTTGTTTTTAACATATAAACTATTCTCTTAATTAAATCACTTTCAAAATATGATTTTGCTTCTTAATCCTATTTCAACTATGTTTTTAACACTAAAATCATTTTCCAATTAAATCACGAAAATTAAGCTCTTAAGGTCTAGCACCTCTTGGGTTTTTGAGCAATTATTATTGGGGCGTACGCCTTGGATAATATTGTTCGCGTTTCGTTATGCTCTTAATTATTTGAACAAAGATATATTATAGGAGTCTAGCACTCTGTGTAATATGTTCATTGTTTATTCAAACATTATTTCTCAAATTAAATCAAAACCATCCTCAAAACTAGTAATTTTCCTAATCTTCATTCAAATTATTTTTCATCAAATCGTGAGAAACTAAGTTCTTGAAGTCTAGCACTTCTTGAATTTTTGGATAGTCATTACTAAGGTGTACACCTTAAGTAGTGTATTATTCGACCTCTCATTTTCAAAAATTATATTTTTCTAACAAAGAAATGTCATGAGAATTTGACATTCTTGGTGATATTTCCTTTGTTCATTCAAGCATTCTCCAAATGAAAAAGGTGTCGTCGAGATCTAGCATTTCGATAATACCCCAATTAATTGGTTGTGAGGCCCGCGTCTCATTTATCAAATAATTGTCATTTTCAAGTCCAATCTCATGTCCTCACATCTCGTACCTCAAATTATTTTTCTACCTCATTTCAATTCAAATCATTTTTCAAGCTATTTTCTTTCCGTTTCAAATCTCGAAAGAAGGAAATTCTTGGAGTCTAGCATTCCATGAATTTTCGAGTGAATAGCTCTCGAAGCACGCCCTTTGGGTGGTTATTCACTCAACCTTTCGACGTTTTCAAATTCAACCGTTCTCCATATTCTCCTAAGTCGAGTGCTCGTACGCATTCGCAACCATCGACATTTTGCACACACATTCACGATCCCTCGTGGTCTCGGTATTAGGAGCACCCTCAGGGACTAATATCGTTTCTCACAACCTTAACCCTTGACACGTCGTCAAGCCAGTTCCATCGTCAATCAAATCCTCGACTCGTCGTCAAGCCAGTTCAAAACAATTCCCTTTTGGCCTCGCATGCCATTCTTCGATTCGATCCTTTCACAAAACATTTTTAAAAAAACTTACGAAAGAGGGATACTCTTAGAATCTAGCATTCTTTGAATATTCGAACGAGTAGCTCTTGGGCACGCCCCCGAGTTGTTATTAGTTCATTCTTTCGTTTTCAAAACATCCAATTCTTATCTTCAACTCATTCAACCCAATTTCCGAAAGAACTGAGTTCTCGGGATCTCGCATCCCTTGGATTTTTGAGTGACAAGCTCTTGAGACGCGCTCTTGGGTTGTTTGTCAGTCACTCTTTCGTCTCTCAACTCTACGTCAAACCAATTCAAACCTCATCTTTTCGTGGTTGTTACCACGAACTACGGACGCTCTGATTCTTTATTCATTCTTGAATATAAGATACGTAGGCACAAGATTGCGATGATCTTGGCGAGCTACCTTCTATCCACCACGAACTACGGACGCTCTGATTCTTTATTCATTCTTGAATATAAGATACGTAGGCACAAGATTGCGATGATCTTGGCGAGCTACCTTCTATCCATCTCCCATTTCCCCCCATCCTTTTCCCGTAGTCGAACTACGACGCTCTGATTTCTCATTCTCGTCCGAATGAGCATACGTAGGCACAAGGGCCCCAGTCCTTGGCGAGCACCCTACCTTCTAACCACCCATCTCTCCTTAGCGTCTTTTACCTTTTACCCTACCAATTCTACCTTTATCAACGAGAAGAAAACCAGTAAACCTAAACAACACTCCCCACAATTACCTTAAGAGGTTCCCGTCGAGTACGACGGACGTGAGGGGTGCTAATACCTTCCCCTCACGTAACCGACTCCCGAACCCGGAACTTGGTTGCGACAGCCCTGTTCCTATCCTTTCGTTTTCAAGAGGTTTTCTCGATATTTTCCTCCCCCGTTTATTTCGGGAAAAATAAAGTTCGGTGGCGACTCTGTCGAACCGCATTTCCGCGCCTTTCGCGCGAGGGTCGTTTCTCCGAAATGTCTCCGTGATTTTTCGAGGTGCGACACTAAGAACAATTGTCTTAGTCTTCTCAAGAACTACTGACCACAACTTGGTCTTCTCAAGGAACTTTTACAATCAAATGTAAAACTAAACAAGTGTTTGAAATGCTTCTAAGAAAGCTATATCACAACTGTGATTTACACTTAAGTTTAAGAACGTATGAAATAAATTCAGCAAAGAGTAATAATTTGTATGAGAGCTTTTCAATGAATTTTTTTCAAAGTACGTCAACTGAAGAAAGTTGTTGAAGTCTTGCTTTTATAGACTTAGAAATCCAAGACGTTGCAAGCTTGAAGACCGTGTACTGCAAAATAGTTGTAACCTTTTGTCTTCGCATCACTTGACCTTTCCTAGAAGTAAAACGTTCAGAGAAATCCTTTTTGCCTGAGTTCTTCTGTCTAGCATAAAAGAGGAAAGATTCGTTTGGCATAACCAACGGATATAACTTTGAATAATCTTCTTCAACAAGTTTCTAATTCACAACAATTAACATCAGAGCCTTGAGTGATTAGAGTCTTGATGTCTTCAGAGTTTGTTGTATCAGAGTATTGCAGCAAGTGTGCTTCAGCGTGAAATTAATCAGAGCAGAGTTTGGAGATCAGATCCTCAGTACTTGCAGCGAACAGTACTATCAGAGTCTTCTGAAAAACAGTGCTTGAAACTCTTCATACAAAGTCTTCAATCTACGCTTCAGATGCTTCTGTAGCTTCTGCTTCAGATACTTCTGTAGGCAGCGCTCAGAGTCTTTTGTAGACAGCGCTTAGAGTCTTCTAAGAGATGCTTCTGACTCTTCAGAGCCTTGCGTAGTTCAACGTTCAGATCCATTTTTGCTTTCAGAAGGATATTTCATTTAATATCTGCAGCAAAATACTTGAACAAATTTAGAGTATATAATTTCTTAATACAAAATTTCATAAGTGCTATCATCAAAACATAGAGATATAACTAAGAACCAATCTGTGTTCTAACAATCTTCCCCTTTTTGATGATGACAAAAATATAGGAAATTTTGTTCAATAAGGAGATAAATATAACTCCCCCTAAGATTATGAATCTCCCCTGAAATGAATACTAAGAAAGAATAGAAACTTCCCTTTTTGCATGAGTATTCTTTTCAGAATCAGAGCCTGAATGTTCAAAATTAGAGCTTGATTTAGATGAACGTTTCAGAATCAGGGCCTGATTGGTTAAAACTTTATCTGGGGATCTCAGAGTTACTTTTAATGAATTTTGTCAGATTTATCATTATAGTTCTGAAAGACTAAAAAATTCATGTTAATTATGATTTGAAATGTCTGAATTCCATTTAGGTAAAGTTTATTTGAACAGTCAGAATTTCATTTTCTCCCCCTTTTTGTCATAATCAAAAAGAAAAACTTTTATAGACAAATAAAAGGAAACAGAGAGAAAAGATACAATCAGATAGAGAAAACATTCAGATTCATTCATTCAAATAGTCAGATAGAACAGACAAAACATCAGATGAGAAATTAAAAACAAGTGCTCAAACATCAGATAAAGAAAACATAAATCTAGGACTGTTTGGAAAGAAGCATCTTCAGAAGGTGAGTGATCTCAGAAGAAGATTCTTCTTGCTTTGACATCCATTTCTCAATGTTGTCAGTCTTCTGATCTTGCCTTGCCATCGAGGACTTTATCTCAGATTGACCAGCTTCCAGCACAACAATCTTATCTTCCAAGTCTGGGTTCTCTTTCTTGATCTCAGAAGAAGTAGACGGAGCAAATTCTGATGCAGGAGTAGGAGCAGGGTCAATATCCATTGGAGTTGCAGAGTTTGGAGCTACATATGCAGATGATTTGTCCATAATCATCAGAGCTAACAGATTCTCTTCCTGAATGACTTCAGAAGCAGAGCCTTCAAGAGTCTCAAAAGTGGCAGACACTCCAGAAGATGAAGGTGCATTCTCAAGAAGCAATGTAGGAGATTTGGTCACATTCCAAAGCATTGTTCTGGTAAGCTCAGCGAATCTGATCTTCGCATCATCAGAGCAGACACTCTTCAGATTTGAAGCAACAACATTGAATCTGGCAATGAACTTATCCCAGTAGTCTTCAGAAGTTTCTGGACTGATGCTTGAGAGACATTTCTCTTCCACAGAGTTGAGACTAATTCTGATTTCCTTCTTGAAACTAGCAAACAGAGTATTAACATCTAATCTGGATTTTGGTTTAAGGTAGGTTTCCAGAGGTGTTGGTTTGGGTTGTTCTGGTGGAGGTGGTATGGTGAAAGTTGGGATGATGAATATAGGACGAGGATAAGAAGGAAAGGAGGGTTGTTCAGAAGATAAAGTGAAATTTCTGAATCTGGATGAGGATGAAGTGGGAAACAGAAATGGTTTAAAATTTTATGCAGAGGGAATGACATCAAATGGTATAGAAGTGAAGGGGAGTAAAGACAGAGTTACGAGAAAGCAGAGGTGTTGATGAAATGATGTCTAGTGGTTGTTTAAGATAGGTTTGAAGAACAGATGGAAGAATGGTTGAAGACTTAGGTTTGTATGGAGTGGTAGGGTCAGATGGTTCTTCTCTGGTATAAAAGTGTTTAAGTTTAAGACCAGAAGGAAGGGGGTCAGAGGGATGTGGTTTAAAAGATGCAAAAGATACAAACTCAGAAGTTCTGGGTTTATAGCCACGAAGAGATGGTGGTGAGTTTACATCTGGATGAACATCAGATTCAGATGAATCAGATGAGGTAGAAGAGGGACAAGATGTAGAAGATACATCAAACATAGTTTTGAGGGGTTGGACATCCAGAACCTCAGAATCATATATGTATGATTCAGTAAGTTTGGGTTGCTCTGGTTGAGGATTAGGTTGTGGATTGGAAGGTATAGATTTTGGTGGTTCAGATACAATAGGTTCAGATGGTATTGGTTCAGGTACAGAAGTTTGTTGATGTTCAGGTTGTTGTGGAGAAGGAACTTGTGGTGTTGGCGTTGGTTCTGCTGGTTTTTTTGTTTGTGGTTCTGGTGGGGGAATGTCAGATGATTTTGGTGCAGGAGTTTGTTTGTCAGATGGGGGATTATCAGATGGTTTTGATTTTGTTGGTTCAGATGGATACTTTTCAGATGGTATTGCAATAGGTTGGGTTACAGATGGTCTAGTAGAAGGTTTCTTAGGTTTAGAAACACGGGGAGGTGAAGGTGATTGTATAATAGGTTCATGAAGAGTTTGATCAGATGTTAATACCTCTTGTACAGTTTCTAGAATCTCTTTTAGACTTGCCTCTAGAGGATTGATTTCTGATTTCTTGACTCTCTTAGACTTGACAGCAGCAGCTTCACCAATAGCTTTCCTCTTAGGCTTAGAAGGTTATTTTGAAGCAACCTTTCTCTTCTTCTTATGTCTTGCTTCATAAAGATCTGGAGCAGGTTCACCTGCCTTCTGAACCAGATTTGCTGGCAGAGGGATTCCTTTATTCAAACAATCTATGATGTATTGCAGAAAAATCTCCCTTGGTTCATTAGCAAAGAACATAGGGAAATTTGCAACTGGGACTCTTCTTTGAGTGACCTTTTCAGTGTTGAATTTCTTTGGAGCAGAAGTAACTTCTTCTACCACTTTCATCCTCTGAAGACTCTTCCCGTTCAGAGGTTTTCCAACTGCAGAAGCCAATTCTTCCTTCATTCCAGCTTCAAACAGATGACCAACAAGACCATTCTCAGTCAGAATGTCTGAGATAAGTCTTCCCATTGGAATCCAGTTTCTAAGCTTCTGGTGCTTGTTTCTGAACTCTTCCCTTGACTGTTTAACATGCGTCTATAGATGATTAAACAGAAGATATGGCAGATCCACCTTGGTGCTCTGACTCAGACAATACATGAAGTAAAGTTGATCAGTGTTGACATAATCTGGAGAATTTGAAGATTTTCTGTGGTGAATGCAGCTCATGAAAATCTTAGCCCAGATTCTGTAAACTGGTTTCAGATCCTTAACCTTGTTAGAAGCTACTCCAGATGAGCAAACTTCTCTATATACTTCAGTCATGTCTGCACGCCCAGATGGTAGATTAGTGACTCCATCAGTCTCCTCATATCCTATGAGTTTCCTTATCAAAGCTTCAGTAATGATGATTTCTTTCCCCAGAAAAAATGAAACTATGAACTTAGGGCAACAAGAAGCATGTATCCAAAATTACTTTACCAGACCAGGGTAAACTGGTCCCATTAATATGTCAAAGAACTTGGTCCAACACTGTGCATCAATGATGGGACGAAGATCATACCCATTTTCTGCAAATGATTCAAAGTTAACTATGGATTCACATAGAACTTCCAACTTGTCAACAGGCGTGAGTAATGTTCTGATAGGTTCCTTAAATGGGACAGTACCCATGTTTGATGAAGAAACAATAGCCATTGTTGATTGGAACTGAGCTGAGGTTGAAGATGAAGTAGCCATTGTTGAAGATGATGAAGAAATGGGTTTACGAACAGATTTGGGTTTAGGGTTTAGATGAAGGAAAAAGAACAAGCAGAAATGCATATAAGTGTTTGTGAGAGTGAAAAGTGTGAAATGGTGAGATTTGTGGAATTTATAGAAGAAATTCTAGGGCACACAGAAGGTCACACGTTTAGCACGTACACACTTAGCATTTAATGGCATTTAATAAAAAGAAAATAATCATTTCAAACCATTAATGATTCTGACAATTGGGGGGAAAACGAGAAACCAACTATTCAAACGTTACCTCAAATGTCTCTTCAGTATTGTGCACGCCATCTTTTCAGATTAAGAGTGACACGTGTTTGCTTGCACGTGCTTCTGAAAACTCTTTGAGAAATGAAACGTTAGCCAACGTTCAGATCCTCTGAGACTTGTTAGTTCAGATACACACAGAAATAATAATTCAAGAAATTAAATGAAAGACAGATGAAATACTTCAGAGTTTAAACATTTTTCATCTGAGAAACTTACTTCTGATAAATATTATTCTGGACAAAATTCCATACCAATATTTTTCAGAATAAACTTAAACCTATCTTCAGCAAGGGGTTTTGTGAAAATATCAGCCCATTGATAATTTGTATCAACAAAGTCTAGATTTATAATACCCTTCTGAACATAGTCTCTAATGAAGTGATGTTTAATTTCTATATGCTTAGCTTAGAGGGTAAAATTGGATTTTTAGATAAGCATATAGCAGAAGTATTATCACAGAATATAGAAATATTACTCTCAAAGATCTGATAATCTTATAGCTGACTTTTCATCCAGAGCATATGTGTGCTACATCCAGCAGCAACAATATATTCTGCTTCTGTAGTTGATAGAGCAATTGTAGGTTGTTTCTTGCTGTACCAGGAGATTAAATTTCTTCCCAGAAATTGACAACTTCCAGAAGTACTTTTTCTTTCAACTCTGTCTCCAGCGTAATCAGTATCACAGAATCCAACTAGTTTAAATTCATCAGATTTTCTGTAACACAAACCCACATTAAAAGTACCTTTCAGATACCTTAGAATCCTCTTAACAGTTGTTAAGTGTGATTCTCTAGGATCTGTTTGTAATCTTGCACACAAGCATACACTGAATAAAATGTCAGGTCTAGAAGCAGTTAAGTAGAGAAGAGATCCAATAATACCTCTGTAGAGTTTCTGATCTACTTTCTTACTTACCTCTTCCTTACCAAGAGTGCTTGTTGGATGCATAGGAGTCTTTGCCATCTTACTATCAGTCATATTGAACTTCTTCAGAAGCTCTTTTACATATTTGGTCTGATGAATATAAGTGCAATCTGGAGTTTGGTTGACTTGAATTCCCATAAAGAATCTCAATTCTCCCATCATGCTCATCTCAAATTCAGCCTGCATACATTGAGAAAACTCATTTCCCAGCATAACATTGGTAGATCCAAATATAATATCATCCACATATATTTGACAAATTAATAGATCTTTCTTAAATGTTTTACAGAAGAGAGTTGTGTCCACTTTGCCTCTGATAAAAATTTTCTCCAGAAGAAAATTACTTAATCTCTCATACCAAGCTCTGGGAGCTTGTTTTAAACCATAAAGAGATTTCTTTAGTTTAAAAACATGTTCTGGAAATTTTTCACTTTCAAAACCAGGAGGTTGGTGAACATAAACTTCTTCTTCTATAATCCCATTTAAGAAGGCACTCTTAACATCCATATGATATAGAGTGATGTTATTTTGTGCAGCAAAAGAAATGAGTAAACGAGTAGACTCTAACCTGGCCACAGGAGCATAAGTCTTTGTGTAATCAATTCCTTCTTGTTGGCTATAACCTTGAGCAATAAGCCTTGCTTTGTTTCTTTCAACTTCTCCTTTTTCATTCAACTTGTTTCTGAAGACCCATTTAGTTCCAATTATGTTGAATCCTTTTGGTCTTAGAACCAAATCCCAAACGTCATTTCTTGTGAACTGATTGAGCTCTTCTTGCATGGAAATTATCCAGTCATTGTCTTGCAGAGCTTCATCCACAGAAGTTGGTTCAATAACTGACACCAAACCAAATAGTGACGCTTCAAATGATCTTAGGTAGGATCTTGTTCTTATTGGGTCATCCTTCTTTCCAATGATCACATCCTCTGGGTGAGAGGCCTTGATTATGGAAGATGATCCTCTAACATTTGTTTCTTCAGAAATATTCAAGTTGTTCCTTTGAGTAGCCAAAGGAGTTGCATCTGGCGTTGCTTCTGGCTCTTTCACTTGAACCTTTTCTGCCTCTGAGCCTTCAGAGTCTGTGAGAATTACTTCTCTATCTGCAGAACTTTCAAACTGCTTTGGCTTTTGAATGCCAAGCTTATCATCAAATCTAACACGTATAGATTCCTCCACAATCTGTGTTTCAGTATTGTATACTCTGTAGCCTTTAGAGCGTTCAAAATAGCCAAGCATGAAACACTTCTGTGCTTTAGAATCAAACTTGTTCAGATTCTCTTTAGTGCTCAGCATATAACATATACATCTAAAAGGATGAAAATAAGCAATGTTGGGTTTTCTGTTCCTCCACAATTCATAGGGAGTCTTTTCAAGAAGAGGTCTTACAGACACTCTGTTCTGAATGTAACAAGCTGTGTTTATTGCTTCTGCCCAAAAATACTTTTCCAGAGTAGTCTCGTTGATCATGGTTCTGGCCATTTCTTGCAAAGTTCTATTTTTCCTCTCTACAACTCCATCCTGTTGTGGAGTTCTAGAACAGAAGAAATCACGAGCAATGCTATTTTCATTAAAATATTTGTTTTCAAATTCGCCACCATGATCACTTCTGACTTTAACAATTTTAAAATCTTTTTCATTCTGGACTTGTTTGCAGAAGTCAAAGAACACATAATGTGACTCATCCTTGTGTTTTAGGAATTTCACCCATGTCCATCTGCTATAGTCATCAACAATGACTAATCCATACTTCTTGCCTCTGATGGATGCAGTTTTCACTGGTCCAAACAGATCAATGTGAAGTAACTCTAATGGTCTTGAAGTTGAAACAACATTTTTAGTTTTAAAAGAAGATTTTGAAAATTTTCCTTTTTGACATGCTTCACAAAGAGCATCTGAGTTGAACTTCAACTTAGGAAGTCCTCTGACCAGATTAAGTTTATTAATCTGAGATATACATCTCATATTAATATGCCCCAATCTTCTGTGCCAGACCCATTGCTCATCATTAACAGACATAAGGCATTTTACATTTTGAACCTTAAGTTCTGAAAGATTGATTTTGTAAATGTTGTTCTTCCTCTTTCCATTAAATAGGATTGAGCCATCATTTTGACTAACAGCCTTGCAACATTTTTGATTAAAGATTATGTCATAACCATTGTCACTTAATTGACTTATGGACAATAGATTATGCTTTAATCCTTCTACAAGTAAAACATTAGATATAGAGGGAAGGTTACCATTGCCAATAATACCAGAGCCAATAATCTTGCCCTTCTGATTCCCTCCAAACTTGACGCCTCCTCCAGATTTAAGCTTCAGGCTTTGGAGCATAAACCATTCTCCCGTCATGTGACGTGAGCAGCCAGAGTCCAGGTACCATGATTGGCGTCTTGACTTTGATGCTAAATACATCTGCAACAGGTATTATCTTATCCTTAGGTACCCATATCGTTTTGGGTCCTTTTGGGTTAGTTGCCTTAAAAGTTTGTCTGAACTTCTGTCTTTTTACAACAGGTTTGTTCTAACTAACTTTTGGTTTAAACACAGGGACATTCTGATCAGAACGTGTATATTTAATATCATTCAGATGACCAAACTTAAAATGAGAATATAAGGGAGTCTTCTTAATGATAAGTTTATCAACATGCATTGGATTTAAATCCTTTCCAGAGGAAGATTCATATCCAATTTCTTTCCTGTTGAAGCCATCTTACTTCTATCTATGCTTTTAGCCAGAAACTTCTGAAAACTATAGTCATATTCTTCTAAAATATTTTTGCATTTTGACTTAGTTTCAGATTCAGAGTCTTGTTGAGCTTTCTCAAAATTGTTTTTCATTTTCAAATTGTTTTCTTTGAGCTCAACAACTTCTGACTTTAACAGACTATTCTCAGATTCAAGATTGCATTTAAGCTTCTTGCATTTGAGCTTAATCTGGTTGTAGTTATTCAGGACTTCTGATAAAACTTTAATAAGTTCTTCCCTAGAGAGATCAGAAAGTACCTCTTCTGAGTCAGATTCAGAATCAGATTCAGGTCCAGATGATCCTTCATCCTGATCTTCCACATCAGCCATCAGTGCCATGTTGGCACATTCTTCTTTTGACTCTGATGAAGATTCAGATGCATCTGAATCATCCCATGTAGCCATCAGAAATTTCTTTTTATTCTCAGGCTTTCTTCTTGGCTTCTCCTTCTGAAGCTTTGGGCATTCATTCTTGTAATGACCAGGTTTCTTGCATTCATAGCAAACAACCTCCTTCTTTCCAGATCTTTTGTGTCCAGAGGACTCTTTGCGTTGATCTGGCTTCTTGAAGTTCTTGAACTTCCTCTGTTTGTGCTTCCAAAGTTTGTTGATTCTTCTGGACAGCAGAGACAGTTCATCTTCTTCTTTAGAAGAAGACTCTTCAGAACTTTCTTCTAACACCTGCAATGCTTTAACATATTTGTTAGATTTTAAAGCAATTGACTTAACTTTCTTTTGAGGCTCGTCTTCTTCAAGTTCAATCTCATGGCTCCTCAGAGAGCTGATTAGTTCCTCCAATGTGATCTTGTTCAGATCCTTAGCTAGCTCCAGAGCAGTAACCATTGGTCTCCATATGATGGGCAAGCTTCTGATGATCTTCTTCACATGATCAGCAGTTGAATAGCCTTTGTCCAACACTTTTAATCCAGCTGTGAGGATTTGGAATCTAGAGAACATAACTTCTATAGATTCAGATTCTTCCATTTTAAAGGCTTCATATTTCTGGATCAGCGCCAGAGCCTTGGTCTCTTTAACTTGTGAGTTCCCTTCATGAGTCATCTTCAAAGACTCAAACAAATCAAATGTTGTTTCTCTGTTGGTAATCTTCTCATACTCAGTATGAGATATAACATTTAATAAGATTGTCATAGCTTTGTGATGATTTCTGAACTCCTTCTTCTGAGCTTCAGTCATAGATTTTCTATCAATTTTCTTGCCATCCCCATCAGTGGGGTGAACATAACCATCAATGACTAAGTGCCAAAGATCAACATCATAACCAAGGAAGAAACTCTATATTCTGTCCTTCTAATAGTCAAACTTCTCCCCATCAAACATAGGGGGTTTTGTGTTGATTTTATCCCTTTCTTCATATCTGTTGTTGCTGTTGGATGTTGAAGCTTCAACCATAATATCAACTAAGAAATATCAAGAGTTTTTCTCACTGGATCTTTTCTGTTCACGATGAAGTGATAGCACACACAGAACCGGAGCTCTGATGCCAACTGAAGGTGAGAAAATACTTAGAAGGGGGGGGGGGGGAGGGGGGTTGAATAAGGATTTAGAAAATATTATGGCAATAAATACACAAAGATATTTATCCTGGTTCGTTGAACTCAACTACTCCAGTCCACCCTATCAAGAGTGATTTGCCTTTCTCCACAAGGACTTAATCCACTATAATCAAACTGATTACAATATCAACGACTAAGAACAACTGACTTAGTCTTCTCAAGAACTACTGACCACAACTTGGTCTTCTCAAGGAACTTTTATAATCAAATGTAAAACTAAACAAGTGTTTGAAATGCTTCTAAGAAAGCTATATCACAACTGTGATTTACACTTAAGTTTAAGAATGTATGAAATAAATTCAGCAAAGAGTAATAATTTGTATGAGAGCTTTTCAATGAATTTTTGTCAAAGTACGACAACTGAAGAAAGTTGTTGAAGTCCTGCTTTTATAGACTTAGAAATACAAGACGTTGCAAGCTTGAAGACCGTGTACTGCAAAATAGCTGTAACCTTTTGTCTTCACATCACTTGACCTTTCCTAGAAGTAGAACATTCAGAGAAATCCTTTTTTCCTGAGTTCTTGTGTCTAGCATAAAAGAGGAAAGAGTCATTTGGCATAACCAACGGATATAACTTTGAATAATCTTCTTCAACAAGTTTCTAATTCACAGCAATTAACATCAGAGCCTTAAGTGATCAGAGTCTTGATGTCTTCAGAGTTTGCTGTATCAGAGTATTGCAGCAAGTGTGCTTCAGCGTGAAATTAATCAGAGCAGAGTTTGGAGATCAGATCCTCAGTACTTGCAGCGAACAGTACTATCAGAGTCTTCTGAAAAACAGTGCTTGAAACTCTTCATACAAAGTCTTCAGTCTACGCTTCAGATGCTTTTGTAGCTTCTGCTTCAGATCCTTCTGTAGGCAGCGCTCAGAGTCGTTTATAGGCAGCGCTCAGAGTCTTCTAAGAGATGCTTCTGACGCTTCAGAGGCTTGCTTAGTTCAACGTTCAGATTCATTTTTTCTTTCAAAAGGATATTTAATTTAATATCTGCAGCAAAAATACTTGAACAGATTTATAGTATATGATTTTTTAATACAAAATTTCATAAGTGTTATCATCAAAACATAGAGATATAACTAAGAACCAATCTGTGTTCTAACAGGAAGTTCCATGAAAATCAAATAGGTCCTCAAAGTATTTGTTCTCAAAATCTCCGCCATGATCACTTTTGACTTTGACTATTTTGCAATTCTTTTCTGTTTGCACTTGAGAGCAAAAGGTAGAGAACATATAATGTGACTCATCCTTGTGTTTTAATAACTTTACCCATGTCCAACGACTATAGTCATCAACTGTAACTAATCCATACTTCTTTCTACCGATTGAAGCAGTTTTCACTGGTCCAAACAAATCAATGTGTAGAAGTTCTAGCGATCTAGAGGTGGAAACAACATTTTTTTCTTTGAAAGAAGTTTTAGCTCTTTGTTGGGCACTAGAAGCAACATATGGGTACTGGAAGTAAGTGATTGGACCAGGCGCTCTTTGTTGTGCTTATCCCCTCTGAGAAGAGATAACATTTATTTTGCCCTCCTTTTTCGTGTATCCATTGAATAGCTTCTTCACTTCAGTCTGGCTGCTAGAACCTCCTTGGATCTTTTCACTTTTCAGACCCTCTTCAATTCTCTCACTACAAATCACCATGTTAGAGAATCCTGAAGACACGCCACTGATAAGCTTTTCATAGTATTGGCCTTTCATGGTACCCATGTAGATGTCAATCAATTCACAGTCAACCAGCAGTGGATGCACTCTTGCAGCTAACTCCCTCCAGCGTTATACATACTCTTTAAAGGATTCGTTGCCCTTATGAGCCATACTCTAAAGTTAAGTACGGTTTAGAGAAAGGTAAGTGTTGTGTTTGTATTTCTTAACAAAATCTTCAGCTAACTCAACCCAAGTATGCACACTGTTGCGCTCCAGTTGCATGTACCACTCTAGAAATGTCCCAGATAAGCTATCTTGGAAGCAATGAATCATCAACTTTCATCCTTGGCATATGCAGCCATCTTTTAGAAGTACATCTTCAGATGAATGTTGGGACAACTAAGACGCTTATACTTTGGGAATTCCGGCATCTTGAACTTAGAAGGAATCACAACATCTGGCACCAAGCACATCTCAAAGGTATTCAAGGAAGTCGAGTTATGCCATTCTATGACTCAGAGTTTTTCAGCTAAGTCACAATACATCTTAACGGATTCATAATCTTGAGCAGCAACATGATTGGAAATTGGAACAATGGTATGATAGTTTTGCATCTCATACTCATCTTGCAGATCTTCTTCAGCATTTAGAATGAGAAACTGAGTAACAACATATTGAAATTATAGGATAGCTTCAACAGTGACTCCAAATGTTGGAATTAGCTCAGTAGTGGATCCTACAACTGCATGAGTGAGGTTCAAACGCATCTCATAGGTGATGGAATTAGGAACAGGAACTGGAATCCTTGAGTGCGAGGCAGATCCTTGCACAGGAACGTTGTTCTTTGCAGCAGCGACATCACGCAGTTCGTCTTCTCTTCTGGCCAGGGCAGTTATGGTATCGAAAATCTATTTGATCTTGCTCTTGACAAAGTCTATTTCCTCTCTCACGGCGGCTTGCTCTTGTTGAATCTGATCCATCATTTGTCTAGTGTTGGCTCGAGTAGTGTATTGGTGTCGAGGAATCAGTTTGATTTACTAGAGATGAGGGAAGGTGAAATGAGTTTATGTTTTTGGAATGAAATGCAAGATGCACAACTGATGCATATACAATGCAATGTCATGACATGTATGGATGAAATGCAAGAATCCAGGATCACGAGTACAAGATGTCAGGTACAGGATCACAAAAGCTCAAAGTGTGGATGGAGGACAAGGCTGATTACTCTCCTCACAAGGATCTCACCAGGTAGGATCTAAAGTTAAAAAGGAACCCCAAATTCATGAATCCACATGACTGTTCATCAGACACGCCATGAACATGACAGTTGGTGACTCCATCATGTGAATCTCTTTTGGGTGAGGTCTTCGTATCGAACTATGCGAGGAGTACACCTCGGTGCCCCATACTACGTGACCATCGATATTGGGTTCTAGACAAGGGTTTCAGAGTCATGGATTTCCTTGACTATTTGTTATGTATGTTAGTGATTGCTAAGAAAACGACTCCACAAAGAAAGTATATTCTGAATGAGATCTTTGTATCAAACTATGTGAGGAGTACACCTTGGTACCCTATACTACGTGACCATCAATCCTAGTTTGGGCAAATGGTTCAAGGTTCTAAAAAGTCATTAGAGTCATGAATTCTAAGGAAAATATTGATCATCCACACCAAGAGCTTGACGGTCATCAATATCCTTAATAGAATCTACTCTAAGCAAGGTTCTCGTATAGAATGACACAAGGAGAACTCCTTGGTTCCCCATACTACTCAACCTCTCATATCTTATGTTTTACACTATAGACTCGGGTAGAGAGCCTTTCCCACAAGGTTTGTAGACAGAGTATCTAATCCATAACAGATAAGATACAAAATATTTATATCGAAAGGCAATAAATAAAAGCAGATAAATAAACACCCACACGTGAGAAGAAAAATTAGACCAGGCTTGACTTGCTTAGGGAGAACCAGTCACTAACTTGTCGCACATCAAAAAATATGACCTTGCGAGAAAAGCTCGCTGATTAGACTTGACAGAAGAGCTGCCACCGAACTTTATTAATTCCCAAAAGAGGGAAAGGGAAAATATCGCGAAAACCCTATAGAATCGGAAAAAGGATAGGATAAGTTCATCGCAACCAAATGTCGGGGTTCAGAAGTCGATTATGAAATGGGGCGGTATTAGCTCCCTGCACATCCATTATACTCAACAGGAACCATCTAGGTTGTCTGCGCATGAAAGGGTGTTCTTTGTCTAAAGGTTTATCTGCTAAAAGGGAATAAAGGATGTCTTTTATTAAGGGTGCTCGCCTCGGCGTTTACCTCGTGCCTACATACCCTCATGGTGCAATGAGGAAGGCAAAGCTTCGTAGTTCAACCTAAATTTTTTTTGTTGGTTGATTTTACCTTGAAAAAGGATTTTTGGAGGGTGGCCCTAAGGCGCAAAAAAGAGAAGTTTGATGAGTTGATGTTGTTTTTATGATTTTGAAAGAGATTTTTCTTGACTAGGATTGCACTAAAGACTATGGATAGATGCAATTATTTCAATCAACTAAGTCGAACGCCTTGTGTCAAAATAATTAGAGTGAGTGTAGGGAACCTCCATTCTCACCCCTTTCCCACCACTTACGGCTCGTGGCTCACAATTCCAATCGTATCTTATTATGTTTTTGAGTTTGATTAAGAAAAAGCCACTTGATATTGGATCAAGAGTTTGTTGGATTTATTATGAAAATGTATTTGTGAATGGGTAGGTGGATGGCGATGCACAAGGAAATCGACTTAAAAAGGGTGAATGCAAATGGAGTGTGATTGGTTGAGAGGTTTGATGGTGATGGAAACCTATTTAGTTGATTTATTATGAAAATGTTTGACGTCGGATCAAGCTTATTTGTGATCTTTTGAAAAAGGTGTGGTTGATTTTATTCTTGAACAATGCTTGAACTATTTTGCAATGTTGATTTAGATTTGAATTGTGATGATGTATGACTTTGAACTCCTTGAAGTTTTTGGACAATAATATAGATCTGATGAACATGTCTTGAAATTATGGATCCCAATGCACTGCACCAAGCCCTAACTGATCATGATCCTTGATAAATGAAACATCACATGGAATTATCTTGAATTTGAAATAAATCGGAACCTTAAATCAAAATAAATCCACCATTGAATCCATCCTTGAAACTTGAATCAAAACCCCAATTAACCATGGTCTAGTCCTTGATGATCTTCAATCACAGGGCACTTGATTTTAATTCACATCTTTGCACTTAAAACAAACCATGATACAAGTAATTTGACCTGACAACCTTTCCTATCACCCAACTCATCCTTACAACAACTTGAGTTTAGTCAATAAGAAAATAAAAGCAGAAGTAACATATTTTTGAACTTTTGAATGATGGTTAGTAGATGGAAACACAGATGAAGGTAAAATACAGGTAGGAAAAAATTGGGGTAGGATACATGGGTAACACCTAATACGTGTTGGTGTTTCCTTTCAATCAAACCATTATGTTAGGAGTATTAGTGCGTTAAGTTTGATGATGGATTCTATGAGTCATGTAAAAAGTTTAAAGAGGGAACTCGAGATCATTATCAAACCTTATGCACATGATAGTTTTGTTAAATTAGATTTTAATGCAAGAGATAAAATATTTGATTAAAAAAGAAGTTTAGATTTTAATTTCACGAGGAAAATCCATCAAAATCTAATATATTCATCAACAATAGTTAAAAAAAATATTTGTGACCAAACACTTAGGGAGTTAGGAAAGGAACCCATATGTCCACGTGAGTTAAATCAAAAGAAGAAATAGATTTAGATGTGTTGTCTAGAAAGGGAGGCCCTTTAGGTTTATGAAAAAAACAAGTATCACAAAGAGTATTATTTTTGGAAGTATTACACAAAGGAAAAACTTTATTAACAACAAGAATAATATCATGAAAAGGGTGGCCTAAACGGTTATGCTACAGATATATATTTTAACAATAGGGGTGTAATTAAAAGGGTTGTAAGCAGTTTGAATAAGTTTAGGAATAGAGAGGGAGGTGAGCATGCATAAACCACTTAAGATCTTGGTTGCACCAATCATATAAGGGTATGGTTCCCCTATATTATAAATCTAGAAGATTTAAAAATTACACTGTAATCAAGATAATGATCAAGTCTAGAGATACTTAGAAGATTGGTAGAAAAATCAGGTTTATAAAACACACCATTAAGGTAGAAATTGTTATTGAAATGAACACTACCAGAAAAATTAGTCCTAATCATAGCTCCATTAGGAAGTCGAATATGGGTAGGTTTTGTTAGAACACAGATTGGTGTTTAATTATATCTCTATGTTTTGATGATAACTCTAATGAAATTTTGTATTAAGAAAATATATACTCTAATTTTGTTCAAGTATTTGTGTTTCAGATATTAAATTAAATATCATTATGGAAGCAAAATGCATCTGAACAACAAGTTACTCAAAGCTCTGAAGCATCAGAAGCAAGCCATCAGAAGACTCTGAGCGCTGCCAGAAGAGACTCTGAAGCAGAAGCTGCAGAAGACTATGAAGTAGAAGCTGCAGAAGCATCTAAAGCGTTGCTGAAGATTTTGTATGAAGAGTTTCAAGCATTATTTCAGAAGACTCTGAATGTACTTTACGCTGCAAGTACAGAGGCTCTGATAAACTGTTATGCTCTGATCAGATCACTCACGCTAAAGCACTACAGCTACATCTCTGATATCATTAAATCTGATCTGAAGAACAAGAAGCACATTAGAGGATCTAATGTTGTGTATGTTTGAAAAGATGTCAGCACGTGAATATACTTGGTACTATTCTCAACGTCCTCTCCAACAGACCTATTCCTTATTTGTGATAGACACAAGGATTCAGGAAAAAGGCATTTCTCTGAACATTCTACTTGTGAGAAAGGAAAAGTCATGTGAAGACAAAAGGCTACAGCTACTCCACTTGCACAGTCTTCAAGCATTGAACTTTCAGCACTATAAAAGGACGTATTCTACATCTCTTCAAAGTTGACGAAATTGAATCAATTGAAATCATTCTCAACTCTCATATAATCATTCAAAGTTGAAATAGTTTTATTTTTCGTTCTTAATACTTGTGTAAAAAATCACAGTTTTGATTAAAGCTTGTTAGAAGCAAACTCAAACACACTTGTTAGTTTACATTTATTTGTAAAGGTTCCTTAAGAAGACCAAGTTGTGGTCAGTAGTTCTTGAGAAGACTAAGATAGTTGTTCTTAGTGGTTGACACTGTAATCTATTTGAATATAGTGGATTAAGTCCTTGAGGAGAAAGGCAAACCACTCTTGATAGGGTGGATTGGATTAGTTGAGTTCAACGAACCAAGATAAAAATCATTGTGTTTTTATTGCCATATTTATTTCTAAACCCTTATTCAACCCCCCTTCTAAGTGTTTTTCTCACCTTCAGTTGGCATCAGAGCTCCGGTTCTGTTAGTGCTATCACTTCACCATGAACAGAAAAGATCCAGTTGAGAAAACTCTTGATATATTTTGGTTGATACATTATGGCTGAAGCTTCAACATCCAACAACAACATATATGAGGACAGAGATAGAATCAACACTAAACCCCCTATGTTTGATGGGGAGAAGTTTGACTACTGGAAAGACAGGATTGAAAGTTTCTTTCTAGGATATGATGCTGACCTTTGGGATTTAGTCATTGATGGCTATGTTCACCCTACTAATGGGCATGGCAAAAAGATAAATAGAAAACCTATGACTGAAGCTTAGAAGAAAGAATTCAGGAATCATCATAAAGCAAGAACCATACTACTAAATGCTATATCTCAAACTGAGTATGAGAAGATTACTAACAGAGAAACAACATTTGGTATGTTTGAATCTTTGAAGATGACTCATGAAGGGAATTCTCAAGTCAAGGAGACCAAGGCTCTGGCGCTGATCCATAAATATGAAGCCTTCAAAATGGAGGAATCAGAATCTGTAGAAGTTATGTTCTCTAGATTCCAAATTCTCACAGCTGGCTTGAAAGTTCTGGACAAGGGTTACTCCACTGCAGATCATGTTAAGAAGATCATCAGAAGTTTGCCAATCAGATGGAGACCAATGGTCACTGCTCTGAAGCTAGCTAAGGATCTGAACAAGATCACGTTGGAGGAACTGGTCAGCTCTCTGAGGAGTCATGAGATTGAACTAGAAGAAGAAGAACCCTAGAAAAAAGGTAAGTTTGTTGCTTTAAAGTCTAACAAATCTGCCAAAGCTTTGCAGGTTTTAGAAGAAAGTTATGAAGAATCTTCTTCTGAAGAAGAAGATGAATCGTCCCTGCTGTCCAGAAGGATCAACAAACTCTGGAAGCATTAACAGAGGAAGTTCAAGAACTTCAAGAAACCAAATCAACATAAAGAGTCTTCTGGACACAGAAGATCTGGAAAGAAAGAGGTTGTCTACTATGAATGCAAGGAACCTGGGCACTACAAGAATGAATGCCCAAAGCTTCAGAAGGAGAAGCCAAGAAGAAAGTCTGATCATAAAAAGAAAGTTCTGATGGCAACCTGGGATGATTCAGATGCATCTGAATCTTCATCAGACTCAGATGAAGAATGTGCAAACATGGCACTCATGGCTGACGTAGAAGACCATGCAGAAACTTCTGGATCAGGATCAGAATCAGATTATGAGGAGGTATTTTTTGAACTTTCTAGAGCAGAGCTTATTGAGAGTTTATCAGAAATGTTAAAAAACTATAGTAAGATTAAGCTCAAGTACAAGAAGCTTGAAAGCAATCTTGTATCTGAGAATGATCTTCTGAAATCAGAAGTTGCTGAGCTTAAAGCAATTAATTTGAAAACTAAAAATGAATTAGAAAGAGCTTAACAAGATTCTGAAGTTGAAACTAAGTCAAAATCTAAAAACATTTTAGAAGAATATGAATATAGTTTTCAGAGATTTCTGGCAAGAAGCCTAGAGTGAAGCAAGATGGCTTCAATGATCTACGGTGTAAGCAGAAATAACAGGAAGGGTATTGGATATGAATCTTCTTCTGAGAAAGATTTAAATCCAACATTTGTTGATAAACTTATCATTAAGCATACTCCTCTGTATTCTACTTTTAAGTTTGGTCATCTTAATGATATTAAACACACACGTTCTAGTCAGAACATTCCTGTGTTTAAACCTAAAGTTAGTCAGAACAAACCTGCTATCAGAAGACAGAAGTTCAGACAAAACTTTAAGGCAACTAACCCTAAAGGACCCAAAAAGATCTGGGAACCTAAATACAAAATAATATATGTTGCAGACATCTTTAGCAGCAAAGTCAAAACACCAATCTGGGTACCTAGACTCTGGCTGCTCGCGTCAAATGACGGGAGAAAGGTCTATGTTCCAAAGCCTGGAGCTTAGATCTGGAGGAGACGTCAAGTTTGGAGGGAACCAGAGAGGCAAGATAGTTGGCTCTGGAACTATTGGCAATGGTAATCTTCCTTCCATTTCTAATGTCTTACTAGTTAAAGGATTAACACATAACTTATTGTCCATAAGTCAATTAAGTGACAATGGTTATGACATAATCTTCAATCAAAAATGTTGCAAGGCTTTCAGTCAAAAGGATGGCTCAATCCTATTTAATGGAAAGAGGAAGAACAACATTTATAAAATCAATCTTTCAGAACTTAAGGTTCAGAATGTAAAATGCCTTTTGTCTGTTAATGATGAGCAATGGGTCTGGCACAGAAGATTAGGGCATATTAATATGAGATGTATATCTCAGATTAATAAACTCAATCTAGTCAGAGGACTTCCTAAGTTGAAGTTCAACTCAGATGCTCTTTGTGAAGCATGTCAAAAAGGAAAATTTTCAAAATCTTCTTTTAAAACTAAAAATGTTGTTTCAACCTCAAGACCATTAGAATTACTTCATATTGATCTGTTTGGACCAGTGAAAACTACATCCATCAGAGGCAAGAAGTATGGATTACTCATTGTTGATGACTACAGCAGATGGACATGGGTGAAATTCCTAAAACACAAGGATGAGTCACATTCTGTGTTCTTTGACTTCTGCAAACAAGTCCAGAATGAAAAAGATTTTAAAATTATTAAAGTTAGAAGTGATCATGGTGGCGAATTTGAAAACAAATACTTTGAAAAATATTTTAGTGAAAATGGCGTTGCACATGATTTCTCCTGCCCTAGAACTCCACAACAGAATGAAGTTGTAGAGAGGAAAAATAGAACATTGCAAGAAATGGCCAGAACCATGATCAACGAGACTAATCTTGCAAAGCATTTTTGGGCAGAAGCAATAAACATATCTTATTATATTCATAACAGAGTGTCTGTAAGACCTCTTCTGGAGAAGACTCCCTATGAATTGTGGAGGAACAAAAAGCCCAACATTTCTTACTTCCATCCTTTTGGATGCGTATGTTTTATGTTGAATACTAAAGAGAATCTGAACAAGTTTGATTCTAAAGCACATAAGTGTTTCATGCTTGGGTATTCTGAACGCTCTAAAGGCTACAAAGTATACAATACTGAGACACAAATTGTGGAGGAATCAATACATGTTAGATTTGATGATAAGCTTGACAATCAAAAGCCAAAGCAGCTTGATAATTCTGCAGATAGAGAAGTCATTCTCACAGACTCTGAAGTCTCAGAGGCAGAAAATGCTCCAGTGAAAGAACCAGAAGCAACTCCATTGGCTGCTCAGATGAACAATTTGAATATTTCTGAAGAACCAAATGTTAAGGGATCATCATCCAGAATTAAGGCCTCTCACCCAGAGGATGTGATAATTGGGAAGAAGGATGACCTTATCAGAACAAGGTCTTTCCTCAGATCATCTGCAACGTCACTTTTTAGGTTGGTGTCTATCATTGAACCAACTTCTGTGGATGAAGCTCTGAATGATAATGAGTGGATACTTGATATGCAAGATGAGCTAAATCAATTCACCAGAAATGACGTTTAGGATCTGGTTCCAACACCAAAAGGGTTCAATATTATTGGAACTAAATGGGTCTTCAGAAACAAATTGAATGAGCAAGGAGAAGTTGTAAGAAACAAAGCAAGGCTAGTTGCTCAAGGGTATAGTCAGCAAGAAGGAATTGACTACACAGAGACTTATGCTCCTGTGGCTAGGTTAGAGTCTATTCGCCTACTCATTTCTTTTGCTGCATAAAATAACATCACTCTTTATCAGATGGATGTTAAGAGTGCCTTCTTAAATGGTATTATAGAAGAGGAAGTTTATGTTCACCAACCTCCTGACTTTGAAAATGATAAATTTCCAGAACATGTTTTCAAACTTAAAAAATCACTCTATGTCTTAAAACAAGCTCCTAGAGCTTGGTATGAAAGGCTGAGTAATTTTCTTTTGGAAAAGAATTTTATCAGAGGCAAAGTGGATACAACTCTCTTCTGTAAATCATTTAAGAAAGATTTGTTAATTCGTCAAATTTACGTAGATGATATTATATTTAGATCTACCAATGTTATGCTGGGAAAGGAGTTTGCTCTTTCTATGCAGGCTGAATTTGAGATGAGCATGATGGGAGAATTCAAATTCTTTCTGGGAATCCAAGTCAATCAAACTCCAGAAGGCACTTACATACATCAGACTAAGTATGTGAAGGAGCTTCTGAAGAAGTTTAATATGACTGAAAGCAAGTTGGCCAAAACTCCAATGCATCCTACAAGCACTCTTAGTAAGGAAGAGATAAGTAAGAAAGTAGATCAAAAGCTTTATAGAGGTATGATTGGATCTCTTCTGTATTTGACTGCTTCTAGACCTAATATTCTATTCAGTGTTTATCTGTGTGCCAGATTCCAATCAGATCCTAGAGAATCTCACTTAACAGCTGTTAAGAAGATTCTAAGGTATTTGAAAGGTACTACTAATGTGGGTTTGTGTTACAAAAGATCTGATGATTATAAATTAGTTGGATTCTGTGATGCTGATTACACTAGAGACAGAGTTGAAAGAAAAAGTACTTATGGAAGCTGCCAGTTTCTTGGAAGTCATCTGATCTCTTGGTTCAGCAAGAAGCAACCCACTATTGCGCTTTCAACAACAGAAGCAGAATACATTGCTGCCGCTGGTTGTAGCACTCAGATGCTCTGGATGAAGAGTCAGCTAGAAGACTATCATATTCATGAGAGTAACATTTCAATCTTCTGTGATAATACTTCTGCTATATGTTTGTCTAAAAATCCTATTTTACACTCAAAGGCAAAACATATAGAGATAAAACATCACTTCATCAGAGACTATGTTCAGAAGGGAGTTATCAGTTTAAACTTTGTTGATACAGATCATCGATGGGCTGATATTTTTACAAAACCCCTTGCTGAAGATAGATTCAAATTTATTCTGAAAAATATAAGTATGGATTTCTGTCCAGAATAAAATGTTTATCAGAAGAAATTTTTCTCAGATGAAAATGTTTTAACTTTGAAGTATTACATCTATTCTTCTATTGCTTTTCTATTTTTTTTATTGTGTGTAAATCTGAACTAACAAACCTCAGAGGATCTGGACGTTGGCTAACGTTTCATTTCTCAAAGAAGTTTCAGAAGCATATGCAAGCAAACACGTGTAACTCTGAATCTGAAAAGGTGGAGTGCACAATATTGAATTGACGTTTGAGGTACTGTTTTTGAATATTGAGTTTATCGTTTCCCCCCCCCCCAATTGTCAGAATCATTAATTGCTTGAAATGATTATATTCTCTTCATTAAATGCTAAGTGGTAAGCGTGTTGAACGTGTGACTCTTGTGTGCCCTAATTTCTTCTATAAATGCCATAACTTTACACATTTCACACTTTTCACTCTCACGAACACCTTGTATGCATTTCTTATTGTTTCATTGTTTCCATCTCTCTCCCAAACCCAAACATCTCAGTAACCCTAAATCTTCAAGAACTTCAATGGCAACTCCATCATCAACGTCTGCTCAGTTCCAATCTTCAATGGCTGTTGTTTCTTCCTCAAACATGGGTGTTGTTGCCTTCAAGGAACCCATTAGAACTTTACTCACACCAGTTAACAAGTTGGAAGTCTTGTGTGAATCCATTGTTAACTTTGAATCGTTTGCTGAAAATGGGTATGATCTTCGTCCCATTGTTGATGCACAGTGTTGGACCAAGTTCTTTGATAGACTGATGGGACCAGTTTATCCTTGTCTGGTGAAGGATTTCTAGATACATGCTTCTACTTGCCCTAAGTTCATAGTTTCTTACGTTCTGGGTAAAGAAATTGTTATTACTGAAGATTTGATAAGGAAACTCATAGGGTATGAGGAAACTGATGGAGTCACTAATCTGCCATCTGGGCGTGTGGATATGACTGATGTGTATAGAGAAGTTTGCTCATCTGGAGACGCTTCTCACAAGGTTTAGGATTTGAAGCCAGTTTACAGGATCTGGGCTAAGATTTTCATGAGTTGCATTCATCATAGAAAATCTTCTAATTCTCCAGACTATGTTAACACTGATTAGCTATACTTCATGTATTGTCTGAGTCAGAGCACCAAGGTGGATCTGCCATATCTTCTGTTTAATCATCTGTGGACACATGTTAAACAGTCAAGGGAAGAGGCCAGAACCAAACATCAGAAGCTGAGGAATTGGATTCCAATGGGAAGACTTATCTCAGACATTATGACTGAGAATGGTCTTGTTGGTCATCTGGTAGAAGCTGGACTGAAGGAAGAGTTAACTTCTGTAATTGGAAAACCTCTGAATGGGAAGGGTCTTCAGAGGATGAAAGTTGTAGAAGAAGTTACTTCTGCTCCAAAGAAAATAAACTCTGAAGAGGCCACTCAAAGAAGGATTCCAGTTGATAATTTTCCTATGTTCTTTGCTAATGAACCAAGGGAGATTATTCTGGATTACATTACAGAGTGTTTGAATGAGGGAATTCTGCTACCAGCAAATCTGGTTCAGAAGGCAGGTGAACCTGCTCCAGATCTATATGAGGCCAGACACAAGAAGAAGAGAAAGGTTGCTGAAGAAGGTTCTTCTAAACCCAAGAGGAAGGCTACTGGTGAAGCTGCTGTTGTCAAGCCTAAAAGGGTCAAGAAGCAAAAGGTCAATCCTCCAAAGGCAAGTTTGGACTCTATTCTTGAAACTGTCAAAGAGGTATTAACATCTGATCAAACTCTCCATGAACCTTTACCTTCACCCTCACCTTCACCTTCTCCTCCTCGTGTTTCTAAACCAAAGAAACCTTCTGTAACAGCTTCTTCTATACCCCAACCTCTAGCAACTCCATCTGAAAAGTATACATATGAACCAACACACTCTCAACCATCTGACATTCCCCCATCTGACAACAAACACCTGCACCAAAATCATCTGAAATTCCCCCACAAGAACCACAAACTTCAAAACCTACAGAACCAACACCAGCAGAACCAACACCACAAGAACAAGAACAACAACAACCACAACCATAATATATCCAACCATCTGAACCTTTCATACCTGATTTTGTAGTCCTAGATATTCAACCTTTGATAACTCTGGTTGATATCTCTTCCACATCCTGTCATTCATCTGAATCATATGATTCATCTAAATCTGACTTACCACCAGAAGTAAACTCACCACCCTCCTTTTGTGGCTATGAACCTAGAACATCTGAGTTCGTATCCTTTGCTTCATTCAAACCTCATCCTTCTGATCCCCTTCCATTTGGTTTAAAACTTAAAAACTTTTATACCAGAATAGAAGTATCTGACCCTAACACTCCATATACACCTACTTCGTCAACTATCCTTCCATCTGTTCTTCAAGCCTATCTTACACAACAACCAGATATCATCTTACCTGAACCCCTGCACTCTCAAAACTCTGTTTTTATCCCCTACACCTCTACTCCTTTTGATGTCATTCCCTCTGCATCAAATTTCAAACAGTTCTTGTTTCCCACATCATCTTCGTCCAAATTCAAAGCTTTCACTTCATCATCTGAACACCCTTCATTACCTTCTTATCCTCATCCTCTGTTCATTATCCCAACCTTTACCATACCACCCCCACCAGAACAACCCAAACCATCACCTCTGGAAGCCTACCTTAAACCTAAATCCAGACTAGATGTTAATGCTTTGTTTGCAAATTTCAAGAAAGAAATCAGGATGAGTTTAGACTCTGTGAAAGAGGAATGTCTCTCAAGCGTTAATCCAGAAGCTTCTGAAGAATGCTGGAATAAGTTCATTTCCAGATTCAACTCTGTGGCTTCTAATCTGAAGACCATTTGCTCTGATGACGCAAAGGTCAGATTTGGTGAAGTTGTCAGACAAACACTATGGAATGTGAACAGATCTCTAAGATTGCTTCTTGAGGATTCACCTTCAACTTCTGGAGTAACTGCTACTTCTGAGACTATTGAAAAATCTGCTCCTGAAGTCACTCTGGAAACCAATCCATTGGCTCTGATGATTGTAGATCAACCTTCTGAATCTGTGCCTCCAGAATCTGCATCTGCTATGATTATTGACTCTGCTCCTGCTCCTGCATCTGAATCTGCTCCTTCTACTTCGTCTGAAGTTAAGAAAGAAAATCCAGACTTAGAAGACAAGATTACTGTGCTGGAAGCTGGTCAAACTGAAATCAAATCTTAGATGGCAAAACAAGATGAGAAGACAAACAACATACAGAAATTGATGGCTAAGCAAGAGGAATCTACTTCTGAGATGACCCACATCCTTAAACTTCTTGCATCTCGCTTATCTTAGTTCTTATGTTTGTGCACTTTATTTGAATCATGTTTTATTCTGAATGTACTCTGATTATCTATGAATGAATATGTCTGTTGATGTTATCAGCTTTATTCTGTTTTCTTCTGTTAATCTTTTCTGTCTTAAATAGTTTTCTTTTTGATTATGACAAAAAGGGGGAGAAAAAGAAATTCTGTTTGTTCAAATATAAACAGTTACTAAAATGAAATTCAGACATAATAAATCATATCTAACATTGAATTTTAGTCTTTCAGAACTAACGTATCATCTGACAAAATTCATTGAAGTTACCCTGAGAATCCCCAAAACAGATCTTTATTCAAACCAGGTTTACCAGGCTCTGATAATTCAAACCAAGTTCTGATTACCAGGCTCTGATCCTAGAAGTTAACCAGGCTCTGATTATGGAAAATAAATCAGGCTCTGATTCTTGGAAAGAAAATCAGTGAGAGTAAACCAGGCTCTGTTTCTGGAAGGTAAATCAAGCTATTACCAGTCTCTAATTCTGGAAGGAAAACCAAGCTCTGATTCTGGAAAGTATATTCTAACCAGGATTCTAACCAGAAGTTTTTCAACCAGGCTCTTAATCTGAATAGTATACTCATGCAAAAAGGAAAGTATTTTCTTTTATTAGAGTATTCATTTCAGGGGGAGATTCTTTATCTCAGGGGGAGTTATATATTTATCCTTTTTATTGAACAAAATTTCCTATATTTTGTCATCATCAAAAAGGGGAAGATTGTTAGAACACAGATTGGTGTTTAATTATATCTCTATGTTTTGATGATAACTCTAACGAAATTTTGTATTAAGAAAATATATACTCTAATTTTGTTCAAGTATTTGTGTTTCAGATATTAAATTAAATATCATTATGGAAGCAAAATGCATCTGAACAGTAAGTTACGCAAAGCTCTGAAGCATCAGAAGCAAGCCATCAGAAGACTCTGAGCGCTGCTAGAAGAGACTCTGAAGTAGAAGCTGCAGAAGACTCTGAAGCAGAAGCTGCAGAAGCATCTGAAGTGTTGCTGAAGATTTTGTATGAAGAGTTTCAAGCATTGTTTCAGAAGACTTTGAATATACTTTACGATGCAAGTACAGAGGCTCTGATAAACTGTTATGCTCTGATCAGATCACTCACGCTAAAGCACTACAGCTGCATCTCTGATATCATTAAATCTGATCTGAAAAACAAGAAGTACATCAGAGGATCTGATGTTGTGTACGTTTGAAAAGATGTCAGCACGTGAATAGACTTGGTACTATTCTCAACGTCCTCTCCAACAGAACTATTCCTTATTTGTGATAGACACAAGGATTCAGGCAAAAGGCATTTCTCTGAACATTCTACTTGTGAGAAAGGAAAAGTCATGTGAAGACAAAAGGCTGCAGCTACTCTACTTGCACAGTCTTCAAGCATTGAGCTTTCAGCACTATAAAAGGACATCTTTTACATCTCTTCAAAGTTGAAGAAATTGAATCAATTGAAATCATTCTCAACTCTCATACAATCATTCAAAGCTGAAATAGTTTAATTTTTCGTTCTTAATACTTGTGTAAAAAATCACAGTTGTGATTAAAGCTTGTTAAAAGCAAACTCAAACACACTTGTTAGCTTACATTTATTTGTAAAGGTTCCATAAGAAGACCAAGTTGTAGTCAGTAGTTCTTGAGAAGACTAAGACTGTTATTCTTAGTGGTTGACACTGTAATCTATTTGAATATAGTGGATTAAGTCCTTGAGGAGAAAGGCAAATCACTCTTGATAGGGTGGACTGGATTAGTTGAGTTCAACGAACCAGGATAAAAATCATTGTGTTTTTATTGCCATATTTATTTCTAAACCCTTATTCAACCCCCCCTTCTAAGTGTTTTTCTCACCTTCAGGTTTGATTTCAATTAAATGCGAATCAAGGACCTTGAGTGGCACATATGATCTGTTGCCTCGTGCCAGAATCCATGGGAAGAATGATGTAAAAGATTGAGAGATACAAAAGTTACCTTAAATATTGTCGGAGCTTGAATGAAGATGATGAATAGTAGAAGATGCTTGTTAAGTTTGTTGGAGGAGATCAAGTAGATCCTTTTGTCGATCTGGGGTGAAGCCAATTGCCTCATCTTGTTGAGGATTTTCTTTAATTTGCAGTTTTATGGGACTCAATATGATCAATATCTTCTTGGGAAACCTAAGCTACACTAGGTTTCTTCAAATGTGGAGGGAGGTTGTGTTTCTTGAAGTAGGTGATCTTCTGTCATACACGGGTCAAAACGAGTTAATGAAAGGTAGTATACAGAAGCAACACTTGAGTCGCATCATAATGAATCTTAATTAATTTAACCGATAGAAACGAAAAAGGGGGGGGGGGGGGTTTAAAGGTTTAAGAAACTTGAATCATAAATAGATAAACTGAAAAATAATAATATGATGAATGAGTTAATCTACTGCTTTGGTTTCTGACTTATCATCGATTATTATAATTTCAATACTCTAAGTGAATACGATCCTACTCGATTCCAACATCAACCAAACAAGCGCCATAGATACTCACTACAACAAATAACGCTTTTTATTACGAAGCTAACACCTCGAACAATAGAAAAATGAGGGAGTAGGCACTAGGAGTGCCAACTTTTATTTTTTTTAAAGAAATTAACAACCATTTACCTCGGTTTTTCAGAAAAGCGAGGGAATATATATATAAGGGAGCTTGCTTTGACACTCAGTCAATGAATTTTATGTTTTTTCTAGTTGTTTAGTTTGTGTTTCTCACTTGGCGCCTTTCCAAGTTCCTTTTTTGTCATTGATATTTTTTTTATTAGTATTTAACCCGATGACATTGTCCAACTGAGAGGTAATATATTTTGCATCAATCAATTTTAAAATACTATCTTCAAAATCTTATTTTAATTTTTCATTTGATATTTTCAAACCCCTCGGTGATACAACAAAAACCAACATTATACATCTTTTAATTGAATTCCCAGAATATGTCGCTATTGTGTTTTTTATATTTTATCTTTTTATTAATAATGCCACGTCGATTTTTTTAAATAGAAAAACCAACATGAAACATTTATTGTATAAGATACTTCAGATTGCGATCTACCTAGTTTCTAACTTTTCATTTACTTATCAACACTCAAACTTCATTTCGTCACTCTCATTTCACAAAAACCTATGCGATATTCATCAAAACTCTTCCAACAGATATTCATTAAAGTCATTTTGCAATAGGTTTGTTCTTTACTGAAACGAGTTATATATCACTTAGTTTTCCACTAATCATTTTATCTAGGGGTTTACGTTAGTTTGTCTTTTGATCATTTTGCTTCTATGATTTTCCATTTGTTTTTATTAAAACGTCTAATTTCTCTTGATCATTTTGAGGTTTATATCATTTCTTTTGATAGTCATGTCTGATTCGACAAGTACCTCTCATACAACATCTACTGCAATATCTGTTAGTACAAATCGTATAAGAAAAACTAGAGGTGCCACGATATATGCCAAGGTGAAAAAGCCCAAGAAACTGGTATTCGCTACCCAGTTACAATTGATGTTGCAATCGATAGGGCTTATGGTGAACTTGTTAATGATTTTATGGGTTACATTGCATTAAAGATAGAAGTAAAGTGAACATTTTGATATATAGTTGGCACGATGTTGATGGTTATTTGAAAGACGCCATATGGGAAGATGTTCTAGTATTTTATGATTTGTTTAAACATAGGATATGTGTTGGTGCGGTAAAGCGGCAAGCAACAAAGGTTTTGGGAAGTATTTATCCAAGAAATTATCGTGTCCATAGAGATTAGTGTTATTGAACTGTCGTTCGACAATATAAATATTATTGAGTTTGGGTTTAAATGGTTTTTGATTAAAATGCAAAAGGAAAAACATAAAACAAGAAAATAAATACATTCTTAAGAAATGAGAAAACTCGTCAGGAGTTGTATTTCATTTTACCTATCATGTACTAAAAAGTATATGGATCAAATGCACGCAGCTTAAATCACTCGTCAATATCATCACATATCGCTCATAATAGGGGTTATTTCTAACGCAAAGTCGAGAGATCAACCGCATCGTCTCATTGGTGATGTATCACGCAACTCAACAACACAGAGCATTAAGAATTGATACCCACATGAATATTAGACCTAAATCTATGTCTAGAGTTTAGAATCTAACATGTGTTCATCTTAGATTGAGTTCGAACCGTATATGTCTATAACAATCCAAACCCATTAAGTAAAATATCAAAGATAATCATCGATAAGAGTTGTAAAAGAGAGATCCACAAATATACATACAATCAAGATAAACTTACATACAAAACCCCAACAAATAGAGGGTATAAAGAGAAGAGAGAAGAAGAACATAAATGTCACGGATTATCAACTTCTATTGAAGTGGATTCAACTCCAGATCGTCAAGATATACACTCCATGTGTTGTTTCTAAGCTAAATCTACTAAAAAAAATGAAGGTTTGATGAATTGGGGACAAATACCCCAAAACATAACCTAAAAAAATGTTTTTACCCCTTTTAATGTGTTTCTGCCTAGACAAATTCGCCCGACGAAGTAACAGTTTGCCCAGCGAGCAAAGGCGGAATTTTCTACAGCTTCTGGAACTTCTGCCACGCGCCTGGCTCGCCCGGAGAGCTCGGGGCAAGAGCTGACAGCAACAAAAAAATTTAGCATCTTGTTTTCTTCATAACTTTCTAACCGTAACTCTATTTGAGGCCCAATCAAAAGCGTCGGAAAGCTTTTTCAATGCTCTATCTAACAATGACTAAATATCAATCCTTGAATACCTAATAAAATGAGATATAAACAATTAAACTCAATTATATTTACAAGAAAATACTAGTATACAATAAATATACACTTTTACAAACAAAGTGGAGTTCTATTCAAAGAATTCAATACAAATGAATCAATAAGTGCCGCAAAACTATTACACAAAACACGTAATTTTGGCACTTATCAAACTCTCCCCAACTTAAAACATTGTTTGTCCTCAAACAAATTCAAACAACTTAAAGAAACAAAAGACGATAATCCAAGAATCATGAATCAACAGGTTTTTTAAAACGGAAAACAAATGTATGCTTCAAAAAAATAATAAAAAACGTACAAGCAAAGTAAACACCTACCACCATCCTACAATGGCAACATGAAAACGAAACAAATCCTAAGTACAAAAATCATGCCAAACAATCTAAAACAACACAAGTTAAATCATGAATCACGCCTAGCAAAAATTCATCGAGGGATGAAAAACACACAAAGGTAGGGATTTGACATTCATCCAACAATCTTGCAAACAAAAGACTAAATTATGCATTCATCCAAATATTCACATTGAACATATAAAGGCAAGAATCACAAGGGCTTTTCAAGGTTGTAATGTGACTTGGTTAACAAACAAGGGGTAATTCCTAAAGTTAATCAAAACAAAAACTTGCCTAAACCTAAGTGAGTGATCAACTCCCAAAAGTTCAAACACAAAATTTCAATCAAACTTCTTTTATTATCCCAAGTGTTACACCAAACACACATTACTTATTAGCACAATTATTCGATACTCTTTTTATTTTTCTTTTTCAAAACTATTCTCTTTTTGTTTTCTTTACTTTTCTCTTTTTTCTTTCCTTTTCTTTTCTTTTTCACAACCGCATAGCAACCAACAACATAAGTGAGAAAGTTTTGCTCTCCCCAACTTGAATTCATCCAAATCAATGTGTCAATACTCCCTACTTTCTAAGGCAAGGTAAAAATTCAAACAATAACACATGGTTGAGGGTTCAAGAAAAAAAATAATCAACATCCATTAAAAAAGGTGAACTAATACTCATTGACAAGCATCAAGTTCAAAAACAACATGGACACTGACAAAAAGGCCCAAAAGGGGTTAATAAAAGTTCACACACTCACAAGGTGAATTGACTATTTGATTAGGTAGTTGTGCTCAATAACCAAACAAAATTCCTTGATAATTTTCATGCCTTCACACAATCAACATAAACGAAAGATTAAACATAACAAAATCTAGTTAAAACAAGAATTGGGGCCTCTAGCATATATGAACAATGGAAAACTTCCTCACATTTGGGGGTAAAAGGGGAACTAAAGTGATTCAATAAAAAAACAAGTAATGTAAAAGAATGAATGACATGGAATTTATACGAATGAAAAGTTTCCTAAACATCTTATGTTATAGAAAGCAATAAACGAGTACTTGCCGTGTACCAACTTCAAAACAATATCATTACCATACATTCGCAAGTTGAAATGGTCAACTTGGAAAATAACCTCAAACTTCCTCAAGATACTCAAAACAAGCTCTTGGACAAACAGAAAAATAACAAATTAAAACAAACTACTACAAACATACTAAAAGATCGGGCAAAATTGTATTAAACAAGTTGAAAAGTGAAGATTTGAGAATTTTAAGAACTGGTCCAATTTCAACTTGTTTAACCAATTCACCACACTACCTATGCTAATACAATAAAAATAATAAAGAAATAAAAAATAATACAACATGCTTGTTTTACGTCGTAAGCTCGACGCCTGTTATTTACAAACCAGCACATTGCTTCGGAATAACCAAATGCTTTCACTCCCTCCTTTGCTCTCATCTCTTAGAGCTCTAACCGGAACTACACATCTAACCACACTTTTTACAAATGTGAAGAGAAACAAATATATACACTATGTTCATAAGAATGCAAAATATGTCAAATTAACAAATATGGTAAACATATACAAGTATCAATATAAACAAGTGAATATAGACAATTTATACGACATCTACAAAACTTAAAAACAAAAAAACAATCGCAATGCGATCCAATAAAAACACCAATCCCCAGCAATGGCGCCATTTCGTTGGTGCAGTAAAGCGGCAAACAACAAAAGTTTTTGGAAGTATTTATCCGAGAAATTATCGTGTCCACAGAGATTAGTGTTATAATTCCGTCTAACAATTTAAATGTTATTGAGTTTGGGTTTAAATGGTTTGGGATAAAAATGCAAAAGGAAAAACATAAAACAAGAAAATAAATACATTCTTAAGAAATGAGAAAACCCGTCAGGAGTTGTATTTTGTTCTACCCATCATGTACTAAAAAATATATGGATCAAATGCATGTAACCTATATCACTCGTCAATATCATCACGTATCACTTACAACAGAGGTTATTTCAAATGCATAGTCGAGAGATCAACTGTATCGTCTCATTGGTGATGCATCACGCTATTGCGATGGGAATAGGATATCAAATTATTAATTAATTTGAATTACAATCTTGATTCACAACCGGTCTTTAATTTATCTGAAGGAAAGGTTAAAGAAAGAAAAAAACCTATTTTACATCGTAAACACAATGCGAGGAGAGATCTAAGGTTCGGGGGTTGGTTAAGCTTAGGGAAGGTATTAGCATCCTAAACTTCTGTAGTACTCTACATGAGTCTCTTGTTTAAAATGTGCTATTGCTAATGGTTATCTGTTTAAGGGTAATGCTAAAGGTTAAAGGTAAAGAGAAGGACCTAAGGAGTTAGTCCTAAGCATACTCGCCAAGACTCGCATCTTGTGCCTACGTATCCGAGGTAGGGGATGGAATCAGAGTATTCGAAGTTCCCCTAACAGAGGGAGAAAGAGGAACTTCTTGACCGCGGTCAAGGTTCCAGGGGGAAGTAAACGTTCATATGGAAGTGCTTACGTGGAGTGCGGCAACTCCGATTCTATGTTGTAAAGCTTAATTGAAAGGGTAAGTAAGTATTCCACGGCAGGAACTTACATAGAGTGCAGCGACTCCTAATTCTACGGCTAGGATAACGGGATGGATCTCCACGGCGGGACGCCTAAGCATGAGTACGGCGACTCGGATCCTAAGGATAGGAAGGGAAAAGGTATGTCCACGGCAGGACGCCTAAGCACGAGTACGGCGACTCGGATCCTAAGGCTAGGATGAGGTGAGAGTAAAGGCATTGACGCGACGGTCAAACGAAAAACCTTTCCTTCGGGCACGGGAAGTTGATAATGGAAAATTAAAGCAAATAATAAATTGACCAGAATGAGATAGTGATATGCAAATGTGTACAATAGCAAACGATTAGAGATTGAGTTAAATTTGAATGGATAATGAGACAAATGATTAGATGTATTGGAGGAGAGTGATTAAGTGGATTGGTGAAATTGGAGTTGATTTAGAAATTAGAAATTAATTATTTTTTAATTGTTTTTGTGAGAAAATTATTGAATTAAAATTAAGTCTAACTTAAAAAGACGTTAGGATTAATTAAATTGAAAAAGAGAATTAAAAAATATTTAATCTTAAGTTTGAAAAAAAAAGTTTTATTTTTTTTTGTATTTTTGAGTGGAAGTTAAGAGAAAAATTAATTAAAAAGTAAATTAACTTAAATTCTAAAAAAACCTAAATTATCTAAAGAAGTCAAATAAAAAGGTTAGATTAAACAAATAAAGTGTTTCTGAATTTTTTAGATTTGAATAAAATATTTTTATTATTTTCGTTTTTTTTTTAATTTAAATATATTTTTCAGATTTATTATATCGTTAGTAGGTTAGTTTTTTATTAATTATATTACAAATAAAATATAAAAAAATAAAAACTAACTAAAAAAACAAAAAAAACACATGGGTTGGGCCTGAGTGATGAAACCCCAGGACCCAACCCGGTTCGGTACTCAAAGGGACAAGGGGGAGAAATTAAGGTTTGTGACCCTAAACTCCCAAGGCCAAAACGACGCCCTCCATCTGATTTCACTTCCTCTCTCCATCTTCCTATCTTCTTCGAAACTCTCTCTCCTCTCTTCCTCTTCACACGCGATGATCTCTCTTCTTCTTTCTCGTGTTGACCTCTTCTTCTTCTCTAACCTGTTAACAACATGCAGAACTATGTGTTAGAAAAAAAAAAAATTTTTTTTACCCTAACGAGAATAGTAGCACGGCAGCGATGATGAACACAGTGGTGTTCTGAGCTTGTTAGTTGTGTTTTGCGATCCGTTTGCGGTTTTCGCGATTTGTTTTTTTTTTTTTTGCAGTTTTGATGTTTTGCGATGGCCTTTCGTTTGCTGGTTTCGATGGTGTTTGCAAGCTTCACGAACGGTGATGGTGTTCTGGGTTTCACGATTTGGTTTTGTGATTTCGCGGACGGTTTCGTTGAGGTTTTCCCTTTGCTGGTTTTCTAGGATTTACGAATTTGTGAAAATTTTGGGTTTTTGGGCTGTGATGAGGTTTCTCTGAGCCTTGAGTCTGTTATTCGATTTCTTCCCCCTTTTTCGTATGAACTTCTCTTTTTATAGCCGGATTTTAAAACGATTTGAGGAGACTCTTAAAGGTCTTTCCTTTCTCCTTTGATCTTGTTGGTAATGTGTTTATGATTTTCCAATTTCAGTTTTGGCCTTTGATGGTGATATTTTGCTGTCATTTTCGTGTTTAAACTGTAGGAGCTTGTTTTGGAAAGTTGATGATTGTGTTTTCCATTTTCGGTTTATTTGTCTGAGGATTGTTTTGGAAGGTTTTGAACTGTGTTTGGACTTGCTGTTTTTGGGAAGAAATTCGTTTTTATTCTTCAGCTTCCTCTTTTAGGACATGGACAGTTCAGATATCGCCTTGGTTTTTTTGCTTGATGTTGTTGAGAAAGGGTTTTAACATTTGGTGATGATGATGTCATTGTACATCTGAACCATGCTTTGTGTGTTTCTTTGATATTGTTTGGTTCGACATTGTTGCTATCTGTTCTGTTGGTTGATGGGAGTTTGGTAGCAAATCATTGTTGCCCTTCCGGATTGTAAAAGAAACCCGATGATGATCTTGAATCTGAGGGCTTACAAATTTTCATTTTTTTTCTTGTTTATGGTTTAATTTCTAATATGGTTTGTTTTCATTTTGCAGGTCTGTTGTATGCGATGAAGAAAACATCACCAAAAATCCGAGCGTACTTACCGGCTGCGGATCTCCAAGAAGCTTATTCAAAAATCATGGACAAGTTTTGTTTTTGTAAACACTTTTGCTATAAATTCCAATGTAATCCCAAACAAAGAATATTGTTTTGTAATTTAATTCAAATTTTGTGCTCAAACTTGTGAAGATTTATGGCATGAGAGTTTTGGATCTTTAAATTGAGTTTTGAATGGTGATGCATCATATCAACTTTGAGATTCATTCTCAAATCTTAAAATTAGACTTAAAACACATCATACAGAAATCCTTCATAATTCGGCCTCTTGAAACTTCATAGTGCAATTCAAATAATTCTTATTAAAAAAACCATAAATTCAAGAATCGGACATCACATTCCTCTTGATAGAAGCATCTTGACCTTAATGAAATCCTCTTATAGTACTGTACACCATGACCGTGCCTGAGGTCAAAATAGACATTAGACTTAACACCCTCTGGAAGAAACCTTGCGAAAATTTGAAGGAGATGGCCTTGTATTGATTGAGGAGTCTGCAGGAGATAAGAGGTACATGTAAAGCTTCCATGATATCCTGAACTTCCAACAGCGAACCTAGCTTCACACCACAAATAACAACTGGTTAAAATGGTTATCTAAAACAAATGATGGACTAAAATGATATACGAAGAATGCACAATGAGGTGGGATCTTAAGGTAAAAAATTAGGGTGCTACACACGCAACTCAATAACATGGAGAATTAGGAACTGATACCCACGTGAATATAAGACCTAAATCTATGTCTAGAGTTTAGAATCTAACAGGTGTTCATCTTAGATCAAGTTCGAACCATATATGGCTATATCAATCCAAACCCATTAACTAAAAAATCAAAGATAACCATCGATAAGAGTTGTAAAAGAGATTTTATACAAAGATCCATAAATATACATACAATCAAGATAAACTTACATACAAAACCCCAACTAATAGATGGTACAAACAGAAGAGATAAGAAGAACACAAATCTCACGGTTTGTCAACTCTGATTGAAGTGGATTCGACTCTGAATCGTCAAGATATACACTCCATGTGTTGTTTCTAAGATAAATCTACTCAAAATTGAAGGTTTGATGAATTGGGAACAAATACCCTAAAACAATATGTTTTTACCCCGTTTAATTAATGTGTTTCTGCCCAGACTAATTTTCCCGGTAAAGTAACGGTTCGCCCGACGAGCAAATGGTTGTTTTACGTCGTAAGCTCGAAGGCTATTATTTAAAAACCAACACGTTGCTTCAGAAGAGCCAAATGCTTTCACTCCCGCCTTTACTCTCATGTTTTCGAGCTCTAACTGAAACTACACATCTAACCACACTTTTGGCAATAATGCTAAAATGTCGTGTTTTGAGTAGTAATTTTGAGACACTTATCGATTTATTTATATTGAATTCTTTGAATAAAACACCATTTTGTTTGTAAAAGTATATATTTAGTGTATACTAGTATTTTCGTGCAAATATCATTGATCTTAATTGTTTTTATCTCATTTTTGTAGGTATTCAAGCATTGATATTTAGTCATTGTTAGATTGAGCATTGAATAAGTTTTTCGAGCTTCCGATCGGACCTCAAACGGAGTTACGGTTCAAAAGTTATGAAGAAAATAAGATGCTGAATTTTTCTGTTACTGTCAGCTCTCTCCCCGAGTTCGCCGTGTGAGACAGACGCAAGCCAGAAGTTCTAGAAGCAGTAAAAAATGCCACCTTTGCTTTTCGGGCGAACTGTTACTTCGCCTGGCGAATTAGTTTGGGTAGAAACACATTTAAAGGGGTAAAAACATAATTTTTTAGGTTATGTTCGGGGGTATTTGTTCCCAATTCATAAAGCCTTCATTCTTGAGTAGATTTAGCTTAGAAACAACACATGGAGTGAATATATTGATAATCCGGAGTCGAATCCACTCCAATCGAAGTTGGAAAACCGTGAGATTTGTGTTCTTCTTCTCTCTTCTCTTTGTACCCTCTATTTGTTGGGGTTTTGTATGTAAGTTTATCTTGATTGTAGGTATATTTATGGATCTTTGTATAAAATCTCTTTTACAACTCTTTATTGATGGTTGCCTTTGATTTTTTACTTAATGTGTTTGAATTGCTATAGATATATATGGTTCAAAATCGATCTAAGATGAATACCTGTTAGATTCTAAACTCTAGACATAAATTTAGGTTTAATATTCACGTGGGTATCAGTTCTTAATGCTTCGTGTTGTTGAGTTGCGTGAGACATCACCGATGAGACGATATGGTCGATCTCTCGACTTTGCATTAGACATAACCTCTATTGTGAGCAATATATGATGATATTGACGAGTGATTTAGGTTGCATGCATTTGATCCATATATTTTTTAGTACATGATGGGTAGAACGAAATACAACTCCTGACGAGTTTTCTCATTTCCTAAGAATGTATTTATTTATTTGTTTTATATTTTTTCTTTTGCATTTTTATCCCAATTAATTTAAACCCAAACTCAATAACATTTAAATTGTTGAACGGCAGTTCATTAACACTAATCTTTGTGGACAAGATAATTTCCCGGATAAATACTTCCAAAAACTTTTGTTGCTTGCCGCTTTACCGCACCAACAAAATGGCGCCATTGCCGGGGATTAGTGTTTTTATTGGATTGCATTGTGATAGGTTATTTATTTTTGAGTTTTGTAGATATCGTATATATTGTCTATTTTCACTTGTTTATATTGATACTTGTATATGTTTACCATATTTGTGAATTTTACATGTTTTGCATACTTGTGAATATAGTGTATATATTTCTTTCTCTTCACGTTTGCCAAAAGTGTGGTTAGATGTGTAGTTTCGGTTAGAGCTCAAAGAGATGAGAGCAAAGGCGGTAGTGAAAGCATTTGGATCTTCCGAAGCAACATGTTGGTTTGTAAATAATAGGCGTCGAGCTTACGACGTAAAACAAGCATGTTATATTATTTTTAGTGTCTTTATTGTTTTTGTTGTGTTAGTATATGTAGTGTGGTGAGTTGGTTAAACAAGTTGAAATTGGACCAGTTCTTAAAATTCTCAAATATTCACTTTTCAACTTGTTTAATTCAATTTCACCCGATCTTTTAGTATGTTTATAGTAGTTTGTTTTAATTTGTTATTTTTGTGTTTGTCCAAGAGCTTGTTTTGAGAATCTTGAGGAAGTTTGAGGTGATTTTCAAAGTTGACCATTTCAACTTACGGATGTATGGTAATGATATTGTTTTGAAGTGGTACACGACAGATACTCGTTTATCATTTTCCATAGCATAAGATGTTTAAGAAACTTTTCATTCGTACAAATTTCATGCCATTCATTCTTTTACGTTACTTGTTTTTTTATTGAATCACTTTAGTTCCCTTTTTACCCCTAAATGTGAGGAAGTTTTCCATTGTTCATATATGCTAGAGGCCATAATTTCTATTTTTAACTGGATTTCATTATGTTTAGTCTTTTATTTGTGTTGATTGTATGAAAGCATGCAAATGATCAAGGCATTTTGTTTGATTATTGAACACAACTACCTAATCATATAGCCAATTCACCTTGTGAATGGGTGAACTTTTGTTAACCCCTTTTGAGCCTTTTTGTCATAGTCCATATTGTTTTTGAACTTGATGCTTGTCTATGAGTATTAGTTCACCTTTTTGAATGGATGTTGATTATTTGTTTCCTTGAACCCTCAACCATGTGTTGTTGTTTGAAATTTTACCTTGTCTTCGAAAGTAGGAAGTATTCACACATTGATGTTGGTTGAATTTAAGTTGAAGAGAGCAATGTTTGCTCACTTATGTTGTTGGTTGCTATGCGGTTGTGAAAAAGAAAAGAAGAAAAAAAAGAGAAAAGTTTTGAAAAACAAAAAGAGTAGCAAATAATTATGCTAATAAGTAAGATGTGTTTTGTAACACCCCACTTTCCCAAATTAAATAAAATACAATTATTTCAAATAAACATCAAAGTTTCCCCTCACAAGTGGGATATCACATCAAATAATTCAACATAAATCTTCATCAGTTGGTTTTCAAAATAAACAGCGGAAATAATCATTAATTCAACATTCTCGGCCATCCGCCAAATTACATAAAATCATTCATTAACAAGGTTCACCAAAATATGATACGTCACAGGAATAAAACAAATTCAACATAGTTAAAAGTAAACACCCAAGTCCCGTGTTACGTATCAGAGCATCCTAAGACTCGACCCGCACACCACTATCCAAGCTAGCTAAGTACCTGGATTATCTGTACCTCCGAAGAAGCACAGACCACAACAACAACAAAGGGGTGAGAAAACATGATCAAATTATCCGTAATAAGATACATGAAGTAAAGGTAGCAATCATATAAAATATCACCCAACACGCACCAACCACGACCTACTGTCCAACATCAAACACAACATACAATAATGCAAATATGCAACTCAACACCATGCATACGGTACCGACTCATTAGTTCATTCAATCGAACCCAGGATATATCATATACACCCCTCCTTGGCAATAATCTATCCCCACCATTCTCCACAAAGGAGTACGGATGAATCGCATACACTCCTCTTGCAACGATTTCATCCCACCATTCTCCACAAAGGAGTATGGATGAATCGCATACACTCCTCCTGAGCAACAATTTCATCCCACCAAGACACCATGATATGCACGACACCAAATGCCCAACAAATAACTCACCAAATGCACAACAAATAACTCACCAAATGCACAATAAATAACTCAAGCACACTAAGTGCACACGATCCTCCTGATCACATCACCATACATCATATATATATATATATATATATATATATATATATATATATATATATATATATATATATATATATATATATATATATATATATATATATATATATATATATATATATATATATATATATATATATATATATATATATATATATATATATATATATATATATATATATATATATATATATATATATATATATATATATATATATATATATATATATATATATATATATATATATATATATATATATATATATATATATATATATATATATATATATATATATATATATATATATATATATATATATATATATATATATATATATATATATATATATATATATATATATATATATATATATATATATATATATATATATATATATATATATATATATATATATATCACACCAATTAATCATGTTAATTAAATTAAATATTATGGGACATTCACATTCCAACACCAAGTATACACTCTTCACCATTAAACATCATCCCTATACTCATCATGACCAAAAGGGGTCCTACACCACAAGATCAACGTTGCATGGAAACAACAAAATAAAACAAGTTCTGTCACGCTCGTTGGCCCACTCGCTTAGCGAGGCCCTAGCGAACGCTCGTCACTAACTCGCTTAGCGAATATGCTGGCGAAGGCAGACAGTGGCTACTGGAAGTGTTCGCTACTTAGCTCGCCTAGCGAGTTCCTAGCGAATGCTTGCTACCCTGCTCGCCTAGCGAACCTGCTAGCGAGCGTCTGCGATACTCAAAACCCTCACTGTCCCAAAATCATCAGAAGCTCATAGATCACCCAATTTTCACCAAACCAGTTCCTGTAGCCTTAGCTCAACATTCCCCGACTAAACTACACGACTTAATCCAGATCTTACCCAATAAAACATCAATTCTACCGATTAAACCATTTCTGACCTAAAATGGTAAACTACACAAAAACACCCAAACAATCCCTACATAATCACATGCAAGGATGGAATCACAGAGTTTCACCAATTTCATAACAACATATGCACAAATTCATCCATGGCAGCAACAATCATCAACATACCAATCATATTCATCAAATCCCTATGGGGTTAAGGAATCCCCTCTATCCAATTCATGTAAAATACCAATCCCAATCAGTTTCTCCCCCCTTACCTCGATTAATTGCTCAGATTGTTGAAGAATCCTCAAGAATTAGTAGCCCTAGCCTTGCTTCTCTTCTTCCTTGTTCTTCTTTCTCAATCTTTCTCTAAACTGGTTTATCGTGTTCTTTTACTCTTCTTTACCCCAAAATCCTTCTTATATCTCTTAATCCTCATTTCTTTTATTCTAATAATAATACCAATAATAATAATAATAATAATAATAATAATACTATTAATTATTAAATTATCATCATTATTAATTATATTATCTTAATATTAAACTCCATAGCTTATTAAATAATCCCTATAAATTAAGGACACCCATCAACGCGCTCAGACACACCCCCACACAAGGACACACCAAAAATAGAATAACACCAAAAAGACTAAATAATTAAAATGGGTGTTACATGTTTAGTGTAACACTTACGATGAAAGAAGAAGTTTAATTAAAATTTTGTGTTTGAACTTTTGTGACTTGATCACTCCCTTAGGTTTGGGAAAGTTTTTGTTTCGATTAGCTTTAGGAATTACCCCTTGTTTGTTAACCAAGTCACATTACAACCTTCAAAAGCCCTTGTGATTCTTGCCTTTGTATGTTCAATGTGAATTTTTGGATGAATGCATAATTTATTCTTTTGTTTGCAAGATTGTTGGATGAGTGTCAAATCCCCACCTTTGAGTGTTTTTCATCCCTCAATGAATTTTTGCTAGGTGTGATTCATGATTTACCTTGTGCTGGTTTAGATTGTTTGGCATGATTTTTGTACTTAGGATTTGTTTCATTTTTATGTTTTCATTGTAGGATGGTGGTTGGTGTTTACTTTGCTTGTACGTTTTTTATTTGAACCATACATTTGTTTTCCATTTTAAAAAACATGTTGATTCATGATTCTTGGATTATCGTCTTTTATTTCTTTAAGTTTTTTGACTTTGTTTGAGGACAAACAATGTTTTAAGTTGGGGAGAGTTTGATAAGTGCCAAAATGTCGTGTTTTGAGTAGTAGTTTTGTGGCACTTATCGATTCATTTGTATTGAATTCTTTGAATAAAATCTCACTTTGTTTGTAAAAGTGTATATTTAGTTTATACTAGTATTTTCGTGTAAATATCATTGAGTTTAAATATTTTTATCTCATTTTTGTAGGTATTCAAGAATTGATATTTAGTTATTGTTAGATAGAATATTGAATAAGCTTTCCGATGCTTCTGACCGGCCCTCAAGCGGAGTTACAGTTCGAAAGTTATGAAGAAAACAAGATGCTGAATTTTTCTGTTAGAGTCAGCTCTCGCCCCGAGCTCATCGGGCGAGCTAGACGCGAGCTAGAAGTTTCGGAAGCAGTAAAGAATGCCACATTTTCTTTTCGGGTGAACCGTTACTTCTCCGAGCGAATTAGTCTAGGCAGAAACACATTTAAAGGGGTAAAAACATTTTTTTTAGGTGATGTTTTGGGGTATTTTTTCCCAATTTGTCAAACCGTCATTTTTGATAGTTTAGAGCTTAGAAAAGCATTAATGGAGGTTGCAACTCGACAATTTAGGCTCTATAATTCTTTTATCGTGATTGCCACCGTGAGAGATTTTGATTCCTCTTCTCTCTTCCCTTTGTAGTTTCCATTTGTTGTGAGTTTGTATGTAAGTTTACCTTGATTATATGTATATTTATTGCTCATGGTATTGTATAAAACTCATTTTACAAATTAATATTGATGATTTCTTTCTTTATTTGGGTTTTAGTTGTTGCAGACATGGACGGGTTAAATCTGGATTTAGGATGAACATCTATTAGGTTCTAGATTCTACAGATAGATTTAGGCTTAATATTCACTTGGGTATCGGAACTTAATGCTTCTGTTTTGTTTGTGTTACACTGAGAGATCGCAGATGCAAGTAATACGGTTGTTGTCTCACTCTGTGTTAGAGATAACCTCTGTGTGAGAGATATGTGATAATGTTGACGAGTGATTTGGGTTGCATACAATTGGGTAGTAAGTTTAAGAATTTGATAGGGTAGATGAAATCCAAACTCGAGAGTTCTCTACTCTCCAAAGAATGAATTCTTTTTCTGTTCATAAGTTTTATTTCCCACATTTAATTTAAATCCATTTTAAACCCAAACTCAATAATATTTAAATTTATCGAACGACAGTTCAATAACACTAATCTCTGTAGACACGGTAATTTTCCGGATAAATACTTCCAAAAAAATTGTTGCTTGCTACTTTACCGCACCAACAAAATGGATCCATTTCGTTGAAATAGTATTAGTGGGGGGGGTTTTGTTATCGTTTCCACAGGGATTGGTTGATATTACCGATGTTCTACAGTTGGAATTATTTTAAACATAAAACATAAAAGATGTTTGTTTTTGTTTTGTAACATAACGATCGCATAAAAAGTTCTAAGCATCGATGAAAGAGTTTTGGTTTTAAAACTATTGTTAAAAACATGTCAAGATTAGGGCTCGACAATCCATTTCGTACGTATTTTATTAATAAAGCATGTGAACTATTAACAATCAATATAATCACATATCCTCTTAAGATGTTTCATCTCTAAAATAAATTGTGAGTTTTATCATATTGATCCTTAGATGATCTCTCAACCTAACTATCAATATGATAACAATAAAGGGTTGATATTAGTAAATATCAGCTCACAAAACTATCTCTAAACTTTGTCTGTTGATAGATGAAAAATTTAGGTCAAGAGTTGAAACATATTTCTCAATAATGATCCAACACAAATATAAACCATAAAAACAAGGTTTTTCACCATATATTCATCATCAACTTGTTCACATACAAAATATCAAGAGAAATACATACAAAAGTGATGATTATCTACCTCTAATCTTGACACAAGGAGAGATTTAGCTACACATAACCATGTTAGCTTGAGCAACAAGTAACACATAAAGCTTTTGGAGTATCAAACTTGAACGGATTAAAGAGTGAAGTTTAAAAGCTTTGATTTCTAGGTAAAATTGAAGAAGAATACTTTTTTCTCCGCACAAGTATTTTCTAGGTTAAACAAATTCTATCAAACGCAAGAGGTTTTCCCAAAAATATCAACAAGTGCCAATTTGTACATTTTTTGCCGAGGAAAATTCGCCAGGAAAAACCAGTAAAACAAGCCACGTGACAACTACAGTAGGCTGAGGAAAATATCTGCATTCACCGGGCAAAACAATGCTTCGTCGGGCGACCCCTTTCGCTTCGCTCTCGCCTGACGAATTTGCCAGCGAAACAATTTCAGTAGCTACTGGAATTTCAAATTTCTTTCGCCTCTTGCTTCGCCTTGCCTTCGTCGGGCGAAAATGCCATTCCTTCACTTCCTCTTTGTCGGGAAAAGATGATCTTTTCTCTGACACGTGAATTTCTTCGACTCTTCAGTTTTTCTCCCAACTTTCGCCGCACCCTTTTGTCATAAACTGCTGAAAAACTAGAAAACACATTAAAAATACCAATTATGTACATTGATGCAAGAATCACTTATTAAATAAGCTATTTCATTATCAGAAGCATGGAAAAGAGCTTAAAAGTTCCGTAAATGGATACGAAAACTAATATATACTTGTCACCTATCAAACTCTCCCTAACTTGCATCTTTGTTTGCCCTCAATCAAAGATAAATTTCAAAATCCACAAGAAAACTTTCAAAACACCAAATCAATCGGAAAACATGCATGGTTCAAACTCAACAATTGCACGCATAAGACATTCTCAATCACTTGCATATAATCAAAACATGATCATGAATTAAGTTTTAAATACAAACATCAAACAATGCAAAATCAAGCACCCACAAGTTCAAGTTGAATCACCTAATTCACTCATTATCATATACATGAGCACTATGTACACATATTTACAAGGGACAAAACACTCTTACAAGTAATCGTGTCACGCCAAGAATAATTCATGCATTCATCTCAACAAGCTATTATAAAATCATGAAAACAAAGATCACTAAGGGCTTTTATGGTTGTAACTTGACTTGGGTTAACAACAAAGGATAATATATACAAGGCCATTGAACAAAAACAGGTAAAATTCATGAAGAGCATTTCAATTTTTCAAAAATTTACTCTTGCTCAATCCTCATATTCTTTTCCATCCTTTGATTTATTTTCTTACAATGCATCATTTCCTTTCTTTTTCTTGATTCTTTCTTTACTTTTGTGTTCTTTTCATATAATGCATTCTACCACCTATTATTTTTCCTCTTTTCTCCAATGAAACAACACTCCCCAACTTTCAAAATTTCTTTCTCTTTAGACAAAAATGCTCTTCACTCAAGGTTAATAATTTATTGATCTTGAATGATTAATTCTAAAAGAAATATTTGTAAGGCTCAAGAGGGTTTACTAATGCACGCACACTAACAAGGTGAATTGAAGTCTTTTTGGAATGGTGGTTATTCTCATAGTACACAAAAATTGTCTTGATCCTTTCTAAGTTTCCCAAATTTAAAAAAAGCTTGCAAGATTAAACATGAACTATACGAGTTAAACAACAATTACTTGAATTCTTCTACTTTTGGTGAACAATGGAAAGCACCTCACTTTTGTGGTTTTGTCCTAATTGATTCAAACATGAACAAATGTTTACAAAACAATGCATTATCACAATTTTGCATAAACCACTAACTTCACAATCATGCTATAATTCTACAAAGCAATTAGTTAACACCTTGATTGTGCATATCAACAAGATTTTTATCATCACCATCACATGTTAGAGTTGATAAAGCACTCTTTTAAGAATTCTTATGCTAGCACAAAATTAACATTAACCAAACTAAAATTTATCACAAACCATTCTCTTGGTGTAAACACACCTAAAAAATACTCGCCAAAGCGACACAAAAGTACTTAACCAATACTGAAATAAACAGAAATAAAAATATTGTTCTAACAAAAACTGAAATAAAAAATACTGAAAGCTATAAAAACTGAATATGAATGGCCAAAATAAAAATATTCTTCACGTTGTAGCCCTTTTTTCAACTTCAACCCCTAATCTTGCATATCATCGTGCATCTCTATTAGATGTCAATCTTGCCTTAATTTAATCATGTATATTGGGCATTTTTCAAACTCTTTTGTGTTGATGAGTTGATATTGATACTTAAAAGTTGTCATTCTTCAATTGCTTGAAAATATCTTTGGTACCTTTGATTTGTGTGCTATTTTAGCAAAGATATATAGTATTGATGATACTCATTTTAATAAAGTTTTGGCAAAAAAATAGTATATTCATGTTTTGTGACTTTTTATTCATTGTTTAATTCCGTTTTGTATGGTTGTGGTTTAAGAAGTTGACCCTTACAGACCAATATTTTAGGTGCAATGCATTTTGAAGATTTGAATTGGTTGTGACATGATGCGATATGATGTTGTATGTGTTCGGGGGAATGAAATTGAGTTATATTGGACTTGTAATTTAATTTTAGTTAAATTAAAATATTTAAATGTGATATTTATTTAAGCTTTGAATTAGACGCGTGGAATTAGTCTCTACTCCTCAAAGAAAAGAATTTAATTTTTTTTCTTTTGAATATGAAATACTATTTTAGAAATTTGTTTAAATAAATAAAAAAAGGAACTTGTTCCAAATAGTACCGTTATTTAAGTAATACTTGGATAAAATTATAAGACATTACATTCGCCATGAGTTTGCACAACGAACTTGGGGAGAATATTCGCCATGGCTTTGCTTAGCGAACTTGTAGGCGAACATGCTAAACTTTTCAAAAAAATTGGTGATGCTGAATTCTAGTTTTGATTCTATTTGTTTTGTTTCCTCACTAATGTAAATTGTATATTGGCTGGTTGTTTTGTTTGGTGCTTATGCATATGGCTCCTAAGACCGTTTCGTCCAAAAAGCGAAAAGCCAGAAGCTCATCACGTCCATCCCCAATCCAATTTGATTTAGACAGATTCGAAGGAGAAAAACAGACTGCTCGTTACCTAACGCTAGAGAAAAGGAGCATCCTACCGGAGAAACGTTTCAACATCAACCCCGAAGGATCCTACCGAGTGGTAGCAAGAATCCTTGAAAGCAAGAGGTGGGATAGATTGATCATACTTGGTGATAGCTACAATGTAGAGCTCGTGAAAGAGTTCAATGCAAATGCACTACCAAATGATGATAAGTTGTTCACATGGACTCTCATGGTTGGCGAAAGGGAGGTAAAATTCGATCGTGACACCATCAACACTATTTTAGGTAATCCTATGTTTTTGGGAGAGAATGAGATAGATGCATATGACTATACCTGAGGTTGCACAGATATACTAATATTGTTTCTCGTGATTTTTTGCTTGAGGGGAAATTAGTTGAATTGAACCCGTCTGGGGTTCCTCGGAGATATCACAGAGAGGACATGCGTCCTTTGGCACAACTTATTCTTTTATTGGTTTTGACCAATATAAGGCCAAAGTCGCACACTTCTACTGTGCCAATCCCAATTGCTCACCTTGTCCATAGTATACTAACCAATTTGCAGATTGTTGTGGCTCGAATCATCGCGGATGAGATACGTGCAGTGGTGGAAAGCGGACTAGGTTCAACTTCTAGAAAGAATTGTCCTTTAGTCTTTCCTTGTTTGATTATGGCCTTATGTGTGCTTGCGAGGGTAAAATTACCCTCCCGTCATTAGGTGACGGTTCCTGTTGTGATTGATGATCGATATGTGGATAAGTTTTGTAAGCCAAAAGGTTTCAGAGGACAGACATCTACCACCGGTACTGATGCTGGCGGTGCTTCTGGTTCTGAGCCTGCATGCTCCCATGGTTTTGACCCATTTTAGAGGGAGGTCTGCAGTTATAATTAGGATTGGATGGAGGCTATTAAATGTAATTTTTTTTCTTGTTGCAACTTTGTTGAATACTTGTATCACTTAGGTCGAAAAGTTAAAATGGTGAGAACCCACCATTGTCTACTAAATGCATAGGATGACTGATGAATTTTGCTTAGTACTTTTGATTCATGCTTTATCTTGTGATTTGTTTGGTTTTGTGGAAGCATTAGAAATAATTAATGCATTTGTTTATAATGAGCACAACCATTTCCAAACAGTAACTTACTCGTGAGTATTGAGTATTCATTAACCATTTAAGCCTAAACAGTTTAGATCTCGTTTAGTGATGAATTTTGTGTATGTACATAATTTGAAAATATAGTTTAGCATTGAATTTTGTGAGATTCTAAATTTTTTTTCTTCTTGCACCTTTGAACATTGTTTTAATTAATTTTCTTGCCATAAAAAGCAAGGAGAATTCACTTAAGGTTTGGTTGAAAATAAGTTGGGGAGAATGAAAAAAGAAGAATGGTAGGTTGCTAAAACTTTTGAAAAATTTCAAGCAAGAATGATGTTGCACCCCAAAATTTGACCAACATTTATTCACCCATCAAGTGTTTGAAGGTTGACAACTTCATCAGAAAGTTCAGGAGATCCTCAGAGCAATTGGTTGAAACCAAGGTTGTGTGTCTCATAGCTTGAGAGTTGTGGGTGCCCCTCAGATGATTCTGAGACTTTGAGAATGAACTTAAAGCTTTGAGAAAGTCTATGAGATGTCTTGATAGCCATCATGAAGCCCAGAGAGGTCATTATGCAAGAATTCAGAAGATACAGCCATGAATGGTGAAATTAGGGTTTTGATTGGGTCAACCCTAGGTCAACTGAAGATTTGGAGAAGGTTGAGACCCAATACAAAGGCCATGAGATCATGTAATGATGTTATAAAGATGATTCCTAGACCAACTCATCATGATTGAGGAGTTTGAGAAGTTTCAAGTTAGGGTTTCTGAGGATTGTCAGTGAAAAAACCCTAATTTGATCCCTATCTTCCAGGCAGTTTTAGCTCAAGATGTGATTGATATCTCATCTTCCCCACAGCATGAATGTTGTAGAGCTTGTTCTTAGCTTTAATTTGAGTGGTAGAAGTCCTTGATAGGAGTTGCAGAGCTCAAGTTATGGTTTTGACAAATTACAGGTCAGCATAGGTGTGTGAATCTGGGTCCTTGAAAGTCACCCAACTTGCAGACAACTTTTTCCCTAGTAGGATGATTCCTAAGATTTTTTGGTCAACATGAATGTTGAATAGCATCTTCTTAGCTTTAATTTGAGTACTAGAAGTCCTTGATAGGATTTGTAGAACTCAACTTATGGTTTGAACAAGACAGGGGTATTTTGGTCATTTGGCAGTTATAGGTCATTTTAAGCAAAGGCCATATCTCCTATTTCCAAGCCTCAAATGGAAAAACTCAAAACATGAAAGTTGTTAAAAATGGGATTTTAAGCTTAGAAAAGTGGTCATGAGTTATTGAAAAAGCTTGTAGCAAGGATTTACAAGATTGGGTAAAAATGACCTAAAAATGGCTTATAAGTTGAAAAAGTTGAAATGGAATTTTGGTTTAGGAGATGTACAAATTCAAAATAGGTCATCCAATATGTCATTTTGACTCCAAACAATATTTTAAAAACAATTGTTCAAGTAGAATTTTGATTTGAAGCCTAGAAATGGGGGTTGCTTTGTAATTTTCATTCTTGCATATTAAGGCAACTTGATAAAACTTCACCAAAGGCAAGGAAGTGCATGTTTTTCTCTCATTATTTCTCAATATCTCTTGTAAGGAGATTTTAAATCCAATTTGACAAGCCTAAGGCATGAGATAAAGGTTATGCAATGTATCATTTCATGAGAAGTTCTAAAACTTTCCAAATGATTCCACAAGTTTCTAGATGGATCTAGACTCTTCCTTTGGATTGCTATAAGAAGGGTAGATCACCATGAGAAAAAGGTTAGTGATGATTGTTGGTGAGTGGTGAGATTAGAGTGTAAGAAAGTGAGATTCTTCCATTTGCAATTCCATAACAAACTTTCATTCTCTGCCATTTCCATTCTTTTCTTCTCCACAAACACATTCTTCTGATCCTTATGATTGCTTGCATACTGAGTTAGAGGAAGATCCATGGAGGTTTGAAGCTTCATTGAAGAATTTGCAAGAAAAGCATATTGAGATCAAACACAAGATTCAAGCATTGTTCACCACCCTTTTTGCATACAGAATCCTTATCTTCCATTAAAGATCAATTAGGGAAGGTTGCAGGCATTGAATTGGAGTGAAACCACATCCACCATTACAACTTGACAGGTTGGTGATTTTACTCGTATCACCTTATTTATATGCTTTCCATCATAGTTCTAGGTTTATACTTGTTAAGATAAGATAGAGGACTGTTTTCTGAGAATTTGAGGAAGTTTCATAAGGATCCATGGCAGACCCTAGTTTCTTTCACTTTCAAGAATGGATCGTGTGTTGAGCATTAACTGATATGTTGTAGTTTAGATTGATGAGGGTAACCTAAGGAACATGTTTAGATCATTGGATTTGAGTTTGGTTAAGGTTGATAGCAGAGAACCATGGTGGAACCCTAACATTCGTGCATTCTGTTAGAACAATACAAGAGGTTTCAGGGAAGATCATGGGTATCATCATGTTCTTGGTGATTAATAGAACATTTTTGCCGTTGGAAGCTTGCGATTTCATTGAGTAATGAGGGAGCACGAGCTTGAAGAAGAAGCGTGCATGGAATCTGTTGGACTGAAACCCTAGCATGCATTTGGGGACGATGCACTCCCACCGTTGGATCGCCCCAGAGTCTTGACCATTTCATCTCATCCAACGGGCCAGATTCAAACTTGCAAATGGAGGGAGGCTGAGAGCGCGTAAAACGCAGCGTTCTACTAATCAAAACGCGCCGTTTTGTTTAATTTTTAGACCTGGGCTTCAGCGAATCCTTTCTATTCCCACCCCCCTGATTTGGCCCATCTCACAAAATGAACTGAGGCGCATTACTCATGACACCCCCTCCCCTTTATTTCATTTTATTTTGTTTTTATTTCTTTTATATTTTCTTGCATTTTAATAAATCCATATAAAATTCAAAAAATTAATATTTTTCACTCCTTGTTTTTTTCACATATTCATAATCATGTCTAGAAAAATGTAAATAAATAAAATTCCATTTTATTTTCCTTTTAATATTTTTTAGAATATTAATCTTGCAAATAGTATTTTTAATTGATTTAGTTGATACTTGATTTTGTACAATTTCTTTTAGGACTTTCCCTTAGGATTTTTGGGCCATTCTTTTTGGCATAGTTAGATATTGAATCATAGTTCATATAGGATTTAATTCTCAATTTGTAGATTAAAATTTGATATAATTTGATTGTTTGACATTTAGGTGCTCAAAATTAGGGTTTTAGGTTGTATAAGTAGAGTTGAACCATTTTGTTTTGGGGTTTATAGGCCAAATTAGTATATGGGGAATATATGGGTTAAGGGTAAGTATGTATAGAGTCCCCTAGAATTTTTCTAGAATATTGTATGGTATTTTAGCATTTTTAATTGATTTTTGAATGTATGGTTAGTATGTGTGTTGCTTGAAGGCATAGTTTGTATTGTTGTGCTTGTTTTTCTTTTTCTTTGAGTGTGTGAGCCTTGAAGATTGAGTTGAAGACCTTGTGGATCATCATGGAAGCCTTGAAGACCTTGCAGAGGAGCTTAGCTTAGCTTTTGTTTGTTTTGTTTATAGGTTTATAGGTACATAGGTAGAGCCTTAGATAGAATATTTCCATTCAATAAACAAGGAGTGTCTTGTTCACCTCCTTCCTTCTCTGTGACATAAAGTCCCTTAAGGGTATTCAGCTCTCTCCTTTGGAGGGATTAGTGACCTTGCCCTCTGAGGTAGAACTTTGAGAGAGCCTCTCCCTTTGATGTTAAGTCCTCAATGGCATCCTTTGGAAGTCAATGAGCACTGTAACATCCTCACCTCATCTTGTTGACTGAATCTTGTTTGATGGAGCATTTGGATTGTTGAAGATAGCAATGAAGAGTATTAGAGATTTGCAGAAGAGGGTGGTTGAAGACTTGATTGAAGATCTAAAAGCCATTGAAGATAGAAGCTGAAGCTTTGAATAGGATGATTCCTTGAAGATTGTTGAAGTCTGAAGACTTTGTGAAGATCAAGTTGATGCCTGAATATCCCTGAAGATAGTGAAGCCTGAAGGTGGAGCTGATCAAAGAAGTTGAAGCTTAAGGGGAGAAGATGAGTTGAAACTCATGTTGTAGGGTTGATACATCGAAAGCAGTTGATGATTGAAGTCTGAAGACTGAGTAGCTGCTGGAGGAGCTGAATTTTCTTCTGTTTTCTTTTCTGTATTGTGTGTTTTGTTTGATTTGGCTGTTGCATTAGAATAAGTTCATCTAGAATAAGTAGAATCTAGGAGCATGATTGCATTAGAGGTTGAGTTGCTCCCTCTGCTTGTATTGTTATTGAGTGGCTTTGCTTGCGGGTATTCGGTAGAGCCCAGCTCCCTTGCCCATGTGGTTTGTTTGCTTGATAGCATGTTGTTTATTTTTCAGTATGATTACTGTTATTTCATGACTGGCTTGAGGTTGAGATGAGCTTGTGGAGGCTGAAGCCCCACACACATTTCCTCCCTCACTTGCATTGCATGCATTTTACTGTTAAGCTGATGCTTTGTCTGTTTTAGTGTATCATTGACATGATCCCTTAGGACTCTCATTTCCTTTGATAAGGATTTGATGATAGAATCTTAGGTTGAAACCTATGCATGATAACTTCTAGGAGTTCCCTGTTCAAACCTCAACCATAGGATGAATCCATGGCATGACAACAGTAGGACTTGATAGTCTCCCTCCTAGTTGGGCCTGTTCTCTTCTCATCTCAAAACAGTTCAAGATACAGTAATCATGAATGATTTCTTTCGTACGTTACGAGCCTTAAGCTATCTGAGAAAGGATTGTGGGAGAGTTTCTTTTCCATAGTCTGGATGTTTAGTATGGTACCCTTTGGGTGACATGCGACGCATTCACTCTCAGGTCATAGTCTCTAGTGCGGTTGAAATCGCAAACACAATAAAAAACACTTCTTTCGTAAAGACAGGAAATAAACCGTAGTTAGCCGAACTACGTTTGCTCTGATCTTCCATACAGTGTGGAAGTACGTAGGCATAGGATGCGATGTCCTAGCGAGCAACCTTTCCCCGTAATCCTTCGTAGGCCGAACTACGTTGACTCTGATTTCTCATTCTCTGATGAGAATACGTAGGCATAAAGCGCGACGCTTTGCCGAGTCATTTTTCTTTTCTTTTTCAGCCAGCCTTGATAGGTAGATAGAATAAAACCAACCCGTCCAAGTAAACAAACAAGCGAGGATCCCGTCGAGTACGACGGACGTGAGGGGTGCTAATACCTTCCCCTTGCGTAACCGACTCCCGAACCCAGACAATGGTTGCGATGACCTTGTCTTACCCTTTTTCGTCAGGTTTTTCTGATCGTTTCCTTTCCCGCTCTGAGGGATAAATAACGAAAGGTGGCGACTCTTCTGTCATGCCAGCACCTTATTTTCGCGCAAGCGACAGCTGGCGACTCTGCTGGGGACTTCGTCTTCCCTATGCATTTAGGATCCAACGTCCCTTAAGAGAGTCAATCCTACCGCTTGTGTGTTTGCTTGTTGGGTTGCGTTTATTTATCGCATTTTTACTTCTCGCACTTTATTTCCCGCATTTTATTTTCAGTATAATATGATTATTTGTGCTGTTGTGGGATGGGAGTTCTGATGAGTGAGAAGCCAGACCCAGGCTTGAGTGCACTATAGACTTAGAGTGGAAATTAGTGGGCGCGTGCTTGCTTTGCAGGCACTAGTGTCTCATGAAATCCACGCTCAGACGAGGTTCATCCGGTTGGCTTCACTTTCAACCCTTTGGGTTGAGACGGTTGCTGGTTTGGTGGACTGTCGACTCTGGGGACCGATCATTTGTGATTCAGCTAAGTGAGGCCTCTTCGAGACTTGATGATGCCACTCCTTCTGGGAATCGTATCGTCAGTTTTGAAAGTCTGTGACGCTGATGAACGCATAGGATGCCATACCTTGAGTCAGTTTAGGTCCATACCTGTGAGCGGGACTGGGTTTATTGCAGGAAACTTAGACCTTCAGACTACCTGGTTTTCTGGACAGTGAATCAGTTATGTTGGTACCAGGGTTCTCAGTTGCAGATATGTTTGTTCTTGATAGAGCAAGTTCTTGATCAGGGGATCTTATCATCGGGTGTATGTCTGTTCTTGATAGAGCAGGCTTTGATCAGTGTATTATCATCAGTGGTTTGTTCTTGATAGGGCAGATTTTGATTTGGGGTCTGAAGACTTCATCAGTAGATGTTACTTGATCTTGCACCTGGGGTCCTTATTATCAGGCACTTATTCTTGTCAGAGCAGAATTTTGATCTCGGTCCTATCAGATGGTTATTCTCAGCAGATCAGATTAGTGGTCTTACACCGGGGTTTCCTTCTCATCAGCGACTGTTGATACCGAGTCTCCACAGCAGCTATCCGGATATATTATTGCATGCCTTCATTTTGCATTAGTTTGCGCATTCATCTGCATTCCATTAACGTGTGTCTGTGTTGTAGGTACCGTTTCCCCGATCCCGGATTTCTCGCCTCCTACTGTTATTATGGCCTCCCTCAGGAAGACTGTTGCGTACAAGTTCCCGACCCCCGATGTGTCGAAGCTGACTGGTTTGATAGCCCTGGCAGGGGATTCTGTGAAGGATAGGTTCAGGAAGTCTTATGGCAGGTTGCTTAGTCTGGTTTGCAAACCTTCTGCGTCCGAGTTGAATGGGTTACATGCTCTTCTGCAATTTTATGACCCTCCCTTCAGGTGTTTCACTTTTCATGACTTCGTTCTCGCGCCGACGTTGGAAGAGTATGCCGATATGCTGGGTGTGCCTATCAAAAGGCATATGCCTTTTGTCCACATGAATGCTGAGCCTGATCTGGCTGATTTAGCTTACTCACTCCATTTGAGCGCTTCTGAGTTAGTGGTGATGAACTGGAACAAGGTCCCAGGGTTCTCTCTGCAGTTTCTGATAGCTAAGGCTCAGCAGTGTGCTAAGGACAAATGTTGGGACGCATTCAACGCCATCCTTGCTTTATGCATATATGGCATTATCCTGTTCCCCAGCATGCCTGATTTCGTGGACTTTGATGCATTCCACATCTTCGCCTCAGGGAATCCAGTCCCTACTCTGATCGGAGACGTCTACCATTCAGTACATTACAAGAATGAGAACCGGAGAGGGAAGAATGTCTCATGCTGCGTACCGTTGTTGTACAAGTGGTTTGATAGTCATTTGCCCAAGAGGGGTTCTTCTGTCTTGTCTGCAGCCACAGCTGAGTGGCCTGAGCGTCTGATGAGTTTGTCTGCAGAAGATATTGATTGGTTCGTTGACAGAGACAGGCTAGGCACCGAGGTGATCTTCAGTTGTAGTGGGTTTCCTAACGTACCTCTGATAGGTAGGAAGGGTTGCATCAACTACAATCCATCATTGCTAGTTCGTCAGTTCGCATATGCTTTGAGGACTCCACCGAAGGAGGAAGAGGTACAGGAATCTCTGTACCTCACAGGTACTCTAGAGGGGGATTTGTTGTCCAAGCTTCAGTATGCGTGGAACAATATCAGCACGAGAGGAAAGCCGTTGTTGGGAAAGAGCAACAGCCAAGCCTACCCTCCTTATTCGGCTTGGATCAGAGCCAGAGCCAGCGCTATAGGGATGTCATTCCCTAATGTCAGACCTGAGAGTTCTCCACCAGTCGAAGAGCCTACCACTGTGTCCATTCATCAGTACAACCAGGCATTAGCTGAGCGGGATGAACTGAAGAGGGCGAATGCAGAATTAGAGAAGGAGTTAGCTCAGCTTCGAAGTGAACGGAATGAAGCCGTGCATGCTCTCAAAAAGCAAACAGAGTCGGTAAACCAACTGGGTGCAGACTTGGCAAAGCAGATTGCTGATCGGGAACGCTTAGGGCAAGACTTCAGGGCTGCTAATGATGCACTAGCTACGAAGAAGCAACATTTGGAGGAGGCATATCGGAGGATATCTAAGTTCGACCAGCATTGGAAAACCTCCATGGCCACCAGAAAGGAGCGAGAGGACAAACTGATGTTGCAGATTTCTAAGCTGGAAACCGAAGTCAAGGACAGTGAGCGGAGGTTTGATGAGGAGACCGCCCGCAGGTACGCCGCTGAAGCTCGACTCAACAAAGCTCTTGCTAACCTGAAGGAGCATAAGCTGATGTTTGAGTCTAAGAAGCGGAAACTGGAGGATTGCTTTGGCGAAGGAGCTTGGGAGAGTTCAGTTCAGGGGCTTCAGCATACCATCAGGCAGAGGGAACTACTCGTCGAGGGGTTGCTCACTTCGCCAGATCATCCAGAGACGAAGGAGTTATTAGCAGAGTATCGCGCCCGTGGCCGTACTTGACTAGTTGTATTCCTGTTGTTTTGATCTTTGATGTATGCTGACCATCACCAGACTTGTTGGCTGAGGTCATGCTGTTGATCTGTTTGTACTCGCTGATACTGTGTACTGCCTTGACAGGCCTTTCCATATATATATGAGATTGATGTTTCCATGATTGGGCTCGGATTTCTTCGTCTTCTTATTATTATCAGCACTGGCACTAAGGCACTAGGATCGGGGGGAAATCTCCCACGCACACAGACACACGCATGCATCTGCATGAAGTATATTTGTATGGTGTATATCTTATTGCTTTTCCTAACCTTTATTGTTGACAGGTTTTTCAGGTTCCGAGCTGTCTTCGGTCTCCAGGATTGATCAAAGACTCATCCACCGTTACTCAACTCGTGCTAATCAGACAAGGATCATGGACCAGGTGCAGTCAGATGTTCAAGAGCTCCGTGAACGGATGGATCGTTTCATGGAACTGATGCAGGTGGTCGCTAATGGTCAGGACCAGCTTCATACTTTGGTTCAGCCTCTAATCTCCAGGGTTGACAGTAATGGCATACTTCACGGCGGGGCCGTGCCTACCCCTCCTCTAGTGGATGCTCCACAGAATGTTGTTCCTGTTGCCGGGGGCAACGGCAGTGCCAACGGCAATCTGATGACTAATATCGGGCTCAACGCGGCAGGCGTCGGCAATGGCAGTCTGGGAGCCAATGTTAACATAGGGCCGGTCAACGGCAATGCTGGTGCAGGAAATCTGTTGGTGCCTCAACCGTGGCTGGAGGACCACCAGGATGACGTATTCTCTCAGAGAGGTGTAGAGGCAGAGTTGAATGCTGAAGATCGACTCAGGTTCAAAGCGCTGGAAGACAAGATGAGAGACATTGAAAATCAGAACACATTGGGCGTTGACATGTCCAAGCTCGGGTTGATTGCTGACTTTAAGGTACCTCACAAGTTCAAGGTGCCCGTCTTTGAGAAGTATAAGGGTACTACTTGCCCCCGCGTCCACCTCCGATCTTATTATAGAAAGATGTCCGCCTATTCTGACGATGAGAAGTTGCTGATGCACTTCTTCCAGGATAGTCTTTCTGGTCCATCACTCGAATGGTATATGGGTTTGGAGCCTGCTACTGTGCGCACCTGGAAAGACCTCGCTGAAGCGTTCGTCCTCCACTATCAATACAATAGCGACTTGGCCCCCAACCGAGTTCAGCTTCTGAATCTCTCACAGCGGAACAATGAAAGCTTTAAAGAGTACGCCCAGCGGTGGTGTGAATTGGCTGCTCGGGTTCAACCGCCGATGGTTGAGCGTGAGCTAGTGCAAATGTTCGTGGCTACCCTTCCTGGAATCTACTATGAAAAGCTGGTCAGTGGCATGTCTGGAACATTCTCGGCTCTCATCACTATGGGCGAGCATGTTGAGAACGGTATAAAGATTGGAAAAATTCAAGGCGAATCATCCTCAGCTGGAGGAGGTAGTAAGAAACCTTACGCTGGCAAGCGTCGAGAGGGAGATGCAAGTGCTGTCACTAATGCTCGGAGAAAGGGCAAGGGCCCTCAGCCTCAGATTGCTAGCATAAATATCCTGTAATACCCCAAATTTTACCCTTATATTTAGTCAGTCATTTCGCATATCGCCTCACATGTACATTTGCTAACCACTAACAAGTTATGAAGGTGTTTGTTTTGCAGATTGGGTCCCAGGGGTATTTTGGTCATCTTACACAAATTCTACCGATGCCTTGAAGACGGTCTGTTATTAAAAATCTGAGGCATTTGATACGTTATGGTTTTGAGGCATTTACCTATCACCAGTTCTGATCATATTGAGATTTTAGCGGTTTGGTCAGTGGAATTTAATTACGATTAGTGTTACTGTTGATGCTAAAAACGTTGCGATTACGGTGCTCATAGGTGTTGGTTATGAAACGGTTGGTTAACATTTTAATCAGATGATGGGATGAGGATTACAATTGAGACGAGTGCGAATAATAATACCACTTCGGAGTATTTATGTTTTATGCCTGTGTTAATGAATATTAAATACTTGTGGATTTATTCACAAATGTTTATATTTTTTAACTAAGAATAAAATATAGATAAATTCAAAATTTTGGGAATTTTATTTCATAAAAAATGTCATCATACAAGAAGTGGAGAATGCTTCACATTTTATAAGTGCTGTTACAAGGAAATACATTAAAGTTCTAAATCCTAAGGGATTACATTATCTATCCTAAATCCTAAGAACATCTAAGGGTCTTCATGCTGTCTTTAAGCTTCGCCGCAGAATCTCGACTAACCTGCACATCAAAGCAAAACAAACAATATAGAAAAAAGGTTAGAAGTTGTTTTTGACACTCTCAGAACATCGTCATCATCGAGTGCCGGGAGTGGCACAACCGAAGCTGCGTCCTACCCCCGTTACCGATCCGCGCCGTGGGCGTCAGATCAGGTAACACCTGTTCTTATCGTTACGGGACATCCGAGAGACAGAAGTAATAAAAGAAGCGGGACTGATTCGTTTTGCCGCGATTGGTTTTCAAAACTGATACGAGAATAAGGCAACATTGAACTCAGACCCGGATGCCGGCATGGTCTGAGTCATTTTGGTTCCGAAATTTCCAACACCTGAAAAGCCACAAACGCATCAATATCAGATTCAGAATTTGGAACCCAAAACATAAACAATTCATGAGCAGTATTAATCCTGAATCAGTAGGTGAGGTTATGAAAACCAAGTCCAAACAGAGAATTGAAATGCAAGCCAAAATTGCAAACAGAACACCAGATGCAGACTGAACTACATCAAAACGATGCATCAGAAGGCAGATTTATGCGCAAGAAGACATAAGAAAAGGTCCTACAAATCTGTCATGACAGAAAAGCGTTCAGCAGGCTCCAAAGAAGCACAACAACATCAAACATGGTTTAGCAGCATGTTCAAAAATCAGACCGTCACGAAAACCAAACCAGTTGCAATGGCAAGCAATACATGAGTGAGGGACTATACCGAATCACAGCACATAACCATAGGCTAAATATGCAAGCACATTGGAAAAACAAATTGTCAAACACATGGTTCAGGATATCAGCATGATGGCCAATCATCATCACCAATTCAATCAACCTGCCAAAACTACACAGAAGAGTTGAAATTCATGTCAGTTCAGAATTGCAGGCAGTATTAAATCATGGCACGGTTTGTACCAGCAAGAATGATCCAATAGTTATCAAATCATGCTCAGTTCATAAAACAAACGAATCATCAAACACGGGGCTCAGTTAATCAAACATCATAGCCCAAGTCACCATCACCAATTCAATTAGAAGCAGCAATATGATCAGAAGCCAGGATGTAGTATCCTGTTCCGAATGGTTCAGACAAAATTCATCACTACCATGTACCCTTCTCGGAGGCAAAGATCAAGGCAAAGTGTCCATCCTGAAAGAAGAAAAAGAAAAAGTAAGTACCAATGGTCAGGATTGAATCAAAACAAAATCGCATCAGGAATCAAATCAGTATCCAAATTCCCCAAAAGAAATCCAATTCACATCTGCAAGAGTCTAATCAAAAGATGATCAAATCAAATTGAATCTGGGAAAAATAGAAACAAATCAAAATGAAACCATCAAGAAATCCCGCGAATTAATATCAGATGCCAATCAATCCAATCTGAAGGCAAACGATATCAGAAAATAATAGAGATTTTGATGTCAATCCTGAAGCAGACCAAAACAAAATCAGTTCAGGTTATTAAATCGAACAGGGTCAGAAGAATCAGCTGGAAATCAGAGACCCATCAAATCCTAAAAGGGGAAATAGGATCAGATGGAACCAAATCATATCCCATTGGAACTCATCAATCAACGAATCAGTATCAAATTCATACCAGAAAAATGAAATTTAATCTCACCGAAATACCAATCGAATCCTAAAAGAGGAATAGAGTATCCAATCGTAATCCAATCAGTATCTGAGAAAATCACAACAAAATCAGATAATATCAACACAAAATCGAATCTCAGAATAACGCAAATCCAAGGCCCAGAAGTTAAGTTATAAAAGGGAGGATACAGCCTGAGAGAGGGAGGAGATCACGAGCGAAACCCTAACGAAGAACGGAGATCGCAAACGAACAAACCCTAGGCGCCGTGAACGAAAGCCGCGAACTCAAACGAAGAACATCGTCGTCATCGTTCAAACGCACCGTGTATCATCCATCATCGGTCACGAAAGATTCGAACGAGAGACCACCAACGCCGTTTAACCAGACGACGGGCAATCTCTCGTTTTTGTGCCTCAGCCCACGCCATCATCGGCCGATTTCGCGTTAAATGTAAGCAACGGGACGTTTTCATTATGAGTTTTGATGTTTTATTTCAGGAAATGAGAGACTCACGGCGCGAGGAAGAAGAAAGACGCGAGAGAGATGAAGAAGAAAAGGGAAACGGCGCCGCGAAGGTTCTCTGGGGGGAAACCCTAAAAAATTTGTTTCTTATGACTAACCACTGGGTTGGGTCCGGAGGTGATGACCGGCCCAACCCTTTATGTTTTATTTTTTTTATTTTGTTTTTTAAAATTATTTTATTTGTTTTTAAATTGTTTTATAATTAAAAATTGTTTTTTAAAAAAAACCTTTCTTTTGTAAATATAAAAATAAAAAACTGTTTTTTAAAATAAATAAAAACTCTAAAACCCCTTTTTTATAATAAAATCAAAAAAACCTCTTTTCCTATAATAAAAATAAAAGTTTTTTTAATAAATAACTTAAAAATCTTTTTAAAAAATATCTAAGTTAAAACCTTTTTTTTTAAGATTAAAGTTAAAGTATTTTTCTAATTAACATTACTCCTTTTTTATATATAAATTCATTTAACATCTTTTTTTTTGAAACAACAAAAACCTCCAATATTGCACTTTTCCTCCTAACTCGTCCAATCACTGTCCAACCTTGTTTACTAACGGTGTTCATCATTTGCAGCTCATGTTTACTACTATTGCGTGGTGTTTTATTTAAGTTTTATTATTATTGTAACTGCTTCTCATATGTAATCTCGCGAACCTAATAATCGCGTTTACTTTTCGCATTTAAATTTCTGCCGATGTATGATTTAATTTTCTCACACTGTCATGGCTATATTTCTGTCACACTACACACATCCGAAGGTTAGGTCTAGCTTTTGGCCGCCGCGCCAATAGTCCTCAAAACTTCAAACCCTTTCACCTTACAAACCCTAACTCTTCACAAATGCCTCGCCGCAGGCAAAATTACAATTTTACCCCTAGCATTAGGTCAAAGAGCCGCCGCGCTCATTTTAGGGTTTCCCGCCGTGGAATCTCTAACCTAACCTAATTTAACCCTAATTACAACTTAACATTTCAACATAGAGATTTAGAGTTTCTACACTCCACGTAAGCGTGTCCTTAAGACATGTTTATCCCCCTTGAGACCTTGACCACAGTCAAGAAGTCTCTAACCTCCCTTTTGAGGGGAACTACGATTACTCTGATTCCATTCCCGTAAGGATACGTAGGCACAAGATGCGATGTCTTGCCGAGTAAACTTAGAACTAACCCCTTAGGTCTCTTTTCTCACTTTTAATCCTTTGTACATATACCTTAAGCAAATGAATAAAGCAATATAGTAAACATTTGAACAAAAGGTTCCTGTAGAGTACTACAGAAGTTTAGGGTGCTAATACCTTCCCTAAATTTAACCAACCCCCGAACCCTAGATCTTTCCCCGCATTGTGTTTACGATGCAAAATAGGTTTTCCCTTTTTGACCTTTTCCTTCGGATAAATCAAAGAGCGGTTGTGAATTGAATTGCGATTCAAACTCATTAATAGTTTGTGATCCTATTTCCACCGCAACAGAAAATGGCGACTTCACTGGGGAATCTTCTAAACTTTTGAGGGTTATCCCTAACTTGTTCATATTTATTACTATCTGTGTTATTATTCATTTATATGTATATATTTGTGCTTTGATTGTGGGACTGTTCCTTGTGCTGTGAGATAAGTCCTACGCCCGGACTAGTGACATTATTATAGGATGGGGATATATTCGATGAGGCTTATAGGGAGTTGAATCCCGACCAAGATGATTCGAGAATCACCGCTCAGTTGAGACCTTTTCGAAAATGGTTCGGTTGAACGAGTAATCGTAAAAACTTTTTCCATGGTCGATTGGAGTCTGTGATATTGGGGACCGTAGTACCTTAACACCACCTTGGCCTTATTTAGGACGTAGTGCGGGAGCTATGTGGGAGTAGTCCTACAACGGTTGCTACGCGATACTACACTCAAAAGAGGTTCTCTTGAGAATATTATTAATCCCTGAGTCAGTCGGAAGGTTGATAATATCCGAAGGATGGGCTGATGACTTTGGGCACTTTTTAGAACCTTGTTCTGCAGGTACAACTAACCTATAGTACACTCCTTTTGGGATGGGTAGACCTTGACTCCGCTCACGTTCCCTTAACCTAGGACTTTGTGTGTTTTCATGCATTGCATCCATGAAGCATCTCATTGCATTGTATTTCATGGAGCTCAAACGTCATTTATGGATATCGCGGGATACCATAAATAAAAAAAAATAAGATGGAAAAAACAAGAAAAAGATTTCCTTGGTACCCCACGACATTCGTAAATGTTTGAATTCCATGAAATCTTCATTTGCATTCACATTTTAGCATCATACTTTTGCATTGCATGTGTCTCCCGATTTCTCATACTCGGTTCTCTCACCTTCCAGTTTTGTCACCCTGAGTTCTCGGCACCAATACAACACCAGAGCTCAAACTCGGAAAAGAATGGAGGATCAGGCAAAAGAGATTGATCGCCTTAGCAATGAACTTGAAGACCTTCGAGGGGGTATGGGGCGTATGATGGAATTGTTACATGTCATGAATGCTAAGATGGATACCCAGCCCACTGTTGTTTCTGAGATTACCGGCGTTACTGTGGACCCTCCACCAAGTGTGACCGTAGCAAGGGACCCACCTTATGGCCTTGCTCCAGGTTTTGTGCCTCCTCAAGCCACTGTTCCGATTAATCAACCTGTTCAGCAGGCCGTGCCCTTGTTTTCTGAAGTTTCTAGGGGGGCTCCTATCTTTGCACCACCTGTTGTACACACTCGTGCGCAACCGTACTTCAATGAGACAGTTTTTGATAATCTTGATGAGAATGTTGAGGGTTATGAGAAACATGATAAGCTTCGTGAGGAAGTGAACACCATCGTCCAGAGATTGAAAAAGGTAGAGGGTGATCAAATTTTTGGGACTGCTGCAAGGGATGTTTGTTTGGTCTCGGGTTTAGTTATTCCCCCGAAGTTCAAAACTCCGAACTTCGATCGCTATGAAGGTGCCACCTGTCCTAAGAGTCATCTGATCATGTATTATCGCAAAATGGCTGCCCATGTTGAGAATGATAAGCTGATGATTCATTGCTTCCAAGATAGTTTGAAGGGTGCTTCCTCCAAGTGGTATTTAACTTTAGACCAATCTCGCGTTAAGAGTTTCCAGGATTTATCTGACGCTTTCATCAAACACTACAAGTACAATATGGATCTGGCTCCTGACAGAAGACAGTTGCTGAGTATGTCACAAAAGAATTCTGAGTCATTCAAAGAGTATGCTCAAAGGTGGAGAGAGACTGCTTCGCAGGTAGAACCTCCTTTGACCGAGAAAGAGTTAGCTGATTGGTTTGTCGACACAGTCCGTCCAGAATTTTACGAGAGAATGGTGGGTAGTGTGACTTCAAATTTCTCCGACATCGTTGCTGTGGGTGTCAAGATTGAATTGGGTATGAAGAGTGGTAAAATGACAAATAATCATGGCGCTTCTAAGGATCAGCCGAAGAAACCTCCGTATAGCTCCCAGAAAAAGAAGGAGAGTGAGACTAATGCTATATCCTCTGGTAGACCAAGGGAACGCTTTTATCGGCATCCGCAAGGTTATGCTCAACCTCAAGGGTACCCAGTCCAATATGCTCAACAACCCTATGTGGCAGCTATTACACCTTCTTTCAATCAACAGGTTCCCATGTATCAACCTATGCAACAACCTCCTGTTTATCCGCCTCCTGCCAACTACCTGCATGCACCCAATACTCCTGCTCCTCAACAGCCAAAGAGTCCGGCTCCTCGCCAGAATATGCCGAACAGAAGAACGTATAAACCTTGTCCGCCGATTCCAATGACTTTTACCGAGTTGTATCCCTCTTTGGTCAAGCAGGGGCTCATCACCACTCGGGCTTTGGGACCGCCTCCTAATCCTCTACCCGCCAATTACAACGCCGCCGCTCATTGTTTATTTCATGAGGGTGCGCCTGGTCATGATCTGGAGAATTGTTATGCTCTCAAAAATATTGTCAGGGACCTATTGGAAAAGAAGATTTTGTCATTTGAAGATCCTCAACCAAATGTTAAGAAGAACCCTTTTCCTAACCATGAGAGTGTCAATGCCGTTAGTGTTGATTCGGGGGATGGTTATGCCCTTGACGTTGAACAGATTAAGACTCCTCTCAAGATGTTCCATTCGAAACTGTTTGAAGCTGGTTTAGTAGATACTTCCCACGTTGCATGCGTAAGTTGTGAAGCCAGTACTAAGGGTTGTGTGTTAGTTCAGAATGATGTTCAGAGGCTGATTAATGAGGGTGTTTTACAAGTGACAAGCCAAGCCAAGAAGGATGTAGTCGCTGTGGTTGAGCCTGTCTTCCATCAGCCTGAATCAAAGGGTAAGGTACCAGTGTTTAATTTATCAGGGGCAGGCTCCGCCAACCTCGTGTTCGATATACCGAGGTCGTATATCCCTGAAGTGAATCAGCCTAAGCCTATAGTTATTCGAAGACCGAGTCCGTTTCCTTTCAGTGATCCTAAAGCTGTGCCTTGGAAATATGACGTGACGATGATTGACAAGGAGTCCGGGAAGGTTATTCCAAATGAAGAGGTTAAGGGCACGGTGACCAATATCGCAGAGGTAAGCAGGATGACTCGCAGTGGCCGTGTGTATACTCCCCATTCCAATGAGGTCCCACCTAAGGAAACGACTAGTACCCCGATGCCTGCCAAAGACAAAGGTAAAGGAGCCGTCACGAATGATGAAGATGCCGAATTTTTGAGGATCATCAAGAAAAGTGACTATAAAGTTATCGATCAACTTCATCAGACTCCTTCCAAGATCTCGATTCTATCTCTGTTAATGAGTTCACCCGCTCATAGGATGGCCTTGCAGAAGGTTTTGACTCAAGCACATGTGGATCAAGATATTAGCACCAGTCGGTTTGATAGTGTGATTGCCAATTTAACCGCTTGTAACACCCTCAGTTTCAGCAATGAAGAGTTACCGAAGGAGGGTCCGAACCATAATCGTGCTTTACATATATCGGCAAAATGTCAGGAGGACAATTTAGCGAGAGTGCTAGTAGACACCGGCTCTTCTCTGAATGTTCTACCCAAGAGGGTTCTTGATAGGTTGGCTTGTAAAGAGACTGCGCTGAAACCTACATCTTTGGTTGTCAAGGCTTTCGATGGCTCTCGTCGATCGGTAATGGGGGAGGTTGAGCTACCTATCCTGATCGGTCCGCAAGTTTTTAATATCACGTTTCAGGTCATGGACATTAATCCCAATTACAGTTGTTTACTTGGAAGGCCGTGGATCCATGCCGCTGGGGCAGTGACCTCAACGTTACATCAAAAGATGAAATTCGTGATCGATGGAAAGTTGGTTATTATACACGGTGAGGAGGATCTGATGGTCAGCAACCTGTCCTCTTTCCGTTACATCGAGGCCGATGAGAATGCTTTAGACATTTCCTTTCAAGCACTTGAGATCGCCAATGCTGTTCTGCTGGAGGTCGAAGAGACAGTGGGTCAGGGTAATCTATCCTTTGCATCTCTGAAGAGTACCAAAGCAACAATTGACAGGGGCATTCCTGAAGGTTGGGGAGAGGTAATCGATGTCAAGACCAAGACTGATCGCTCTGGGTTGGGTTACAAACCAACTCAGAATGGAGCTGCCACGACTGTCGAAGGGCGTCCGAAGGTTATCCAAGAGGTATTTGTCAGCGGAGGTTTCCAAATCAATGCCATCAGCGACTGTGAAGAAAATGAAGAGCTGAGCAACCTGGTGTTTAAGGGTGATGCAGTTTTGAACAACTGGGAGGCCGTAGAGATCCCTGTTATTTTTCCTTTGTCAAAGTAATTTTTAAAAAAAAAAAAAAAAGTTTCATTTACATTTCAAATAAAAATCCGTAGCTCTGCCCAAGGCTATAGGGTCGCTTTTATTGGGCCACCTTTCATTTCTAAAAGGATATTAATAAAAGCATTTTGTTCAATTCCACTTTGGTTCATTTGCGTTTTTCGTTTTCACCTTTAAAAATGAAATTGGCAACCTTTTTTTTCCCGAAAAAAAAAATAAATAAAACAAAAAACAGCATTCCATTTCTTATCTTGCATATCTTTGAGCATTTTAATTAAGTAAGCCTTCCATCATGCAGAGACATCGTAAACCTTGTTGGATCCAATGACTTTACTGACACTCCTAACTGGGATGCACCCATCAATCAAGCTGAGGACGAGGGTGAAGAAGATTTTGAAGTACCCGCTGAACTGACAAGATTGATTGAGTACGAGTACACAGAGCTTCAACCGCATAAAGAGCAGGTGGACTTAATTAATCTCGGTACAGATGAGAGCAAGAAAGAGGTCAAGATTGGCGCAATGCTTGGGACAGAGGTTAAGCCGAGGTTGATTGAGTTGTTAAAAGAGTATGTTGATGTGTTTGCGTGGTCGTATCAAGATATGCCGGGCCTAGACACGGATATTGTTGTTCACAAGTTGCCGCTTAAGCCAGATTGTCCGCCTATCAAACAAAAGCTTCGAAGAACGAGACCCGACATGGCTTTGAAGATTCGAGATGAGGTTAAAAAGCAGTTGGATGCAGGTTTCTTGGCAGTCGCGAAATATCCAGATTGGGTTGCCAACATTGTGCCAGTGCCCAAGAAGGACGGTAAGGTTAGGATGTGTGTGGATTACAGGGACCTGAACAAAGCAAGCCCGAAAGACGACTTCCCTCTGCCACATATTGATACACTTGTAGACAATACAGCCAGTTTTGCGTTGTTTTCATTTATGGATGGTTTCTCTGGCTATAATCAGATCAAGATGGATCCCGACGATCGAGAGAAGACTACTTTCATTACTCCTTGGGGGACCTTCTGCTACAAAGTCATGCCCTTTGGTTTAAAGAACGCAGGGGCAACTTACCAACGCGCTATGACCACTCTCTTTCATGATATGATGCACAAAGAGATTGAGGTGTATGTGGACGATATGATAGCCAAATCTCAGAGTGAAGAGGAGCATTTAGACCATTTGGTGAAGCTGTTTGAACGACTCAGGAAATATCAGTTGAAATTGAATCCTGCAAAATGTACCTTCGGTGTCAGATCCGGAAAATTGCTTGGTTTCATTGTTAGCCAGCGAGGGATTGAGGTGGATCCTGACAAAGTCCGAGCCATTCGGGATATGCCAGCTCCGCGAACAGAGACGCAAGTTAGAGGTTTTCTGGGACGTCTGAATTATATTTCCAGGTTTATCTTTAATATGACCGCTACTTGTGAGCCGATATTCAAGTTACTTTGCAAGGGGCAGACAGTTGAATGGAACCCTGATTGTCAGAAAGCGTTTGAGAAGATTAAGGGTTATTTGCAAGATCCCCCTATTCTGATTCCTCCTGTACCTGGAAGACCTTTGTTTATGTACCTTACTGTTCTCGAGAAGACTATGGGTTGTGTGCTTGGACAACATGATGAGACTGGGAAAAAGGAACATGCGATTTATTACCTGAGCAAGAAGTTTACCGATTGCGAAAACAGATACTCACCATTGGAGAAAACTTGTTGTGCATTGGCATGGGCCGCTAGGCGCCTTCGGCAATATATGGTCTGTCATACCACATTGTTGATTTCTAAAATGGATCCGATCAAGTATATTTTCGAAAAACCTGCTCAAACCGGGAGGCTAGCCCGTTGGCACATGTTGTTATCCGAATATGACATCCAATATGTACCCCAGAAGGCGATTAAGGGTAGTATTTTATCTGATTATCTTGCAGACCAGCCAGTTGAAGATTATGAACCTCTTAAGCTCGATTTTCCTGATGAGGATATTTTGTTGATTAAAAGAGATTGTGAAGAGCCAGATTCGAGCGAAGGTCCAGAACCAGGTCTTTGGTGGAAGATGATGTTTGATGGTTCCTCAAATTTCAATGGGCATGGTATAGGCGCCGTTTTGATGAACCCAAAGGGTGGATTTACCCCATTTACAGCAAGGTTGGACTTTGAGTGTACTAATAACGTCGCAGAGTATGAAGCGTGTATCCTCGGCCTCGAAGCAGCGATTCACCTCCGAATCAAACTTCTTAAAGTAAGTGGTGACTCAGCCTTGGTTATCTACCAGGTACAAGGCAAATGGGAAACGAAGAATGAGAAGTTAATCCCTTATAAGGACTATATTATTGAGCTGATCAAGTATTTCGACGAGATAGAGTTCGAGCATGTTCCTAGATCCGAGAATCACGTAGCCGATGCTTTAGCCATGTTAGCATCCATGTGGAAAGTTAAATTCATTAATGAAGCACCTCTTATCCATATTGAGCGCAAAGTTGAGCCCGCTTATTGTCAGTTGGTCGAAGAAGTTGAGGCGGATGAAAAGCCTTGGTTTCACGATATCAAGAACTATCTCGTCAAGCAAGAGTACCCCGATGGTGCTACTGGTCTGGACAAGAAAACACTGAGAAGACTGGCGTCCAAATTCTTTATCAGTAATGGTGTGTTATACAAGAGAAATCACGACATGGTCCTGCTCAGATGCGTTGATAAACGGGAAGCGGACATGTTACTGCAGGAAATTCATGAGGGGACCTTCGGAACTCATGCCAATGGTTATGCTATGTCCAAGAAGATGTTAAGGGCGGGGTATTATTGGTTAACCATGGAAGCTGACTGCATCCAATACGCTAGAAAATGCCATAAGTGCCAAATTTATGCTGATAAAATGCATGCACCTCCGTCACCGTTGAATGTTTTGTCTTCACCATGGCCGTTCTCTATGTGGGGCATTGACATGATTGGGGAAATCGAGCCGAAGGCTTCTAATGGTCATCGTTTTATCCTCGTTGCTATAGATTATTTCACCAAGTGGGTAGAGGCTGCCTCCTACACCAACGTGACCAAGCAAGTGGTTGCCCGCTTCATCAGGAAAGAAATCATCTGCCGTTATGGAATCCCAAGCCGGATAATAACTGACAATGGCACCAATCTGAACAACAAGACTATGAAAGAGCTGTGTGATAGTTTCAAGATCACTCACCATAACTCTTCTCCGTACCGTCCTAAGATGAATGGGGCCGTTGAAGCTGCGAATAAGAATATCAAGAAGATCCTGCAAAAGATGGTTGTGACTTACAAAGATTGGCATGAGATGTTACCATTTGCGTTGCATGGATACAGAACCTCAGTAAGAACTTCGACAGGGGCAACACCTTTCTCATTGGTGTATGGAATGGACGCCGTGCTCCCCATCGAAGTAGAGATACCTTCTTTAAGAGTGTTAATGGAAGCTGAACTTGAGGAAGCTGAGTGGGTTCAGGACAGATTGGATCAGTTGAATCTCATTGACGAGAAGCGCTTGACAGCCATGTGCCATGGGCAATTATATCAGAAACGGATGAAGAGAGCGTTTGATAAGAAGATCCGTATCCGTGAGTTCCGTCAAGGAGAGCTCGTACTCAAAAAGATCTTGCCAGTACACAAAGATATGCGTGGAAAGTGGATGCCCAATTATGAAGGCCCGTTTGTTGTAAAGACCGTTTTCTCCGGAGGGTCTATGATACTTACGACAATGGATGGTGAAGAACTAGCACACCCCGTGAATTCTGATGCAGTCCGAAAATATTATGCCTAAAGACCCGCTAAGTCGAAAACCTGCAAAAGGCGACTTAGGCAAAAGTAAGGGTTGAAAAAAAGAAGTAATAATAAAAAGCTCGCTAAGTTGAAAACCCGAAAGGGCGGCTTAGGCAAGAAAGAGCGTCCCGGTGGATTGAAAACCCGAGAGGGCGGTCCAGGCAAAAGTTAGGGACAAAGGCATTTCATTGCATCAGAGGACACTGATCATCTCGAACACACTTTCCGCATGAGAGCCATGTTTCAGTTCCTTCATCATTGCCCAAAGCAGGATTCTGGATTAGTCTTAGTTATTAGTGTCAGTAGGTGTCATTGGATTCAATGTAACCTTTTCCCATGTTGCCAATTTCAAAACATAATCATCTGTGGAGCTATGCCTTCAGCAAGCAGCCACCCTTTAATAAAAGATACCATCTCGTTACTTACATTCCTTGGTGCATTGCTCTTTATTTTCTATTGTTATGCAAAATGCGTTTATTCTTAAAATTTGAAAATGAAAGGTGCATTGTAGATTTTTCAGAATTGTTTTTCAAAAACAACAAATTTGAAATGTAATAAATTACTTTGACTAGTGGAAATTCCGACAGGATCTCTTCATTCCCCGGAAATATCATTATTGCAGAAACACTTTCAAACCATTGCCCAGTGATAGTCCCCAGAGAGACTATAAGCTGACAACTTCTTCTTGGGGTAACTTAAAAGTGTCCCTCAGGTTTTCTTCTCCCCATGTGAAGACGTGATACTGTACACCCAAGCAGATTACCTTCTCCCCAGAGAATTCAGCACTTTAAAACCAGATTTGGTTCTACCATTGATCTTTCTTACCCATGATTGACGTATTGGTTGCAGAGAACGCAGGGTATTCCCATCGAGATGTTTATTTCATCTCTCGTCCCGTCTCTAGTCTGTTTCGTCAGCCTACGCAGGGGCATAAGCATCACATGCCTATTTCATTACACATTCATTACATATTCATTACATATTACATATTCATTACATACTCATTACATACTCATTTCATAACATCTTGCATACATAAACATTAACATACATAGACATTAACATACATAGACATTAACATACATTCATCAACATATGCGTTAGCATTCACAGGTTCATCGTGTCTCCATCATTGGTCGTTACCGCCGAGTAACTGGGGTTTGCCCATTCTCTCCAAATAGATTGTCAGCCATAAGCATAAAATACTTACTTGTTTCCAGCTTCCCCACAGAGCTCGATCCTCGTGGATGACGGTTACTTCAGCTATCTTTCCTCACCAGGATAAGATATTTACCCTCCGAGATCATTCCCTCGATGGAGTCTTGATTACCAGTTTTCTTTCTAGCTCGATCCTAGATTGAACCTCAGTCTTGTCGGTCGTCAATCCCAACCGGACGTGCATTTATTTTGCACCATCTAAAGGTTTTCACCATACCATGACAGATACGCGACTATCTCGCTCGAGAAGTTTATCACTGTACCCGGACGTGCATTTATTTTGCACTATCTTTCAAGAAAATCAACTACAATCATTTACAGATATACGCCAGTTCACGCCTGGAAAATCTACCAGTACAACACTTTACAATCCTACATGTTACAACCCTTTACACTTTACATTTTACAGCATCAGCATACGACATTTCTCACCTAAGAAGTCGATCCTATCCTCATTATGACTCGCAGCAAGTGGCCATCTCCATGGAGCAGTTGGGCTTCCATTTACCTGCCGTCTTGGGGTATGAACCAAATCGTATTCAGGAGAGCACGATCCTGAGTTACGGGGAGGTTTGAGCGGAATCATATTCAGGAGAGCACGATTCTGAGTTATGAAGAAGTTCATTTATCCTTTAGTAAAAGAAGGAGCGGAATCATATTCAGGAGAGCACGATTCTGAGTTATGAGGAAGTTCAGTTGGCCGTTTTTCAGGAGAGCACGATTCTGAAGAATGAAGAAATTTCAGGAGCCGAATCATATTCAGGAGAGCACGATTCTGAGTTATGAGGAAGTTCGATTATCCAGTTTCATATTCAGGAGATCACGATTCTGAAGTATGGAAAAATTCATTTACAACCAAATCATATTCAGGAGAGCACGATTCTGAAGTATGAGTATATTCAGTCATCCAGTTTCATATTCAGGAGATCACGATTCTGAAGTATGAGTAAATTCAGTCATCCAGTTCCATATTCAGGAGAGCACGATTCTGAAGTATGAGTAAATTCAGTCATCCAGTTCCATATTCAGGAGAGCACGATTCTGAAGTATGAGTAAATTCAGTCATCCAGTTCCATATTCAGGAGATCACGATTCTGAAATATGAAAAAATTCAGTCATCCAGTTTCATATTCAGGAGAGCACGATTCTGAAGTATGAGTAAATCCAGTCAGCCAGTTTCATATTCAGGAGAGCACGATTCTGAAGTATGAGGAAGTTCAGTTCACCCTTTCCATATTCAGGAGAGCACGATTCTGAAGTATGAGGAAGTTCAGTTCACCCTTTTCATATTCAGGAGAGCACGATTCTGAAGTATGAAGAATTTCATTTACCCGAAAAAGCCGAATCATATTCAGGAGAGCATGATTCTGAAGTATGAGGAAGTTCAGTTTACCCTTTTCATGTTCAGGAGAGCACGATCTTGAAGCATGAAGAAGTTTATTTATCCTTCAGTAAGAGAAGAATCAGAATCGTATTCCAAGCGCCGACCTTAAATACGAGAAGATTTATTTATCAAATAAGCAGCAGCCTCTTTATTTGAGTGCTTATTCGTTTTGGCATGTAAGTCCTTTCCAACGATAAGTGACAATTCTCCCTCGAGAAGCTTATCAGGGCAATTCCCATCAAAGTCCATTTATTTTGGCATACAGCCGGTCTTTACCCTGCATATTTGCTACGGAGTTCCGAAAAGTCCGTTTAATCCTGTCACGAGAGATAGTTTACAGAAGCTTGGATGTTATTCTTTGCTCAATGCTCCAGCATTCTGTAATCGATCTTGCAGTCGTACATGATCCAGTTTTACTTTTAGATTCCCCAGTGGAGGCCGTCTCATAGGTGCCGTCTCCATTTGAGAATCTCATTCCCGTTCTAAAAATGACAATTGGTCGTGTTCGCACCAGTTGACCATCATTTTAGAATTCCCCAGTGTTGTACTGTGTCCCAGCGCGTTGTTTTCCCCAGTGTGTTCTTCTCGTAGCGTCTGTCCCTGTGTCATCGTATTCGTCAGCATTTTCGCATTCATCATTCCAGCATACGCATCATATCATATTCATGGCATCATCTGCATTAAGTCGTTCCCGTTTTGTCCATAGCATTGCATATCGTCGCATATAAGGGCAAAATTTTCGGTTATCTATATTTAAATCTCTCCACCACGATTCCTCGAGTCTCTGTCACTCAAATCGTCCGGTGTAGCTATTTAAATAGGGGCAACTGTAATACCCCAAATTTTACCCTTATATTTAGTCAGTCATTTCGCATATCGCCTCACATGTACATTTGCTAACCACTAACAAGTTATGAAGGTGTTTGTTTTGCAGATTGGGTCCCAGGGGTATTTTGGTCATCTTACACAAATTCTACCGATGCCTTGAAGACGGTCTGTTATTAAAAATCTGAGGCATTTGATACGTTATGGTTTTGAGGCATTTACCTATCACCAGTTCTGATCATATTGAGATTTTAGCGGTTTGGTCAGTGGAATTTAATTACGATTAGTGTTACTGTTGATGCTGAAAACGTTGCGATTACGGTGCTCATAGGTGTTGGTTATGAAACGGTTGGTTAACATTTTAATCAGATGATGGGATGAGGATTACAATTGAGACGAGTGCGAATAATAATACCACTTCGGAGTATTTATGTTTTATGCCTGTGTTAATGAATATTAAATACTTGTGGATTTATTCACAAATGTTTATATTTTTTAACTAAGAATAAAATATAGATAAATTCAAAATTTTGGGAATTTTATTTCATAAAAAATGTCATCATACAAGAAGTGGAGAATGCTTCACATTTTATAAGTGCTGTTACAAGGAAATACATTAAAGTTCTAAATCCTAAGGGATTACATTATCTATCCTAAATCCTAAGAACATCTAAGGGTCTTCATGCTGTCTTTAAGCTTCGCCGCAGAATCTCGACTAACCTGCACATCAAAGCAAAACAAACAATATAGAAAAAAGGTTAGAAGTTGTTTTTGACACTCTCAGAACATCGTCATCATCGAGTGCCGGGAGTGGCACAACCGAAGCTGCGTCCTACCCCCGTTACCGATCCGCGCCGTGGGCGTCAGATCAGGTAACACCTGTTCTTATCGTTACGGGACATCCGAGAGACAGAAGTAATAAAAGAAGCGGGACTGATTCGTTTTGCCGCGATTGGTTTTCAAAACTGATACGAGAATAAGGCAACATTGAACTCAGACCCGGATGCCGGCATGGTCTGAGTCATTTTGGTTCCGAAATTTCCAACACCTGAAAAGCCACAAACGCATCAATATCAGATTCAGAATTTGGAACCCAAAACATAAACAATTCATGAGCAGTATTAATCCTGAATCAGTAGGTGAGGTTATGAAAACCAAGTCCAAACAGAGAATTGAAATGCAAGCCAAAATTGCAAACAGAACACCAGATGCAGACTGAACTACATCAAAACGATGCATCAGAAGGCAGATTTATGCGCAAGAAGACATAAGAAAAGGTCCTACAAATCTGTCATGACAGAAAAGCGTTCAGCAGGCTCCAAAGAAGCACAACAGCATCAAACATGGTTTAGCAGCATGTTCAAAAATCAGACCGTCATGAAAACCAAACCAGTTGCAATGGCAAGCAATACATGAGTGAGGGACTATACCGAATCACAGCACATAACCATAGGCTAAATATGCAAGCACATTGGAAAAACAAATTGTCAAACACATGGTTCAGGATATCAGCATGATGGCCAATCATCATCACCAATTCAATCAACCTGCCAAAACTACACAGAAGAGTTGAAATTCATGTCAGTTCAGAATTGCAGGCAGTATTAAATCATGGCACGGTTTGTACCAGCAAGAATGATCCAATAGTTATCAAATCATGCTCAGTTCATAAAACAAACGAATCATCAAACACGGGGCTCAGTTAATCAAACATCATAGCCCAAGTCACCATCACCAATTCAATTAGAAGCAGCAATATGATCAGAAGCCAGGATGTAGTATCCTGTTCCGAATGGTTCAGACAAAATTCATCACTACCATGTACCCTTCTCGGCGGCAAAGATCAAGGCAAAGTGTCCATCCTGAAAGAAGAAAAAGAAAAAGTAAGTACCAATGGTCAGGATTGAATCAAAACAAAATCGCATCAGGAATCAAATCAGTATCCAAATTCCCCAAAAGAAATCCAATTCACATCTGCAAGAGTCTAATCAAAAGATGATCAAATCAAATTGAATCTGGGAAAAATAGAAACAAATCAAAATGAAACCATCAAGAAATCCCGCGAATTAATATCAGATGCCAATCAATCCAATCTGAAGGCAAACCATATCAGAAAATAATAGAGATTTTGATGTCAATCCTGAAGCAGACCAAAACAAAATCAGTTCAGGTTATTAAATCGAACAGGGTCAGAAGAATCAGCTGGAAATCAGAGACCCATCAAATCCTAAAAGGGGAAATAGGATCAGATGGAACCAAATCATATCCCATTGGAACTCATCAATCAACGAATCAGTATCAAATTCATACCAGAAAAATGAAATTTAATCTCACCGAAATACCAATCGAATCCTAAAAGAGGAATAGAGTATCCAATCGTAATCCAATCAGTATCTGAGAAAATCACAACAAAATCAGATAATATCAACACAAAATCGAATCTCAGAATAACGCAAATCCAAGGCCCAGAAGTTAAGTTATAAAAGGGAGGATACAACCTGAGAGAGGGAGGAGATCACGAGCGAAACCCTAACGAAGAACGGAGATCGCAAACGAACAAACCCTAGGCGCCGTGAACGAAAGCCGCGAACTCAAACGAAGAACATCGTCGTCATCGTTCAAACGCACCGTGTATCATCCATCATCGGTCACGAAAGATTCGAACGAGAGACCACCAACGCCGTTTAACCAGACGACGGGCAATCTCTCGTTTTTGTGCCTCAGCCCACGCCATCATCGGCCGATTTCGCGTTAAATGTAAGCAACGGGACGTTTTCATTATGAGTTTTGATGTTTTATTTCAGGAAATGAGAGACTCACGGCGCGAGGAAGAAGAAAGACGCGAGAGAGATGAAGAAGAAAAGGGAAACGGCGCCGCGAAGGTTCTCTAGGGGGAAACCCTAAAAAATTTGTTTCTTATGACTAACCACTGGGTTGGGTCCGGAGGTGATGACCGGCCCAACCCTTTATGTTTTATTTTTTTTATTTTGTTTTTTAAAATTATTTTATTTGTTTTTAAATTGTTTTATAATTAAAAATTGTTTTTTAAAAAAAACCTTTCTTTTGTAAATATAAAAATAAAAAACTGTTTTTTAAAATAAATAAAAACTCTAAAACCCCTTTTTTATAATAAAATCAAAAAAACCTCTTTTCCTATAATAAAAATAAAAGTTTTTTTAATAAATAACTTAAAAATCTTTTTAAAAAATATCTAAGTTAAAACCTTTTTTTTTAAGATTAAAGTTAAAGTATTTTTCTAATTAACATTACTCCTTTTTTATATATAAATTCATTTAACATCTTTTTTTTTTAAACAACAAAAACCTCCAATATTGCACTTTTCCTCCTAACTCGTCCAATCACTGTCCAACCTTGTTTACTAACGGTGTTCATCATTTGCAGCTCATGTTTACTACTATTGCGTGGTGTTTTATTTAAGTTTTATTATTATTGTAACTGCTTCTCATATGTAATCTCGCGAACCTAATAATCGCGTTTACTTTTCGCATTTAAATTTCTGCCGATGTATGATTTAATTTTCTCACACTGTCATGGCTATATTTCTGTCACACTACACACATCCGAAGGTTAGGTCTAGCTTTTGGCCGCCGCGCCAATAGTCCTCAAAACTTCAAACCCTTTCACCTTACAAACCCTAACTCTTCACAAATGCCTCGCCGCAGGCAAAATTACAATTTTACCCCTAGCATTAGGTCAAAGAGCCGCCGCGCTCATTTTAGGGTTTCCCGCCGTGGAATCTCTAACCTACCCTAATTTAACCCTAATTACAACTTAACATTTCAACATAGAGATTTGGAGTTTCTACACTCCACGTAAGCGTGTCCTTAAGACATGTTTATCCCCCTTGAGACCTTGACCACAGTCAAGAAGTCTCTAACCTCCCTTTTGAGGGGAACTACGATTACTCTGATTCCATTCCCGTAAGGATACGTAGGCACAAGATGCGATGTCTTGCCGAGTAAACTTAGAACTAACCCCTTAGGTCTCTTTTCTCACTTTTAATCCTTTGTACATATACCTTAAGCAAATGAATAAAGCAATATAGTAAACATTTGAACAAAAGGTTCCTGTAGAGTACTACAGAAGTTTAGGGTGCTAATACCTTCCCTAAATTTAACCAACCCCCGAACCCTAGATCTTTCCCCGCATTGTGTTTACGATGCAAAATAGGTTTTCCCTTTTTGACCTTTTCCTTCGGATAAATCAAAGAGCGGTTGTGAATTGAATTGCGATTCAAACTCATTAATAGTTTGTGATCCTATTTCCACCGCAACATATCCCAGCTGCTCCGCCGCCGCCGCAGCAGCAGCCCCAGCAGCAGAATCAGCAGGGGTATAGGAAATATCAGAACCGGGCTCCTTTGGCAAATCGTCATTTTGAAACTCCACCTATGTCATATGCGCAGCTTCTGCAAACTTTGCTGCAGCTTCAGCTAGTTCAAAAGAGGACGTTGGTTCCCTTGACAGGGGCACCGCCACCGGGGTATGACGCCAATGCTACTTGTGATTTCCATACTGGGGCACCAGGCCATACGATCGAGAATTGTAAAGCTTTTAAGCACAAAGTCCAGGACTTGGTGGACGCCAAGGTCATCAACTTTTCTGACAATGTGCCCAACGTTACCAAGAACCCTATGCCTCATCATAAGGGAGGCGGAGTAAATGCCGTTATCACAGAAGAGAGTTCAGACTTGCTGACTGATGTCAAAGACTTGAGAACGCCGCTTAGTTTTGTCAAGGCTAAGCTGCTGAAGAAGGGCTTCTTCCCTGGATGTGGAGAGTTATGTATGGCTTGTGCTACACTTCCTGATGGGTGTGAGCAGCTGGTCGAAGGTATCTAAAGTCTGATGTCTGAGGGTATTTTGCAGTTCAGCCGGAGCGTTGAAAGTGCATCAGGGGAAGTCGTGCTGAAGCAGGCGGATGAAGTTGCTACCATTACTATTCCTCGTCACCCTATTACTATTTCTGCGCCCCGACCGCCTACAATTACTATCACCAGGGCCGGGCCAATCCAATTCGAAAGCACTAACGCCGTCCCATGGCATTACGGCGCCGAGGTCTACTGCAATGGTCAGAAGTTAGAGCTGGAGCCATACGGGTCGACTGTGCAGAATCTTGCCGGAGTCAGTGGCATTACTAGAAGCGGTAGAGTGTTTGCGCCAGCGGAGGTTGCGGCAGAGAAAGTGGTCCGAGCTGACGCCGCGGAAAAAGATAAAAGCAAAGTTGTCGAGGAGGTCCCTTCTGGGGCAGAAAAAGATTTGCTAGTTAAAGATGCTAAAGAATTCATGCGGTTAATCAAGAAGAGCGACTACAAGATTGTAGATCATCTTCATCAGACTCCGTCAAAGATCTCTATTCTTAACTTGTTACTGTGTTCTGAAGCGCACCGCAACGCGTTACTGAAGGTATTGAACGCTGCCTACGTGCCGCAGGAGATATCAGTAAATCAACTGGAAGAGGTGGTAGCCCACGTTAATGCTGGTAATGGGCTGGGATTCACAGATCTAGAGCTGACTCCTAAAGGAAGAGATCACAACAGCGCCTTGCACGTCTCAATAGAGTGCAGAGGCACTATCATGTCGCATGTCCTGGTGGATACGGGTTCGTCGCTTAATGTGCTTCCAAAGAAGGCACTGATGAAGTTGGATACCCGCGGATTGCTTTGCACGCCCAGTGATCTGGTAGTGAAAGCCTTTGACGGAACTAAGCGCCACGTCTTCGGAGAGTTGACCCTGCCGATTCAAGTTGGTCCGGAGACGTTCAATACGGTCTTCTATATCATGGACATCATGCCTGCCTACAGTTGCCTCTTAGGTCGGCCATGGATCCATGCCGCTGGTGCCGTGACGTCCACGCTGCATCAAAAGCTTAAATATGCTGTCGGGGGCAGCATAGTAACCGTCTGTGGTGAGGAGGACATCATGGTGAGCCACTTGTCATCCTTTAAGTATGTTGAAATGGATGGCGAAATCCATGAAACTCTCTGCCAAGCATTTGAAACCGTCAGGGTGAAAGAGGTAGCTCCTGTCGTCGTAGAGAAGCAAGAGATGAATCTCTCCTCGTTTAAAGAAGCTCGGGCCGTCGTTGAAGCCGGTTCCACCCCAGGCTGGGGGCATGTTTTGGATATACCAATCAAGCAGGATAAGTTTGGATTGGGATATTCTCCTGAAGCTGAAGCTTCATCTTCTTCTGGCAGTTCGTCTCGCGGGAAAGGGCCGATCCTATTCACCAAGGGCGGAGTGATTTTCGAAAGCATCAATGCAACGTCTGAGGACAGCGGGGATAGTGATTGTGATCTTGACGCCTGGATTCAACCAAGCAAGTCGGGCGAGCGCCTCAACAATTGGACCATCAAGGAGATTATCAAGCTGACAAGTGAAGAGTAATGATTTGCTTTTTACAATCTTTGTACAACCCTATGTCCTGCCCGAGGCATAGCGGTTTTATTGTCAGGGCCTTGTTGGATTATGTACATGCATTTTGTTAATAAAATAGAAGGCGTTTTCTTCGTACTCAAAAATTGTGTTCTCTGTTATTCCTGTTTTATGTTTGTTTCGAAAAAACATTAAAATGGCAACGAGGTTTGTGCTAACCTGCATATTCTTGCTTTAAACTTAACCCTTGTTATTGCAGGATCCACATAACAGACGACATCGACTCTGGACCCTCTACGGCTCACTACGACTTTGATTGCCCGATCTATCAAGCCGAGGATGAGATTGATGAAGACGAAGACCTTCCGGAAGAGTTGGCCCGCTTGTTGAGACAAGAGGAGAAGGTTATTCTGCCTCACGAGGAGGATATTGAGATCATAAATCTGGGTTCTGAAGAGCTCGTCAGAAATGTCAGAGTGGGGGCTGCGCTGCAGAATGATGTCAAGCATAGACTGGTCGAGATGCTTCGAGAGTATAGTGACGTCTTTGCTTGGTCATACGAAGATATGCCCGGACTTGACACTGACATCGTGGTTCATCGCTTGCTGTTGCGAGAAGATTGCCCTCCCATCAAGCAGAAGCTTAGGAGGACGAGACCAGATATGGCTGTAAAAATCAAAGAAGAAGTCCAGAAGCAGTTGGACGCAGGATTTCTAGCCGTTACCACTTACCCTCCGTGGGTCGCCAACATAGTGCCTGTACCGAAGAAAGACGGTAAGGTACGCATGTGCGTCGATTATCGGGATTTGAATAGGGCGAGCCCTAAGGATGATTTCCCGTTGCCTCATATCGATGTGTTGGTCGACAACACAGCCCAGTTTTCCGTGTTTTCATTCATGGATGGCTTCTCCGGTTACAATCAGATTAAGATGGCACCGGAGGACATGGAGAAAACGACGTTCATCACCCCCTGGGGAACATTCTGCTATAAGTTAATGCCCTTCGGTCTGAAGAACGCAGGGGCCACTTACCAGCGAGCAATGGTAACTTTGTTTCATGATATGATTCATCAATAGATCGAGGTCTATGTTGATGACATGATTGCAAAGTCCCAAACGGAGGAAGAGCATCTGGTCAATTTATTGAAGCTGTTTGAGAGGCTTAGGAAGTTCAGGCTGAGGCTGAATCCTAACAAGTGCACTTTCGGAGTGCGGTCCGGAAAGTTATTGGGGTTTATCGTTAGTGAACGAGGTATCGAAGTTGATCCTGCGAAAATAAAAGCTATCCAAGAAATGCCAGCGCCGAAAACAGAAAAAGAAGTTCGTGGTTTCCTGGGCCGAATAAACTACATTGCAAGGTTTATCTCTCAGCTCACGGCCACTTGTGAACCGATGTTCAAGCTTTTAAAGAAAGATCAGGCGATTACTTGGAATGAGGATTGCCAGAAGGCATTCGACAAAATAAAGCAGTATCTTCAAGAACCTCCAATCTTGATACCCCCAGTAGCTGGACAGCCATTAATCATGTACCTGACGGTTCTGGAGAATAGTATGGGGTGTGTTCTCGGTCAGCACGACGAGACGGGCAGAAAGGAGCACGCCATTTATTATTTGAGTAAAAAGTTCACTGAGTGTGAATCTCGATACTCGATGCTGGAGAAGACGTGTTGTGCATTAGCTTGGGCTGCCAAACGTCTACGACAGTATATGCTCAATCACACCACTATGCTAATTTCGAAGATGGATCCGATCAAGTACGTCTTCGAGAAGCAGGCTCTTTCGGGCAGGATTGCCAGATGGCAAATGGTGTTAACAGAATATGATATTCAATACGTCTCCCAGAAAGCCATTAAGGGAAGCGTATTGTCTGATTACCTTGCCGAACAGCCAATCGAAGACTACCAGCCGATGAAGTTCGAATTCCCTGACGAGGATATTATGTTTCTCAAAGCGAAGGATTGCGATGAGCCATTGCCCGATGAGGGACCAGATAGGAAATCTCAGTGGAAGTTGATATTCGACGGAGCGGTTAATTCCTATGGAAGTGGTATCGGGGCTATCATCACGACTCCTCACGGATCCCACATCCCGTTTACTGCGAGACTGACGTTTCCAGTTACCAACAATGAAGCAGAGTATGAAGCATGTATTATAGGTCTAGAAGAGGCAATTGATTTGAGAATCAAGAATCTAGACGTATATGGTGACTCAGCGCTTGTAATCAATCAGATTAAAGGGGAGTGGGAAACTCGTCAAGCGAATTTAGTGCCGTACATGAATTATGCCAGGAGGCTGCTTCCTTTCTTAGACCGAGTGGAACTTCATCATGTACCCAGGGCTGAAAATCAGATGGCTGATGCCTTAGCCACGCTGGCTTCCATGTATAAAGTCAATTATTGGAATGAGGCTCCAAGAATTATGCTTTCGCGTCTTGACAGACCAGCATTTGTCTTTGCAATCGAGGATGCCAACGACGGCAAGCCATGGTTCCACGACATCCAGACCTTCCTTATGACTAAGGAGTATCCGGCGGGTGCGTCTACCCAGGATAAGAAGACTCTGAGGAGGCTATCTGGAAACTTTTATCTCAATCCTGATGGAGTGTTGTATAAGAGAAACCACGATCTCGTGCTACTCAGATGTGTAGATGAGAAAGAGGCAAGTATGCTCATGGAAGAAGTCCATGAGGGCACATTTGGTACGCACGCAGGCGGGCATGCCATGACAAGAAAGATCCTGAGAGCAGGATATTACTGGCTGACTATTGAGTCGGATTGTTTCAGATTCGCGAAGAAATGTCATAAATGCCAGATTTATGCTGATAAAGTTCATGTGTCACCGTGCCCATTGAATGTCATGTCCTCCCCTTGGTCGTTCTCCATGTGGGGCATCGACATGATAGGCAAGATCGAGCCCACTGCATCCAATGGTCATCGTTTCATTCTGGTAGCTATCGACTACTTCACCAAATGGGTGGAGGCAGCCTCGTACGCTAATGTGACCAAGCAGGTGGTAGCTAAATTCATAAAGAAGGACATCATCTGCCGCTATGGAATTCCCGAGCGGATCATTACTGATAATGGTTCGAATTTGAATAACAAGATAATGAAGGGGCTGTGCCAGAGCTTCAAGATTGAACACCACAACTCATCTCCTTACCGGCCGAAGATGAATGGCGCTGTCGAAGCCGCCAACAAGAACATTAAGAAGATTGTTCAGAAGATGGTTGTGACGTACAAAGATTGGCACGAGATGCTGCCGTTTGCCTTGCACGGTTATCGTACGACGGTGCGTACGTCGACCGGGGCAACTCCTTTCTCCTTGGTGTACGGTATGGAAGCTGTCCTACCGTTAGAAGTGGAGATTCCTTCTTTGCGAGTTTTGGTTGATGTGAAACTCGACGAGGCAGAATGGATTACGAATCGTTTGAACCAACTCAGCCTGATGGACGAAAAGAGGTTAGCATCGATTGCATTTGGTCGCCTGTACCAGAGCCGAATGAAGAAAGCTTATGATAAGAAGGTGCGTCCTAGAAGCTTTCAGACGGGTGACCTCGTCCTGAAGAAGATTCTTCCGCCACACTCCGATCACCGGGGCAAGTGGACTCCAAATTACGAAGGGCCGTATGTCGTCAGCAAGGTCTTCTCGGGAGGAGCTTTGTTGTTATCCACGATGGATGGTGAAGATTTTTCATCCCCGGTGAACGCGGACGCAGTTAAAAAATACTTTGCTTGAAAGAGACCCGCTGGACAAAAAAGAAAGAGTCCAGGCAAAAAAGGGGCATCCCGGCGAACCAGAAACAGAATAAAAGGTTCGGGCAAAAATTAGGGATATATTAAAAAATGTACACCCGCGAAGTCGAAAACCTACACTGGGTGGCTTCGGCAAAAAAGGGTATCCCGGTGAACTGAAAACCCGTAAAGGGCGGTTCACGCAAAAGTTAGGGATTTAAATAAGCGAATGACTGCGTTCCGCGTATGGACTTTCATTGTTTAGTGGTTTGGAGGAGCTGAGGGCCGTTTATCTAAATCAATCTCTTCCGAAGCTGAAGCGTCGGAGAAGTATCAAAGTCGAGTGGGTCTTAGAGGGATCAACTCATGGTGTTCGTCTACGCCTCGTTGCCGACATTTGTATATACTGATGTATATTTATGTTTTCCTTTTGTGTGGCTTCCTCATTCCAGGAGCTTGCTTCTGTTGTAAAACATTTTTGCCCATTCAGGGGTTCACCATAAATAAAATGCATGTTATTCAGCAATTCTGCTTGCTTGCTTAGCATTTATCCGTTTTGTTTACGAATGAAAACGCCGATGTTTTTGATAAAATGCGCATACATAAACTCACGGGCCTAGGCCCATCGATTGTTGAAACAATTAATTACCTGAATATTGTCACGAGATAATAACCTTGATAGGCCCCTTTGAGGAGGGTATCTTGTCTGTTTGTTTGTGTTGTTGCAGGTATATCGCCTTCCAGAAAATGTGTCGTGCGCATCCCCGAAGCAGGGCAAGTCCTCCTTCTCTAGCAGAGTTCAGTAGTCTCTCCTCCGCAGAATCTGAACGCAAGAAAGCGAGCATTGATATGTCTCCTCGGGCAGAGATGATTCTTTTCCCCAAGCAGACACATCCTGAGGAACGTCACCTCATCAGCTGAGTCAAGCACCGAAGAATGATGTCTTCTTCCCCCAGCACCGGGTCACAAGTGCAAGTTTCGTAGAAATGTTCGGGTGCCGAAGCTCGTGTTTCCCCCAGTAAAGTCGCCGGAGCAGGTGTCTTCCCCAGCACCGGGTCACAAGTGCAGGTGTCGTAGGAAATTGTTCGTACGTCGAAATATGCAGTAACTGATGGTGCCAGACTAAAGTCTCCAGCGGAATTGAGATTCCCCATCAGAGTCGTATGCTCTCCTAAAGTGGGATGATTCCCTCTCCCCCAGTAGAGTGTTGGAACAGCTGACGCTGTATTCCCTTGCAGAGTTGTACTCTCCCCCGAAGTCAGATGATCCTTTCTTCCCCAGCGAAATTGAAATTCCGCATCAGAGCCGTACCCCCCCAGTGAAGTAGAATGATTTCTCTCCCCGGTTGAGTCCGCAAACCCCCAAGAGAGCTGAATCCTTGGAAGCAATTAAGACCATGAGTGGATTTTCCCTAGCAGAGTATTGAACAGCTGATGCTGCGTTTCTCCAGAGTCGCACTCTCTTCAGCGAAGCAGAATGACTTCTCCTTCCTCAGCCGAGTTTGCAGATGTCCAAGAGAGCCGAGTCCTTGGAAGTTGATCAGACCATGTTTTCCCCAGTGGAGTGTGGAGCAGCTGAAGTTGTTTCCCCATAGAGTTGTTATCCCCAGAGGAGCAGCCGAGACGGCCGCGCAGTTTATTCTCGCGATTGATATCAGCAGGTCCAGGTTCTCGTAGAGCTTCGTTCCCCTGCAGTAATCAGCTGAAGTTGTTTTCCCTGCAGCAGTCAACAGAAGATCAATTCCCCCAGACGGAGTCCAATTGATATTGGCACGTCCACGTTCTCCTCAGCAGGATGATCCCTCTACCTGAGTAGCTCGTTTTTCCTTGACAGGAGAACTTCCCCCCCCCCCGACATTTATTTTGCTGACGGGATCGCATCATTGTACATGATTGCATAGCATTTAGCATAAACGCATAGCATTTCCACCGTGTGGGGCATGGCGCCGAAGCATATGCATCATAAGCATGATCTAGGTTATTATCATTCTGGTTTTACAGGGGTTCCACCAAAGGACCAGTTGCTCAGGACGATTCCTGAGGTTCTCCCCAACGAGGTCGCTTTCTTGAGATGATTCTTGAAGACCCCGGTGTAATTCCCACAGTCGCTCGCTCAAGATGATTTTTTTGAGATCCCCAGCAAAGTCTGCAATTCAAAACGACCCTTGAATTCCTCAGCAGGGCCGTTTGCTTAAGATGATTCTTAAGACCTCAGCGCAGTTTCCCGAGTTGTTCGCCTAGTATGATGCTTGAGCTCCCCAGTAGCGTACCCAGCAAGAGTTGCCCAAGAAGATTCCTGGAATATCCCTAGCAGAATAAAAGTTTCCGGAAGGGTTATCAGTTCAGGTTCAAGATGATTCTTGAAGTCCTTGGCAGCATGATATGTTTGCTCCAACCGTGATGTCTAATCTGAAGATTGACTTCGTGAACGCCTGAAGGCGACATCAGAATGTTCTTGTGGATTCAGGTTTCCATGCTGATGAATCAGCGCTTATCCGAAGGCAAAGTGTCTGAATCCCCGAAGAGTCATGAATGGCTCAGGATACCATTTCTCTGACTGAAGTCACAGATTTCCCAAGCTGAAGCGAAGGTGCCTGAAGGCAAGGTTATCCCCCAAGGTCATGAATGACCTAGGATTCATTTTTTCGGACTGAAGGCCGAAGTATATCCCTGACTGAAGTCACGGATACTCTATAGCAGAGGCGGAGTCGCCTGAAGGCAGACCCATGTATCCTCGAAGGCCGAGGGCCATTTCTTTAGACTGAAGTCGAAGATACCTCCCGCCGAGTTGCCATCCTTGAAGGCCAAGGATGCTTATCTTCAGAAATACTTGAAGAGCTTTTCTAGCTGAAGCTGGAAGTGGCCGGGGGCCAGGGTTTCATATGTCTTTGATGTTGAAGTTCTACGGTGGGCAGTGTGCAGTAGTATTCGGATGTTCGTTATGGTGCTGAGGGTGAACCCCAGATCAGAGTGTGCTCGGTTAAGTCTCTCATTCCCAGTGGAGTAGTTTCAAACACGCAAGTGTACCTTTTGTTCCATTTACCAGGGGTGAGCCCCAGGTTGAATGTTTGTTTGACGGCGAGGTCAGATTATGATGTGTTCGACGGTGATGTTGAATGTTTGTTCGACGGCGAGGTTGAATGTTTGTTCGACGGCGAGGTCAGGTTATGATTGGTTCGACGGCGATGTTGAATGTGTTCGACGGCGAGGTTGAATGTTTGTTTGACGGCGAGGTCAGAGTATGTTTGTTCGACGGCGAGGTTGAATGTTTATTCGACGGCGAGGTTGAATGTTTGTTCGACGGCGAGGTCAGGTTATGATTGGTTCGACGACGATGTTGAATGTGTTCGACGGCGATGTCAGACTCTTTAAATCCCCAGCAGAGATGATGTTTGTACGAAGGCGACGTCGAGTGTCTCTCAGAGTGATGTTTGTTTCCGACGGCGATGTCAGATTCAGTTTTCCAGCGGTGATGCTGGGCATGTCAAGTTGATCCAGTCTCCTGACGGCGATGTTAGGTGATGCAGATCCTTTAGTTCTCCAGCGACGATGCGGGGTATTTTGTCAGATGTAGTTCTCCAGCGGCGATGCGGGGTATTTTGACAGATTTAGTTCTCCAGCGGCGATGCGGGGTATTTTGATTGTTCGACGGCGATGTCAGATTCAGTCTTCCAGCGGCGATGTTGGGTATATCAGATAGGTTAATCTTCCAGCGGTGATGTTGGGTGTCGTGGTTGTCTGAAGGCAATGTCAGAAGAAGTTAACGTGGATAACCGACAGCGATGTCAGATCAGTATTTCTCCAGCTAGTTGCTGTGCAGCTAGTATTGCAGTATTCGAAGATTTGTTCCCCGCAGAGTATCGTGTGCTCGTGCAGTTGGCAAATTTTCGGGTTTACCGGTATTCAATCGTCTCGCACCTTGATTGGTTGAGAGCCGTTCGCTTCTCACCCAGTCAGGTTCAAGCCGTTTGAATAGGGGCAGCTGTTGCACCCCAAAATTTGACCAACATTTATTCACCCATCAAGTGTTTGAAGGTTGACAACTTCATCAGAAAGTTCAGGAGATCCTCAGAGCAATTGGTTGAAACCAAGGTTGTGTGTCTCATAGCTTGAGAGTTGTGGGTGCCCCTCAGATGATTCTGAGACTTTGAGAATGAACTTAAAGCTTTGAGAAAGTCTATGAGATGTCTTGATAGCCATCATGAAGCCCAGAGAGGTCATTATGCAAGAATTCAGAAGATACAGCCATGAATGGTGAAATTAGGGTTTTGATTGGGTCAACCCTAGGTCAACTGAAGATTTGGAGAAGGTTGAGACCCAATCCAAAGGCCATGAGATCATGGAATGATGTTATAAAGATGATTCCTAGACCAACTCATCATGGTTGAGGAGTTTGAGAAGTTTCAAGTTAGGGTTTCTGAGGATTGTCAGTGAAAAAACCCTAATTTGATCCCTATCTTCCAGGCAGTTTTAGCTCAAGATGTGATTGATATCTCATCTTCCCCACAACATGAATGTTGTAGAGCTTGTTCTTAGATTTAATTTTAGTGGTAGAAGTCCTTGATAGGAGTTGCAGAGCTCAAGTTATGGTTTTGACAAATTACAGGTCAGCAGAGGTGTGTGAATCTGGGTCCTTGAAAGTCACCCAACTTGCAGACAACTTTTGCCCTAGTAGGATGATTCCTATGATTTTTTGGTCAAAATGAATGTTGAATAGAATCTTCTTAGATTTAATTTGAGTACTAGAAGTCCTTGATAGGATTTGTAGAACTCAACTTATGGTTTGAACAAGACAGGGGTATTTTGGTCATTTGGCAGTTATAGGTCATTTTAAGCAAAGGCCATATCTCCTATTTCCAAGCCTCAAATGGAAAAACTCAAAACATGAAAGTTGTTCAAAATGGGATTTTAAGCTTAGAAAAGTGGTCATGAGTTATTGAAAAAGCTTGTAGCAAGGATTTACAAGATTGGGTAAAAATGACCTAAAAATGGCTTATAAGTTGAAAAAGTTGAAATGGAATTTTGGTTTAGGAGATGTACAAATCCAAAATAGGTCATCCAATATGTCATTTTGACTCCAAACAATATTTTAAAAACAATGGTTCAAGTAGAATTTTGATTTGAAGCCTAGAAATGGGGGTTGCTTTGTAATTTTCATTCTTGCATATTAAGGCAACTTGATAAAACTTCACCAAAGGCAAGGAAGTGCATGTTTTTCTCTCATTCTTTCTCAATATCTCTTGTAAGGAGATTTTAAAGCCAATTTGACAAGCCTAAGGCATGAGATAAAGGTTATGCAATGTATCATTTCATGAGAAGTTCTAAAACTTTCCAAATGATTCCACAAGTTTCTAGATGGATCTAGACTCTTCCTTTGGATTGCTATAAGAAGGGTAGATCACCATGAGAAAAAGGTTGGTGATGATTGTTGGTGAGTGGTGAGATTAGAGTGTAAGAAAGTGAGATTCTTCCATTTGCAATTCCATAACAAACTTTCATTCTCTGCCATTTCCATTCTTTTCTTCTCCACAAACACATTCTTCTGATCCTTATGATTGCTTGCATACTGAGTTAGAGGAAGATCCATGGAGGTTTGAATCTTCATTGAATAATTTGCAAGAAAAGCATATTGAGATCAAACACAAGATTCAAGCATTGTTCACCACCCTTTTTGCATACAGAATCCTTATCTTCCATTAAAGATCAATTAGGGAAGGTTGCAGGCATTGAATTGGAGTGAAACCACATCCACCATTACAACTTGACAGGTTGGTGATTTTACTCGTATCACCTTATTTATATGCTTTCCATCATAGTTCTAGGTTTATACTTGTTAAGATAAGATAGAGGACTGTTTTCTGAGAATTTGAGGAAGTTTCATAAGGATCCATGGCAGACCCTAGTTTCTTTCACTTTCAAGAATGGATCGTGTGTTGAGCATTAACTGATATGTTGTGGTTTAGATTGATGAGGGTAACCTAAGGAACAAGTTTAGATCATTGGATTTGAGTTTGGTTAAGGTTGATAGCAGAGAACCATGGTGGAACCCTAACATTCGTGCATTCTGTTAGAACAATACAAGAGGTTTTAGGGAAGATCATGGGTATCATCATGTTCTTGGTGATTAATAGAACATTTTTGCCGTTGGAAGCTTGCGATTTCATTGAGTAATGAGGGAGCACGAGCTTGAAGAAGAAGCGTGCATGGAATCTGTTGGACTGAAACCCTAGCATGCATTTGGGGACGATGCACTCCCACCGTTGGATCGCCCCAGAGTCTTGACCATTTCATCTCATCCAACGGGCCAGATTCAAACTTGCAAATGGAGGGAGGCTGAGAGCGCGTAAAACGCAGCGTTCTACTAATCAAAACGCGCCGTTTTGTTTAATTGTTAGACCTGGGCTTCAGCGAATCCTTTCTATTCCCACCCCCCTGATTTGGCCCATCTCACAAAATGAACTGAGGCGCATTACTCATGACACCCCCTCCCCTTTATTTCATTTTATTTTGTTTTTATTTCTTTTATATTTTCTTGCATTTTAATAAATCCATATAAAATTCAAAAATTAATATTTTTCACTCCTTGTTTTTTTCACATATTCATAATCATGTCTAGAAAAATGTAAATAAATAAAATTCCATTTTATTTTCCTTTTAATATTTTTTAGCATATTAATCTTGCAAATAGTATTTTTAATTGATTTAGTTGATACTTGATTTTGTACAATTTCTTTTAGGACTTTCCCTTAGGATTTTTGGGCCATTCTTTTTGGCATAGTTAGATATTGAATCAGAGTTCATATAGGATTTAATTCTCAATTTGTAGATTAAAATTTGATATAGTTTGATTGTTTGACATTTAGGTGCTCAAAATTAGGGTTTTAGGTTGTATAAGTAGAGTTGAACCATTTTGTTTTGGGGTTTATAGGCCAAATTAGTATATGGGGAATATATGGGTTAAGGGTAAGTATGTATAGAGTCCCCTAGAATTTTGCTAGAATATTGTATGGTATTTTAGCATTTTTAATTGATTTTTGAATGTATGGTTAGTATGTGTGTTGCTTGAAGGCATAGTTTGTATTGTTGTGCTTGTTTTTCTTTTTCTTTGAGTGTGTGAGCCTTGAAGATTGAGTTGAAGACCTTGTGGATCATCATGGAAGCCTTGAAGACCTTGCAGAGGAGCTTAGCTTAGCTTTTGTTTGTTTTGTTTATAGGTTTATAGGTACATAGGTAGAGCCTTAGATAGAATATTTCCATTCAATAAACAAGGAGTGTCTTGTTCACCTCCTTCCTTCTCTGTGACATAAAGTCCCTTAAGGGTATTCACCTCTCTCCTTTGGAGGGATTAGTGACCTTGCCCTCTGAGGTAGAACTTTTAGAGAGCCTCTCCCTTTGATGTTAAGTCCCCAATGGCATCCTTTGGAAGTCAGTGAGCACTGTAACATCCTCACCTCATCTTGTTGACTGAATCTTGTTTGATGGAGCATTTGGATTGTTGAAGATAGCAATGAAGAGTATTAGAGATTTTCAGAAGAGGGTGGTTGAAGACTTGATTGAAGATCTAAAAGCCATTGAAGATAGAAGCTGAAGCTTTGAATAGGATGATTCCTTGAAGATTGTTGAAGTCTGAAGACTTTGTGAAGATCAAGTTGATGCATGAATATCCCTGAAGATAGTGAAGCCTGAAGGTGGAGCTGATCAAAGAAGCTGAAGCTTAAGGGGAGAAGATGAGTTGAAACTCATGTTGTAGGGTTGATACCTGGAAAGCAGTTGATGATTGAAGTCTGAAGACTGAGTAGCTGCTGGAGGAGCTGAATTTTCTTCTGTTTTCTTTTCTGTATTGTGTGTTTTGTTTGATTTGGCTGTTGCATTAGAATAAGTTCATCTAGAATAAGTAGAATCTAGGAGCATGATTGCATTAGAGGTTGAGTTGCTCCCTCTGCTTGTATTGTTATTGAGTGGCTTTGCTTGCGGGTATTCGGTAGAGCCCAGCTCCCTTGCCCATGTGGTTTGTTTGCTTGATAGCATGTTGTTTATTTTTCAGTATGATTACTGTTATTTCATGACTGGCTTGAGGTTGAGATGAGCTTGTGGAGGCTGAAGCCCCACACACATTTCCTCCCTCACTTGCATTGCATGCATTTTACTGTTAAGCTGATGCTTTGTCTGTTTTGGTGTATCATTGACATGATCCCTTAGGACTCTCATTTCCTTTGATAAGGATTTGATGATAGAATCTTAGGTTGAAACCTATGCATGATAACTTCTAGGAGTTCCCTGTTCAAACCTCAACCATAGGATGAATCCATGGCATGACAACAGTAGGACTTGATAGTCTCCCTCCTAGTTGGGCCTGTTCTCTTCTCATCTCAAAACAGTTCAAGATACAGTAATCATGAATGATTTCTTTCGTACGTTACGAGCCTTAAGCTATCTGAGAAAGGATTGTGGGAGAGTTTCTTTTCCATAGTCTGGATGTTTAGTATGGTACCCTTTGGGTGACATGCGACGCATTCACTCTCAGGTCATAGTCTCTAGTGCGGTTGAAATCGCAAACACAATAAAAAACACTTCTTTCGTAAAGACAGGAAATAAACCGTAGTTAGCCGAACTACGTTTGCTCTGATCTTCCATACAGTGTGGAAGTACGTAGGCATAGGATGCGATGTCCTAGCGAGCAACCTTTCCCCGTAATCCTTCGTAGGCCGAACTACGTTGACTCTGATTTCTCATTCTCTGATGAGAATACGTAGGCATAAAGCGCGACGCTTTGCCGAGTCATTTTTCTTTTCTTTTTCAGCCAGCCTTGATAGGTAGATAGAATAAAACCAACCCGTCCAAGTAAACAAACAAGCGAGGATCCCGTCGAGTACGACGGACGTGAGGGGTGCTAATACCTTCCCCTTGCGTAACCGACTCCCGAACCCAGACAATGGTTGCGATGACCTTGTCTTACCCTTTTTCGTCAGGTTTTTCCGATCGTTTCCTTTCCCACTCTGAGGGATAAATAACGAAAGGTGGCGACTCTTCTGTCATGCCGGCACCTTATTTTCGCGCAAGCGACACATGAAAAGAAAAAAAAATTCTAGTAACAAAAAGTACTCGCCGAAGCGAAACAAAAGTACTTAACCAATACTGAAATAAACTGAAATAGAAATATTGTTCTAACAAAAACTAAAATAAAAAATACTGAAAACCATAAAAACTGAATATGAATGGCCAAAATAAAAATATTCTTCACTTCGTAGCCCTTTTTTTCAACATCAGCCCCTAATCTTGCATATCATCATGCATCTCTATTAGATGTCAATCTTGCCTTAATTTAATCATGTATATTGGGAATTTTTCAAACTCTTTTGTGTTGATTTATTGATATTGATACTTGAAAGTTGACATTCTTCAATTACTTGAAAATATCTTTGGTACCTTTGATTTGTGTGTTATTGTGTAGATAATATGCATTAAGTCATCAAAGTATGAGACACAAGGAAAGTGAATAAAGTTGCCAAAGGAAAAGAAGAAGATCAGCAAGTTCGCTGGGCGAACATGGTAGCGAATATTCGCTTTGCGAACAACTGGCGAAGAACCAACGAATGGTCCCAGATTTGAGGCAGTAGAAAAAGGCACCTAAGTTCGCAGTGTGAACAAGCCAGCGAAGGTTCGATGTGGCAATGCTTCAGCAAAGAGCCAGCGAAGCATCCCAGATTTGAGACAGTAGCTAAAGGGGTATAAGTTCGTTGGGCGAACTTGTAGGCGAAGTAGTTCGCAGGGCGAATAGTCATTCGCACAACGAACTTCAGAGTTGTCTCAGGGATTGTTTAACTGTGCCTAGACACATCAGGTGCCTAATTTGATGTTCTCTAGGCGAATAATCTATTTGCAGTGCGGACATGACAAATTCTGGTTGTACTTTATAAGTACTTTTGACCATTTCTTGGGATCATAACTTCATTTTACACACCAAAACCTTTTTTTTTTAGTTTTCTTCACCAAAGAGTGAAATTTTTCACATAGAAGCTGGATTCGCATCCAAGTTTAATTCTTCAACGTGGATGTTCATTCATATCCTTTCAAAACGTTTGAAGCAAGCTACCATGATTATGAGTAGCTAAATCACTTTTGTGCCAAGATTATAGGTAGTTAATCTTGTTATTATGTATTTCTTTTGATCTCTTGTATGTGAACAAGGTTTATGATTAATAGATGATGAAGATATTTGGCTTTAATGATGTATTTATGGTTTGAATCACTCTAGACATAGATTTTCCAAGCCTTAACTTAATTTCTTCATCTATTAACCAACAAACACTAGACATAGATTTGAAAGTTAATATTCGCTTTGTATTGATCTTAATGTTTATTGTTGCGATTGTTATTTCGAGAAATCATCTAGCGATTAAAACAATAATATTCACGGAGCCACTTTAGACATAAAAGGATTCGCGAGGATACGTGATTGTATTAATCGAAACTAAGTTCACATACTTGATTAATCGCATACGTATGAAAAGGATTAAGAAATCTAATCTTGACATGCTTTTCTCAAAACAAAACATATTTTCCCTAATTTACTCTTTGCAACAAACTTATGTTACAAAACAAGAAATCTTTTGAAAACTCTCTACTTAGAACATTAAACTATTGAATGACTAACATCGAGATATCACTCATAATCCATGTGGATACGGTAAAACACCCCCGAAATACTTTTCAACAATCTCCTCATCACCATCACCCTCCATTCCAATTGTTGCCCCCTCCAAAAAGAAAGGACGCTTGCCCACAAGCCAATTAGCATAGTTATCATAGTCCTCTCGAGTAGGAAAGGAAGTGACCTCTTGTGGAGCCATCTGATAATGGTACAATTTATGCATACAATTAAAATTAAACTCGGAGGACCTTTGGTAAGCTTCAGACATATCCCACGAGTAATTGAATGCCAATTTCATTCTCGGGTCCCAAGTAGAGAAATCAAGAGCCTCTGATGGTTCACTTGCATTTGCACGAGATGATTCACCACCACTTGCATTTTTCTTCTTCTGACTCAACTTTATTTTATAGTATATTTCGATGTAATCATCATTAATTATCCCCCTCACTTTCTCATTGATCACATCTGGCATGGGAACCCACTTTTTAAGACACAAAGCGATAACAAGGCAAGGAAAAATGATTGGAGCACTATAATGTACCTCAGGTCGTCGGGTGTTTTGAATGAACAAATTCATCTCATTCGCAGTGACTCGAGCCATATCCACCTCTTTGTCTTCCATGATGTAATACAATAGTAAAGCAACCTCAAGCCGAATCGTGGATCTATGCAACTTTGGCTGACGTTGTATGAGATCAAAAGAAGTACGACTTGGACTTCCAGTGGTATATCTTCTCTTCGATATCTGATCGCCTCCCCCACATTGTTCAGCTCCACACTTTTATCTTCAAACAGAGTTTATTTTTCTATTTTCACGTTATCAAGGTGCGTACCAAGCTCCTTTGTGTACTCATCATGCTTATGAATGCCCAAAGGACTTGGCTTACCTAAAAGGTCATTTATGGCTTCACGGTCAAATCTCACTTCTTTCCCTCAGACAAAAGTTTAATACCTGAAAACTTCCCCCTCGGGATGCTGAGCATTCGCATAAATTTCTCTTACCATCTCATAACTTACCCTATTAACCGGGTTAATAAGATGTCCCCACTTCTTGCTCTGAAAAATTCCTGCAATTTTCCTGTAAGTGCCTTCCGGATTGATGATGAACTTTCATTCTGAGATAATCTGCCTATCCTCCAGCATGTTGTACCTGGCTGCATGATCCTCACTGATGAAACGACTCAGATCAAACTCCCTTGGCTGGCCAGAGCTACTTCTGACAATTGTCTTTTGTTTTTTAGAACCAGTAGTCTTAGTCTTTGGAGCCATATGCACAAAAAGGACACAACAACAACAACAACAACACAATAGAAGAATACATGATTGTCAGCAACAAATCAAAAAGACAGAAACTAAAATTTTCACTCTTGCACCTAGCTCGCTCGGTGAAGCTGGAGTGAAGCTTTGTCTCTCAGTCGCCGGGCAAAACACACGAATCACAGAAAACCCATTTCTTGAACAACTCAAAACTCATAAACCCATTTCAAAAACATTTAAAATCATGGAAGAAACAATCCTAATGCTAATGTTGCTAGTCATTAACCCTAACCACATGCATCTAACACTATTCTAAGAGTTTCTAAAGAAGAGCTTAAAGAGAAATTAACAAAAGAACATACCTTGGATGGGAGTGAGAAATTTGAAATGAGTGAGAGTGAGTAAGAGTTTGAGTTTGTGAGCTTGTTCTTGACAAAATGAGACAAAGGTGGAAAAGTTTTTGACAAGAGACCTTTAAAAAGGGTGGGTCAAAAGAGATGGGCCAAACTGGACCCAATTAAAAAAAAATTATTTTCTCCCTTTTTTTAGCAAAAATAAGCAGACCTACTTTAAGTGCTCATGCACTCTTCACCCGGCGAAGCTGATGTAAAAGGCCAGCAAAACAAAATTCGCCCAACGGAACTGTATCTTGCCCAATGAATTACATCAGAAACAGATAAACAAGTCTGCTATAAGGTCTGTTTTTTTTCAACCGATTCAATTGATTTTTTCCACACAATTAAAGACTTAGAACAACAGAAACAAAATACTTACAATATTGGGGTGCCTCCCAACAAGCGCTTTGTTTAACGTCGTTTGAGCTCAATGGTCCGGAGGTTTGAAACCTCAAAACTAAAAGCAAATGGATTAGATTTTGAGAAAAACACCCTAACACAAAGACTTCAACCGTTATCATGACCTGTTCTTGGTCCACTTTTCCTTAAGAAATAAAATTCCCAACACAACTTCATCATTTCCACTTTAGCATCTTCATCCTTCTTTTTCCGTAATGCAACTCTTGCATCTTCTTTTTTCTCATGAAATCCATCTTCCAAAAGACTTGAGCATAACACTCATTTGAAAAGTGTATAGCACACTTCTTCCTCACTAGTCCACACCTTCACGATGCCTTCATCAATATCGACCAACATTTTTGAGGTCTTTATGAAGGGCCTCCTAAGGATGATCAGAGTATCCTCGTCTTCTTCCATATCCATGACTACAAAATCGACCAAAAATAAAAATTTGTCTACTTTTAGCAACACATCTTCTACAACGCCATGAGGACGAGTCCTTGACTTATCTGCAAGTTGCAAAGTCATTCTAGTTGATTTCATTTCTATGTTTTCAAGCCTTTTTACCACGGACAACAAAATCAAATTGATGCTAGAACCCATGTCGATCAAAGCTTTGCAATTAAAATCAGTACCTATAGTGATAGGTAAAGCTACTCTCCCCGGATCACCTTCCTTCCGTGGAAGAATGCTTTGAACAACAACACAACAATTTTCATTAAGCAGAATGGTTTCTTTGTCCGTATACCTTTTCTTTTTTGTATGTATGTTCTTCGTGAACTTGGCATACTTAGGCATTTGCTCGAGAGCTTCAGAAAATGGAACGGTTATTTGCAATCGACTAAGTATATCCAAAAATCTCGCATAATGCCTTTCATTTTCTTTTGTAGTAGGAACAATAGGATATTGTAACTTTTTGATCGAAATAATACTCTCTTAATCCTTCCATTCCTACTCTTTTTATTTTTATCTTCTCTCTTTTTCTTTTCTTTTTCAACTAATTCTCCCTCAACATTTTTTCCTACTTCTTTCTCATCAATCTCTTTTTCTTTTTCAACTACTCCCTCTCTTTCCATAACTTCCTCACCTATGCCCATATCGATCTCCCTACCACTTCTAGTAAAAATAACTTTGCAATTCTCCTTAGGATTGGCTTGAGCGTTAGCCAGAAATGGCCCGTTGGGTTGTTCAGCTAATTGCTTAGACAATTGCCCAATTTGAGTCTTAAGATTCCAAATAGAAGCATCAGTGTTCTTTTGGTTAGAAATTGACATTTGCATAAATTATATGAATGTGTCTTCCAACTTTGAACTTCCAGTTGGAGCTTGTGGAGGTTGAGTGTAATTTTGATATTGTTGTTGATGAATAGAAGTTTCGGCATCTTGAGGTCTCCATTGTTGTTGATAACCTTGATTACCTTTGTTGGTAACCTTGGTTGCCTTGTTGGTAAGATGGTCGAGTTTGATACCCTTGGTTTTGATTTCCCGCTTAATTTACCTTTTCCACAACCGGAGGACAATACCCGGTAGGGTGATCTCTTTTACAAAGCTCACAATTCACCACTTGTTTGTGTTGCACCCCAAAATTTGCCCAACCTTTTCTAACCTAGGTTTATGTTTCAATTGCATAGTCATTTGCATTGGCATCATGTACATAGTGTATTCATCTGCATAACATAGCATAAGCAAGTTATCTTAATCAGGGGGATCAAGTGCCATTCTTGTCTCAAGAGGCATATTCAGAGGGTTTCATTCATATTCAAGACTATTCATGTCATCAGGGAAGAATGTGAGTCTTGAAGAGTTGACAGATCAATCATGGGGTTCTCTCCTATCTTGAGGTTGTTTGGGGATCATCAGAGGGTATATGAGCTATGAGCCAAGATCATGGAGTGTGTATGGATATCATGGAAAGTCTAGATGATCATTTTAAAGATGAGCCAAGTCATTGGAATGATTACAAGAGCCTCAGTTGAAGACAGTCAACTAGGGTTTTATCTAGGTCAATCCTAGGTCAAGGACTTGATTTGAAAGGTATCAAGGCTCATTTGAAGGATGTGGGATTCATTATTTTCTACATGGATATGGATGTGGTGTTGTGCCCAAGAAAAATCAAAAGGAGTCAAGGAGAAGAGGAGTTACCAAATTAGGGTTTCAGTGTAAAATCCCCTGATTTAGGTCAAACTTCCAAGCAGTGTAATTCAAAATTCAAGCTTCATATGAACTTTTGGTCCACATGAGACTTGTAGAGAATCTTCATAGCTTTAATTTGAGTGGTGGAAGTCATCAAGATGATTTATAGAACTCAAGTTATAGCTCGTGCAAGTTACAGGTCATCTGAGGACACTAAAATTTGTCTATGAAAGTTGTCTGTCATCCAAGCAACTTTTGACCTTCAAGGAGTTTTCAAATGAATTCTTGGAAAAAACAAGAGTTGTTCCTCATGATCTCCCCTTTCCAAAAAGGTATGGTATGCCTTCATCTGATTTGTGAAGTTCAAGTTATAGTTTGTGCAAGTCAGGGGTATTTTGGGAAAGTGGAATTATATGTCATTCTTAGCGTATGCCTAAAACTCATACAAGGAAGCTTCAAATGAAAAACTTCACAATATCAAAGTTGTTCAAAATGACATTTTAAGCTTAGAAAAGAGGTCATGGAAGTTTGGAAATGCATGGAACAAGAATTGACAAAAGGTGGTGAAAATGGCTTAAAAATGACATAAGTTGAAAAAGTTCAAATTGAAAATTGGTATGGGCAATCTACAAATCCAAAATGGGGCATATGATATATCAAATTGAGTCTAAACAACATTTTAAAGACTTTGGTTCAGCCACAATTTTGATTTGAGGGTTAAAAAATGGACTTGCTTTGTAATTCCATTACTTGCATAATAAGGTACATGTGAGAAACTCAACATAAGGCAAAAGAATCCCTTGTTTTTCACTCATATCACTCCAATTTGTCATGAAAAGAGATTTTAAAAGGTGGTTAAGGGGCTGTTAGTGGATTGAAGTGAGATATCATGAGACATCAAAATACCATATCATGAGAAATTCATGAAGTTTCTAGAATCATCCTAGATTGATCTAGAAGACTCTAGATCTTTCCATGCTCTCCTATATATTGGATTGAGATCATTAAGAGTAAAGGTTGGTGATAGTTGATGTTGAATCCATTTTCTCCATTTGCAAATCATATTGAATCTTCATTTTTCTCTTCACCATTTTTCCATTTTCCCCACATTTTTCTACACTTGAAAACTCAAATTTTCAATTCCATTTTTCTCCCACTTTTGGTTCATTCCACCATTACAAATACATTCCTTATCATTCTTACAATTGATTCAACACTTTTTTAGCCATAATTGATGCATGAACCAAGCTACACAACTCCATTAAAGTGAGCTCCAAGTGAAAAATTGATTTTTTGTTTTCCATCAATTCACTCCTTTCTTCCCATCCAAACACCTTCCTCATCAATTATAGGACGTGTCCACATCATTTTCTCAAAGAATTGGTGATCGAGTGAAGCTCCATAAGCCATTTTTCGGAGGTATAAAGAATTCGACATAACTCATGATTTTATGAGTCTTTCTTGCATTATTGTTGTTGCATTACATTGCTCTCATCTCCTACATGGATTCTAGTACAAAAAAGATGGGTTTTATGACAATTTTTGGTTCTTGAGTTTTTCTTGAGGTGCCACGTTTTGGGAGTTAGAGAGAGTTTCAAGAAAATCTAAGACCATATTTGGATTCCTTGATTTTTTTCCTTCAAGTTTGACCAAAATTTTGTGCGAAACGGATAATTATTGATGGAGTTATGGTGCTTCAAAGTAGCAAAAAACTCATGTTCATGGAGTTGCGGGTTACTATTCACAAAGATGAAAAATTTGATTTGGAGAAGAAGGTGTTAACACCGTCGGATGCATTTCCAAGTCAAGGTTTCTTCCATTCATCCAACGCCTCTCACTGCGCCACGCAATCGGCCACATAAGCCTCATGCCACTTTTATTTATTCATGTTATTTTCTTTTATTTTCCTATTGCCATGTTTCTTTTATTTTTTCTGTTTTATATGCTGACTTCTAAATACCATAAAAAATAGGAAAAATAGTCTTTTTGATCCCCATTTTTTTCTGCGTAATCCTCAAGATGCTTGGAATTTTACAGAAATGGAACCATATTTTTTCCATTTTTCATCATTTTATTAGATTTTTTTACATTTTAGTTGTCAAAAAATTAGCAATGCTGGTGTTATCATTTTGTGAATTTTGTTTGACCTATCAAAACATTGTTTAAACGTCAAAACTTTTGCAGGGGTATTCTACACATGATGAGGTATTGTGATGTATTTTTGTGGGAATTTTATTGTACCATTTTAATTGGTTTTGGATGTTTTCTTTAACATGCTCCATTTTAACTTTTCCTTTGGTATACATGAGATATCTTGCAATGTTTTCATCTTATTTGACCATTTCTCTTTGGATATTTTTGTGGTATCTCTCACCCCTGGTTTGTGGCTTGATGTAGGGCATTGGAGATTTTTATTGAATTTTTTAGCACCTTTTGCTATTTTTCTTATATTTTTGTATTCGGACTTCCGAACGGACTTTATTTTTGTTAAGGCTCCAACGGCCGCTTTGTGTTTGCGTGATGAACGCTGTGGCTTATATTTCTTATTGTAGATAGGTTAGAGGTATCGGAAGACCCTTAGGTGGCTGTTATTTGTATGTATAGCTTGCCTAATTATCGACTTGTTTGCATGATAGCACGTTGCGATTCCAAATAGTGGATTACACGTTTCATTCGGAGTTTTCACTCGATTCTTTGCATATGATCACTTGATATTTTCTTATTCCATCCATGAATGGGCTTGAGGTTGAGACGGACCGTCCTCCCTCCTTTGCATTGCATTTACCATTGCTATATTCATGTTCACTTGTATGCGGTTATTACTTGTATTTCCGTTTCTTCCTTTCGTTTTCCTTTCCCGTAAGACTTCCATTCTTCCTTGTTCAAGGGAGGATGTGATAGACATTAGGAGCTAACCCATGTATGATAACATTAGGGTAGATTTTATTCCCTTTTTAACCCTAGGATTGTAGAGTGTCATCTCTTCTTACTTCAAAACAACAGCAAAACATTAATAAAGGCTATAACAAAATCAATTCATTTCTTCCGTCAAAAGATTTGAACAAACATCAACCTTTTTGCAATAAAAAAACCCTTGTTTAAGGTGATATTTTTTATAAAAGACATTTGAACAGCTTGTGTCGTGCGTAGCCCGAACTACGTTTGCTCTGATCTTCCATGCTGTGTGGAAGTACGTAGGCATATGATGCGACGTCCTAGCGAGCAACCTTCCCATCCTCCCCCGTAGTTAGGCGAACTACGTTGACTCTGATTTCTCGTTCCAGACGGGAATACGTAGGCATAAAGTGCGATGCTTTGTCGAGTCATGTTTTCTTTTCTTTTCAGACCTCATCCTTTAGTTTAGATAGAAGTGTAATCCGTACAAACCAAGCAAGCGTGGATCCCATCAAGTACGATGGACGTGAGGGGTGCTAATACCTTCCCCTTGCGTAACCGACTCCCGAATCCAGGTTTTGGATGCGATGACCATACCTTTTCCCGTCTTTGCGTTAGGTTTACTTCGAGCGTTTCCTTTCCCTCCTTTGGGATAAATAACGCACGGTGGCGACTCTTCTGTATTGCCGGCGCCGATTTTCGCAGTAGCGACAGCTGGCGACTCTGCTGGGGAAATGAGAAACTTAACTAAGTAACTCTGAGGTCAATTCTAACGACTGCCGTCAAACTTAACTAATTTACCTTTTCCACAACCGGAGGACAATACCTGGTAGGGTGATCTCTTTTACAAAGCTCACAATTCACCACTTGTTTGTTGTTGGGAATATCTTGCATTTCTTTAATTTATTGTGGAAGCTTTGACATTTGTTGCGTCAACAATTCCACTTGTTGTGAAACTAATTTATTTTGCGCAAGAATCACATCATTTGTTCCCAACTCTATCATTCCCGGTTTTGTTGAGGTGTAACATGGTTGTAATTTCCTTGGTGATCATTCAATGCCATCCTATCAATGATGGCTACCGCACTCTTTGCCATTAACGATCCATCCGCGGTGGCGTCTAACTAAGTCTTGTGAACAGATTGGAGCCCGTTTCTAAAGATATGCACTTGTGTTAATTTATCGAAACCACGACCTTTACACTTTCGTAACATGGATTTAAAACTCTCCCAAGCTTCATTGAGAGATTCATTTCCTCCTTGAGCAAACACTGAAATTTCCGTTTTTGCTTCCATGAATTGATTGTGTGGAAAAAATCGTTCAAGGAACTTTTCTTCCAACATATTCCAGTCCATTATCACTAAAGTGGATTGATCAAGATACCATTCCTTTGCCTTCGCGATTAAGGAATGCGGAAATAATCTCTTGAACAATGATTCTTCTTCAGCTTTCAGCACTTCCGTTGCACCCACAATCTCATAGAATTTGGTGAGATGTATGAAAGGATCCTCATGATCCATATCGATAAAAGGATTTTTGTATAGAAGCGCAAAAATGTCTGTTTTCATCTTGGAATGCCTCCCGTTGTGGGTGTTTCATGGAAATTAAGCATTGTGCCTTGGACTGTTGGTACATGGTGTTGAAGCAGGAGGTGGTGGTGGAGGTGGAGCTGCCATGTTTGGCGTAAATGATGGTGTTATTGTAGAAGTAGAACTTTCTCCTCTCTCTCGTCTTTCCTTGGCATTTTTCCTCCTCCGTCTAGTTTTTCTATTCAACTTACATGCAGTTCTCTCAATCTCCGGATTGAAAAGAAGTTAATTTGCAAGTAACTTTCCTCGCATAAACAGAGTCTACAAAACTTAACCAAACAAATTAACTACAAGAAAAAAGAACTGAGGTAAACAAAGTTTAAAACTGATAAACTATTGCAACGCTTGCAATATTAAATAACAATCTCTGACAACGACGTCATTTTGTTGAAATAGTATAAGTGGGGGTTTTTGTTATCATTTCCACAAGGATTGGTTCATATTACCGATGTTCTACAGTTGGAATTATTTTAAACATAGAACATAAAAGATGTTTGTTTTTGTTTTGTAACGTAACGATAGCATAAAAAGCTCTAAGCAACGGTAAAAGAGTTTTGGTTTTAAAACAATTGTTAAAAACATGTCAAGATTAGGGCTCGATAATCCATTTCGTATATATTTTCTTAATAAAGCATGTGAACTTATTAATAATCAATATAATCACATATCCTCTCAAGATGTTTCATCCCTAAAACAAATTGTGAGTTTTATCATATTGATTCTTAGATGATATCTCAACCTAACTATTAATATGATAATAATAAAGGGTTGATATTAGTAAATATCAACTTACAAAACAATCTCTAAACTTTGTTTGTCGATAGATGAAAAATTTAGGTCAAGAGTTGAAACATATTTCTCAATAATGATCCAACACAAATATAAACCATAAAAGCAAGGTTTTTCACCATATATTCATCATCAACTTGTTCACATACAAAATATCAAGATAAATACATACAAAAGTGAGGATTATCTACCTCTAATCTTGACACAAGGAGAGATTTAGCTACCCATAACCATGGTAGCTTGAGCAACAAGTAACACACAAAACTTTTGGAGCATCAAACTTGAAAGGATCAAAGAGTGAAGCTTAAAAGCTTTGATTTCTAACTAAAATTGAAGATGACTTTTTTCTCCACACAAGTGTTTTCTAGGTTAAACAAATTCTATCAAAAGCAAGAGGTTTTCCCAAAAATATCAACAAGTGCCAATTTATACATTTTCTGCCCAGGAAAATTCGTCGGGCGAGCTATAACCCTCGCCGAGCGCAACTAGTAAAACAAGCCACGTGACAGCTACAATGTCGTAGGCTGAGGAAAATATCTGCATTTGTCGGGCGAATCCCTTTCCCTCCAACGAACCAATTCCAGTAGCTACTGGAATTTCAAATTTCTTTTGCCCCTTGCTTCGCCTTGCCTTCACCGGGCGAAAATGCCATTCTTTCGCTTTCTCTTCGCCGGGCGAAGATGATCTTTTCTCTGACACGTGAATTTCTTTGATTCTTTAGTTTTTCTCCCGCTTTACCGCACCAAAAAAATGGCGCCGTCAAGATATACACTCCATGTGTTATTTCTAAGCTAAATCTACTAAAAAATGAAGGTTTGATGAATTGGGAACAAATACCCCAAAACATAACCTAAAAAAAATGTGTTTTTACCCCTTTTAATGTGTTTCTGCCCAGACTAATTCGCCCGACGAAGTAACGGTTTGCCTGAAAAGCAAAGGCTGCATTTTCTACTGCTTCTGGAACTTCTGGCATGCGTCTGGCTCGCCCGACGAGCTCGAGGCGAGAGCTGACAGTAACAGAAAAATTCAGCATCTTGTTTTCTTCATAACTTTCGAACCCTAACTCCGTTTGAGGCCTGGTTGGAAGCGTCAGAAAGCTTATTCAATGCTCTATCTAACAATGACTAAATATCAGTGCTTGAATACCTACAAAAATGAGGAAAAAAATTAAACTCATTGATATTTACACGAAAATACTAGTATACACTAAATATACACTTTTATAATCAAAGTGGGGTTTTATATAAAGAGTTCAATACAATTGAATCGACAAGTGCCGTAAAACTACTACTCAAAACACGACATTTTGGTACTTATCTAGTTGTAAACATAGGATATATCCATTGTTACTAATAACATCTCTTTAATGTAAACATAGGATGTGTTCATTGTTTGCCCAAATAATGAAAATGAGAAAAAGAAGATGATTACATATTGTGGTGAGCGTCGGATGGGCTTTAAGACACGGCTCACCCATGATTATACTAAACAGGAATAAGGTAAAGAAAAGCCTTCTTATGATGTGTATTTATTTATTGATTAAGATGTTTGGGAGAAATTTGTAAATTCTTGCACCACTCTTGAGTTCTTGGTAAAGAGCTAAAAAGGAAAGGAAAATCGAGCTAGAAATATCTATCCACATAGATTGTCTCGTGCAAAATATCGTAAACCTGAAAAGACGATGATCGAATAAAAAAGAAAATAAAGGGAGGAAGAGCTGGGAGGTTCTATAAGTCATGATCTCACTTTATCTTCACCATTACGCCACGAGAAATAGAAGAGGGCGCGTCAATGAAAAGACAGTGGGTTTACATCAGATGCTACACGCGAAGTGGGTTAAAGGACTGTTAGTAGATACTTTTTTCAAAAATATTTATTTTAGCTAAATCTATTTGTTAAATATTAAATTTCATATGTGTTGTAGGATGAGCTGGTTGAACAAACCGAAGCCGACCTCTTCACTTCACAAGATCGTCATGACATCTTGGTAGAAGCAATTGGAATCGAGGAGCATCCTGGGCGTGTCCATGGTGTTGGCTTCAAGTTTTTTTAGACCACCTAAATCATCTAGTGGGAAAACCTATAAAAGAGAGATTAATGAGATTGTTATTGTTAAGTTGGAGAAGGAAAAGGAGAAGTAGGATAGGAAGTTGAAGGAGGTAGGAAGAAGTTTGAGGAGGAGAGGAAGAGGTGGAGGGGGGAGCAGGATAGGAAGTTGGAGGAGAGGGAGAGGTTATTACAGACAGTGCAGGAGAGTGTTCAGAAGCAACAGGGAGAGCTAGAGGGGGTAACTGAGGTTAAGGTATCTGAGAAGTGTACCCGCGATGTGCTTGAGGTATAATCTATATATTGTTGTTGTTATTATTATTGTTTGCGTATTTTAATTTTGGATTGTACTTATATTATTTTTATGATGCAGAAATTGAATTCGATAGGTCCATCAAGCTACACAAATTCAAATCAGTTGGAAATTCAAGACAATGAAGTTCAGAAAGTTATAGGTGGTACAAGCGCAAAGGAAAGTTTTTTTTTGCCAACCAGGGCAGTATTGAACTCACACTGTCAAAAGCAGATAACATTGAGAGACTGAGAATGATCATTGACACTCTTTTAGAAACATTGTTGGGTATTAAATTAAGTCATGATCCTGAAGAATTCTTCACGTTTTGTAGGACTTCTTTCCATCCATTTTTGTCGGGAAATGTGTACCTAGGCAGCTCCATATTACAAATTTGATCCTTGTAAGTATAGTTTTTATGTTGATCTCTATTTATATTCATATGTTCTTCTAATTTAACATAAATATTTTGTCTTGCAGGTACATCCATGACTTATGTGTTGAAAGGAAACTACAAAACAAGTATTATGTCTTAGATCCGGCACTCATTGCTCTCACACGTGGTTCGACAGGACACAATATCTACAATTACTTAAAAGATAAATTGAAAGGGAACATCAAATATTGTTATTTGGCCCCGTTTTACTGCAAGTAAGTATATATTAATTTGTATTTTCATTTATAAACGAATTTTATACATATTAATTATTCTGAATGTTTATGCAGTGAACATTAGCGACAAGTTGTTATATGTCCCAAGAGAAATACTATAGTTGTGTTTTGCTCATTGCACTCTGAACTGCTAGAAGAAGCGGTTAACACTTTGAATGTGTAAGTGGTATTATTTTTAACTTTATAGTTGAATAGTTTTTATTCATGTTTAATTTTAACCGATATGTGTAGAGCGGTGAAGGAGTATAATGCACTCAAACATAGTGTATTTGGTGAAAAACTTATCCATGTTTCCCCAAAAGTAAGTATGTTACTTGTAAATTTATTGACATTATATTATTTGTGTGTATTAGTGTGATATAAATATATAAAAATTATTTGTAGTGGTGAAAACAACCCGACGACCATTCATGTGAATATTATGTTAGGAGATATATGATATATTGTCTCCACAGGCATTAAAGACAGATGGATGAGGGATAAGGTATTAACTTAATACATGTCTTCTTAAGTTCAGGTTGTTGTTAGCTTATCATAATTAAATTTTTGTTCTAATTATAAGAGTTTAACAACCAAACACCATACTCAAAAGAAGATATGGATGACATCTGATCAAGTTGGGTCAGAGTCTTTTTATCTTATTATGATTCTCTAAAACAATAGTTTTTTCTTGGTTGTAAATGTGTAAATTTCATTAATTTGTTTTGTGTAAATATGTAAATGTGTGAATTCTGCCTTTATGATCAGAACAATATAAATGATATGATAAATTCCAATTCTATCGTATATTTTGTAGTTTATGTGTAAAATACATGCATGTTAATAAATTTATAATGATATGATACAAGCCAGTGAAAATGATACAGACTAAATTATACAAGCAAGCAAAAATGATACAGACAAAAATATGAGATTTTATCCCTCGGTTATTACTTAAAACTGAGGTCAATAAATAACTTATTACCTCGTTATTTTAAATAAATTCGAGAGGTACACGACACACACAACAAAATTTAGAAAATAAAAAATATGCAGGTATTGAGGATCAAACTCATGACTTTTAATATATAATCTCGGTTTTGTTAAAGCCGAGGTGACAAGTTATTGCTTTTCATGTTGCCGTTCATTACCTCACCTGTGTAGTCAAGGTTAAAAACATTTTGTGGTCGAAATTATATGTATTATTTTTAGCAATGACTATATGAATTACGTTCCTATTTTCCAAATTAAGCATACGGTTAAAGATAACACGAATTAAGGAAAAAAAACTAAGTTAAATGCGATTAAATTAAGGAACATACATCAATCAAATTTAATATAATCTATTCTATGATGAATTGAATTAAGTAAATGAGATTCATATACATAATAGAAGATGAATCGAAATTAAATTGGAAATTATAATAACCTCAGTTTTTTGTGGAATCCGAAATCAGTAGATCAACCTTTTGTGGTTTAGTTCTCAATGGAATTTTGTAGTTGTTTATTCTAATTTCGTGTAAACTAGATAGCCTAAAAGTAGCATTGTGTGTTTGCTTAAATAATACAAGGAAATTGGGCTTTAAAAACACCCGATCCTAAAAAATATAAATTTGGCCCAAGAACTAATTATTTTAATAAGTATGGAACGAAAACTAATAATTTGACTCCTCTTCACTCCAAAATGGATTTTTACTTCAACATAAAACTTGTAGTTTTTCCTTTTATATTTCCAACACATTTTATAATGAGTCAATTAGATACTCGTAAGTCAAGTTATGATCTGCACATGAGAAATGGTCATATTACGACTTATTCAAAAAATAAGTAACATAACTAATATAAAAGCAAAATTAAACAAAACTTAGAAAACATACTAAAAAGAATACAAATAACAAGAGTAACCATATAATTGTCGAGGGTGCATTAAAATACATTGATTAGCATACCTTTATGGTGTAACTAGGCTTGTTGCAGTAGGAGCAAATCTTTATCCCCCGTCCTTTTCCTACTGCATATTTTCTTGGAGTTAGATCAAATTTTATTGACGTTAGTAACAATTTTGTCACCCTCAAGATTTTCGTGTTGTTGTCTTTCTTGCTGGATAAGTAATGAAAACCCTTATTGATGGAAGGTAGAGATTGCATGAGCATACTTTGGGACCTAACAATGGCATATTGTTCATTCAACAATTATAGAAACTCGATGATGTAGCCACTCTCTCTGTATGCTTTGATGGTAGGAATGAGTGGCAGTTATAAGATATGGTGCATGTGCATTAAGCAAAAGACCTATAATTATCATATTCTTGCCAAAGCTTCTTTAGAGAAGATAAGTACAAAGTGATATTGGATTCTCGTTGTCTGAGAAAGTAGAGCTCTTCTTGGAGATCTGAGATGCAAAAGAAATCACCTTGGTGGTACCTTTCACGAAGTTCTTCCCATATTTTGAAACATGTGTCCATCCATAAAGCACTATCAGAAATCTCTTGTTCTATGGAGTTAGTTAGCTAGGGGATGACCATAGTTTTGCAGTGATCCCATGCAACTTGATTTCAATCATAAACAAAATGACGCAATAGGGTTCCACCTATGAACACTAATCTATTTTTGGATACAAGAATGACCTTAACATATTTGGACCAACAATGATAATTTGTATACGACAAACAAGGAGAAACAAGGGCTAGGCCATGGTTATCACTGGGGTTCATGAAAAAGGGTTAAGAATGAAATATTGATACGGAAAAATAAGGTTTTGCGTTTGGTCCGTTAAATTTTGTAGTTTAGTGACAATGGAAGAAGTAATATTTGAGGTGGTGTGGTGGTTGCATGTGGAATGAGCGGTGGAGATTCTTCAGTACTAGGTTTAAGAATCAGTTTGGATGTTGTCATAGATGAAGGTAAGAATGAGAATCTGTGATGGCCAATAAGAATGAGCCACAAACAAATTTTGTGGCAGATGATAATGATGACTTATCTTAGAAGGTGATATGGTTCTGAGCAAAATCTTGAATCTCTAGTAAAAGTGAGACTTGTGGGTGAAGATACTGAGATTGAAGGTATGGAGATGATAGTGAAACACACAAAAAAAATGAGATTAATGGAAAAAAGATAGAATATTAGAATTATTATTTGTTGATATCATGTTGACATTTATGCAACGAAAGCATGATTCCATGAGAGAGGTCAGAAAAAGACAAAAATGAAGAAAAAAGTATTCAATAGATTTTGGGAATTTCTTAATGCACTCTTTAAGAGTTGATAAGTTTTTTTTTTTATTTTTTGATAAGTTTTTGAGTTTTTGTGTAAATGAGTAGAAATTGATGATTAAGGTTAGAAATGAGTATAAATTGCATGTATGATAGTTTAGACATATTGTATTACACGTTTCTTGGCTGAAAAGGATGATTAAGGCATATTTTTTTGGGATTGCATAAGGTACATTACCGTCATTAACGCAGCTACTAAGTTATAAAAATTTTCGTAGAGGCATCTTCGAAATTTTTGAACGTTTTAGTTTCCCAGATTTTGGAGATGCATCTCCGAAATTCTCTTAGTATTTTTTTCTTCCTTATGGTGTTGTTCGCATACATTAATTGTCTGCTTTAATTTAACTTATAAGCATAATGGCTTATAAACATGATAGATTGAAGGAATGGAGGGTTGCACAACAAGCATCAGCGGCGGGAGAAGAGTTAGCAGGTTTCAGAGGCTCTTGGTCCCTTTGGCAATACAGAGTCATCTACTTCTAGAGCTTATGCTTCTCCTCATGCTACTACATCTTCTTCTTCATGTAGGAGATAAGATTCACATACTGACGTATCACTCCCTCCATTCTCCCGCAAGCACCAGGTTTCCCCTATTCTGGCGCCTGAGGTACCCGACTCACTAGTGCCACCTCATATTGTAGATGCTTTTGAGTCCGTGCCACCTTCTACTGTTGATGTTGGTGATCCAATGCCACCTCTAGAGGGTGAGGCTGTTGCAGATGCTAAGTTAGAGGCATTTGGAGGAGGCCTTGTAGATTTGTCATTACTGCTTCAGTATCCAGACCATACTGCCAGATATATCTGGGATAGAGAGGTAGCATTAGTTGGATTCATTCTTTTTTATTTTAGTTAATTTTAATTGACAAATTCTGACATTAAGTTTTATTTTTTTAGGAGTGTGATCCGCAAAAGTTTATTAACCACATGCGAAATATTACTGGCTTGCCTTAGCCGAATGAGGATTGGTTTCAAGCACTTTTGTCCTTATCTGGACTGAAGGACTTTTGCATGATCGGTTATACTACGGTCAACCACAGGATGCTTAATGCATTCATGGAAAGATGTCACTTAGAAACCTCGTCATTTCATCTCCCGCATGGTGATATGTCTATCACACTCGACGATGTCTCGTGTTTACTACATCTTCTGATCAGGGGAGACTTCTAGATCATGGGAGGATTACCAAAGGCGAGACACTTGAGATGATGGTAGATTATCAAGGGGCTGATCCAAGGGAGACGAAGGAGGAGTTGGATAAAACCATGGGTGCTCATGCTTGGTTTGAATACGTGAAGAAATTATATGCGACTGAGATCCTGAGAGCACAACAGACTACAGGTGACGATGAGTAGGCGGCACTCGACATATCACATGTTATGAAAGCATACCTGCTATATTTGGTTGACGCTGCAATTTTTATGGATAAGAGTGTCATTTATATAGATGTCATTTACCTACGGTATTTTGAGGATTTCGATCGAATCCATGAGTGCAACTGAGGGGTCACTTGTTTGGTCTACCTGTACTCGAAGTTGAGAAATGGTTATATGTGGAAGACGAAGCAGGTCACAGGTAGCATCACACTACTAACGGTAATAACTAATGGTATTTTAATGTTTCTTTGTTATTTTCATTTCATCTTTCTAAAGCCATTACTCGTGTGTCCCAAACTTCTCATTTCAGGCTTGGATCTTCCAACGCATCTTCGGATGGGTGAGTGTTTCCGACTTACACTGAAGATATGTCGTGTGCTACTACTTTTCCCCACTCATAGAGAACCAGGTGACCGATCCTTTTAGAGTCTATCTTGGTCATTTGGTTGTCGAGGTCATGCACTTCAGCAGCTGTGTTGATCACCATAAGACGCAACTATTTGACGAGATAGTGATATACTCTGGATGGTTGGCCTACGGATCACGTCTCAGTGATCCTCATCTGCCTGAGAGCGTCATGCATCAATTCGGCTACACTTAGACCATTCCTAGACACTTTGTTGTCTTTACTCCTCCTACTTTGACATGTAGACAGATAGATGACATGTTTGATGATTATGAGAGTCATTTGGTACCAGAGGAGGCACGAAGTATCATAGGTGAAAAAAATTGGAGCTACGTCGAAGGGTATATCAGATGGTTCTTTAGGGTGTCACATTCGTACATGATAAATGCTGCTCTAGGAAATCCGTTGAAGCCAGCTCATCAAGAAAAATTAGAGGAGGAGCAGGCACAGTCAAATCATGCTAAGGATGTCTTGCCTAGATGTCGTTGCATAGTAGAGATTGCGTAGACATGCATTGATACAAGTATCTTTCCTAATGGGTAAGGATGCCTTTCTTAGACGTCGTTGCATAGTAGAGATTGCGCAGACATGCATTGATACAAGTATCTTTCCTAATGGGTCTAATGTGAGGCAGATCTTAGATGCCAGTATGACGGAGGCACGAGAGACATTGATGTATTAGAGACAACGTCAGAGGACGGGGGAGATTGACGGACGAGAAGGTAGATGGGGCAGAGGAGATATAGTCATATATACACAGTAGTGTATTAGTGTATAGTATTAGTACTATGGATTATATTTCATTTTGACATCGTGCTACTTTATCATTGTTCTCGATTTTTTTTACATTTATTGGTCTTTTATTTATATATGACATTTTTGTACCATCTGAATTTATGTATGCCATTATTTGCATTTCAATTATATAGTTTAAACCTGCATCTGAATACACAAACAAAATATAACATGAAAGTTTTGTTCTGAAACGTTACGATCTTCGTAAAATTCACTAGATGCATCTCCGCTACATTGTATGTGTTTTAAATTGTAAGGTTATATGTGTTTTAAATTAGTGCGTCCGGATATGCTCTCTAAAATCTAAGAGCATTTATATATTTTCGTGTGGTGCCTAAAAAATATAAATGGTGCATTAAGAAATTCTCTAAATTTTTCATAGTACATTTAGTGAATATACCGGCCCAAGAAAAAGAGCTGGTTAGCGAGAAAAACTTTAACAACCTTTACAAAATAATTATATGTAATAAAGACTAAACATAAAAAATAAAATAATATAATGCAATTTTTATATTGTAACCTAAACCTTGTTGAAATTATTGTAATATTTTTTTAGCAATCTATGTACTAAGAGAAAAAATGATGTGCTACATAAACAACTAAATGAAACTGGGCACTTTCTATTTCCACCCACGAAAACAAGACTCATTGCAGCATGGTATTTATAATGATAAAACTCTCCCACAAAAAATTTAACATTTTGCTGCATAGTGATTACTAGGATAGTTCTGCACGAGTTGGAATTACAGGTAATAGAAAATTGCCAAAGGGTGAATCAAAAATCTTATAATTTCCAGTACAACCTTCTTGCTGTGCTTGTGATGTCGCAAAATATTTGTTCTGTGAAACTGTAACATTCATTCCACTACTTTGGGATGCAACCTGCACAGACCAATACATACATTCAAATTCAATATAAATTTCATGTTTCACTCAACCCTAAAATTTAGGGATTAAAGTGAAATTTAACAACAACAAAAAATACCATAGATCGATTTGCATTTGTTGCAGTTATCGCATTCTTTCCATTTTTTGATGAAACTCGAGCCCTATGGAGAATTCATTTGCAGAAATTCGCATAAACATTAACGTTATTATTCAATTTAATAATAAACTTCAAACACTATATTGAATCAAAAGAGTTAGGGATAGGTTATATGATTGTGAAGTGAAATCAAAGATAAAAATCATAGGGTTGGTTCGTGTATATGAGATGTTTACCCGAGAAATGGTGCTTCATCGATTTTCCTCTTCTTGTTTGGTTCTGATGCCATGTTTGGGAGAATCCATTGGAAGAAAGCTTCAAGTAGTTGTTGTTTGGACAGAAAGCCCACTTGAGCCCATGGATTATTGGAGCTTTCTTACTTAATGTTATCTTAAGTTTTACCTAACACCCCACATATTTTCATAATCACAAAATAAAAAAAAAAAAAAAAATAGGTAATGAAAAATTCCTTAATGCAACTCAAAAAATATGGTATATTTTGTAATTTTGTTGATTTTTTTTTTTAAATCTGATAGTTCATTTTGATAGGAAAAATATAGAAATTAACACAATTGAATTTTTCGAAAAATCTATAAATATATATATATATATATATATATATATATATATATATATATATATATATATATATATATATATATATATATATATATATATATATATATATATATATATATATATATATATATATATATATATATTTGAAAAATTCGTTAGTTTATTTTAAAATATCCAATAAAAATTCATAGTATTTTGAAAAATCTGGTAATGTATTTTGAAAAATCGGATAAAAATTTGTATTTTTTTTTTTAAAATCTGATAAAAATTCATATACTTTTTAAAAGAATTGGATAAAAACTCATAGAATTTTTAAAAATTTGGGAAAAACCATACTTTTTGTGAAATTTTTTATAAAACTTATTGATTTTTTGAAAAATTCGATAAAAACTTATAGACTTTTTGAAAAATCAATTAAAAACTCATACTTTTTATAAAAATAAATCCGGTAGTGCATCGGTTAAAAATTCATAGGATTTTTGAAAAATTCGATAGTATATTTAAAAAATTCAATAATACTAATCCAATGTTTTTCTTTAAAAATCCAATAAAAATTCCTAGATCTTCCAAAAATCCGATAAAATCTTGTTAAATTCTTGAAAAGTTTGATAAAAACAAAAAAAGTTTTAAATATCTGAAAAACAAACACAAATTTTTGAAAACTTCAAAAATCACAAGATATTAAAGTAAAGGAAAAAACTTAGGTGAAAACAAACATAACACTTAGTTTTACAAACAACCAATCGTATTTTTTTAATTAGTTAAAAAATAAAAATATAATATTCTCTCTTCTTCATAATCACTAAGGATGTAAATGGATATTTATGGGGAAGGATACTATGATATCCACATAAGTTGTTGATTTAATTATGAGAATTATATAACTTAACAATGATAAATATGATATCTATATCCGCTCCATATCCATGCGGATATCTGTTAAGCGGGTAATCCGCGGATTTTACGATATATGCAGATATTTATAAATATTCATGGAAAATAATTTTTTATAAAAGTTATTTTTTTTAAATTTTTTTAAAACTTCTTTTAAAAACACAAAAAATTATCATCACATAACATCCATGCAATTCACTCTTAATTTAACAATAAAATTCTATCACATTAATTTTCTTCTTATTCACCAAAACATAATTAGATCCAAATATAATATCCATACATTTTATTTTTAATCAAACAAATAAAAGATTGTGATTGTGAGTTACGATGGAAGAGCGAATGATAAAGGAATAGAAAGGGAGACACTGGTTTGTCAGAGAAACGACGACACTAGTTGGTTGAACTATAAAATTATTGAAGTAAAATATAAAATAATGAAAAATTTAAATATGAAATGGTTAGTTGAATTTAAATAAAATGTGAAAGATTTGCTTTAAAAGACTAATTATACTTAAACCTTTACCCATATTCATTAATAAATTAGTATTTAAATATTTATTTATTTTATTCGTAGATATCTATTAAACTATTTATTTTATATCCGTGACGAATTTTATCTACGAGAACAGATTTTTTTCATCCCTAATAATCACAACAACTCATGAATTCAATTTAAAAATAAGTTAAATTTTAAATAAATTTGATGTTTTCTCTCTTTCTTATTAGTCGTTTGTAACAATTTAAGTTTGTTTTTATGAAAAAAATTTCTAGAGTAAAAGCATAGGAGAAGTGGGGTTGTCATGCAAAATTTGGGGTGGCAGGAATTCAGTGGGTTAAGCCCATTGGTATATTGTACTGGATCTAAATTATGTAAATGAGCCAAACGTGGAGTTTCAAGTTCATTAATTTTTTTTCACACTCTCATATTTTTAGATCTGTATTTTTCTTACTCTTTTAAAATTATTTTTAAACTTTTTAAAAATTTATATTTAACAATTTATATTTATAAAATTTGAAATTCATGCGAATAATTTTTTTATAATGTTTTAAATATTATGCTGGATTAACAATTTAACATTAAGGATTAAAACTGATTGCAGGATAATTTAGTAAGAACTAATTTTTTTATGTTAATGATAAATGAAATTTAATAATTTTGAGTGTATACTTCCACACACTAACCACTTATGTCTCTATTGCCACCAACAAATTTCTTTTGCTTATTTAATCATAAAATAAAATAAAATAAATTAAAAAGAGAGTGCACCACTTCCTAGTTAAAGATCTCAATGGATTGTACTAATGTTTGCATGTAATGAATGTCACTCCATTCTTTAATTCATTTTCTTTAGTGAAAGTTAGATATCAAGATTTAGCATAACTAATCTTTGAAATATGTTCAACACATTGACCTCATTCTATTATTTATTATGATGATGATATGTGATAATTAAGATTATCATCATGACTAATAGTCCTTTTTCCAGGGTTATCTCAAGCAGCAATATAATTTTTTAGAGCATAGATATGTATAGTATTTTAATGATTGAATGTAATGTTTAAAAAAATTTTAAAAATTTTGAATAAAATTTATTGTTTGTATAAAAAAAGGAAAAATTGTTAAAGTAATAGAAATTTAGGAAATATTTTGTCCAAGTTTAATTTAATAATTTTGAAATTATATCTAAAATAAAAAAAATATAGTGAGAATGTCAAATTGTTAATTATTATTATTTCAAAATTTGTAATATAGTTCTCATATTTTTCAAAATTTTAAACTTGATCTTTAAAATTTAAATAATTGTAAATTGATCCTTAATATTTTTCAATTTTTATTAATTGCCCCCTTTAACATTTAAAATTGCAAATTGGTCCCTTATTTTTAAAACTTTAAATTTTATAAGAAAAATTTTAAATTTTAAAAATAACCAAAAAAAATTAACAATGAATAATTTTATAAAATTTAAAACAGATAAATTTCAATTGAATTACTTAGAATATTAAATTTTTTAATAAGAAACATTTTGTAGTAAAATTTTATTTTGTTATTTTTTGGAAAACATTTTTTAATCGATCTGATAAGACTAATAGGTTTTTTGAATCCTAAATTTAGCCTACTTAATTAAATAGTATTTTAAAAACTTTAAAATTTATCTTTTTACTAAGTAAAACAAATTAAATTAAACCTTAGATCATACACTTTGTGTGACGATTTAACAATTCTTATATGATGATATAAAATATTTTATTATTTAATTGGCTAAAAAATAAATGTAAGATGAAAAAATTTTAGTTAAATATCTCATTAAGGATTTGACCATTATTCTCTCACACACCCCACAATTGATATGATCATTTATCTTTGTACATTGAAATTGATTAGACAGTTACCAAATAATGATAGAGTAACTTGGAAATGGATGATGTTTATAAACAACAAAATGCTACCATTATTGGTAGCATAATGTGTGGACCAAACCTCACTACTATTAGTTATTGATAGTTGGTGAAAGCAACAGTTAAATATGAATGAACCATAACTTTCACAATATCATGAATCAATTACTGTTCATACATGAGAAGGGACCAAGTTTTGCAGCCCCTCAGATTACTGTTTATATGACCATTCTTTTTCAATCTTAATTGTTTTCAACTTTAATTATTTGATAGGGATATCTCCAAGTAATTTTCATGAAATTAAATGAAATTTTGTCCCTAATTATTCTCTGACAGCTTGCTCTGATGTAACCCTAAATATTAGTATTATTTTCTAAAAATAAAAGAAGTTGTTGATTTAATTATGAGAATTATATAACTTAACAATGATATTCATTTTTATTTAAAATTGATATTGTTTCATAAATTGGTATTTATTTAAATTCTGAGAGTTAAATAATTTAACAAAACTTTATTTTTGTAAAATTGGTTTTGAATCACAAGGCCATAAATAGGAGGGAATCACTCAATAAAGCAAAAAGAAAAACTTTGTTGGAAGTGATTGTGACCTTTTGATGGTTTCATGGAATTCAACCTGAATGATTATGTAATGACATCTGACCTTGAGATAATTATAAGCCATTTTGCATAATTTAGGCAAATAATTATATAGTTTAGAATATAAATGCAAATCAAATGACCCCCAAAATCCAACCATATCCTACTATAATCATTTCCATTTGCATTTTGGTTGAATTTATGTCACCCCTTTTGAAAAATTTAGCTGATTCTTTCATGATAATCTTTGTTATGCTCCATTTATAAAGGAGTGGTGTGACTTCATTCTTTTTATTATTTGACTAATATTAAGAATAAGACCAATACAAATTTTAATTAAAATAATATTTACAGTTCAAAAATTTCAACTCTTGACAAAAAGTCGATATTATTAAATTATAAATCAATACAAGGAATTGAATGTTGACTCTCACAGTTATGTATAAATTCTTAATAATTATAATCTTTCGTTTACAGATTAAAAAAAAAACATTATTTACAATTTTTTTTGAAAAATCAATTTCTTTTATGGTAACTGAGTTGCGAATTACAAATTAAAACTGTTTAAAAAATATGAATTAATTTTATGGTTCATCATGGACATTTTTATTTCAAAAAGAATCATATTGATTAGTTTTGATTAGACTAGTGGGGGAATGATAAATAATTTCTAATTATTAATTGAGTTTAAGGAATCAAAACTTTTATGTTTACCATTGCGCAAGAGAAGTATATTTTATATTGGATCTAATACAACACTAAAATTAAATTAAATAAAAAAGCTACCCTACAAGGAATATCAACTGTTTCATTTTCTGTCGTTTCTTTTGAGGTAGGGTATGTTTTCTGGTAAGGATCTGATGCTGAACTAACCACTATATTGATTCAATATTAATCATCAAATTTATGGTTGACTATATGTGTCACTAGAAAATGAATGTTCAAAATTGGTAAATACTTATTGGCTTAAATGGAAAAAAGGTGGTAAGAATTGGAGACACATCTTAGTTAGTTGATTTGTGATACTATACAAAAAGCTAAAACTTTACATCGAAGGTTTTGAAGGTAAGTTTAGGAAAATGGGCAAGGGTCGTCAAACATATATGTTTTATCTGTATTTTTTTAATGGAGTTAAGGTTTTAGATTTGTACTCTTTAATATATTTGTTATGATCTGTTTTTACTACAAGAAATATTGCAATTTCCCGCATAATATTCACGTCACTAAGTTAAAAAATATGTCACTAAACAAAATTTGTGACGTGGGTAAATCATGTCGAAAAAGCAACGATGAGAATATTTTTCCACGTAAAAATTACGTCACTAATTTGTGACATGGAATACACGCCACAAACCACCAAAATAATTAAAAATGTTCCCACATAAAAATCGAATTTCATGTGGGAAATCACCTTTCCCCAAATCCCTGCAGCACGCCGTGTATGGCAGCATGACAATTTTTCCACGTGATTTCCATGTCACTAATTAGTGACATGGTTCCCATGCCACAAAAATAAATCTGTTTTAAGTTAGTGACTTTGTTTTCACTTCACTGTATAATTTAATAATTAAAAAAAATAAATATTAATGAATACAACGAATTAATAAATAATAAAATTAAATAATTTAGAATTAAAATTTTAAATTTTTTTAAATATACAATTAAAATTTTTCTAAATATTTAGTTACATTATATTCACATCACAAACATAAAAAAAAAAAAAAAAATTTGTCACGTGATATTCACGTCACAAACATAAATAATAATAAAATAAAAAGTTATTCATCGTCACTACTAAATATAGCATCTTCGTCTTCTTCATCATCTTGGACAGAATAATTTAATTGTGAGGCAAAAAATTGTCGCTTTTGTGCCTCCATGTCGGATTGCCGCTTCCTCATTTCCTCCATTTCAGCATTTTGCTTATTTCTCATATTCTCCATTTCGGTCTTTAGGGCCGCCTCACGTGCCTCCGCCTCTCGTCTTGCCTCAGATAGAGCTAACACTCTCAATGTTGCCAACATTTCTGGTGTCAATTCTGCCGGACGAGATCCTCCTTCACCATCATCGAGTCTTTGAAATAAAGTTCGGTCCCTTTTCTATAATCGCCAGCCAAAGACCCAAGACCAAAAAAACACTCATTGATTCCCTTCTCGCCTACTGTTAAATTCTAAATATAAAGATCCACGCGTGGATCAAGCGGTGCATTCCCAATCGGCATATATTGAGGATTTTCAGTTAGAAATTGGGCAAGCAAGGTCTGGTACAACTCCTACACACACATTGAAAAAATTAAATTAAAATAAATATAGTTTAAACAACTTAATTATATACAATAATAATGAAATAAAATAATTCAACTATAAACAAGTTACTAAGCTTGATTTGGAACGGCCGTCAACAAACTCCCCCGATTTTTTGATTCGGATCTTCACAAATAGCTCATTAATTCGTGGCTCCCTCCCTAAATCCTTTTTCTAATTAAAATAATTAAGTTTAATTAAATATATAATAATACAAAATAGAACTTAAAAAAATAGTTATAATTACCATTCATCGACGATGTTCGCCGATACTGATACTTCCAATTGTACTAAGCAACCACCTACTTCAGATGATCTCATCTTGTTTGCATGTTCAGATCTTCTCTGAAAATCTTCTGTCTTCCACCACTCAATAAGTTCCCCAAATATTTCTTCGCCTATCCATTTAGGACAAGTTTGATCTCTTTCCTAACGTTGTCTAGAATTTCTGAGCATGTCAGATAATCTGCTAGATACCTTACTTCTAAATTTTTTTAATTTTGACCTCGTCAAAATTTTTTCACGTGCACCTTTCCTGGAAGTTATATGAAAGTCAAATAAAATGTTAGATATTTATATAACAAAAAATAATTATAAAATAACATAACTATAATAAAAATACAATTTACCTTGAATTTATCAAACCATATATCTTTCTCAGTATTTGGGAGCTCTCTGAAAGACTTAATGAGTTTTGTATACATCAATTGAATCACCCAGTTTACAACTTTTGCAGCAGGCCGACACAGATCAAAACTAAACAACAATAATTTTAATGAGTATTAAACATAAAATGGAAATATATAGTTAAATAAATATTATAAATTAAAAACACACCCAGACCCCTCAGGCCTAATCAGATGTCGTCCTTCAACCACCAAAATATCCCCTGCAACAGGATTTGCCTGCTTCGCATGAACATCGTCATCCTCCTGAATAGGGTGGTCATCCTGCTCCTGACGCGCAGGTATATGTGTGGGGTGTGGAATGCGGGAGCCAGATCCCCCTGGCTGGTGTGTGGAGGGAGTCTGCTGAGGAAAACTAGATCCTACAGGTTGCGGTGTGAAGGAATACTGCTGAGGAAAACCACATCCCCCAGGTTGTGTGAAGGGAATCTTCTGAGGAAAACTAGATCCCCCAGGCTACTGTGTGAAGGAATACTACTGAGGAAGAAAACTAGATCCCCTAGGCTGCTGTGTGAACGAAGATGGTACCTGAGGAAAATTAGATCCCCCAAGCGGATGCATGAAGGATCCCCCAAACAGACTAATAAACGATGGATTCCCAGATGGAACCGTTTGAGAGGAGGAGAGTAATGTCGTAAATGGCTGTGAAGTGTCTACAGACATTAGATCTGCCTGGAGTCTGTGGGCGAGAAGCATACATGGGCGAGGGAGGTACCTCATGTACTCTATCTCTCGAACGGGGTTGGGTCTCCTTAGCCTTACCCTTGTCAGTTCGGGGTGGCATTCTATCTATTTTGAAAGAGTTATCAATAAATAAATCAACATTATTATAAACACAATATATACACGTAAAAATCATTTGCATTCATATAAAACAAATAATACATTAATAAAAATTGTTCGAACAAATATAAAAACTATCTATTCAAACTCTTCATGCTCTTCATCCATATTATTTTCATCATCAGATCCAATAATATCCTCAGATCCAAACTCTTCATGCTCTTCATCCACATTATTATCTACCAACAACACAGATGCATCAATTTGATGACCCTCGGCAAATGTACCACACAAATTTGTAATTTCTTCAACTTCAACTACATCATTAATTTGAGAAATTTCATCGTCTTGGTAAGCAGCATCTTCCACTAGATCGCCAGTTTCAATATGACCCAATGGTTTTGTTTTGATTACAACACACCATCCATGTTTACGTGACTGAATTGAAGGGTACGAAACATAATAAACTTGTTTAACGATATGTGACATTATGAAAGGGTCATACTCTTTGTACCTTCTATCCATTCGAATATCAACAATGTTATATTTCTTATCTATTTTTGTGCCCCTGGTAGATGGATCATACCAATCACAATAAAACAACACAACTCTATTTTCTGAGTCCAAGTAATTGTATGACAACTCGTAAATATGCGTAACAATGCCATAGAAGTCATCTTCACCACCATATGTTTTTTCCCCTTCAGTCCAAGCCTGGGTGTGAAAATTATAGCCGTTCACAGAGCATGTGTGCCATTCAATTGCTCTTTGAACAGGGCCTCTAGATAAGTTTCTCAAATGAAGTATTTCTTGAGTCGGTGCAACAATGCATGACAATTGATCCTTGAACCATGTTGGAAAAGATGCATGTATGTGACCGGTAGTTGCTTGTTCACCGGTGCTTTGAAAATAGGAGGCGTTAAATGTCCTATAAAGAAACATACTATAAGTTATAATGTAATAATTCAATTTGTAAAGCCAGATAGGTAGTTACGTTAGGGGTATACTTACTTAAGATATGGCCTAACTTCAACGCAGTTAATTAGAACATGAACATGTGCAGATTACAATTCTTTTTAGGTCAGCCAATGCAAATTCTCCTTTCCAGAAGGGCGACCAGGAAGACCGAAGATTGACAAGGTAAACTGACTTCTTTTGTTAACATCAAATTCATTCCTTATGATTCTTGGAGTTAACATCAAATGATTGAAATAATGACTGCAAAAATGTGATGTTTCCCGATGCAAGTAATGTGCACATATTGATCCTTCAACTTTAGCTTTATTTTTCACTGATCGCTTTGAATCACCCATGAATCTTTCAAGGGATACATCCACCTGTATTGAACGGGGCCACCAAGATAGGCTTCATATGCAAGATGCACAGGTAGATGCTTCATAGATTCGAAAAAACCAGGTGGAAAAACTCGTTCCAACTTACATAGAATAACTGGACTATTTTGGTCCAACTTAATGATGCTATCGACTCTTAAATTTGACGCACAAATATCTCTGAAAAGTTGACTTATTTCAATTAGCGGATATAGCACATGGTTGGGTAGTGAACTGAATGCAATTGGAAGCAATCGTTCCATGAAAACATGGCAATCATGACTTTTCATTCCATGCAACTTCCCAGTTTTTGTGTCAGCACACCTTGCTAAATTTGAAGCATAACCATCGGGCATTCTCAATTCATTTAACCATCGAAAAACCGCTTTAGCATCTTGAGAAGTTAGACTGTAACAAGCCTTAGGTTTTAATAATTTTCCCTTAGGTCGAGGCTTCAACTCCAAGTATTTTCTATCACACAAAATTTCCATGTCCCTTCTAGCCTTCTCATTATCTTTTGTTTTGCCTTGAACGTCCATCACTGTGTTAAATATATTATCGAAGAAATTCTTTTCAATATGCCTAACATCAAGATTATGTCGCAATAAATTATGTTTCCAATATGGGAGGTCCCAAAATATACTTCTTTTTGTCCAATTGTGTTTGACCCCATATTCTTGAATTCTGCATGCTTCACCATATCTGTGAATTTTGGCAGTTCAGAAACTCGATTCCATATTTCCTTTGGTGACAATCGAGGAGGAGGCAAATCTTTTACTTGTACATCTTTTTTTGAAATCAGTCTTGTTTCTTTTAAATACATGGTCTCGTGGTAGGAATCTGCGGTGACAGTCGAACCACGAATTTTCCCCTCCAAATTCCAAAGTAAAACCTTTGTAAATTCCATGCAATATGGACATCCCATTTTACCATGCGTACCCCAACCAGATAACATTCCATAAGTGGGAAATTCATTAATAGTCCACATCAAGGCAGCTCGCAAAGTAAAGTTTTGTTTGCGAGATATATCATAAGTACATTATCCAATCCACAACCTCTTCAAATCATCTATTAAAGGTTATAAATAAACATCGATTTCAACTTTAGGACTTGACGGTCCTGGAATGAGGCAAGTCAAAAACATGTATGGTTTTGTCATGCACATCTCTGGAGGGAGGTTGTAAGGGGTTACAATAACTGGCCAATAGGAATATGCAATTGCGGATGCTTGGACATATGGAGTAAAACCATCAGAGCATAGTCCGAGCCTGACATTTCTAGGTTCTGCAACAAAATCAGAATGTAGCCTATCAAAATGTTTCCGTGCCTCACCATCAGATGGATGGCGCATAATGCCTGAACTTGTTTTGTTTGTATGATTCCATGTCATTTGACTTGCACTATGCATTGAAGCAAACAATCTTTTTAAACTTGGTATTATCAGCAAATAAAACATAGACTTTACTGCTACACGTTTTTGTTTACGGTTAATGGATTTACTACGAACTTGATATCTCGAACTCTTACAGAACTTACATTCCTTCAGCGCCTCATCATTAATACCAAACTCATTGTCATAAAACAACATGCATCCATTTATGCAACAATCAATCTTTCGTACTTCTAAACCCAACTTCGATACCAACCTCTTTGCATCATAATAACTTGTAGGCAAGTTGTCTTTCGTAGGAGTCGCATCCAACATCATTTTTGCAAAGTATTCCATGCACTGATCAGGAACATTCCAATTTGACTTTGCGGCCAATAATCTCACACACATTGATAATTTTGAATCTGACGACCCCTCAAACAACTGTGTATTCCTTTCTTTCAACAATTGGTAAAATCTTTGCGCTTCCTCATTCGGCAACTCTTACCCATCAAAATCTTGAGGTTCATCATATGTCATATTTACTCCAAATGCATTGCCAACCATATCATTGATCAGATTAAATTGTTCCTCAAATTCCATATGTGATCGACTGCTTGATGCGTATGTATTAGTTGTCTTTGCATGTACGTTACTCGATAGTTGTTCTCCATTATATGTCCAAACCCAATCATTTTTAATGAAACCCTTCCTCTTCAGATGACGTTCTACTTCCTCTGGGTCACTAATTATAGGTCTACATTCACATTTAAGACAATGACATCTTACTTCTCTTTCACGTCGACAACATTCTTGTGCAAATAACCACGTGATAAACCCTTCAACTCCTTCCTCAAAATTTGGTGTAAGTCCACGTCTGCCTGGTAACGTTCTATCGTACATCTAACTACGATAGTAACGAAAATATTCCATACTGCACATTTGTACTATCATTATATATCATTTTAATTAAATATGTGATTTTAATATATGCAAAATAATATAATTCTTTTCACATTGTTTTAACCTAATATAAATAAAAATATTACTTCAATATTACTTCATATTACTTCATATTATACAACAGCCTAATTTTTTAACATTATTTTAAAAATATTTTCTTACTATAAAAATATAAAAATATAAAAATATAAATACAAATATAAAAATATAAAATCTAAAATCTAATTAAACATTTTAACCTAATAAAAATAAATTTAATATTAATTATTTGCACATTAATATTTTTTTAATTTGTTTTAATATTATACATTTTACAAATTATTTTTGTTTTAAATTATATTTTTTAAAATAAATTTCTTTTATAAATTGTGTTTTTAATAAATCTACATAACATTTTTTTACAAGTAATTCTTTCTATAAAATATTTTTTTAATAAAAATACTTCTATTTACTAAATACTTTTTCTAAAAATATTTATAATTCCGATTTCTAATCTACATAACTTTATGTTTTCAAAAAATACTTTTTAATTTTTTCTATTTACAATTTTGTTTACTAAAAATATTTTTAAAAATTCTGTTTTTTCTAATATAATATATATTCTATTTACTAAAATATAATACATATTCTAAAATATAATATATAATTTGTTTACTAAAAATAACACATTTAAAATATAACATATATTCATTATTTTTAAAAATCTGTTTTTTCTAAAAATTATTTTTTACAATTATGTATACTAAAAATATAATATATATTCTGTTTTTAATAAAAATAACATATTTAAATACAACAACAACAACCAAACATTTCATATACAATATTATTCATATATAATCAATATTATTCACATTTAAAATATAATATATATTCTGTTTTTCATATATAATCAATAAATTATGTTTTTATACAACAACAACCAAACATTTCATAAACAATATTATTCCTATAAATCTGAAAAATAAATAATTTAAATTACATAAACATCTCAATGGAGCAAAAATAAAGCTTAAATCTTTAGACTTGATGAACTCCTCTTGAATCTTTCAAATCTTGATCTTCTGAGAAAAAAAATTAATAATGAGAAAAACTTAACATAAAATGTAAAACAAAAATAAAAAGTAAGAATATAAAATATTTACCATACCTGTTAAAAATGTCTGTGTGAAATACAGTGAAGGAGAGGAAGCAGAGAGAACGTAAGAATGGAGAAAGAAGAAGAAAGAAGGAAGAAGGAAGGAAAAGAAGAAATGCGTAAAGCTTCTGAGATTTGGAATTATATAGTGGAGTTTGTGATGTGGTAAACACATGGAAAAGTACCCACGTGAATACCACGTCGGAACAATGTCTACAATATCCCATTTGCAACGTGCAATACACATGGGAAAGTAGCCACGTGATAAACACGTCGGAACTTTCCCAGCTTTTTATTTTTAACGTTAAAAACTTAAATGTCACTCAACGGTAAAATATTAAATGACACATTCATTTCTTTCCATTTGCGACGTGTGAATCATGTGAGAAGACTTGGAAAAGTCAAATAACCTTTTAATGTGTCTCAACTGTAAAGTAAATGCAGACCAACATTAATATTTTCTCATTTGTGACGTGGGTATCATGTGGGTACTTTCTGACCTATTTTACACGTCGCAAAAATAAAGGTATTTTTGAATTTTTGTTTCCGATGTGGTTACCATGCCACAACTTAACTTCTGACTAATTTAAATTTCCCTCCCCCAAAACAACATCGTTTAACGTTACAAATTTTCACTTTGAGATGGTTATTAATTAAATAATGTAGTGACGTGGTTAACATGTCACAACCTCTATTTTTTTCCACGTTATTACCACGTCACTAAATCACTTAACAAAATCCAGGTTTTCTTGTAGTGTTTATTTTTTTTTACAATTTTGTGAATGCGGGTAGGTATATAAATTTTTGTAATTTAAAATTTAAAAGATCGAGTCCACACAAGTTGGTTCTACCTTCATTTTTTTCACAGAGCAAGCAAAGGTTTTAGAGCTACACCTTCAACTATTTCTATTGTGTCTTACTTCGTTTTTTTGTGAGTTTTTACAAAGCATATCTAAACAAGCAAACATACTTGTTTACCATCCCCTAATTGAAGGTGTGATTGGTATATCACGTGTTGTTACATGTTTAATATCTTAAAGGTCAGATAATGATTCATGTGTTAACATTTAACTATTTTATTGTGTTAATTTATGATAGTAAATGCTTGAAATTAAGAAATATATTCATTTACAAGTATTAGGTTTTAATCTCGCAAGTGCTAATAATTCACGTGTTGGACTATCCACACAAATCTTCGCTTAAAACTCTAATTTTAATTGATATTTTTGCTAATGAACGATAAAATTAATTCTCAGATTAATCGATTCTAAAATCAAATATTGAATTTTCAAAAATAAGATTGCTTATATTCAACAATTTCATGCATACATGAATTATATATATATATATATATATATATATATATATATATATATATATATATATATATATATATATATATATATATATATATATATATATATATATATATATATATATATATATATATATATATATATATATATATATATATATATATATATATATATTAATGGTCGTTGGATCGAGATTATTTTAATGAAGGTTTTGGTTTAAAACAAACTAAAATATCATATTTAAAATTTAATATTGTCGCTTAGTTTACAATGATACCTTTGGACCATACCGCTCGCACCCCTCAATCACCTACTCACAACAAACACTTAGGCCTAAAATACATTTTGAATTTTCACATATTGTGTTTCTCTTTGTCTTAATATGGGTCATATTCAACAATATCTACCTTGGAAAATATTAAGCCCCTTATGAAGGTATTATGCATGACAATCACATCCTGACTATTGAAGAGGTACACCTGTTGCTTAATACTAAGAAACATGTAACTAGTTCAAGCAACATTTGAACTTATCATTGATGATTGATTTAGTCTGCATATCATCTACATTTCTCGAAGTATGAACCTTTTCAAGTAATATTTGTCCATATGAAAGTAAATTTTTGATCTTGTGAAACCTTACATCAATATGCTTAGTCCTAGCATGATATACTTGATTTTTTGTCAATTAAATGACACTCTGACTGTCATAATGCAATCAAACTCCATCTTGCTCGATTCATAATTATTTCCCAATCTTATAAGTCATAAGGCTTCTTTGGCAACTTCACCTGTTACAATGTACTCTGCTTCAGTTGTTTACATGACCACTATGGATTGAATCGATGATTTCCAACAAATAGGTCCTCCAATTAAAGTAAAGACATGCCCTGTTGTATAAGTTCTATCATCTACATCACCAATATAATCTTAATCAACTTATCATATAACCAAATGATCAACTTGTTCAATGCTAAATATTACTCCATGATCCTTTGTACCATTTAAGTATCTGAAAATTCCCTTGACCACTTCCTAATTAATCTTCCCTGATTTGGACATGAATTTACAAACTTGAATTACAATTTGTGCCAAATATGGTCTAGTGTAAACTATAACATACATTAAACAGTCAACAACATTGACATAAGGAACATTTGACATAAATCTAACTTCTACATTTGTCTTTGGACAATGATCCAATGAGAGCTTAAAGTGATTCTCCAATGGAATACCCACGTCATTCAAATTACCCTTGTCAAACTTGTCTAGAACCATCTAAATATAGATTTTCTGAGAGAACCATAATTTTCTAGCCATCATATTCTTATGAATTTCTATACCAAGAATCTTCTTAGCAACACCTAAGTCTTTAATGTCAAATATTTTCCCAACATGATTTTTAGTTCATTTACTTTCTTAAAATGATTAGCAACAATCAAAATTTCGTCAGTATATAGTAATAGGAAATTAAAATAGCCATCGTCAAAGCTCCTAACATAAACACATTAGTCATACTTACACCTTTTGTACCAATTTGAAGTATGTATGAGTCAATGTGTACCATTGCCTTGGAGACTAATTTAAACCATACAAAGAGCTCTTTAATTTACAAACTAGTTTTCCATATCCAATGTCATTGAACCCATATTTAATTTATAAACTAGTTTGCCATGTCTAGTGTCTTCACATCCATATGCTCTAAATATATGTCCCGACTGGATACTAAGGTTAACATTACCCTGATAGGAGTATGTCTAACGAAGAGAGATAAAATTTCATCATAGTAAAACCCTTTTTACTGTGAGTACCCCTTTTCTAAAAGACGAACCTTGAAATTTTCCCATTCTTTTTCTCTTAGTGCTTATTTTCTCTTGAACAACCACTTACGATCGATGGTCTTTTTTCCCTTAGGAATATGAATAAGCTCCCATGTTTAATTTTTATTCAAGGACTCCATCTTCTTCCCCATTGCACTCATCCACTAATATTTCTCACGGATAGCTATAGCCACCGAAAGGTGGAAAATCCTCTATAACTAGTAAGAAATGCATAGGCTCCTAAATATTCATACCCCTATCTTTCTTGTGGCTTGGTTAAACTATGTTCTCTTTCACGTAGAAGAATATAATCATGTACTTCACCTGAAACTTTGAGTCCATGGAAATTCAATATCAGAGTTTGGTTCCTCTTATGGTTTATGCACTACCTACATATTGTTCAATGGTGGCAGATCAACATCCACCTGAGTCACTTGTTTGGTGAAATTTTCTCCTTTAGATGTTGACATATATGTTACAACGAACTATTTCCATATTAACTGCTCATGAAAAATAACGTATGTGTTGACTACCATATTCTTTTTAATGGTATCCCATAACTTGAACCCTTGCACACATTTTGCATAACCAACGAAGCACGTTTCTTCAACATAAAATCAAGTTTGGATCAATCTTTAATCGATATACCCACATAATTTGGACACCTAAAAGTTCTTAAATTGTCAACATCAATATGATTACTTTTCCATAGCTCATTTACAATGTTCCGCTCCAAAGAAGCTCATGGTAACATGTTGATAAGATAACATGTGATGTTAACTATCTCTACTAAAAAACCTTTTGATAATATGATATTTGACATGAAACATCTTTTCATTTCAGTTAAAGACATATTAATTCTCTTTGACACACCATTTTTCTATGGTATCTTTCGAACTAAGAAATACCTTTGAATATTGTGTTCTTAAAATAACCTCTTGAAATTAGAATCAATGTATTATGTCCCATTATCTAATTACAAATACTTGATTTTCATGCCTGTTTGATTCTCTACTTGTGGATCCCATGACTTTAATTTTGTAAAGACTTCAGATTTATGCTTAAAGAAATACACTCAAATCTTACAAGAAAAATCATATGCGAGTCACAAAATACCTAGAACCATCCATGGAAACCTCTTTGGTAGGCTCTCACACATCAGAATGCACGAAGTCTAAAATTCTCTCTATTTTGTGCTTTTTGATCTTGAAGTAAACATGACATTGTTAACTACCCAAGGATACAATACTTGCACAAATCCATCTTATAACTATGAACATCCTTAAATAGATTCCTCTTATGATGTTCCATCATCCCACACTCCCTAAAATGAACCAGATGCATATGTTAGAGTTTGATTACATCTTTATCAGACTTAATTGATGCAACATCATCTACAACAGTGTTCCCCAATAGTTTATAGACATTACATGCAGTCCTCCTTGCTTTCATCACAATCAAGACACCCTTTCTAACCTTAATAATGTCCATATCTTCGTCAGACTTGTAGGAGAAATCGTTTGCATGTAGAGTACCTAGGGAAATCAAGTTCTTCTTAAATTTTGAAATATATCTATCACCGTTGAATGTTCGCACACCACCATTATCCATGTAAATTTTAATTTACACCATTCCAATGATAGTACATGATTTATCATCACATAGATAAACAAATACAAAATTATCGGACTTGAATGTAGTGAACCATTCTTTATGTGACATCATAAGAACAACCAGTGTCAAGAATTCACATATTTGTGCACTTGCTGGATGAAATACACACTATATCTACTTCACTGCTATAATCATCGATTTGAACCAAAAGTAAAGAATTGGATTAGCCCTTTTTAATGTTTGAACAATCCCTCTTCCAATGCCCAATCTATTTGCAAATATAGCACTAAACTATTTTTCTATTTAAACATCTTTTCCAAGAACCTATTTTACCTTTGTTCCGCCTACGTTATTGATCCCCATCACATTTAACTCACCGCATTGAGTTTCTTCTTCTACACTTTATCTTCTTTGAGAATAAGACAAATGTGAAGCACTAATAACATCTAGATTGATATTATATTTTCTGTAGGTAAGAGTAGTTACCAAGTGGTCACAAGAACCTAGTAACGAGTACATTAAAATAATTGCCTTATCTTTGTCATCAATCTTCACTCTAAGGCTCACTAGATCAGGGATTTATTGTTGAAGACATTGACATGTTGTTGTAAATCAGATCATTGCTGCATCTTCGACAATATGGTCGTTGCTTCACGAACAATTTGTTCATTAATGTCTTTGACATATACTGACTCTCTTATTTGTCTCAAACCTCCTTTGGCATTGTTAGGTCCAAGATATTATACATCATTTCGTCTTAAACACAATTGCGAATCAATTTAACAACATTTTCCTTCATCTCTTCTCAATCAGTGTTTCCCATTTTGGCCAATTTTGTCTCACTCAACACCTTCTGTAAACTTTGTTGAGCCAACAGATCCTTAACCCTCATTTATCATAAACTGAAACTACTTGTTCCGTGAAATCTTGTCACCTCGAAATTCACATCAAGGTTAATCTTCATATGATAATAATTTTTAAAGTAATAACTAATATAAAAGATGAAAGAGAAACAAAAGTAAAAGACAATAAATATAATTAATCTTTATTAATGTAATTCAACCAATGTTGCGTACCTATCTGACTATAAAACAACTATAATTTTCTTTATTTCTGTCTAATAATTAGACTTACATTGTTACAAGTTATATATATAATATTACAACACAATATAAAATTACCCTTAAAATGTACCGCCTCAGTAACTGTTCCCTCAACCCCAATCATTAATTCACAACAAACTATTAAACCTACGATCCGTTTAAAATTTTCACATATTATATATTTCTTTGTCACAATATGAACCATATTCAACACAAACAAATTCACATCAAAGTGAACATTTGTGTCCATGTCAAAGCTTTCTTAAAAACAAGCCAAAGGGCTTCAAGGCTTGAGTAAAACGGCTTAATTTGATGATTGAGCTTATGAAAAAAGAAATTAATGAAAAGAGTTAGTTGATGAAGCTTGTGATTTAGACAGGAATGTCTCATGACCATGTGCAGGTTATGCACACCCCACGTGGGATATGACATGAGTGTGGGTCTCTATTAACTCTAAGTTGTTCTCTTTTGTTCTTTTTTTCTTTGACAAATTTGGTAACATACAGCACATCGATAATAACACATATAGCTTATAGCTTCCAAGTTAGAAACTAAAGTTATAAAAATCAGCCTTACACACAACAAAGTAAGAAAAGAAAACAAGATCCAAATCATGTTAAATCATAAAAGTACATTCATATTTTTATATCACTTCATTCCAACCTCACCTAAGATAACACTACAATTTCATTTTCTTATTATTATTGAGTTATATTTGACCCGACGGCAACACTTACACGTCTATATTAATAACAATTTGAATATAATCGCATGTGTTCCTGTCGTGTATGTATCAGAAGTATTGTTGCTACGAAGTTTAATTTTCTTTGAAATAAATGGCCACTGTTGTAATATGGGGTCTGGAAATGAGCTGTGAGTGTTAGGCAGGTAGCTGGCTCCGCAAAGACCCTCTTTTGAGACATCATATCATGCATCACGTGCAAATTTTTTATTCTTGATTGCTTTTTTTTTCTAAAATTCTTTTGACATTGATGACTGATTTGTTAGATAAACACTGTGCATGTCATTGTTTTCATTTGTTTCTCTCTTCAAATTTGTAGAATATTAAGAAGTTGGTAAAATAGCAACTCATATTCAAAAGAACATGATATGAAAATAGAAGCACATCATGTTTGGAACTAAAATTCAATTGTAGTTTCTTTCAGTTATGAGTGAAAAATTAGGGTTTTAAATATACAACTTTTATTTAAATATTAGGGTGCAATTTACAACATTACTCTTGAATAAAAAATAATCTGCCAACTTTTCATGAGTCATCATACACACCAATACCTTAAACACATCCTTTTCAGTCCCTCCATTCCAACTTTCTATGTACCAATATTCCTTAATTGTTGCCACTTTTGAATTATTCTACATTTTCCCTTCTTTTGATAGAAAATAAAATGATTATAATTTATAACACATCCTTGTGCAGCTGTTAAAAAAGACTTTTTAAATTAATATATCATTATTTTTCCTCTTTTATGCAAGCTAGGGTTAATAAATTACTATATATACTATATAGGTTGGTGTGCACTGTGTTGTGTTCAACATTCATACACCTTTCAATTGACCTTTTTGGCAATGAAAGCTGAGTCCTAAAAGTGATATCTCACAAAATGAAAAGAAGATTATATGAGAATCAAAGTTGTTGCTTTTAGTTATTTACTATGTCTACTTTTAGGGTGACGCCATGTGTACTTGTAGATCGTGAATTTTGTTTTATTTGTTTCTTATATATATATATATATATATATATATATATATATATATATATATATATATATATATATATATATATATATATATATATATATATATATATATATATATATATATATATATATATATATATATATATATATATATATATAATTTAGTTTCTTTATTGGCAAAGTGGCAACTAATTAAAATAAGAAAAATGCTATTTTGACACCATTTCTTACACCCCATACATACATCGTATGCACTGTTCATCGTATTTATACGGTGAACAGTGTTTTTTTTATTAAAATAATATATTTTTTTAAAATATTAATTTTTTTAAAAAAAAATATTTATTTTTAAAATTTATTTTATAACACAAATATAATATTACGCATTAACCAACTTCACAGTTGCATTAACCACAAAAATCTACATTATTAACCAATTATTTTATCTATAATTTATTAACCACTTTCACTACTTCATTAACCAATAAAATACATATCATTAACCATATTCTGAGCATTTTTTCATATATTTATGAACAGTACATTGGGTGTAAGGTGTAAGAAAGGGTGTAGGAATAGCATACCTGTTAAAATAAATATAAAAATGGAAGTTATGAATTAAAAGGTATGTGAAGAATTATCAACATTATCTAAATCAAAATAATATCTTAAACCCCATACATTAGTATTGAGAGAAGAAAATTCTTTGTTGGAGACTATTATTCTATTCATATAATGCATCACTAGAATGTTGTATGCATGTGATATATATACAAATAAGCATGAGCTAGCTTGCATGAGTATAAGAAAGCAAGTGTGGCAAGATAAAATATAAAATGTTTTATTTACGACCATTGAGTCTTGATCTCACATTTAAACCAGTGTTGGAATATATACCATGTGTTTATCTTCAAACATGAAATATGTTAATTTTATTAATAGAAAATTGATAATTTAAATGTCACTAACCGGTTATCATGAGGTGTAATCGATTATAGCTATGTGAAAAAGTAATATGAAAAATTAAAAAAGAAAATTTTTAAGGGTGTAATTGATTACACATTCGTAGTAACTGGTGGTTATCACTGTTATGTAATTGTTTTTGTTTCAGCTGTAATCGGTTACTGATTTTGTGTAAAGGATTACAGGTAGTTATTTCTTGTTTTTAACTTATATTACTTGTATCCAGACCCAACTATTTTGTGTATAAATGCAAAGGGGCATCTTCATCAATTGTTAATAGAAATTCAATTTCTCTCTCTCTCTCTCTAGAGATAAAGATGATCGAAATTCTATAGTTGGACACATCTTTATATTCGACAGAACATCAATCTCATGATATTCGAAAAAGGAACCGGTGGTAGCACTCTCGTCTTGTGAGGTTAAAGACATTGTCACTTCGTTATGTGTGTGCTAATCTGTGTGGCTAATGAATCTATTGAAGAATTTAGGCAGCGATGAGAGTAACGTTGTAACACTCCTGATTGACAGCGTTTCGCGATAAGTCTTACCAAGAACCCAATTGCACATGGGAGAAGTAATCACATTGAGATGAGGTTTCACTACTTGATGGAACTTGTTAGTGAAGGAATGTCGAGATTGAGATATTGTAGAAGTGAATACCAAGTGACTGATTTGTTTACCAATGGAGTCTTAATTGAAGTGTTCAAGAGGTTGAATATGAACATGGGTATGGAAGACTTGGAGCATTAAAATTAAGGTGGTGTGTTAAGGGAAAATTGATAATTCAAGTGTTGTAACCAGTTAGCATGGGGGAATAGCCGATTACAATTTTGTGAAAAAGTAACAAGAAAAGCTAAAAAAAAAAAGGAAATTCTTAAGGGCGTAACTGGTTACGCATTCATAGTAAACGATTACCATTATTATTGAGATGTTTTTGTTTCAGTTGTAACCAGTTATAGGTTTTATATAACTAGTTATAGGTAGTTATTTTATGCTTTTAGCTTATGTTACTTGTATCACAAACCAATTATTTTGTGTATAAATTCCAAGGGGTGTCCTCATTAATTGTTAATAAAAATTCAATTTCTCACCCTCCATTACTCTCTCTAATTGAAATTTTCTCTCTCACTCTCTCACACTCTTCATATTCACTTTTCTCAATTATTCACCAATCTCGTGGTTCTAAGTTATAACAAATTTATCCAAAATGTTTAATAGTAAACATCTCATGACAATGCAACTGCAATTGCAACAAAAATGTATAAAGAAAAAGAAGTAAACACACACTCTTTAGAGACACTAGTAACGATTTTGCATATGGATGTAAAATCATATAGCAAAATATTGTTTGGGTCTTCACAATCTTAATTAATAGCGAATGAATCGACCTCTAATGTCGATTGATTCACCTACCAATAACTTCTTGTGAGAAAGCATAACAATCAGAAAACAACTCTTTCAAGCCAAAAAATCTAGATTACAGCAAACCATAATTGAAAAATCTTAAACATAGCAAGAAGCCAACAAGGTCGTGAAAAAAACAAAATCATAGTTGTGGTGGCATTAATCCAAACGCCTTGAAAATTTTAGATTTGAACAAATATAAAAAGAATCATAGATCAGAGGCAAGATAAACAACCATCAACCAACAATTTGAAACAAACCTTTGCAGGTTTTTGAGGCTGAAGCAGAACCAAAATCCACCAAAAGGAAAAGTTTGAAAGAGTCCACTAAAGAACGACCCTAAGAGAAACTAGCAGAATGACGACCAATAGTCTGCCTAAAAACCTCCTTTAGATTCTATTCCTCAAGGGACATATGTTAACCACGACGTCCTAGACAACTGGTTCGACAAGATAAACCAAAATCACAATAATTACCACAGATTAACTTCTATAATATGATGGAGCAGAAAAATAATGAATAATACCATAATTTGTAAACCAGTTCGATGCAACAACACCTATGTCTAAAGGGTTAGATTCTAACCCAAGAAAATAAATTCATTATTAGTAATTTAGTACAATTAGTCTTATATGAACCAACAAACTCTATGTTGTTCAAAGCATTTTCCTAACACTACCCAATGACTTTCTATTTAGGATTCCCCTTAAATATGAGATCCCCTCTCACTTTATCCCAATCACTAAACCGTAGTGATCAAATTTAATTAACAATGTTGAATTTTGATTTGACACTCAACTAGACAAACCTACAACTATACAAAGTTACTGAAACATAATGTGGTGTACATACAACAGTAACAAGGACTCAAATAAACCATATCACTCTAAAATCTTCAATGTACTGCTTGCTTTCCAATGTAGGTTTTGAGTTCCTTATATAGAAAAAGTATTACATGCTTTTGTCTTTGGATCTTTGATTTAATTTCGTTTATAGTCTTTGCACAATCTGTTGGATATGATTTGTTCCACAAATATCTCCAACACAAAGATATGATTGGGTTTGTTACAAATTGAAATTTAAATCTAATTTTATATTCACAATTTTCTAACAAATCATATAATCATATTGCTAAAAGGAACACCAATCTCCCCTTTGGAAAAATTTGGCAAAACAACTATTCAAGACAGATAGCCCTCATTCAATCAGAACAAGTGACATTTAGTAGAAGACTATTAGGGCATACAATTTCATCAGATGTAACATTCAGCAGAGTTAGAACATCAACAGAAATCAGTAGCATTAATCACAGATGCATGCGACAAAAGAATGCTTTAAAAACAATCAGACAAACATGCAATCATTCAGAACTTAGTCATGCATGTCACTCAGTCAACTCATAATTAATAGCATACAATCCTACCAACTAACAATTATTTTCATGTAATCATTCACATACTTAGTCATGCATAACACAAACAGATATTAGTTAATAACATGATATGCAAAAAACTACTAACACAAAACCTCTCTCTAAAAGGGCCAGATGTCTTGTGCGTTGCTCCAGCATATGAGCACATCATTAGTGCTTACCTAGATGGTCAGTATTAAATAATTACTCGATACCTCAATAACACCATTACTCCATTTTTTGCCATAATTTGGAAAAGGGTTAATACATCAAAATAGCACACATAGGCCAGTCATGCATATGTTAGTATGTTAGCATATACAAAGCAAGATCAACAAAGACGACTTCATACAAGATCAAAGAAGCAAATCCTAATTGTTGAATCATAGGAAATACAATGCAGCTAGTGTAAATATTATAGTTATTACAACACCAAAATAAAGCTATCCAAAAACTAAAGGCAAATTTTTTTCAATAATCAGCTTCAGCAGACATGCCCTTGTCCTATAAATGTCTCGCACATTGTGGCATGCATCTTCCCTTCCAATGATTTATTCTTCATAACTTTCTTCCTCTTCGTCATTGCTTGAATCTTCTTCTCCATATCTAGTGTCTTCTTCTACCTCGTTCACATGGTGAATCAATTTGATCAGCTCATCTACTTTTTTTTTCTGTTTCTACTTTCATAGATTGAAGCTTGCAGAGAATTTGACATTTCCACTATCTCATAAAACACGACTCGTTTGGTGGTTTTTGAAAATACAGATGACCCTTCATCTGCAGATTGACCCTGGCTCTTAAATAGCCTTTAGTCCAAGGTTAGAAGAGCATATTTCTTGCTCTTTACATCTATAAGCTTGATGATGTTTGGATGTTATTTCATAATGATTCATGGGTTTAAGCAAGGAAAGGCAATAAAGAGCTTGATAGCAAAAGAGTCTGCATGTTTCATGGTTTGGTCAAAGACATATTCTCCAAAGTTTTTTTTGGCCTTAGTCCTAATTTGATCAATCAATTTAGCCAAGCCAAAAGATCTGCTTGAGCTATGGTTGGTAGGGGTCTAGTTGAATGCACCAATACAGTTAAACACTAATTACTTCACACAGTTTAATAGTAGAGAAAAGATCTTTTCTTGATTTGATTTACGGTGATAACTCGAGAAACTTTTTCCAAGAAGGGGACTTCATCAATTTCAGTCAACTGGCTTCTACCTAGATAGTCATTGATGACTTCTTAGAGAACTTCATACATCACCCTCGAGCATGCATTTTCCTAAATTTCTCACTTCCTTCCTTATTGCACTCAAGAGAAAGATTAACAATGAATTCCATAACCATATTTTCATAGCATGGTCCAATATCTGACACTATTTTCATTAGACAATATTTTTTGAGTAATTTCATAACTTCATGACCTCCAAGAGAATTCTTACTTATCTCCCTTTCAAGGGAAACCCTTCTCTAATAAACATATTTCCATGTTTGAATATTTCCTTCAGTATGAAAGGACACGTTATCAAGAGGAGCAACAAGAACATTAACAGGAATTTTCCTTCCATCAACCTTTTTCTTGGTTGAGGGCACAATGTTCAGGACATCTGCTTCAGCTCATACTCAGAGTCACTAGATACCACCAGTTTTCTCTTTAGAGTCTTCTTCTTAGCATGAATACTTTCTACTTTACTAATTTTTACCATAGATTTCTTTGTAGTTATAACAATTTCTTTAACAGGTTCAACCTTTTCTTTATTCTTCTTCATTTTCTTTGGGGCAAGAGTCCTTGTAACAATAGACTCCTCATCGGTTTTTGTTTCTTCCTCAAAATCCTTTGTTTGTTTCTGAGTATCATTAAGGATCCTCTTCATTATTTGATCAATTGAAATAACATCATCAACTTTATTCTGGATGTTTTATTTCTTTCTCTTGCCTTATCCTCTAGCCTCTTCTTCTTGTGATCTCATGTTACTAGTATTTTTAGAGGATGCATGTTCTTTACATATGAGATTATCCATTTGATGGACATCAACAGAAGTATCTGTAGTGAATTTCTCAGAGGCAGGGACTACACGATTTACCCTCGTAGGTTCAACATTTGGTTTAACATGTAACTTATCTTGCATGTTAGAGATATCAATAGATTCCATAGAGGGAGCAATTTTAGTTCTATCTCTATGGTCTTTACCTATAGTTTTATCAGTCACAAAAATTAGACGGTTTATTCTTAGAGGGATTAATTGGGTTAGAAGCTTTATTCTTCTTGGAGTCATTTGTCTTGGATTCAATTATGGAGATATCCACTGGCACAATCATCCTAAGCAGCACAACATCCAGAATCACCTTGCTATCATCAGTTTTGCTGATTGACAGATAAACCCTAGACTTTTTTGAGGAGGGAATTTCCTTTTCTGTTAGGTTGACTCTAGACATTTTCACTCAATGAGCATTTGTTATAGGAGTGGGTTCAATAGTATTGGTGTTCTCAATTTTCTAACTCATCATCAACACAGTTTAGGGGCTTAGAATGGTAAGCAAATAGAAGTTTTGCTTAGGGGAAATGAGAGAACCTAACTTCTTCAAGTGAGAAAATGTAGGTGAAATTTGAAAATACCAGTTAATATAATAGTGCCCCTTTTATATAGTGGTAATAATCATAGAAGAGATGAAATTTCTCTTTACACACCTCCTTATAAGTAACTTCTCAATCAAGTAAATGACATAAGTTCCCTTCAACATTAACTTAAAATTTTTTATGAGGACCAACCATACTAGCTTACATTTGAATAACTTAAAACCCAAGCATGCGACTAAAGGTGTTAACAGACTTCCTTTCTCTTTCAGATACCCTTGATCCTTCCCTTTCTTCCATCTCCAAAATTACACATCCTTAAGGAAAGTAAGTTCTGGCTTAGTCACCTTACCAACACCCTTGATCCTTCTCTTCTTCCATCTCCAAAAGTTACATGTCCTTGTAAGAATGGTTTGAATTCTTCAAGGAATGAATCTTCACCTATCATATGATTGGAGCACCCACTATCAAGAAACTAATCATTCTTTGAAGACACTCCAAAAAATGTTTGAGCTATGAGGCATTTGACTTTAACCCTAGGTTTCCACATTTTCTTAGCTTGAGCATGCTTTCCTTTTATTTTGGGTCTTGGTTGATTGTAGAGTTGAGGATAACCATACATTCTAAAGCAGCAAGGCCTCATGTACACAAATCTTCCACAATGATGAGATTTTTTGTTTGAGTTTCTATTCTTCCCTTTATATGGATATACATGTCATGCAGGATGTTGTGGCATGTGGTCCAACATCTATAACTCATTTTTGTTCTCAGGAGGAACAAACTTCTTAGGATGATTTGATTCCTTCTTGCTTATGGACTTGGGGTCAAACCCTATTTCCCTTCATATTTCTAGAAAATTTCCCAACTTCAAATATTTCATCTAACATATCAAATCCGTTATTCAACATACATATAGATACTGTCATGTTTTGCAACTTGGAGTTTAACAAGGCAATTTCTTCTTCTAGATTAGGGATGGTAGTAGATTGTTTCACCTTCTCTTGTAGGAGACTATTTATAACTTTCTTCTATTTTTCCACATCCATGCAAACTTCCTCCCACTTGGTAAGCACATATTTGTAATTAGTAGCTAATTCCTTATTCGTCATGTCTTCATCACTAGATTCACTTTCTGCCTCATATTTTCCAGAGTAAGCCATCATATTGTTTACATTTTCTCCCTCACTTTCATCATCACAATCTGGTCAGGTAATGGATAGTCTTCTTTTCTTATTCTTTATAAATTTAGGTCACTCAACTTTAATGTGGCCAAAGCCTTCATATTCATAGCACTGAGTACCCTTGTCACCATTGAACTTGTCTTCACTTTTGCCTTTATCTTGAGGACTGATGTCGAACCTCTTGTTCTAGACAATCGACCTCCACTTTCTGTCTAGGTTCTTTAAGGATTGGTTTAAAATTTTCCCCAAGAAAAGATATGGAATCAGACAAGCTTTCTTCTTTATCACCTTAACTTATATCTCCTTCAGTGTCAAAACAAAGATTATCACTTTGTTCTTATTTTCATACCTGTCATTGATGGCTATCTCAAAGGTTTTCAGGGAACCAATGAGATCATCAAGCTTAATATTGCTCAAGTCTTGAGCTTCTTCAATAGCAGTCACTTTCATATTAAACCTCTTAGGCAATGATCTAAGAGTTTTTCTAGCAAGCTTTTCTTTAGACATCTTTTCACCCTAAGGCAAAAGATGTGTTGGCATTATCATACAAAATAATATGGAATTCATATATTAACTCATCTTCATTCATCCTCAGATTCTTAAACTTAGTGGTAAGGAGTTCTAACCTTGACATACGAACTTTGGATGTGCCTTCATGTTCAGTTTTGAGAATCTCTCATGCTTCTTTAGCTTTTGAACATGTGTTAATCAACCTGAACATGTTATTTTCCATGCCATTGCAGATAACATTAAAAGCTTTGAAGTTTCCAAGAGCTTCACATCTTTAGCATCATTCCATTCAACTTCTGGTTTCAAGTTAATAGTTCTATCTTCAAAAGTAACCATTGGATGTTTCCACCATTTTATCACAACTTTCCATGCTTTGTTGCTTATGGATTTGGGAAAGGAAACACTCATAACCTTCCAATAATCATAAGTGGTTCCATCTAAAATAGGTGGTTTGTAGACTGATCCTTCATCTTTAATTGTGTCAATTTGAGCAAAATTTATCTTCCTTGGAGCTCACCTAACAGGCTAGGGTGCATACTCTGATGGCAATTGAGATTCTGTTCCTCATGGGACAGATGTAGAACGTGATGTTGTAGACAACTGGTTCAAAAAGATAAACGTGAATCACAACAATTACTACATATTAACTTGTATAATATGATGGAGCAGAAAAGAAATAAAGAACATAATAACTGGTAACCCGGTTCGATGCAACAACACCTACGTCTAGAGGGTTGGCTTCCGACCGAAGAAAGAAAATTCACTATTAGTAGTTTAGTAAAATTAGTCTTATATGAACCAACAAACCATATGTTGTTCAAAGACTCTTTCTAACACTACAAAATGACTTTCTATTTAGGATTCCCCTTAAATATGAGATCCCCTCTCACTTTCTCTCAATCACTAAACCCTAGCGATCAAATTCAATTAACAATGTTAAATGTTGATTTACAACTCAACTAGACAAACCTACAACTATGTGAAGTTACTGAAACATGGTATGGTGTACATACAACAATAATAAGGACTCAAATAAACCCTAGAAATTTAAAATCTTCAATGTATTGCTTGTTTTCCAATGTAGGTTTTCAACTCCTTTTATTGCAAAAGTATTCCGGACTTTTCTCTTTCGATCTTTGATTTAATTTTGTCCATAATCTTTGCACAATCTGTTGGATATGATTTGTTTCATAAATATCTCCAACAAAAAGATATGATTTAGTTTGTTACAAATTCAAATTTAAATCACATTTAAACCTAATTTTAGCTTCATCACTGTCTAATAAATGATATAATCATATTTCTAAATAAAAGCAATTAAATCTAACTGAATTTTTAACAGAAAATTCATTCCAAAATGCAACACTCTGGCCTGCTGAGCAAGACCCATATATCGTACTCATATTTTGTGACATCGCGCCCAATATGTGTCTGTTTTGCACCAGAAAATCATCTTGAAGTAGATGAGCAAACTTGAACACTTCTTCATATTGCTGTTTTACAAAACGCAACAAATTCAAAAGAAACAACACACCTCAAAAGAAACAACACACCTCGAGAGAAATAACTACAATCAATAAGCTCTCTCTACATATGGTGTTTAATGATGCATAATAAAAAACCAATTAAAATCATTATTGATGAAGAAACGGCCTCAGAGTCATGCAGCGATGCTATAGATAATGTGGAGAGAAAAAATTCAACAAAACAAAATAGTGGTACAAAACAAGGAACTCATAGCCCTACGAAGAAGAGAGGATACATGCTCATCAAAAATTGAAATATAAATTGTATTTGTCTGTCGCTTCCGCGAAAATAAGGTGCTGGCAAAACAGAAGAGTCGCCACCTTTCGTTATTTATCCCTCAGAGCGGGAAAAGAAACGATCGGAAAAACCTGACGAAAAGGTATAAGACAAGGTCATCGCAACCGTTGTCTGGGTTCGGGAGTCGGTTACGCAAGGGGAAGGTATTAGCACCCCTCACGTCCGTCGTACTCGACGGGATCCACGCTTGTTGTGTTTACTGGACGGGTTGGTTTATCTATCTACCTATCAAGGCTGGCTTCAAAAGAAAAGAAAAATGAATCGGCAAAGCGTCGCGCTTTATGCCTACGTATTCTCATCAGAGAATGAGAAATCAGAGTCAACATAGTTCGGCTAACTACGGGTTATGGGGAAGGTGGCTCGCCAATATATCAGTATTATGCCTACGTACTCTCAACAGGTATGAGAGATCAGAGCTTACGTAGTTCGGGACTACGAATTACGGGGATTCAGATTAATCTGTTTTATCGAGTAGGGTTAAACAGCAGTTCCAGCAATTAGGGACAAAGCCTGTTTGCGGTGGCGCTGAAGTTTAACGACACTCTTTTCTTCAGAAAAGCTTCCTTGGAATTATGGGCCCACGGGGCAAAAAGGTTTGAGGTTTGTTTTCTGTCTTTTATGAAAGAAGTGTTTTTTATTGTGTTTGCAATTTCAATCGCACTAAAGACTATGACCTGAGAGTGAATGCGTCGCATGTCACCCAAAGGGTACCATACTAAACATCCAGACTGTGGAAAAGAAGCTCTCCCACAATCCTTTCTCAGATAGCTTAAGGCTCGTAACGTACGAAAGAAATCATTCATGATTACTGTATCTTAAGCTGTTTTGAGATGAGAAGAGAACAGGCTCAACTACGGGGAGACTATCAAGTCCTACTGTTGTCATGCCAAGGATTCATCCTATAGTTAAGGTTTGAAACAGGGAACTCCTAGAAGTTATCATGCATAGGTTTCAACCTAAAGTTCTATCATCACTTCCTTATCAAAGGAAATGAGAGTCCTAAGGGGTCATGTCAATGATAAACAGAAACAAATAAAGCATCAGCTTAAGCAGTAATACAGTAAACGACTGTAAAATGCATGCAATGCAAGTGAGGGAGGAAATGTGTGTGGGGCAGCAGCCTCCACAAGCTCATCTCAACCTCAAGCCAGAATGAATAACAGTAATCATACTGAGGAAAATAAAACATGCTATCAAGCAAAAACAGTAAACTGCAATCATACAGTAACAATGAAATCATGCTATCAAGCAAAACAAATCACATGGGCAAGGGAGCAGGGCTCTACCGAATACCCGCAAGCAAAGCCATACAGTAACAATACAAGCAGAGGGAGCAACTCAACCTCTAGTGCAATCATGCTCCTAGATTAAATCAATCTAAATATGAACTTATTCTAATGCATCAAGCAAATCAAACAAGGCACATCAATACAGAAAAGAAAACAAACAAGAAAGCAGATCAACTCTTCTCTCTTCCAGGCTTCATCTCTCCTAACAGCAATCCAGTCTTCAGACTTCCATCAACCTTCAAGGCTATCATCTTCCATGACAAGTATCAACTTGCTTCTCTAGGTTTTCAATCCATCAAACATAAGTATCAACTTAATCTTCTTCTTCAAGCTTCAGCTCCTTAATCAGTTCCACCTTCAGGCTTCACCCTTAACCACAAGTATCAACTTGATTCCTTCAGGATCTCCAAGCTTCAAAGTAAGTATCAACTCATCCTCTATTCCTCAAGCCTCAGCCCTGCACTCAATCTCAATTGAATCCTCTCTACAAGTATCAACTTAGCCTCTCTTACTTTACCAGTATCCACTTGGTCTTCTCTCTTCATCTACAAGCTTCAGCTTCTCAGAGTAGTCTTCAATCATCTGGAAATGTCAACTTCATCCTTCAGTCTTTAAGCCTCAGCTCTTCATTCAGTCTTTACTGGATCTTCATTGGGTCTTCAAGTATCAATCTGCTTCTTCTTGCTCTCCAAGCCTCAGCTACAATGGCAATGCTCAGGGAATCATCCTCTTCCATACTCTTCAGTGAAGTCTTCATCTTCACACTCAAGCCCAACATCTTCAAGATACCCAAACCAGAAGAAATCACTTAACTGGATAAGCTAGGATATTGAACTGCTTATTGACCACCAAAGGTGACCTATAAGGGTTTAACATCAAAAGAATGGTTCCCTCAAAAGTTCTACCTCCTAGGTACCATCACTTATCCCTCCAAAGGAGGGAGGTGAATACCATGGAAGGACCTTGAATCATGGGGAAGAATGGAGGTGAAGGATACCATCCATGTTTAAGAAAGGAATCAACTAAGTCTAAGCTCTACTTAATTCCTAGCCCTAGAACAACAACAAAACAAACAAATCTTCAAGCTCTCAAGCTCCTTCTTCAATCTTCAAGTCTTCCACTATGCTCCTCCATGCTCCACAAAGCAAGACCAAGCCCACCAAGCCAAGCAAAAGCCCACAAAGCAAAGCAAAGCAAAATACAAGCCCACAAGGGCAACACAAACAACAATCAACTACAAAAATCAATTAAAAATAGTATACTATTATATTAAAATCTAATATAATTTCTAGGGGATCCTATATAACTACCCTTAATACCCTATATGTCCCAATATCTAACTTGATCTAAAAACTCAAAATTCTAGTGTTATTGTGGACCTATTTTAAGGATTGACCTAAATCTACACAACCTAAAGTCATCTAATCAAAACTAATCAAAAACTAATCACAAAATTATGGAATAAATCTAGAGGGGAGATAAATTCCTAATATAACTATCCTAAAAAGAATGGCCTAAAAATATTAAGGGAACTAGCTAAACAAAATTCTACAAACTATGCATCAACATAAAATGAATTAAAAGCTATTAAAAGAGAAAATACACAAAAAATATTAAAAATGCATGAAATGCAAATGTTTTGATTTTATAATTTCCTAGACATAAATGTGAAATAGGAGAAAAAATCCCCATTCCAAAATCATTATTTTTCTATTTAATATGATTTTTCAAAGATTAAAGAAAAATGGAGAAAAAGAAAATAAAATATGAAATGTTTGGTGCAGATAGCAAGGATATACAGTTCAAATCATGACTGGGCTTAAAATGGGGGTGTCATCAGTAATGCGTGCTAGGCCCATGATTTAATCAGAAAACACATAACAAAATATAAAGAAAAAGAAAAAAACACTGTGCATTTAGTAAAGAAAATCGGTTCAAATTCTGACTGGGCCATGGATGGGGGTGTGACTATCAAAATCAACTTAAGCCCAAACGAAAAAATTAAATGGAACGCAACGTTTGGTTGTTTCAGACTTCCCTCTTCAAAACGCGAAATTAAATCCCATCCACACGATCTGATCCCAGTCAATGGTCTACTCTCCATCCAACGGCCATGGGGTTGTCTTCTTCCTTCAGCCAGGGTTTTGAATGAAGAAGCCATGGAAACAAAGCTTCATAACATCTCTTCACCACAATCGTATCACCTCAATTCTTGCCCGAAATCCAAGATTTAAAACCCGAGAACACTCTAAATTTCATGCTGATCATGACCATCACCTTAGAATTCAAAGAATCATCCTCAATCTCTAAACCCGATCCACGATCAAAACTATGCTCAAACTTCAACTTTAACGATTCTTGAAATTGATTGGCTCAGAATGATCACCACCTCACACTGGTTAAATCTTGCTATTAAACTCATGTTATATCTCACTATACATCGTGCTCTTGATCAAAACAAAATTGGTGTCACTAACTCAAACCTCACCAAATGCCCTCAAACTTTCCATAATCCATCTCCTACCCATCTCTAACCATTCTAACCTAACAAATCTAACTAATTATGCTTAAATTAGGGTGTAGAGTAAAAGTTGCAAACCTGTCAATTCTTGAATACCAGATAGGTCAAATCTTCACTTCAACCTCTCAATCTCTTCAGAATCACTCCTTGATTGATGTTAATGCTTCTGTTTGCAAAAGATTTCATCAAAGAAGCTTGAATCTCCAAATCCGATAGTGACTTGCAGCTCCCAAAATCCAAATGCTATCTCTTCAATCCCACACGATCTTGCTCTCAATTTGGTATGCACACATTCAGTATGATCAATGGAAGATGTTAGGATTGAAAGAATCAATGGAAATGGTGTGGAATGTAGAAATTGGTTTCAATTTGCAATGGAAGAAAATGAAATGGCTATCTCTCTCTCCTCTCTAATCTATCACCAACCTTGCATCTGAGCAAGTTCTAATCAATATATAGGATGGTTCTAAACCATCCAGAACTTTCTGGAATCATCCAATAAGAATTTGAGATTCTCATGTCATGAGTTTTTTGATTTCAATCCATCTCATGTACCAACTTGTGATATGCCTCTTGCAGCAACTTGTTCTCCTTTGAAAATCTCCTTAGATGAGATGCATGATATGTTAGGATGCTTTGCTAGCTTGTGTGTTGCTTTTCCTTGTGTTTTGCATATGTACCTTAATATGCAAGCAATCATTTTCCAAAGCAAGTCCATGATTTAGGCCTCAAATCAAAAATGTGGCTGAACCATTGTTTCTAAAATGTTTTCTAGAGTCAAAATAGTATATTACATGCCATGGTTTGGATGTGTAGCTTGAAAATTTCAATTTCCAACTTTGACTTATTTAACTTATGCCTCCATTTTAGGTCATTTTTATCATTTTGAGCTACAATCCTTTTCAACATCTCATGACCTCCTTACTAGCCTTAAAACATCATTTTAAGCAAGTTTGATGTTGAAGAGTTTTCCATTTGAAGCTTGGAAATAGGAGTTATGGCCTTATGCTTGAAATGACCTATAATCTCTAAATGACCAAAATGCCCTTGACTTGTCAAAGCCATAACTTGAGTTCTACAAATCATATCAAGGACTTCTAGTACTCTCTAGAAATCTAAGACGATAAGGAACAACATTCATGTTGACCAAAAGTTCATAGGAATCATCCTTCTTGGGCAAAAGTTTGATGCAAGTTGGGTGACTTTCAAGGCCCCAGATTCACATACCTCAGATGACCTGTAACTTGTCAAAGTCATAACTTGAGTTCTACAAATCCTATCAAGGACTTCTAGTACTCAAATTAAAGCTAAGAGAAATATCTACAACATTCATGTTGGGGGTAAGAAGATATGGCAATCACATCTTGAGCTAAACTGCCTTGAAGATAGGGGTCAAACTAGGGGATTTTACACTGTCAAGCCTTAGAAACCCTAGCTTGAAACTTCTCAAACTCCTCAATCATGATGAGTAGACCTTGGAATCATCCTTATAGAATCTCAATGCATCAATACATGATCACATGGCTCTTGAATTAGGTCTCATCCCTCTCCAAATCATCAGTTGACCTAGGGTTGACCCAGTCAAACCCTAATTACACCACTCAAGGCTGAGGTTTCTTTAATCTTGCACAATGACCTATCTAGGCTTCATGATGGCTTTCAATACATCTCATAAGCTCTCTCAAGGCTTCAAGTCCATCCTCATGGCTTCAGAATCATCTGATGGCTTTCACAACTCTCAAGTTAGGAGGCACACAACCTTGGTTTCAACCATTCTCCCTGAGGATCTTCTGACTTCTCTGACAATGATATCAACCCTTGAACACTTGAATAAGCTCCTTAGCTAGCTTCAAAGTCTTGCATAGACCTTGGTTGGTACTCATACCTCTTGATCTCCTGCACACATGTCTATGAAATGCCAATGATAATGCTAATGTGAATGAGATGAAACATGAGCTAAGTAAAGAAATGTTGGTCAAATTTTAGGGTGCAACAGCTGCCCCTATTCAAACGGCTTGAACCTGACTGGGTGAGAAGCAAATGACTCTCATCCAATCAAGGTAAAAGACGGTTGAATACCAACAAACCCGAAAATTTGCCAACTGCACAAATACACGGTACTCTGATGGGAACACATCTTCGAAAACTGAAATATTAGCTGCACGGCAACTAGCTGGAGAATTGGTCACACGGTAACCGGTGATACATGGTCGATCATACCGTTAGGCCTCAAGATTCCTCGGGACTCATCAGGTCAACAATCAAGTTAAATCATGCCGTCGGGTATTCAAAGGAAACTTTCGGGCATCAGCCAGACTCCATCGGTAAGTCGGGAATAGAATTCTCGGTCAATCATGAACTAGTTGGGGATATCCCAACTTCGGCCATCAGGCACTCCGCATCAGCTGAGAGAACTGCTTCGTTAACACGGTCGGACTTCAATCATCAAGTCTTCGAGGGAAGTTTCAACTTCGCTGTTCAGAAACCTGCTAGGGATGACACATCTCCGCTGGGGATTTTGGAGAACTATCAAGTAACTCTGCTTTGGGGATCCAGGAATCATTCTGGATGAATCAACTCTGTTGAGGACTTCAAGAATCATCTTGGACAAATAACTCCGTCGGGGACTTCAAGAATCATCCTGAACCGATAACTATACTGGAGATTTCAGGAATCATCCTGAGCAAACACTCTGCCGGGGACTCTAAGCATCAACTTGAGCAACCAACTCTGGCGAATGCATTGGGGATTTTAAGAATCATCTTTAGGAAAACGACCTTGCTGGGGAATTCAAGAATCATCTTGAGCCGAAGACTTCGCTGGGGACTTCAAGAATCATCTTGAGCAAGCGACTCTGTTGGGGAGAATTCAAGAATCATCTTTAGCAATCAATCCTGCGGCGGAACACCTGCAAAACAAGAACGGTAACAACCTAGATCATGCTTATTATGCATATGCTTCAGCAATGGCGCAATGCTCCACACGGTGGAAATGCTACGCGTTTATGATAAATGCTATGCAGTCATGCAAAAATGATGCGATCCCGTCAGCAAAATAAATGCTGAGGGGAGAATCCTCCTGTCAAGGAGAAAGGACCACTCTGATAGGGGGAAGGAATCATCCTGCTGATGGGAACAAGGTCACGCCAATCTCAATCGGGCACTGTGGGGAAGTGAACTTCAGTTGACTGCTGCAGGGGGACGAAGCTCTACGAGAACCTGGACCTGCTGAGGGAAAGCGATGTCAATCGCGGGAATAAACTGCACGGCCTTCACGGCTACTTCCCTGGAGATAACGGCTTCAGCGAGGAAACACAGCATCAGCTATTCAACACTCCACTAGGGGAAAACCAATCATGGCCCGAACTGCTTCCAAGGACTCGGCTCTCTTGGGGATCTGCAAACTCGGCTGGGGAAGAAGGAATCATCCTGCTTTGGGGAGATTACGACTCTGTGGGGAAACTCGATTCTGCTGGAGACTTCAGTCTTGAACCATCAGTTGCTGCACACTTCGGTGAATGACTCAGCTGAGGAGATGACGTTCCTTCAGGATGCATCTGATTGGGGAGAGAATCTTCTCTTCCTGGGGAGACATATCAATGCTCATGATCTCGTGTTCAGACTTTGCGGGGAGAGGCTGCTGACCTTTGCTGGAGAAGGAGGAATCATCCTGCTTGGGGACGCGTACGGCGTACTGTCTGATACATGCTACACCTGTAACAACACAAACAAACAGACAAGATACCCTTCTCAAAGGGACCTATCAAGGTTATTATCTCGTGACAATGTTCAAGTAATTCATTGTTTCAACAATCAGTGGCCTAGGCCAGTAAGTTTATGTATGCGCATTTTATCAAAAACATCGGCGTTCTTTTTCGCAAACAAAACAGATAAATGCTAAACAGGCAAACAGAATTGCTGAATAGTATACATTTTATTGATAACGAACCCCTGAATGGGTAAAAATGTTTTACAACAGATGCAAGCTCCTGGAATGAGGAAGCTGCGCGAAAAAAGTAAAAACATAAATATACATCAGTATATACAAATGTCGGCAACAAGGCGTAGACGAACACCATGAGTTGATCCCTCTATGACCCACTCGACTTCGATACTTCTCCGACGCTTCAGCTTCAGAAGAGATAGATTCAGATAAACGGCCCTCAGGTCTTCCAAACCACTAAACAAAGAAAGTCCATACACGGAACGCAGTCATTTGCTTTTTCAAATCCCTAACTTTTGCGTGAACCGCCCTTTGCGGGTTTTCAGTTCACCGGGATACCCTTTTTTGCCAAAGTCGCCCTTCCGAGTTTTCGAATTTGCGGGTGTACATTTTTTCAATTTATATCCCTAATTTTTGCCCGAACCTTTTTCCTTTTTTATGGTTCGCCGGGATGCCCCATTTTTGCCTGGACTCTCTTTTTACTGTCCAGCGGGTCGCTTTCAAGCAAAGTATTTTTTTACTGCGTCCGCGTTCACCGGGGACGCAAAATCTTCACCATCCATTGTGGATAACAACAAAGCTCCTCCCGAGAAGACCTTGCTGACGATGTACGGACCTTCGTAATTGGGAGTCCACTTGCCCCGGTGATCGGAGTGTGGAGGAAGAATCTTCTTCAGGACGAGGTCACCCGTCTGAAAGCTTCTAGGACGCACCTTCTTATCATAAGCTTTCTTCATTCGGCTCTGGTATAAACGACCATGCGCAATCGATGTTAACCTTTTCTCGTCCATCAGGCTGAGTTGGTTCAGTCGGTTCGTAATCCATTCTGCCTCGTCGAGTTTCACGTCAACCAAAACTCGCAAAGAAGAGATCTCCACTTCTAACGGTAGGACAACTTCCATACCGTACACCAAGGAGAAAGTAGTTGCCCCGATTGACGTACGTACCGTCGTACGATAACCGTGCAGTGCAAATGGCAGCATCTCGTGCCAATCTTTGTAGGTCACAACCATCTTCTGAACAATCTTCTTAATGTTCTTATTGGCCGCTTCAACGGCGCCATTCATCTTCGGCCGGTAAGGAGATGAGTTGTGGTGTTCAATCTTGAAACTCTGGCACGGATCCTTCATAATCTTGTTATTCAGATTCGAACCATTATCAGTAACGATCCACTCGAGAATTCCATAACGACAGATGATGTCCCTCTTTATGAATTTAGCCACCACCTGCTTGGTCACATTAGCATACGAGGCTGCCTCCACCCACTTGGTGAAGTAGTCGATAGCTACCAGAATGAAGCGATGACCGTTAGATGCAGTGGCCTCGATCTTGCCTATCATGTCGATGCCCCACATGGAGAACGGCCACGGGGAGGACATGACATTTAACGGGCACGACGACACATGAACTTTATCAGCATAAATCTGACATTTATAACATCTCTTCGCGAATTTAAAACAATCTGACTCCATCGTCAGCCAGTAGTATCCCGCTCTCAGGATGTTTCTCGTCATAGCATGCCCGCCGGCGTGCGTACCAAATGTGCCTTCATGGACTTCTTCCATGAGCATACTCGCCTCTTCCTCATCTACACATCTGAGTAGCACGAGATCGTGATTTCTTTTATACAAAACTCCATCAGGATTGAGATAAAAATTTCCGGACAGCCTCCTTAGAGTCTTCTTATCCTGGGCTGACGCTCCCGCAGGATACTCCTTAGTCATAAGGAAGGTCTGGATATCATGGAACCATGGCTTGCCGTCGGAGGCTTCCTCGATTGCAAAGACGAATGCGGGTCTATCAAGACGGGAAAGGACAATTCTTGGAGCTTCATTCCAAAAATTGACTTTATACATCAAAGCCAACGTGGCTAAGGCATCAGCCATCTGGTTCTCGGCCCTGGGCACATGATGGAGTTCCACTCGATCAAATAACGGAAGTAGCCTTCTGGCATAGTTCATGTACGGCACCAAATTCGATTGACGAGTCTCCCACTCCCCTTTTATTTGGTTGATCACAAGCGCCGAGTCACCATATACGTCTAGATTCTTGATTCTCAAATCAACTGCTTCTTCTAGACCCATGATGCATGCTTCGTACTCCTCTCGTTATTGGTGATTGGAAACGTCAGTCTCGCAGTGAACGGGATATGGGATCCGTGGGGAGTCGTGATGACCGCCCCTATGCCACTTCCGTAGGAATTAACCGCCCCGTCAAATATCAATTTCCACTGGGATTTCCTATCTGGCCCCTCGTCGAGAAACAGCTCATCGCAATCCTTCGCTTTAAGAAACATGATATCCTCATCAGGGAACTCAAATTTCATCGGCTGGTAATCCTCGATCGGCTGTTCGGCAAGGTAATCAGACAATACGCTTCCCTTGATGGCCTTCTGGGAAACATACTGAATATCATATTCCGTCAACACCATTTGCCATCTGGAAATCCTGCCCGAAAGAGCTTGCTTCTCGAAGACGTACTTGATCGGATCCATCTTCGAAATTAGCATGGTGGTGTGGTTGAGCATGTACTGTCGTAAACGTTTGGCAGCCCAGGCTAGTGCGCAACACGTTTTCTCCAGCATCGAGTAGCGAGATTCACAGTCAGTGAACTTTTTACTCAAATAGTAAATGGCATGCTCCTTTCTGCCCGTCTCGTCATGCTGACCGAGAATACACCCCATACTATTCTCAAGAACTGTCAAGTACATGATTAGTGGCCGTCCAGCCACTGGGGGTATCAAGATTGGAGGTTCCTGAAGATACTGCTTTATCTTGTCGAATGCCTTCTGGCAATCCTCATTCCAGATAATCGCTTGATCTTTCTTTAAAAGCTTTAACATTGGTTCACACGTGGTCGTGAGCTGAGAGATAAACCTTGCAATGTAGTTTATTCTGCCCAGGAAACCACGAACTTCTTTTTCTGTTTTTGGCACTGACATTTCTTGTATGGATTTTATCTTCGCAGGATCAACCTCGATGCCTCTTTCACTCACAATAAACCCCAGTAACTTTCTGGACCATACTCCGAAAGTACATTTGTTAGGATTCAGCCTCAACCTGAATTTCCTAAGCCTCTCAAAAAGCTTCAGCAAATTGACTAGACGTCCCTCCTCCGTTTGGGACTTCGCAATCATGTCATCAACATAGACTTCAATCTCATGATGAATCATGTCATGAAACAAAGTAACCATTGCTCGTTGGTAAGTGGCCCCTGTGTTCTTCAGACCGAAAGGCATTACCTTATAGCAAAATGTTCCCCAAGGGGTGATAAACGTCGTTTTCTCCATGTCCTCCGGCGCCATCTTGATCTGATTGTAACCGGAGAAGCCATCCATGAACGAAAACACGGAGAACTGGGTTGTGTTGTCGACCAACACATCGATATGAGGCAGCGTGAAATCATCTTTAGGGCTCGCCCTATTCAAATCCCGATAATTGACGCACATGCGTACCTTACCGTCCTTCTTCGGTACAGGTACTATGTTGGCAACCCACGGGGGGTAAGTAGTGACCGCTAAGAAGCCAGTATCAAGCTGTTTCTGCACTTCTTCTTTGATCTTAACGGCCATATTTGGTCGCGTCCTCCTAAGCTTCTGCTTGATGGGGGGACAATCTTCTTGCAGCGGCAAGTGGTGGACCACGATGTCCGTATCAAGTCCGGGCATATCTTCGTATGACCAAGCAAAGACGTCACTATACTCTCTCAGCATCTCGACCAATCTCTGCTTGACATCAACCTGCAGTGCAGCCCCTATCCTGACGTTTCTGACGAGTTCTTCAGAACCCAGATTCACAATCTCGATCTCCTCTTCATGAGGCAGAATAACTTTCTCCTCTTGTTTCAACAAGCGGACCAACTCTTCAGGAAGGTCTTCGTCTTCATCAATCTCTTCTTCGGCTTGATATATCGGGCAATCGAAGTCGAAGTGAGCCGTAGAAGGTCCAGAGTCGATGTCATCTGTTATGTGGATCCTGCAATAACAAGGGTTAAGTTTAAAACAAAGATGTGCAGGTTAGCACAAACCCCATTGCCATTTTATTGTTTTTCAAAACAAATATAAAACAGGAATAACAGAGATCAAAATATTTGAATACGAAGAAAACGCCTTTGATTTATTAACAAAATGCATGTACATAATCCAACAAGGCCCTGACAATAAAACCACTATGCCCCGGGTAGGACATAGGGTTGTACAATGATTGGAAAAAGTTTATCATTACTCTTCGCTTGTCATCTGGATGATATCCTTGACGGACCAGTTGGTAAGGCCCTCGCCTGGCTTGCTTGGCTGGATCCAAGAGTCGAGGTCACAGTCGCTATCTCCGCTATCTTCAGACACTGCGTTGATGCTTTCGAAAATCACTCCGCCACTGGTAAACTGGATCGGCCCCTTACCTCGCGACGCACTGCTAGAAAAAGAAGCTTCAGCTCCAGGAGAATATCCCAACCCGAACTTATCTTGCTTGTTAGGTATCTCCAAAATTCGCCCCCAGCCTGGGGTAGATCCGGCTTGGACAACGGCCCGAGCTTCTTTGAATGAGGAGAGAGTCATCTCTGGCTTTTCAGTGACTACGGGAGCTACGTCCTTCACTCTGACAGCTTTGAATGCTTGGCATAGAGTCTCATGGATTTCTCCATCCATCTCAACATACTTAAAGGACGACAAATGGCTCACCATTATGTCTTCCTCGCCGCAAACGATTACGATGCTACCTCCGACAGCATACTTGAGTTTTTGGTGCAACGTGGAGGTTACGGCACCAGCAACATGGATCCACGGCTGGCCCAAGAGACAGCTGTAGGTAGGCATGATGTCCATAATATAAAAGACCGCATCGAATGTTTCCGGTCCGACTTGAATTGGCAGGGTCACCTCCCCGAAAACATGGCGTTTAGTCCCGTCAAACGCCTTCACAACCAGATCACTGGGTGTGCAAATCACTCCACGAGTATCTAACTTCATTAATGCCTTCTTCGGAAGAACATTAAGTGGCGAACCCGTGTCCATCAACACGTGCGACATAATCGTGCCCCTACACTCTATCGAGATGTGCAGGGCGCTATTGTGGTTCCTCCCCTTCGGCGTCAGCTCCAGGTCTGTGAAACCTAACCCATTTCCGGCATTTACGTGGGCTACGACCTCTTCTAGATGATTTACCGATATTTCCTGCGGTACATATGCAGCGTTCAACACCTTCAACAGCGCGTTGCGGTGCGCTTCGGAGCACATCAATAAGTTCAGGATGGAAATCTTCGAGGGCGTCTGATGGAGATGATCTACAATCTTGTAGTCACTCTTTTTAATCAACCGCATAAACTCCTCGGCGTCTTTAACAAGTAAGTCTTTTTCTGCCCCACGCGAGACCTCTTCAACGACTTTACTTTTACCTTTATCAGTTGCATCAGCTCTGATCGTTTTATCCGCCACGACCTCTGGTGGTGCAAACACTCTTCCGCTGCGAGTAATACCATTGATTCCCGCAAGGTTCTCCACAGCCGACCCAAATGGTTCTAGCTCCAACTTCTGTCCGTTGCAGTAGACTTCAGCCCCATAATGCCACGGGACAGCATTAGTGCTTTCGAACGGTATTGGCCCAGCTTTGGTGATGGTAATTATGGGCGGCCTGGGCACAGAAATAGTTATCGTCCGGAGAGGGATGGTGATGGTGGCGACCTCATCATCTTGCTTCAGCATTACCTCTCCCGATCCACATTCGGCCCTTCGGCTAAACTGTAAAATCCCTTCAGTCATCAGACTTTGAATTCCTTCTACCAACTGTTCACATCCATCACAACGTGTGGCACAATCCATACATAGCTCTCTGCAACCTGGAAAGAACCCTCTTTTCAGCAACTTAGCTTTAACGAAGCTAAGCGGCGTCTTCAGATCTCTGACGTCAGTCAACAAATCCGAACTCTCGTCTTCGATAATGGAGTTCACTCTACCTCCCCTATGATTCGGCATGGGGTTCTTCGTGACATTTGACACATTATCCGAGAAGTTGATGATCTTGGCATCCACCATGTCCTGCACCTTGTGCTTGAAGGCTTTGCAGTTCTCTATTGTGTGGCCGGGTGCCCTGAGTGAAACTCACAAGTTGCATTCGCGTCATAGCCTGGAGGAGGTGCCCCTGTCAAGGGAGCCAGGGTTCTCTTCTGGATCAACTGTAGCTGAAGCAAAGTCTGCAAGAGTTGTGCGTATGACACGGGCGGTGTCTCGAGGTGACGGTTCGACAAAGGTGCCCGATTCTGATACTTTCTGTATCCCTGTTGATTCGGTTGCTGCTGCTGTAGAACTGTCGGGATAGTTATACTGGCCACCTGCTGGTGAGGACCTTTACCCTTCCTTCGAGCGTTGGTCACAGCGCTCGTTTCTCCTTCCCGTCTTTTGCCACTATAAGGTTTCTTTCCGCCTCTAGCTGAGGATGAATCACCTTGAATTTTCCCAAGCTTGATCCTATTTTCGATGTGCTCACCCATGATAATGAGATCTGAGAAGGTTCCGGACATACCGCTGACCAACTTCTCATAGTAAACCCCTGGGAGGGTGGCTATGAACATCTGCATGAGCTCACGTTCAACCATCGGCGGCTGAACCCTGGTTGCCAACTCACGCCACCGCTGGGCGTATTCCTTAAACCCTTCATTGTTCCTCTGTGACAGATTCTGCAGCTGGACTCGGTTCGGGGCCAAGTCGCTATTGTATTGGTAGTGGTGCACAAATGCTTCAGCAAGATCCTTCCACGTGCGCACACTAGTAGGATCCAGACTCATGTACCATTCGAGGGATGGTCCGGAAAGACTGTCTTGAAAGAAGTGCATCAGCAACTTCTCGTCCTCAGAATGAGCAGACATTTTTCTGTAATACGATCTCAGGTGGACGTGGGGGCAAGTGGTGCCCTTATACTTTTCAAAGTCAGGTACCTTAAACTTAGGAGGCACCTTGAAATCAGCAATTAGTCCCAACTTGGACATATCAACGCCCAAAGTATTCTGATTCTCGATATCTCTCATCTTATCTTCAAGTGCCTTGAATCTAAGTCGTGCTTCAGCATTCAGCTCCCCTTCAGCACCTCTCTGAGAGAACACATCGTCCTGACGATCCTCTATCCATGGCTGAGGTCCAAACAGATTCCCGACACCTGCATTGCCGTTGCCCAGCCCGACATTGACATTAGCTCCCAGACTTCCATTACCGACGCCCGTCGTATTGAGTCCCATGTTGGCCATCACATTGTCGTTGGCACTGCCATTTCCCCCGGTCACGGGAACACCATTCTGTGGAGTTTCAACTGGTGGAGGAGTAGGCACAGTCCCACCATGGAGTACACCATTGCTATCGACCCTCAAAATCAGAGGTTGAACCAAGGTTCTGAGCTGATCCTGGCCATTGGCGACCGCTTGCATGAGCTCCATAAAGCGATCCATTTTTTCGCGGAGTTCCTGAACATCAGTTTGCACTTGCTCCATGATCCTGGTTTGATTAGCTCTAGTCGGATAGCGGTGAATAGGTCTCTGATCAATCCTGGAACCACCTGAAACAACCTGGAAAACACAAAAGGGTTAGGAAAAACAACAAAGTGCTCGTTATGCAAATGCTTCATGCAAATGCAAACGTGTGTCTGTGCGTTAGGGAGATCTCCCCCGATCCTAGTGCCTGAGTGCCAGTGCTGATAATAATAAGAAGTCTGAGTCCAATCATGGGAATAACAATCTCATATATAAAGAAAGCCCATCAAGGCAGTACACAACGTCAGTGAGTACAAGATGAATCAATAGCGTGACCTCAGCCAACAAGCCTGGTGATGGTCAGCATACAACAATGATCAAAACAAAAGGAATACAAATAGTCAAGTACGGCCACGGGCGCGATACTCTTCTAACAACTCCTTCGTTTCTGGATGATCAGGCAGAGTGAGTAACCCTTCGACGAGTAATTCCCTTTGCACAATGGTGTACTAAAGACCTTCGACCGAATCTTCCCATGCTCCTTCGCCGAAACAATCTTCTAACTTCCGCTTCTTGGACTCAAACGTTAGTTTGTGCTCCTTCAGGTTAGCAAGAGCCCTGTTGAGCTAGCCTTCAGCAGCATATCTGCGAGCGGTTTCTTCATCAAACCTCTTCTCACTGGCTTTTACCTGGGCCTCTAGCTTGGAGATCTGTAGCATCAGCTTATCCTCCCGCTCTTTCCTGGTGGCCAGGGAAGCCTTCCAGTGCTGGTTGAACTTGGATATCCTCCGATATGCTTCATCCAATTGATGCTTCTTCGTGGCCAGTACATCGTTCACAGCTTTGAAGTCTCGACCCATGCGTTCACGCTCGGCTATCTGCTTAGTCAAATCTGTCCCCAACTGGTTCACCAGTTCTGTCTGCCTCTTGAAAGAATGAACGACTTCGTTTCTCTCACTCCGGAGCTGAGCCAATTCTTTCTCCAGTTCTTCATTTGCCCTCTTCAATTCATCTCTCTCAGCTAACACCTGATTATGTTGCTGAATGGGCACGGTGACAGGCTCTTCAATCATTGGAGGGCTTTCTGGCTTGGCAGGAAGAAACGACATTCCTATAGCATCTGCTCTGACTCTGATCCACGTCACATACGGAGGGTAGGCTTGATTATTGCTTCTCCCCAGCAATGGTCTTCCCCTCTTACTGATGCCATTCCAAGCGCGCTGAAGCTTAGATAACATATCCCCTTCTAGAAGACCAGTGAGGTATAAAGATTCCTGCACCTCTTCATCTTTCGGCGGAGCTCTCAAAGCATACGCGAACTGTCGGACCAGCAAAGACGGATTGTAGTTTATACAGCTCTTCCTGCCTATCAAAGGCACATTTGGAAACCCGCTGCAGCTGAAAATAATCTCGGTACCCAGCCTATCTCTGTCAAACCAGTCAATATCCTCTGCAGATAAACTCATCAGACGCTCGGACCACTCAGTTGTGGCTGCAGACGAACCAAAGGGACCCCTTTTGGGAAGATGGCTATCAAGACATTTATAAAGCAAGGGCACACAACAAGAGATATTCTTACCCCTTCTGTTCTCGTTTTTGTAGTGGACAGAATGGTAGACATCTCCTATCAAGGTAGGGACTGGATTCCCTGATGCAAAGATGTGAAAGGCGTCGAAGTCTACAAAGTCGGGCATATTGGGGAAGAGAATAAGGCCATATATGCACAGGGCGAGAATGGCGTTGAACGTGACCCAACATCCGTCTTTGGCGCACTGCTGAGCCTTTCCTACTAAAAACTGCAAGGAGAACCCGGGAACCTTGTTCCAACTAGACAATACTAACTCAGAGGCATCCAGATGAAGTGAAGGAGCTAAACCAGCCAGATCAGGCTCATCATCCATATGAACGAAAGGCATTTGCCTCTTGATAGGCACACCTAGCAAATCAGCATATTCCTCTAGCGTGGGTGCGAGAACAAAATCCCGGAAAGTGAAGCATCTCAGCGGAGGATCGTAGAACTGCAGCAGAGCGTGTAACCCATTCAACTCGAACGCAGAAGGTTTACGAACCAAACTGAGCAATTTGCCGTAAGATTTTCTGAACTCATCCCTCACAGAATCATCTGCTAAAGCAATCAAACCGGTCAGCCGAACCACGTCAGGGGCAGGGAACTTGTAAGCCACAGTCTTCCTCAGAGAACCCATAACAATACAATAGGAGATCAGAAATCCTAGATCGGGGAAAACGGTACCTGCAACACAGACACACGTTAATGAAATGCAAATGAGTATGCAAAATAATGTAAGATGCAATCATGCAGCAGGAGATCAAGGCAACTGTGCTGTGGAGATTCTGTATCAACAAAACCATAATCCTGCTCTATCAAGAACAACCACTATATCTGATAAGAAGAAAACCCTGGTATCGGACCACAAATCTGCTCTGTCAAGAACAACCATCTGATAGGGCCATATACATAGGACCATAATTCTGCTCTGTCAAGAACAAACGTCTGATAATAAGGACCTCTGATACAGGACCAAAAAACTGCTCTATCAAGAACACACATCTGATAATAAGGACCTCTGATACAGGACCAAAAACCTGCCCTGTCAAGAACAAACCACTGATAACCAAAACTCTGCTCTATCAAGAACAAACATCTGATAATGAGATCCTCAGACCCCAGTCATAAACCTGCTCTGTCAAGAACAAATACACATCTGATGATAAGATCCTCTGATCCCAATCAAAAACCTGCTCTGTCAAGAACAATCATATATCTGCAGATGGGAACCTCAGATCCCAACAAAACTGATCCACTATCAAGAAAACCAGGTGGTCTGAAGGTCAAAGTTTCCTGCAATAAACCCAACCCTGCTTACAGGTATGGACCTAAACTGACTCAAGTTCGGCATCCTATGCGTTCATCAGCGTCACAGACATTCAAGAGGGGTGATACGATACCCAGAAGGTGTGGCATCACCAGCTCATGAAGCGGCCTCACTCGGCTGAATCACAAATGATCGGTCCCCAGAGTCGACAATCCTTCAAACCAACAACCGTCTCAACCCAAAGGGTTGAAAGAGAAGTCAACCGGGAGAACCTCGTCTGAGCGTGGATTTCATGAGACACTAGTGCCTGCAAAGCAAGCACGCTCCCACTAATTTCCACAACTAATGCTATGTTCACTCAAGCCTGGGTCTGGATTCTCACTCATCAGAATGCCCCTCCCACAACAGCACAGATAATCCTATCATACTGAAAATAAAGTGCGGGAAATAAAAATGCGATAAATAAACACAACCCAACAAGAAATCATACAAGCGCTAGGATTGACTCACGCAGGGGACGTCGGATTCCCAAACTGACTCGCATACGGGACGTTGGATCCCAGGAAACTATCAAGTCCCCAACAGAGTCACCAGTTGTCGCTTCCGCGAAAATAAGGTTCCGGCAAAATAGAAGAGTCGCCACCTTTCGTTATTTATCCCTCGGAGCGGGAAAGGAAACGATCGGAAAAACCTGACGAAAAGGTATAAGACAAGGTCATCGTAACCGTTGTCTGGGTTCGGGAGTCGGTTACGCAAGGGGAAGGTATTAACACCCCTCACGTTCGTCGTACTCGACGGGATCCATGCTTGTTGTGTTTATTGGACGGGTTGGTTTATCTATCTACCTATCAAGGCTGGCTTAAAAAGAAAAGAAAAATGACTCGGCAAAGCGTCGCGCTTTATGCCTACGTATTCTCATCAGAGAATGAGAAATCAGAGTCAACGTAGTTCGGCTAACTACGGGTTATGAGGAAGGTGGCTCGCCAATATATCAGTATTATGCCTACGTACTCTCAACAGGTATGAGAGATCAGAGCTTACGTAGTTCGGGACTACGAATTACGGGGATTCAGATTCATCTGTTTTATCGAGTAGGGTTAAACAGCAGTTAGGGACAAAGCCTGTTTGCGGTGGCGCTGAAGTTTAACGACACTCTTTTCTTCAGAAAAGCTTCCTTGGAATTATGGGCCCACGGGGCAAAAAGGTTTGAGGTTTGTTTTCTGTCTTTTACGAAAGAAGTGTTTTTTATTGTGTTTGCAATTTCAATCGCACTAAAGACTATGACCTGAGAGTGAATGCGTCGCATGTCACCCAAAGGGTACCATACTAAACATCCAGACTATGGAAAAGAAGCTCTCCCACAATCCTTTCTCAGATAGCTTAAGGCTCGTAACGTACGAAAGAAATCATTCATGATTACTGTATCTTAAGTTGTTTTGAGATGAGAAGAGAACAGGCTCAACTACGGGGAGACTATCAAGTCCTACTGTTGTCATGCCAAGGATTCATCTTATAGTTAAGGTTTGAAACAGGGAACTCCTAGAAGTTATCATGCATAGGTTTCAACCTAAAGTTCTATCATCACTTCCTTATCAAAGGAAATGAGAGTCCTAAGGGGTCATGTCAATGATAAACAGAAACAGATAAAGCATCAGCTTAAGCAGTAATACAGTAAACGACTGTAAAATGCATGCAATGCAAGTGAGGGAGGAAATGTGTGTGGGGCAGCAGCCTCCACAAGCTCATCTCAACCTCAAGCCAGAATGAATAACAGTAATCATACTGAGGAAAATAAAACATGCTATCAAGTAAAAACAGTAAACTGCAATCATACAGTAACAATGAAATCATACTATCAAGCAAAACAAATCACATGGGCAAGGGAGCAGGGCTCTACCGAATACCCGCAAGCAAAGCCATACAGTAAAAATACAAGCAGAGGGAGCAACTCAACCTCTAGTGCAATCATGCTCCTAGATTAAATCAATCTAAATATGAACTTATTCTAATGCATCAAGCAAATCAAACAAGGCACATCAATACAGAAAAGAAAACAAACAAGAAAGCAGATCAACTCCTCTCTCTTCCAGGCTTCAGCTCTCCTAACAGCAATCCAGTCTTCAGACTTCCATCAACCTTCAAGGCTATCATCTTCCATGACAAGTATCAACTTGCTTCTCCAGGGTTTCAATCCATCAAACATAAGTATCAACTTAATCTTCTTCTTCAAGCTTCAGCTCCTTAATCAGTTCCACCTTCAGGCTTCACCCTTAACCACAAGTATCAACTTGATTCCTTCAGGATCTCCAAGCTTCAAAGTAAGTATCAACTCATCCTCTATTCCTCAAGCCTCATCCATGCACTCAATCTCAATTGAATCCTCTCTACAAGTATCAACTTAGCCTCTCTTACTTTACCAGTATCCACTTGGTCTTCTCTCTTCATCTATAAGCTTCAGCTTCTCAGAGTAGTCTTCAATCATCTGGAAATGTCAACTTCATCCTTCAGTCTTTAAGCCTCAGCTCTTCATTCAGTCTTTACTGGATCTTCATTGGGTCTTCAAGTATCAATCTGCTTCTTCTTGCTCTCCAAGCCTCAGCTACAATGGCAATGCTCAGGGAATCATCCTCTTCCATACTCTTCAGTGAAGTCTTCATCTTCACACTCAAGCCCAACATCTTCAAGATACCCAAACCAGAAGAAATCACTTAACTGGATAAGCTAGGATATTGAACTGCTTATTGACCACCAAAGGTGACCTATAAGGGTTTAACATCAAAAGAATGGTTCCCTCAAAAGTTCTACCTCCTAGGTACCATCACTTATCCCTCCAAAGGAGGGAGGTGAATACCATGGAAGGACCTTGAATCATGGGGAAGAATGGAGGTGAAGGATACCATCCATGTTTAATAAAGGAATCAACTAAGTCTAAGCTCTACTTAATTCCTAGCCCTAGAACAACAACAAAACAAACAAATCTTCAAGCTCTCAAGCTCCTTATTCAATCTTCAAGTCTTCCACTATGCTCCTCCATGCTCCACAAAGCAAGACCAAGCCCACCAAGCCAAGCAAAAGCCCACAAAGCAAAGCAAAGCAAAATACAAGCCCACAAGGGCAACACAAACAACAATCAACTACAAAAATCAATTAAAAATAGTATACTATTATATTAAAATCTAATATAATTTCTAGGGGATCCTATATAACTACCCTTAATACCCTATATGTCCCAATATCTAACTTGATCTAAAAACTCAAAATTCTAGTGTTATTGTGGACCTATGTTAAGGATTGACCTAAATCTACACAACCTAAAGTCATCTAATCAAAACTAATCAAAACCTAATCACAAAATTATGGAATAAATCCAGAGGGGAGCTAAATTCCTAATCTAACTATCCTAAAAAGAATGGCCTAAAAATATTAAGGGAACTAGCTAAACAAAATTCTACAAACTATGCATCAACATAAAATGAATTAAAAGCTATTAAAAGAGAAAATACACAAAAAATATTAAAAATGCATGAAATGAAAATGTTTTGATTTTATAATTTTATATACATAAATGTGAAATAGGAGAAAAAATCCCCATGCCAAAATCATTATTTTTCTATTTAATATGATTTTTCAAAGGTTAAAGAAAAATGGAGAAAAAGAAAATAAAATATGAAATGTTTGGTGCAGATAGCAAGGATATACAGTTCAAATCATGACTGGGCTTAAAATGGGGGTGTCATCAGTAATGTGCGCTAGGCCCATGATTTAATCAGAAAACACATAACAAAATATAAAGAAAAAGAAAAAAACACGGTGCATTTAGTAAAGAAAATCGGTTCAAATTCTGATTGGGCCATGGATGGGGGTGTGACTATCAAAATCAACTTAAGCCCAAACGAAAAAATTAAATGGAATGCAGCGTTTGGTTGTTTCAGACTTCCCTCTTCAAAACGCGAAATTAAATCCCATCCACACGATCTGATCCCAGTCAATGGTCTACTCTCCATCCAACGGCCATGGAGTTGTCTTCTTCCTTCAGCCAGGGTTTTGAATGAAGAAGCCATGGAAACAGAGCTTCATAGCATCTCTTCACCACAATCGTATCACCTCAATTCTTGCCCGAAATCCAAGATTTAAAACCCTAGAACACTAAATTTCATGCTGATCATGACCATCACCTTAGAATTCAAAGAATCATCCTCAATCTCTAAACCCGATCCACGATCAAAACTATGCTCAAACTTCAACTTTAACGATTCTTGAAATTGATTGGCTCAGAATGATCACCACCTCACACTGGTTAAATCTTGCTATTAAACTCATGTTATATCTCACTATACATCGTGCTCTTGATCAAAACAAAATTGGTGTCACTAACTCAAACCTCACCAAATGCCCTCAAACTTTCCAGAATCCATCTCCTAACCATCTCTAACCATTCTAACCTAACAAATCTAACTAATTATGCTTAAATTAGGGTGTAGAGTAAAAGTTGCAAACCTGTCAATTCTTGAATACCAGATAGGTCAAATCTTCACTTCAACCTCTCAATCTCTTCAGAATCACTCCTTGATTGATGTTAATGCTTCTGTTTGCAAAAGATTTGATCAAAGAAGCTTGAATCTCCAAATCCGATGGTGACTTGCAGCTCCCAAAATCCAAATGCTATCTCTTCAATCCCACACGATCTTGCTCTCAATTTGGTATGCACACATTCAGTATGATCAATGGAAGATGTTAGGATTGAAAGAATCAATGGAAATGGTGTGGAATGTAGAAATTGGTTTCAATTTGCAATGGAAGAAAATGAAATGGCTATCTCACTCTCCTCTCTAATCTCTCACCAACCTTGCATCTGAGCAAGTTCTAATCAATATATAGGATGGTTCTAAATCATCCAAAACTTTCTGGAATCATCCAATGAGAATTTGAGATTCTCATGTCATGAGTTTTTTGATTTCTATCCATCTCATGTACCAACTTGTGCTATGCCTCTTGCAGCAGCTTGTTCTCCTTTGAAAATCTCCTTAGGTGAGATGCATGATATGTTAGGATGCTTTGCTAGCTTGTGTGTTGCTTTTCCTTGTGTTTTGCATATGTACCTTAATATGCAAGCAATCATTTTCCAAAGCAAGTCCATGATTTAGGCCTCAAATCAAAAATGTGGCTGAACCATTGTTTCTAAAATGTTTTCTAGAGTCAAAATGGTATATTACATACCATGGTTTGGATGTGTAGCTTGAAAATTTCAATTTCCAACTTTGACTTATTTAACTTATGCCTCCATTTTAGGTCATTTTTATCATTTTGAGCTACAAGCCTTTTAAACATCTCATGACCTCCTTACTAGCCTTAAAACATCATTTTAAGCAAGTTTGACGTTGAAGATATTTCCATTTGAAGCTTGGAAATAGGAGTTATGGCCTTATGCTTGAAATGACCTATAATCTCCAAATGACCAAAATGCCCTTGACTTGTCAAAGCCATAACTTGAGTTCTACAAATCCTATCAAGGACTTCTAGTACTCTCTAGAAAGCTAAGAAGATAAGGAACAACATTCATGTTGACCAAAAGTTCATAGGAATCATCCTTCTTGGGAAAAAGTTTGATGCAAGTTGGGTGACTTTCGAGGCCCCAGATTCACATACCTCAGATGACCTGTAACTTGTCAAAGTCATAACTTGAGTTCTACAAATCCTATCAAGGACTTCTAGTACTAAAATTAAAGCTAAGAGCAAGCTCTACAACATTCATGTTGGGGGTAAGAAGAGATGGAAATCACATCTTGAGCTAAACTTCCTTGAAAATAGGGGTCAAACTAGGGGATTTTACACTGTCAAGCCTTAGAAACCCTAGCTTGAAACTTCTCAAACTCCTCAATCATGATGAGTAGACCTTGGAATCATCCTTATAGCATCTCAATGCATCAATCCATTATCACATGGATCTTGAATTAGGTCTCAACCCTCTCCAAATCATCAGTTGACCTAGGGTTGACCCAATCAAACCCTAATTACACCACTCAAGGCTGAGGTTTCTTTAATTTTGCACAATGACCTATCTAGGCTTCTTGATGGCTTTCAAGACATCTCATAAGCTCTCTCAAGGCTTCAAGTCCATCCTCATGACTTCAGAATCATCTGATGGCTTTCACAACTCTCAAGTTAGGAGGCACACAACCTTGGTTTCAACCATTCTCCCTGAGGATCTTCTGACTTCTCTGACAAGGATATCAACCCTTGAACACTTGAATAAGCTCCTTAGCTAGCTTCAAAGTCTTGCATAGCCCTTAGTTGGTACTCATACCTCTTGATCTCCTGCACACATGTCTATGAAATGCCAATGATAATGCTAATGTGAATGAGATGAAACATGAGCTAAGTAAAGAAATGTTGGTCAAATTTTAGGGTGCAACATTGTCATCAAAAACTCTTAAGAATTAACAGCAATAATACAATTTTTTAAATATGAATCAAATATTTTCTATGTACAACTGTAAAGATTAATTCTTCAATTCAAAGAAAATTATAACAGTCAACAAAATTCTATCTCAACACCATTCATCATTACTTCCTCATTTCATATAATTTTTTTATGCCTTAATTTAAAAAGAAATTTATGATTTTTTTCTCTTAATGGGTATGCATGATATTAAATCAGATTAGGTATCTGTTCCAAACTGGCCCAATGGCTAGGTATGTCCCAATCCACTTCTTCTTCCAGAACGGTCCAATTACCTAAGTCCAACCAATTTGGGGGAGCATTTACCTTTCTGCCCCTCCAACAGGGGAGGTTGACCGGTTTTCCCCTAGGCCAACACTTCTTCTCGTCAGTCCTTTCCTGTCATGCACGATTCCACCATCCAGAAACAACCAAGACGCTTGTGCCCGTTACTGTGCCTCTGCCCATAGCAACGACTAGTTATAGGCACCTCTGCCCGTCCCAACGGCTAGTTTCTGGCAGTTATCTATTCTTCGGAAAACGGTTATCTCGCCCTGAAAATAGGGATCAATGGCCAAGCACTGAGGGCACTATAAAAACCCTCTCAGTTGAGAGGGTCAGATATTCAATATTCACCTTGATACACACATATTATGTACTTTCTTTCTTTCTCGCGATTCTTACTTTAGCATTGAAATGCCTTGCAGGAACACCCCCTCTTCCTCTTTCACACCCATCATCACAGACGATTATCTCTAGCCCAATTCAGGTTCTAATCAGTCTTCAAGATCAGTGAAGCTATCTGTGGGAAACCTGTTATCCCCGTCTTTCCTCTCATTGTAGATTCGAGACTAAAACAATTCTTCCAAATTCCGATCATGGCCAGCCGTGACAACACCCATGATGCTTGCAACTCTGCCTTCCTCCCCGTCAACAAGACCGATGCTGACAGAGCAACCATCTCTCTTGGGGACGACATCCTCCAACAAAGGGACGGAACCACCGCTTCTCCCTCTCACGTTCGCATAGATCACAACGAGGTCCCGCTCATCCCAGAGCACCTGCTAGTTCTAGTTCCACCCAACACCGACGCGGCCATGGTTTCCCTCCTCGAGGTTCTCAAAAAGACCAACCTTCTAATCCTCAATCAAAACGCGAGGATTAAAGCCCTATAATATTTAAATCGTTCAAGATCCTCTCCGTCGAGGAAAGAGCGTCAGAGATCATGAAGTCCTCCTCCCCGGCGTGAAAGAAACCGTCGGGCACCTCCAGAGCCAAAGACCCAGACCGTCAGAAAGTGCAACCACATCTCTCCTCAGAACCAGCATCCCTAGCGACCCAAGAGGATCGAAAAAGATCACCAGGAAGAGTCCCACCGTTCACCTCTGCCTAGATCCAAGGGCCAAGCACGAACCCCATCTCCTTGTCGAGATCGCCATCCTACCTATAGGCGGCGCACCCGCTCCCTGTCATGGTCCAGCAACAGCAGTGACGACGTGCCTCGCGGCCCGTTGTCCCAGGAGATTATGGATATGCACTTGCCGAATGGACTGGAGAAACCCCCTTCTCTAGGCACATACGATGTTACTACGGACCCCGACGAGCACATCAAAAATATAGATGCGCTACTTGATTACCGTGGCGTCTGGGGCACCATCAAATGTAGGTTATTTCTGACCACACTCGGGAAGAGAGCGATGATCTGGTATAAAAGACTCCTCGACGATTCCATTACATCATGGAGGAAATTGGGGAGAATGTTCTCTAGACACTTCACGGCCTCTCGCCGACACCCAAAGAACGAAGCTTCCCTCAAGGCCATCATTCACGGGAAGGGTGAACCTTTGCGAGCCTACATCGAAAGGTTCATCAAGGAAGCCATCCAGGTCTCCATGGCCGATGACATGAAGAAATTTTTGCTCAAGCGTGGGCTTCATCCCTGCATCGAATTTCCCAAAGTTGTGGGCATCCAACCCCTAACAACGCTGGACACCTTCCTCCTCAAAGCATAAGCGTACATCCAGACGAAGAGAAGGAGGCCGCCAGTTCTACCCGAGATTCAAGGCACCAAGAGAGTTCCCGATCCTCTAAGCCCTCGACATCTCGTCGAGGAGATAGAATATGCGAAGACCGTCCTTGGAAGCCCTGACACAACAAAGGGCCTTCCGGCCGGTTCCATGAGTATACTCCCCTGATGGTCTCTCGAGAAAAGATCCTCTCTGAATGTGCCAACTCAGAAGTCCGGCAAGCGGGAGTTCGGTTCCCTAAACAAATACCATCCAAACTAAACACTGAAAAGTCAAAATATTGTCGGTTCCACAAGAGCCACGACCATATGAACGACGACTGCATCCATTTGAAGGATGCCATAGAGATACTCATTAGGGACGAACATTTAAAGCAGTTTACCAAATGGCAGGATGCTCCTCGCTAAGATGCCCAGGAGTCCTAGAAGATCGAGGAAGAGGTGCCTTCCTCCGAAGAAACCAGCCTTCAGGTCTCTATAAGCATCTCGCGGCCTGAAGACTTCTACATCCCCGAGGGACTCAACACCCCTCCATATTTTTCCGCGCATAGCCTGTGATGGACCTTCCTCTCCGCCATGGTCATCTCCAGAGGAGGCTTCAACAAGGTTACGATAGGGTCCGTCAAAATAGAATTCGAGCACCTGATCAGCAACAGCTCGAACCGAAACTCCACCCTCGACAGGGTTTGGGGAGAGTCTGTTCCTATTTGTTTATACCGATCTCAATATGACCTGCCCCAAAGATGCATATTCCCACCCCAACATAGATAAATTAGTTGATAATTCTGCTGGTTTTAACCTGTTACGCGTATTCGGTTTATAACCAAATACCCATGACAAAAAGCGACAAAAGGTACACAACTTTCATGACCAAATCGAGCAACTATTACTACAATGTAATGCCTTTTGACTTGAAAACGCTGGCGCTACCTACCAAAGAATGATGAACAAAGTCTTCCAAGGAGAAATCGGGATATGCTCGAAGTCTATATGGACGACATGATCGTGAAGTTCCACAAGGAATCCGATCACACGATCCACTTGAGGAAGGTCTTCGAGCAGGCTAGGAAGTACATGATGCACTTTAATTCGGAGAAGTGCACGTTTGGAGTACGAGCGGGCAATTTCCTCAGTTTCTATCTAACCAAACGAGGAATTGAAGCTAACCCCGGCAAGTGCAGATCCTTCTCCGAGTTTCCCATGCCGAACTCAAAGAAATCCATCCAGTCCCTAAATGGGATGCTCACATTGCTGTCCCACTTCGCGGCCAAGTCTGCCTAACACGCCCTCCTCTTTTTCAAACTCCTCCGTAAGGAGGCATCTTTCGAATGGACGGAGGAATGCGGTAAATCCCTCCTCCATCTGAAACAAGCTCTGTCGGAGCCACCAGTCCTCTCACGACCAGATAACGGGGAAACCATTTATCTCTACTTCGCCATCCCAACCGAGGCCATCAACGCCACCCTCATTCGTGAAACACCAGATAGGCAGAATCTCATCTGCTTCACGAGCAAGGCATTGTAAGGGCCAGAGTTGAGATACCAGTAGATAGAAAAGGTGGCCCTAGCCCTTATCAACATTGTAAGAAGACTGAGGCACTACTTTTTGGCCTATAAAATCATGATGCATACGGACCAGCCCGTAAAGCAACAACTAGGCCGTCTAGATATGGTTGGAAGGATGCTCAAATAGTTGTTGTAGATATCCAAATTTAACATCCAGTAAGAGAGCAGAAAGTCCCTCAAGGCCCAAGCGCTGGCCGACTTCGTCGCAGAAATGACCTTGCCCGACTCCCCTACTAGCGGTGCCTGCAAATGGATTATCTTCGTCGACGAAGCATTTATCTCGGCAGGGAGCGGGGAAGGTGTCATCTTGGAAAATGAGGAAGGAATCCTCATTGAAGTCTCTCTCATATTGTCCTTCCCTACTTCAAACAACTAGGATGAATACGAAGTTTTTCTCGCAGGTCTGCGCGTCGCCGAAGACCTGGGGGCAGAAGAAGTCGTCATCTGCATCGATTCTTAGCTCGTGGCCCTCCAAGTCTGGGGAGAATACCAGGTCAAAAATGAAAACTTGTTTGAATACTTGACCCTGGTCAAAGAAAAGATAACAAAGTTTACCTCTGTACAAGTGAAACATGTTCTCTGCGAACACAACGTTTGGGCAGACATCTTGTCAAAACTAGCAAGCACAAAAAAGAGGGGGGAATAAATCTGTCATCCAGGAAGTACTTCCACGACCTAGCATTGAGAAAGTGTCCACGACCCTCGACGTGCACGTTGTCAGCGACAATCATTGCTGGATGACCTCCGTATACAATTACCTCGCCAAGGATGAACTACCGTCCACCCCAAGGAGGCCAGTATAGTGAGACGCAGAGTATGCTCTTACGTTCTGGTCGAAAGCAAGCTTTACAAGCAAGGGATTTCCATCCCTCTCCTTAAATGTGTCGAGGAAGAGATGGTCGTCCATGTCTTGCGTGAGATCCATGAGGGAATCAACGCCTAACACCTCGGGGGGAGATCCCTCGCCAGGAAAGCCCTACGTGCAAGATATTATTGGCCAACCATTCAGCATGACACGAAGGAACATATGAAGAAATGCGACAAGTGCCAAAGACACGAGGACATGCACTTGGCACTGCCCAATGAACTCAACGCAATGTTCTCCCCGTGGTCCTTTGCCTGGTGGGGCCTGGACATCCTAGGACTGTTTTTCGTAAGGTCAAATGAGAACAAGTACTTGATAGTAGGCGTAGACTACTTCACCAAGTGGATAGAAGCAGAGGCTCTAGCCAAAATAACAACTCACAACATACTTCATTTATACAAGCGAAACATCCTTGCCCGCTTCGACATTCCCTAAGCGATTGTCACCGATAATGGGATACAGTTCACGGACAAAAAGTTCCAGGAGTTCATCGCCCAACTGGGCACTAAATAACACTTTGCGTCCGCCGAGCATCCCCAGACTAACGAGCAAGCAGAGGCAGCAAACAGAGTAATCTTGCGAGGCCTCAAGCGAAGACTGAACAAAACAAAGAAGCAGTGGATCGAGGAGCTGCACAACATGCTCTGGGCCTACCGTACTACGCCTCACTTTTCAACCGGGGAAACCCCTTTTCTCCTAGCATACGGGATAGAGGCGGTAATCCCCATCAAAACTCATGTGCCCTATAGGCGGAATGAAGCGCCCTTGGACGAGGAAACGAACAACGAGACACTGAGAGAGGAGTTCGATCCCGTCGAAGAGGTCTGATCAGGAGAAGCCCTCTGCGAGGCCTCGCTGAAACAGAAAATCGCAATCAGGCACAATGCCAAAGTTATACGACGAGAATTCCAAGTAGGCAGTCTCGTCCTAAGAAGGAATCAGAAAGATTCCCATGAAGGCAAACTCACCGCGAAATGGGAAGGACCCTACCGTGTTAGAGAAAAAACAGAGAATGGGGCTTACTAACTAGAGCACCTTAACGAGAAAGAACTCGCTCGACCATGGAACGCTGAAAAGTTGAAACAATATTACAGCTAAGGTTTTTATGTCGGCATGCTTCGCCCACGCGACGAACATAACGTGTCGACCATAGGTACACGCCCGGGTATAAGCGCTGCACCACCAATGTAAATCTAAGCAGGGTCTAGTCAATAAAGAATAAAACCCATGCCCAACAGCGGTCCCTCGACCGAGTCTGCCGTCGCCAAAGTACCATGAAAGGCAGAATGCCCAGTTCGCGATAGGAAGTTCACGCCATGAACTCAGACCACAAACGCGACCTGAGCTCCACTACCTTTCCCGGAAGCTACCCCGGCCTTTCGACTAGTTCCCCTCACTGTCAAACATCATTTGTCAATCAAACCCCGAAACATAAAAATCAATCACTAAGATATCTCATACGAAGAGCTTTGGGAAACGTATGACACTTAGGGAAAGTTAAACAAAGTATAAACATGCACAAAAATAAATATTAACATAAAAAGGCCACGAGGAACATAATTGTGCATGTTACATTAAAAAAGGCCCGAGCCCCACAAAAATAAGATTACAAATAAATATGGCGCACAGGCTAAAAGTACAGACAAAAGGAAGTTCACTGCTCCGCTTGCAGAAGATCCTCCTAGGCTGCCTGCGCGTGCTCTTCGCCGATCTGAAGGAAGTCGGGGATGACTATCCTACCGTATCTAATAGTATAGAGAAACTCGGTGCCCTCAGTGGACAGTTCAACATCAAGATTCACTATCTTCAGCTGATCCACGAAATTTTGAAAGGCTTCCTCGCCAATGGCCAGGCAATCATCCTCGGCCTGGGTAATACGTGCGACCAGCTCTGCCCGGGTAGTCAACTTCTTCACATCCCTATTCTCACCCTCAACAAGGGAAACAACGGCTCTCAGCTGCTCGACCAGGTCCTCGACAACTTTCTTCTGGGCGGCAAGGACATCCTTCTCGGCAGACATCTCTTTTTGACACTTCTTCATAACCTCCTTGATGGCCCTTGCCCGTTCCTTTTGAGACTTTTTGGTCTTCTCCTCCAGGTCCGCCACCGCGACTTGAGCTTTCTTCAGCTCAGATTCATGGTGGGAACCCTCCTCGGTGTAGGCCACCTCCATATCTAGAATCCTCATCATACCGGAAGCGTTCTGTGCAAGTATGGTCCTTTTTCTCGACGATCCATCTCCTCGAGTTTTAGGGACTCTGCCTGAGGAATGACCAAAGAAGACCCCTCAAAGAACCTCTTGTTATGCAGGCACAGGGGCAGCTCGAACCTGATCTTCTCTCTTTCCCTACTGAGATGTTTAAGCCTCGAGCTCACAGGTAGTGGCGACGATTAGGCGGCTGGTAGAGTGGACGAAGAGGTCCCCGACCCTATTTGAGGAGGAGCCGCTCGCTGGCTGAGACGATTCTTCCCTATCGTCACACCTCTCTTCATCTTCCCCTGGGCGTTCTTCACCATTCACTCCTGAGCAGAAGACATATTACCTGCAAAATAATGGACATGTTAGTACACGAAGGAAGCAACAACTCAGATAAAATAGGAGAAAATAAAAGACTACCAAAAGCTCTAGAGCCCCCGCGTGAATGCTACACTCGAGAAGCTCTTTTGTGTTAATATATCGGGCCTCCATCTGAGGTCCCCCGACTTCCTCATAAATAATCTTCCCAGCACGAGTCATGCACTGGGCAGGGAGAAATCCGTCCACAAAAGCCACCAGATTGACATGGTTGGCACGGTCATCATCCCCTAACTGATGAGGAGTGGCGATGTATTCGTCAATTGAGCGGGTAAAATGGGCCTTAATCCAACAAAAAGGAAACTTTTACAACCTTCGGGCAACCACCTTGTCGTGCTCATCTACCAAGTCTTCCTCGTGTTCGTCCGTCGAGACCTCCCAGACGAAGGTTGAGTTGGCGGCCGTCTCTGACACGGGCTTAATAACATAGAAACTTTCTTTGAAAGTCCTGATGGACTCAGAAAAAGGTTTGAACAACTTTGTCCCCTGCTTTAGGGAGACCCAGCCAAATTTCCTTCCCGATATCTTTCGCTGGAGGTGAAAGACGGTGAAGAAGAGGGGGAGAGTAGCCCCAATCTTCAAATACTCACATACCAGCTCGAATGCTCGTATAAAGGAAATCAAGTTCGGGTGCAGCTGTGAGGGCACCAGGCCTAAATGCACGAAGACTGCCCTCTGGAAATCTGAAAAGGGCAACCTTAGCCCTATCTTCTTGAAAACGTATTTGTACATGGGGAACCTCTCCCCGTAAGACGAGCAGATGCAGTCACCTTCTATAGGGAAGTGGACCTTCTATCTCCTTCGCCCCCCATCGTTGTAAAGACGTCCCCAGTGTAGAAGGCGAAAAGTGTGGCGTGCTCGCCTGGCTCGACCACAGACCATTCCTCGATGGTTGTCCTCGAAGAAGGTACTTCTCTAACATCAGGAGGCGTAGAAGTGTCGTCACTCTCAGTGTCTTCTGAGGATCTCTCTTCGGACAAATCTCTCAAGGTATCTTCTTCGACTTTGTGCAACATCTCCTTTACCTGAAAAGCTGAGGATAGAAGTGAATCCAATGACAGAATCAAATCCATCCTTCCACCGCTAGTCAAGTGAAAAGGCGCGCAAAGGCCCGAGGACAACGTCCCCGGCCTAAGCCCTACTCAAATGGCACAGTCAACAAATGAGGATATGCCCTAGAAATCTCCCTGACACGCTCGGGGAAAAGCTCCCCTGGTACAGAACCCATAATCTCCGTTGAGAAGCCATCGGAAAGCTCATAGGCACACCAGAAACCCGTGGTTCCCGCCGACGACGAACGTTTCCGTGTCGCAACAGCATCAGGATCAACTAAATCCTAAGCTCCTAAAAGCTCAAGCGACGCCGACAGCAGAAGAAAGTAGCCAAACCACCATCTGCCACCAACAGCCGCCGGAAAACAGCCCTAAACTACTTTGTTACGACCCTAACCGCATGCATTCTAAGAAACAAAAATCAATGAAACAAAAAAACAAGGAAGAAAATCATGTACTTACGTGGTCGAGGATGTCATTCTGGGGTCGAACGGTTCTGGCCGGTGAAGGTACGACGGTCGATCGGAACTAGACGGCGGCAGACGAAGGAATGCTAAGACAGAGAGCGAATGTAGAGAGAGAAGCGAAAAATGCAAATGAGCAGCTTTTCGCTCTATTTATAGGCAATTCATGGCATGTGCACGAACACGCGCGGCTAAGGGTATCATTATGACCCTAGCCTAGCCATCATTACGCATTAAATACGGCATACGGACCGAGGCACGTGTGGCACTTCACCTCTTCAGATCCCATCAACTATTGGTCTCTCCGTACCTCGAACTCTCCAACAAGCAGTGTAACAGGTCCCCGGGCACAAGGTAATAACAATCTCATCTCTGCGACAAGCGACGACCTTGCTCGGAGTGCGAACTGTCCTTAAGTCATCATTCCCATGCTCGGAAGCAACGACTTGGGGGCTACTGTTTCGAACTGGCCCAATGGCTAGGCATGGTCCAGTCCACTTCTGCTTCCAGAACAACCCAATTACCTAAGTCCAACCAATTTGGGGGAGCATTTACCTTTCTGCGCCTCCAACAGGGGAGGTTGACCAGTTTTCCCCTGGGTCAGCACTTCTCCTCGTCAGTCCTTGCCCGTCACGCACAGTTCCACCATTCAAAAACAGCCAAAACGCTTGTGCACGTTACTGCGCCTTTACCCGTAGCAACGACTAGTTATGGGCACCTCTGCCCGTCCTAATGGCTAGGTTTTGAAAGTTACCTATTCTTCGGAAAACAGTTATCTCGCCTCGAAAATATGGATCAATGACCAATCGTTAGGGGAACTATAAAGACCCTCTCATTTGAGAGGGTCGGATATTCAATATTCACCTTGATACAAACATATTTTGTACTTGCCTTATTTCTCTCGATTCTTACTTTAACATCGGAGTGTCTTACAGGTACGCTCCTCCTCATATTTCACACCCAGTATCACATACGATTGTCTCTGTCTTACTTCAAATTCTAATCAACTGTCAAGATCAATATCCATCAAACATTTTCTCAAAACGAAAAACTACTATAACTAAGAGATATAAGAAATTGAATTGTTATATGAGATCAAGTGGTTCTATGGATTGCCACACACCATATGGTTATCTTGCTCATCACCCAAGAAAAGATGCCCCACTCACTTACGGCATATGAACTCTCGAGATTGGTCCCACCCATCATACTATCAAATAAATATGAGCTTGTTCCCGAAAACACAAACCCTCAGAGTTCTACAACTTCGAAACCTCCAAATTTTATATTACATTGCCACATCAACATCTTCTAATCAACTATATACATTTTTAAAGAGTATATTTAATGTTACATTTGTGAGGTATGATTTACTGCAACTAATTGTTAATTTAAATTATCGAATATTGATGGTGAAAAAAAAAGAAATTGTTAATTTTATAAAATATACTACATCTCATTTATGTACTTTTAACGAGTGAAATTATAATCACTCAACTTTTAATAAAAAAGTTGTTAACGCTATCAAAAATATTTTACACAAATTTTTTTATATTATTCTGTGATTATTATTATAATAAATTTAATTTAATTTTTATTTTTCTATATCCAATATATTTGATCTATATGAATAAATACTATACTCTTTTTTCTAAAAGAATAACTATTTGAACAATCAATTTATTCTTATGTCTCTTAGCTCACCAATTAAACTATCTATGTGACTACAATGCGAAGCTTTGTTTAAGCACGACTATCATTATTTTCATATAAGTCCACATAAAATTAAAACGGCTCCAGCATATAGTTGGCATGGAAAAATATAAAACTACTAAAAAGAATTAAATTAGCAGATGAATCCCATGATATTTTGTCTTAATTCAATATTTGAAGAGACAACTAAATGAAATAATTAAAAGATAATTTTTATCATTTATATGTAATATAGAAACATTAAAAAAAAAAGTCAGCATTCTTGACAATAAATATCAATCTTTAAAATATTTAGATTTTTCAATAATTTTATATAGGGGTTGTTCCAGACCGGCCAAATGCCACAATAAGCCGATCAAATATCAAAAGTCTGATTTAGAATAACCTTACAGAAAATGGCTAAAAAATAAACCTTCGTCAAAATAACGTTCATCGTCAATCATTGGATTTGATAAGACGGTCTCTTGCATTCTACACTAGGTCAAACAAAAGCGGTTTCAACTGCTCATCCAATATAAGCTTGTTCATCTTCCATGATATAGGTACATTTTTTTTAATTCTTGCATGTTATAGTTCTCTGACTTTACTGACTTGAGTGTTAAAGTGCAAATCATGCAGACACGTCCCTCATTTGTCGTATTGGAGATCAACACCATCACTGTTGGAAAAAATGTGAGTTATTGAGAAACAAATGTGAGTTTTAAGTTCCACATTGCTTAGAAAAATGGAGGTTGAACATTTGATAAGTAAGATGATTCATACACGTATCATCTTAAGGTTTTTGGGTGAATATGTGGTGTCTCTCTCACTTGTTTGAATGAGTCTTTGACCTTTAGGTGAGTGTTGACCCAATGTGAATATTTCCTCCTCGTGAGAGAATCCATCAGTGGTATCAGAGTCTGGTTCGAGTAAGGAACTGACTCCTTGTGTCGAAAGTCTTCCTGACATGGTGGTCAGGTGACGTGTTTCGTTGAAGTGCCCATGACGATGTCCCACACTACTTAGAAAAGTTGAGGTTGAGCACTTTATAAGTAAGAGGATCCATCACTACTGCAAAACGCGCAAACAACAACGTCAGGATTACAACAGATTCATATACACCGTTGTAATAGGTTAAAATTTCGCACCCAATGAGTAGCTGAATTTATAAACAGTAATTTAATGACGATTGTCTTAAAACACCGTAGTAATAAATGATGTGTAGCAAGCTTCGATTTCCAGCAACTACATTTTTTCCATTTTTTAGAATACATTAATCGTGTGTCACTTAAGTTCATGATTTAAAAAATAAATTGTAAATGATTTTACAATGGTGAATTAAACCAACCGTTTTTAAAGGATTTACAATTCCACTACGGTTGGGTTGTCCAACTGCATTTAAAGGCTTTACTGATAAATTAAAATAAAACTTATTATGTATTTCTTTCATAAGACGCCATTCGTGTGGCAAGTTGAAAGTTATTTAACCACGATTTATAAATAAATAAAACCGGTTTATAAATAAATACAACCGGTTTATAAATAAATAAAAAATTGAAAGTTATTTAACCACGATTTTACAATACAACCGTTGTAAATTTTGAAAATTGCATCACGGTTTTTTTTTCTAACCGTGATGAAAAGTGATACTTTTTAGTATATAAGCGAAAGTATCTATCGTTCAGTATATAACATCCGTTTCTCTCAAAAGAAAACCCTAACATATTTCACTCTTCTATCTCATAACATAACCCTAACATCCATGTCACTCTTTAAACATACTTCAACCTTCAGATGCGTCTTCACCAATCGCTAACTTGAGGTTCGTTCATTAAACTTATGCTTCGATTTTGTTTACATTTCTTGTTAAAAATGGGCTCTCATTTTTTCATTTGGTGAATGTTCTTATTTTTTTAGATTCGTCTTCACCACCTTAACAAAGCGCATACTTTGGCTATGATACATATGGTTTGTGTAGTTATGAAGAAAAATATAAGAAGTATGAAGCTATTGTGTAAATTTTATTCACCTCATACTTCTCCTTCATAACTTCATAAACTAGATGAACTTCAGAATTTCATGTCATAATTTTTAATTACATATAAATTGGAATATAATTTTTTTTTTAAATTATGAAATATGAAATTAAAGTTTCCATCAAATCCTTTTGAATTGTTTTTCGTCTTCTTTTTCCCCTCAATCATTGTTCGTCTTCTTCTCACCTAATTTCTTCAAGTTTCCATGAAATCCTTCCATTAAAATGTCTCAACAGTCCGGTTGTAGCCATGGAAGCAGGTCCTCAAGTCGTTCAAGGTACGTATGCAAGTGTGGTCTCGACGATCCGTTGATGACGACATGGACCATTTCGAACCTAGGCCGTCGTTTCTATGGCTGTAGGATGTATAAGATTCAAGGATAAAAAAAATGCTCTCACTTTGCTTGGTTGGATGAGGAGATGGATCCTAGGGCAAAACAAATAATTTCTTCACTGGTAAATAACTTGAACGAGGAGAAGGAGATAGTTAACACCCACAAAGTCAAGGAGGACGAATTAAAGTTGAAGGTGACGATCCTGAAGAAACAGTTGAAGATTACCTAGATTTTTTTTATTTGTAGTGTTCATTATTTTGTTGTAACAACAATGACGAAATAGGTTATAGTTGATTAGGTTTGTATTTTGACTGATTGTGTAATGATTGATGTAATGGTTACCTTGAATTCATGTGATGATGTTATGGTGTATTGAATATGATACAATTATGTGATATTATGAATATGATATAATTAATATTATTATGATAATTTTATCATAAATGTGATTTGTATTTTCTACTGTGATATGGTGAACAATAGTACAGGTTAAAGAATGAAATTAATTATGAATAGGAGGATAATATTTGTTAATTCTGCAGAAAATGTAACAATGGTTATATATCATAACCGTTATAATATCTCGCGTGTTGTCCAGAGAAAAATAAATATCAAAACAACGCAGCTAGGAATCAAACCTAGGACCGTTATTTTTATCACAACGGTCTTTTGAAAAATCCGTTGTGATAGGGTGCGTGCTTTCTAGTTTATTACAATGGTTACTGGACCGTGATTGTGAGTATCATATATACAACCACACTCTACATACAACGCCTGGGCCTGCGTGATTATATATAGTTCCCAACCGTTGTTAAATGAGTTTTTCGTAGTAGTGCGTACACCAATCGCCTTAAGGTTTTGGATGAACGTGTGGTGTTTGTCTCACTTGTTTGCGTGAGTCTTTGACTTGTAGGTGAGTGTTTGACTCAATGTGAATGTTTCCTCCTCATGATGACCCATCAATTATATAGAAAGATAGCATACTCACATGTCATCAATTTTCTATTTTGCATTAGAATAGTGGCGTAATATGTGAGAATCGTCTTTTGGTTCTCACAAATTTCCACGTTGAATTCATCAGATACTTTCTGTTACAATTTTATTGATAGTTTTTTCAATGGGTTAATAGTCCTTTTACATCCAATTATCAAACCTAACCAACAAGCTATGCTTCTCTTTTCTTCACAAATTTAAATCAAAAATATATATTAACTATTAATATTGTAAATGTTAGTTACTATTATATATTGAATTATATTTTACTGATTAATAGTAAAATATATATAAATTAATAAACTTAAATTAATAATAATAAACTGAAACTATTGTTAATAAATTAAATATTAATAATAAATTGAAATTAGTTATTAAAAATAAATTAAAATTACTTAATAAATAAAAATTATTAAATTCTTAAACTTAAATTATTAATATAAACTAATAAAATTAAATTATTAATAATAAACTTAAATTATTATAAATAAATTATTATACGCAAATTATAAATAATAAACTAAAATTATAAATATAAATTAATAAACTTAATTTTTATTAATAAATTGAAATTATTATTAATAAATTAATCAATTAAATAATAATTTTACTAAAACTGAAATTATATTCATTTTTATCATTTAATTTCAATTTATTTATTATTATTATTATTTAATTTCAATTCATTACTTAATTTTTATTATTTAATTTTATTAATTTTTATTTATTAATTTGTTTTAGTTAATTTCAGTTTATTTTTAATTAATAAATTTCCGTTTATCAATTAATAATTTCATTTTATTATTAAGTAATAATTTCAGTTTATTAATTTATATTAATAATAATTTCATTTTAATAATTTATTAATAATTAATTTCATTTTGTTAATGTAAATATTTTAGTATTAAAATACTAAATAATTTATTATTAACATTTAAATGCTAAATAATTTATTAAATATATTTTTCTATATTTAAAAAGTAATATATAATTATACCGTAAATATTAATTAAAATACTAACATTTATTAAAATCTAAATAATATTTAAATGCTAAATAATTTATAATAGAAATATTTAATTATACCGTAAATAGAAATATATAATTAATATTTAAATGTTAAATAATTATAATGTAAATAGTAATATATATAATTATACTAACTAACATATATAATTATACTAACTATATTTAAATACTAACTAACATATATAATTATACTGTAAATAGTAATATATAATTAATATTTAAATGCTAAATAATTTATTAAAATACTAAAATATTTTACTGTGTTAAGTAGTATATAATTAATACATAATTAACGTTTTATTAATAAATAATATATAATTAATGTTTTATTAATCATTAATATTTATTAAATGCTAAGTAATATATAATTAGCGTTTTATTAATAATTAACGTTACCTAATAATATATAATTTTGATACAAACTAATAAGCAAAAGAAATGTGCAGCTAAGTGGCAAATTGTTTTTACTTGTTATAAAAGATCATGGGTTCAAATTTTTTTAAATTTTGATATTTAACACCAAAATAATAAAATAATAAATAAAAAGTTATAAAAATGTTATAATGTTAAAAATTCTACTTACTAGATTTCAAGAGGGTATAAACACTTAAAATGGGGTTTTTTCAAATTTCGCCCAAATGACAAGGAGTAAAATAGCTATTAACCCTATTTCAATTTACGACAACTACATCCAAATTTGCGAGTGAAATTGCCACTCCAATTACATTATACCTCATTATCACATCTTTTTGTCTTCCTTGATTACGAAAGGATCATCTTGCCGGATTCAACCAAGAGATCTGTGAAGAGAGATTGCTCAGGGTCGTAGAAGAATGCTAGGAAGGGGATGTTGAAGGACGAGAGATAACTCCTAGGATTTCAGGATAATCTCCGCAATAACGAATGACATTGTACCAAAAATTCTAATTAAATAAGGAAGCTCATATGACATCGTACGCCAAATCTTCAAGAAACTAGTGCAAGACAAAGGAATACCAGCATCTTATAATGCTTAGATCTTCAGGAATTCAACGATTGTGTGACTCATCCTTGGAGCACTACAGCGCTGTCAGTCTTTTGGAAGAAAGGAGAAATGTAAGGATACTAGATGTGCACTTCTTGATGACCCCTTACAAAAATGTCTACAACTGCATCCTAAGAAGAAATTTCTTCGTGGAACTTAACATAGTCGCTTTGACTGTCCACCTAAAGATGAAATTCTATGACATATATAAATGAACCAGTCACCATCGAAGATCACCTATTGTGATCTCGCTCAATATATGAGATGCTATTAAATGAGCTAACAACTACCACCCTCTAGCTGGAGAAGAAAGGAAGAAGAATTGTTGTTCCCAACTAGAGTCGACCTTGCATTAATACAACAGACTTTGATGCACGCATAGAGAAAACAACAATACATGACAAACATGACATCTTAATTGATGCAAAAATGAAAACTATGAATTCTAGATTGGAAATTCGAAGTCGTGCAACTCAACGAAAATCCATCCAAAATAGTGAAGATATGAGCATGCCAACCATCACCAATAAAAAGAGACCATATCATGTGCCTTAAAGTCAATGCAGTCCTCTTTGTGATTTCAATGTGTATGGTATTTCTCTGAATTTGCTAGCCATTAGGTGAATATTGATCCCTCCATCCAATATGTGGCTAGAGAAGAAGGCAACAATTCCCAGAAAATGTTGAGGCTACAAGGAGAATCGTGCAGGAATTGCTACAAGCCAACCTCAATTTTGAGTTATAGTACACTAATAGTTGTCTATAGTTGTTCTAGTTAAAAAATCGCCATGCATGTTGTGGATGTTCTTCGACTACACCGATCTCAACCAAGATTTCTCTAAAGATTCACTCTCACTTCCTAACACCGATAAATTAGTTGACAACTCTGTTGAATATATATTACTATTATTTATGGATGCCTACTTTATGTACAAACAAATCTCTATATCTGAAGCACACAAAACTGAGTTCATAATAGATGATGCCAATTATCAATTTTCGTCTTGAAGAGTGTGGTACTATGTATCAAAAAAATGATGAACAAGAAATTAATAAGTTGTTAATAGTATACATGAGCAATATAATCCTAAAATCTAACAAATAGCCATTGAACGACGACCACTTCACCAACGTATTCAACCAAGTCTGACAATACAATATGAGATTTAATTTTGTTTTTTAAATTTATGGGTTTTTTTACAGTTATACCCTCATTTGAAAAAAAAATTCCATAATACCCTATTTTTAAAATTATTTACGGAGATACCCTCTTTTCTATACAAGTTCGTCCATCCAATAGACGAGAGGGTGCAGAATTTTTTTTTGGAGTAGAAGTTCGTCCATTCTAAGGGCGAGCTTGTGAAAATCAGTTTGGAACAAACTAATTCGTCCACTCATTGGACGAGCTTGAAGAGTGGTTTTTTTTATTCAGATTTATTTAATTATGGTAGAATCAGTTTGAGCCAGCTAATACAAATGAAAAATAATTGGAAACATAACGTAGTTTAAATTGGGAGTAGTATTGTAAATAAAACCATTCAAACAATTAAATATTATTATGTTATAAAAATAATTTATTAATGATTGATTAATTATATTAATTAAAATCTGATATTTATTTATGGTATTTAATTATATTAATTATATAATTTATATAATGTAAATGACAGAGCTAACATTATTTTAAATATATTAGTAGTATATATATAGTAGTATATATAAATGAAAAATAATTGGGAAATTGAGAGTAGTATTGTAAATAAAATCATTCAAACAATTAAACATTATTATGTTATAAAAATATTTTATTAATGATTAATTAATTATATTAATTAAAATCTGGTATTTATTTATAATATTTAATTATATTAATTATATAATTTATATAATGTAAATGACAGAGCTAACATTATTTTAAATATATTAGTAGTATATATAAATGACAGAGCTAATATAAATGAAAAATAATTGGGAACATAACGTACTTTAAATTGGAAGTAGTATTGTAAATAAAATCATTCAAACATTATTATGTTATAAAAATAATTTATTAATGATTGATTAATTATATTAATTAAAATCTAGTATTTATTTATGATATTTAATTATACTAATTATATAATAAAAAAATCACGTTTCATAGGCTCGCCCACAAGCTCGTCCTTGGAATGGACGAATTTCTAGTTCAAAATTCTTTTTTTTTTGCACCCCCTCATCCATTGGATGGACGAACTTATATAAAAAAGAGTATATTTTTTTAAATAATTTTAAAAATAGGATATTATGGAAAAAAAATTTTCAAACGTGGGTACTGAAGTGAAAAAACCAAATTTATGTGTATAATTCAACCATTTCTGTTAGTGAATAAATAAAAGGTTTTTATTATTGGAAAATGTTAGAAACAAGTTACAAGTGGTGAAATAGTAGACGTGTCATTATGTGGTGGGTGCAGTTATGGGGTCGGAAGAGCGTAGAAGGAAGAGATAGTTTTTGGGCAGTGGGACAATTAAGGTAAGTTTACTCTTATTGAAGAAAACAAAAAGAAATTGTGGTGCTTCCTATATGTGAGACTGTTTTTGCTGTCAGACATTAAACTCTCGCTGGTGTCTGGGGACCACTCAAAGTCACATATATCTTCTTTTCTATCCTTACCACTTATCAACCTTTTTTTAGTATTACATATTTAAAATTTGTGTCATAGAATATAAAACTTATACTAGTACTATTAAAAAAGAAAAATAGATGATTGATAAGCTAAAATATTGAAACTAACCACATCAATGTGAAGTGGTAAAAGGATGGGAATGCATCCAAGGAAGAATTAAAATTTGATGTTTCCTTCCAACCATCTGTTTGTGAAAATGGGAGCTCCGTTAATTGCGCACGCATATTATCCATATGTGGAGACCACCGTTTTTATTATTCAAATGTCTAATCCAATCACAACACATTCTTCTATAATCTCTCTCTTTTATCCTATCATCAATTCATGTCATATCTATCTATCTCATCCAAAAACTACTATCTCTCATTCTTTTTATTGTTTCCCTCTTCCGGGCAAAAAACAAACTACTTAATCTTAGTCCCATCAATTTGACTCCATCACAATAACATCACTTCACTTTCTTCCTTTGCTCCATCCACAAGCTCAACTAACTCTTTTCTTTAAAATTACTTTTTTTTATTTAATTAAACTCAATTCTAGTAAAATTAAAGAAAATTTTCTAATAATTATTTCTAATGTCTTTTTTAATATTAAAGGTAATTTAATCTTTTGATATATATATATATATATATATATATATATATATATATATATATATATATATATATATATATATATATATATATATATATATATATATATATATATCAATTGTTTTGTATTATGATTTTTTTTTCATTTCTAATGAAATTTTAGACGTTTTGTGTTGTCTTAAGTGCATCCCTAGTATTAATAAATATTTAATGTTAATTTGGTATCGCTTAAAAGATCAAATAATTTAAATTCAATTCATCTCAAATTTATTCCATTTGATTTAAGGTATAAAATCAGTTTACACGGAAATAAAAGTATATTTATATAATCTCCACTTTTTAGTACACTCATTTTAAATTTTGAATTGATTTGGATGTTAGAGTGTTAACCTTGCAAATCCACTCACGTCGTCGTATCAGAGATCAGCGTCACAGGTTCAAGACCTTTATTTCAACAACTACATCAAATTCTAGTTCCATGACAGAATAATGGTGCCGTATGTGGAAATTGACTTTTGATTTCTACGTTTTTCAAGATTTCATGCTCGCTCTTTCATTTTTCTGTGTGTTGCCTTAGAGAACCATCAAATTAAGAGCCATTTGAATAGAATGAGGAGATCCAATCGATCATCATTTCAACTCGATCCATCAAATTTTTGGATCTCTGATTTACGTGAAAACGTAGTAGAGTAAAATAACGAATGATCCTAGATCCAAATCTAAATCTATGTTAGAATTGTTAAAGAATAAAGGTAATTTCTTTCAAGATCATATTGAAGATCCCTGGTCAACCTTCCAATCTCATATCACCGTAATTATCGATTGCTAATGTGATGCTTACCGTGACGACTCTAAAGATACAACAAAGTCATAACTACTACTACTAGTGTAGATCAGTTACTGGATCACCTTCTCCAGGTAGCAGGGGATCTCGGGACGATGAACGAAGAGTGTCTCAGGCCAAATTTGATAGATCACGATGAAACTCGTATTGCAAATAAATCTACCTAATCACGACAAGGTGAAACAAACTTCCAACTTAAAATAATCAGCGATTGAAGTAGTGATTACCGTGGATAGTGCTACGCACCGCCACGACCTGAAGTGTTAGATATTTTCAATCTACTGTACTACGCCTTATTCTCCTTACTTAGATCCAGAGTGTAATGCCTTTTCAACAGCGATCTGTTAGTAAGATTCCTCTTCTATCTAATGATAAATATCTAAGAGATTATAAAGTACACCAGTTATGTATTGCTTAAAAGCTTTCTTATTGAGCATTATGGCTTCTTTTCATGAGCTTTAAGCTTCTATTGATGAACTCCTTTCTTGAGCATATAATACTTCTTCTAGTTTAACTATCAAGATCAACTAAGTTACTATACTTCACTTATTGATGTTTCACTTGACTAGTTATACATGGTTTTAGCATGTTGCATCATTGTACACTCATTCAAACACTTTGCTTCAGCTTTTTCTTCATTGAGCATTCTTCATTTAAGCTTCCGCTTGTAGCATTTTCTTCAGCACTTTGGCTTTGCATGGCATCGTGCTATCACCAGTAACCTGCTATTGCAACCAGCAATTCTCAAAGCTTCTTGATCTTCAATTTATAGAGCTTGAGAGAATAGATCTGTTGAGGGGTATTCTTGGAAACATATTCCAACGACAATATCCCAATGTTTACATGAAAGAATGGTCAACATCACTGTACAAAAAGCTGCTCTTGCTCCACCTTATCGAGATAGAGGTCACAGTTTTTGTTTTCTTGTGTTCAGTTCAAAATCATTCTTATCTTCAGTCTTCTAGCATCTTCAGAGGCTTCAGATATTAACTTGATGAATCGTGTTGTAGAAGAGTCAATTATTTGCAACTTCAAAAACCCAGTCTTCATAATTCCAAGGTCTTTGTTCAGCAGAACTATCTTGAGAATCTTCAGCACTCGTTATTTTAGAAGTAATATCTTCAGAGTCTTCAGAACCTGTTCCTTCAGATACTTGTCTTCAGAGTCTTCAGAATTCATTAAGTACATTCTTGTCTTCAAAGTCTTCAGTACTTCTTTCACCTGAACCTTGTCTTCAGAAACTCTTCAGAACTTGACCTTCAGATATTGTATCTTTAGAACCATGTTCACCTAAATCACGTCTTCAGAATCTTTAGAACTTGTAATATTAGAAGTGCATCACATTAGAAAGCCTTATAGGCTTTTCTCATAAAGTCTCAATTAGAATGTCCAGAACAAACGTTCATTAGAACCGTTGTATTAGAAACATTCATTAATCTTGACTTTATCTTGTACACACATATGTTTTTCTTTTAGAGTGTTGATAACAGAGTCTGATGATGTCACACGTCTAGGGCTACCAGAGTCAGAATCATATTGACAACAGTCACATACTAGACAGAAACCATATCATACATAATTGTTCTCTTAGATAACATGTGCAATTATCATCAAAATTCAAATGCCAGATGTAGAACCAAATCTTGTTCTTACAATCTTCCCCTTTTTGATGATGACAAAGAATGCATATTGATAGACAATTTGTATAAGGTTATCACCATAAATCCCCAGAGTCAGAGATAAGCTTATCGGGCTCCCCTTGATTTTATTACTCTTAAAATTCATTTATGCTTGTTTAGAGTCTTTCCCTGATCCCAAGACTCAATAAATAAAAAATTTTAAGTACCAATTGAAGGAATAGAGGAGGAATACTTCTCCATAGACGTTTCATCAGAATCTGACTAGAACTACATGGTCTTCATCTTAGAACCTAGCTTGCTATCAGAATACTGTAGACATATCAAAACCTGATCTGTCTTATCAGACATGATGTCTTGCATTATACATTAGCAACTGGTATATACTTTCTTAGATGCCACAAATCATGTATCAAAACCAAATATTCAATATCTTAGCACAAATCACCAACAGGTGCACATATCCTCATGTCATTTGATGGTTCAGAAATCGAATATATTTTTTAATGACCATGACTTGATTTGATCTCCGAAAGATTCACATCCTTTTAATGATGAAATCTATATACCATTTAATTTTGAAATACCAATTGAATTTTAGATACCAATTGAATCATTCTTTCAGAAAGTTAACAACTTATGACAAGTTGTGGGTATCAGCGCAAAACTCATGGACATTCTTTGTTTCTGATAACTTAGTGGTCAATACCAGATGTTCATATATTATCAGATCAAGCTTGTTTAGCATTCTTCTTTCTTGTTCAATGACTTCTGATAACTTAGTGGTCAACACCAGATGTTCATTTATTATCAGATCAAGCTTGTTTAACATTCTTCTTTTTTGTTCAACGACTTCTGATTATATTAAAATATCTTCTGATAATTTATCAAATACAAATTATGTATTCTGATATATCATAGCTTCTGATATAATCTTCTTCAGTCTTCTGATAGCCTGTTCTATCATACATTGAACGTTTATGAAGTTCCTGATCAATTCTCAATCGTAGGTTAGAAGTAAAACATATTCAATAATATTTGGGATCAAGATTCTTAGATTTAGGCATATAAAAATCATTTTACTTTCTCCCCCTTTGTCAAAAATAAAAAAGGTACAGAAAAGAAATTGACATATAAATATGAAGACGATTATAATGACAAAAAACAAAATTTTCATTAATGCTAATAAGAGAAAACAAAGAGAAACAATGATGGAATGCTAAAGACAGAAAAAAAATCATTCATCATATTGAAGGAACAAAAAGAACACAAATGCAAAAGGTATCCTATAGTGCCTAAGGTTTGGGGGGTAGAAAAGTTTCTTTGAAATAGCTGAGTGACCATATCCAAAATACTCTTGTTGACCTCTTCTCGCTCATCAATTTTTGCTTTGAGTATCTTCTGTTCTTTTTGTATATCTATTAAAGTATCCAATACTTGAGAGAACATACTTGCTTCAGAGGAATGTGGCTCATCAGATTGAGCTGCTTGATTCAAGGAGGCTTCTGCAAAATTCTTTTCAATGACAACCTCTTCAGTTACTTCTTTCTCCTTAGTCGAACTGTTTTTACCGACTGCTCTCTTCTTTTTTCTGCTTGAGCATGTTTCTAGATTACACATTGCAAATGCCCTGACTAATACCAGCTTCACCAAATCTTCACTAAGGAAGTAATTCCTGTTTTTAATTTCTGGTGCTACTATAGGGTTTATCAGTTATATAATATTGTTATCACTGAGAATAACAGAGACTAACCTTCCTTAAGGAATCCAGGTTCTTTGAGATGATAATATTTTCTTTGAACGATTGATAGAATTACGTAAATAGTTGAAGAGAAATGCTGGTAGATTGATCTTCTTTCTTTTGGCCAGATAGAATAGCATGTACTTTACAATATCAGCATACCAAAGCAGGGTGACTTGTGCGTAGACGGCTTCCACGACTTTTTCTAGTTCAGGTTCTTCCGAGGTTAATGGTGGGATATCACTTTCCAACCTGGCTATCAGGCGTTCGTAAGGGAAATCGTCGTTGATAGGCACTAATTCTAGCTTAATGCCTTCTATTCCGGATAGGTGATCGGCTACTACATTCTCGGTTCCTTTTTTATCTTTTATTTCTAAGTCAAACTCTTGTAGTAATAGGATCCATCGCAACAATCTTGGCTTGGCATCCTTTTTGCTTATCAGGTACCTAATGGCAGAATGGTCTGTGTAGATGATGATTTTCGCTCCTACTAGGTAAGAACAGAATTTGTCAAGGGCGAACACAATTGCTAGAAGTTCCTTCTCAGTTGTGGCGTAATTCATTTGGGCAGGATCTAAAGTTCTACTGGCATAGTAGATTGCGTGAAGCTTCTTGTCTTTCCTTTGTTCTAGAACTGCACCTACAGCATAGTCGCTCGCATCACATATGATTTCAAATGGTAGTTGCCAATCTGATGGTTGCATGATTGGTGCGATAATGAGTGCTGTTTTTAGAGTTTCGAATGCTTCCAAGCAGTCCTTGTCGAAAACGAACTCAACATCTTTCATCAACATACCTGTCAGAGGTTTTGTGATTTTCGAGAAATCCTTTATGAATCGTCGGTAGAATCCGACGTGTCCTAAAAAGCTTCGTATTTCTCGTATGGTTTTCGGAGGTTGAAGATCCTTTATAATTTCTATTTTAGCTTTGTCAACCTCAATCCCTTTTTCAGATATGACGTGTCCTAAAACTATGCCTTGTCGGACCATGAAATGGCATTTCTCCCAATTGAGAACGAGGTTCAGTTTAGCGCACCTTTCGAGTACCGTTTCTAAGTTTGACAGGCAGCCTTCAAAACTTTGTCCGCATACAGAGAAGTCATCCATGAACACTTCCATGATGTCGCCTATGAAATCCGCGAAGATTGCCACCATGCATCTTTGGAAGGTTGCTGGAGCATTGCGGAGTCCGAACGGCATTCGGCAATAAGCAAAAGTGCCATAAGGACAGGTGGAAGTAGTCTTTTCTTGGTCGTCGGGGTGAATAGGAATTTGGAAGAATCCCGAATAACCATCCAGATAACAGAAGTACGAATGTTTCGCCAATCTCTCCAACATCTGGTCTATGAAAGGTAAAGGGAAATGATCTTTCCAAGTTGCCTTATTCAGTTTTCTGTAATCGATACACATTCTGCTTCCAGTTACAACTCTTTGGGCTATCGATTCACCTTTCATGTTCTTTACTGCAGTGACGCCTCCTTTCTTTGGTACGACGTGCACTGGGCTAACCCATTGGCTGTCAGAGATGGGATATATGATTCATGCGTCAAGTAACTTCTTCACTTCGTCTTTGAATACAGTGCTTAGGATATGATTTATCCTCCTCTGATGTTCTCTTGAAGTTTTGAAGTCTTCCTCTAGCATGATTCGATGCATACAGATGGAAGGGCTTATACCTTTAAGATCGCTTATATTATAGCCTAACGCGGTTGGGTATTTCCTTAGAACTTCTAACAGTTTTTTAGTTTCTAACTGTCCTAAATCTGCGTTGACTATTACTGGTCTTTTGAATTCTGTATCTAAGAATTCGTACCTGAGGGTCTTAGGCAATTCTTTAAGTTCTAAAGTTGGTTTTTTGGACCTGGCATGTGATTAGGAGTTAGTGCTAAGATCCCGCTCAGACTATCATCTTTGTATGGCGCACGTCAATTGTCGTATTCATGAATATCAGGGGTTTGGATCTTCATGATCTCAGAATATTTAGTTTCTTCCTTTTCCAAGTCTCGTATGCATTCGTCAATGACATCCACTAGATAGCATGTATCATCTATGGCTGGTGCCTTTAAGAACTTGGTGAGGATGAATTCTATCTTTTCTTCTCCTACTTTGAATGTTAGCCTACCTTTCTTCACGTCTATAATAGCTCCGGCTGTTGCTAGGAAAGGTCTTTCTAAGATAATTGGGGTAACAGAGTCCTCCTTGATATCCATGATTATGAAGTCGGTTGGAATGTAGAATTGACCTATGCGTACTAGAATGTTTTCCAGCACACCGACGGGATATTTGACTGATCGGTCAGCCAATTGCACGGACCTTTTAGTTGGCCTTAGTTCTCCCATATTCAGCTTTTTGCATATAGATAGGGCCATAACACTTATACTGGCTCCTAGATCGCATAAAGCTTTGTCTATGACGAACTTTCCTATGACGCAAGGTATGGAGAAGCTACCTGGGTCTTTTAGTTTAGGAGGCATGTTATTTTGAATGATTGCGCTACACTCGGCAGCAAGTGTAACTGTTTCGTTATCCTCGATTTTTCTTTTGGTAGACATAATTTCTTTAAGAAATTTAGCGTATGACGGCATTTGAGTTATTGCTTCTGTGAAAGGAATGGTGATATTCAGTTGTTTCAGAACTTCTACGAATTTCTTAAATTGTCCTGAAGTTTTGGAATTTATGAATCTTTGAGGATAAGGAATCAGTGGCTTATATGGCGATGGAGGCACATATGAGTTTTCATCTTTGGCGGCCTCTTGCTCGTTATCTTCCTTCTTTTCAGTTTCAGACTTCTTTTCTGCTGGTTTATCAGTTTTCTGATGCATGGCTGAATTTTCACTCCTAGGTGTCGCTACTGCGAAAATCGGCGCCGGCTGAACAGAAGAGTCGCCACCGTGCGTTATTTATCCCAACGGAGGGAAAGGAAACGCTCGAAGTAAACCTACTGCAAAGACGGGAAAGGAATGGTCATCACAACCAAATCCTAGATTCGGGAGTCGGTTACGCAAGGGGAAGGTATTAGCACCCCTCACGTCCGTCGTACTCGACGGGATCCACGCTTGTTTTCTGTCGAAAGGATTGTTATTCTATCTACTCTACAAGTCGGGGGTTAAAAGAAAAGAAAATGACTCGGCAAAGTATCGCACTTTATGCCTACGTATTCCCGTCTGGAACGGGAAATCAGAGTCAACGTAGTTCGCCTACCTACGGGAAAGGAGGGGAAGGTTGCTCTCTAGGATATCGCATCCTATGCCTACGTACTTTCATACAGTATGAAAGATCAGAGCAAACGTAGTTTGGGCCACGTATGACACAAGTCTGTCTTGATTGTTTTTATCTCCTTCTGAAAAAGGGTTTTCTGATTACTGGTCCGAGCAGACAAAAATTGACGTTTTGATGAGTTCACATTCTTTTACGGAAGAAGTGTCTTTTATTGGATTTGAAATCTTATTGTGTTTTTCTGTTTGTGTTGAGAAAGAAGAGACAGAACTCTAACCTATAGTTGAAAAGGGAATCAAACTAACCTAATGTTATCATGCATGGGTTAAGACCTAAGGTCTATCATGTTCCTCTCTTGCGCAGAGAGAAACAGAGATCCTAAGGGGATAAGCGGAAACAGAAGCAACAGATACAATAAAACAGTAAAATATGCATGAATGCAACAATACAAGCGAGGCAAGGGAGTCCCACTCAACCTCGAACCTAGAAAACAACAGGCAAAAGTGAACAAAATTCACTTTCAACCTAACAGATTAAATGGCAAACAATACAGTCCGGGAAACTCAAACAATACATCAAAAAACTAAACACCAAACAACAACTCTGCACAACAGGCTCCATCAATATCTATCTTCAAGTCATCTTCAAAACATCTACAAACTTCAAGCAAGCATCAACCTTCATCTTCACAGCATTCAAGCAAGGTCTCTATCTTCAACCTTTCAGGGCTTTTCTTCAAGTCCCACTCTCCAAGATGAGTAGCAGTTAATAAGATGAATTGGATGTTAAGCAGTCAGTTGCCTACCAAGGGTGGCCTACTGACTGTTAACATGATATAGACAGTTTTCTCTCAAAAGTTCTATCTTTTAAATACATTCACTAATCCTCCCAAAGGAAGGAGGTGAGTATTTAAAAGAGACTTTGAATCATAGAGAAAGAATGGAGGCAAACAAGACCTTCCATGTTTGTGAATCAAGTTTCTATTCTAGAGCTCTACCTAGCTCCTAAATCTTATAACCTTCAACAGCTGCAAGCAAGCTATACTCTTCATCAACTCTTGAAATTGATCTTCACTCCTTGTCTTCAATGGGCTTCATCAGCAAAGTCTTCAACTCAAACCCATACCCCAAGCAAGCCCAATACCCCACACAATCAAACAATAACCCTAGCAAGGGCACACCATACAATCAATCAAATACAAAAATACACTAAAAATATTAATACCATGGGGAAAATTATAATATTTATTCTAAGGGATCTATTATGCTTACCCTCAATACCCCTATAGTCCCATCTTCTAATTTGTCCTAAAAACCCAAAAGAAACTTGTTTTGCTACACCTACGTTATGTTCAAAACCCTAATTAACTAGTCTAATAGTTTCTAACTAAACTACCTAAAATAAAATCCTAGAAATTATGGTATAAAAACCAGGGGCACCTAATATCCATATCTAGTTGTACTAAAAAGAATGGGGTGAAAATCCTAAAGGAAACTCTTAAACTAAATTCAACAAATGGTAGCATCAACTAAAAGAATTAAACAAAGCAATTAAATGTAAAAATATACAAAAAATATGAAAATAAAATAAAATGGCTATTTTATGGTTTTATATTTTTCTAGACAGAAAATGGAAAATGGGAAAAAAAGTCTCATTAAAAAATATTCATCTTTCATTTTGTTATGAATTTTTAAAGTGAACTAAAATTTGGAGAAAAATTTAATAAGAAAAATGATGCAGGGGGTATGAATAGAAATTAAATGCAGTTATTTGGCGCTTTGGGCTCAGAAGGTGGGGTGTAAGGAGTAAGCGCGCCTGGGCCCATCTGGTTATTCAGAAAACAAAATAAATGCAAGAAAAAAAAAACCAGAACACGGTGTGAATAGCATTGAAACGTAGTTCATTTTCAATTGGGCCTCGCTTAGGGGGGTGGGGAAAGCAAAACCACTAAAAGCCCACGCCAGCGTTTTAATGAAACGCGGCGTTTTACACGCCCAGAATTCCCTCCAAATTTTATTTGAATCTCAGCCAATGGATCATTCTCCAGTCAACAAGGTCAGCGCGCGCTCAACAGTGTGGATTTCATCTTCAACCTTGGTCACATTAGGGTTTCAGAATCCATGAATATACGAGCATCATGCATCATTCTTCCATCCACTCATTCTCTCTCATCTCTCCATCAAATGGCACGATACAAAAACCAAATTTACTCTATTTCTTGCGTAGAACACAACCATGGTGTTGGTTTCCCTTAAATCACCCTCTATCATCCAAACCGGAAGGTAGAACATCAAGAACTCAACATTTCCTCAGATTTCAATCATCACCAAACTCACCAATCTTTGTACAAAAACAATCCTTATGCCATACTGATCACAACTAGCTAATTATCTAAGATTATAACAGCCTAACCATCGTGTTCTATGCTTCAACAGAATTTATGCTCACATGTCACCTTCCATGAAATCTTGCCTAAAGCTCCAGAAATGATCATCTAACCACCTAAACCATGTTTAACCTAACAATTCTACATTATGCTACCTAATTCGAGCCAAATTGTGAGAAACACTAACCTGTTAAGAAGTTGAAAACAGATGGAGATTTTCTTCACTTCAAAGCCTACAATGCTCCAAGATCACTCAATGTGCTATAATCTTGATTCTGTATGCAACAATTCTTGCTCGAACCACTTGGATCACCATAACCAATTTCAATTGCACTTGGATGTGAGGATTTTGCAGAGCACGATTCAGGCCACTATTCACTCAGATCTTGATTGCAATGTGATCAATGATAATTATTGAGTAGAATAGAAACAAAATCTTGAAGAAAGGATGAAGAATTGAGAAGATTCGAAGGAATTTGCAAAAATGCAAGATGAAGTGCAACTATGAGTTTTTGATCAAAATGAAGTTCAACCCCTTCTTGGATCATCTCTAGTGTTTATATAGATGAGGATAGAAAGTTCTGGAATATGCTAGATTGATCCCATGAGAAATTATTCATATCTTTGCATGAGAAAAATGAAAATGGCCAAGTTGCAAAACCAATTCTGCATTGCCTTGTTACAGCCCCTCAAAATCTCTTGAATTTCTCTTTTCATGACAATTAGAGAGTGTGTGGATGCTTACTTGCCTTGTGCATTGGTCCTAGCTTGATTTGGCAAGTGTATCTTCTTTTACAAGTAACTTAAGATAACTCCAATTTCTTGACCTCAAACCAAAAAACTAATATTGCCAATGATCTTAAAATGCAATTTACCTCCAAATTGGTTGGTCATATGCTTGGTTTTGCTTTTGTATCAAAAATCACAATTTTGGTCATTTAAAAAGGTATTTTCCCCTTTAATATTGGCCAATTTTGCAAATCTAAGTTCCATACATTTCCAACTTGCCACAACCACTTTTCTAGACTCAAAATGTCATTTGGAGCAAGTTTGATGTTGACCATTTCTTCATTTGAAATTTGGAAATAGGAGTTTTGGGCATATGCTTGAAATGACTTGTAATTCTACTTTCCCAAAATACCCCTGGCTTGCCAAGATCATAAGTAGAGTTCTACAAATCAGATGAAGGCATACCATACCTTTATAGAAATCTAAGATCATGAGGAACAACTTTCATGTTGGCCAGAAATCCATTTGAAAGCTCCTTGAGGGGTAAAAGTTGCTTAGAAGTCAAGTAACTTTTACAGACAAATTTCAGTGTCCTCAGATGACCTGTAACTTGCAAGGACCATAACTTGAGTTCTATAAATCTCCTTGATGTCTTCCACCACTAAAATTAAAGTTATTGAGATAATCTACAAGTTTCATGTTGGCCAAGGATCCATTTGAGACTTGCATTTTGAATTATCTTGCTTGGAAGTTTACCCTAAATCAGGGGATTTTACACAAAGACCCTAATTTAGAAACTTCTCTTCTTCTTGATTTCCTTTGATTTCTCCTTGGCACAACACCACATCCATATACACATATCAAATGATGAATCCCACATCTTTCAAACAGGCCTTGATACCCTTCAATCAAGCATTTGACCTAGGGTTGACCTAGGGTTGACCCAGATGAAACCCTAGTTGATTGTCTTCAACTGCAGCTCTTGTAATCACATCAATGACTTGTCTCACTTTCAAAATGACCCTCTAGGTCTTCCATGATGTCTATTCATAGCTCACAATTTCTCTGATGATCTTCAAACCCCCTCAAGATAGGAGAAAAACCCACTGATTGGTCCACTAACTTCTCAAGCTTCAATTTCTTTCTGATGACTTGGATAAGCTTGAATTTGAATAAGAACCTCTTGATATGCCCATAGAGATAAGAATAGAACTTAGTCCCTTGTTGGATGGCTTGCCCATGCTATGCTATGCAGATGAATTAATTATGTACATGACCTAATATGCAAATGCTAAAGCTATGAGACATAAAATCAGGTGAAATAAGTTGAGCAAATTTTAGGGTGCAACAGCTGCCCCTATTCAAACGACTTGGACCCGACTGGGCGAAGAGCGAACGACCTTCAAACATTCGAGGTACGAGACAGTTGAATACTAAGAACCCGGAAATTTGTCAACCGCAGAAATAAACTGCACAACTATTTGGGGAACATTATCTACAAATCTGATTTCAGCATTATCTTGTCAATACTGGAACGAACTTATTGACTTCACTGGGAGAAGTACTTCTGTCAACCAAACATGACCCTGCCAACGATACAGGAAAATCACTCTGCCATCGCTACGAGAAATCACTCCGCCACCACTGCGGGAAAATCTTGTCATTATTACAGGAAAATGACTCCGCCCCTACTGCGGGTACATACTCTGCCAAATACAGGAAAATAACTCCGCCTTTGCTACGGGTAACACTCTGTCAAATACAGGAAAATAACTCCGCCTTTGCTACGGGAAATACTCTGTCAAATACAGGAAAATAACTCTGCCCCTACTGCGGGTACGACACTCTGTCGAATACAGGAAAATAACTCCGCCTTTGCTACGGGTACGACACTCTGTCGAATACAGGAAAATAACTCCGCCTCTGTTACGGGTAGATACTCTGTCGAACACAGGAAAATAACTCCGCCTCTGCTACGGGTACGACACTCTCTCGAACACAGGAAAATAACTCCGCCTCTGCTACGGGTACGACACTCTATCGAACACAGGAAAATAACTCCGCCTCTGCTACGGGAAATAACTCCGCCACCACTGCGGGAAAATAGTCTGATACAGCTTTTCTGCCTACCTTGGCAGCAGCTAGCTCCATCAATCACATGGGTAACACAATATGAGTCTAGTCTTCCAATTTTCAGTGCTGACATGGCAGCAAACCTGAGAAGGACTCTACTGGGGATTTTCTGAATCCACACTGCCAGACAACTTTGAAAAATCGATTCACGAAATCTTTTGATGCTGTCACAACAACAACCTTGAAGAAATACTCCGCTGGAGGGGTAAGAGAAACTTAAACAAGCAACTCTGTGGGGAACAATGCCACAATCGACATTATCATTACATGTCTCACGCCGAGATCCTGAATGTTTGGTAATTAATTTGAGCAAGATCTCTCTCCACCTGCAAGGGAAACAATACTTGAAAACAAACGGTTAACCAACCTGGTTTATGTTTCAAAATGCATATGTTTGACAATGGCGTAATGCTCCATTCGACATGGAAATGCTACGCGTTTCTTATTTGGTGGATGCAAATATGACACTATATGCCGATGCAAATGCAGGCTCGAACTGCTGAGATACAGAAAACCGCTTCGGCAAAATAAATGCTGAAGATAATGCCGACTCCGCTGGGGATAACCAAGTGTCACAGACCTATTCCAGCAAAATAAATGTTGGAAGAATGAAGCCCGCTTCGCTGAGGAATAACTGAAGGCGCCAATCATGGTTGGACTTCTGCTGGGGAGTGAACGGGTATCACAAAGTATTCTGGCAAAATAAATGCCAGGACATACAACCAACTCTGCCGGGGAGAGCTTTAACCTTCGAGTTCCACTGGGAGGAAAGAAAACACTTGCTGAAAAGAGAACTCCGCTGGGGACGAAACGACCCTCTTGGGAAAAATCAACTGACTCCGTTGGGGAGACTAAATGACCCTACTGGGAAGGGAATCTCTACTGGGAAGAGTAGACTGTCTGAGTACAGCTCACAAGTTGGAGATTAATCTTCTGAGGCTAAACCACTCTGCTCGAGATGGGGGAATCCTTTTGGGGACACCACACTGTCTGAATACAGCCTTTGATCTCGGAATCATCAATTCTGTTGAGAGTAAATGACCCTGCTGGAGAATGTCCTTCGGATAAGCTGCGACTAGCTGGGGAATTTGATCTTTCTTCAGTAAGGAACATTGTCATCTCAGCAGCGCGACCTGCGTGGGGATCGAGTCTTTCCGTTACGAGCCCCTGGTTAGTACTGCAATCTTTTGATCGTCCACTTCATATGGCCAAGAACCCTGCAACACCACAAACGAGACAAGACAAGTCTATGCAACCAAATCTATTCAGGTTAGCGTTCGTGACATTATTTTCAGTTAATTCAAAGTTTTAGCAATTATTGGCAAGGGCCAGCGACGTTATACACTTGCTAGTTCTATTAAACCTTGGCGTTTGTCATGTACAAAATAGTAAAGAACCAGCATCAAATACTGAATAACATGTTTTATTGATTGGGCCCCTAAATGGGCAGAGTTTTGTACACGGGATGTAACTCCTGGAAAGAGGAAGCTACGCACAACAAATATACAAGTATGCACAAGAATGACAAATCAAATTTGTACACATGTCGGCAACGGGATGCAGACGAACATCACGAGCTGATCCTCCTATGACTCGCCTGACTCTAGTGCTTTTCCCGGTAGTCACACTTCCGAAGAGATTGTATCTGATAATCGCCCCCTCAGGTATATTCCCCCGCACCAATGCGCACCGCAGTATCAAATTCAGACCGCAGTCATTTGCTTTTCAAATCCCTAACTTTTGCGTGAACCGCCCTTTACGGGTTTTCAGTTCACCGGGATACCCTTTTTTGCCGAAGCCGCCCAATGTAGGTTTTCAACTTCGCGGGTGTACATTTTTTTCAATTTTATCCCTAACTTTTGCCCGAACCTTTCATTCTGTTTTTGGTTTGCCAGGATGCCCCATTTTTGCCTGGACTCTCTTTTTTCTGTCCAGCGGGTCAATTTCAAGCAAAGTATTTTTTTACTGCGTCCGAATTCACAGGCGACGTAAAGTCTTCACCGTCCATGGTGGACAACAACAAAGCTCCTCCTGAAAAGACTTTTCTGACAACGTACGGCCCTTCGTAGTTGGGGGTCCACTTGCCCCTGTGATCTGCCTGTGGCGGGAGAATCCTTTTAAGCACAAGGTCGCCCGTCTGAAAGCTCTGAGGATGTATCTTCTTATCATATGCTTTCTTCATTCGGCTCTGGTACAACCGGCCATATGCTAGAGAAGCTAACCTCTTCTCATCCATTAAACTCAGCTGGTTCAGTCTATCTTTCACCCATTCTGCCTCATCTAGTTGGACATCTCGTAATACTCTCAGGGAAGGAATCTCAACTTCCAATGGTAACACTGCTTCCATTCCATATTCCAACGAGAACGGGGTTGCCCCAGTTGATGTGCGTACCGTCGTACGATAACCGTGCAAAGCAAAAGGTAGCATCTCATGCCAGTCCTTATAGGTCACCACCATCTTCTGAACAATCTTCTTTATATTCTTATTGGCCGCTTCAACAACACCATTCATCTTGGGTCGGTAAGGGGAGGAGTTGTGATGCTCGATCTTAAAATTCTGACACAGCTCCTTCATCATTTTGTTATTCAGGTTTGAACCGTTGTCGGTAATTATCCGCTCGGGGATTCCATATCTGCAAATGATATCTCTCTTGATAAACCTGGCTACCACCTGCTTGGTCACATTAGCATAGGATGCCGCTTCCACCCATTTGGTAAAATAATCGATTGCTACCAGAATGAACCGGTGTCCGTTAGATGCCGTTGGTTCGATCTTTCCAATCATGTCGATTCCCCACATTGAGAATGGCCACGGTGACGACATCACGTCCAGAGGACTCGGAGGCACATGGATCTTATCTGCATAGATCTGGCACTTATGACACCTCTTCGCAAACTTGAAACAATCGGTTTCCATAGTTAGCCAAAAATAATCTGCCCGCAGAAGCTTCCTCGTCATAGCATGCCCACCAGCATGCGTACCAAATGTACCCTCATGTATTTCCTCCATGAGCAACTTCGCCTCTTTCTCGTCTACACAACGTAGTAGCAGCAAGTCGTGATTTCTCTTGTATAGGACACCGTCCGGATTCAGATAGAAATTACCCACCAATCTCCTGAGAGTCTTCTGATCGTGACTGGATGCCCCAGCCGGATACTCTTTGCTTTTCAGGAAATTAAGGATATCAAAATACCAGGGTTTATCATCAGATGCTTCGCCAATGGCAAATACGAAGGCGGGTCTGTCAAGCCGAGAGATAACAATTCTGGGAGCCTCATTCCAGAAGTTGACTTTATACATGGAAGACAATGTGGCCAGGGCGTCAGCCATCTGATTTTCTGCTCGCGGTACATGATGCAACTCAACCTTGTCAAAGAAGGGCAACAATCTCCTCGCGTAATTCATGTATGGTATCAAATTAGGCTGACGTGTCTCCCATTCTCCTTTTATTTGATTCACCACCAGAGCTGAGTCTCCGTATACATCCAAATTTTTGATTCGCAAATCAATGGCTTCTTCAAGCCCCATGATACAAGCTTCGTATTCGGCTTCATTATTGGTAACTGGAAAGGTCAATCGAGCAGTAAATGGTATGTGCGACCCGTGTGGAGTGGTGATGATTGCCCCTATTCCGCTGCCATAGGAGTTTACAGCTCCGTCAAAGATCAACTGCCATTTTGAGCCCAACTCTGGTCCTTCGTCCGACAACGGTTCTTCACAATCTTTCATCTTTAGATACATGATATCCTCGTCAGGAAAATCAAACCTCATCGACTGGTAGTCCTCAATAGGCTGCTCTGCCAAGTACTCAGATAATACACTCCCCTTTATAGCCTTCTGTGAGACATACTGGATGTCGTATTCGGTCAAAACCATCTGCCAACGGGCAATTCTCCCCGATAATGCCTGCTTTTCAAATACGTATTTGATAGGATCCATCTTCGAGATGAGCATGGTTGTATGGTTCAGCATGTATTGCCTCAAACGCTTGGCGGCCCAGGACAGTGCGCAACAAGTTTTTTCGAGCATTGAATATCGAGACTCACATTCAGTAAACTTCTTACTCAAGTAGTATATCGCATGCTCTTTTCTTCCTGTCTCGTCGTGTTGACCGAGGATACAACCCATACTTCCCTCAAGAACCGTCAAATACATAATCAAGGGTCTCCCTGCCACTGGGGGTATCAAAATAGGAGGCTCTTGCAAATACTGTTTTATTTTATCGAACGCCTTTTGACAATTTTCGTTCCATGTTACAGCCTGGTCTTTTTTCAACAACTTGAACAACGGCTCACACGTAGCTGTCAGGTGAGATATGAACCTGGAAATGTAGTTCAGTCTCCCTAAAAACCCACGTACTTCTTTTTCTGTTTTAGGCGTCGGCATCTCTTGTATTGCTTTTATTTTTGCAGGATCAACCTCTATTCCTTTTTCGCTCACGATAAACCCCAGCAGTTTACCCGATCTCACCCCGAAGGTGCACTTGTTAGGGTTCAGTCTCAGCCTGAACTTCCTAAGCCTCTTGAATAGCTTCAGCAGATTTACCAAATGTTCTTCCTCCGTCTGGGATTTGGCAATCATATCATCGACATAAACCTCGATCTCCTTATGCATCATATCGTGAAAAAGAGTCGTCATTGCACGCTGATACGTTGCCCCAGCATTCTTTAATCCGAAGGGCATCACTTTGTAACAAAATGTTCCCCAAGGTGTTACGAAAGTAGTCTTCTCCATGTCTTCTGGCGCCATTTTAATCTGATTATAGCCCGAGAAGCCATCCATGAAGGAGAATACGGAGAATTGAGCAGTGTTGTCAACCAGCACATCGATGTGAGGAAGTGGAAAATCATCTTTCGGGCTCGCTTTGTTCAAATCACGGTAATCTACGCACATTTTCACTTTCCCGTCTTTCTTTGGTACTGGTACAATATTAGCGACCCATGAGGGATATTTTGTAACAGCTAGGAAACCAGCATCCCACTGCTTTTGGACCTCCTCCTTAATTTTCACTGCCATATCTGGCCTAGTTCTGCGAAGTTTCTGCTTAACCGGCGGACATTCTTCTTTTAGCGGCAGACGGTGCACAACCATATCCGTATCCAGCCCAGGCATGTCTTCATACGACCAAGCGAACACATCACTGTACTCTCTGAGCATTTCAACCAGTCTTCGCTTGACGTTGCTCTGCAGCGCGGCTCCTATACGGATGTTCTTTTCAACCCCTTCCGACCCCAGGTTAATAATTTCAATGACCTCCTCATGAGGCAGAATGACTCGTTCTTCTTGCTTTACCAACCAAGACAATTCTTCGGGAACGTCGCCATCTTCAACAATCTCTTCTTCGGCCTGAAATACCGGGTGCTCAAAGTCGAAATGAGTCATAGGCGGTTCGATGATGTCATCTGAAAATATTATCCTGCAAAAGGAATGGTTAAATGCTTCAAAATATGTATAAAGCGAATAACCACGTTGCCATTTTATTGTAAAACACAAAAACAGGAAAAACAGAGATCACAATATTTGTACATGAAAAAACGCCTTTTATTTAATGATTAAACAACCCAATGTACATAACAGCACGACCCTAAGCAAAATCACGATGCCCCGGGTAAGACACCAGATTGTTCAACAATTAAGAAAACAAAGTATTACTATTTGGTAGTCACAGGAACAATCTCCTGAATAGACCAATTGCATAATCCCTGTCCTGGCACGCTCGGCTGAATCCAGGCGTCCATGTCGCAGTCACTGTCTCCTTCTTCGGAATCTGAAACAGTATTGATGGCCTCGTGATACACTCCACTAGCTGTGATTGTTATTGGTCCTTTGAAACGGGGTGCCCCAGTAGCAGGCGTTGATGATGACAGTTGATATCCCAGCCCAAATCTGTCCATCTTCACGGGAATATCCAGAACCTTGCCCCAGCCCTTTGTCTCACCAGTCTTCACTAGAGCCTGAGCTTCCTTGTATGACGAGACGACCACCTCTGACGGTTTACTCAGCCCTGGAACTTTGTCTTTGATGCGCAACCCTTCAAAGGCTTGACAGGGTGTTTCATGAATCTCGCCGTCGACTTCTACATACTTGAATGATGACAGATGGCTAACCAATATATCTTCTTCTCCACAGACCGTGACCACACTGTCCCCTACCATGTATTTCAGCTTTTGGTGCAAGGTAGATGTGACTGCCCCAGCACCATGGATCCAGGGTCGTCCGAGAAGGCAGCTGTATACGGGATGGATATCCATAATGTAAAATTCAGTTTCGAAAACCTCCGGCCCCACCTGTAGAGGTAACATTATGGATCCAAAGACTGTTCTTTGTGTACCATCAAATGCCCTGACCACCAAGTCACTAGGCGTACAAATGATTCCCCTGATGTCCAATTTCATCATTGCTTTCTTTGGCAGCACGTTCAAGGAAGATCCGGTATCTACCAGTACATGAGACATGACTGAGCCCCTACACTCAACTGAGACGTGCAACGCCATGTTATGCTCTCTCCCTTTCGGGGTCAAATCAAAGTCTGTAAATCCCAAGCTATGGCCTGCGTTCACATGCACCAACACCCCCTCCAGCTGATTCACAGAAACATCTTGGGGTACGAAGGAAGTATCCAGAACATTCAACAATGCATTTCTATGAGCTTCGGAACATAATAGCAACGACAGTATGGATATCTTCGATGGCGTCTGTTGAAGGTGCTCAACAATCTTATAATCACTCTTACGAATAAGGCGCATAAACTCTTCTACATCCTTCAACAACGTTTCTTTTTCGTTCCTATGCACAGGGACATCCTCATTCATCTTTCCTTTTCCTTTCGCCAACCGTTCAGCCTCTACCTCAGGCGATATAAAAATTCTCCCACTTCTCGTCATCCCCCCGGTCCCGACGACATTGTCTACAACCTCCACTGGCTGTTTACCAATATCAATTTTCACCCCATCACAGTATGCTTCCAACCCATAGGTCCAGGGTACTGCCTTGGTGCTCTCATAAGGGATTGGTCCTGCCTTGGTGATAGTGATCGGCGGTCGCCTGGCTGGCGCTGTTATGATTATTGTTTTCCGGGGGATTGTCACGGTAGCTACGTCACTTTGCTCGTCCGCTAATACCTCTGCCGGTTCCTCAACTGTCGTTCTGTCGAATTGTAATGTGCCTCCATCTATCAAGGTCTGAATACCCTTCTTCAATTCAGCACAACCCCCAGCTTGGGTCCAACACTCTAAACAATACTCATCGCAGCCCGGATACACACCTCCTTGCAATAACCTGCTCTTTATCTCACACAACGGTGTCTTGAGGTCATCCACATTCATAATCAAGTTCAAACCCTCCTCGGTTAAAATAGCATTTGCCCCGTGGTTGGGCATGGGCTTTTGTACTATGTTCGGACCCGCTTGTCCAAAATTGATGGCCTTACTATCCAACAGATCCTGTACCACATGCTTGAACGTGTGGCAACTCTCTATGTCGTGGCCAGGAGCCCCGGAGTGGAACTCACAGTGCTTGTTCGTGTCAAAACCGTACGGCGGAGTGCCTGTTATTGGCGCCATAGTCCTCTTTTCCACCAAATTCAAACCCAGCAAAGTCTGTAGCAATTCTGCATACGTTGAAGGAGGCGTTTCAAACACCCTCCTTGGTTTGCCCCCTTGGATTCTGCGCTGGGCAGGATGTACCCCCTGTTGTGGCTGCTGTTGCTGTGGTGGGACTGGTTGTTGTTGAAATGGAATTGTGACGCTTGCCACCTGCTGCGGCTGATTGTACTGATTCCGACCTCTGCCCCGGCCTCGGCCTCGGCCCCCTAATACTGCACTTGCATCACCTTGACGGCGCCCACCGATAGCCCTTCTATTACTGCCAGCTGAAGTGGATTCCTCAGCTTGGAATCTTCCCAGTTTAATGTTGCTTTCAATTTTTCCCCCATCAAGATTAGGTCCGAGAAACTGCCCAAGGAAGTATGAAACAGCTTGTCATAAAACACACCAGTAAATGTTCCTATGAACATATCATTCATTTCTTTGTCATCTAAAGGAGGATGAACTCGTGCAGCCAAGTCGCGCCACCTCTGCGCATATTCTTTGAAGCTTTCATCTTTCTTCTGGGACAACCCCTGCAATTGGACCCGGTTGGGTGCCAAGTCACTATTGTACTTATAATGAGCCACAAACGCTTCGGCCAGCTGCTTCCAAGTCTTTATCTGAGTTGGCTCCAACCCCATGTACCATTCAAGGGAAGGACCAGACAAGTTGTCTTGAAAGAAATGCATCAGCATCCTCTCATCGTTTGAATAGGCCAACATTCTTCTATAATATGATCGCACATGCACTTTTGGACAGGTATCCCCCTTATATTTGTCGAATGTGGGAGCTTTGAATTTTAGCGGTACCCTCAGACCAGGCACCAGACCCATTGTGGTCATATCTAAACCAACAACACTTTGATTCACGACACCTTTCATCTGCTCCTCGAGCATCTTGATTCTCTGAGAATCATCCATAGGACCTTCAAAACCTCCACCAGAGAAAGCATCTTCTTGCTGATCTTCTAGCCAATTACCGTTCCCATTTCCGTATCCATCGTATCGGTTGTTATGGCCAAATCGAGTCTGATTCATTACAGGGCCCCGCCCCCTGTTACCATACCCCAGAGCGACTCCGGCAGGTCCAAAAGACATTATCCCAGCACCATTTCCATTTCCGAATCCGCCATAACCCTGATTGGTAATACCAAATCCGTCCTGTCCGAAGCCTTGAGCGTTGAAGCCGTACTTCCCAGCATGATCCAACCCCTGGTCATTAAAGCCAAATCCGTTGTTACCGAAGCCATTACCCCCCATATTGTCACCTCCCAGATTGACATCTCCGAACCCAACGTTGTTGACGACAATCTCGTTACCGATTCCTGCGTTACCGTTCCCGGCGGCAGCGCCGGTGTTCACATTGACAGCAGGTATGTTCACCACAGGTGGAGCTACCGGTGTAGGAGTACCATCCCCGTGAATAGTGTCAACTCGCACAGAATTATGGTCTTCGTTTCCGTGCCCCGCATTTCTCATCAGCAAAGGCTGCACCAAAGCTTGCAAGTTCTCCTGGCCTTTCACAATGGTCTCCATTGTCTGCATGAATAGTGCCAGCTTCTCACGCATGTCCTGCATTTCATTCTGCATCTGATCCATAACTCTTCTGCAATTGGTACGAGTGGAGTATCGGTGCAGGCGTTGACTTTCAATCCTGAAAAGACCTGTACGGTGCAGGAAATGAGATACAGTTCAATAATTACCTGTAATGCAATATGAATGTGAATGCAATGCAATATGTGTCTGTGCATTAGGGAATATCATTCCCCGATTCTAGTGCGAATGTGTCAGTGCGGTGACAGTGACAACAATATGAAGTTCGGAGCCGAATCATAGAAAACACCTCATATATTGCAGAGAAATCCATTAAGCCAGGAATACAATATCAATGAGTGTACAATAAGAAGGCATGACCTCAACCAACAAACCTGGTGATGGTCAGCGCAATGCAAATAAAGCATACACATTAATACATGAAATGGTCAAGTGCTCCCATAGGCCTGGTACTCCTCTAATAACCTCTTAGTCTCTGGATGACTTGGTCGGGTAAGCAGACCCTCAACAAGTAGATCTCTTCGCTTGAGAACACGTGTGTAAATCACCAGCGGATTCCTCCCATGCCCCTTCCCCGAAGCAATCCTCTAGCTTCCGTTTCTGAGACACAACCTCTTTCTTGCTTTTGATGGCCTTGTTCAATGCGTTCTGAAGACTATATCTTGCCATTACCTCCTCTTCATACTTTTTAGTGCTAGCCTTCAACTGTTCTTCGAGTTCAGAAATTTGCTGCTTCAATTTGTCTTCCCTCTTTTTATTGTTGGTTAGCGTAGCATTCCATGTTTTGTTACAAGAAGAGATTTCCCGGTGGGCGGCATCGAGTGCTTTCTTTTTGGACTCCAACATATCATGAGAGCTTCTGAATTCTTTCCCCAGGCGTTCACGCTTCTTTTTCTCTTCGGTCAGTTCAGCACCTAGCCTGTTTACTAACTCAGTTTGCTGTTGAAAAGAATGCACAACCTTGTTCTTCTCACTACGCATCTGAGCCAGTTCCTTTTCTAACTCTTCATTAGCCAACAACAAGGCTTCCTTCTCTTTTACAACTCGCTCGTAGACCTCCATAGTAACGGTGGTTGGTTCCTCCACTGGAATATGAACATGGACTGGCGTAGCTGGAAACGGCATTAGCAACTGTTTTGCTCTCTCTTGGATCCAAACTTTGTATGGTACATAAGCCTGACAATCATTCTTCCCCAATAGTGGTTTCCCTCTTCTGTTGATGCGCATCCAAGCGTGCTGAAGCTTGGCTAGTAACTCTCCATCCAAGTCACCGGTGAAGTACAAAGATTCCTGTACTTCTTCCTCCCTAGGTGGGTTCTTCAATGCGTATCCAAATTGGCGAACAAACAGCGATGGATTATAATTGATGCACCCTTTTCTTCCTATCAAAGGAACATTAGGATATTCGGCGCAGCTGAAAATAAGCTCAGACCCCAGCAAGTCTCGGTCAAACCACTCAATGTCTTCAGAAGATAGTCTCATCAGGCGCTCTGGCCAGTCAGCTGTAGTTGCACCATCTACAAAAGGTCCCTTTAGGGGGAGATGACTCTTAAACCACATGTTCAACAGCGGCGCACAACAGTAAACAGTCTTTCCTCTTCTATTTTCATTTTTGTAGTGCAATGAATGATAGAGATCTCCAATCAAGGTGGGTACAAGGTTGCCGGCAGCAAACAGATGAAAGGCGTCAAAATCCACAAAATTGGGTAAATTGGGAAACAACACTATTCCGTAGATGCACAGAGCCAAGATAGCATTAAAGACTATCCAGCATCCGCTCTTGGCGTATTCTTGAGCTTTGCCAACCAGAAAACCGAGGGAGAAACCTGGAACCCCGAGCCAAGAAGTCACTAATAGTTCAGAAGCGTTCATGTGCAAGGCCTTAGCTAAGTCCTCCAGCTGGGGCTTAGTGTTACAATGGATGAAAGGAACCTTATTTTGCACCGGCAGCTCGATAAACTCTGCGTACTCTTCCATGGTAGGCCCCAAAATAAAGTCAGCAAATGTGAAACATCTCAAGGCAGGGTCGTAGAATTGCATCAATGTATACAGCCCATTCAGCTCAACAGCAGTTGGCTTGCAAACCAATCTCAACAGTCTTCCATAACTCATTCTGAAACTTCTCCTGACCTCCTCATCAGCAAGGGACATCAGACCAAGTAGGGGAGTAACGTTAGGTGTAGGTAACTTGTACGCAACTGTCCTTCTCGAACCCGCCATGATCAGCAATCAGAAGTCCGGACACTAGAATTAGGGAATATGCAAATGCACCTGCAGCACAGACACACGTTAATGAAATGCACATGATAATGGTTATGCGAACAATGCAATGCAACTAGATGCAACAGGGACCAAATGCCATGGCTGAGAAGCCTGAACCACATCAAGAACAAGGTCTCCAACAGACCCTCCAATATTATTCAAACCATGGTCTCAGACAGACCTCATACATAAGCTCCAATCAAGCCTCAGACCCAATAATCACTCCAACTTGGTCTCTGACAGACCCCAATAATTGTCCATAGGTAGCCTGAATCTCAAATCAAGAAACAAACCGGTATCTGGAGGTCTAGTTACCTGCATAGCCCCAAACCCTCTCACAGGTAGGTGTCCTAGTAACTGACAATGGTATGGCATCCTATGCGGTCGTCGGCGTCACAGACTTTCAGGGTTGATGACACGATTCCCAGAAGGAGTGGCATCATCAAATCCTGAAGAGGCCTCACTTAGCCAACTTCCAATTGATCGGTTCCCAGAGTCGACAATTCGACTAACCAACAACCCCTTCGACCCAAAGGGTAGAAAAAGAAGTCAACCAGAAGAACCTCGTCCGAGTGTGGATTTTGCGGGACACTAATGCAAGCAAAGCCGGCATGCGCCCACTACTTTCCACTCTAATTCTAAGTGCACTCAAGCCCAGGTCCGGCTTATCTCTCAATCATAGAACACCCGTCACACCCCCATACAGCAATAATAACAATAATATAATGCTGAAAGTAAAATACAGAAAAAATAAATCCATACAAAATCCTCGACGGGAAAACAAGCGTTAGGATTGACTCGCTTAAGGGACGTTGGATCCCAAATGCATAAGGAACTATCGCAGTCCTTAGCAGCCAGGGGACGTTGAATCCCCAGCAGAGTCGCCAGCTGTCTCTACTGCGAAAATCGGCGCCGGCTGAACAGAAGAGTCGCCACCGTGCGTTATTTATCCCAACGGAGGGAAAGGAAACGCTCGAAGTAAACCTATCGCAAAGACGGGAAAGGAATGGTCATCGCAACCAAATCCTGGATTCGGGAGTCGGTTACGCAAGGGGAAGGTATTAGCACCCCTCACGTCCGTCGTACTCGACGGGATCCACGCTTGTTTTCTGTCGAAAGGATTGTTATTCTATCTACTCTACAGGTTGGTGGTTAAAACAAAAGAAAATGACTCGGCAAAGTATCGCACTTTATGCCTACGTATTCCCGTCTGGAACGGGAAATCAGAGTCAACATAGTTCGCCTACCTACGGGAAAGGAGGGGAAGGTTTCTCGCTAGGATATCGCATCCTATGCCTTCGTACTTTCATACAGTATGAAAGATCAGAGCAAACGTAGTTCGGGCCACGTATGACACAAGTCTGTCTTGATTGTTTTTATCTCCTTCTGAAAAAGGGTTTTCTGATTACTGGTCCGAGCGGACAAAAATTGACGTTTTGATGAGTTCACATTCTTTTACGGAAGAAGTGTCTTTTATTGGATTTGAAATCTTATTGTGTTTTTCTGTTTGTGTTGAGAAAGAAGAGATAGAACTCTAACCTATAGTTGAAAAGGGAATCAAACTAACCTAATGTTATCATGCATGGGTTAAGACCTAAGGTCTATCATGTTCCTCTCTTGCGCAGAGAGAAACAGAGATCCTAAGGGGATAAGCGGAAACAGAAGCAACAGATACAATAAAACAGTAAAATATGCATGAATGCAACAATACAAGCGAGGCAAGGGAGTCCCACTCAACCTCGAACCTAGAAAACAACAGGCAAAAGTGAACAAAATTCACTTTCAACCTAACAGATTAAATGGCAAACAATACAGTCCGGGAAACTCAAACAATACATCAAAAAAACTAAATAGCAAAACTAAACAGCAAACAGCAACTCTGCACAGCAGGCTCCATCAATATCTATCTTCAAGTCATCTTCAAAACATCTACAAACTTCAAGCAAGCATCAACCTTCATCTTCACAGCCTTCAAGCAAGGTCTCTATCTTCAACCTTTTAGGGCTTTTCTTCAAGTCCCACTCTCCAAGATGAGTAGCAGTTAACAAGATGAATTGGATGTTAAGCAGTCAGTTGCCTACCAAGGGTGGCCTACTGACTGTTAACATGATATAGACAGTTTTCTCTCAAAAGTTCTATCTTTTAAATACATTCACTAATCCTCCCAAAGGAAGGAGGTAAGTATTTAAAAGAGACTTTGAATCATAGAGAAAGAATGGAGGCAAACAAGACCTTCCATGTTTGTGAATCAAGTTTCTATTCTAGAGCTCTACCTAGCTCCTAAATCTTATAACCTTCAACAGCTGCAAGCAAGCTATACTCTTCATCAACTCTTGAAATTGATCTTCACTCCTTGTCTTCAATGGGCTTCATCAGCAAAGTCTTCAACTCAAACCCATACCCCAAGCAAGCCCAATACCCCACACAATCAAACAATAACCCTAGCAAGGGCACACCATACAATCAATCAAATACAAAAATACACTAAAAATATTAATACCATGGGGAAAATTATAATATTTATTCTAAGGGATCTATTATGCTTACCCTCAATACCCCTATAGTCCCATCTTCTAATTTGTCCTAAAAACCCAAAAGAAACTTGTTTTGCTACACCTACGTTATGTTCAAAACCCTAATTAACTAGTCTAATAGTTTCTAACTAAACTACCTAAAATAAAATCCTAGAAATTGTGGTATAAAAACCAGGGGCACCTAATATCCATATCTAGTTGTACTAAAAAGAATGGGGTGAAAATCCTAAAGGAAACTCTTAAACTAAATTCAACAAATGGTAGCATCAACTAAAAGAATTAAACAAAGCAATTAAATGTAAAAATATACAAAAAATATGAAAATAAAATAAAATGGCTATTTTATGGTTTTATATTTTTCTAGACAGAAAATGGAAAATGGGAAAAAAAGTCTCATTAAAAAATATTCATCTTTCATTTTGTTATGAATTTTTAAAGTGAACTAAAATTTGGAGAAAAATTTAATAAGAAAAATGATGCAGGGGGTATGAATAGAAATTAAATGCAGTTATTTGGCGCTTTGGGCTCAGAAGGTGGGGTGTAAGGAGTAAGCGCGCCTGGGCCCATCTGGTTATTCAGAAAACAAAATAAATGCAAGGAAAAAAAAACCAGAACACGGTGTGAATAGCATTGAAACGTAGTTCATTTTCAATTGGGCCTCGCTTAGGGGGGGTGGGGAAAGCAAAACCACTAAAAGCCCACGCCAGCGTTTTAATGAAACGCGGCATTTTACACGCCCAAAATTCCCTCCAAATTTTATTTGAATCTCAGCCAATGGATCATTCTCCAGTCAACAAGGTCAGCGCGCGCTCAACGGTGTGGATTTCATCTTCAACCTTGGTCACATTAGGGTTTCAGAATCCATGAATATACGAGCATTATGTATCATTCTTCCATCCACTCATTCTCTCTCATCTCTCCATCAAATGGCACGATACAAAAACCAAATTTACTCTATTTCTTGCGTAGAACACAGCCATGGTGTTGGTTTGCCTTAAATCACCCTCTATCATCCAAACCGAAAGGTAGAACACCAAGAACTCAACATTTCCTCAGATTTCAATCATCACCAAACTCACCAATCTTTGTACAAAAACAATCCTTATGCCATACTGATCACAACTAGCTAATTATCTAAGATTATAACAGCCTAACCATCGTGTTCTATGCTTCAACAGAATTTATGCTCACATGTCACCTTCCATGAAATCTTGCCTAAAGCTCCAGAAATGATCATCTAACCACCTAAACCATGTTTAACCTAACAATTCTACATTATGCTACCTAATTCGAGCCAAATTGTGAGAAACACTAACCTGTTAAGAAGTTGAAAACAGATGGAGATTTTCTTCACTTCAAAGCCTACAATGCTCCAAGATCACTCAATGTGCTATAATCTTGATTCTGTATGCAACAATTCTTGCTCAAACCACTTGGATCACCATAACCAATTTCAATTGCACTTGGATGTGAGGATTTTGCAGAGCACGATTCAGGCCACTATTCACTCAGATCTTGATTGCAATGTGATCAATGATAATTATTGATAGAATAGAAACAAAATCTTGAAGAAAGGATGAAGAATTGAGAAGATTCGAAGGAATTTGCAAAAATGCAAGATGAAGTGCAACTATGAGTTTTTGATCAAAATGAAGTTCAACCCCTTCTTGGATCATCTCTAGTGTTTATATAGATGAGGATAGAAAGTTCTGGAAGATGCTAGATTGATCCCATGAGAAATTATTCATATCATTGCATGAGAAAATGAAAATGGCCAAGTTGCAAAACCAATTCTACATTGCCTTGTTACAGCCCCTCAAAATCTCTTGAATTTCTCTTTTCATGACAATTAGAGAGTGTGTGGATGCTTACTTGCCTTGTGCATTGGTCCTAGCTTGATTTGGCAAGTGTATCTTCTTTTACAAGTAACTTAAGATAACTCCAATTTCTTGACCTCAAACTAAAAAACTAATATTGCCAATGATATTAAAATGCAATTTACCTCCAAATTGGTTGGTCATATGCTTGGTTTTGCTTTTGTATCAAAAATCACAATTTTGGTCATTTAAAAAGGTATTTTTCCCTTTAATATTGGCCAATTTTGCAAATCTAAGTTCCATGCATTTCCAACTTGCCACAACCACTTTTCTTAACTCAAAATGTCATTTGGAGCAAGTTTGATGTTGACCATTTCTTCATTTGAAATTTGGAAATAGGAGTTTTGGGCATATGCTTGAAATGACCTGTAATTCTACTTTCCCAAAATACCCCTGGCTTGCCAAGATCATAAGTAGAGTTCTACAAATCAGATGAAGGCATACCATACCTTTATAGAAATCTAAGATCATGAGGAACAACTTTCATGTTGGCCATAAATCCATTTGAAAGCTCCTTGAGGGGTAAAAGTTGCTTGGAAGTCAAGTAACTTTTACAGACAAATTTCAGTGTCCTCAGATGACCTGTAACTTGCAAGGACCATAACTTGAGTTCTATAAATCTCCTTGATGTCTTCCACCACTCAAATTAAAGGTCTTGAGATAATATATAAGTTTCATGTTGGCCAAGGATCCATTTGAGACTTGCATTTTGAATTATCTTGCCTGGAAGTTTACCCTAAATCAGGGGATTTTACACAGAAACCCTAATTTAGAAACTTCTCTTCTTCTTGATTTCCTTTGATTTCTCCTTGGCACAACACCACATCCATATCCACATATCAAATGATGAATCCCACATCTTTCAAACAGGCCTTGATACCTTTCAATCAAGCATTTGACCTAGGGTTGACCCAGATGAAACCCTAGTTGACTGTCTTCAACTGCAGCTCTTGTAATCACATCAATGACTTGTCTCACTTTCAAAATGACCCTCTAGGTCTTCCATGATGTCTATTCATAGCTCACAACTTCTCTGATGATCTTCAAACCCCCTCAAGATAGGAGAAAAACCCATTGATTGGTCCATTAACTTCTCAAGCTTCAATTTCTTTCTGATGACTTGGATAAGCTTGAATTTGAATAAGAACTTCTTGATATGCCCATAGAGATAAGAATAGCACTTAGTCCCTTGTTGGATGTCTTGCCCATGCTATGCTATGCAGATGAATTAATTATGTACATGACCTAATATGCAAATGCTAAAGCTATGAGACATAAAATCAGGTGAAATAAGTTGAGCAAATTTTAGGGTGCAACACTAGGATCGGTTGGTCCTTCCAATTCTTTTCCACTTCTTAATATGACAACGTTTGCATGACCTTTTGGATTAGGTTCTGGCTGACCAGGAAATGTACCAGCTGGTGCGACTGCAGAAGCTTGTTGTTGAGCCACTTGTGATATATGCGTTTCGAGCATTTTGTGATGGGTGGCTAAAGCGTCTACTTTGCTAGTTAGCTGTTTAATCTGCTCGCTAGTGTGTATGTTTTGATTTAGGAATTCTTTATTCGTTTGGACTTGAGTAGCTATGAATTTTTCCATCATCAATTCAAGATTTGATTTCCTAGGGGCGGTCGGGGCAGCTACGGTTGGTTTTTGATATCCTGGCGGAGCAGCAGGTGCTTGCAAGGCATTATCGCTTTTGTAGGAAAAGTTTGGGTGGTTCCTCCTTCCTGGGTTGTAAGTATTCGCGTAAGGGTTACCTTGAGCGTAGTTTACTTGGTCTGGTGGAATTCCTGCCAAAAATGGGCACTCGGGTGCATTATGAGTGGCGATTCCACATAACTCGCAATTTGGAGTCACAGCAGCTACGGTTGCAGGTGGTGTTACAGTTAAACTGTCGATTTTCTGTGTTAAATCATCCACCTTAACGTTGAACTTTTCAAGACTGCTGATCTCGTACATCCCACCTTTCGCTGTGTTTCTCTGATGGAGTTCTTTCACCTCCCCATTGGCAATGGTTCTGAGACATGTTTTCGATAAGTTGATAGGCTTCATCGTATGGCTTATCGATAAGTGCACCGCCCGTGGTGGCGTCTACTGTTAACCTGGTGTTATACAGAAGCCCATTATAAAAAGTATGAATCGTCACCCAGTCTTCCAAACCGTGGTGAGGGCATGCTCTCATCATATCGTTAAATCTTTCCCATTCTTCATGGAGAGATTCAGCATCTTTCTGTCAAAATCCGTTGATTTGAGCTCTAAGCATAGCAGTTTTGCTTGGCAGAAAGTATCTCGCTAAGAAAACGTTCTTCAACTGTTCCCACGTCGTAACAGAGTTGGATGGAAAGGATTGTAACCAAGCCCAAGCTCTATCTCTAAGAGAGAAAGGAAAAAGACGAAGTCTTATTGCGTCTGGAGTTACTCCATTTGCCTTCACTGTGTCCGCGTATTGTACAAACTTCGTTAAGTGTTCATTCGGATCCTCAGTTGCATTTCCTGAGAATTGATGTTGTTGTATAACTGACAACAATGATGGTTTTAGTTCGAAATCGTTTCGATTGATAGCGGGGGCAATAATGCTACTATGAGGCTCTAGCTGAGATGGGGTAGCGTAGTCCTTCAGAGGTTTGTTTTGAGGTCCTTCAGCCATTTTCGATTCTTCAACAGGTTCAGGAGTATGAGCTAGAAGATCGGGAATATTATGTTTTCATTGATATTCAAGGATGTGCCTTCTTAAGTGTAAGAAGCGCTCTAGTTCGGCGATTGGAGGTTGTAAGATATCGCTTTGTGAGCGAGTACTTGGCATACAATCGACGAATGAGTAAAGGGAAAGAAAATAGTTAACCTAGTCTATACTGCATAGCAAAGGGTTACACTATTGACTAAACGGGTCCCCGGCAACGGCGCCAAAAACTTGATCGCGACTTTTTGAGTCTAATCGAATTAACTGCAAGTGTACAGCCTATCGCGTAGTAATAAAGATATCGAACCCACAAGGACTCGTAATCAATCTAGTATATTCGGACGTTACTGTATTTAGCTAGGTTGTTAATGGTTGAAGGGGAAATATGCAATAGTAAAGGCTAAACTAAAGAAAGGAAAAAAGGTTTGTTAGAATAATAATGCGGGTAATCGGTATGCAATGACATAGTCCTCCGAGGATTCGACAAGTTACCGGCGCGGTTTAATAATTTTCAAAATGGTTTTCAGAAGAAAATAACAGTTTAAAGACTTTTGTCTCACGATGGTTGTTGACACTAGTCGCAACTCTAAGGCGGAACGTATGCTTTCGCTATCCCGTTCGGGGTTAAAATTGATTTTTGAAAACCATTGAGTTCTAATCTCTTTTAAAATGCTTTCGCTATGTTTAAAATAGATGCTCAGTTTTTACTATCTGGTCCTAGCCTCAGCTTTCGCATGTCGGTTCATACCTTAGTAAATCTCCCACTGTCGTGGTGAGATTGCTTTAAATAAATTCTCGATGTCGCGACGAAGTTTAGTTTAACGATTTTGGTTTAAAAACTAGAGCCAGAAACAAGTTTGAAAAAAGAAAGATTACGCCGGTTATTATCGAACCTCGTTCTACTAGTTCATTACATACCGATCGATGCGGTTTTAGCTAGACATAAAGCTTAAAGCATGCATTGAATTTAAAGAGCAGAACACGTAAACATACATATTAAAGCAAATATAATTAATTAATAACAATAACGGAACCTGTAAATAATTCTGGTTCGGCACTTGGATAATCCTCCATAATGACGGCAGGATTACTCTTGTGACGATTAATTGTACGAAAAAGTTAGAACAGAAATTACAACGAAATTCTGGAAAGAAAACAAAGGAAAGGAAGCAAAGCAGAAAAAAAACAAAACAAGAAAATATCTCTGATATTAAATCCGGCAGCACTTCGCGGTCTTCAATGCGGCTCCCTTATTTCAGTCCCAAGGCTCTCTTTTTATAGTGAATGAATTGTACGCGAACTGCTTTTGGAAGTGCCTTTGAGGGTCAGAAAATCCAGGGAGTCGTGCATTTGTTTTAGGCTTCTGTTTGCACGTCTTTGAAAGTGGACGTTATGCAGAAATTGTGGATGTGACGGTCGTCAGGGAGCCATGACGCTCATGACGGTCATGACGATCGTGACAGTCATGACGGTCGTCACGCTTATGACGATCGTGAGGGAGTCATGACGCTCGTCATGTCAACAAAGTTTGTTTCTACTGCTTTTCTCGTTCTTTTTCTTCTGTTATATGTCTTTTGGAGCTTATTTTCCTTATCTTGCTTCATTTGAGTATTGACTTCATAAACCTGCAAAACATTGAACAACAATGCAAATGTGGTACGAAATCAGGGTGAAATCGACCGTTAATAGCATGAAATTATGGCATTTTAATATATATGTTTTCGTGTTATCACTGTTACAAAATTGTACACTGTAAGAATTCTTTTATCTCTTGCTGCTAACATGGATTAGCCCCTACATCAGTTAGATGTTAAGAATGTCTTTCTTAATGGTAATCTAGAAGAAGAAGTATATATGGACATTCCTCCTGGTTTTGAAAACAAATTTGGGTCAAATGTATGCAAAATAAATAAGTCTTTGTATGGATTAAAGCAGTCCCCCAGAGCTTGGTTTGAAAAATTCACTCAGTCCATGAAGAAACAAGGGTACATCCAAGAACAGGCTAACCACACCATGTTCACAAAGCTCTCCAATGATGGGAAATTTGTTGGCCTAATTATTTATGTTGATAATATTTTCCTTACTGGGGATGATACAATGGAAATGGAAAAGGTAAAGGAGAAATTGGCAGTAGACTTTGAAATAAAGGACTTGGGATTCATTAGATATTTTCTAGGAATTGAGGTTGTTCTGTCAAAGAATGGTATTGTGGTTTCACAGTAGAAATACATTCTAAACTTATTAAAAGAAACAGGAATGAGTGAATATCGTTCTACAGATACCCTTATGGATCTTAATGTTAAACTTTGGGGAAAAGGTAATTTTCCTGTTGATACTGAAAGACATCAGTGATTGGTTAGAAAACTAATTTATTTGTCACACACCCGGCCTGGTATTGCTTTCTTAGTCAGTATAGTGAGTTAGTTTATGCATTCTCCTTTCGAGAAACATCTTGAGGAAGTCTATAGGATACTGAGATATTTGAAGGGAAATCCTAGAAAAGGATTATTTTTTTTAAGAAGACTAGTGAAAGAAATGTGTATATCTTCACCAATGCTGATTGGGCAGGATCAGTCACAGATAGAAGATCAACCTCTGGATATTGTACCTATGTTTAGGGTAATCTTATGACATGGAGGAGCAAGAAATAAAGAGTTGTAGCAAAAAGTAATGCAGAAGCCGAGTTTAGAGCTATGTCTCAAGGTATTTGTGAAGGATTATAGATCCTTAGAGTCCTAGAAGAACTTAAGATGAAAATTAAGCTTCTATTGAAATTATACTTTGACAGTAAAGCTTCTATTAGCGTAGCTTATAATCTACTTCAACATGACAAAACCAAGCATATTGAGATTGATCGACACTTCATAAAGAAGAAGTTAGATGCTAGAATCATATGTTGACCTTACGTGACTTTAAGTCAGAAAACTGCAGATATCCTGACCAAAAGTTTGGCAAGACCTACATTTGATGTAACGCCCTGTATAACACACACACAGACACACACACACACACACACACACACACACACACACACACACACACACACACACACACACACACATATATATATATATATATATATATATATATATTTAGAATAATATCATACAAGTGTTATTATCTGGTACTGACACCATCATAAGTGCCTATTGGCATAATTTACATACTTGACCATTTTACAAAATATAAAAGAACAACAATGATACGAGATATGGAAAGTAACAAACAATAAAATCTAAGATCTGAGGACAATATCCATCATTGTACAAGATACATAATACACAACGAAAAACATAATCTAAGCTTCTCTTGAAACATCCATGCATAGCTCCACTTGTAAACTAAACCTGCAAACAATACTTGAAAAACAACAACAATAATGGGGTGAGATGATAATCTCAGCGAGTTCCCCTGTCTTATGGGTTCGCTTGGCTCTAAAGGGGAAAGGGAAATAAGACTTGAGCTCACAAAACTCACAATGTATGGAAATATGCCTATTGAGTTCACCAACTCAAACAATCACTAATCGGAAACCATACTAAGGTAAACTTCCCCACCGCCTCACCTACGTCTAGGAATTTTAGCGCGGGTCATGGATCCTTGTATCATACTTTGACATACAAATAGATTCTGATTCAAGGTGCTTCCCACATGAATATTTGCTTCCTAAGGGACTCTACCCATCTCAAGCCTTTTACCGTAGGCTCCATCCGTACACACGGGACTCAAACAAATGGATTCAAATTCTAAGGGACGTATAATCAAACTTATGAATCATTGCTTCCCATGGGACTCTATCCATCTCAAGCCTTTTACCCGTAGGCTTCATTCACTTAAGGGAACTCCTGCCAAAGTATTAGCGCGTACATCCCAAAGGAGCTCTAGATATGCATCAACTCTCAGCACGACACATCTCAAGGGTTTGTTTCTGATTACATGATAAATCACAACACAACATGATTGTATTCGACAATCACAAGGCAAACACATTCACCTTAATCACAAGTAACACAAAACCACACATGTTCCATACAAAGCTCTCCTTAAAACTAGACAACTACTTGCCAATGATGCACACCTAGACATCACTGTACAACCATTTCCATCTATGTTATTCATCATGTCCTAATCACCTTACTGATTTATTCTATTAATTAATACCAAGGGTTTCCTCACCATTCTTATAGTCTTTTAAGCATGTTATCACAAAATTAAGCATTCAATCAATATACATATATAACATAACAAGTATAGTAGCATAGCATAATACATCAAGCCTAAATATCTCATATAAGGCATATAATCAACATTCCTCTATCGATGTTCTCGGTTAATTTGTGATCACATAAATAGTTAGGTCTTTCGAATCCAACCCCTCACCAATTATCAACCAACCCTCATGGTATTCATCACAACACAAGGGGTTCATCTTCACATGTTCACATATTATACTACCTTCGTTGAATTTGATACCAATATATCAATCACACAATGCATTGGAATAGGTTTCCAATGCTTTAGACCATGCCTCAATTCGAGTTACGGTTCATAATTTATGAAGGAAACAAGAAACAGAAAACAAAATTTTGTCATGGTCGTTGTGCGACAGGAAAGCGTGGTTGGGTCGCTTTGAGTTCGCTGTGCGATCCCTAAGCGAGGCCTAGACAGAACCAAAACTTTATCATGGTTGTTGTGCAAGCTCTAGGCGAGGAGCTCGTTGTGCGACCGTAGTAGAACAATATGTCACCTACAGCTCACTGTGCGACCACGTCATTTTCCAGAATCTCAGCAACGTGAAATGCAGGTCTTCCATGGCTAAAACCCAATTTCCTCAACACCCAACCATCCCAAAACATATCCAACTACTCACTTAAGCATGATATAACATGCATAAGCATGCAATCAATCAATTACCATAAGAAACAACATTTGATTCAATTCCTACAAAACCCTAACCCACCAATGTTCTCATATTTTTCCTCCAAAGCTATAATAACTAATGGAAGTCACCTTGATGTATAAAATAGGATGAATTGATGATGATGAATCCTTACTTTCTTCCTCCATGAGTTTCTTCTCTTCTTCCCCATTTCTCTTCTCTTTTCCTCTTTCTTTCTTTCTATCTCTTCTTACCAACTTTCTTCTTTCTCTTTCTCATTAATATATACATAACACACACACACACACACACACACACACACACACACACACACACACACACACACACACGTGCGCGTGCGCGCGCGCACACACACACACACACACACACACACACACACACACACATACACACACACACACACACACACACACACACACGTGCGCGCGCACACACACACACACGCACACACATATATAATAATGTAAAATATCTCCATTTGATATTTTGTCATCTAACACCAATTGACCAAATATTAGAGTTACCAAAATTTCCTATTTTATACTTATTAATATTGGTTTATCCCTTTCATCAATAATTAGTCTCTTCAGAGTTCACTTGTTACTCTATTTCTCCTAATTGACAACACTCAGAGTACTTAGGAGCTCTAATTGTTCCAAATGATAATAGATAGAGTACATAGGAACCCAATTGATCTCACCTGATATCCAGTTGAGCATTTAAGGAAATATGAGGTATTACATTAGAGCATTTGGTAGACAAGTTGGGCATGATAGATATCTATGCACCAACTTGAGGGGAGGTGTTGTAAAATAATTTATTTCCCTGTTTAATTGTTTTTGTTTTTATTTATTTATTTAGTGTATTCATTGTATTTTCATTCTATAAACCAGTATTTGGCTGAGAAATAAAACATAGCAATATTTTACCAATCATCTCTAATACACACTAATCTGATAATTTCTAAGTACATTAAATACACATTGAAATAGTGAATGCTAACTACAGAAAACAAATACACACTGATTCATTGAATGCTAACTACAAAAAACAAATACACACTAAATTAGTAGATGCTCATTACACCGAACAAACATAGAAACCAAACATGGTAGCAAATAACATTTAGTTCGTTAAACCGTAAATTACAAGATACCATTGTCAAGCAAGTTCAAAGGGCATTTTAAGTACTTCGACGTAACGACACACATCTTTTCCTCTTAAAGACAATCCATAAGGGTTCTCACACCCAAAATAGACATCATAAAAAAGCGGGAGTGTGTGAATGCTAAGTATTACTAACTACAAATTCAATCGGGTTTTGAATGATGTCAAGCAAGGGACAAGGTAGTATAGTACATCGTAGCTGTTTTATATATTGGATGGTATCAACCTACATTTAGATGCTCATTTGTCCCCTTAGCCTTGTGATGCATAAAAAGAGTCTCTAAATAAGTTTTTACTAGTCTTAGGCATGTCATACACACCAAAAATCATGTTTGTGTGTCAAAACAACAACATAGGCTGACCTATACGTGATCAGACCGACCTATGGAAGCCTCAACTTCAATATAGGCTGACGAATCCATGTTTTAGGTCGGCTCCCATGCCCCAAGAATGCAGCTTGTAGATTCTGCCCACATGTTACCTCATAGGCCGGCCTGAACACCTTTATAGGCCGACCTATGCAAGTTAAAACATGAAAAATTCTTTTTGCATCTTAATTTTCTCTCATCCTTTTGCCCATTTTCTTCACATACCTATATATGCTCATACGTGCGTCTTCTTATAGGCAAGTTTTCCTAGAGAATAAAACCTAAACAAAACTAGATTACATAATTGCCCATCACCTTCATCCCTTCTTTCTTGCATACACACAATTAAACTACACATAATCATTTTTCGATTGGGTGACCATCTAGATTAGGGTTAATAATGTCCAATCAGGTTTGGTGTAACCGAGAATATTGGGTTGGGAACTTTGTGTGTTTTAAATAAGAAAACCAATATGGGGTTTTCCTTCAATATCATGTTGATTTGAAGGTTTTAGACAAGATCACGTCAACAAAGATTCGACTGAGTGAAAGCCTTGAGACAAGGTAGTTTCCTTGTAAGGGAGTAGTGCGAGACGATGAATTGTGTTCGAGAATCTCGGCTTTTAAGAAGTTTCACGCTCAAGATAATCGAAGGATTGTAGTAGCATTGTTGGTCAGGATTGAAGGTGGAAGAATCAACACAAAACAATAGGGTTTTTGGGGATTGCATTCTTCATCTCTTGTATAAATGATTTTGCAATGAAAAGGTTGATAACACTATCTCAATTTGAATTGAGGGTAGACGTACCCATAACGAGGCCGATTAGGGAATTGCCTAAATAAATCTTGGTCTCTCTCTCTCTCTCTCTCTCTCTCTCTCTCTCTCTCTCTCTCTCTCTCTCTCTCTATTTATCTCTTTTATTATCGACTTCACAATTTATTGAGTTAATTGTTGTTTGATTAATTCGATTGGAAATTTTTTTCTACTATCTTTTAAAGGTGTTGTTATTGATATAATGATAATCACTTTGATTGTGATAGGCTTTTAACATCAAAGAAACAAACTATATTTCCAATTGTTATCGATTGCACATCAAGTGTTCGATAAATTGTTTGTGTGTATGTTGATTGTGTTTTGGTTTATCTGATATACGAGTTACGATTAACATTGCAATTAATCTATTTGTAGCTTGATTTCTGTTGAACATTTACGTTCTTTATCACTCTCTTTAGTTTGCGATATGTATATTGCTTTTTGATAGTAGGTTGAGTTATATGATTCGATCCGGGCCGTTTTTCTGCTGCATCATATTTTGAAATCAGATTTTTTCCAAAAGTTTTTGGTTGTAAGATTCATGATCTATTCACCCCCTCTAGATCGAATCCTATCGTCTAAAATGTGGCATCAAGAGTTATGGTTCATTCCATGCTTGGGATACATTTCTTAGAAGAATGGCTACCGAACCTAAGGGTGCATACAATAGAGCACACATTTCACCGGAGAAAATTATGGCCATTGGAAAACACTTATGCGTATTCATGTCAACCCCGTTGACAAAGGTATTTGGGATGCTATCCAAAATGATCAGAATGAAATAACTATGACCAATGAGAATGGTGTCAAAAAACCTAAACCAAAAGCACGATGGGATGATAATGATAGGAATTTGTGATCACATGATTGGAAAGCAAAAAACATTCTCACTTTCGCCTTGGGAGTTGATGAGTTTTATCGGTTTCTCATTGTGAGATTAGAAAAGCTATGTGGGACGCATTAGAGATTTCCCATGAGGGTACTAATGATTTCAAACAAGCTAGGATGAACACATTGAATCAAGAGTTTTAGCTCTTTCATATTGAGCATGGTGAAACCATTGCGGATATGCAAAACTGATTCACTCATCTTATAAATTGATTAAATGCACTAGGTAATCCCATTTCCAATGAAGTTTCTACTAACAAAGTTTTGAGGTGTTCAAGTAGGGAATGGCAACCAAAGGCCACCGCTATTAAAGAAGAAAATGATCTTATGTTGCTTGATCTTATGACTTTGTTTGGTAAGTTAGAAGAGTGTGAGTAAGAGATTACTTGCTTGACTAAATATGAGAAGGAATACGAAAAGCGATCGAAGAGTGAGAAAGGGAAAGAAAAAGAAGAATGGAAGAAGTCCATTGCTCTAAATACTTCTAGCTCAAGGCCTTCTCAACATGATAAAAGGGAAAGTGAACCTAAAGATGACAATGAATTTGACGATGAAGATATGTGATTATTTATAAAGAGAGTAAATTAATATATGTTAAAACATGGCGACAAGTATCGTGATAAATTAAGAAGGTTATCAAGTTCCTCAAAAGAAGAAGATGAGAGCAAAAATGGAAAGTCATGAAGTACTTATTACAACTGTGGTAAACCCAGTCACTTTAAGCCGGAGTGTCCAAAAATCAAGAATGAAAGAGGCCATCACAAAACGTCTAGAAACACTAGAAGAGCTTATGCCGTTTGGAAAAGCGAAAGTGATTCATCAAGTGATGATAGCTCTACTTTAAGTGAGGAATTGACCAAGCTTTGCTATATGGAAAACCAAGGAAAGAAAAAGGTTGTAAGTCACTCTAAACATCGAGCTTCTCGTGGCTTATCTTTTTCTCAACTTCAAGAATCCTTTGAGAATCTACAAAGACAAGCCATAAATGCTTTCAAGAGATTAGCTTTAAACAAGAGAATCATCTCTCACTTGGAAGCTAAGATTTCTTAAAATGAAAAACATGTGGAAACACTAAAGAACTCTATGTCAAATATCCTAGAAGGACAAGATAAGGTCCCTAGATCTTTGTGGAATTTTGGTTGTGAAACATGTCACATTTGACAAAAGGAGTTTAGGACACTTAAAGCTAAACTTGATAAGGCTTTGCAACCTAAGATTACTTTTTCTATAGATACTTCCAAGTATGACTTACTAGCTCACAATTTGCATCGGAGTTATAATTACATTAAAAAGAAACCGAATAGCAAAAGGTTATCTTTTCTAAACTTGTATTGTCACTACTATTGTAGAAAGGGACACACTATTGCAAAGTGCAGAGTTAGGAAAATCCATGTTCCTAATGATGTCTTTAAATGGGTTCCTAAATGCAATCAAGGTTTTACTAATCCCCAAGGACTCAATGATGTTTGGATACCTATCACAAGTTGTTAATCATGCAGAAAAAATGTCTTGACTCTATGGAGAGAGTAAGTGATCTCATTTGTAGAGAATCAATACACAACACAATAACATGTCCTTATTGTTTTGATCTATATGACTAACAAGGCGGATTTTGTTACCAACCAGATTAACTCCACATGTTTGTTTCTTTTAATTGGTAAAAGTGTATGAATGATTACTAATAAGATATTTGAGAAGTGTCAGAAGGATGTTATATTCAATTATGCAGGTTATCTTTGACTAAACTTGCTCAAGTATATAAAACTAGAAGTGATCAATCTAAAATGATGAAACATGAGGAGAAGCCAGATTATCATTATGATTTAGCAAATAATCATCTAATGATATTCTTGGATACGTTACTAATATCACTAGAAAATACTTATACAAGAAAAAAAGTGGTAAGGACATTTTGGTCTAGTTTGTTTCGTGGAACATGTTGCATTCATTTCAAGTTTCGTTCGAAAGTTCTTCGTGGAATGCTTGTTCATCCTCCGTCTTGTGTACAGTGAGGTAATATCGTTTCAACTCTATTTCTTTCTATGTACGTAAGTGTTTCTTTTACCTGTTTATTTCATAAGCATGTGTAATGAACTATGTGTGAGGCTTGTGATATGTGTTTACTTCCATAAATATCAAATGTGACTATTGTATGTTACATTTTACATGTTTATAGTAACCATACATAAATGGAATTATGATTTATTTGTATCTTGGACCAAGTCATGCTTGCATGATTAAAGGAAACAAATCACCAAACGTTATCATATGCATGGGTCTTCAATCAAGGTAGTATGCATGAGTCTAATTCGAGTCATTGGTGGTGTTTAGAAGTTCATTTGATTCAAATTATTCAAACGAGAAGTCTATAGATCGACACATAATCAAACAGGTCAACCAGTGTCATGTGAATTAAAATCTTTCTTCTGACTGGTTCAATATAGGTCGACCTAACCTCGTATAGGTCGGCCTATGTGAATTAAAACTGCATGATTTTACAAAACCTAACAGTATAGGTCGACACATGCTATCGTATAGGCTGGCTTATGACAAATAAGTGGACGAATTATGGCTAATTTGACCAAATATTTTCATATTCTTGCATTCATGGTTGGTTCATGAATGTGATTCCTTTGCTATTCAAATTTTAGTCAACCAATGTAACTCCTATTTGTGTTCTTAATTCATCACTAATGCCATTCATTTCATGACATTAAATTATTAAAATCCACATTTTTGTAACAATGAATCTTTTGAATTCCTCTTCTTTCTCTCATTTCCTATAAATTGCCATCAGTTTTCATCTTGTTTCAAACAATTCAATTCTGTCAAAAACTCCTATCAATCCAAATGGCTCCCAAAATTGCGAGAAGCAAGAGTGATAAGACTAACACATCATCATCATCATCCATTTCAAACACTGTGCTATCTCTGGTTTCTAACAACTACGTAGCAAAATTTGAAGAAAAATTTCTGCACCGCCTTGTATTGAAACAATATGTATGGAAGGCTTCTGTTGTTGGAAGTTTTGAAATTCCGACAGTGGCTTGACTCGTAGAACACTAATAAATCAACTATTTTCTGTAGTTATCACAAGATTACAACGAGGATTTGGTTCGTATATTCTATTCTAGACTGTATGAGCAGAATGGACCTTCTTTTAAATTCACTATTGGGAATAAGTTTTATGAAGTAAATGATGATGTTTTGAAGCGACTGTTTAACATTACCATTAGTGATCCTGATGTAGAGGATGAAGTTAATCCTTTAGAAATAGATACTCATGCTCATAAGGGTTTTGAGTGGAATGTTCATCTCAACGAAATGCTCAAAGCCCTAAGGCCAGAAGACTGTAATGAGGTTGTAGTAGTCAGTCAATTCAAAATGACTCAGAGAATCCTTTTGTAGCTTATTTCTCATATTCCGCGTCCCAAGAAAGGCAGATACTCTCGAGTGGATAGTGCAGAGATTCATCTCGTGTACATCATGATGCATAAAATTTGCACCAATTGGCCACACTACCTCATTTCCAGAATGTTCATCATCAAGGATGGATACAAGGGGACATCCTTCTATTTTCCATCTATGATCTCAAAAATTATGAATTTCTTTGACATTGGCATGCAAAATCTACCACTCATCTCACCTGGTCCAATTCAAGAGTTCTCTCAATAGAATCTAACTAACAAGGGATACTTTTGGGATGAAGAACGTCAAGGGTACTATTTAAGACTGGAAAAATATGGTCGGAAGATATACAACTTCGACGATCCTACCACATTTGCTGATCCCTCGGCTGAGTAACATGTTGAAGATGATGTGCCTATGCATGATGCCGAAAATGTTGATGTGCAAGAAGATAGCAATTCTACTCGTAACAATTCATCCACACCTCACTTCTTCAAAACTTGTTGCACAACCAAATTTCCCAGATGGCACAGCTCCAAAGTATGCAGGAGCATATGAGAACTCAAGATTAAAATTTTGAGGCATTTTCCTCATTTGTCTCAAAGAAGCTAGTCAGCTTGAAGGAGGAAATGGATGTGAGTACCGCCTCTACCATCACAATGGTCAATCACATTCTTGCTGCCCAAAATGAAGATCACCATCATTACACATAATTCTATCAAGAAATGTGTGACTTCTTGGACTATCAGTTTGGAAATGATGGTCAAGGCTAGTTTCATGGAGCTAGACCTGGAGGTCGTGGAAGGGAGTGATGAATACTATTTTGAGTGTCTTCTTAGTGTGTCTTAATATTTTTTTTTGTATTTAGTTTGTTTTATTTGGTTGTTTCCATGTCTTTGCATTTGGTTTGATGTTTATCGCTTTGAATTATGTAATGTTTAAATGTTTATACCTTAGTTAATCAAAATTAATATAAGTATTGTGGTTTGTTTATTAAGCATGTGTTCTTTACCTTGTGTGAATGTACAACCTTTTCATTGCCATTGCCTCTGTATAGTGTTTGTAATATGTGAGTTGTACATCTACGTGATAATTTTAACAGTTTATTTTCTTTCTTTTTGATGTTGTAAAAGGGGGAGAAGATTATATAATGAAGAGGATTATGCATGATATATGCTTACACTTAGGGAGGGATATCAAAGAGCTATCAAGAACAATGCATAAAGTCAGGGGGAGTTGTTCCGTGTACCAAGATAAGCGTAACAAGCTACGACTATCATATACATTTGCCATCATTAAAAATAGGGATTATGTGAATTCTAAGTATTGCTAACTACAAATTCAACTGGGTTTTGAATGATGTCAAACAAGGGACAAGGTAGTATTGTACATCCTAGTTCTTTTGTATATTGGATGATATCAACCTACATTTAGACGCTCATTTGTCCCCTTAGCCTTAGGATGCATAAAAAGAGTCTCTAAACAAGTTTTTAATGGTCTTAGGCATGTCATACACACCAAAAATCATGTTTGTGTGTCAAAACAACATCGTAGGCCAACCTATACGTGATCAGGCCAACCTATGGAAGCCTTAGCTTTAGTATAGGCCGAGACATCCATCTTTTAGGCCGACTCCCATGCTCGAAGAACGAAGCCTGTAGGTTCTTCCCAAAGGTCGCATCTCAGGTCGCCTCACAGGCTGGCCTGAAATCTTTTTGCATCTTATTTTTCTTGCATCCTTTGGCCTATTTTCTTCACATACCTATATATACTCATATATGCATCTTCTTCTAGGAAAGGTTTCCTAGTGAATAAAACCTAAATGAAACCAGATTACAAAGTTGCCCATCATCTTCATCCCTTCTTCTATCTTACGCACAATTGAATTACACATAATCATTTTTTGATTGGGTGACCATCTAAATTTGGGTTGATAATGTCCAATTCAGTTTGGTGTAACTGAGAATATTGGGTTGGGAACTTTGTGTGTTTCAAATAAGAAAACCAAGGCGGGGTTTTCCTTTAAGATCGAGTTGATTTAAAAGTTTTAAAAAAGATCACATCAATAAAGATTCGACTGAGTGAAAGCCTTGGGACAAGGTGGTTTCCTTGCAAGGGAGTAGCGCAAGACGGTGAATTCTATTTGAGAATCTTGAGTTTCAACAAGTTGCATGCTCTAGATAATCGGAGGATTGTAGCGGCATTGTTGGTTGATAGGCTTAAATTATACTGTTTATTTGGCTCGATTTCGCGCAAGTTATTTAGTATTTTATTTCCATTTTCCTGTATTATACCTTTGTTTTGTTTCATTTTCAGGTTTTTGTATTTTCAAGGCTACTTGAGAAGAAATGAAGAAAAATGAGCTAAAAACCCTACTTCCTGAGGAAATGTACACATGGCTTCCATCATGGCGGGCGCCATAGGGGATGCCACACATTGGATGCAAGGCAACTGGTGACAACTGCCACGTTTCCCACTCCTTTCCACCCTAGTACATGTGGTGGGAGCCACAAGAAGGTGGCGGGCGCCACCTTCACACGGATGATTCCCTCCCAAAAGGAGTTGGGGGGTATTCTTGTCTTGTACTTTCTTGCCTCTATAAATAGAAGAGTTCTAATTCATTTCAAATCATCCAAGCTTTGAGAATAGAACTCAAGCCATAAATTTCACCTATTGTAAAGCAATAAACTTCTCACATCGAGGAGTTATTACACCGTGTAATCGAGTATGTAATCGAGTTTGGAGCATTTGGGTAGAAGTTAAACCTGCCACCATTTTATTTCCGCTTTTTACTTCCAGTCGTACAAGATTTTAAAGCCTCTCGTTTAGAGCAGGTTTCGGTCTATTTATTGCATTTTATTTATTTACCCGCCTTTGTTTCCCACACCCTTTATTTCCCGTACCGTTTATTTCTCGCATCGCACTTTATTTATTTATTTACTCGCACTTTATTTTCCATGTGTATTTACCTTACCATGTTCGGCTAAATCTTAAGGGCTAGGATGCGAGGATTATAGTTATAATTAGTATTCCAAACGGTTGTCGATAGAATTACTTAGGGGTTATTTTAACTTTTAACAATTATTTTATGTACTTAAAATCTGTTGGGTAAGATCGAAAGCCGTCCAACCTTTAGATAAATTAGGTTAGTTTTGACTGTTCCGAGGAAGCGAAAGCGCTTGGCTCAATCAATTAGGAGTCTTTAATGTTTAAGAAAACCGATTTTAAAACTGTTTTTGGACGCGTTTATGGATTTAAAATCCGGTTCGCAAGAACCTCTTTTTGTTAGAAATTCCAGGTTAAAATACTTTTCAACTAAGTCAAGAAACTATATTTCTTAAAAATAGGTTTATTAATCCTAACGCAATGTGCACCTTTTTATAAGTGACAATAAGAGGGGTCGATTAGGGATAAACTCGGTTCTGAATACGCGAAAGCGACAGTTCCCGTTAAATTAGTTCTTTTCATGAGTAGAAAATATTACCCCATAAGGAATCCTATATGTACACATCTGGAATACTATGTAGCTATATGAATTGCATCTATGCCTATTTCTTTATTATTAATTTTAATCACGGACTTTACTTTTATTTTGCACAACTCAATCCGTTATTTGATTTGCCTTAGATAAACACCGTAACAATAGTAATCGATAGATTGACGTTTGATCTCTATGGGATCGATAATCTTTTGTATTACTTTGACGTTATTCGTGCACTTGCGAATCGCCCATCAAGTTTTTGGCGCCGTTGTCGGGGACCAATTACGTCAAAATTTCATACCCTATTGTTACACCTTCTAGACTAAGGCTATACCCTCCGGTCAATGCGAAGAACTCGCAGCACAGGTACCCTTATTGATCCTTTGGAGGAACCTGAATGTTACACTCGCGCACGTATCTTATTTCGTAGATTTAAGAGAGCTATGGACGAAGACCGTAACCAAAAACCCCTTAAGGATTTCACTCAACCATCTAATGATGAACCTAATTCTAGTATTGTGAACCCAAATATTCCTGCTCACAATTTCGAGCTAAAGCCATCCCTATTACAATTAGTACAACAAAACCAGTTCACGGGACTCGCTACCGAGAACCCGAACCAACATTTTAAAACTTTTATTTAACTAGCTAATACTTTTAAAACCAATGATGCTACCCCTGAGGAGATTAGGTTAAGATTATTCCCTTTTTCCCTCAGAGATAAAGCCCTTACTTTGTTAGATTCCCTTCCAGCCAATTCTATAACAATTTGGGAAGACCTTAGGAGATTTTTTCTTGCTAGATATTTCCCCCCGAGCAAAACCGTTGTTCTTAGGAACCAAATAACTAGATTTACCCAAAACCAAGGTGAATCTCTCTTCGAAGCTTGGGAAAGATATAAAGACCTGTTGAGAATATGTCCACGCCATGGCCTGGAATCATGGCTGATCATTCATACCTTTTATAATGGACTTCACTGTAACACAAAGATGACCATCGACGCTGCCGCAGGTGGCGCTCTGATGAATAAACCTTACCCTGAAGCTTGCACCCTCATCGAGGATATGGCCCAAAACCATTGTCAATGGGTGTTGCACCCCAAAATTTGCCTAACATTTCTTTACCTAGCTTATGTTTCATTTCATTCACATTAGCATTATCATGTATGCAGGAGATCAAGAGGTATGATTGCCAATCAAGAGCTACACAAGACTTTGAAGCTAGCTAAGAAGGTTATTCAATTGTTCAAGGGTTGATATCTTTGTCAGGGAAGTTAAAAGATCCTCAGAGAGAGTGGTTGAAGCCAAGAGGGTGTGTCTCCTAACTTGAGAGCTGTGGGAAGTCATCAGATGATTCTGAAGCCATGAAGTTAGACTTGAGGTTTTGAGAGAGCTCATGAGAAGTGTTGAAGATCACTTTGAGGCCTAGACAAGTCATTGTGCAAGATTAAGAAGGCTCAACCATGAGTGGTGCAGCTAGGGTTTGACTGGGTCAACCCTAAGTTAACTGATGATTTGAAGAAGGTTGAGACCTAATCCAAGAGCCATGTGATCATGGATTGATGCATTAAGATGTTATAAGGATGATTCCAAGGTTAACTCATCATGATTGAAGAGTTTGAGAAGTTTCAAGCTAGGGTTTCTAAGCCTTGACAGTGTAAAATCCCCTAGTTTGACCCTATCTTCAAGGCAATTTAGCTCAAGATGTGATTGTCATCTCATCTTGCCCCCAACTTGATTGTTGTAGAGCATGGTCTTAGCTTTAATTTTAGTGCTATAAGTCGTTGATAGGATTTGTAGAACTCAAGTTATGACTTTGACAAGTTACAAGTCATCTGAGGAATGTGAATTTGGAGCTTGAAAGTTAACCAACTTGCATGACATTTTTGCCCTAGAAGGATGATTCCTATGAACTTTTATTCAACATGAATGTTGTTCCTTATCCACTTAGCTTTCTAGAGAGTACTAGAAGTCCTTTATAGGATTTGTAGAACTCAACTTATGGCTTTGACAAGTCAGGGGTATTTTCGATATTTGGTGATTATAGGTCATTTGTGATCACATGCCATTTTCACCAACTTAGAGGTCTCAAATGGAGTTTTGTTCAACATGAAAGTTGTTCAAAATGATGCTTTTAGCTTGTCTAAACATCAAGTGTCCATTGATATGGATTATATCAAGCATTGGTTGAAGAAACTTCACATAAAAGCCATTTTAATGAATTAAAATGAGAAAATTCAAAATAAATGAGATTAACATGTTTCCAAGTCAAGTTTGTGGTCATTTTGAATGGAATTGATGTTTTAGAGAGATTGGCATTGCCACATTTTTTATTTAAGGTCCATAACATAGTCATTTGGATGGTTACTTCACAATTAAGAAACATATCTTATACATTCCATATGTTGAAACCAAAGGAAGAAAACCATTACATCACACTCCTTAATGATTAAGTGAATGGTTTGGACTAAGTTTAGAGCATGAGTAAGGCTTGAAGGCACACATCCATGTTGAAATTTGGAAGGAAAAGTGAAGATCCAAAATTCATAATTGGGCCTAGTTTGGGCTTCATATCCATCAGAACACATTATAAATGGGATTTGGATCATGATAGGAAGGTTCTAGTGCAGAATTCGGTTAAGAAGCCATTGGAGTGAATTGAAGGAAAATCTTGAAATTTGAAAATTCGTTTTGGAGAATCAAGAGGTTTCAGCAAGAATTGAGCATCAAGAATTGTCTACCATTACTCCTTGAAGGATTCTGCAAAGTTTGGAAGAGAATTGAGGCGCATAATCACTGCAATTCAAGCTTTAAGGTTGGTTCTAAGTTCTTGAAATATCTCTCTGATTATGCACTTTTAATCCATTAGAAGCATGTGGTTAAGTTCCCCTTAGGATATAGATGGATTCTGGTTGATTAATTTGGTGGTTAGAGACAAGTTAGGGTTTATGCCATTTTCGGTTGAGATCGTGTTTTTGCAAACCATGCGTTTTTAGCATAAACTAGTGGCATGATTGAATTCCTGAGGAAATTCTGGTCAACTTTCATCAAGAAATCGTGGCCAATGGTTGAGTGTAGAGGGAGTTAGGGTTGGACGAGGCTGGCCGGAAAAGCTACCGGCGGTGGCCATGGCTGCGCGCGTGTTTTGTCATTTGCAGAAATTCAAATGGAGAAGAGATAATCACCATCGTTCATGCTTGAGGAGAATTTGACTCAGTCAGTAGATCCAGCGTCCATTGAGCGAGCCACGTACCCCCCCTCCCCTCAACGCTGCGTTTCATTTATGGGATTTCAGGCTTTGTGATGAGAGGCGTACATCCAAGGGAGCGCGGGTTCGAAACTGGCTGTGCATTGTTTTCTTTTGTTTCAGTTTGATAATTGGAGCGCCTGGGCTTTGGACTGGTTGATATCAACACCCCCTTTGGCCCAATCCAGAAAATAATGAGAAAAATTTGCTATTTACCACGCAGGTTTCACCAATTTCTTTTATTTTCATTTATTTTCTTCATTTTATATAGTTTAGTAAATAATCCATAAAAAATTGAAGAATAACTCAATTAATTCCATTCTTTTTTCCCCTGATTCATGATTGAATTTAGAATTTTTTAGATAAAAAATATTAATATTTCATGCATTTTTTTATTTTATTTTCATTTGTTGAATATTAATTGATATTAAAATAACCATGGTTGATATCTTGTTTTGATGAATTTGGTTTTAGCATTTGGTGATGATTCTTGCCTTGATTTTTTGTGTATAGCTAGAATAGATATGCATGTTCCCCTTAGAGTTTTCTCACATTTTTGTGATGAATGTAGGTGGTAGTTTTAAGTTGAAACTTTAGGTGCTCCATTTTTAGGGTTTATGTTTAGTACCTTATGATTTAGGTTTTATTTCTAGGACTTGGTGGATGATTCAACCTCTGAATTTTGTATGGTAGATTCATGATTGAACTAGGGTCCCTTAGGAATTTTTGTAGGAATTTACAATGTAGTTCACCATTTTTGTTTGATTTTAGTTTAGGTGCTAACTTTGGATGATTCTAATGCACTAATTTGACTAGATTAACCCCTTAGGTTCCCTTAGAGTAAGCTTGTGTTGTTTTTACCCTTGGTGGATGATGAAAGCAAGTTGAATATGAAATGGAGTGCTTGAAGAAGTTTGGATGTGAAGATCTTGCCTTCCTTTGGAGTAGTTTGGTTTAGGTGTTAAGATTAGGGTTTGTAAGTAGAGCTTCTAGATAGATTCTCTTCTTTCATAAACATGGAAGGTGTTGATCACTTCCATTCTTCCCTATGATGTAAGGTCCAATTGTAAAGGCCTCATCCCTCCTTTGGTAGGATGTGTGGCTCTTTACCAGTTGGTAGAACCTTTGAGGGTCCCTTTCTCTGATGATAGGATGCTTAGTGGTGACCTTTGGTCTTCACTCTACTACCAATCATCCAAACTTTGCTCTTGTTAGATGAATCTTTCTCCCTTGCTAGAGGATGAAGTTCCTTGATTGAAGAAGATTGAAGGCTAGAAGTGGATACTTCTTTGTGTTTGAAGACTACCTTTGGAGCTGAAGCTTGAGGATCAAGGGGAGCAAGTTGACACTTGTGGGAGGAAAATCAAGCTGAGAGTAAAGAAAGAGCTGAAGCTTGAAGAGGATGAAGAACAAGTTGATACTTATGTGGATGTGTTGGAAGCACAGAGAAGCAAGTTGATACTTGCTATTGAAGATGATAGCCTTGAAGAGTAGTTGAAGACTGAGGACATAACTGTTGTCAGAGGAGCTTTGCTGTGAAGCTGTGGGAGTGGTTGATCTCCTTTCTTTCCTATCTGTTTGCTTTCTGTGCAACTGTATTGTTGTGACTTGTTTGATTTGCTTGATGCATTAGAATAAGTTCATACTTAGATTGTGTTAAGCTAGGAGCATGATTGCACTAGAGGTTGAGTTGCTCCCTCTGCTTGTATTTTTACTGTATGGCTTTGCTTGCTGGTATTTGGTAGAGCCCAGCTCCCTTGCCTATGTGGTTTGTGATTTGCTTGATGGCATTTTATTTCATTTCTTCTGTATGATTGCAGTTATTGTATTTTGCTTGATAGCATGTTGTTTATTTTTTATGATTGCAGTTATTCATATCTGGCTTGAGGTTGAGATGAGCTTGTGGAGGCTGATGCCCCACACATATTTCGTCCCTCACTTGCATTGCATGCATTTTACAGTCGTTTACTGTTTACTGTTTGACGTTGATGCTCTATCTGTTTCTGTTTATCATTCACATGATCCCCTAGGAATCTCACCTCCTTTGATAAGGAGGTGATGATTAGAACTTTAGGTTGAAACCTATGCATGATAACATCTAGGAGTTCCCTGAACCAAACCTCAACCATAGGATGAATCCTTGGCATGACAACATTAGGAATTGATAGTCTCCCCTTAGTTGGACCTGCTCGTTCTCTTTTCATCTCAAAACAAATTAAAATACAGTAATAAAGGTTAACTGACGTCGTACGTTACGAGCCTTAAGCTATCTGAGAAAGGATTGTTGGAGAGTTTCTTTTCAACAGTCTGGATGTTTAGTATGGCACCCTTTGGGTGACATGCGACACATTCACTCTCAGGTCATAGTCTCTAGTGCGATATTGGTTGCAAACATCCATAAAAGACAGTTCTTTCGTAAAAGACAGAAAACAAACTTCAAACCTTTTTGCCCCGTGGGCCCATAATTCAAAGGAAGCTTTTCTGAAGAAAAGAGTGTCGTTAACTCTCAGTTCTACCACAAACGGTAACGCTTAAGTCTCCAAGGGTCGAGTTGCGTACATCCAACTGCTGGAACTGTTTGTTAACCCTACTCGAAAAAACAGATGAATATGAATTCCCGTAATCCGTATTATCCTGAACTACGTAAGCTCTGATCTCTCAAGCCTGTTGAGAGTACATAGGCACAATACTGACGTATTGGCGAGCCACCTTCCCCCATCCGTTAACCCGTAGTTAGCCGAACTACGTTGACTCTGATTTCTCGTTCTCTGATGAGAATACGTAGGCATAAAGCGCGACGCTTTGCCGAGTCATTTTTCTTTTCTTTTTAAGCCAGCCTTGATAGGTAGATAGTTTAAACCAACCCGTCAGATAAACACAACAAGCGTGGATCCCATCGAGTACGATGGACGTGAGGGGTGCTAATACCTTCCCCTTGCGTAACCGACTCTTGAACCCAGACAATGGTTGCGATGACCTTGTCTTATACCTTCTCGTCAGGTTTTTCCGATCGTTTCCTTTCCCGTTCTGAGGGATAAATAACGAAAGGTGGCGACTCTTCTGTTTTGCCGGCACCTTATTTTCGCGGAAGCGACAGTTGGCGACTCTGCTGGGGACTTGATAGTTTCCTGGGATCCAACGTCTCTTATGCGAGTCAGTTTGGGGATCCAACGTCCCCTGCGAGAGTCAATCCTAGCGCTTGTATGATTACTTATTGGGTTGTGTTTGTTTATCGCATTTTATTTCCCGCACTTTATTTTTAGTATGATATGATTATCTGTGCTGTTGTGGAAGGGGCATTCTGATGAGTGAGAAGCCAGACCCAGGCTTGAGTGTACTTAGCATTAGTTGTGGAAATTAGTGGGCGCATGCTTGCTTTGCAGGCACTAGTGTCTCATGAAATCCACGCTCAGACGAGGTTCTCCCGGTTGACTTCTTTTCCGGCCCTTTGGGCCTGAGGGGTTGTTGGTTTGGAGGATTGTCAACTCTGGGGACCGATCATTTGGGATTCAGCTGAGTGAGGTTGCTTCAGGAGATGGTGATGCCACACCTTCTGGGTATCGTATCACCCCTCTTGAATGTCTGTGATGCTGATGACCACATAGGATGCCGAACTTGTGTCAGTATAGGTCCATACCTGTGAGCAAGGTTGGGTTTGTTGCAGGAAGCCTTAACCTTCAGACTACCTGGTTTTCTTGATAGTGAATCAGTTTTGTTGGTATCAGAGGTTCTCATCATCTGATGAATATATGTTCTTGACAGAGCAGATTTATGGTCCTGTATCAGAGGTCCTTATTATCAGATGTGTGTTTGTTCTTGACAGAGCAGAATTTATGATCCGATATCAGGGTTTTCTTCTCATCAGAGATATGGTTGTTCTTGACAGAGCAGTATTATGGTTTTGTTGATACAAGATCTTCACCTTCATCACTCCAATAGCACAATCGTCTTGATCTCCTGCTGCATGATTGCATTTTGCATTGTTTTGCATATTCATCTGCATTTCATTAACGTGTGTTTGTGTTGCAGGTACTGTTTCCCCCGATTCAGGTTTTCTTGCCTTCGGTTGCGCTATTATGGGTTCTATGAGGAAGATTGTGGCCTACAAGCTCCCCACTCCTGATGTTGTTCAGCTGACTGGTTTGATTGCTTTGGCAAATGATTCTGTGAGAGATGAATTTAGAAAGTCTTACGGTAAACTGCTAAGCCTGGTTCGTAAACCCTCTGTGTTTGAGTTGAATGGGTTGCACGCCCTGCTACAGTTCTACGATCCTCCTTTGAGATGTTTTACTTTCCAGGACTTTGTTCTCGCACCCACTCTAGAGGAGTATGCTGATTTGTTAGGTGTGCCTATCAAGAGTCAGATGCCCTTTGTTCATATGGATGCTGAGCCTAGTCTGGCTAGTCTAGCTCCTTCACTTCATCTGGATGCCTCCGAGTTGGTCTTGTCTAGTTGGAACAGGGTTCCCGATTTCTCCTTGCAGTTCTTAGTGGGAAAGGCTCAGCAGTGCGCCAAAGACGGATGTTGGATCGTGTTCAACGCCATCCTTGCTCTGTGTATATATGGCATCATTCTGTTCCCCAATATGCCTGACTTTGTAGACTTCGACGCCTTCCACATCTTTGCATTAGGGAATCCAGTCCCTACCTTGATCGGAGATGTTTACCATTCCGTCCACTACAAGAACGAGAACCGAAGGGGCAAGAATGTCTCGTGTTGTGTACCCCTGCTCTATAGATGGATTGATAGTCACCTACCCAAGAAGGGTCCCTTTGCTTCGTCTGCAGCCACAGCTGAGTGGCCTGAGCGTCTGATGAGTCTATCCGCGGAGGATATTTCCTGGTTTGATAGAGATAGGTTAGGTACTGAGATTATCTTCAGCTGCAGTGGGTTTCCGAATGTGCCTTTGATAGGCAGGAAGGGTTGTATCAACTATAATCCATCTCTGCTGGTCCGACAATTTGCTTATGCTTTGAGAGCTCCGCCGACGGATGAAGAGGTGCAGGAATCTCTGTACCTCACTGGTCTTCTAGAGGGGGATATGTTATCTAAGCTTCAGCACGCTTGGAATGGTATCTGTAAGCGGGGAAAGCTGTTGCTAGGAAAAAGTAATAGCCAAGCCTACGCTCCATATGTGACCTGGATCAGAGCCAGAGCAGATATTATAGGGATGCCGTTTCCTCCTGCCAAGCTAGAAAGCCCTCCAGTGATTGAAGAGCCTACCACCGTGCCTATTCAGCAGCACAATCAGGTGTTAGCTGAGAGAGATGAGCTGAAGAAGGCAAATGAAGAACTGGAGAAAGAATTGGCTCAACTCAGAAGCGAGAGAAGCGAAGCCATCCATTCCTTTAAGAGGCAAACAGAGCTGGTGAACCAGTTAGGGACGGATTTGACTAAGCAGATAGCTGAGCGTGAGCGCTTGGGTCGGGACTTCAAAGTTGTCAATGAAGTATTGGCCACTAAAAAGTAGCACTTGGATGAAGCGTACAGGAGAATATCCAAGTTTAATCAGCATTGGAAGGCCACCCTAGCCAACGGCAAGGAACGAGAGGATAAACTGAAACAGCAGATCTCCAAGTTGAAAGCCCAGGTGAAGGCTAGTGAGAAAAGGTTTGATGAAGAAACCGCTCGCAGATATGCCGCTGAAGGCCAGCTCAACAAAGCTCTTGTTAACCTGAAGGAGCACAAACTGACGTTTGAATCCAAGAAGCGGAAGTTAGAAGATTGTTTCAGCGAAGGAGCATGGGAAGACTCAGTTGAAGGTCTTCAGTACACTATTACACAAAGGGGGTTACTCGTCGAAGTGTTGCTCACTCGGCCTGATCATCCAGAAACGAGGGATCTGTTAGAAGAGTTTCGAGCCCGTGGCCGTACTTGACTATGTTTGTAATCCTTTTGTTTTGATTATTGTTGTATGCTGACCATCACCAGGCTTGTAGGTCGAGGTCATGCTTGTACTCAATAACATTGTGTACTGTCTTGATGGGCTTTCCTTATATATGAGATGCTATTTCCATGACTGTACTCGAACTTCTTATTATCAGCACTGGCACCCAGGCACTAGGATCGGAGGGAGATCTCCCTAACACACAGACACACGTTTGCATTTGCATGAGGCATCCGCATAACGAGCACTTTGTCGTCTTTCTAACCCTTTTGTGTATACAGGTTGTTTCCGGTTGTTCTAGGATTGATCAAAGACCAATCCACCGCTATCCGACCAGAGCAAATCAAGCTAGAGCTATGGAGCAAGTGCAGACTGACGTTCAGGAGCTTCGAGAGAGGATGGACCGCTTCATGGAGCTCATGCAAGTGGTTGCCAACGGCTAGGACCAGCTCAGAACTTTGGTCCAGCCTCTGATTTCAAGGGTTGACAGCAATGGTGTACTCCATGGTGGGACTGTTCCAACCCCTCCACCTGTTGAAACTCCTCAGAATGGCATCCCCGTGACCGGGGGAAATGGCAGTGGCAACGGTAATGTGATCGCTAACATGGGGCTCAATGGTAATACGACTAGCGTCGGTAATGGGAATTTCGAAGCTAATGTCAATGTTGGGCTGGGCAATGGCAACACGGGTGTTGGAAACCTGTATGGGCCTCAGCCATGGTTAGAAGACCATCAAGACGATTTGTTCTCACAGAAAGGTGCTGAAGGAGAGCTGACTGCTGAGGTTTAAAGCACTCGAGGACAAGATGAGGAATTTCGAGAACTTGAACACTATGGGTGTTGACATGTCCAAGTTGGGACTGATTGCTGATTTCAAGGTGCCTCCCAAGTTCAAGGTACCCGACTTTGAGAAGTACAAGGGCGCCACTTGCCCTCGCGTCCACTTGAGATCATACTACCGGAAAATGTCCGCTCACTCTGAAGACGAGAAGTTGCTGATGCACTTCTTTCAGGATAGCTTGTCCGGACCATCCCTGGAATGGTACATGAGTTTGGAACCTACCAGTGTGCGCACGTGGAAGGAACTTACTGAAGCATTCGTGCACCACTACCAATATAACAGTGATTTGGCGCCGAACCGGGTCCAACTGCAGAATTTGTCACAGAGGAACAACGAAGGGTTCAAAGAATACGCCCAGAGGTGGCGTGAATTGGCAGCTAGAGTTCAGCCGCCGATGGTTGAACGAGAGCTTGTTGAAATGTTTGTAGCCACCCTCCCAGGGGTTTATTACGAGAAATTGGTCAGCAGTATGTCTGGAAGCTTCTCAGATCTCATCATCACCGGCGAGCACTTTGAAAATGGGATCAAATTGGGGAAAATTTAAGGTGATCTATCCTCAGCTGGAGGAGGAAATAAACCGTATGGTGGCAAGAGGCGGGAAGGAGAAACGAGCGTCGTGTCCAACGCTCGAAGGAAAGGTAAAGGCCCTCACCAGCAGGTGGCTAGCATAACCATCCCCGCAGTCCAACAACCACAGTAGCAGCAGCAGCCGAATCAGCAAGGGTACATGAAGTATCAGAGTAGGGCACGTCTGTCGAGTCGTCACCTTGAAACACCGCCTATGTCTTATGCTCAGTTGTTACAGACGCTGCTTAAGTTACAGCTAATCCAGAAGAGAACCCTGGCTCCCTTGACAGGGGCACCTCCGCCAGGTTATGACGCGAATGCAACATGTGAGTTTCACTCGAGGGCACCCGACCATACGATAGAAAACTGCAAAGCCTTCAAGCACAAGGTGCAGGATATGGTGGACGCTAAGATCATCAACTTCTCAGATAATGTGCCAAACGTCACGAAGAACCCTATGCCGAATCATAGGGGAGGTGGAGTAAATGCCATTATTGAAGACGAGAGCTTGGATTTGTTGACTGACGTCAAGGATCTGAAGACACCGCTTAGCTTCGTTAAAGCCAAGCTGATGAAAAGAGGCTTCTTCCCAGGTTGTGGGGAACTGTGTATGGGCTGTGCGATTCGTCCTGATGGATGTGAATAGTTGATAGAGGGGATTCAGAGTCTGATGACCGAAGGAATCTTGCAGTTTAGCCGAAGGGCCGAATGTGGATCTGGAGAGGTAATGCTGAAGCAGGATGATGAGGTTGCCACCATCACCATCCCTCGCCGGACAATCACCATTTCTGCACCCAGACCGCCCACAATTACCATCACCAAGGCTGGGCCGATACCTTTTGAAAGCACCAATGTTGTCCCATGGCATTATGGGGCGGACGTCTACTGTAATGGACAGAAGTTGGAACTGGAACCATCTGGGTCGTCTGTGGATAACCTAGTGGGCATTGGCAGAATCACTCGCAGCGGAAGAGTATTTGCTCTACCAGAGATCGCGGCGGACAAAGCCGACAAAGCTGAAATAACCGATAAAGGAAAGAGTAAAGTCGTTAAGGAAACCCCTCATGGGGTAGAAAAGGACTTACTTGTTAAGGACGCTGAAGAGTTCATGAGGTTGATTAAGAAGAGTGACTACAAGATCGTGGATCATCTCCATCAAACACCTTCGAAAATTTCCATCCTGAATTTGTTGTTGTGTTCTGAGGCACATCGCAACGCGCTGCTAAAGGTTTTGAATGCCACGTATGTACGGCAGGAAATATCGGTCAACCAGTTGGAAGGGGTCATAGTCCACGTGAATGCTGGAAACGGGTTAGGGTTCACTGACCTGGAGCTGATGTCGAAGGGAAGAAACCACAACAACGCCCTGCACATCTCAATAGAGTGTAGGGGAAAGATTATGTCCCACGTGTTGGTGGACACGGGGTCGTCACTCAATGTTCTTCCGAAGAAAGCATTGATGAATTTAGATACTCGAGGATTGATTTGCACACCCAGTGATCTGGTTGTGAAAGCGTTCGATGGAACCAAACGTCATATTTTTGGAGAGGTAACGTTGCCAATCCAAGTGGGGCCGGAAACTTTCGACGCAGTCTTCTACATCATGGACATCATGCCTGCCTACAGCTGTCTCTTAGGCCGACAATGGATCCATTCTGCTGGCGCCGTGACCTCCACGTTGCACCAGAAACTCAAGTATGCTGTCGGAGGCAGCATTGTAACTGTTTGTGGCGAGGAAGACATAATGGTGAGCCATTTGTCGTCCTTCAAATATGTTGAGATGGATGGGGAAATCCACGAAACCCTATGTCAGGCGTTCAAAGCCGTTAAAGTCAAGAACGTAGCTCCTGTAATCACTGAGAAACCAGAGATGACTCTCTCTTCCTTCAAGGAAGCCCGGGCCGTTGTTCAAGCCGGATCTACCCCAGGCTGGGGGCAAGTTCTAGAAATACCTAACAAACAGGACAAGTTTGGGTTAGGATACTCTCTTACGACTGAAGCCTCCTCTTCTCGCAGTGCGTCCCAGGGTAAAAGGCCGATCCAGTTTACCAGTGGCGGGGTAATATTTGAAAGTGTCAACGCAGTGTCGGAAGACGGCGAAGACAGCGACTGCGATCTGGATTCCTGGATCCAGCCAAGCAAACCAGGCCAGAGCCTCAACAACTGGTCCATCAGGGATACCATCCAAGTGACAGGCAAAGAGTAATGATTTACTTTCTCCAAACATTGTACAACCCTATGTCCTACCCGGGGCATAGTGGTTTTATTCTCAGGGCCTTGTTTGATTATGTACATGCATTTTACCTATAAATCAAAAGGCGTTTTTCTTCGCATTCAAATGTTTTGATCTCTGTTATTCCTGTTTTATATTTGTTTTGAAAAACAATAAAATGGCAATAGGGTTTGTGCTAACCTGTATATCCTTGTCTTAAGCGTAACCCTTGTTATTGCAGGATCCACATAGCAGATGACATCGACTCTGGACCTTCTACGACTCACTTCGACTTCGATTGCCCGATCTATCAAGCCGAAGAAGAGATTGATGAAGATGAAGACCTTCGCGAAGAGTTGGCCCGCTTGTTGAAACAAGAAGAGAAAGTTATTCTGCCTCACGAGGAAGAGATTGAGATTGTGAATCTGGGTTCTGAAGAACTCGTCAGGAACGTCAGGATAGGGGCTACATTGCAGAGTGATGTCAAGCAGAGATTGGTCGAGATGCTGAGAGAGTATAGTGACATCTTTGCTTGGTCATACGAAGATATGCCCGGACTTGATACTGACATCGTGGTCCACCACTTGCCGCTGCGAGAAGATTGTCCTCCCGTTAAGCAGAAGCTTAGGAGGACGCGACCAGATATGGCCGTTAAGATCAAAGAAGAAGTGCAAAAGCAGCTTGATGCTGGCTTCTTAGCGGTCACTACCTACCATCTGTGGGCCGCCAACATAGTGCCTGTACCGAAGAAGGACGGTAAGGTACGAATGTGCGTTGATTATCGGGATTTGAATAGGGCGAGCCCTAAAGATGATTTCCCGCTCCCTCATATTGATGTGTTGGTCGACAATACAGCTCATTTCTCCGTATTTTCGTTCATGGATGGCTTCTCCGGTTACAATCAGATCAAGATGGCGCCGGAGGACATGGAGAAAACTACGTTTATTACACCTTGGGGGACATTTTGCTACAAGGTAATGCCTTTCGGTCTAAAGAACGCATGGGCCACTTACCAACGAGCAATGGTTACTTTGTTTCATGATATGATTCATCATGAGATTGAAGTCTATGTTGATGACATGATTGCGAAGTCCCAAACGGAGGAGGGACATCTGGTCAATTTGCTGAAGCTTTTTGAGAGGCTTAGGAAGTTCAGGTTGAGGCTGAATCCTAACAAGTGTACTTTCAAAGTACGGTCTGGAAAACTACTGGGGTTTATCGTGAGTGAAAGAGGCATCGAGGTTGATCCTGCGAAGATAAAAGCAATACAAGAAATGCCAGCGCCAAAAACCGAAAAAGAAGTTCGTGGTTTCTTGGGCAGAATAAACTACATTGCAAGGTTCATTTCTCAGCTCACGGCCACGTGTGAACCGATGTTCAAACTACTAAAGAAAGATCAGGCGATTATCTAGAACGAGGATTGCCAGAAGGCATTTGATAAGATAAAACAGTATCTACAGGAACCTCCGATCTTGATACCCCCCGTGGCTGGACGACCCTTAATCATGTACTTGATAGTTCTTGAGAATAGTATGGGGTGTGTTCTCGGTCAGCACGATGAGACGGGCAGAAAAGAGCATGCCATTTACTACTTGAGTAAAAAGTTCACGGATTGTGAATCTCGTTACTCGATGCTGGAGTAAACGTGTTGTGCATTAGCCTGGGCTGCCAAACGTTTACGACAGTACATGCTCAATCACACCACCATGCTAATTTCGAAGATGGATCCGATCAAGTACGTCTTCGAGAAGCAAGCGCTTTCGGGCAGGATTGCCAGATGGCAAATGGTGTTGACGGAATATGACATTTAGTACGTTTCCTAGAAGGCCATCAAGGGTAGCGTATTGTCTGAATACCTTGCCGAACAGCCGATCGAAGATTACCAGCCGATGAAATTTGAATTCCCTGATGAGGACATCATGTTTCTTAAAGCGAAGGATTGTGATGAACCGTTGCCCGACGAGGGTCCAGATAGGAAATCCAAATGGAAATTGATATTTGACGGGGCGGTTAACTCTTATGGAAGTGGCATAGGGGCAATCATCACAACTCCCCACGGATCCCACATCCCGTTTACTGCGAGACTGACGTTTCCGGTCACCAATAATGAAGCGGAGTACGAAGCATGCATCATGGGTCTAGAAGAAGCAATTGATTTGAGAATCAAGAACCTAGATGTATATGGTGACTCGGCGCTTGTGATTAACCAGATTAAAGGGGGAGTGGGAGACTCGCCAATCGAATTTGGTGCCGTACATGAACTATGCCAGAAGGCTGCTTCCGTTCTTTGATCGAGTGGAACTCCATCATGTGCCCAGGGCTGAAAATCAGATGGCTGATGCCTTAGCCACGTTGGCTTCGATGTATAAAGTCAATTTTTGGAATGAAGCTCCAAGAATTGTCCTTTCTCGTCTTGATAGACCTGCATTCGTCTTAGCGATCAAGGAAGCCTCCGACAGCAAGCCATGGTTCCATGATGTCCAGACCTTCCTTATGACTAAGGAGTATCCTGCGGGAGCGTCGACCCAGGATAAGAAGACTCTGAGGAGACTGTCTTGAAATTTTTATCTCAATCCTGATGGAGCTCTGTATAAAAGAAACCACGATCTCGTGCTACTCAGATGTGTAGATGAGAAAGAAGCGAGTATGCTCATGGAAGAAGTCCATGAAGGCACATTTGGTATGCACGCCGGCGGGCATGCTATGACGAGAAAGATCCTGAGAGCAGGATACTACTGGCTGACGATGGAGTCAGACTGCTTTAAATTTGCGAAGAGATGTCATAAATGCCAGATTTATGCTGATAAGATTCACGTGCCACCGTGCCCGTTGAATGTCATGTCCTCCCCGTGGCCGTTCTCCATGTGGGGCATCGACATGATAGGCAAGATCGAGCCCACTGCATCTAACAGTCCTCGCTTCATTCTAGTAGCTATCGACTACTTCACCAAGTGGGTGGAGGCAGCCTCATACGCTAATGTGACCAAGCAGGTGGTGGCTAAATTCATAAAGAGGGACATCATCTGTCGTTAAGGAATTCCCGAGCGGATCATTACTGATAATGGTTCAAACCTGAATAACAAGATGATGAAGGAGCTGTGCCAAAGTTTCAAGATTGAACACCACAACTCATCTCCCTACTGGCCGAAGATGAATGGCACCGTTGAAGCGGCTAATAAGAACATTAAGAAGATTGTACAGAAGATGGTTGTGACCTTAGTGTACGGTATGGAAGCTGTCCTACCGTTAGAAGTTGAGATTCCTTCTTTACAAGTTTTGGTTGAGGTGAAACTCGATGAGGCAGAATGGATTAAGAACCAACTAAACTAACTCATCCTGATGGACGGGAAGAGATTAGCATCGATTGCATATGGTCGTCTGTACCAAAGCCGAATGAAGAAAGCCTATGATAAGAAGGTGCGTCATAGAAGCTTCCAGACGGGTGATCTCGTCCTGAAGAAGATTCTTCCTCCACACTCCGATCACCGGGGCAAGTGGACTCTTAATTACAAAGGCCCGTACGTCGTCAACAAGGTCTTCTCGGGAGGAGCCTTGTTGTTATCCACGATGGATGGTGAAGATTTTGCATCCCCGGTGAAAGCGGACGCGGTTAAAAAATATTTTGCTTAAAAAATGACCCGCTGGAAAGAAAAAGAATATCCAGGCAAGAATGGGGCATCCCGGCGAACCATAAAAAAGGAAAAAGGTTCGGGCAAAAATTAGGGATATAAAGAAAAGAATGTACACCCGCAAAGTCGAAAACCCAGAAGGGCGACTTTGGCAAAAAAGGGTATCCCGGTGAATCGAAAACCCGAAAGGGCGATTCAGGCAAAAGTTAGGGATTTGAAAAAAGCAAATGACTGCGTTCCGCGTGTGGACTTTCATTGTTTAGTGGCTTGGAAGACCGAAGGGCCGTTTATCTGAATCAATCTCTTCTGAAGCTGAAGCGTCGGAGAAGTATCGAAGTCGAGTGGGTCATAGAGGGATCAACTCATGGTGTTCGTCTACGCCTCATTGCCGACATTTGTGTATATACTGATGTATATTTATGTTTTATTTTTGCGCGGCTTCCTCATTCCAGGAGCTTGCATCTGTTGTAAAACATTTTTGCCCATTCAGGGGTTCGTTGTCAATAAAATGTATACTATTCAGCAATTCTGTTTGCCTGTTTAGCATCAATCTGTTTTGTTTGCGAAAAAGAACGCCGATGTTTTTGATAAAATGCGCATACATAAACTTACTGGCCTAGGCCACTGATTGTTGAAACAATAAATTACTTGAACATTGTCACAAGATGATAACCTTGATAGGTCCCTTTGAGAAGGGTATCTTGTCTGTTTGTTTGTGTTGTTACAGGTATATCATATACCAGGCAGTACGCCGTATGCGTCCCCAAGCAGAGAAGACTCTCGCCCCAACCAGATGTATCCTAAAAGATCATCGTCTCCCCAGCTGAGTCATACACTGAAGTATGCGGATTTTAAAAGTTCAAGGCTGAAGTTTTCAGCGGAATTGAAATTCCCCACAGAGTCGTGCTCTCCCCTGTAAGCAGGATGATTCTTACGTCCCCAGCCGAGTCTGCAGTTCCCCAAGAGAGCCGAGTCCTTGGAATCCGTTGAGGCCAGGATTGGTTCTCTCCAGTAGAGTGTTGAATAGTTGATGCTGTATTTCCCCACCGGAGTCGTTATCTCCAGGAAAATGTCGCTGCGAATGCCGTGTAGTTTATTTCTGCGATTGACATCGTTTTCCTCAGCAGTTGTGGTTCGTATACCCAGATGAGCAGGTCCAGGTTCTCGTAGAACTTTCCTCCCCTGTAGCAGGCAACTGAAGATCATTTCCCCAGGCGGAGTCCAATTGAGATTGGTGTGACTTCTTCTCCTCGACAGGATGATTCCTTCCTCGACCAGAGTGGTTCTTCCTCCTTGACAAGAGGATTCTCCCTTCAGCATTTATTTTGCTGATGGGGTCATAGCATCTTGCATGATTGCATAGCATTTACCCTAAACGCGTAGCATTTCCGCCGTGTGGAGCATTGCGCCATTGTCAAAGCATATGCATACAAAATATGAGCTAGGTTGTTACCGTTCTTGTTTTGCAGGTATTCCCCGGCAAAGTCGCTCGCCCAAGATGATTCTTGAATTCCCCAGCGAAGTGGTTTGCTTAAGATGATTCTTAAAATCCCCTGTGAGGTCACCAGGGAAGAGGGCTCAAGTTGATGCTTAGAATCCCCGGCAGAGTGTTTGCTCAGGATGATTTCTGAAATCCCCAGCAGAGTGTGCTCAGGACGATTCCTGAAACCTCCAGCAGAGTTATTGGGTCAGGATGATTCTTGAGGTCTCCGGCGGAGTTATTTGTCCAAGATGATTCTTGAAGTCCTCAGCAGAGTTGATTCACCCAGAATAATTTCTGGATCCCCAAAGCAGAGTTACTCGATAGTTCTCCAGAATCCTCGGCGGAGATGTGAAATCCCCAGCAGGTTTTGAAACAGAAAAGTTGAAACTTCTCTTGAAGACTTGATGATTGAAGTCCGGCAGTGGTGCCAAAACCCCAGATTTATTGATGAAGTCTAGCTGCGATGTCAAAGCAGTTTGCTCAGCTGACGCAGAGTGCCTGACGACAAAAGATTATGTATCCTCATTGGTCCATGATGGATTAAGGATCCCATTTTAAGACTTACTGACGAAGTCCAACTGTGAAGTCGAAGCAGTTCTCCTAGCTGACGCGGAGTGCCTGACGGTAAAAGATTGTATATCCTTATTTGGTTCATGATTGACCGAAGATTTTATTCCAGGCTTACTGATGAAGTCCGGCTGACGCCCGAAAATTCCCTTGAAGGCCTGATGGCGTGATTAACTCAATTGTTAAAAAGTTCCTAATGACCCGATGAGTCCCAAGAATTCTTCTGCTATGACGCTGAATGCCCGACGGCATAATCGACCATCCATTACCAGTTACCGTGTAACTGGTAACCCCTTGATGACTTGAGGACGAATATCTACAGCAAAATCAGAGGATCATCCTGACGGCGATTTGAGATTAGACCTTTCACCGGTTACCGTGTGACCAAGTCCCCAGCAAGTTGCCGCGCAACTATCATGTTCAGTTTTGGAGATGTTCATACCAATCAGAGTACCGTGTACTTGTGTAGTTAGCAAATTTCCGGGTTTTTTGGTATTCAACCGTCTTTTACCTTGATTGTTTGAGAGTCGTTCGCTTCTCACCCAGTCAGGTTCAAGCCGTTTGAATAGTTGCAGCTGTTGCACCCCAAAATTTGCCTAACATTTCTTTACCTAGCTTATGTTTCATTTCATTCACATTAGAATTATCATGTATGCAGGAGATCAAGAGGTATGATTGCCAATCAAGAGCTACACAAGAATTTTAAGCTAGCTAAGAAGGTTATTCAAGTGTTCAAGGGTTGATATCTTTGTCAGGGAAGTTAAAAGATCCTCAGAGAGAGTGGTTGAAGCCAAGAGGGTGTGTCTCCTAACTTGAGAGCTGTGGGAAGTCATCAGATGATTCTGAAGCCATGAAGTTAGACTTGAGGTCTTGAGAGAGCTCATGAGAAGTGTTGAAGATCACTTTAAGGCCTAGACAGGTCATTGTGCAAGATTAAGAAGGCTCAGCCATGAGTGGTGCAACTAGGGTTTGACTGGGTCAACCCTAAGTCAACTGATGATTTGAAGAAGGTTGAGACCTAATCCAAGAGCCATGTGATCATGGATTGATGCATTAAGATGTTATAAGGATGATTCCAAGGTTAACTCATCATGATTGAAGAGTTTGAGAAGTTTCAAGCTAGGGTTTCTAAGGCTTGACAGTGTAAAATCCCCTAGTTTGACCCCTATCTTCAAGGCAATTTAGCTCAAGATGTGATTGTCATCTCATCTTTCCCCCAACATGATTGTTGTAGAGCATGGTCCTAGCTTTAATTTTAGTGCTAGAAGTCCTTGATAGGATTTGTAGAACTCAAGTTATGACTTTGACAAGTTACAAGTCATCTGAGGAATGTGAATTTGGAGCTTGAAAGTTAACCAACTTGCATGACATTTTTGCCCTAGAAGGATGATTCCTATGAACTTTTGGTCAACATGAATGTTGTTCCTTATCCTCTTAGCTTTCTAGAGAGTACTATAAGTCCTTGATAGAATTTGTAGAACTCAACTTATGGCTTTGACAAGTCAGGGGTATTTTGGACATTTGGTGATTATAGGTCATTTGTGATCACATGCCATTTTCACCAACTTAGAGGTCTCAAATGGAGTTTTGTTCAACATGAAAGTTGTTCAAAATTATGTTTTTACTTGTCTAAACATCAAGTGTCCATTGATATGGATTATATCAAGCATTGGTTGAAGAAACTTCACATAAAAGCCATTTTAATGAATTAAAATGAGAAAATTCAAAATAAATGAGATTAACACGTTTCCAAGTCAAATTTGTGGTCATTTTGAATGGAATTGATGTTTTAGAGAGATTGGCATTGCCACATTTTTGATTTAAGGTCCATAACATAGTCATTTGGATGGTTACTTCACAATTAAGAAACATATCTTATACATTCCATATGTTGAAACCAAAGGAAGAAAACCATTACATCACACTCCTTAATGATTAAGTGAATGGTTTGGACTGAGTTTAGAGCATGAGTAAGTCTTGAAGGCACACATCCATGTTGAAATTTGCAAGGAAAAGTGAAGATCCAAAATCCATAATTGGGCCTAGTTTGGGCTTCATATCCATCAGAACACATTATAAATGGGATTTGGATCATGATAGGAAGGTTCTAGTGCAGAATTCTGTTGAGAAGCCATTGGAATGAAGTGAAGGAAAAGCTTGAAAGTTGAAAATTATTTTTGGAGAATCAAGAGGTTTCAACAAAAATTGAGCATCAAGAATTGTCTACCATTACTCCTTGAAGGATTCTGCAAAGTTTGGAAGAGAATTGAGGCGCATAATCACTGCAATTCAAGCTTCAAGGTTGGTTCTAAGTTCTTGAAATATCTCTCTGATTATGCACTTTTAATCCATTATAAGCATGTTGTTAAGTTCCCCTTAGAATATAGATGGATTCTGGTTGATTAATTTGGTGGTTAGAGACAAGTTAGGGTTTATGCCATTTTCGGTTGAGATCGTGTTTTTGCAAACCATGCGTTTTTAGCATAAACTAGTGGCATGATCGAATTCCTGAGGAAATTCTGGTCAACTTTCATCAAGAAATCGTGGCCAATGGTTGAGTGTAGAGGGAGTTAGGGTTGGACGAGGCTGGCCAGAAAAGCTACCGGCGGTGGCCATGGCTGCGCACGTGTTTTGTCATTTGCAGAAATTCAAATGGAGAAGATATAATCGCCATCGTCCATGCTTGAGGAGAATTTGACTCAGTCAGTAGATCCAACGTCCATTGAGCGAGCCACGTACCCCCCTCCCCTCAACGCTGCGTTTCATTTATGGGATTTCAGGCTTTGTGATGAGAGGCGTACATCCAAGGGAGCGCGGGTTCGAAAATGGGTGTGCATTGTTTTCTTTTGTTTCAGTTTGATAATTGGAGTGCCTGGGCTTTGGACTGGTTGATATCAACACCCCCCTTGGCCCAATCCAGAAATTAATGAGAAATATTTGCTATTTACCACGCAGGTTTCACCAATTTCTTTTATTTTCATTTATTTTCTTCATTTTATATAGTTTAGTAAATAATCCATAAAAAATTGAAGAATAACTCAATTAATTCCATTCTTTTTTCCCCTGATTCATGATTAAATCTAGAATCTTTTAGATAAAAAATATTAATATTTCATGCATTTTTGATTTTATTTGCATTTATTGAATATTAATTGATATTAAAATAACCATGGTTGATACCTTGTTTTGATGAATTTGGTTTGAGCATTTGGTGATGATTCTTGCCTTGATTTTTTGTGTATAGCTAGCATAGATATGCATGTTCCCCTTAGATTTTTCTCACATTTTTGTAATGAATGTAGGTGGTAGTTTTAAGTTGAAACTTTAGGTGCTCCATTTTTAGGGTTTATGTTTAGTACCTTATGATTTAGGTTTTATTTCTAGGACTTGGTGGATGATTCAACCTCTGAATTTTGTATGGTAGATTCATGATTGAATTAGGGTCCCTTAGGAATTTTTTTAGGAATTTACAATGTAGTTCAAAATTTTTGTTTGATTTTAGTTTAGGTGCTAACTTTGGATGATTCTAATGCACTAATTTGACTAGATTAACCCCTTAGGTTCCCTTAGAATAAGCTTGTGTTGTTTTTACCCTTGGTGGATGATGAAAGCAAGTTGAAGATGCAATGGAGTGCTTGAAGAAGTTTGGATGTGAAGATCTTCCCTTCCTTTGGAGTAGTTTGGTTTAGGTGTTAAGATTAGGGTTTGTAAGTAGAGCTTCTATATAGATTCTCTTCTTTCATAAACATGGAAGGTGTTGATCACTTCCATTATTCCCTATGATGTAAGGTCCCATTGTAAAGGCCTAATCCCTCCTTTGGTAGGATGTGTGGCTCTTTACCAGTTGGTAGAACCTTTGAGGGTCCCTTTCTCTGATGATAGGATGCTTAGTGGTGACCTTTGGTCTTCACTCTGCTACCAATCATCCAAACTTTGCTCTTGTTAGATGAATCTTTCTCCCTTGCTAGAGGATGGATTTCCTTGCTTGAAGAAAATTGAAGGCTAGAAGTTGATACTTCTTTGTGTTTGAAGACTACCTTTGGAGTTGAAGCTTGAGGATCAAGGGGAGCAAGTTGACACTTGTGGGAGGAAAATCAAGCTGAGAGTGAAGAAAGAGCTGAAGCTTGAAGAGGATGAAGAACAAGTTGATACTTATGTGGATGTGTTGGAAGCACAGAGAAGCAAGTTGATACTTGCTATTGAAGATGATAGCCTTGAAGAGTAGTTGTAGACTGAGGACTGAACTGCTGTCAGAGGAGCTTTGCTGTGAAGCTGTGGGAGTGGTTGATCTGCTTTCTTTCCTGTCTGTTTGCTTTCTGTGCAACTGTATTGCTGTGACTTGTTTGATTTGCTTGATGCATTAGAATAAGTTCATACTTAGATCGTGTTAAGCTAGGAGCATTATTGCACTAGAGGTTGAGTTGCTCCCTCTGCTTGTATTTTTACTGTATGGCTTTGCTTGCTGGTATTTGGTAGAGCCCAGCTCCCTTGCCTATGTGGTTTGTGATTTGCTTGATGGCATTTTATTTCATTTCTTCTGTATGATTGCAGTTATTGTATTTTGCTTGATAGCATGTTGTTTCTTTTTTATGATTGCAGTTATTCATATCTGGCTTGAGGTTGAGATGAGCTTGTGGAGGCTGATGCCCCACACACATTTCCTCCCTCACTTGCATTGCATGCATTTTACGGTCGTTTACTGTTTACTGTTTGAGCTGATGCTCTATCTGTTTCTGTTTATCATTCACATGATCCCCTAGGAATCTCACCTCCTTTATAAGGAGGTGATGATTAGAACTTTAGGTTGAAACCTATGCATGATAACATCTAGGAGTTCCCTGTACCAAACCTCAACCATAGGATGAATCCTTGGCATGACAACATTAGGACTTGATAGTCTCCCCTTAGTTGGACCTGTTCGTTCTCTTCTCATCTCAAAACAAATTAATATACAGTAATAAAGGTTAACTGACGTCGTACGTTACGAGCCTTAAGCTATCTGAGAAAGGATTGTTGGAGAGTTTCTTTTCAACAGTCTGGATGTTTAGTATGGCACCCTTTGGGTGACATGCGACGCATTCACTCTCAGGTCATAGTCTCTAGTGCGATATTGGTTGCAAACATCCATAAAAAACAGTTCTGTCATAAAAGACAGAAAACAAACTTCAAACCTTTTTGCCCCGTGGGCCCATAATTCAAAGGAAGCTTTTCTGAAGAAAAGAGTGTCGTTAACTCTCAGTTCTACCGTAAACGGTAACGCTTAAGTCTCCAAGGGGCGAGTTGCATACATCCAACTGCTGGAACTGTTTGTTAACCCTACTCGAAAAAATAGATGAATCTGAATTCCCGTAATCCGTATTATCTCGAACTACGTAAGCTCTGATCTCTCAAGCCTGTTGAGAGTACGTAGGCACAATACTGACGTATTGGCGAGCCACCTTCCCCTATCCGTTAACCCGTAGTTAGCCGAACTACGTTGACTCTGATTTCTCGTTCTCTGATGAGAATACGTAGGCATAAAGCGCGACGCTTTGCCGAGTCATTTTTCTTTTCTTTTTAAGCCAGCCTTGATAGGTAGATAGTTTAAACCAACCCGTCAGATAAACACAACAAGCGTGGATCCCATCGAGTACGATGGACGTGAGGGGTGCTAATACCTTCCCCTTGCGTAACCGACTCCCGAACCCAGACAATGGTTGCGATGACCTTGTCTTATACCTTCTCGTCAGGTTTTTACGATCGTTTCCTTTCCCGTTCTGAGGGATAAATAACGAAAGGTGGCGACTCTTCTGTTTTGCCGGCACCTTATTTTCGCGGAAGCGACAATGGGGGATAGAGCGAACGACAGTAGAGAAGAAAGAAGCCCAAGGAGGAATACATGAGATAAGTTCTATAGACATGATGCAAGCTAAAATGGACGCTTTGGCCCTTAAAGTCGAACATATGTATGCAAACCCAGTAGTTGCAGCAGCAGTTTCAACTGAGTGCGAATTATGTGGTACTCAAGGACACCATTCGGCAGAATGCAATCTGCTGAACGAAAATCACTCAGGAGAAGCCAATTACGCCAAAGGAAACCCATTTTCAAATACCTATAACCTTGGATGAAAAAATCACCCTAATTTTTCCTACAAAAATAATACCCCTATCCAAAACCATGCACCCCCGAGACCATCCAATTTTCAGGCTCAAAGACAAAACCCGCCTATGCAAGCTGTGCAACCTAAGCCGAACCTTGAGAAAATCATGGAAAATTTTATTACGGCTCAGACCCAGCAAAACAAAGAATTCCTAAACCAAAACATTCATGTAAATGAATTGATTACCCAGTTAGGAACTAAGGTAGACCAAATAGTTACCCACAATAAGATGCTTGAAACCCAGATATCTCAAATAGCTTTAAAACAAGCTCCTGAGACTACACCCGGAGGACAGTTCCCTGGTCAACCTCAACAGAACCCCGAGGGCAAGCCAATGCAATCACCTTACGGAGTGGGACCGCTTACGAGGAACTGGTTAACCCGACATTGAGCGAACCCAAGACTCTTAAGGAAGGCATGGTGCCCACGAGCGAACTCGAGGAACCAGTAGGATCTGAAAAGCAGAAGGATAAGGACAAAACCAATGAACCACCGCCACCCTATAAACCTCCCATACCCTATCTTCAAAGACTAAAACAAACCAAGATCAATAACCAATACCAGAAATTTATCAAAGTCATAGAGAAACTTCAAGTGGAAATCCCTTTCAAAGTAGCCATCACACAAATACCATCATATGCAAAATTCCTCAAAGACATCCTTACTAATAAACGTAGACTTGACGATCCAAAACCTTTAGAATGCAATTCCATTTCCGAAAATAAACTCGCCAAGAAGGATAAAGATCCTGGAAATTTCTCCATACCTTGTATTTTGGGAAGTCATATCATCAATAAAGCTTTTCTAGATTTAGGAGCTAGCGTAAGCCTTATGCCCCTGGCAGTTTTCGAAAGGTTAAAACTAGGAGAATTGCAACCTACGAAGATGTCACTTCAATTAGCCGACAGATCCGTCAAGTATCCGGTTGGCATATTGGAAGACGTCCCAGTCAGGATCGGTCAGTTGTTCATCCCAACCGATTTTGTCGTCATGGACATTAAAGAAGATGATGACATTCCTATCCTTCTAGGCAGACCATTCTTATCAACTGCTGGAGCCATGATATATGTCAAGAGAGGGAAGTTTACTTTTGAGGTAGGTGACGAAAAGATAGAATTCATTCTGTCGAAGTTTCTTATGTCACCAGTATTAGAAGATGCATGTTATGCCATAAACATGCCATAAACATCATCGATGAATGTGTTAGAGAGCTAGAATTAGAAGAAACCATCAGATTACCTTCAACCCTCATAAAGGAAGATGATGGGTTTATAGAACCCTACATTGACGATAACCTGTACGAATGTTTATCCCTTACCCCAGATCCTATACCGTGCCTAAAGAAACCAGATTTAGAACTTAAAGAATACCCAATAATCTAAGATATGAATTCTTGGACTAAGAAATGACCCGTCCAGTTATAGTCGGTGCTACCTTAAACCAAGGAGAAACCGACCAACTGTTATTTGTCTTACACAAATATCCCTCTGCCTTAGGATATAACATCTCTGATCTAAAAGGTATAAGTCCATCTGTGTGCATGCACCAGATCTCGCTCGAGGAAGACTCAAAACCCTCTAGAGAACATCAGAGAAGGATAAACCCTATAATGAGTGATGTTGTAAAAAGGGAAGTTCTCAAGTTACTAGAAGCCGGTATAATTTATCAGATCTCAGATAGTAAGTGGGTAAGCCCTGTGCATGTAGTATCTAAGAAGGGAGGCATCACGGTCGTGCAGAACGAGAAAGGAGAACATGTAGCTAAACAGATAGAAGGAGGACGACGTATGTGTATAGATTATAGGAAATTAAACAAAGCTACTAGGAAAGACCATTTTCCCTTACCATTTATAGACCAAATGCTGGAACGTTTGGCCATACACTCCTATTTTTGCTACCTGGATGGATATTCAGGATTTTTCCAAATCCCCATCCATCCAGAAGACCAAGGGAAAACTACCCTTACATGCCCTTATGGAACTTTCACCTACAGACGAATGCCTTTCGGTCTCTGCAATGCACCAGCAACCTTCCAATGTTGCATGATAGAAATCATTGCAGATTACCTAGATGATTTCTCAGTTTGCAGATTTGATTTCAACAATTGTCTCGCAAACCTTGAGAAGATCCTGAAAAGATGGTTTGACTTCAACCTAGTGTTGAACTGGGAGAAATGTCACTTTATGGTCATCGAAGGTATAGTTTTAGGACATATAGTCTTTGAGAGAGGTATCAAAGTAGATAAAGCCAAAATAGAAGTGATTGAAAACCTTAAACCCCCTAGCACTGTTAGAGAAGTCAGAAGCTTTCTTGGACACGCTGGTTTCTATCGGTGTTTTATTAAGGACTTCTCTAAAATTACCAAAGCTTTAACCGGCCTCCTAATAAAAGATGTCGAGTTCAACATTGACGAAAAATGCCTGGGAGAATTTAACTTTCTAAAATAATCTATGATCTCGACACCCATCATTCAACCTCCAGATTGGGACCAACTGTTCGAAATCATGTGTGACGCTAGCGACTATCCTGTAGGAGCTGTTCTAGGGCAAAGAAAGGATAAGAAATTACATGTTATATACTATGCCAATAGAACCCTAAACGTTGCTCAGCTTAATTACGCTACCACCGAGAAAGAACTTCTTGCCGTAGTTTTCGCTATGGATAAGTTTTGATCCTATCTAGTAGGAGCCAGAATCATAGTTTATACAAATCATGCTGCCATCCGTTACTTATTGAGCAAGAAGGATGCCAAACCTAAGTTACTTCAATGGATCCTTCTGTTACAGGAGTTTGATCTGGATATTAGAGACAAGAAAGGCACGAAAAATGTAGTTGCCGACCACCTTTCTAGGCTCGAGTATATAACACCAGACCCACTCCCCATTAACGACAATTTTACCTATGACAGGTTAATCGCTAGGATAGAAGCCGTAGAGGAAAGCAACCTAGAACCTTCTAAGAACCATGAGAGATCTCTAGCGGTAAGCAACGTACCTTGGTATGAAGATTTTGTAAATTACCTAGCTACCGATATTATACCTCCTGATTTTAACTACCAACAGAGAAAGAAGTTCTTTAGCGATGTAAGACACTTCTATTGGGACGAGCCGCTCCTTTTTAAGAGGGGAACAAACGATATTTTCCGCTGTTGCGTCCCAGAAGAAGAAGTAAGAAAGATAATAGAACACTGCCACTCTGCACTTTATGGAGGACACTCAAGTACATCTAAAACTCACGCTAAGATTCTTAGAGCAGACCTGTTTTGGCCAACAATGTGGCGTGATATACACACCTATATAGCCAAGTGTGACTGGTGCCAGCGCACTGGAAACATCTCAAGACGTGACGAAATGCCTTTAAGGAACATTCAAGAGGTGGAACTCTTTGATGTTTGGGGCATAGACTTTATGGGACCTTTTCCGTCTTCCTTAGGAAACAAATACATCTTAGTTGCAGTCGATTACGTGTCTAAATGGATCGAGGCCATAACCTCCCCCACCAAAGACACCCGTGTAGTTGTTAAGCTGTTTAAGAATTACATATTCCCTAGATTCGGAACTCCCCGTCTTGTTATCAGCGACGGTGGATCACATTTTATATCAAGAATTTTTGAAAAACTTTTAAGAAAATATGGAGTTAAGCATATGATAGAAACATCTTATCACCCACAGACTAGTGGCCAAGTAGAAGTATCCATTAGAGAAATAAAACAAATCTTAGAAAAGACGGTCTCTACATCATGGAAATATTGGTCTCAAAAGCTGCAAGATGCACTATGGGCCTACAGAACCGCCTTCAAAACCCCTAATAGAACAACCCCTTACCAACTAGTCTATGGAAAATCTTGTCATCTCCCCTTTTAACTAGAACACAGGGCCTATTGGGCCATAAAAACCTTAAACTTTGACTATTTGACCGTTGGACAAAACCGCGTTCTTGATTTACATAAACTAGAATAACTCCGCCAATCCACCTATGAAAATGCCATTATCTATAAAGAAAGAACCAAAGCCTGGCATGACAAGAAGATCGTAAAGAAAGACTTTCATGTGGGAGACCTTGTTCTCATGTTCAACTCTAGATTACGAATCTTTCCTGGCAAGCTCTATTCAAGGTGGACATGTCCCTTTACAGTTACCAAAGGTTTATAATCAGGAGCAGTCGAGATCCAGAATCAGTCATGTAGCCCATTCGTTGTAAACGGGCAGAGATTAAAACTCTACGAAGAAGGAGACATTCCAAACGATTACTCCAACCATACCTTGATTGATCCACCATTGTCGGCTTCAGACATATAGGTTTTGTTCGTCAAGCTAACGACGTTAAGCAAGCGCTGCCTGGGAGGTAACCCATAATTTTCTTTATCTTTCATCCTTTTTTATTTTTACTTTATTTTATTTTATTCTGTTTTCCTTTTAAGTGTCAATTGACGGTCTATGATGATTTTGTTTTCAGATTTTCTGAGTTTTATTTTTCAGGATGCAGCAACACAATGACACGCACGTCGTCTTCAGAGACGACATGAAGAGAGAGAGAGAGGTACTTGATTCTTCGACAGCATCTTATGGCACCGACCCGGTATCCAGATCAGGCCTGCATGGAGGCTCTAAGGATCGAGCCCAGCGTGCAATTCCTCTGTCACCAGCTCCACTAGGGAGAATATGCTGACGAGCTGCACCAGACTTACAGGCACCTCACATTAGAGTTTCTCAGCTTGTTCCACCATGAGCCATACGTCAAAGAGGAAGGGCTGGCTACATTCAAACTTTTTGGAAGGGAGTACGCCTTCACCAACAAAGGATTCGGAGACCTACTTGGATTTTTGACCACCCCTGATTCCATTCCTGACCTCCCGATAGGCTACTTTATGAGAAGAGACATTGATCAGTTTGGCGAGATATTGCAGGAAGAGGGAGCCTAAATCCATCGACTCATCTGTCTCTAGTGATTCATAACCTGACTATGAGGTATTTTCAGATGACTCTAGCTCACACCTTCCTTGGAAAGGAAGATTCTAACATGCATGTTAGCGAGGAGGAGATATTCTTCCTATTCTGCGCTAACAGGCTACGCCCGGTAGCATGTGGGAATTTCTTGCTGAACAATTTTGAGGGCCAAGCTAGATCATCCGAAGGAGTTATTCATGTGGGAGCCAAAGTCACACATATAGCCATTGCATTGGGCCTGACTAATCAGTTGTTTCATCTGACCCCTTATTGTAGACCTACCTTGCTTGACATTGATTTCTGTTTGGATCGTGGGCTGATGCGAAGGGCATCCTTTGAGCCTAATGCTTTCAGACTTCTCATCGATCACCAGACGGTCCATTATTTCACTCTACCTGATCCAGTTGTGACCAATGTGCACGATCCGTCCAACTAGAGTTATGCGTTGGAAGGGTATGGCGAGACGATCGACGAGCCACATACACCGCCTTCAGCGGAATACCATCCCTCTCCACCTTCTCTGAGGACGACTATGTTTTCCAATAATCATGCATTACGAAGACCTGAATTATATACCTAGATAGCTGAGCTACGTTCAGAGATAGCCGGACTTCAACAGACAGTAGCAGATCTTACTTTATAGGTTCATATTTTCGACATGACCCATGTGACTGAGACAGACCTTCTGTATCAGGAGATCTCGGATTTACATAGAGAGTTGCATTCACTCCGTCATCCCGATCAGTCAGACGAGCAACCATCTTCTTGATGACACTATTTCACTACTTTCATTATTTGCTTTATTTTTCTCTTTTTATCAGACTTATTGCATTTCTAATTATTTTTTTTTTATCTTTCATGACATTATACCCTACCATTTATATTTTAACATCATTTAATTTTCGTTTGATTATTTTTTATGTTTTCTGGTTTTTTATTTTTATTATTTTTCATGTCAAAAAATCTTTATATATATATATATATATATATATATATATATATATATATATATATATATATATATATATATATATATATATATATATATATATATATATATATATATATATATATATATATATATATATATATATATATATATATATATATATATATATATATATATATATATATATATATATATATATATATTTATTTATATATATGAAAGAAGAAAAACGTATTAGTGTGCCAAGATAAATGATTTTTACTGCAGCACACCCCCAAAAATTAAGGAGGAGAACCAAAGCCCACAACAAAGCACAAAAATCCGGCCCAACTGCCTTTTCAAAGGATGGCGCCCGCCATATAGTCCATGGCGCCCGCCATGGGGTCTGGACTTTATGCGGGACAGAAGTTGAGAAACCTCCATTTTTGCTCTAAAAAACCTCCAAAACCCATTTTTGGCTACACGAAAATCCTCCCAAAGTAACCAAAAGTTCACAATTTTCTCTTCCACTCACCATTTCATTAACCATTCCAACTTCCATTTTCACTTTCCCTCACCAAAATCCATCAAAAACCCATTTTTCCAAAACTCCAAAAAATACCCATTCTTCATCTTCTTCCATCTCCAACATTCATCCATGGAGTACGAAGGTTACGTGTTGCGTCAAGGGAAGCCCGGGGAATGACAACGGAAAATCCTCGACAAACTGTGAACCCGGGACATTGCTTCAACAAGGTACGTGGATGATAACTGCCTTTACTCTTTAGGTATCTACCGTAGCGTGTATCATTTATTAGACGTTCTAGGACTGCATGCGATTTTTGTTAGACAGGACCCTACTTTTGATCGGATGACCAGGGAATTCTTGAGTTCCCTGATTTATGTTGTCAGACCCGACATTGCTAGCACCATCGGCACGGTCCGGTTCCGGATGTTTAATGTTGAATATTCGTTTAGTACTGATGAACTTGCAGAAAGGCTTGGATTGCCTTTTTGTGCGGGTGCTATTTGTGAAGCACCTCTGGATTCTGAATGGGCTGTGGAGGCATTTTCCTTCTGGCACAGGTTGTCAAATTTTACTATTTCATCTTTTGAAGGAATACTTGCCTCCAGAATCCATAACCCGACCATCCGTGTGTTTCGCTACATGCTAGCTTGTACTGTTTTTGTCCGGGAGAATCCTAACAAGGTGAATGCCAAAGAATTACTATTCTTACAAGGCTGCCTCACAAATAGGAGATTTAATATAGTTCCATTTATGATAGCCCATATGAATGCTTCTATTAAGAGCACTAGGACCATAGCCTTCGGAGGACTGATCACGTCTATTGCAAAGGCTCTCAACCTAGATGCGGAGATAGCCACTTTAGAGCCTCTCCCTCCTTGCACAATTAATTTGAAATTTCTAAAAGATATGAAATTGTGCAAGGTAAGGAAGGAAGGGGGCTTCGAGCTTAGGATACATGGGAAGGCTACCCATCTGTCGTTCTCCCTTGCACTAGACGCACAGATGTGACTATAGAGGGGAACAGGACCTATGATTTAGATGCTCCATCCATTACAGGTCCAATACCTCCAAATATTCCAGTTGGTGACGGCGATGATACTGATACCAAGTATGACCGGAGTGAGCGATCTCCCAATCACCCTATGCCTCCTCACCACACACCACAGACATACACTGCACGGTCTTCCTCTTACCATTCTGCAGGTACCGCACCAGGCTTTTATATATCTAAGCAGATGTGGCAAGCAAAATTAGCCAGAGAGGAAAGACGCGACAATTTTCTCAACACCATTTCACAACAACTATCTGAGAATATAAGATTCATGCAAGAGTCTCAACAGCAGATGAGCCAGTCCGTGCAAAGCATTATGCAATCTCAAGCTGCTCTGACCACCCGATTTGACGCGTTCGAAGCTTCTTAGACCGATCGTCGTTACAGCAGATCTCGCCGCCCTAGGTACTCTCCGCATGCTGACGACAACACTGGCAACATGCCTTAGGCACCTCAGATACCTCGTCCCTTACTTATTTTGAAACATTGGGGACAATGTTCAATTAAGTGTGGGAGGAGACTTTATTTATTTTCCCGCTTTATCTCGCATTTTCATTTCTTTTATCGCTTTCTAGTTTATTTCCCGTCTTATTTCTCTTTTTTTAGAACATACTTGTTCTTAACGAGTCATTACTCCCTCATTACTTTGCCCCACCAAAAACTTTTTTGACAAATAGTGTACTATCCTGAAATTTTTTTGGGATTTGAGGCAAGTTCATGTTAGGATGCAAAAATTTTCTTTGAAACATCAGTATCATTATAACACCTTAGGCTTCGCAAATTCAGAAATCGACCCCGATACTCTGAGTACCACAGCCTTAATAGAATATCCATAGTAAGTCCGAAGTAGTTTATCCTAGCAGTCAGCTCCGGCCAAAGTGTTATCTAAGTGAAGGATCGATGAAAATAAGTGAATGATCGGTATGCTAAAAAAATAAAATAATTACAACTCGGGTATAGGGAACCCTCACAAGGTCATTTAACCTAAAAAGTTGTAATTTCAAAAAAAAAATGATAAAGACAAAACAAAACAAAAATACCTTCCCATTGTCAGTTGGTTCATAGGTATCTGGTACTGAACTTGGTAAGACGGATTACGATCCGATCCCCCACAGCTGCAAATGGGCCAATAAAAAGAGTTACACCACCTTAGTGCACCAGAAACCCCGTGCTTAGATCAGAATCACTAACCGGTCACTTCACCATGATTTCATACGGATAACGAGCTTAATGTGATTGCACCAGAATGAAAAGGACTCAACAGGAGATTTAAAAGTAGGCCTAAGTACAATAGGGTAGTATGGATTGATTTGTCGTAAAGAACGAAGCTTATGTCTGTATTTACAGAAAACTGTCATTCCGATACCCATGGTTCATTAAGTCGTCACCTATCGCCTCAGCCCAGCTTCAACTTATAAAACCTTTTTGCCTAGATCATTTATGGATATCACCTTGTTCTGTCATGATGTTTTTCTTGAGGACAAGCAAAGCTTTTAGTGTGGGAGAATTTGATAGGCTTAAATTATATTGTTTATTTGGCTTGATTTCGCGCAAGTTATTTAGTATTTTATTTCCATTTTCCTGTATTATGCCTTTGTTTTGTTTCTTTTTCATGTTTTTGTATTTTCAAGGCTACTCGAGAAGAAATGAAGAAAAACGAGCTAAAAACCATACTTTCTGAGGAAATGTACACATAGCTTCCACCATGGCAGGCACCATAGGGGATGCCACACATTGGATACAAGCCAACTGCTGACAACTGCCACGTCTCCCACTCCTTTCCACCCTAGTACATGTGGCGGGCGCCACCTTCACACAGATGTTTCCCTCCCAAAAGGAGTTGGGGGACATTCCTGTCTTTACCTGTACTTTCCAACCTCTATAAATATAAGAGTTTTAATTCATTTCAAATCATCCAAGCTTTGAGAATAGAACTCAAGCCATAAATTTCACCTATTGTAAAGTAATAACTTCTCACATCGAGGGGTTATTAAACCGTGTAATCGAGTTTGGAGCACTTGGGTAGAAGTTAAACCTGCCGCCATTTTATTTTCGCTTTTTACTTCCAGTCGTACAAGATTTTAAAGCCTCTAGTTTATAGCAGGTTTCTGTCTATTTATTGCATTTTATTTATTTACCCGCCTTTATTTCCCACACCATTGATTTCTCGCACCACACTTTATTTATTTATATACTCGCACTTTATTTTCCATGCCTATTTACCTTACCATGTTCGGCTAAATCTTAAGGGCTAGGATGCGAGGATTATAGTTATAATTAGTATTCCACACGGTTGTCGGTAGAATTACTTAGGGATTATTTTAACTTTTAACACTTATTTTCTGTACTTAAAATCTGTTGGGTAAGATCGAAAGCCGTCCAACCTTTAGATAAATTAGGTTAGTTTTGACTAGTCTGAGGAAGCGAAAGCGCTTGGCTCAGTCAATTAGGAGTCTTTAATGTTTAAGAAAACCGATTTTAAAACTGTTTTCGGACGCGTTTATGGATTTAAAATTCGGTTCACAAGAACCTCTTTTTGTTAGAAATTCCAAGTTAAAATACTTTTCAACTAAGTCAAGAAACTATATTTCTTAAAAATAGGTTTATTAATCCTAACGCAATGCACACCTTTTTATAAGTGACAATAAGATGGGTTGATTAGGGATAAACTCGGTTCTGAATACGCGAAAGCGACAGTTCCCATTAAATTAGTTCTTTTCATGAGTAGAAAATATTACCCCATAAGGAATCCTATATGTACACATTTGGAATACTACGTAGCTATATGAATTGCATCTATGCCTATTGCTTTATTATTAATTTTAATCACGCACTTTACTTTTATTTCGCACAACCTAATCCTTTATTTGATTTCCCTTAGATAAACACAGTAACAATAGTAATCGATAGATTGACGTTTGGTCTCTGTGGGATCGATAATCTTTTGTATTACTTTGATGCTATTCGTGCACTTGCGAATCGCCCATCATTGGTCACTTGATCAACCTTTGATCAAGGGTTGGAGGTGGAAGAATCAACATAAAATAATAAGGTTTTTGGGGTTTGCATTTGTCATCTCTTGTATAAACGATTTTGCAAAGAAAAGGTTAATAGCACTATCTCAATTTGAATTTGAATTGAAGGAATACGTACCTATAGAGAGGATGATCCAGGAACTGCCTAAACACATCTTGGTCTCTCTCTATTTATCTCTTTTATTATCTATTTCGCAATTTATGAAGTTCATCGTTGTTTGATCAATTCAATTGGAAATTGTTTTCTAATATCTTTTAAAGGTGTTGTTATTGATATAATCATAATCACTTTGATTGTGATGGGATTTTAACATCAACAAAACAAACTATATTTCCAATTGTTATCGATTGCACATCAAGTATTTGATAAATTGTTTGTGTGTATTTTGTTTGTTTTTTGGTTCATTGGATATACGAGTTACGATTAGCATTGCAATTAATCTATTGGTAGCTTGATCGTTGTTGAACATTTATGTTAGTTATCACTCTGTTTGGTTTGCGATACTTATATTGCTTTTTGATAGTAGGTTCGGTTAGACGATTAAATCTGGGTCATTTTTCTGCTGCATCATATTTTGAAAACAAATTTTTGCCAGAAGTTTTTCGTTGTAAAATTTGTGATCTATTTACCCCTCTCTAGATCGAAGCCTATCGTCTAACACAACTCACAAACAACTAGAAGTGCAACACAATAATAATATAATGAAGGCAAATATAGAACTCAAAGTTGAATAAAACTAAAACTCACTGAGGTAAAAATATTTTATTAATATTAATTGTCACAGCCGAGGTATAATGGCCTGACACATAATACAGGAAAAAAATAAAAAGTAATACAAAGAAAAAGAAGTAGTCAAGCAACAACGCTCAAAGCCGACGTACCCAGATTACCCTCTAGAGTAACCTTGGGATTAGCCTTGAAAGGATCTAATTTTTCATCAGGAATAAGAGCGGTGGGGAAGAATCCCATCACTCGTTCCACAACTTGGTCACAGACCCCATACAGAGCTTGAATCGTCCATTTGAGGGAATTCTGGAACACCCCCTCAGACCAGCAACCTCACTTTCAAGAGCCTTTAGATCCTCCTAAGGATCCTTGGCTTCCCCTTGAAGGGTTTTTTTTATCTCTTCCACGTTTTGGTTCATCTTGGTAACAACATCAAAAGCTTCATGATGGCACTTTTTCTCTATCTTCAGAGAAATCTCCAGCTCAATAATATGGGAATCCAGAGTAGAAGGATTGTCGTGGATCTTTGCCTCCTCTTTTAAAGAGCCAACGATCTTGGCCTTCTCTTGTAGCTCAACCAAATCATTTTGGAAATCTAAGCACTTGTGCTTCATTTATTCACACTTCCCATTCCAATTATCCATTTCATTGAAAGGATTATCACCAGCCAATAGATCATCTCGATTGGCTGTAGCCTAAGTGAATGGAGAAGAGGAATGCTACATGTTGAATGTGACCTCTTAGAGGAGCTCCATCTTTCATGCCTCAGATGATTTTTGGATGAAGATCAAATCCTCCGCTGACATAACACCAACAACAACTTCCTCAAGAGTCAAAGAAACTCAAGAAGGAAGAATGAGAGGCATCTTCAAGAAAGGAAATTGTCGTATCTTGAAAAATATGACCTCATGAAGCGTGTCACACGCTCTCAGAATGGACTAACAGAGTCACCACTAAAGTTCATTTATTCCCCAAAAAAGGAAAGGGGAAATATCGATAAAACCTATAAAAGAACGAAATGATATGGTTGTCGCAACCAAATTGGGTTCAGGAGTCGATTATGCAAGGGGAAGGTATTAGCACCCCTCACATCCATTGTACTCAATGGGAACCATTTAGTTAGTTATGCGCATTAGTGTTAACTTAATTTTTTTTCTTCTCGAGTTATTAAAAGGGAAAAAAATAGGAGTAAAGGTGAATTTTTTATTAGGGTGACTGACGAGACATTGAATTTTGTTCCCTCGTATCTCTGGGTGCGATGGAGAACTCAAGGATACGTAGTTCTGGATAGAAAACGTTTGTTTATGAGTCGATTTTAGCAAAATTTATCATTGTCACAATCGAACGAAAAACATTGCTTACCTAAAAACATTAGAGGAGTGGATGTTTGCATCATATAAAATGAATTTCTACATATTAACATTTGCTGGAAAATGTCACTTATCCTACTCACACATATGTGGATGAGGCGTTGTTTTGCATTGTCTCAAGACAAAACATCTTTCATTTAAAAAATGTTTAAAGGTTATTGTCGCACCCCAATTTTTGACCGTAAGATCCCACCTCTTTTTGCGCATTTTCTTCTGTTATTAGATTTAATATTTGATATTTATGTTTTGCGACTAACCAGCTCGTACAAGTGCAGTGGTGTCCAGTACCAACTAGTTCTACTTTGCTATATATGGGTGTTTGGACGAAGGCTATTCTACCGGGTGACTCACTTTACAACGAAGACGAAGGTGCAAATGAAGTAGGAATTTATTATTACATCATCATGATATTCAAGAGATTCCAAAGGTTACCGTAAGAGGGGTCTCATAAAATTCAAGATATTTTGCAAAATAAGAAAAGGAGATTTTAACTTCAAGGGCCACTGTTTATGCTTATCATCAAAAGTCAAGGGCTAAAGCGGCGAGTATCAAAGCAAAGTGACCAAGTATAGAATTACCGCAGTGATTTCACCGTATGCACAAAGCAATTCAATACAAAAAAAACCATGTTTGTTTTCATTAAAGTGCGTATCAAGAGAGCCATACATACGGAAAATGCAAGTTTCAAAAACTCAAAGTACACGTTGGGTACATGGAAGAAGCTATTGAGATTTACAAGAGCATTAAGACCCAGGTTACAGTATGTGCACTATGATCCTTAACATACAACCTTGATTTTAAACACACTATTGATACCAATGTCCCCCTCACTGGTCCTGAAATGATGCACCAATTTCATGGGTACTTCTGCACGGTTTGTTTTCCTCTGATAATCATCAAAGGATGAGCAACACTACTACTCGACACACCGGAGCCACCGTTAACTGCTGACGAATGCATAAGTCCAGACAAGTCCTCATGAGAATCTTTGTAACCAACAGAACAATAAGCAACAACTTATAGGGTCGCTTGAAAAGCTGCACACGTCAAGAGCCAGCGGCAGCCGCTGTTCTGAACACGAAGACGTCCCATTTGACAGCAGCCCCTGCTCTATTTTCCAAGCAGCTTGAGGCTTTACATTTCTGTTGCTTGAAGTCAACCCGTGACCTACGGTGAGGAAAGATCACAACAATGATACGATATGTAAATTAAAACAGCCACAGGCCCCATTAAAGTTACTATAAAGAGAACACATACATGATTCCGCAGAATAACCGATGGGTTGGACAAATTAAGTTCCAGCACACCACGCCGATGCTGTTTTGGACTCCGTAACTTCCTGAAAAACACAGAAGATATTGCAATCGAGAGTTTGAGATTCATCATTCATGAAAGCCTAGAATTAAACAGAAGTTAGTTTACATCACCAACCATAACCAGAATGAACAGATCAAAGTAGGAATTGGGATTGTTACCTAACTCCAAGTGCTAGTAATAGCAGCACTTTATCGGATCCTGCTATTGTTGACCCGGTTTCATGACAGGTTTCCTATTTGTGCCTCTCTGCATTTGAATCAGCTGCGAAGGACCCCTTAAGGCAATCAGCTGCAAGTCCTCTAGGAACCTCTTGCTAATAACCCTGTTTCCTTTGTGTTGCACCTTTACTCTTTAACCTGCAAAAGAAACCAAAGCTCGATGTAAGCGGCCTTTTAATATGAGCACGCTAGCCTCATTTGCAAATCCACCCAAACTGTGACGAAGTGGACAAGACAGAGCCCCGAAAAGAAGCGCATTACAACACTAAGATGAGATCATACCTTCAGAAGTTTCCTCACGCTTGAAAGGACTCCCAAATTAAGCTGCGTTACCAAAAACCCGTGCTAAAACCATCCAGGAATTGTTCACATCATCCCTTAATGCATCAAGATAATAAACAATATGAAGTGGCTGAAACTTGTTCCTCAGCTAGCAGTAACCGGCTCAAGAGTTTGAATAGAACTATTGATGTTATAGCCTCGAAACTGTACTTAGAAAAATGCCAGTCAAGAAAGAATTGAGAGGTATTCAGCCCCAACCTCGAAGCATCACTGAGCTGAACTATGCCAAGCGTCAAAGACAACGGAATTTCAGAGGGACAACAACTGATTATGGACAGTTTCCAACACATCTCAGAACATCTGCAAAAGAATTTCAAGAGCAACCATTAGCAACAACAATAGCAGTACAACAAACACCAATTGCAAGCACTAAGTATAACAACCATACTACTCAAATTCTCAGACTCAAACCCAACAGTTCCAACAGCTTCCTCAGCATCAGCACTCATTCACTAATCAAAATTACCACCAACTGCCTCTTCAGCAACCAACTTCTGTTTCTCCTCAGACTACGAACACTTTACTGCCATTACAGTACACCGCCCTGTTTCAAAAGTTAGAGCCTGAAATGCTGGCTGTAGCTACAATTGAAGACAACGCCTGCGAGATAATAACAGAACCACGTAAATATGCTGCAATGGGATTGGTGTCAATACCATTATTTGATCAACTTCTACAAGGATGAGAAAGGGGTCAGATTACCTCTGAGGCTCGGACGCGTGAGAGGAATCTCTTGAGAAATATCCTCATTGGTAGCAAGGTTGTAACACTATTGTTGGAAACATCAGTAGCAGCAATGTCCTAAAACTTTGGTTGAAGTTGTTGTGTTAGAGTAAGAGTAAGTTCCAAGCAATTGATAAGCTGAGGATGACACAGAGATTGATGATGCACCTGTAGTGTTGTATGCTCTCATGGACACATTGTTCTCTTGCTTCTATAGTCCTCAGCTCCTTTGCAGTCTGTTTTGATCAAGTTAGTGCAAGTAAAGATGACCATGATGAGGACGATGACTTGCGCGATACCTCACTCCATCTCCCCAAGCACCACCACCAAGTACATGAAAAGGAATAGTGTTAGAAGCATGTCAAATTTGAGACAGAAAACAAGAATGTTAAGGAATCAAATGATGATAACATTATAGGGCCAAAGAATGTATTTTGCAACAAAAAATTTGAAGGCACTGGAGATATCTGCAAAGAACTTATTGAAGATCCCTCTGAAGTATTCATGAAATTTACAAAAGACAACGGTGGTTGTTTGCAAGGAACAATTAATGATATTGCCTCTATAGCAGAAAAGGAAGTCGTACAAAGCTTATTCGAGAGAAATGTCGGACCTTCTAAAAATGCACTCAAAATGCCAGCAAAATAGATTCAGAAAGCTATGTGCGTCAACTAAATGTGTCTCAAATTGAAGTAAAAAAAGAACCTGGTATTCGTGGAATAATATGCACTAATTCGCAGCTTCTGATTAGACAAAACAAGAATATCAGGAAACAGTGAGGCTCTGGGTTGTTCATCTCCCCTGGCCCAAATCCTTCGCTTTCCACACCTGCTAAATCACCAATCCAAAGTTAGTAATCAGTTGGGGAATATACCTGTTTAAAGAAAAAAATCCAATTCATTTTTTCGGAACATTGAACCTAGACAGACAGAACATTTAACATGATTGGCAAATATCATAGATTGGGATTTTTCTCATTAACAAGTATCATTAACACCATCATACGAAAAAGGGAAGTTTTCAAAATATGTCTAAACCAGAACGGAATGTCCAAATCAAACAATCATGGCATTTAATCAGACTTCAAAATGTTTGATTTCAGCTGAAGCCTATAAAAGGAGGGGGATTCACAACTTCGAAAAGGGGAATCCATAATCACCAACGAAAAACCTAAGTTTCGTAACCCTAGAGTTTGAAGGAGAAACTTATCTTCTTCAACCGTCGAGACCTTGGAGCCATCACCATCCGATTCCGTTATCAAAGTTCCGCCGCCGCTCTCAATCTTCGGTAAACCCCTATTCTTATCGAGAATATTGAATGGTTTGATGTTTTCACTTTGTGTTTCAGGTTCAAGAACGGAAGAAACGAAGGAAAGGAGAACGAGAATGAAGCATGACGATGAGAGCGAGACAGATTGAGAGAGAAACTAACCGTGATTTGGGGATTCTTCGGGGATTGTCAGGATCTAGGGTTTCCTTGTCTATCGTTATTATTATGTTCTCGTTACTTAGCCTGTAATTGTATGAATGCCACACACGCACTAAACCATACACCTGCACACACTCGTATTCCCTAATTAACCTTAACTAATGTTTTTTAATCTAATTAACCTCAATCACCCCTTTTAAAATTAGTAATGTTTTTTTAATTAAGTTACCCCCCTTTATCAACTTTTTTATTATAATATTTATTCAGCAAAAAAATCTATTTTTGAAATAATTTATTTTATTTACTTTAAAATCCTTTTTTCTTTTTACTTAGTAAATCTTTTTATATTTAAAATAACTTAAAGATAATAATAAATAGATAACAAAATTTTTTTTTAATAAATCTCTAATAACTTTATCTTTTATAATAAGCTAGAACCCTTTTATTTAATAAGTATTTTACAAGACTTATTTAAAACCATTCCATTTAAATTTAATTGAGTTAATTCAAGAAAATTTTCGCTAATTAAATAAACCAACTCATAATTTTAAGTTCATAATAAAATCGACCCTTTCTCATAAATCAATCCGCTTAAAATCAACTCAACATCCCCCTTAAAATCAATTCGATTAAAAATGAACCAACATCGCAACTTAATCAATCTTGCACGTTTCCGACTCCGCACGTTCACATATTCACTCACTTACACCTTAGCGCTTTCATGCGTGTGTATGTTTATTCTATCTGTTCTATTTCTTTTCGCAATTTTACATTTTTCGCATTTATCTTGTCGCATCGCATTCCTTCCAAAGGAAGAACCTACACATGATTCAACACTTGTGTGTATTGCATATACATTTGCATCATAATCCCCATGATCCTTGATCCCATTCAAGTCGATCTTTAAGATAGATCCTACCCCATAGGAAGGACCTCTTTTTACAACATAGGAAAACAATTCAACAACAATACAAATTATTCAAACATTAGAGAAAGATGTTAATCATCTTAGGCGAGATTGAATTTCCACCCCACAACAATACAATCTCTTACACTTGTGGCGGTTAAATCTCCCTTAAAATGACAACTCACCTTTTCTCCTAAACTCAATCAACCAACTACCCTAAATCTGTAGGAACTTTGACCACAATCAAAGTACTCCTCAAACCCTTTAGGGGAACTACAAATACTCTGATTCCACTCCCGTAAGGATATGTAGGCATAAGATGCGACATCTTATCGAGTATACTTAGAAATAAACCCCTAGGTCTTTCAACCTTTAAGCAGATATCCCCTTAGCAATAAACAAACATAAAACAAGAGGTTCCTGTAGAGTACTACAGAAACTTAGGATGCTAGCACCTTCCCTAAGTTTAACCAACCCCCGAACCTATAACTCTCTAGCTTGCATTTGCATTGCATTGTGGGAATTTCGATCTTCATCCCTTCCTTTGGACAAATCAAAGTTCTGTTGCAAATGAATAAGATTCAAACTAATCAATAGTTTGGTATCCAAATTTCACCGCGACAGACATGGAGACTTCACTGGGGACTCTCAGTGGGTCTCCCTATCTTGTTTTGTTTCTTTATTGCTTTATATATTTGCTTACGTGCTTATTTGCTTATTTGTTTATTCTTTATTTCTTTTGGGCTGTTATCCTTGAGTGGTGAGACAAAGTCCTACACCCGGACTTGAGAGAAATTATGATAGGATGGTGATATATTCGATGAGGCTTATAGGGAGTGAGTCTCGACTAAGTTGACTCGAGAATCCCGCTTAGTTGAGACCCTTTTGAAAATGGTTCGGTTGAACGAGTTTAGTCGTGGAAACTTTTACTATTCTCAATTGGAGTCCATGATACTAAGGACCGTAGTTACCTTTAACCCCACTTTGGCCTTTATTAGGACGTAGTGCGAGGCTATGAGGGAGTAAGTCCCGAAATAGTGCTACGCGATGCTACACTCAAAAGAAGTTCTCTTAAGAATATTATTAATCCCCGAGTTAGTTGGGAAATTGATAATATCCTAAAGATGGACTAATGATTTTGGGACCATTTTAGATCCTTGTTCTGCAGGTACAATCCACCTTTAGTCCATGTCCTTTGGGAATGGGTATACCCTTGGCTCCATGCTCGTTGCAAACCTAGGACCTTTGTTTATTTATCTTTGTGTGTCCTTATGTGCTTACTTGTGTTTGCTGCATTCATATAACATCATACTGCATTGGACTTCATGGGATTTACCTTAGTTTATGAGCATTGTAGGGAATTATGGATCCTAACCGAAGAAATACTTTAAAATATACTTTTAAGAGTCCCAAATTGGATGACCTAAGGGAGTTGGGAGCTTTGATTGAAGACCAAGAGAAGTTCAAGGGTAAATATGGGAGGTTACTATCTTTGTTGAGACGTAAGGCAAATGAAGATCCCCTTTCCGCTCTATTACAATTTTATGATCCGATGTATCACTGTTTTACTTTTCCAGACTATCAGTTGTTGCCAACTTTGGAAGAATAGTCCTTTTTGTTGGGTTTGCCTATTCTAGAAGAATCTCCCTTCCTTTTCTTAGAGAGGGACCCCGAAGAAAGAGACATTGCTAAGGCCCTTTATCTCAAGGTATCTGACGTCAAGGCAAACATGGTTGTTAAAAATGGGACTTTTGGTTTGACTACAAATTTTCTATTTAAGAAGGCCTTATTTTATACTGATTTTACGAACAAGGCTCCGTTCGAGGCAATCTTCGCCTTACTTGTTTATGGGGTGTTTCTATTTCCGAGTTTTGAAGGGTTTGTTGACCTTAATGCAATTAAGATCTTCATGAAGAACAATCCAGTGCCGACTCTATTGGGTAATACCTATCACTCTATACATCTCCGAAACCTTCGTGGTGGAGGAATGATTACATGCTGTGTGCCCTTATTATACAAGTGGTTCCTTACGCACTTGCCCAAGTATGTTTCCTTTTGGCATCTTAATGATAGGCGTTGGTCAGAAAGGATTATGGCTTTGACTCATTCCGACATTGATTGGTATAGCCGTGAGTATGATGGGATTCTAATCATTGATGGATGTAGAGATTTTGCTAATATACCGTTGCTCAGCTTTGGTGGCGGGATCAGTTATAATCCAGTTTTAGCTCGTCGACAGTTGGGATATCCGTTGGAAGGACCATCTAAGAGCATACAAGTTGAGAGTATTTTCTTTGAGGATAACCAAGAGCTCCGAGGGAAGATTGTGGAAGCTTGGAAACATTTGCATAAGAAAGATAGGAATAGTTTGGGAAGGCTCAACTGTGTGTCTTTGGAACCGTATCTTCAGTGGGTCAGGAATAGGGCAATCAAGCTGAGGATGCCTTATTCTCGTCAAGATCCTATACCTCCAAGAGAAGAACCTACTTATACTTTTATGTCTGACGCTGAGAAGTTGGGGGTTGCCTTGAGGAAGTCACAACATGAATCAGAAGTGTGGAAGAACAAGTATCAGGTGTCTGTTGTAGAGAATGATAAACTTCAGAGACAAATTGTTGAGCTTCAGGAACAGTTGCAGTTGAAGGATGAAGAGTTACTCCCCTACAAGAAGAGGAAGGTTTTGGAGGATTTATTTTCCTCCAATTCTCAGTGTACCATCTGGAAGATGATTGTAGACAATCTCACCCGTGAGAAAACTCAGTTGGAAGAGCAGCTCAAGCAGCAGAATTCGAAACTTCCTTAGTGTCTTTACTAGCTTTTATTTAGCTTTTATTTGGGACTGTTTAAAAGAATATTTATGTAATCCGTTTCAAAATTAATAAACCGTTTCTTTTTACCGCAATGCCCATAAATAGAGGAATCCCATGAAGTCCTACTCATCCTGCATTGCATTCTTTCTTTTTTTGTTCACTTCAAGAAACTCAATTTCATTTCACAGGTATTGTAACCATGGACTTCAAGAGAGAAGCATTGGAGTACACTTTTCAGAGTCCTAACATTAAAAGCTTAAGAGAGCTAGCAGATCTCATCGAGAGCCGTCAAGCTTTCGCAACAGAATATGGAGAAATCTTCCGTTTTCTCGAGCTTAAGATGAAAGAAGGGATGTTGGAGACTCTTGTTCGGTTTTATGACCCGCTGTACCGTTGTTTCACTTTTCTGGATTACTAGCTGATGCCGACCCTGGAAGAGTGTTCTAATTTCTTGAAGATAGCTATGACTGCCCGACCCATATTCACCGGCCAGGATGATATACCCAGTCACCAAGAAATTGCAAACGTCACTCATCTCAGCCTAGAAGATGTCCAAGCACACTTAACCACCAAGGAAAGAGCCCTTGGGTTCCCAGCTGATTTCTTGATCGAAGAAGTCCGTTACCATGCTGAAAGAAAAGAGGTCCTTATCTTGGAAGCTACCTTCGCTTTATTGGTTTATGGGATCTTCTAGTTCCCGAAGATTGATGATTTTGTCGACATGGATGCTATTAAACTGTTCATACTCAAGAATCTGGTTCCCACCTTGCTAGCTGACACGTACCATTCAATCCACTCGAGGAATGCTGAAGGAGAAGGACATATCGTCTGCTGTACCGCCTTGTTGTATTCATGGTTCATTGCTCGCCTGACCTGGCATTCGTCTATTTGGGATGAGGTAGAAACACCCCATTGGTCCGAGATAGTTATGGCCCTTACTCACTCTCATATTGTATGGTATGACCCTACTTATGGAGGTATATGCATGATTCCCAACATCGGAGGATTCACCAACATACCACTCATTGGGAGAGAAGGATGCATAAGTTACAACCCTGCTTTGGCTCGCCTCTAATTTGGGCATCCCATGATCGAAATACCTGACCAAGCTCTGTTGGAAGGAATCTTTTTCAAATAAGAAGAAGATCCAAACCTGAAGACCGTCATAATTTACGCATGGAGATACGTCAATAAGGAAGGAAATACTGCTTTAGGATACCCCAACTGTGCTGTCTCTGAAGAATATCTACATTGGGTGCGAGAAAGGGCTCTCGACCTCAAGATGCCATTCCCTTTTCATGAACCTATGGTGTTGACCTTTCATGATCCTGATTGGTTTGATGTGAGTGAGGTAGATCAATTGAAGGCCACCTTGGATGAGGCTCGGAAGCTGAAAGCCGCTTGGAGGAACAAGTTTTTCACCCTCAAGGTAGAGAAAGAGAAGTCCCAGAAGCTGCCAGAAGTAGAATTTGGAAGGAAAAGGAAGGCGCGAGAGGATTTATTTTCCTCTCACACATCTTCAAGGGTTGTCGCCAAAGATGATCTTCCCCCAGATACTGTGGCCTGGAAGGAATGTGTAGATCGACTCATCAGTGAGAAGGCCGAATTGCAAGAACGCGTCAACCAGTTAGAAGAAGAACTTCGTGCACAGAAGGAGCATAGGGAGTAGATCTTCGAGTTCTCTTTTACTTTTGGTTCAATGTAATAAGCTCTTAAAAGAGTACTTTGCTTTGTAATGCCTCTCTAATATCAAAATAAAATAAGTTTTTTCTCCAATGTTACAATACCGAAGATAATTTGAGTTTCTTGAAGTTTCATACTCATTTGCATTTTTCATAAGCATAGCATTGTTTGCATCCCAGGGTCTCACTCTTGCTTCATCTCCACAGACAAGCTAAATCACCGATACAACACTCGAGCTAGTCAGCGCCAGAAGATGGATCAACTAGAACAGGAAAACAGAGTACTCCGTGATGAAGTTGCAATTCTGAAAGAAAGTTTGGAGAGGTTGAATGGTCTAGTGGAAGCTTTGTCCAATCAAGCCGCACTCAACAATCAAGATGTTCAAAGGACTGTGATCTTTGAAGTGACCCCAACACCGATCCCAGTGGTGTCTTCTGTTGCCAAAGTGACCTACAACATGCCGCAAGGTTTCCCGTGGGGGTTGTCTTCTAATTTCTTTTCGACCGGCTACCGTCCGTCTGTGCCTGAAATCCCTGCTGTGACCACTGTCCAAGCTACTCCTGCAGTTACTACTGTGATGACTACTGCACCTCCACATGTGAATGTTGTTCCGTATATTCTGGATGAGCCAATTTTACAAGGGTCGCCAACCGAAACTGTGGGTTTGGAAGAAAGGATGGATGGATTTCAAGACCAATTTTCTGAGATGAAAAAGGAGTTGAAAGCCCTTCGAGGGAAGGATTTGTTTGGAAAAAGTGCTTCTGAGCTGTGCTTGGTTCCAAATGTCAAGGTTCCACCGAAATTCAAGGTCCCTAATTTCGAGAAGTACAAAGGAAATACTTGTCCTCAGCGTCATCTCATCATGTATGCTAAAAAGATGTCTGCCCAAACTGATAATGACCAATTGCTCATTCATTATTTCCAAGATAGTCTGACAGGCGCTGCACTCAAGTGGTACATGGGGTTGGATAGTACGAAGATTCAGACTTTCAATGATCTAGGGGGAGCCTTTGTCAAGCAATATAAGTATAATATGGATATGGCATCTGACCGAGATCAATTAAGAGCTATGACATAGAAAGATAAGGAGAATTTTAAGGAATATACCCAACGTTGGCGCGAGTTGGCCGCGCAAGTCACACCGCTGTTAGAGGAAAAAGAGATGAAAAAGATTTTTCTGAAGACCCTTGGTCCTTTCTTTTATGAGAAAATGGTAGCAAGTGCACCCAGTGACTTTACTAAAATGGTCAATATGGGAATGCGTTTAGAGGAAGGTGTCCGTGAAGGAAGATTGGCTAAGGAAGAGAATGCTCCTAATAATACTAAGAGGTATGAGAGTGGTTTTGTGAAGAAAAAGGAACAAGGGGTGAACGTCGTACAGGAGGGAAGACTTAGAAGGAGGTATCACTAGTGTTTAATGCTCCAGCTTATCAGCCTCAACAGTCTCCGCAACCGAGTCAGCAGACTCAGTCCCCCGGTACTCAACAGCCACAGTCTCAACAAAGTCCACAGTATCCTCAACAGAATCGGCCATTCAACAATCAGGGTCGTGTGTATAGAAAGATAAACTTTGAGCCCATTCCTATGAAGTATGCTAATTTGTTTCCAGCTCTGATTCAGAAGGGTCATATTCAGATAAAAGCTCCACCTATGGTTCCCGCAAATCCTCCTCCTTCTTATAGAGCTGACAAGTTTTGTCCTTACCATCAGGGTGCTCCAGGTCATGATATTGAGAGTTGTTTTGGTATGAAAACAAATGTCCAGAGGCTCATTAAGTGCGAAATTTTGTCCTTCAAGGATTCTGACCCTAATGTGCAGGTTAATCCGTTACCCCCGCATGGTTCACCCTCCGTCAACATGATTCAAGACTGTTTGGCAGATAATGATCAGGAAGTTTCAGATGAAAGGGCCGAAGAAGTTTGTGTTATAGTGCCTCACTTTAAGGAAGTGGAGCGTATCAAAATCGTTTATAATAGCAGAAAGCCGGTTGTTACTCCTTTGGTAATCAACGTGCCTGGACCCGTCCCTTACACTTCTAGTAAGGCTATCCCATACAGATACAACGCCACAATGTTGGAAAATGGAAAGGAAGTTCCTTTTCCCACTGTACCTTCAGTAGTCAACTTCGCAGATGTCAGCAGAGTAACAAGGAGTGGTCGAGTTTACCCGACTGTACCACCAAAAGAAAAGGAGGTTTCATTTGAACAACCAAGCTCAAAAGATCCAATTGTGGGGCAATCTGGTGGATCCAATTTGTCCAATTCAAATGAATGTCTAAAGGTGATCAAGAGAAGTGAATATAAGGTTGCGGATCAGCTTCTGCAAACCCCGTCAAAGATTTCTGTGTTGCAATTGTTGATGAGTACTGAGGCTCATAGGGAAGCACTCCAGAAGATTTTGGAGCAGGCATATGTTGAACAAAATGTGACTATGGAACAGTTTGACAATATCATTGGTAGTATTACTTCATATGATAATCTGGGTTTCAATGAGTACGATCTCCCAGAGGAAGGGAAAAAACATAACATGACTCTACATATTTCTGTGAATTGCGGAAGTGATTCTCTGTCTGGTGTGTTAGTTGATACTGGATCTTCTCTAAATGTGATGCCTAGAACTACTCTATCTAAGCTAACCTATCAGGGATCGCCAATGAGGCCAAGTCATGTTATCGTCAAAGCTTTTGATGGGTCTAGGAAGACAGTGATTGGCAAGGTGGATTTGCCAATGACTATTGGATTACAGAATTTTATGATCACGTTTCAAGTCATGGACATTCGTGCCGCCTATAGCTGTTTGTTAGAGAGGCCATGGATACATGAAGCTGGGGCAGTTACTTCTACCCTGCATCAAAAGTTGAAATATGTTTTTGAGGGAAAAACGGTCACAGTTTGTGGGGAACGAGCCTTAGTGGTGAGCCATTTGTCATCATTCTCGTATGTTGAAGCCGAGGAAGAAGTTGGTACGCAATTTCAAGCTTTGTCTATTGTGGGCGAGGGTGTCCAGAGGTCTCAGGCATCCATGTCATCATTCAAAGACGCGCAGCGTGTGGTGAACGGCGGTCCTCAGACAATTTGGGGCAAGGTGTTGTCTTTGCCAGAGAACAGAAATAAAGAAGGTCTTGGTTTCACCAGCAGTTCTGCTCAACAAACTACTAAGAATCAAGGGTTTCTGCTGATTAATGAAGTGTTCCGTAGTAGAGGAGTTGTCCATCATCCTCAAGTTAATGTTGTGTTAAAGGATGAGCATGAAGGTTACATATCAGATGGTTCTGCAAGGTCCTCCATTCCTTATGAACATTATGAGTCCTATATGGAAGATCCGGGTTATGTCTCAGATGAGTTTGACTACAGCATGTGGAGGCAAATCGCCATATATCACACAAGTCTGCAAGACATTGGTTAATGCAGGTTTCGATGATGACAAATTCCCAGGATAGATTGGAAAGTATGAATTCCATATCCACCAAACCAGATGCAACGTATCACCCACCATATCCTTTTTACGCTTGTCTTAAAACTTCTGAAATGAATATACTTTGTGTTGACAAAATGCAGTCATGACTAAAGGCATGAAAAACTTCAAACTAATGAATTTTTGCAGGATTGCAGGGCATGGGTCGACCATAGGGTCGGCGTATGCATCAGAAAAAGTCCAAACCAGTCAGCGCACAAAGCATGCGTCGACCATAGGGTCACCGCATGAAGGAACAACATTCCAGCGGGTCAGCGCGTAAAGGCATGGGTCGACCATAGGGTCGACGCACAAAGGAAATGGATTTCAATGGGTCAGCGCACGCCGACTATATGGTCGACGCACACTGCTGAAATTTCCAGAATTCCAAAACAGCACAGGCCATGCGTCGACGCACAGACCTGTTATGGTCGACCGTTCGCGCGGAAAATCTGTTTTAAAATACTTCCCTCTCATATTTGAAATACTGTTATGTCTTGAGTTATGTTGGTACTATATATACTTGTTTAAACACTTGTGTCTACTAACATTTGATATTCTTTTGATTCATGTGTTCAAAAACAAGAAAGAGTGAAATAGGTGTCCAAGATTCATCATCTTCATCTTCAACATCTCACAACATTTCAACTACACACAATCATTTTTGAAATGCATTTGTGAGAGATTCAAGGTGATAAGGTTCGAGGCTTAGATTGGAGAATCAAGCTCGGGTTGAAGATTGTGACAGGTTTTTTCTTGAATAAAACCATTGGGGTTTTACCCTCCAAGATTGGTTCGAATTTTGGGGGGTTTTTGGACGAGATTCTTCATCAACAATCAATCGAGCGAAGGTGATTGTGAAGAGGTGGTCTTCACAAGTCTAGTAGCGGATTCAGTGACTTTGAAGGGAAGATCTCGGGTTCGATTTGGTGCTGTTGAGATCAGCCGGAGCCAAAGGTTTGAACAACAACGTGTTCTTCAATAAGGTGGCTGGAGTCGGAGGTCCATAAACACAAATCGAAGAACTTGATTCAGCTTGAATCAAGGGGCAAGGAGTGAAGGCAACTTTCAACACATTGAGATTTCTGTTGTATATTTGCTGCTCAATCCTTGTATAAACTGTTCATTCAAACAGGTGATATCTATAAAATATATCTCAATTCTAGTTTTAGAATTGAGGGCAGACGTACCCCGAAGCGAGGACGACGGGGGAACTGCCTCACCAAATTACTTGTCTTCTCTATTTTCAGCATTTACGTTATAGCTCAAAATAAGTAATTTTTGTGTAAGCTCTATTGTCAAAATTGTGATATCAATTGAGTAAGAGGTTAAAACTTTGTTTTTAACTCTAAAGTACAACAAGACATTGTACTAGGCTGGTTGAAATCGCTAACTCAACATAAATATCACTTGGAGTGTTTTTGCACACCAAGTGTTTGACATATTGCTTGAACCAAAATTATCTTACTTGTGTGTCTAGTTTTGGCTTGATTTTGAATCATTGGAACTAGGAATCCTTACAAACGAAGTAAATAATTGATAAGTGGAATTAGTGTTGTGATTCTATTTTTCCGAATTGTCATTAATCCAAAGGCTTACGTATATCCGGTTTTCCAATAACCGTTCGTGTTAGACTATATTTTCCTCGGCCGCTTCCGCACTTAAAACATTTTCAAAACCAATTTTAAATTGGTAGCGCCAACTAAAATTTTAATTGGGGATCTATTCAACCCCCCCTTCTAGATCCGTGCCGTAGTCTAACAAGTGGTATCTAGAGCTCCGGTTATTCGGTGCTTCAAATACAACGTAGATAGCAAATGGCTAACGAACCAAAAAGGGCGTACAATAGGGCTCCCGTTTTCAACGGTGAAAATTATAGTTATTGGAAAGACTGTATGCGTGTGCATATAAACTCCATAGATAGAAAAATGTGGAACGTTATCCTTAATGGTCCAATAGAAATTACTATGACCAATGCGGATAATGTAGTTGTGCCAAAGCCTGAAGCACAATGGACCGATGACGATGAGAAAAAATACAATTATGATTGGAAAGCTAAAAACATCTTAATCTCCTCATTAGGCGTAGATGAATACTATCGTGTATCCGATTGTCCTACCGCTAAGGCCATGTGGGATTCACTACAAATAGCCCATGAGGGGACAAACGATGTTAAGTTGGCTAGAATCAATACATTAACTCAAGAGTTTGATCTCTTTTTCATGGAGCAAGGGGAAACCATTGCTGACATGCAAAAGAGATTTACTCATCTCATCAATCGTTTACATTCATTAGGTAGGCCTGTTTCCAATGATATTGCTACTAATAAGATCTTAAGATGTCTTAACAGGGAATGGAAGCCTAAAGTGACCGCCATCAAAGAAGCACATGATCTTACCTTATTATATTTAACAATATTGTTTGGCAAACTACAAGAGCATGAACAGGTACTCTTGAGCTTAGACCAACGCGAAAAGATGGAAAAGAAAGACAAAACGAAGGTGAGTGAAAAGAAATCGATAGCTCTCAAGACTTCCTCCTCGAAGTCTCAAGCAAAAGAGCAAAGTGATTATTCCTCAAGCGACGAAGAAGAAGAGGACAAAAGTGAAGATATGGGGTTGTTTGTTAAACGGTATAACCGTTATGTGAGAAAGAACGACATCCAACATTCCGAGAAGAACTTGGTAAACTTCTGGAAACAATCGAGGTACTCCAAGGATGATGACTCAAAAGGTAAAAAGACTAGAGGGACGTGCTACAAGTGTGGAAAGCCCGGTCACTACAAACCGGACTGTCCGATAAATAAAAAGGGAAAGGACAAGGAATCATCAAAGTCACACAAGAAATCATCAAAACCGAGGAGAGCGTACATAGCGTGGGAAAGTGACATCGACTCTTCCTCCTCTGATGAAAGTTCTAGTGATGAAGAAAAGTCCGTGAATCTATGCCTCTCCGCCAATCAGAAAAATAAGAAAAAACAGGTACGTCACTCTAAATATGATAAGTCCTCAAATATGTCGCATTCAGAATTACAAACCGTATTTAATGCCTTACATAATGAAGCAGCTGAAGCCTTCAAGAAACTTGCTTCTTGATCGGTGGTTTTTACACGTTATTTTACCGTTTATGTCAGTTAATCATTTGTCTTGTCTTGTCGCATTTTAGTTGTTTTTATTACATTTTACGCGTCGATTTAGTATTTTTACTGTTTCTAGGTTCAGGTATACAATAAAGGAGAAGCAGAGCGAAAACTGGGAAAAAATGGCAAGATTTCGGAAGAGTTTTGTTGTGAAATCTTTAGCAGTCTGCACGAAAACGATCATAACTGGAGTTCAGGGAATCCGTTTGAGGCGTTCTAAAAACCTCCGGAAAGCTAAGAGAGAGCTACGACTTTCGTGTTGGAGTCGAAGTCAGATTCGAAACAGGGGTGCAACACGGGTGCCCGTGTTGTGTGACACGGCCCGTGTTGCAGGATATGCTCAAAAAAGGCGATTTTTGGAGAAAAAACAGTGGCACAACACGGGTGCCCGTGTCGTGACAAATAAGGATTTGTTTTACGGTTAACCTTAGGTTTGGAAAAACGATCGTTAACGCGTTTATACGATAATACTATAGTAGATATTGCCTAGGAATGAGGATACCCTATAGTAACCGTAATGTTTTAGATAAAATATATTGCTTGGGATTGTTCCTATACCGCCAAGGAATTGGGGCATAGGAAGAATACCAAAGGGTTTTCTACTAAGGAATTAGAGTCAACTAATCTTTAAAACCGATAACGATTGAATTGAGCAGTGATTTCTGAAAAATAAGGATTAAGGTTATTACAAGGTTTTTTTCATACACCATACTCTAGCATGCTTCTCATAACTGTCTAAAACCTTTATTTTACTGCTTTTGCCTTTTGGCCTTTAAAATTGTAAGAAACAAACCAAAACCCCTATGACTTTTTGTTCAATTGTATTATTTTAGAACTTGTGTTCATACGCAGTCCGCGAGATCGATATTCGGGGAATTTCCCCTTATTACTACATCGGTACAATTAGTACACTTGCTAATTTACCGGTCACTTCTAATAAGAAATTTTTTACATATTTAGAGCACAAAGTTAAAGAGTCCGAAATGAAATTAGAGGACCTTAAGGCTTCCATTGTGAAAGACAATGAATCAGATTGTAAAGACAATAGAAACCCTTTCAACTTCGGGTGTGGTACTTGTCATATTTGGCAAGGTGAGGTTAGAAACCTCAAGGCCAAATTAAACAAGGCACTTGAGCCTAAAGTTACATTTTCTATTGATAAAAAGGATTTTAGAAAAAGTATGATTAACCCATACCAAAAATATGCATATGTAATTAGGGATCAAGCAAGTGAAAGTGTCTCTAAAGTTGATTTTGCTTGCTTATATTGTTGCAAGAAAGGCCGCTCCATTGGTAAATGTCGGTTTAGGAGATTTCTTGTTCCTAAAGGCATCTACCAATGGTTGCCCAAACGCAACCATTTTGTCGCTAACCTATTAGGACCCAATATGCCATTGGGTACCTCCTTGTGCTAATTATGTTTTGACAGGTGAAATGTGTCGAGACCATCGAGAGAAGATGGGTTCTCGATAGCGGGTGCTCAAGACACATGTCTGGAGACATATCCTTATTCATAGACTTTGTGGCTAAGAAGAAAGGGTATGTAACTTATGGTGATAACAACCACGGAGCAATACTAGGTAAAGGTAGTGTAAGTAATCCCGCCTCTACTATGATTTCCGACGTATTGCTTGTCGAAAACCTAAAACATAACCTGCTATGCATTAGCCAATTGTGCGACAAAGGATACAATGTATCCTTTTCAAAAGATTGTTGCAAAATTGTGCATGAAAATGATAAGAAGAATATGTTTAATGGTTTTAAAGTAAACAATGTATATATGCTTAACTTAAACGAAGTATCATTAACAAGCGACAAATGCCTCATAACTATGAGTGAAGACTCATGGCTATGGCATAGGCGTTTAGTGTAACACCCCACTTCCCAAAAACAATTAAAATAATAAACATTATAAATAAACATCAGAGTTTTCTTCCCAAGTGGGATATCACATAGCAAAACCAACATTTCCTTATAAAAAGGTTTTTCTCCAAATACAGCGGAATATTAAATAGTAAAATCCAACAAAGGTTTTTGATACGTTCACAGGAACAAAATACAAGTTCAACATAAAACAAATAAAAACACCTAAGTCCCGTGCTACGTATCAGAGCATCCTAGACTCGAATGGCACACCATAATCCAAGCTAGCTAAGTACCTGGATTATTTGTATTTCCGAAGAAGCACAGACCACAACAACAACAAAGGGGTGAGAAAACATGATCAAAAATATATTGGTAATGTAATACATGTAAACAAGGTAGTAAAACACACCAACACCCCAATATTCACCCCACAACACCAATCACGAACCTACTGTTCAAATTACAATATAACATATTATAATGCAAATATGCAACTCAACACCATGCATGCGGTACCGACTCATTGGTTCATTCAATCGAACTTGGACAGATCACTTACACTCCTACTGAGATATGATCTATCCCCGACAGATCACTTACGCTCCTACTGAGATATGATCTATCCCCCACCATTCTCCTCAAAGGAGTACGGATGAATCACTTACGCTCCTACTGAGATATGATTCATCCCACCAAACACCATGATATGCAAGACACCAATGCATAACTATTATATTCAGGCACACTAAGTGCACACGATCCTCCTGATCATATCATCATACATCAATGCATATGTGTAGATATATTACACACCAAAGACTTATAATTCAAATCACACAGTGAGCAGTTTCACATTCTAACACCAAGTATAAACACATCCCATCACCCGGGGATACCTTATCATAGTGATAACCTTACGATACTCCATATCGCACACTCATCCATCATTCACTTAATTTAAACGATAAAGAATCCACATCCTATCACCAAATGTACTCCCTACATTATCCAATCTCCATCCCTACACTCATCATGGTCTAAGGGATACTACACAGCTAGCGCACCAGGCACGACAGCACAGAAAATCACATTTTGCTACGCTCGCTACTCCCTCGCTAGGCGAGCTCCTAGCGAATGCTCACTAGCTGTTCGCTTAGCGAACCTCCTCGCGAATGACAATAGTGGCTACTGTAATGGTTCGCTACCCAACTCGTCACAGCGAATACTCGTTACCTGTTTGCCTAGCGAACTACCTCGCGAAGGCAAACAGAGACTACTGGACACGCTCGCTACCTCACTCGCTAGGCGAGCACCTAGCGAACGCTCGCTACCAGCTCGATTAGCGAAGTGCTAGCGAGTTGCCTGCGACTTCCCAAATTCTCACAGTTCAGAATTCTCATTCTCCTCCGATTCAAGCCTATTCCACAACATCCACTTTCTATCCTATCAGTATTACAACGAATGCATATTACGCTTATCAATTGTCCTATAACTCTACTCCAGACCAACATTACGGTACATTACCGGTGCTCCAGAGTTACTCAGAACCTTACTCAAACCACACCAACACCAGCACTCATTCAACAATGGCAACACCAAATATCAACATATCATCATATACATATTATTCAACACAATTCATCAATAATCAACAACATACAACAATCCACACATATTCATCAGAATACCTACGGGGTTAAGGAAATCCCCTCTACCCAATTTCATGTATTTTACCATCCCAATCCGTTTCTCCCCCTTACCTTGTTAATCGGTTTGATCGATGGAAATCCTCCTAGATTTGGTCTCTTGGCTTTCTCCTTTCTCTTCCGTTCCTCGTTCCTTTGCTCGTTCTATGCTCTTCTCACTTCTCTCGTTCTTTCTCCCAACTCTCCAAATGTATCGTAAAAACCACTAACCTCTCACATTTCCTATTTTAATTATCTAATCTTAATAATAATAATAACTTAATAAAATAATATAATAATAATAATCTTAATAGTAATACTAATATAATATTACTAATATAAATGATAACACTTATTAATAATAATAATAATAATAATAATAATAATAATAATATTAACTCACCAAAAGTCATAATAATATTAATAATGATAACAAATATAATAATAATAATAATAATAATAATAATAATAATAATAATAATAATAATAATAATATCACCACCAATATTACTATTATTTATTATATTATTATATCCACACCAAAACACCACCAATAATCCTCCCATATCAGGGACACCCACCAATCATCATCCAATACACCCCACCAAAGGGCACACCAACACCTTATAATTAAAATTATAATAAAATGACTAAATAATTAAAATGGGTGTTACATTTAGCGCATGTTAATTTTGACTTACTCAATAAGGTAGTCTCAAAAGACCTAGTCTTAGGACTTCCCAAAATAAAGTTCACCAAGGATCACCTTTGTGATGCTTGTCAAAAAGGGAAGCAAACGAGGATCTCATTTAAGTCCAAAAAGATAATTTCAACAACGAGACCTCTTGAACTTCTACACATGGACTTGTTTGGGCCGTCTAGGATCAAAAGTCTAGGAGGAAACTATTACGGGTTTGTAATAGTGGACGACTTTTCTAGGTTTTGTTGGACCATCTTCTTAGTAAGTAAAAGCGATACATTCGCCGCTTTTGAAATGTTTGCTAAGCTTTTCCAAAATAAGTTAAATACAAACATAGTGTCCATTAGGAGCGACCATGGAGGTGAGTTTGAAAATCACTTATTTGAAGAATATTGCGGTAACCATGGTATAGATCATAACTTCTCCGCTCCACGCACTCCTCAACAAAACGGGGTTGTGGAGCGCAAAAACAGTATTTTAGAAGAATTGGGAAGAACAATGATTAACGAAAGTGGTTTACCTAAATATTTTTGGGCCGACGCCATTAGTACGGCGTGCTATGTTTTGAATAGGGTGCTTATTCGCCCAATTCTAAACAAAACACCGTACGAACTTTTAAAAGGGCGAAAGTCGAATGTTTCTCACTTGCACGTGTTTGGATACAAATGCTTTGTTTTAAACAATGGAAAGGAAAACTTGGGCAAATTTGATTCCAAAGCCGATGAAGGTATCTTTCTCGGATACTCTCACTTGAGTAAAGCATATAGAATATATAATAAACGATTACTTGCTGTAGAAGAGTCTGTGCATGTTACCTTTGATGAGTCCTCCCCGAGAAATGTCGGAAAGGATAGTGTTGTTCATGGTGCAGGTACATCCACTGAAGACATACTCAAAAGTGGCGAGACGGGGATTGATCAACCTGACAAAGCCAAAATTGAGGAGGATAAGGATGCACACCGTGATGCAACAGAGGAAGTTCATCCGCCTTCAAACGACGATCTTCCTCAAGAGTGGAAGTCATCTAAAGACCATCCAATTGAAAACATTATTGGAGACATCAAAAAGGGTGTAACAACTCGAGCTAAGCTAAGTAATTTCTGTTATCACTTCGCTTTCGTGTCATAGATGGAACCTAAAAACCCTAAGGAAGCCCTACTCGATGAACATTGGTATTTGTCAATGCAGGAGGAGCTGAATCAGTTTACTAGAAATGAGGTTTGGGACCTTGTCCCTCCTCCACGAGGTCATCGAGTAATCGGCACCCGATGGGTGTTTAGAAATAAACTGGACGAGAACGGAGTAATAACTCGCAATAAAGCGCGTTTAGTCGCGCAAGGGTATAACCAAGAGGAAGGCATCAACTATGAGGAAACTTATGCGCCGGTTGCCCAACTCAAGGCTATACGTCTTCTACTTGCTTTCGCTTATGCGAAAGATTTTAAGTTATTTCAAATGGACGTCAAAAGTGCGTTCCTTAACGGGTTTATAAATGAAGAAGTCTATGTTGCTCAACCACCTGGTTTTGAGTCTCATGAGTATCCTGATCATGTCTATAAACTGAAAAGAGCTTTGTACGGTCTCAAACAAGCTCCTAGAGCTTGGTATGAGAGACTAAGCAAATTCTTACTTGATCAAGGCTACTCAAGAGGAAAGGTTGATACTACTCTCTTCATTAAACGTCAAGGAAAACACTTAATTCTTGTACAAATTTATGTTGACGATATCATATTTGGATCCACTAACATGAATCTCGTAAGAGAGTTTGCTAAGCTTATGCAGGGTGAATTCGAGATGAGTATGATGGGTGAACTCACATATTTTATCGGGTTACAAATCAAGCAACTGAAGGAAGGAACATTCGTGAGCCAAACAAAATATTGTTTGGATCTTCTCAAGAGATTTGACATGGCAAATGCAAAATCCATAGACACCTCTATGCTAACATGTGCAACTATGAGTAAAGATGAAAGTGGCAAAGATGTTTAGGTAAAAAGGTACAGAGGTATGATTGGCTCGCTTCTCTATCTTACTGCTTCGCGTCTCGACATTATGTTTAGCGTGTGTATGTGCGCCAAATACCAATCATGTCCTAAGGAATCCCACCTAAAATCTGTCAAACGCATACTTCGATACCTATCTGGTACTCCGAAGTATGGATTGTGGTATTCTAAGGGTAATGATTGTTCATTGGTAGGCTTCTCCGATTCTGATTTTGCCGGTTGCAAATCGGATAGGAAAAGCACCAGTGGTACGTGTCACTTATTTTCAAATTCCTTGGTTAGTTGGCACAACAAGAAACAAGTGTTTGTTGCTCTGTCAACCGTCGAAGCGGAATACGTAGCCGCCGGTAGTTGTTGTGCGCAAGCCTTATGGCTTAAACAACAACTATTGGACTTCAATTTGAAACTAGAACGTGTTCCAATATTTTGTGACAACACCAGTGCTATAAATCTTACCAAGAATCCGGTGTTACACTCGAGTACCAAACACATAGAAATTCAACACCATTTTCTTAGGGACCATGTAGAGAAGGGTGACGTTGTCTTTGAAACACGTTGATACTAAAAACCAACTAGCGGACATTTTCACAAAGCCGCTAGCCAATGAGCCCTTCTTTCATATCCGTCGAGAACTTGGTATTCTCGATATTTCTGATCGGGCTTAAAAATTACTACGTTCAAATTTAATGTATTTACAACTGTGATTTTGTACCACTAACAATTTTTTTGAGCCTGTTGCAAGCACAAATCTGTGATTAACAAAAGTGGTCGGTATAGAGGTGATATTGCTCCTTTCTCCTTTTTTTTTCTTCTCTCTCTCTTAACATTCATGACTTGAAAATAACTATATCGTTCTACAATCATGGTACTTATATATGTATATGACTGTTGCTGGTTGATACTATGTGTGTTGAATGCATGTCATATTGTGAAAAGATGAATAGGCATGATAAATAGGCAAGTGTGACATTCTGCATAACATAAAACTGAAAATTTTGAGTTTTTTTAAGGTTTGAGTCGACATAAACAGGACAATGGTCGACGCATGCTGTAAACTTTCAAAATTATCAAAAACTGTACAGTATGCGTCGACGCATACATGGGCTATGGTCGACGACTCGCTTAAAAACCCAAAATTTTTCTCTTTTGAAAAACGTTCCAAGTTCCCACTCCACTGCATTTAATGTGCAGTCAAGTCTTGTGATGATTTGATATGACATTTATCTTGTGAATTGCATCAACACACCTAGTATGTCCTCTTGTCTCCTCCCTCTTCCCAAAAACCCTAAAACCTCTCTCTATTAAAGACCTAAGTCTTCTTCTTCTCCAACATTATTCCCAAATCACTCTCTTCAAAGTTCAAAGTTCATCCTTACAAACTCCTCCAAAAATCATCATCAATGGCTTCCTCTCTCCGCAAAACTACCGGTAAGAGATCAAGAGCCTCTTCATCCTCTGCTTCAGTTCCTGTTACTGCTGTTTCACTTGTTCATCCTCCTGCTGTTGAAAACTTCAACAAAAGTCTCAGCAAAAGGGCCATAGTTCCATAACATGCTTTCTACCATGCAACAAGTGAGCGCTTGCATCTCACCCGAATTCTGTCCCTGTTGGACTTCCAAGGGTTCGTCAATTTCCTGGAGCGTAATACAAAGTATAGTGAGGATTTGGTCAGGGTGTTTTACACAAATTTGCGAGGTAACTTTCAAGATCAGCACTTTCACACTTCTGTAGGAAATAGACTGGTTAATATTAATTCTGAAGTATGGAACAAATATTTTGATATGACTGTTGATGCTGATGCACCACCTCTTCATGAGGTAACTGACACTCGTACGGTGCCAGGTTATGAATTTAAGAGAGCTCTGAATGGCATGCTCAAACGACCCTATCCAGAAGCAATTGTCAACAGTGATGCTTTTCCTCGATCGGTCACAGCCGGGAAACTCAATACAGGGGAGCGCATCCTTCAGTGGATCGTCGCTCGTATACTACGACCGAAAAAAGGTGGACTGTCTCGTGTCGAACAAGCTGAGGTACATCTCATATATATACTGCAAAACAGGATCAAAATAAATTGGCCATACTATATTGCTAGCAGGATGTTTGCTCTAAGAGACTCAAGTAGAGGCACTGCTTTAGCCTATGGGTCGTTCATTTCTGAAATTCTTGCTGCTGCGAATGTTGTATACCCAACATTTCCGTGTGTCTCAGTCCCCTCGGATAAAGAATTTACCACCAAAACCCTTGCAATGATGGGGTATTTTTGGTGTGCTGAATGACGTTCATACAGATTTGTCCGTCGGGCCAATATTCCTCCGGTGCCTCATAACGATTCTGATGAAGAAGAAAGTGAAGAGCAGGGTGAAGAAAAAAGTGAAGAACAAGGTGAAGAAGAAAGTGAAGAGGAAGGTGAAGAAGACGATGCAGAAAACGACACAGATGCAGAAATACAAGAACCTATCTATGGGAATCAAGATTATCATCAATCTCCAGTCCAAGATACAGCTACAAATACCGATTGGGTCCAGTATTCATATCCATCAGAAGAACAAGAAGGCGATTCTACAAATCAAGGATGGGGCGATTGGCAATATACAGGCTGGACTACCCTGGGTAGATTCTATGACCCATATCACGGCTACCCTCAAGACTATCAACCCTATCAGCACTCATCACCTCCTCCGCCTTCGGACAACTCTGAAGTCATTAATATGATGCAGTCAATACAGTTAGAACAACAAAACTTCATGAGGCGTCAAGACACTCAAATGGAGCAGATTAGAGCTGAGCTCCATGCCCAAAATGAAAGGTTCAATTCATTTTCCACTCGGATGGACGCCCGTATTGACTCTCTGGTTGAATCACATGAGCGGCAAGATTGGGAAATCACCAACTCTCTTAGTCATCTCAACATGTCCGTCGAGGCCTTTCTGGACTTCTCGGATCCTTACCACAATCCAGATGCTGCATACCGAGGCAGAGGCAGAGGACGGGGTCGCGGTTATTAGATTCATAGTTGCATATTTCATACTTGCTTATGTGTTTTCGTCTGTGTACTTTTCATTTTTTTTCTGTATTATGTGTGCCTGAACTTTCATTACATGTTTTCGTCATTATCTATTAATTCATGATATTTTTCTGTTCATTATCATGCTTATGTGTGAAATTTGATAATTAACTATCACCTATTGTATGTTCTCTGTTAATTGATGCGTTCTTCTTCTCTTTTTGATGGTGTCAAAGGGGGAGAAGACAATGTAGCAAGCAAACACCAAAGCCAAGTCAGGATATTAACAGTTCAGGATATTAACAATAGTTGATGGCTGTTTGTTCTACAGCCTTATAATACAAAAGAAAGGGGGAGCTTATGTATACTTGTGTGTATACATTGCATATCTGGTGTTTTAGTTGTATACAGGTTGTCATCATCAAAAAGGGGGAGATTGTGGAGGAAAATCGCCACATATCACACAAGTCTGCAAGACATTGGTTAATGCAGGTTTCGATGATGACAAATTCCTAGGATAGATTGGAAAGTATGAATTCCAGATCCACCAAACCAGATGCAACGTATCACCCACCATATCCTTTTTGCGCTTGTCTTAAAACTTCTGAAATGAATATACTTTGTGTTGACAAAATGCAATCATGACTAAAGGCATGAAAAACTTCAAACTAATGAATTTTTGCAGGATTGAAGGACATTGGTCGACCATAGGGTCGGCGTATACATTAGAAAAAGTCCAAACCAGTCAGCGCACAAAGCATGCGTCGACCATAGGGTCCGCACATGAAGGAACAACATTCAATTGGTCAGCGCGTAAAGGCATGGGTCGACCATAGGGTCAGCGTACAAAGGAAATGGATTTCAACGGGTCAGCGCACGCCGACTATATGGTCGACGTACACTGCTGAAATTTCTAGAATTCCAAAACAGCATAGGCCATGCGTCGACGCACAGACCTGTTATGGTCAACCGTTCGCGCGGAAAATCTGTTTTAAAATACTTCCCTCTCATATTTGAAATACTGTTATGTCTTGAGTTATGTTGGTACTATATATACTTGTTTAAACACTTGTGTCTACTAACATTTGATATTCTTTTGATTCATGTGTTCAAAAACAAGAAAGAGTGAAATAGGTTTCCAAGATTCATCATCTTCATCTTCAACATCTCATAACATTTCAACTACACACACTCATTTTTGAAATGCATTTGTGAGAGATTCGAGGTGATAAGGTTCGAGGCTTAGATTGGAGAATCAAGCTCGGGTTGAAGATTGTGACAGGTTCTTTCTTGAATAAAACCATTGGGGTTTTACCCTCCAAGATTGGTTCGAATTTTGGGGGTTTTTGGACGAGATTCTTCATCAACAATCAATCGAGCGAAGGTGACTGTGAAGAGGTGGTCTTCACAAGTCTAGTAGCGGATTCAGTGATTTTGAAGGGAAGATCTCGGGTTCGATTTGGTGCTGTTGAGATCAGCCGGAGCCAAAGGTTTGAACAACAACGTGTTCTTCAATAAGGTGGCTGGAGTCGGAGGTCCATCAACAGAAATCGAAGAACTTGATTCAGCTTGAATCAAGGGGTAAGGAGTGAAGGCAACTTTCAACACATTGAGATTTCTGTTGTATATTTGCTGCTCAATCCTTGTATAAACTGTTCATTCAAACAGGTGATATCTATAAAATATATCTCAATTCTAGTTTTAGAATTGAGGGCAGACGTACCCCGAAGCGAGGACGACGGGGGAACTGCCTCACCAAATTACTTGTCTTCTCTATTTTCAGCATTTACGTTATAGCTCAAAATAAGTAATTTTTGTGTAAGCTCTATTGTCAAAATTGTGATATCAATTGAGTAAGAGGTTAAAACTTTATTTTTAACTCTAAAGTACAACAAGACATTGTACTAGGCTGGTTGAAATCGCTTACTCAACATAAATATCACTTGGAGTGTTTTTGCATACCAAGTGTTTGACATATTGCTTGAACCAAAATTATCTTACTTGTGTGTCTAGTTTTGGCTTGATTTTGAATCATTGGAACTAGGAATCCTTACAACTGAAGTAAATAATTGATAAGTGGAATTAGTGTTGTGATTCTATTTTTCCGAATTGTCATTAATCCAAAGGCTTACGTATATCCGGTTTTCCAATAACCGTTCGTGTTAGACTATATTTTCCTCGACCGCTTCCGCACTTAAAACATTTTCAAAACCAATTTTAAATTGGTAGTGCCGACTCAAATTTTAATTGGGGATCTATTCAACCCCCCCTTCTAGATCCGTGCCATAGTCTAACACAGCTTTGGAGTCTACGCTGTGACTGAGGAAGATTCAGATGGGGATGTTCTAGACTTTGTAACCCCATAAGTTTTGGTTAAGAACTGGAGTGCTATTGAGGCCCCTGCTGTCGTTCATATATCAAAGTAAAGCATTTGTTTTTAAAATTTCTCGCTCTGCCCAAGGCGAAACTGCATTGTTAGGGCTTACTTTTAAATAATTCCCTTTGCTCTGCCCAAGGCAAAGGTGACTTTGTTGGGCGTGTCTTTTTGGTTTTGCTAACATCAATAAATCACTTTCATTTTCATTTATGTGTTATTTTCCTTATATTTTATTACGATGTTGGAAAATAATAAGTAGCATCTCGTGTACACACACTTTCCACTTTACGAAAACTTATTAAAAACCATATCACTTGCGCAGATTGCTACATAAATTACATCCTGGGAATAATGATCCACTGCCTTCTCCGAATTTTGAGTTTCCCGTGTATGAAGCTGAAGACGAAGAAGATGATATTCCAAAGGAGATTTCCAGACTGCTTGAGAAAGAAGAGAAAGCTATCCAACCTCATCAAGAGCCAGTGAAAGTAATCAATTTGGGAACAGAGGAAATTCGTAGGGAAGTGAAAATTGGAGCATTGCTAAAGCCAGAGGTGAAGAAACAGTTGATCGTTTTGCTTGGAGAGTTTGTTGATGTGTTTGCTTGGTCATATCAGGATATGCCTGGATTAGACACTGCTATAGTTGAACATTGTCTACCTTTAAAGCCAGAGTGCCCATCAGTAAAGCAGAAGCTCAAAAGAACTCGACCCGACATGGCTCTAAAGATCAAGAAGGAGGTACAGAAACAGATTGATGCAGGTTTCCTTGTCACTGCCGAATATCCGCTCTGGTTGGCTAATATTGTACCCGTTCCGAAGAAGGATGGTAAGGCTCGCATGTCGGTAGATTACAGGGATTTGAACAAGGCCAGTCTGAAAGATGACTTTTCGTTATCCCACATCGATATTTTGGTTGACAGTACGACAAGATACGATGTTTTCTCCTTTATGGACGGTTTTTCAGGTTACAATCTGATTAGAATGGCTCCCGAGGACAGAGAGAAGTCGTCATTCATCACGCCCTGGGGCACCTTTTGTTATAAAGTTATGCCATTTGGATTGAAGAATGCAGGGGCAACATATCAGAGAGATATGACTACTTTGTTCCATGATATGATGCACAAGGAGATCGAGGTTTATGTGGATGATATGATAGCTAAGTCGAAGACTGAGGATGATCATGTTAAACACATGTCCAAGCTGTTTGGTCGTTTGAAGGAATACAAGCTCAGTCTGAACCCCAACAAATGTACATTTGGAGTACAATCAGGGAAACTACTGGGTTTTATTGTCAGTCAAAGAGGGATTGAAGTGGACCCTGACAAGGTGAAAGCTATCCGGGAAATTCCAGCTCCTACCACCGAGAAGCAAGTCAAAGGCTTTTTGGCACGTTTGAATTATATCTCTAGGTTTATATCCAACATGACTGCCACATGTAAACCTATTTTAAAGCTTCTGAGGAAAGAACAAGGGTATGTTTGGACTGAAGATTGTCAAAAGGCTTTTGATAGTATCAAAGAGTATTTGCTTGAACCTCCTATCCTGATACTTCCAGTTGAAGGCCGACCTTTGATTATGTATTTGACTGTTTTGGAAGATTCAATGGGTTGTGTACTCGGTCAACAAGATGAAACAGAAAAGCAAGATCATGTCACTTATTACCTGAGCAAGAAATTTACTGATTGTGAAACGAGGTATACTATGTTAGAGAAGACTTGTTGTGCTTTGGCGTGGGCCGCAAAACGCTTACGCCAGTATATGTTGAATCACACCACTTGGTTAGTATCGAAGATGGATCCTATCAAGTATATTTTTGAGAAGCCCGCTCTGACTAGGAGAATTGCTAGATGGCAGATGTTGTTATCCGAATATGATATCGAGTACCATACTCAGAAAGCTGTTAGAGAAAGTGTTTTGGCTGATCATTTGGCTCACCAGCCTATTTTGGATTATCAACCTTCAAACGATGATTTTCCCGACGAGGATGTTATGTTTTTAAAGATGAAAGATTGCGATGAACCCTTGTATGGTGAAGGACCAGAGCCGGGATCCCAATGGGGTTTAGTTTTTGATGGAGCTGTCAACGCTCATGGAAAAGGGATAGGTGATGTTATTGTGACTCCTCAAGGGTCCCACATCCCGTTTACTTCCAGATTAACGTTCAAGTGTACTAATAATGAAGCTGAGTATGAAGCGTGCATTATGGGTCTTGAGGAAGCAATAGATTTGAGGAATAAGAATTTGGATGTGTTTGGTGATTCTGCAGTGGTAATCTACCAGATCACAGGAGAATGGGTAACTCGACATGATAATTTGGTCCCATACAGAGATTATGCTAGAAGACTGTTACCATTCTTTGACAGAGTCGACTTTCATCATATCCCTCGAGATGAAAATAGAATGGTAGATGCACTGGCAACTCTGGCCTCAATGATTGTGGTGAACTTTTTGAATGAGTGTCCTCGGATTGAAGTAAAACGTCTTGACAGACCCGCCTATATCTTCACCGTCGAGGATGTTGAAGATGACAAACCCTGGTACCACGACATTGAAGTATTCCTTAGAACTCAGGAATCTCCTTTGGGAGCTTCCAACAAGGATAAGAAAACTCTGAGAAGGTTGGCCGATAATTTTCTCTTAAGTAACAATGTTTTATACAAACGGAATTTTGACATGGTCTTGCTGAGATGTGTTGACAAACAAGAAGTAGATATGTTGATGACGGAAATTCACGAAGGATCCTTTAGCACTCATGCCAATGGACATGCCATGGCTAAGAAACTCTTAAGAGCTGGTTATTATTGGATCACAATGGAATCAGATTGTTACAAGTTTGCTAGAAAATGTCACAAGTGTCATATTTATGCAGATAAAATTCATGTGCCTCCGACTTTGTTGAATGTTATCGCATCCCCGTGGCCGTTCTCTATGTGGGGGAATTGATATGATTGGTATGATAGAGCCGAAAGCATCTAATGGACACTGATTCATCTTAGTAACCATTGATTATTTTACCAAGTGGGTCGAGGCAGCTTCTTACGCTAATGTGACTCGACATGTGGTTGTTAAATTTATCAAGAATCAGCTTATCTGCCGATATGGTGTGCCAAGCAGAATTATTACAGATCTTGGTTCCAATTTGAATAACAGAATGATGAGAGAACTGTGCGAAGAATTCAAGATAGAGCATCATGATTCTTCTCCTTACAAACCAAAGATGAATGGGGCTGTTGAAGCTGCCAACAAGAATGTCAAGAAGATCATTCAGAAAATGGTCGTTACTTATAAGGACTGGCATGAGATGCTCCCGTTCTCCTTGCATGGGTATCGTATGATGGTACGCGCATCAACTGGGGCAACTCCATTTTCACTTGTCTACGGTATGGAAGCAGTACTCCCGATAGAAGTTGAGATTCCTTCTATGAGGATTTTGATGGATGCAAAGTTATCAGAAGCTGAATGGTGCCAGAACAGATACGATCAGTTGAACTTAATCGAAGAAAAGAGGATGGCGGCATTATGCCATGGGCAGTTGTATCAGCAAAAGATGAAGAAGGCATTTGACAAGAAGGTTCGACCCTGCGTGTTCAAGGAAGGCGACCTCGTGCTCAAGAAGATTCAGTCCTTCCTCACCGATGTCAGAGGAAAATGGGCCCCGAACTATGATGGACCATATGTAGTAAAAGGTTTTGTCAGGAGGTGTTTTGATGTTAGCAACGATGGACGGAGAAGAGATCACTCGCCCTGTGAACACAGATGTTGTCAAGAAGTATTTCGTGTAGAACTCGGGGAGTTCTCGTTAACTTAGGAAGTGCAAGTTGTTATTCCCTTGATGTAATCTCTATTATTTTCCAACACTGTAATATTGGGGTCACGCCTTTCTGCTGACCACCATTCAATAAAGGTTTTTCATTTATCAAAAATCTTTATTCTTGATAGCAAAATCCAGATTGATTTAAACTTTTTCAAAACTTTGTGTTTTACTTGATATATGAATAACAAAAGGATGACCAAGGATGTTTATTTCATCCATGGAGGAACGTCAATCATATATGATTCCCCAAGCAGAGGATATTTATTTTATCCAGAGATGAAGATTGTCTATGCTCAGGATTTCTTTCCAGGTAGTAAGGGGGGCTGTGGAGATCTTGCTTGGATACCTTTCCGGTTGAAGCGTTTATTTCGCCTCTCCCAGTTTGTCAGCATACGCACATCATATAGATAGACAGCATGGCATATGCATTTTGCACCTTTTGTTAGTTTGATCTGTCGCTTTGGCCGTGTTTATCCCCAAGCGTTTGGGTGTGTCTTATCCCTCCAAGTAGAGTTGTCAGCCCTAGGCAGAAAGAGCACAATATTTCTATTTTTTCCCCATGAAGTCCGATCCTCGTGGAAGACGATTATTCCAGTATATTCCATTTGAGTTCATACCTCAATGGTCGAGTCTTGCTTGACATTTTCTCTTCGGCAGCTTCCCGAATTGAATTTCGGTCCTTGGCAATCATATTGTGGATAGTCTCCAACGTTTGAACATGGATCAAGTGTGCATTTATTTTTGCACTTTATTCCCCAGGAAGAATATGTTCGAGGAATATTCATGAAGACAGACATTTCTCCGACAATAGTATCACAAGATTTTCTCAAACATCTACATTTGGACTATAAATAATCTCTTTATTTGAGCAACTCGTTTTGACTAAGATCTTATTCAAAACGACAAAACGACAGTTTCTACAAGACGGTTCATTCACCCTCAGTGGGTTCTTCAACATCATCAAATGGAATCGCTCCGCAAGTCCATCAGAGAAGTCCGCCAAAGACATTACAAGACATTTCTCTTTATTTGAGAATTTCCACTACAAAAATTTCAAATATTTTACAACTACAACAAAGATGCTCCTCAGGAATGAATTCCCCAGTGAGTTCATCACACAAGTTTATTTCCATCAAGTGACATCTCCCCAGGGAAGTCAAAGAAGTTTATCTCATTAGTCCCTTTCTTTGAGAAGACATACATTACAATTCAACCGGCTCACATCTCTTCCGAAGATCCCCGGTGAAGCTTTACAATCTCCGTTACATTACAGATTACATTACAAATTATATCTACAACGAACTACATCTACATTGACAATTACATCTAAAACTTACATCTACAAAGTTCTACAATTTACAGTGACATCTACAATTTACAATGACATCTACGATATACAAATTCTACAGCTAAGACCCGTTCATGGTACCCAGACCATGAGGCGTGGGGAGGCGTTTTTCAGAGCTAAGACCCGTTCATGGTACTCAGATCATGAAGCGTGGGGAGGTTTACACATTTTACCGTTTTTAATTGGATTTACAGAGGAAAAGAAAAGAAGAGAGAATACAAACAAAACTGGACTATTGACTCGATCAAGAAAATTCATTTAGACTATTACCGACCACCACATTTTGGTAATAAATCTATCCTTCGATTACAAGTTTCTCACCTACTGTTAAATCACCATATTCTTGGTGTATGTGCTACACTTTTATACGTTTGGAGCTTCCCCATTGCTGGTTGTTTCCTGGTTTTGTGGAGTCTCACTTCGTTGAGTCTGCTGCTCCTTTATTTCTCGTGTGTTGTGTCTAGTTCTTTTCCCCTGTGACATCATTTCCTCACAGGACTGTCTGTCCGGCATTTCCATGACAGTGCATATCATTTGCTTTTGGTGGCATCTTAGGGCCAAAATTTCGCGCAATGTTTGTATTTAAATCCCTCCTATCTCGTCGAGACGAAGATTTCGATCTCCATATCTCCGGATAGAAGAAATTTAAATAGGGGCATCTGTCGCACCCCAATTTTTGACCGTAAGATCCCACCTCTTTTTGCGCATTTTCTTCTGTTATTAGATTTAATATTTGATATTTATGTTTTGCGACTAACCAGCTCATGCAAGTGCAGTGGTGTCCAGTACCAACTAGTTCTACTTTGCTATATATGGGTGTTTGGACGAAGGCTATTCTACCGGGTGACTCACTTTACAACGAAGATGAAGGTGCAAATGAAGTAGGAATTCATTATTACATCATCATGATATTCAAGAGATTCCAAAGGTTACCGTAAGAGGGTTCTCATAAAATTCAAGATATTTTGCAAAATAAGAAAAGGAGATTTTAACTTCAAGGGCCACTGTTTACGCTTATCATCAAAAGTCAAGGGCTAAAGCGGCGAGTATCAAAGCAAAGTGACCAAGTATAGAGTTACCGCAATGATTTCACCGTATGCACAAAGCAATTCAATACAAAAAAAAAACCAAGTTTGTTTTCATTAAAGTGCGTATCAAGAGAGCCATACATACGGAAAGTGCAAGTTTCAAAAACTTAAAGTACACGTTGGGTACATGGAAGAAGCTATTGAGATTTACAAGAGCATTAAGACCCAGGTTACAGTATGTGCACTATGATCCTTAACATACAACCTTGATTTCAAACACACTATTGATACCAATGCCCCCCCTCACTGGTCCTGAAATGATGCACCAATTTCATGGGTACTTCTGCACAGTTTGTTTTCCTCTAATAATCATCAAAGGATGAGCAACACTAATACTTGACACGCCGGCGCTGTAACACCCATTTTAATTATTTAGTCATTTTATTATTATTTTAAATATTATGTGTTGGTGTGCCCTTTGGTGGGGGGTGTATTTGGTGATGTTTGGTGGGTGTCCCTAATGTGGGAGGATTATTGGTGGTGTTTTGGTGAATATAATAATATAGTGTATAATATTGATATTGGTGGGAATATTATTATTATTATTATTATTATATTTATTATAGTTACTATTGTTATTAATATTATTATTATTTTGGTGAGATAATAATAGTATTATTATTACTATTATTATTATTATTATTTTTATTATTATTATTTTATTAAGTTATTATTATTATTGGGATTAGAGAATTAAAATAGAGAATGTGAGGAGTTAGTAGTTTTTACGATACATTGTGAGAAGTTAGAGAAAGTGGAAAAAGGAACGATAGAAAAGAGAGAAGTGAGGAGAACGGAAAAGGGAGCGAAGAACGAAGGAACGGGGGAAAATCAGAATTGGCCAAACCATGGAGGGTTCTTTCATCGATCAACCGATTAACAAGGTAAGGGGGGAGAAACCTGATTGGGAATGGTTTATACATGTATAGGGTAGTGGAGAGTCCTTAACCCCGTAGGAGATTGATTGATATATGATATTACATATTGATATGTTGTGATTGTTGACTATTGCTGATAATTGGATGTTGATTGTTGATGAATTGTGGTTTTTGGTTAAATTGGCGGATAGGTTGGGTTTACGAGTTTTAGGGAAAATTCTGTGTGACCTTTTGGGATACCGATAGAATGCCTAAGAGTTGAATTGGGAATGTAGTCTAGAAACCGATAAGTTATGATATCTATGTTGTTAGTACTGATGTTAAGAGGTGAATTGGAAGTAGGAAGTTTAACCCATTTGGCTTAGAAAGCACTCTGCAGAACTGTGAGAAATTGGTGAAATCGCAGCATTCGCTGGGCTTCGCCTGGCGAGTGTTGGCGAAGCTTCGCCTGGCGAGTGGAGGCGAGTGTTCGCCCGGCGAGCTGAGGCGAGTGGCAGCGAATAATTCAGAATTAAGTCCCAGACCTAAAGGGTAGGAACTTCGCCTAGCGAATGCCAACGAAGGTTCGCCTGGCGAGTGAATGCTTCGCCTGGCGAATGCACGATAGTTGGAAAGGGGGCTTCGCCAGCAGGTTCGTCTGGCGAATGCCAGCGAAGGTTCGCCCCGGTTCGCTTGGCGAATGCCAGCGAACGTCGCAGAACCAGAATGTGATTTTTGTGATGTTTTGGCCCTGATGCACTGTAGGGTTGGTGAGTGTGGGATTTAACTTGCGTACTGGTGATAGTACGTGTTTCCCTTGATATTGTCGGTGGACAATTAGTTGAGGTATATGTATGTAGTGATCAGTAGGATCGTGTACCCCCGAGTGGTGGGATATGTTTATATCTTGGTGTTAAAGTATGAACTTGTTTACTATCTGGTTGATTTATATGGTGTTGGTGTATGTTATATCTGTACATACATGCATTGATGTATGATGATATGATCAGGAGGATCGTGTGCACTTAGTGTGCCTAAAAATAATAGTTGTGCATTGGTGTCTTGCATATCATGGTGTTTTGGTGGGATGAATCATGTCTCAGGAGGAGCGTAAGTGATTCATCCGTAATCCTTTGTGGAGAATGGTGGGGGATAGATCATGTCTCAGGAGGAGCGTAAGTGATCTATCCAGGTTCGATTGAATGAACCAACGAGTCGGTACCGCATGCATGGTGTTGAGTTGCATTTTGCATTATAATATGTTATATTGTAATTTGAACAGTAGGTTCGTCATAGGGTGTTGTTAGGGGTGAATCTTGGTGTGTTGGTGTGTTGTACTACCTTATTTACATGTACTACATTACCATTATATTTTTGATCATGTTTTCTCACCCCTTTGTTGTTGTTGTGGTCTGTGCTTCTTCGGAAGTACAGATAATCCAGGTGCTTAGCTAGCTTGGATATTGGTGTGATTGTCGAGTCTAGGATGCTCTGATACGTAGCACGGGACTTGGGCGTTTTTATTTGTTTTATGTTGAACTTATATTTTATTTCCCTGTGAACGTATCAAACTTTTATTGAATTTTATTATTTGACATTCCGCTGTATTTGGAGAAAAACCTTTTTATAAGGAAACGTTATTTTTATGTGATATCCCACTTGGGAGAATTGGAACTCTGATTTTGTTTATTTATAATGTTTATTAATTTAGAGGATTTTGGGAAGTGGGGTGTTACAGGCGCCACCGTTAACTGTTGACGAATGCATAAGTCCAGACAAGTCCTCATAAGAATCTTTGTAACCAACAGAACAATAAGTATCAACTTATAGGGTCGCTTGAAAAGCTGCACACGTCAAGAGCCAGAGGCAACCGCTGTTCCGAACATGAAGACGTCCCATTTGACAGCAGCCCCTGCTCTATTTTCCAAGCAGCTTGAGGCTTTACATTTCTGTTGCTTGCAGCCAACCCGTGACCTACAGTGAGGAAAGGTCACAACAATGATACAATATGTAAATTAAAACAGCCACAGGCCCCGTTAAAGTTACCATAAAGAGAACACATACATGATTCTGCAAAATAACCGATGGGTTGGACAATTTAAGTTCCAGCACACCACGCCGATGCTGTTTTGGACTCCGTAACTTCCTGAAAAACACAGAAGATATTGCAATCGAGAGTATGAGATTCATCATTCATGAAAGCCTAGAATTAAACAGAAGTTAGTTTACATCACCAACCATAACCAGAATGAACAGATCAAAGTAGGAATTGGGATTGTTACCTAACTCCAAGTGCTAGTAATAGCAGCACTTTATCGGATCCTGCTATTGCTGACCCGGTTTCATGACAGGTTTCATATTTGTGCCTCTCTGCATTTGAATCAGCTGCGAAGGACCCCTTACTGCCATTATAGTACGCCGCCCTGTGTCAAAAGTTAGAGCCTAAAATGCTGGCTGTAGCTACAATTGAAGACAACGCCTGCGAGATAATAACAGAACCACGTAAATATGCTGCAATGGGATTAGTGTCAATACCATTATTTGATCAACTTCTACAAGGATGAAAAAGGGGTCAGATTACCTCTGAGGCTCAGACGCTTGAAAGGAATCTCTCGAGAAATATCCTCATTGGTAGCAAGGTTATAACACTATTGTTGGAAACATCAATAGCAACAATGTCCTGAAACTTTGGTTGAAGTTGTTGTGTTAGAGTAAGAGTAAGTTCCAAGCAATTGATAAGCTGAGGATGACATAGAGATTGATGATGCATCTGTAGTGTTGTATGCTCTCATGGATACATTGTTCTCTTGCTTCTATAGTCCTTAACTCCTTTGCAGTTTGTTTTGATAAAGTTAGTGCAGATAAAGATGACCATGATGAGGACGATGACTTGCGTGATACCTCACTCCAGCTCCCCAAGCACCACCACCAAGTACATGAAAAGGAATAATGTTAGAAGCATGTCAAATTTGAGACAGAAAACAAGAATGTTAAGGACTCAAATGATGATGACATTATAGGGCCAAAGCATGTATTTTGCAACAGAAAATTTGAAGGCACTGGAGATATCTGCAAAGAACTTATTGAAGATCCTTCTGAAGTATTCCTGAAATTTACAAAAGACAACGGTGGTTGTTTGCAAGGAACAACTAATGATATTGCCTCTATAGCAGAAAAGGAAGTCGTACAAAGCTTATTCGAGAGAAATGTCGGGCCTTCTAAAAATTGCACTCAAAAGGCCAGCAAAATAGATTTAGAAAGCTATGTGCGTCAACTGAATGTGTCTCAAATTGAAGTAAAAGAAGAACCTAGTATTCGTGGAATAATATGCACTAATTCGCAGCTTCTGATTAGACAAAACAAGAATATCAGGAAACGGTGAGGCTTTGGGTTGTTCATCTCCCCTGGCCCAAATCCTTCGCTTTCCACACCTGCTAAATCATTAATCCAAAGTTAGTAATCAGTTGGGGAATATACATGTTTAAAGAAAAAAATCCAATTCATTTTTTCGGAACATTGAACCTAGACAGACAGAACATTAAACATGATTGGAAAATATCACAGATTGGGATTTTTCTCATTAACAAGTATCATTAACACCATCATACGAAAAAGGGAAGTTTTCGAAATTTGTCTAAACTAGAACGGAAGGTCCAAATCAAACAATCATGGCATTTAATCAGACTTCAAAATGTTTAATTTCAGCTGAAGCCTATAAAAGGAGGGGGATTCACAACTTTGAAAAGGGGAATCCATAATCACCACCGAAAAACCTAAGTTTCGTAACCCTAGAGTTTGAAGTAGAAACTTATCTTCTTCAACCGTCGAGACCTTGGAGCCGTCACCATCCGATTCTGTTATCAAAGTTCCGCCGCCGCTCCCAATCTTTGGTAAACCCCTATTCTTATCGAGATTATTGAACGGTTTGATGTTTTCACTTTGTGTTTCAGGTTCAAGAACGGAAGAAACGAAGGAAAGGAGATCGAGAATGAAGCATGACGATGAGAGCGAGACAGATTGAGAGAGAAACCAACCGTGATTTGGGGATTCTTCGGGGATTGCCGGGATCTAGGGTTTCCTTGTCTATCGTTGTTATTATGTTCTCGTTACTTAGCATGTAATTGTATGAATGCCACACACGCACTGCACCATACACCTTCACACACTCGTATTCCCTAATTAACATTAACTAATGTTTTTTTAATCTAATTAACCTTAATCACCCGTTTTAAAATTAGTAATGTTTTTTTTAATTAAGTTACCCCCCTTTATCAACTTTTTTATTATAATATTTATTCAGCAAAAAAATCTATTTTTGAAATAATTTATTTTATTTACTTTAAAATCCTTTTTTCTTTTTACTTAGTAAATCTTTTTATATTTAAAATAACTTAAAGATAATAATAAATAGATAACAAACTTTTTTTTTAATAAATCTCTAATAACTTTATCTTTTATAATAAGATAGAACCCTTTTATTTAATAAGTATTTTACAAGACTTATTTAAAACCATTCCATTTAAATTTAATTGAGTTAATTCAAGAAAATTTTCGCTAATTAAATAAACCAACTCATAATTTTAAGTTCATAATAAAATCGACCCTTTCTCATAAATCAATCCGCTTAAAATCAACTAAACATCCCCCTTAAAATCAAGTCGATTAAAAATGAACCAACATCGCAACTTAATCAATCTTGCATGTTTCCGCCTCCGCACGTTCACATATTCACTCACTTACACCTTAGCGCTTTCATGCGTGTGTATGTTTATTCTATCTGTTCTATTTCTTTTTGCAATTTTACATTTTTCGCATTTATCTTGTCGCATCGCATTCCGTCCAAAGGAAGAACCTACACATGATTCAACACTTGTGTGTATTGCATATACATTTGCATCATAATCCCCATGATCCTTGATCCCATTCAAGTCGATCTTTAAGATAGATCCTACCCCATAGGAAGGACCTCTTTTTACAACATAGGAAAACAATTCGACAACAATACAAATTATTCAAACATTAGAGAAAGATGTTAATCATCTTAAGCGAGATTGAATCTCCACCCCACAACAATACAATCTCTTACACTTGTGGCGATTAAATCTCCCTTAAAATGACAACTCACCTTTTCTCCTAAACTCAATCAACCAACTACCCTAAACCCGTAGGAACTTTGACCACAGTCAAAGAACTCCTCAAAACCTTTAGGGGAACTACAGATACTCTGATTCCACTTCCGTAAGGATATGTAGGCATAAGATGCGACATCTTATCAAGTATACTTAGAAATAAACCCCTACGTCTTTCAACCTTTAAGCAGATAAACCCTTAGCAATAAACAAACATAAAATAAGAGGTTCCTGTAGAGTACTATAGAAACTTAGGATGCTAGCACCTTCCCTAAGTTTAACCAACCCCCGAACCTATAACTCTCTAGTTTGCATTTGCATTGCATTGTGGGAATTTCGATCTTTATCCCTTCCTTTAGATAAATCAAAGTTCAGTTGCAAATGAATAAGATTTAAACTAATCAATAGTTTGGTATCCAAATTTCACCGCGACAGTTATGTCAAAAGACAAAATGGTTTGAATGTGTTGGATATATTTTTGGGTGATGACAAGAGCTTGGATGGTCGAGATATCCATCTCGTATCCTAACCTCGGGAGGTCATGATATACATTCGTTCCTTTTCATCTTATTTGAGAAAGGGTTTGATATACTTAGGTATTTTTTTTGTTGCTTTTTTCATTCGTAAAATATTTGCATCAATCACGTTAGGATTTATTTATAGGACAACGAGAGCTCGGATGAGCGATATATCCATCTTGTATCCTAACCTCAAGAGCTCGTGATATACATTGTGTTCCTTTTTCATCCTTATTTGGGAACAGATGTTTAATAATGATTAAGTGTTTTGGTTTTTAATTGGGAAAATGGCTTGATGTTGGGTCAAGCGTTTTATTTGTGTTGCAAGATGAATTATGAAATGGTTGATGGTGAAATATTTGAAACTTGGAATAATGGAAACTTGGTGTTGACCAAGTATTTTTGAAAATGAAGTTTGGTGTTGACCAAGTGTTTTTATTCTTTCTTGAAAAAGGTTGGTTTTATTTTGGTTCATTAATTATTAGTTCATTTAAACTATCTATCTAAAGGAAAAAAAATAAAAGCAAATAAACTAATACAATTACAATCCAAGGAATGAGGGTACATTTGTCACTTTGGAGAAATAATGCAACTAAAGATAAAAGTAAATGATATAATAATATACAACTTAATCAATCAAAAATCAATAAAAATAATAAAATAAGAGGAAAATATAATGACCTAACATTTGTTTAAATAAAATACGAGTATTAAAATAAATAAAAAAGGAAGATTAGTGTTTTTTGAATAAGTTATATATCTTTTAGATTTTAGTTAGACATAATTGTTTTTAAGAAATTAAAAGAAAAATAAATAAATACTTACAAAATAGTCATACAAATAGTTAAAAGAGAAAAAAGGAGAAAGAAATTAATAAATTATAAGCAAAACTTAAAAATAAAAGTTCAAAACTCTGGTCAATGCCTTTTTAGGAGCGCTCTGATTGGCACTCAATGGCCTATGATTCCTTCATTGACTAATAAAGCAGGGCCATCTGATTGGCATGCTTCATTAGTCAACAAAATCTATTGGCTCAGAATCCATGGCCAATGATGGTCATTATAAGTTGTCCAAAATAGATCCTTTCCAAATTAAATAACCCAAGCCAACCAGAAAGTGACGCATGGATATTAAAATTAAACCAAGTGAAAGAAAATACAAAGATAAAAACAAAAGTCTGGATTGGATTTAAAACTTAGCTTGGATTCCCTATGGATTTTCTTTCATCTTATTCGCTTCTCCATTCTTTTCAGACCAAAACTTAGTAAACAACATAAAACAAAGTGAAAAAATGGTTCAAGTGCTAGCATCAAGCATCATCATGTGACTTAGAACAACAACTTAAAACAGAAGCAAAAATCACCAACTCTCATAAGATCCTTCAATCTCGCGTCAAATATAAACATCAAAGGAGATTGAGTATGGAAAATGACTCATAATCATTCTTGGATCCATTTAAGCATGAAAATCGTACCAAAGTAGAAGGAAACAAGTGATTTGAAAAACTTCATGTAAACCATAAATCAAAAATTAAATTATGAAGGTAAAGCAACAGGCAAGCAATCATGGGGAAAATGCTCACTGGGTAGAACTATACGGATTGGTAACAAGAAAACTCAGAAAAGTCACAACGAGAAGTCTTCATGACCGGAATTTTTGCTTTTCCCGACGAGAAGTCTTCATGATTTAGTGAGACTCAAATGGCACAAGTAACATTTGAAAATTGAGCAGAATTTGAAGTGAGAAAATGGGGAGGATTTAATACAGTAAGGGCTGATGGAATGAGATATTTTGAGGTTTTTTAAGTGTGTGAATTAAAGATTGGGATAAGATGAAAATTGTAATATTTGTGAGCTATTAGAATCAGTGGAATAATCCCACAAAATGTGGGATATTCAGGTGAGTGGGAGGAAGAGAAAGACAATCAGGTTATATGCATTGTTGAGGTATTTGGAATTTGTTTTGAATAAGATTTTTACTGCTGCAGTGTTTGGATTGCCACATTGTCTTGTGTTTTTTATTTACTGCTTTATTGTTTCTTTACTACTGTGATCTTTCTCTTACTCGAGCAGTTTTTGACTTGGCTTTGGCTTTAATTTCAGTGTTGTAAATTATGAGACATTCACTGCTTTTGTTGGTTTTGTCACTTGCTTATTTTGAATTTGGGTTGATGAAGTAACTTGTTTTTATTGCAGTTTGTCTTGTGTGGATGCATTGTTTTGGCATGACTTTAAATTCTCCTCTTTCTATATAACTATTTCTGCTTAGCTTTGATTTTGGTTAATTGATTTTTCTTTGTGCCATAGGTTTATTGAATGGATGAATGGTGAACTCAAAGGCTTAACAAGGGTCGATTTTAGTAAAGAGGTGGTCACTTGAGGATGAACTTGATAACCTAATGGAGGCTTGAAGGAATATATTCAAAATTTATGATGAAGAAGTAGATTCAAGATTGGAAATTAGGGATAGATCTTAGAGATTTTTTAGGTTTTTTTTAGTGATGTAGGTTTATGATTTATGTTTAAAATTTAAAACAAACAACTCAAGAAAAAAATGTATTATCGTACCTTGAAAAATATGATCCTCCACGATGGACGCGGAAAAATTAGTTCGAACAGAGTCGCCACCGAACTTTATTCATTCCAATGAAGGAATAGGAAAATATCGATAAAACCTTTAAGGAAAGGAAATGATCGTCGCAACCAAATACGGGTTTGGGAGTCGATTACATAAGGGAGAGGTATTAACACTCCTCACGTCCGTTGTATTCAACGGGAACCTCTTAGTCCAATTGTGATTGAATATTAGCTCATGCTAATTGTTTTCTTCTAAGCTAATTATGCGAAAGGTATGAGAAAAGGGTTTCGTTTTCTAAGGGGAAATGAGTGGTTTTTTATTAGGGTGCTCGTTAAAGATTGGAGCCCTTGTGCCTACGTATCTTCATTTGTAAAATGAAGAATCTGAGCGTTCATAGTTCATGGGACTACGGTTGGTTGGTTCGTTTTATCTAACGAATGTCTAGGTTTCACTCTAAGGGCTAAACGTTAGTTTGTCTACTCTCGGAGGAGGCTTAAGAATTTAGTTTGTATGCGCATTAGAAGTGACTAAACATCGTTCTTTTGAGAAAAAGATTTAATCGCACGGAGGTGGAAAGTTGCATTAATATGTTGAATATTTTATTTGGATGACGATTACTTAAATTGCCAAGGAAGGCTCCTCGTATCCAAATAATCAAAGATAAGAATCGAAGGCTCAAGACCATCTCTTTTTTCATCTTTAATTCTGAAAGGGTTCAATATGATTAGAGTGTTTTAAGCGAATGATGAGTACTGGAATGGCCAAGGAAGGCTCCTCGTATCCAAGTACAAGTATTTGGGAGAGAGAATAGAAGACTCTAAACCACTCTCTTTTTCATCTAAATAAAATATCTGAGTAAAATTCAACTTAAAAAACATATAGGATGCTACAACTCAACAAATACCTACTCACACTACATGATAAGTAACACATGTCACCTTTAAAAATTACTAACAATAATAATAATAGTAAGACATTCACCAAGTCTGAACTTATATTTTATTTAAGCAGCAAAAACATCAACATCAAATAATTGTTTAAATTATAATTATGAAATAATATAATTATAATGAAAATTCAACATAAAAGATAACATAATTCTCCACCAATGGAAATAAACACACAAATGCCAATCCCCACTATTACACATCAGAGCAGACGTCGACTCTAAAACTAAAGAAGGACATCATCTTCCATATACATCCACTCTTCTACCACGGATTATCTGCACGATGCCTATGTAAAGGCAACATTCAAACAGAAGGGGTGAGATATCATAATTATATAAAGGAAGGCATGATAATAAGTAAGCATCAGATTATTACATGCACAATCATCCATTCCACAACACACTTCCACACAATCAACACAACAACCAACCAAACATAATAACAATGCAACCAATATGCAATGCAATGAGACTCACAACTTGACTCAATGCATGTGGTATCAGTATATGAACTCTCAGGTTCACTACTATAATCCCCATCTAAGATCAAAGCCCACCAATTCATCACTATCACCATCGATAACACTTCATTAATTCCATCACCTCCTAAATAAGCTACTCTCACCCAATCCCCAACTAGGACTGAGGCTCACCAAAAATCGACCACCGTCCAACACCATGAATTTATGCAACATATAACATGCAACAACAAAACCATGCACAATGACCGTCACCACCATAGTCAATGTACTTCGCCATTACTGGCCACCATGCACCAAACATATGCTATAACAACAATTCATTTAAGATTATGTCACACTGCAACATAAGCACTATAATGCATTTAACACCACCACACATAAAATTATTCATTTTAAGGTACTGAAACCAATTTTAGAATAAAGTTCGTCGCGTCAGCTTCCCAACGTTTCAAATGACACCTGAATCGAGCACGCGAAACTGAAATCATGAATTTTAGAAGTTTTTCAAAAATTGCTCCTAGTGTAACTGGTTACACCCTTGTAACCAACCACTACTATGCAAAACACACGCAGTGTAACCGGTTATCCAAATCCTGATAACCGATTACACCCTCACAAAATACCCAAAAAAACATGTTTTTAAACTAGTGTAACCGGTTACATCCTTTTTGGTAACCGATTAAACTGTTGGCAGAAGCACTTTTTCAAACGAAAAATCATTTTAAACCCATCCCAAAAGTCCATTTTCATACAACTCATTTGTTTCACATTTTAACATGCAAAACCACTTTTCCAAAGTCTCAAATCCCAAATTCTCCACACAAAAACACTCATAACTTATGTTTTGACTCTGACTCATAACCCCAATCAACACACAACATCTACCATCAACAATTCCATTGAATGCAAAATTCCAAAAGCAATATTACATAAGTCAAAATTCAATCATCAATCACAACATATAATTGCATAATCCACCCAAATTAATCCAATACCAACATACATCATGTTCATATGATTCCCCATCATCCAATTTTAACCAAAGCTCATCAACAAAACAAAATTATACAATTGCAAAGTGTAAAGCATATGAGAGGAATAATTTCTAAAAAAAGCATTCAATCCCTAGCCACAAATCATTATAAAATCCCTTAGATAATCATAACCCCACCCTTGCCTTAGAGTTCTTGCAAAGTTTCTTCAACCTTTAACAATGAGGATTCATCCTAGCTTTTCCTTCCTTTCCCTAGCTCTCTTCTCCCCTTTCTCAAAACTCCTCTCCATTCCAAGATCTATCAGTTTCTATCCCTCCACTTCCCTTATTTCCTTATTACATTATTTTTATTATTACTAATTTACTCAATATTTCAATTAAATAAAATAATAGTAATCTTTCCAAAACTATTTTAATTAAATAATACATTCACCTAATATTATATAATTACTAAATGCTAACTAATATAATTTAATTAGTCTTACTTACCACACCACCAAGTTCTACACTTTTGCTCACACGCCCCTAACACCTTAGTTCTACTCTTTAAGGTCACTACCTCACACCAAGGGTATCCCCAACACACCAAAAACACCAATCACACATATAATTACACAACATCACATAATTTAATTACGAAAAATGAATAAATTAAACTGGGGTGTTACAACTCTCCCCCACTTAGAGCATTTTTGTCCTCGAAAATTTACCTGATGTAAAAAAATCTGGATACGACTCTCGCATCCTACTCTCCAACTCCAAAGTCATATTCCCTTCAGCAGCGCCTCCCCATACTACCTTCACGAGAGCAATATTCTTGCCTCTCAACTGCTTCATTTCACGATCATCAATGCTCACAGGTAAGGCCTCAACTGTAAGGTTATCCCTCATATGCACATCATCCATAAGAATCATATACGGTGGATCCAAAACATACTTCCAAAGCTGGGAAATATGGAACACATCCTACAAATTCAACAAATGTGGTGGCAATGCCACTCTATAAGCAACAACTCCAACCCTCAATGATATTTGATACATACCAATAAATCAAGGAGTAAGCTTCCTCGACTTCAAGGAACGTCCAACACCGGTCGCTGGAGCGACTCCCAAGAATACACGGTCTCCCTCTTGAATCTCAAGATCATTCCTCCTCTTGTCATGGTAACTCTTATGCCTACTCTATGAAGCTTTCATCTTTTCCTGAATCAGCTTCACTTTATTAGTAGTTTGTTCGAAAATCTCAGGCCCAAACACTACACTCTCACCAGATTCATGCCAACACAAAGGTGTCATACACCTCCGACCATAAAAAGCATGAAAAGGCGCCATTCCAATACTATAATGAAAACTATTATTATAAGTAAACTCTACCAAAAAAAATAACTATCCCAAGCACCTCCTTGTTGAAGAACACAAGCCCTCAACAAAACCTCCAAAGACTGAATATTCCTCCCTGACTGACCATCTGTCTGTGGATGATAAGCAAAACTCAACTTTAAGTTCAAACCCAGAGCCTCATGCAAACTCTCTTAAAATCTAGAGTGAACCTCAAATCTCTATTCGACACAATACTCAATGGAGCTCCATGTAGCTTCACAATCACATAGATATATATCTCTGCCAACTTCTACAAAGAAAAACTGATATTAATTATAATAAAATGCGTCTATTTCGTCAGTTTATCAACAATCACCCAAATGGCATCATGCCCTCTCGGAGTATCCAGTAACCCAGTCACAAAATCCATAGAAATGCTATCCCATTTTCACTATAGAATATCGAAAATTTACTCAACCCTACAGGTTTCTAATGCTTAACTTTCGACTTCTGACAAGTCAAATAAGCATACACAAATTGTGCCATATCACGTTTCAATCCAGGCCACCAAAATATCTTTAAATCCTGATACATCTTTGTAGCTTCTGGATGGATACTCAAGCTACTCTCATGACTTTCTTTTAAAATCATCTTCTTCAACTCGGAATCATCAGGAATTCAGATTCGGTCACAGAATCACAACACACCTTGCTTATCCACTCTAAAATTACTATCCTCATTCTGATTACTTCCAACCCTCGAGTCCACCAACTTCACATCCAACTTCTGACTCTCTTTAATATTATTAAGATAATCAATGTTGATCTTCAACATACCCAACATCACACTCTGCGGTGTCAGCTCACAAACCAAACTTAAGTCTCTGAACTTCTTAATCAATTCCAACTCTATAACCATCATAGCAGACATATGCAAAGACTTCCAACTTAAAACATCATCCATGACATTAACATTAATGGGATGATAATTCAAGCCAAAGTCATAATCCTTTAGAAATTCCAACCATCTTCTTTGCCTCATATTCACTTCCTTATAATCAAACAGATACTTCAAACTCTTGTGATCACTGAACACTTCAAATCTGGAACCATAAAGGTAATGCCTCCAAATCTTCAACACAAACACCACTGTAGCCAACCCTAAATCATGAGTGGGATAGTTTCTCTCATGAATCCTCAATTGTTGTGAAGCATAAGCTACAACCTTTCCATGTTGCTTCAATACACCATCTAAGCCCATCAAAGATGCTCACAATCACGAACAATTCATTTGGTTCAAGTAAAATCAAAACTGGAGCTGAAGTCAATCTCTTCTTTAGCTCAATGAAACTCTTATCACAGTGAATGTCCCACGCAAATATTTTACCTTTACAAGTCAGCTGAGTAATCGAAAGTTCTAACTTGGAAAAGCCTTCAATAAACCTACGGTAGTACCCAGCCAAGCCCAAAAAGCTTCTAATCTCTGTGACCGACTTTGGTGCGTCCCATTATAGAACTGCACCTACTTTAGACGAATCCACAACAATACCATCACCTGAAATAACATGGTCAAGAAAACTAACTTCTTTTAACCAGAATTCAAACTTTGAGAACTTGGCATAAAGCTTCTTCTCTTTTAACACTTCCAACACAATTCACAAATGCTTAACATGCTCTTCTTCTGACTTAGAATATATCAGAATGTCATCAATAAAAACCACTATAAACTGATCCAAATAAGTGTGAAAGATATGATTCATATACTCTATAAACACTCCAAGTGCATTAGAAACGTTGAACGATATCACCAAATATTCATAATGTCCGTACCGAGTCCTACAATTTGTATTCTAAATATCTTCATCCTTTACTCGATTCTAATGATAACATAACCTCAAGTCAATTTTTCTAAACACACGTGCACCCACCAACTAGTCCATCAAGTCATCTATTCTCAGAAGTGGATACTTGATCTTAATTGTCATTTTACCAAACTGTCGATAATCCACACACAACCTCATACTACCGTCTTTCTTCTTTACCAACAACACCGAAGCTCCCCAAGGCGACACACTTGGCCTCACAAATTTCTTCTCCAACAAATCTTCTAATTTCTTCTTCAACTCTACTACCTCCGACACTGACATCTTGTATGATGCTATAGAAACAGGTCTGATACCAGGGACAAGATCAATAGAAAACTCGACCTTTCTCTATGGCGGTGCATCTAAAATATCATCTAGACACACATCTGGAAGTTCATGTAACACTTATAAATCGTCAATCACAAATTGACTCTTCACAGAAAAGGACGCAAACAATGCAAGCACCTGAGCTTCCTCTTCCAAAAGCTCTCTCAACTCTCTAGCAGACAAGAAACTAACTTCTTCCTCATCATCAGGAGCAAGAAACTGTGCCGGTTTATTATAGTAATTGATATGAGCATGATTGAACTCCAACCAGTTTATTCCCAAGATCACATCAAGATTCTCCAGTGGCAAGCAAATAAGATTAACACCAAAATCGCCATCAAAGATTGCCAAAGGACAATTCAAACAAACTAGAGAATTAGTCACTGATCCCTTAACCAGGTGTTTCGATATCCATTTCTCCCTTCATAGTAGACACCACAAGGCCTAGCCTTTTCATACAATTAGTATTAATAAAAGAATGAGTAGCACCAGTATCAATAGTATCAATCAAAGGTGTACTATTAATGTAACATATACCTCGGATCAACCTGTCATCGCTGGAAGTATGAGTCCCCGACAGAGCAAACACATTTCCTCCAGTCAAAGCTTACTTTGGCTTCTGGAAATGAGTACTGATATGTTCTGGTTCACCACAGTTGTAGCAAGTCACCATATTGTCCTTGCAATCAGCAATAAGATGTTATGTCTTTCCACACCAGTAACATTTTCTTCACATCACTCTTGCATTCATCGACACGATGACCCAACTTACCACATCTATAAAACTTAAGAGGAGCGGGAGCACCTCCCCAACTTGGCCTCTTACCATCAACAACACTCTACTTACCCTTCTCAGCCGAAGCACTATATGTCTTCCCACAGTTCACATTCTGCTTTCCCCTTTTCTCACTCAGACTCTTATAATGAGCTGGCCGAGATTTACTATCCTCTTCAAAAATTCTATAATTTTTCACGAACTCTAGAAACCTCTGAATCTGTTGGTATCCGATCTCCTGCTTAATCTCAGGACGCAACTCATTCTCAAACTTAATACACTTTGAGAACTCAGCAGCCACTTCACTATAATGAGGCTAGAACTTAGCAACTTCCACAAATCTGGAAGCATACTCTTTTATAGACAAACTACCATGCTTCAGCTCCAAAAATTTAATCTCTTTCTTCCCGCTAACATCTTTAGGAAAATACTTCCTAAGAAACTCCCTACGAAACACAGCCCAAGTGACAACTTCACATGTAGCCTCCAACACCTGACGAGTGTTGATCCACCAATCATTAGCCTCCTTAGCCAACATATGAGTACCAAACTATACCTTCTGCTCTTCTGAATAATCCATCACATAGAAGATTCTCTCAATCTTGTTGAGCCAATCCTGCGCTCCATTAGGATCATACCCACCCTTAAAAATAAGTGGATTGTTCCTCTAGAACTTCTTCAAATGACAGAACTCATCATTCCCACTAGTATTAGAATGATTCTGAACAGCCTGAGCAACAACATGCAAAGCAGCAACAATAGCATCATCATTCCTTCCAGCCATTTTATGTTTTACACCAATAACAACAACAATGGTTAGAAGACAACACCGACAATATTCAACTGTCACACCACACCGAATCAACAACTTGGCCAGACTGATTGACTGACTCTGAAAACACTAATGTAACACCCTTAATATCCTTCATATAATTTAAATAAAATATCAGAGTAAAATTCAACACAAAAACACTTAGGATGCTACAGTTCAACAAATACCTACTTATACTACATGATATATAACACATGTTACCTTTAAAAATTACTAACAGTAATAATAATAGTAAACATTCACCAAGTCTGAACTTCAAATTTATTTAAGCAGCGGAAACATCAACATCAAATAATTTTCAAAATATAATTATGAAATAGTATAATTATAACAAAAATTCAACATAGAAGATAACATAATTCTCCACCAACGAAATAAACACACAAACACCAACCCCAATTGTTACACATCAGAGCATACACCGACTCTAAAAATAAAGGAAAATACCATCTTCCACATAAATCTACTCTTCTATTGTGGATTATCTACACAATGCCCATGTAAAGGCAACATTAAAATATAATGGATGAGATATCATACTTATATAAAGGAAGGTAGGATAATAAGTAAGCATCATACTATTACATACTCAATCACCCATTCCGCAACACACTTCCACACAATCAACACAACAACCAACAAAATATAATAACAATATAACCAATATGCAATGCAATGAGACTCACAACTTGACTCAATGCATGTGGTACCAATATGTGAACTCTTAAGTTCACCGCTCCAATCCCCACATATGATCAAAGCCCACTGATTTGTTACCATCACTACTAATAATGCTTCATTGATTCCATCATATGAAATTAACTACTCGCACCTAATCCCCAACTAGGACCGAGGCTCACAAAAAATAGACTACCGTCCAACACCATGAATTCATGCAACATACAACATATAACAACAACACCATGCACAATGACCATCACCACCATAGTCAATGTACTTCACCATTACTGGCCACCATGCACCAAACACATGCTATAACATTCAGACACAACTACACAATAATATACCAAGCAACAACGATGCATTTAAGATTATGTCACACCACAACATAAGCACTATAATACATTTAACACCACCACACATCAAATTACTCATTTTCAGAAACTGAAACCAATTCTAGAAGAAAGTTCGTCACGTCAGCTTCTCAATGCTTTGAACGACACCCGAATCGGACACCCGGAACTGAATTTATGAATTTTATAGGTTTTTCAAAAATTGCTTCCAGTGTAACAAGTTACACCATTTGAATAATTGGTTACACCCCTGTAACCAGCCATTGATACGCAAAACACACACAATGTAATCGGTTATCCAAATTTGTGTAACCGATTACACCCACACAAAATGCCCAAAAAATACATTTTTAAACCAATGTAGCCGGTTACACCCTTTCTGGTAACCGATTACACTGTTGGCAAAAAAACTTTATCTACTACTTTTAAAAAAAACATTTCAAAACCCATCCCGAAACTCCATTTTTCATGCAAATCACTTGTTCCACATTTTAACACAAAAAATAACTTTTCCAAAGTCTCAAACCCCAAATTCTTTCCACAAAACACTCATAAATTAAGTTTCGACTCTGACACACAACCACAATCAACACACACCATTTACCACCAACAATTCCATCGAATGCAAAATTCCAAAAGCAAGATTACACAAGTCACCATTCAATCATCAATCACAACATATAATTGCATAATCCACCCAAATTAATCCAACACCAACATATATCATGTTCATACGATTCCCCATCATCCAATTTCAACCAAAGCTCATCAACAAAACAGAGTTATATAATTGCAATGTGTAAAGCATATGAGAGGAATAATTTCTAACAAAGCAATTAATTCCTACCCACAAATCATTATACAATCCCTTAGATAATCAGAACTCCACCCTTACCTTAGAGTTCTTGAAAATTTTATTTAACCTTTAATAATGGAGATTCTTCCTAGCTTCTCCTTCCTTGCCCTAGCTCTATTCTCCCTTTTCTCCAAAATTTTCTCAATTCCACGATATATGAGTTTCTATCCTCCCACTTCCTTTATTTTCTTATTATATTATTTTTATTATTACTAATTTACTCAATATTCCAATTCAGTATAATAATAATAATAATAATAATAATAATAATAATCTTCAATAATCATTTTATTTAACATAATATTATATAATTACTAAATACTTACTAATATAATTTAATTAGTCTTATTCACCATACCACCAACTTTTACACTTTTTCTCACACACCCCCAACACCTTAATTATACTCTTTAAGGACACTACCCCACACCAAGGGTATCCCCAACACACTGTTGCACCCCAAATTTTGACCCCTTAGATCCTCATCACCATTTTAGGATCATTTTCATTTGATTAACTAACCTTAACCCATTTCCAGTTTATCTTTGTTAAGATGCAGATGAATTAGGATTCCGTACCGTCAAAATCGAGATTTCAGTGGTCCGATCAGTCAAGGTATTGGATTGATTCAACCTCAAATAGGTCTCCACATCATCAAGAATACAACATTGGATCAAGTATGAACTCAATTTGAGGTGGTCACCTAGAAATTGAGAACAGTGCAGTTCAAGACGCCCGATTAGGGTTTTCCGATCAGGAAAAGTCAACTGTAGTTTGACTTTTGGTATAAAGAGTGTTTCAATGGTGGGATCAAGGTCCATTAATCTCCTATGGCTTAGTAAAGCCATCCAAAGAGTTTCAAGTCCTCAGGATGTCCGGATCATGAACAGTCGACTCGGTAGTCACCGATTGATCGAACGGTTGACCGAAAAGTCAATTCTTCACCAATAAGGAATTTGACTTCAATATGTGAATCAAAAATGTTCTTTATGTCATATTACACCTCCCCATAAAATTCCATGACCATTGGATCAAGGGTTAAGAAGTAATTGCAAAAATCGGGAATTAGGGTTTCGAAAGGGGCAATATCATAACTCCTCAACCACACATCCAATTGAAGTGGTTCAAAGCTCATTGGAAAGCTCTTGACAAATCCTACAAAATACTCAAAGTGGTCCATGATCAAAAAATTCATAGAATTGGAGTTATGACAAGATTCATTTTAGGAAGGTAAATAACTTAGAAAAATTCTAAGTTATTTAGCCTTTTTAAGTGGTTTTTTTCAGAAACTTTGAAGGGTTTTTCAACCTAGTTCCATTAAGAATTTGGAAATCCCCAAAAGATGAAAGTTATAGATCTACTTAAGGGCTTTCCAAATTATGGTAGAACTCATCAATAGCATGTGTGAGCAGAAAGTTATGCACCATAGAAGTTGGGGTTGTCAACACTTGAAACCTCAATCCAACACTTCCCAAATATCAGATTTTTACAACTTGATATCTCCCCAGCCCTTGGATCATGATTCAATATAATATTCAGATGTGTAGAGGAAAGGAAATGCAGAAAATGTAAGGTTTGGAGAGAGAGAGAGAGGCAAGTTGCAACTTGTGCAATATAATATTCAAATGTAAGAAAGAGAGAGAAACTTTTCATGCTAAAACTGTTGCAGCTGGCTCACCCTACCTTCATAGCTCATCTCAGTCACTTCATGTCCATCTCCACTTGATTTTTCTGATCTTCTGTGGTCCATGGAGCTGATGGGAAGAGATTTTGCAAAGATTCATTTGAAAAACTTCATGAAAATCCCTCAGAAAGTGGTAAAAGACCAAGGCTGCCCTCACTCTTGTTTTGGCTATAAATAGAAGCCTCTTCCATGAAGTTAGACACACCAGAGCAATCTCAAAAACCAGAGAAAACATAGCTCTCAATTCCCTTTCATTCCTTAAGAATCTCAAAAATCTCAAAACCTCCATTTTTCACCAAAAGCTGTCTTGAGCAAAACTCTGCTCAAGACCAGTTCTACAACTTCTAAGCCCATCATAACCATCTACACAATCTCTAAACATTGTGTATAAGGTGTACATACCCTCAAACCTCTCAAAAATATCATTTTCCAAAAAGTCAACTTTCACACCAAGAAAGTTTGACCAATATGCTCAAAATCTGCCAAATGCTTGTATAGACTTGTTCTTGCTGTTCTAATCATCCATACACCTCAAATATGTCATAATTCAACTGTCCAAAGCATTGAAAACCAGTGGTGAAGCTCATTTCTCCAACTGTCCTAAGGTTTGCATATTGCTTCAAGAGGAAGCAAACTTCAACATTGTGCCAAAAACAAGATCTCTGGATTTCTTTGTGTTCTAACTTGCTCAACATAGTCTAAAAGAGGTATGTAGTCTATCAACTTCTCACTTTACATCATATTTTCATGTTTGGCATTTTTGAGATTGTTGAGTTGAAAAGCATGTACCATGAACATACCAACTTCCTTGACAATTTGGTTTTGATTGATGCTAAGGCCTATAATCATTAGGTTACATATTTGAAGTTTGTGTGGGATAATAATGTAGACATACCATTCTGTTTTGATTTTGTGATACTTGTTGTCTCTTTGATATTTTGCAAAATGCTACCATCACCTTGTTACTTTTTTGAATCAAAGTACATATGCCTATATTTTGAGCTCTATCCTAACTGTTATTGCATTTAAGATGTGTGTATCCTGTTGTGTTGATTCAAAACCTCATTATTGGAAATTTCACCCACTGCTTGCATCAAGACAGCTTCCACATTACCAAAGTTTACCAATTTCTGTTTTAGGCATAGGGTGCTAATTTCTTGGTTTCAATCTCATCCATCATGATGTATATAGTATGTGTATGCTTTTGTTTGGGCCTAAAACTATCCCCATTTGAAATTCACCTGTTGCCACAACTGTCTTGCTAAGACAAATTTTTTAAATTTTCACCACAACATGCAATTTTTCATTTCAACGGTCCTCTGATTGTTTTGTGAGTTGAGACTCTTTACTTATCTTGATAATGATGTGTGTATATTGGTCATTTGATCTATTATTGCTTGTTTTCATAACTCCACTTACAATTGGATTTTTATGCTAGAATGTGCCTTGATCATGCCAAATTGTTGTTCTGTGAGTATATGCCTATGTTTGGAGTTGTAACTCACTTATATTCATGAGTTTAAGGTGTGTGGATGATTGAATTGAGCCATGTGTACCTATTTTCTTATTTCACCTCAAACTGCTCTTTTTCAAGCCAAAATCACCATGAGCATACCAAAATTCTTGTTGCTTGCAATATGTCTAATTTCTTGAGTTGTAACTCACTTATATACTTGATTCCAACGTGTAGTAATGATTGTTTTGATCAATAATTTCTTGCTCTCTCATTTCATCATCAAATTGCAACTTTGAGCTAAATTTACCATGACCATATGCCAATATCTTCCTTTCTTGCAATGTGTATCTTTTCTGAGTTGTAACTCAATCTTGTCTACATTGATGATGTGGGTATTGTTTGTTAACATGAGGTCATTTTTGCAACTGAACCATGTTTGTATCCCATAGCTGTCAAACTATTTTGAAAAAACCACTTGTGCACACACTTCACTTTTTTTGGTTTGGTTTTGTTTTAGGGAACTCATTCATAATTGGACTTCTATTAGTATTTAGGACTTGTTTGTATATGACTAGGGCTGTCAACAACTTGTGTTTGGTTTTCTGTTGGATTTTTCCCAAACCTACTGATAGGTCACTGTGTTTGATTTTCATCTGCTCTATTTCATTTGGAGCATTAGAGCTTGTAGTCCACTGTTGTTTTGGATCTTGTTGCTAGCAGGTGTTAGGGTGATTAAGGCTTACATCTTTATAAGGGTTTGATGACTGACCTGTTTAAGGGCTGACAGTTGGTTTTTAGAAATTAGAGGCCAGATTATCATGTTAGGATCAGTTGTTGGTTTTGCTTGAGAGAGTGTTGCTAGCTGTTATGGACCTATTGGCATAGGGTGGAGGGCAGGAGAGGACTGTCACCTTTTTGTTTAGATTTGCAAGCATACTGTTAAGGTTTTAAGTGTTTGCCCCCCCCCCCCCCTTACTAAGAGATTCAAATATGTTGAGTTGGTGATACTTTGTGGATGAACATTATCATGTTAGAGATTATTTTGAGTTTGTCAATTCATCTTTGCCTCAGGTTGGTGAGTTTGTTTTTATGATTTTAATTGGACTAAGGTGTGGATAGTACCATTTAGGCCAAGGCTGCTAGCATGCTTTTCCTTCTGATCAAACTATGTGTGCACCAGGTTTTTGCTCTTGTTGGATAACTCTGTGAGACCAGTTAAGTCTAGATCCCTTGAAAGTGAATTGGTGAATTCATGGTATCAGTTATGTTTTGCTTTGGTTAAGGATTAAGTGGTGGATGTGTGATCCTAGGACTGTCTTTGTGGTTAAGCTTGCTTTTAAGATGTTTAGCAGGTTGGAATGGTATTGATTCTGTTCAGACCTTTTGCTAGGAGTAGCAAGCCTGTTAGCTCATGTTTAGGATAGGTATGCCTCTTTATCTTTGTATAGCCTGTTTGTATTGCTGAGCCTTTGCTTGAACATTGTTGCTAATATTGTTGTGACATGAGATACTGCTCTGTTATGAAAAAAGTTGTTGGCATGAGGCCTAGAATTCTGTCACTGCCAAGATCATTGATGAATGATATCTTTGAGGACTATGTTTTTGCCAATTTCTTTCCAAGATTTGATAACTTCTGATTTCATCAAGCTCAATCTATTTACTGAATTCTCAGTCTGTTATGGTAGGGATCATTGAGATTTGCTTTGTCATTTAAGTCATTTGTTTTAACTTTGTTTAAATGCCAAGTCTACTTTACACCAATTTCATTAAATTTGCAACTTTCATGCCATTTTCTCATTTGGAGGTCTTTTGAACTTTTTGCCTATTATAATCTTTTCAATATCATATTCCAAGCGTGCTCTGATCCTTACATACCCCCAAGCCCACCTGTTTTAATCTCTTGAATTCAAAATGCACATCAAAACTTCTTTATGCATTGGTCTTCGAATTTTCTTATGTGCACATCATTTTGAAAAACCAACTGTACCATCATGATCCTTGTTCAATTCTACCCAAGTTTGATCTAAAGTTTGCTAAAATTGGTTAAGAATTGAGCAAGTTAGCATCAAAACGTAAATCAGCTTATATGCCTTGTTCTTGTTTCTTCATTTGCCCAGAAATCCATGTGAACAAGCCCTATATATTTATGCGGGTGGCTATATCAACAGATGTATAGCCACCCCACTGGTAAGCAACTTACTCTTAAACATGCCTTTCACTAGCCAGACCTGGGTTCGATCCCTGAGGAGGATCAACCCTTTTGATCTTTTTTTTTTCATTTTTCTTGCGCGCGCATGTGTGAGCCAGAGGGCGTGGGTTCAAATCCCACCCCATGCACTTTCTTTTATTTTATTTTCTTGCTTGTTATATATGTCTTGTACATTAATTCATCAAAACTTCAAAAATTCATATCTTTCTTATTTTTCATCCTTTTTGGTCCATTCTTTTTGCAACATATTTGTTTTAATGTCTATTTTCATGTGGTGTAAAAATATTACTTGTTATTATTAATTGGGTCATCTTTTGTCTATGTGGAAATTTGTTCCTTTATTGAGATCGTTATCTTACTTGCTGATGATTTCCTTTTAAATGTGCTTGATTTTTCTTATGAGGTCTTTGCTTCCTTTAATCAGTTAACATGCTAGGTTACTCTGCTTTGGTTGTCACCATAACCCCATATTTGTTTTCCTCCTAAATTATGAGGTTAAACTGATTTACTTGTGTTTGATTGTCATCAATGCGTATTGTTGTTACATTTGTCATACCTTGAACTTATAACATGTTTACTTTCAAATTGTGATTTGCTCATATGGTTGTTACCTTCATCATGTTTCAATCTTTGTTAAGATTATATTCTCAAATCTTTGTTAAGATATGCCCTCAATCTTTGTTAAGATATGCTTCCATCTTTGCTAAGATATCTGATTACCGGTTGTAAGCATTGGTGTTATATGATTGTGATAAGCATGCTTAGTTGATTGTAAGCTTATTAATCTTATTTATTCATTTGCTTTGTTAAGTATTCTTTCCCCAAGTGATGGAACTTTTTAGTTCTCATCCAAGTTGCCTCCCTCTCTCCTTCCAAAGGAAAAGTCTCTCCATTGACCCTTGTGTCATGGATAGCTCATTTACCCCTCCCTTGACTTTGTGAAGTCATCCTAACCCTAGCTTAGTTAATTTAGAACCTTTAAGTCTTAGACTTTGCTTTAAGTCTAGAAAACCCACCTACAATAGGAGTGTTTCTTCAACTAGAACCCTAGGATAGTGTTTGTAAACTCTATGTAAGAATCATGGAAATGATTACTTACTTCCCTTTCTTGAGAGTTCAACATAGATCTAGAGAGTTTTATGAAACTCTACACAAGCATGGATATGTTTGTTCCCCTTTGAACCTTGATCATAATCAAGTGTTCTTCAACCCTAGTGAGGTGAACTACGATTGCTCTGATTCTATCCTAGTTAGAATACGTAGGCAGAGGACGCGACGTCTTTGCGAGCAAACTTAGAAATTATCTTTAGGTTTTAACCTTCACCTTTTACCCGACCCAAACCTTAGCAAACATTTACCAACTTAGCATGCAAACAAACAAAAGGTTCCTGTAGAGTACTACAAATGTTTAGGATGTGAAATACGTACCCTATGCATAACCAACCCCCGATCCCCGAATCTCTTAGCGTTGTTGTTACATCGCGCAAAATGTTCTTTCTCTCTTTAGAACTTTCCTTTGGATAAATTAAAGTCCGGGTGTGAATTCAAAGAATTAAAGATTTAAGTTAATCAATAGCTTGGTATCACGATTCTCACCGCAACACACACCAAAAATACCAATCACACATATAATTACACAACATCACATAATTTAATTACGAAAAATAAATAAACTAAACTGGGGAGTTACATTTAGAGTAATTAAACTCCCCCTCAATTAAGTTGTTAGTATATCTATTCCTCCTAAGAGTATACTTCTTCCTCTTTGTCGAAATAAAAAAGGTGGATAAAGATTCATTGTGATAAATTTAAATTTGCAAACATAGGCAAATAGACATTTAGGAAAGGGAAAAATATTTTTTATTCTTTAAGAGAAATTACTAGGAATTCAAATAATGATAATGTAAATTGAAAAATTGAAATGGTGAAGAAATCATGAAAAAAATCAATAAACTAAACATTAAAAACACATAGATGAGATCATTCTATGTCAAAAATCATCATCGAAGAATAGGTATTTAGGTGTGTGTGTTTGGTTTGGGATGAAGTGTCAAGTTATAAATTCAAACTAGTCATTGATCACCGTTATCTTTCTAATTATGACTTTGAGAAGGTCGTTAGTTGTGGTAGTTCAGGAGGTTGAGGAAAGTTTTAGTAAAAAATGTCTAATTTTATGGCTGCTTCTTGACTGTTTGCTTTTCTTTTATTCACATTTTATGGAAGCTTTTCAGTTATTTTTCCAATGATCTTTTCTAATTTCATTAACCTCCTACTTTGAGTAGGGATGCTTAAGATTGCATCACCGCAAAATTATGTTCCTACGATATCCTTAGTGTGTAAGCGAGCACCTATCGATACAATCTTAGCCGTAGTGGAGTTTTAAGCCTAGAATGAGTATTTGTATGCATTATTTTTCATGAGTCCTAATACTTTATGCTGCAAGTTTTTCAAATTCTTCTCATATGTGCGGCATTTTGCTTGAGGACAGGCAAATGTTCAAGTGTAGGGGAGATTGATAACACTGAAATTCACATAGTTTTAAACTTGATTCACATGCACATTTTGTTTGTTTTATGTTTGTTTTACGCATTTATGTAGTGCTATGCGTGTATTATTCGTATGTTGCAGGTATGAGTTAGATTGAGGAAGGTACAAGAGAAAAAGAGAAAAACATTATCAAAAGAGGAGGAAAAGCCCAAGAATCAAAAGCAAAGGCCCACTAAAGGTGCAACCTGGGCTCATGGAATTCGCCATGGCCTTTGGCATTCGCCATGGGCACCTATGACCAGGTCTAGCTATTTTCACGCAGGTGGCGTTCACCACTACCTATGGTGTTCGCCATGGCCCTCACCCCCATAAACTCAACAACTTCTCCTCCTATATTCTCTCCAACCCACTCCACTACTTCCTCAATTTCCAGTCACAAGATTCCATTCAGTTTACACACATTCCAATATATAAGATTTTGTTTTTAGGAATTTTTCATCCAAGTTTTGCTAGTCATTTTGTTTAGACATATATTTCACTATAAAAGCACTAATCTTTCACATCAAGGGATTAGTGCACTTGAATGCTGAGAAATTTGTGTTTCTTCGATCGTCAATCTTGTCGTCATTATAATAAGAGAAGTTTCCTTTTTATTCATGTCTTTCACACTTACTTTCCATTTTTTTTATTCTCATAAGTCTTTATACGCTTTCATTATTTTTATTGTGTTTGCATGCTTATGTTGTCTAATTTGAATATAACTCGCCTAATTATAATATCTATAATTTTTATGAGTTGTATGTCTAACTTTGATAACATGAGTTGTTTGTTCGTTATGTTCAGCTAAATCCATTAAGTCCGGTAGGTGAGGATCATCGTTCCGACGGGACTAGGTAATGATTTGGCGTAACCTTTTATAAATTGTTTTTGTGGTTTTTGTTTTTAATTCTAATTATAAAAAGGTTTTGCATGACAATGAAAACATTAATGTTTCAAGCCAATAGCGCGACAGTGTGAGGCTCAGACTGGATAGTAAAAATTGGACATTAATTCTAAACACCGCGACAACTCTTTAGGATTAATTAGGATTTATTGGTTTTCAAAGAGTATTCCGCAACTTAAATGGGTGAGTGACAATAAAACATTTATGGTCTCGGAGTATAACACAAGTCAATAACACGACAGTGTAAGATAAAGGTTTTTAAACTGATTTTTTCTGCTGAAAAGTAATTTAACTTATAACTACGCCAATGAATTATTGAGTCCTTAAGGTTCACTGGAATCCATATTTCGGTCTCTCCAATTTGATAAGTTCCCTAAGTTTTATTTTAGTTTCAATTTTAGTTTTAGTTTCCCCCTAATCAAAATATTCATAGCCTTAGATTTGCATAGCACCAATAGATAACGATAAGATTGATTACTGGTCCCCGTGGATTCGATATCTTTTAAAACTATGATTGACTTCGTGCAGTTGTAGATTAGATACGCATCAGACATACAAGTTGATTTCTTCAAAGGTTTTAAAGAATTCATATTCCTCAAAGTCTTTTGGATCTAGAATGTGAATTCTCACAAAGGATAGATCGACAAACTCTTGAAAAAATATTACTTCTTGTTGCTTGGTGGTGAAAATTTAGAGAAAGGGTTGGTCGATAAGTTTGGATTTTTGGTATCTATGATGATTTTGAGAGAACAATCTCACACTCACAGGTTTTGAAATAAATATGGAATGTAAAAGTGTGAAGGATGCATACCTATTTAGGGTGTTTTATCTGATGATTTGATCATATATTTCTAGAAAGCAATCAATGGAGATCATGGTGATTGAAAATCAAATCAAAATATTTCTAGATTGAGTGAGATTTGACTTTCTTTGCTAATCAATTGCCATAAGTTGCCAATCGATTGAGCTTTTATTGTTCAACTTCATTGGTGCATTTTAGGCCTTGTGATAAAAGTTAGCAAATAGGGTTCCAAGAGAACTTGGTTCATAAGTGACGCATAAGACTCCTAGGCTTGACTCCTGGGCTAAACCTTAGTTCCTTGTCAACCATAAGCAACACATCTTTGAATCCACGATGCTTTTTTTGAAACAAGTAATTACAAATGGATGATACGAATGTACTTGGTGTTAGACTATGGCACGGATCTAGAAGGGGGGGGGGGGGTTGAATAGATCCCAATTAAAATTTGAGTTGGCGCTACCAATTAAAAAAATTGGTTTTGAAAATTTGTTTTTAAGTGCGGAAGCGGCCGAGGAAAATATAGTCTAAAACGAACGGTTATTGGAAAACCGGATATGCGTTAAGCCTTTGGATTAATGACAATATGGAAAAGAGAATCACAACACTAATCACACTTATCAATTATCTAATTCACTTGTTAGGATTCCGAGTTTCAATGATTTAAAGAGCAAACCAAAACTAGATACACAAATAAGATAATTTTGGTTTAGGCAATTTGTCGAACACTTGGCGTGCAAAAACACTCCAAGTGATATTTATGTTGAGTAAGTGATTCCAACTAGCCTAGTACAATGTCTTATTGTACTTTGGATTCAAAAACAGAGTTTCAACCTCTTACTCAATTGATATCTTAGTTTGACAATAGAGCTTATACAAAAATCACTTATTTTTAAGCTAAAATGAAAATGCTGAAAAATAGAGAAGACAGGTATTTGGTGAGGCAGTTCCCCCGTCGTCCTCGTTTCGGGGTACGTCTGCCCTCAATTCTAAAACTAGAATTGAGATAGATTTTATAGATATCACTTGTTGATGTAACAGTCTATACAAGGGTTGAACAACAAATATACAACATAATTCTCAAGACGTTGAATGTTGCTTCCACTCCTTGCCCCTTGATTCAAGATGAATTAAGTCCTCCGATCGTTGTTGATAGACCTCCGATTCCAGCCACCTTATTGAATAACCCTTGAAGATGAAGGTGATGAATCTTGGACACCTATTTCACTCTTTCTTATTCCTGAACACATGAATCAATTTTTATCAAATGTTGCTTGACAGAAGTGGTTGAACTTGTATATATAGTACCAGACCAACCAAAGACATAACATCTTTTCAAATAATAGTGGGAATCATTTAAAAACTGCATTTCCGCGCGAACGGTCGACCACAGCAGGTCTGTGCGTCGATGCATAGCTTGCACTTTTGGAAATCTGCAAAATGTATCAGTATGCGTCGACCATACAGTCGGCGTGCGCTGACCCGTTGAAGAGTAATTTATTCATGCGCCGACCCTGAGGGTGACTCAAACCTTCATGCGCTGACCAGTGGAAAAACACACTGATGTATGCGCTGACCCTATGGTCGACTCATACCCTGCAAAAACTGAAATTCTTGTGGTTTTTCATGCCTTTTGCCACGACCACATTTTATCTACACATGTTATATTAACTATAACAGTTTTTAGACAAATGTAAAAGGATACGGTAGGTGATACGTTGCATTTGTTTTGTAGAGGTGGAATTTACAATTGCCAATTCATCCATGGTTGTAATTCGTCATCATCGAAACCTATATCAAGTGATGTCTTGCAAACTCGTGTGGTGTGTGGCGATTTGCCTTCACACTTGGAATGAAAGTAAACAAATGGGTGAATGATTGTATCTAAATGAATGGCTAAAAAGAGAACCATGTATGCAAAGGGATATAGTAATAAGCCAGACAAGAATTGAAAAAGTAGGACAAGTTTTGGAGCATGACAATACCTCTTTTATCAAGAATTGTTGATAAAAACTTCCCTTAAAGGTAAACACCAATCATATTATGGTGTATCCTTCCCTACACATCGTTGGATGCGAGAGTTGGTATAACCAATGGGATGAACAAGTCAATTACAGACATATCCACTCATCTGATCACTAAGGACTGTAAACTTTGAGATATTCTCAAAATGCTTGCTTTGATCACTGTGATTGATATTTTCCATCATCGTCCATCCTTTGATCAAAGATTTTATAAAACCTGTATACTTAGAAGTATACACTTGCGTTTTACAGCTCCATCAATAATTCTCTTAAGGCTTCGAGCTACAAAGCATACCTATAAAACACATAATGTTTCACCTTTGATATCCACATCTGCTTGGGTACAGATGCATTAGTTCTAGAAGATTTAAGGTTGTTACCTTTAGATATTTTTAGTTTATCAAAAAAAAAATTTTAAACGACCATCTCTTTTACAATGTGTGCTTTATAAACTAGACAATTCTTTTTCTTTTGATCTATACCCTTATTTTGTTTTCTACCCATTTTGAATCCTCACCCCATCCCTGATTTGTGTAACCTTCTTCCTGTTCTTCAGATGGAGCTGAGTGCTGGAGCCGATCAGTATTTGGAATAATTTGGGTGAGATGCATGCACTCCGTCTTTGCCTTGTAGAATGCATGTTGCGGAACAACTGCTCTCTTGCTGATATTTTTGTTGAAGTTGTCAACAGCAGGTGGTGGAACTAGTGAGACAGCAGTAACGGGTACTGAAGCGAATGTTGAGGCCCTTGTTCTCTTTTCGGTATTTTTGTGAAATAGAGAAGCCATGGATGATGATTTTTGGAGATTTTGTAGAGGTTAACTGCAATGCCTTTGTAGAGGGTAGTTGGAGATGAGTTTGGAGAGGATGAGGACTATCCCTTTTTATAGAAGAAGGTTTAGGGTTTTGGTAAGAGGGAAGAGACAAGGGGACACAATAGATGACTAGATGCAAGTTACAAGAAAATGCACTTTCAAATCATAGTAAATGTTTACTGCACATTTAATGGAGAATGTGAAAAGATGGAACAATTTTCAAACAAAAACATTTTTGGGTTTTTGCGCGAGCCGTCGACCATAACCCCTGCATGCGTCGATGCATACTGTGTGATTTTTGATAATTTTGAAAGTATACAGCATGTGTCGACCGCATCCATGTTTTGGTCGACTCATAGTGATCAAAAATGCAGATTTTCATTTTATGTCATGTAGAATGCCACACTTGATGCCTATTTACAATTTCACAATATAATTTGCATCCAAAACACATAGTATTTGCAGCAAATGTCATATATATAAATACCATGATAGTCAAACGATATACTAGTTTAAATCATGAATGTTTGAGAGAGAGAGAGAGAGAGAGAGAGAGAGAGAGAGAGAGAGAGAGAGAGAGAGAGAGAGAGAGAGAGAGAGAGAGAGAGAGAGAGAGAGAGAGAGAGAGAGAGAGAGAGAGAAGGAGCAATATCACCTCTATACCGACAACGCTTGATAACAACATACTCTATACCTTTTTACGTCAATGTCCTTACCACTTTCATCTTTACTCAGATTTACACAGGTTGGCATAGGAATGTCTATGGCTTTTGAATTTGCCATGTCAAATCTCTTGAGAAGCTCCAGACAGTATTTTGTCTGGCTCACGAATGTTCCTTCTTTCAGTTGCTTGATTTGCAAACCGATAAAGTATGTGATTTCACCCATCATACTCATCTCGAATTCTCCCTGCATAAGCTCAGAAAAATCTCTCACGAGATTCATGTTAGTAGATCCAAATATGATATCGTCAACATAAATTTGTGCAAGAATTAAGTGCTTTCCTTGACGTTTAATGAAGAGAGTAGTGTCAACCTTTCCTTTTGAGTAACCTTGATCAAGTAAAAATTTACTTAGTCTCTCATACCAAGCTCTAGGAGCTTGTTTGAGACCATATAAAGCCCTTTTCAGTTTGTAGACATGATCAGGATACTCATGAGACTCAAAACCAGGAGGTTGCGCAACATAGACTTCTTCGTTTATGTACCCGTTAAGGAACGCACTCTTAACGTCCATTTGAAATAACTTAAAATCCTTCGCACAGGAGAAAGCAAGCAAAAGACGTATAGCCTCGAGTCGGGCAACCGGCGCATAAGTTTCCTCATAGTAGATGCCTTCCTCTTGGATATACCCTTGCGCGACTAAACGCGCCTTGTTGCGAGTTATTACTCCGTTTTCGTCCAATTTATTTCTAAACACCCATCGGGTGCCGATTACTCGATGACCTCGCGGAGGAGGGACAAGGTCCCAAACCTCATTTCTAGTGAACTGATTTAGTTCCTCCTGCATTGACAAAAACCAGTGTTCATCGAGTAGGGCTTCCTTAGGGTTTTTAGGTTCCATTTGTGAAACGAACGCGAAGTGATAACATAAATTACTTAGCTTCGATCGAGTTGTTACACCCTTTGTGATGTCTCCGAGAATGTTGTCAACTGGATGGTCTTTGGGAGACTTTCAAGCTTGAGGGAGATCATCGTTTGAAGGCAGATGAGCTTCCTCGGTTACCTCATGGTGTACATCTTTATCCTCCTCAACTTTGGCTTCGTCAGGTTGATTAATCCCCGTCTCGCCCCCTTTGAGTATGTCTTCTGTAGATGTACCTACACCATGAACAACACTATCCCTTTCGACATTTCTCGGATAGGACTCATCAAAAGTAACATGCACAGACTCTTCTACAGCAAGTAATTGTTTATTATATATTCTATATGCTTTACTCGATTGAGAGTATCCGAGGAAGATACCTTCGTCGGCCTTGGAATCAAATTTTCCCAAGTTTTCCTTTCCATTGTTTAATACAAAACATTTGCAACCAAAAACATGCAAGTGAGAAACATTTGGCTTTCGCCCTTTTAAAAGCTCATACGGTGTTTTATTTAGAATGGGGCGAATAAGCACCCTATTCAAAACATAACACGCCGTACTAATGGCGTCGGCCCAAAAATATTTTGGTAAACCACTTTCGTTAATCATTGTTCTTCCCAATTCTTCCAAAATTCGGTTTTTACGCTCCACAACCCCATTTTGTTGAGGGGTGCGTGGAGTGGAGAAGTTATGATCTATACCATGGTTACCGCAATATTCTTCAAATAAGTGATTTTCAAATTCACCTCCATGGTCGCTTCTAATTGACACAATGTTTGTATTTAACTTATTTTGGGAAAGCTTAGCAAACCTTTCAAAAGCGGCGAATGTATCACTCTTACTTACTAAGAAGATAATCCAACAAAATCTAGAAAATCGTCCACTATTACGAACCCGTAATAGTTTCCTCCTAGACTTTTAATCCTAGACGGCCCAAACAAGTCCATATGAAGAAGTTCGAGAAATCTCGTTGTTGAAACGATCTTTTTGGATTTAAATGAGATCCTCGTTTGCTTCCCTTTTTGCAAGCATCACACAGGTGATCCTTGGTGAACTTTATTTTGGGAAGTCCTAAGACTAAGTCTTTTGAGACTACTTTATTTAGTAAGTCAAAGTTAACATGCGATAAACGCCTATGCCATAGCCATGAGTCTTCACTCATTGTTATGAGGCATTTGTCGCTTGTTAACGATACTTCATTTAAGTCAAGCATATATACGTTGTTTACTCTAAAACCATTAAACATATTCTTCTTGTCATTTTCATGCACAATTTTGCAACAATCTTTTGAAAATGATACATTTTATCCTTTGTTGCATAATTGGCTAATGCTAAGCAGATTATGTTTAAGGCCCTCGACAAGCAACACGTCGGAAATCATAGTGGAAGAGGGGTTACCTACACTACCTTTACCTAGTATTGCTCCACGGTTGTTATCACCATAAGTTACATACCCTTTCTTCTTAGCCACGAAGTCTATGAATAAGGATATGTCTCCAGACATGTGTCTTGAGCATCCACTGTCGAGAACCCATCTTTTCTCAGTGGTCTTGACACATTTTACCTATCAAAACATAATTAGCAAACGGAGGTACCCAATGGCATATTGGGTCCTAATATGTTAGCGACAAGATGGTTGCTTTTGGGCAACCATTGATAGATGCCTTTAGGAACCAAAAATCTCTGAAATCGGCATTTAGCAATGGAATGGCCTTTCTTGCAACAATATAAGCATGCAAAATCGACTTTAGAATCACTTTTACTTGCTTGATCCCTAATTACATATGCATATTTTTGATATGGGTTTACCATACTTTTTCTAAAATCCTTTCTATCAATAGCAAATGTAATTTTAGGCTCAAGTGCCTTGTTTAATTTGGCCTTAAGGTTTCTAACTTCACCTTGCCAAATATGACAAGTATCACATCCAAAGTCGAAAGGATTTCTATGGTCCTCACAATCCGATTTATTGCTTTCCACAATGGAAGCCTTAAGGTCCTCTAGTTTCTTTTCGGACTCTTTAACTTTTTGCTCTAAGTAAGTAAAAATTCTTTTATTAGAGGCAAGTCTCTTAAAGGATTCACTTGCTTCATTGTGTAAAGCGTTAAATGCGGTTTGTAATTCTGAATGCGACATATTTGAGGACTTCTCATATTTAGAGTCACGTATCTGCTTTTTCTTATTTTTCTGATGTGCGGAAAGGCATAGATTCACAAACTCTTCTTCATTACTAGAGCTTTCATCAGAGGAGGAAGAGTCGCTATCGCTTTCCCAAGCTGTGTACGCTCTCCTTGGCTTTGATGATTTCTTGTATGACTTTGATGATTCCTTTTACTTTGCCTTTTTGTTCATCGGACAGTCTGGTTTGTAGTGATCGGGTTTCCCACACTTGTAGCACGTCCCTCTAGTCTTTTTACCTTTTGAGTCATCATCTTTGGAGTACCTCGATTGTTTCCGGAAGTTTACCAAGTTCTTCTCGGAATGTTGGATGTCGTTCTTTCTCACGTAACGGTTGTACCGTTTAACGAACAACCCCATATATTCGCTCTTGTCCTCTTCTTTTTCGTCGCTTGAGGAATAATCACTTTGCTCTTTTGCTTGAGACTTCGAGGAGGAAGTCTTAAGAGCTATCGATTTCTTTTCACTCACCTTCGTTTTGTCCTTCTTTTCCTTCTTTTTGCGTTGGTCTAGGCTCAAGAGTACCTGTTCATGCTCTTGTAGTTTTTCAAACAATGTTGTCAAGTCTAATAAGGTAAGATCATGTGCTTCTTTGATGGCGGTCACTTTCGGCTGCCATTCCCTGTTAAGACATCTCAAGATCTTATTAGTAGCAACATCATTGGAAACAGGCCTACCTAATGAATGTAAACGATTGATGAGATGAGTAAATCTCTTTTGCATGTTGTCGCACCTCGAAAAATCACGGAGATATTTCGGAGAAACGACCCTCGCGCGAAAGGCGCGAAAATGCGGTTCGACAGAGTCGCCACCGAACTTTATTTTTCCCGAATAAACGGGAGAGGAAAATATCGAGAAAACCTCTTGAAAACGAAAGGATAGGAACAGGGCTGTCGCAACCATGTTCCGGGTTCGGGAGTCGGTTACGTGAGGGGAAGGTATTAGCACCCCTCACGTCCGTCGTACTCGACGGGAACCTCTTAAGGTAATTGCGGGGAGTGTTGTTTAGGTTTACTGGTTTTCTTCTCGTTGCTAAAGGTAGAATTGGTAGGGTAAAAGGTTAGAGACGCAAAGGGGAGATGGGTGGTTAGAAGATAAGGTGCTCGCCAAGGATTGGGGCCCTTGTGCCTACGTATGCTCATTCGGACGAGAATGAGAAATCAGAGCGTCGTAGTTCGACTACGGGAAAAGATGGGGGAAAACGGAAGATGGATAGAAGTGTGCTCGCCAAGATCATCGCAATCTTGTGCCTACGTATCTTATATTCAAGAATGAATAAAGAATCAGAGCGTCCGTAGTTCGTGGTCACAACCACGAAAAGATGAGGTTTGAATTGGTTTGAAGTTGAGTTGGGAGACGAAAGAGTGACTGACAAACAACCTAAGGGCGTGCCTCAAGAGCCTGTCATTCAAGAATTCAAGGAATGCGAGATCCCAAGAACTCAGTTCTTTCGGAAATTGAGTTGAGTAAGTTGAAGATAAGAATTGGATATTTTGAAAACGAAAGAATGAACTAATAACAACTCGGGGGCGCGCCCAAGAGTTACTCGTTCGAATATTCAAAGAATGCTAGATTCTAAGAATATCCCTCTTTTGTAAGTTTAAAAAATGCGTTTGTGAAAGGATCGAATCGAAGAATGGCATGCGAGGCCAAAAGGGAATTGTTTTGAACTGGTTCGACGACGTGTCGAAGATTTGTTTGAAAATAGAACCGACTTGACAACGTATCAAGGGTTAAGATTGTGAGAATCAATATTAGTCCCTGAGGGTGCTCCTAATATCGAGACCACGAGGAATTATGAATGAAATGGGTTGCGAATGCGGACGAGCAATCGACTTAGGAGAGCGTTGGAAGATGTTTGAGTTTGAAAAAGTCGAAAGGTTGAGTGAATAACAACCCAAAGGGCGTGCCTCGAGAGCTATTCACTCGAAAATTCAAGGAATGCTAGACTCCAAGAACCTCCTTCTTTCGAAGTTTGATCGAGAAGAAAATAGTTTAGAAAATGATTTGAAGTGAAATGAGGTACGAAAATAGTTTAAGGTACGAGATGTGAGGACGTGAGATTGGATTTGAAAATGAGAGAAATGACAATTATTTGATAAATGAGACGTAGGCCTCACAACCAATTAATTGGGGCATTACCGAAATGCTGGATCTCGACGACACCTTTTTCATTTGGAGAATATTTGAAATGAATAAAGGAAATATCACAAAGAATGCTAAATTCTCATGACATTCTTTGTTATAATTTTTGAAAATGAGAGGTCGAATAATACACTACTTAAGGTGTACACCTTAGTAATGACTATTCAAAAATTCAAGAAGTGCTAGACTTCAAGAACTTAGTTTCTCATGATTTGAAAATAATTTAGATGAGGATCAGGAAAACTATTAATTTTGAGGATGGTTTTGATTTAATTTAAGAAATAATGTTTGAATAAACAACGAATATATTACACAGAGTGCTAGACTCCTATAATATATTTTTGCTCGAAATAGTGCATTAAAACGAAAAGTTGAATAATACATTATTTAAGGTGTACACCTCGCTAATGATCATCCAAAAATCCAAGAAATGCTAGATTTCAAAGATTTAATTCGTTTTGAAAAAGTATTCGGACCGAGTCAATAGTTTGAAATTGGATTTTAAGCGTGTGCACTAGCAAAGTGGGCTAGTCTTCTAAGTGACCAATTAGAAGTAACTGATCAAATAGGTATCACTGTAAGGAAGCCCAGGATTAAGCTTTAAATTGTTGTGTATGGTGATCAAAGGTCGATGGCGAGGCCTTGAAAGCACTCGACTTACATGGGTGAAAATGACTCGATAAATCGAGAGTTTATTATTTTGAAAATTGCTTTGAGACATTAAAGCATAATTAAGAGAAAAAAGAAAGAAATTGTAATAATTATTACATTTGGAGGAGGTACCTTGTTGTTAAATGGGAATAAAAAAACAGTGACCACTTTATTTCCACCGTCATTTCGAAGTGCAAAAAGAGCTGCATATCGCTCATGCATCCTTTTCCTCATAATAATATTAACATTAACATTGATCCCACAGTGCTCATCACCTCTAACTGAACATTGCCATTAAGTCGTAAGACATATATTAAATATTGAAAACAAACTTGTTATTACTTTAGCAGCAACACCAGAATAATTCCATAATACCCACACCAGAAATTGATATAAAGAAACTCAAAACCGTAGCAAAGTGCTGGTCACAAAGTTGCGTTCTTAATGCGTATCCAACTCCACCATAAGCTCACATTTCAATACGAAGGAAGAAAGAAAGAAGTGAAAAATAAATAGGCAACCAACTTCGTGAAAGCATGCTTAAAACTCAACTGCATATGGTTCCATCAAAACAATCATCATTTAACAATTCACAAAATACCAAAATTTGAAATAAGGATAATGCAATGAAACAATAAACAAAATTGCAACTCCCTGTAATATTTACCACTCAGATGCAAGATAACAATATCATTTAGAATTCAAGACCAAACTTCAATCAAACTACCTACTGTATACGGTAATTAGAACAACAATATGCCAACCAAAATATAACCAATCGGTAACCCAAAACATCAGCTCTGTTTAGAAAATCTGTTAAATTTTAAAACATTAAACACACCATGACAAGATACTCATCACCGATAACAATTTAAAGTGCTATTACCAACCGAATTAGTTGATGTGGAAGCTTTTATCATTCTTAGTCATTGATGAAATTGATGAGAGTTTGCAGCATTACGGACACCGTCGAACCTGTGTCGAAACGTTGTTGCTCGTGAGATACAACTTTGCTGTTGCTGAAACTGAGCTGTTGGTGTTGGAAATGTCGCGAATGGTGGTATCAGCTGGTTTGTGTCGTGGTTGTTACATCGCTGCAAGCCGAGGATGGCGCATCCTAGCTGGGAGCAGATGAAAGGTTGAGCTCAGCTGTAAACCGCGACTCATAATTTGATGATGCCATTGTTGTCAAGTCTGTGGCGGAACCGGAGTGTAACGGGAAGGAAATCTTAAACAAAGGTGAGGATATGGTGTTGCTACGACTTGACTTGATTGTCATTGAAATCAAATGCTTCATGACCGAGTACTGAGTTCGAACGAATACGAGTATGAGCTTGCTGGGTGAAGTTGTTTGTTGAAAGGGGATGTATATTGTTGCTGTTGTGAACAGAAGATGAACAGACCAAAAAGATGTCATGTTTTCGAATGCTAATAGGTCGGCTTCCATCTCTTTGATATGATACTGCAACAATTACCCAACTTGAATCTGAATCTCGGGTTCAACCTTAAACCTGCATAATCAAACCAGTCATGAATAATAACACAAGCCCTTAGAGAAACAATAATGGATAAAAACAGAATTGGATTGAAAACACGAATGATTTCATCTTGCTGCTGCATTTTGTGTTAAAAACTGAAGGTTGAACTTTTCGCTGCTTGACCGAGCTCGGCGATATTGCCATCTGCATTAATAGTTGCATAATGCTTAACGGTGATTTCGGGGCGTTTTGAACCTGCACATAAATGTACACACAACCAAGCAGAACGGAAGACGAACACAGGAAATTAACGGAAAAACAAAACTGAGCTTAAGTTAGAGTTGTGGCGTCTACCATGTTTGCAGTTTACACACTTGCTCCATGAGATGAATCCAGAAAATATTACATATTCATTAATTGAATCATAACAGCAAAAGAACCCAAATCGCAACAACAACACCCAGTCTGATTTTCTTCACAAAATAGCAGATGATATGAAATAGCCACAATATATCAAATTGAAACTAAGGCAAGTATCTGTACATCAACCAAAATAAATAAATAAATAAGCAAAGTTCGCCTAGAATTTACCATCGTGATATCAATCAGTGCTGCAGCTCCCTATTGGCAGCGTGGGTGCAATCAGGCTATTTGTGAGAGAAGGATTCAAAATAAATATTCTATCGGTGCTTCACAGTTTGGCTTTGAAATGCTTTCAACGACCATGCTTGTGACATTTTCTTCGTCGTCTTTGTTGTAGAGCGAGTAACAGCAGAAACACACAACTAAAATGGAAACGAAAACTTTGAAGAGTGATATCGACTTCACCACAGAAACGATTCCCTCGCGAATGACTTAGACGGCTGAGTTTGATGCTTTTTCGTTGTATCGAAATCCACGAATCGAGGCGGAAAGGAAGAAGGTTCGTATCATTGTTGGCGGAAGAATGGTTGAAGGAGATGAGAAAGGGGTTACGAAATGGGTTTTGTGGCGGCCGGAAAAAAACAGATTGAAGAAAAAGAGGGCTTTGTGAGGGGTTTCGGCGGGGAGATGATGATGAATATGAAGGAGAAGGAAGAAGGTTTGCCATTGTGGCTACTAGGGAAGATGATAGTAGAGCGGCGACTTAGGGTTTGAGAAGAAGGGATGAGAAGGTTTCTTCGGCGGCTGATTTCAGTGAACAGTAGTTTTTAGGGTTCCCTTAATCAATTCTCCCTTTCCTCTTTATAACTTCAGCCAGCTCCAGCTTCTGAAGGGCTCCGTAATGGGCCTCCACTTACGGCCCCCAATTCAATTTACTCACCATTAGTTTTTTCTTACCCCAACTTCTTATGTTCTTAATTAAATATCAATACTTAATAAATATTAACAAATACTAAATAATTAACTAAATAAATTAGTATTCTAACAACCATTTAACACAAATATTAACAATAATTACTAAATAAATATTAACAATTAACGATTAAATAACTATTAAAAAAGACCAACTAAAAAATATATATATACAAAATACTACTATTACTAGAAATATTTTAAAAGGAAGAGAAAAGTTGAGAAATTGAAATAAAATAATATTCACAGAGAATTTGTATTAAGCCATGTGTCACCTTTTTAATTGGTTAAAAAAGATGAAGTTTTGAAAAATCAACCAATTCCAAGCGTACACGTTGTCCAGATAAAAAAACGGGCAATGCACAAGCGAAAATAAAATAGAAAGAAAATCAAAAATATTTTACAAATGGGTAGGACAAATTTAGGGTATGACACATGTCAGCAATGGTTTTCCCCTTGCTCCATGAAAAAGAGATCAAACCCTTTTGTTAATGTGTTGATTGTAGCCAACTTAACATTGTTCGTCCCTTAATGGGCGATTTGTAGTGAATCCCACATGGCCTTAGCAGTAGGACAATGGGATACGCGTTAGTATTCATCTACACCTAATGAGGAGATTAAGATATTTTTGGCTTTCCAATCATAATTGTATTTTTTTCTCATCGTCATCGGTCCATTGTGCTTCGGGCTTTGGCACAACTACATTATCCGCATTGATCATAGTAATTTCTATTGGACCAATGAGGATAATGTTCCATATTTTTCTATCTATGGAGTTTATGTGCACCCGCATACAGTCTTTCCAATAACTATAGTTTTCACCGTAGAAAACGGGAGCTCTAATGTACGCCCTTTTGGTTCGTTAGCCATTTTCTATCAACGTTGTATTTGAAGCACCGAGTAACCGGAGCTCTGGATACCACTTGTTAGACTATGGCACGGATCTAGAAGGGGGGGGGGGGGGCTTGAATAGATCCCAATTAAAATTTGAGTCGGCGCTACCAATTAAAAAAATTGGTTTTGAAAATTTGTTTTTAAGTGCGGAAGCGGCTGAGGAAAATATAGTCTAAAACGAACGGTTATTGGAAAACCAGATATGCGTTAAGCCTTTGGATTAATGACAATATGGAAAAGAGAATCACAACACTAATCACATTTATCAATGATCTAATTCACTTGTTAGGATTCCTAGTTCCAATGATTTAAAGAGCAAACCAAAACTAGATACACAAATAAGATAATTTTGGTTTAGGCAATTTGTCGAACACTTGGCGTGCAAAAACACTCCAAGTGATATTTATGTTGAGTAAGTGGTTCCAACTAGCCTAGTGCAATGTCTTATTGTGCTTTGGATTCAAAAACAGAGTTTCAACCCCTTACTCAATTGATATCTCAGTTTGACAATAGAGCTTATACAAAAATCACTTATTTTTAAGCTAAAACGAAAATGCTGAAAAATAGATAAGACAAGTATTTGGTGAGGCAGTTCCCCCGTCGTCCTCGCTTCGGGGTACGTCTGCCCTTAATTCTAAAACTAGAATTGAGATAGATTTTATAGATATCACCTGTTGAATGTAACAGTTTATACAAGGATTGAACAACAAATATACAACAGAATTCTCAAGACGTTGAATGTTGCTTCCACTCCTTGCCCCTTGATTCAAGATGAACCAAGTCCTCCGATCATTGTTGATAGACCTCCGATTCCAGCCACCTTATTGAATAACCCTTAGTTCTTCAAACCTTCGGCCCGACTGATCTCAACTACAACAAATCGAACCCGAGATCTTCCGTTCAATATCACTGAATCCGCTACTAGACTGTTGAAGAACACCTCTTTACAATCACCTTCGCTCAGCTGACCCTTGATGAAGAATCTCGTCTAAAAACCCCCAAAATTCAAACCAATCTTGGAGGATAAAAGCCTAACGGTTTTATTCAAGAAAGAACATGTCACAAGCTTCAACCCAAACTAGATTACCCAATCTAAGCTTCGAACATTATCACCTTTAATCAGTCACAATGCACTTCAAAAATGGCTGTGTGTAATTGATGTGTTGTGAGATGTTGAAGATGAAGATGATGAATCTTGGACACCTATTTCACTCTTTCTTATTCTTGAACACATGAATCAATTTTTATTAAATGTTGCTTGACATAAGTGGTTGAACTTGTATATATAGTACCAGACCAACCAAAGACATAACAGCTTTTCAAATAATATTGGGAATCATTTAAAAACTGGATTTCCGCGCGAACGGTCAACCACAGCAGGTCTGTGCGTCGATGCATAGCCTGCACTTTTGGAAATCTGCAAAATGTATCAGTATGTGTCGACCATACAGTCGGCGTGTGCTGACCCGTTGAAGAGTAATTTCTTCATGCGCCGACCCTGCGGTCGACTCAAACCTTCATGCGCTGACCAGTGGAAAAACACACTGATGTATGCGCCGACCCTATGGTCGACTCATACCCTGCAAAAACTGAAATTCTTGTGGTTTTTCATGCCTTTTGTCACGACCACATTTTGTCTACACATGTTATATTAATTATAACAGTTTTTAGACAAATGTAAAAGGATACAGTAGGTGATACGTTGCATTTTTTTGGTAGAGATGGAATTTACAATTGCCAATTCATCCATGGTTGTAATTCGTCATCATCGAAACCTATATCAAGTGATGTCTTGCAAACTTGTGTGGTGTGTGGCGATTTTCCTTCATACTTGGAATGAAAGTAAACAGAAGGGTGAATGATTGTATCTAAATGAATGACTAAAAAGAGAACCATGTATGCAAAGGGATATAGTAATAAGCCAGACAAGAATTGAAAAAGTAGGACAAGTTTTGGGGCATGACAATACCTCTTTTATCAAGAATTGTTGATAAAAACTTCCCTTAAAGGTAAACACCAATCATATTATGGTGTATCCTTCCCTACACATTGTTGGATGCGAGAGTTGGTATAACCAATGGGATGAACAAGTCAATTATAGACATATCCACTCATCTGATCACTAAGGACTGTAAACTTTGAGATATTCTCAAAATGCTTGCTTTGATCACTGTGATTGATATTTTCCATCATCTTCCATCCTTTGATCAAAGATTTTATAAAACCTGTATACTTAGAAGTATACACTTGCGTTTTACAACTCCATCAATAATTCTCTTAAGGCTTCGGGCTGCAAAGCATACCTATAAAACACATAAGCTTTCACCTTTGATATCCACATCTGCTTGGGTACAGATGCATTAGTTCTCGAAGATTTAAGGTTTTTACCTTTAGATATTTTTAGTTTATCAAAAATTTTTTTTTTTAACGACCATCTCATTTACAATGTGTGCTTTATAAACTAGACAATTCTTTTTCTTTTGATCTATACCTTTATTTTGTTTTCTACCCCTTTTGAATCCTATTCCATTATGGTTTAAGGAAGGACTTTGACTTGATAATATAAATCAATCTTTTCTTTCCCTTTGTTAAATTTACCGAGGGTTTCATGTAAATCAACTACTTCCTTTTTTATGGTGACATAACTCTTACATTCTACTTTTGAATTTCTGAACTTAGTTATTTTTATCTTGAATTATTTGTTGATTTCTTTTACATATCATAAAGATTCCTTAAGACCTAAGTTGAGTTCTCTTAATTTATAATTTTACTTTTAAAATTGAGCACTCATTCTAACAAATTGTTCATAAGGTGGTTTAGTTAGTTGATCAGTATCTACATCGTGTGAGTGCATTCTTCCATATGGTCATGTTTTGAATGATGTCAACACTAGGAGGGTGCTTTAGTGTTTTTGTATATTGGGAGGTATCAACCAAAGTTTAGATGTGCATTGATCATATTAGCATTAGGGTGCATAAAAATTAGTGTGAAAATGATTGGAAATGCCTTATGCATGTTTTGTACATGAAAAACAATGTTTTGACCTATATAAGCTTTTACTTCAGTATAGGTCGACACATAACTTGGATAGGCCGACCCCCCACACATTAATATTAAAGCCTGTAGGCTCTGCTTAGAGGTCGCCTCACTTAGGTCGACCTGAGTACCTTGACAGGCTGACCTATTGCTTTCACAGGCAGACCTATAGCTTCCAAAAACTTAACATTTGTTTTGCATCTTATTTTTCTTGCATCCTTTTTGCCTATTTCCTCTAAAACATATATATACTCATACATGCATCTTTTTCTAGCACGGTACTAGTGTAAAACCTAAACGAAACCAGAATTACAAAGCTTTCCCATCATCTTCAACTTTTCTTCCATGCATACACACAATAAAAGTACACATAATCATTTTTTTAGTGACAATATAGATTATGGTATATAACGCCCAATTAGGTTGGTGTAACCGAGAATATTGGGTTGGGATCTTTGTGTGTTTAAAATAAGAAAACCAATTTGGGGTTTTCTTTCAAGATCATTGTGATTTGAAGTTTTTGGACAAGATCACACAAATACAGATTCGACCGAGTGAAGGCCTTGTGACAAGGTGGTTTCCTTGCAAGGGAATAGGGTGAGACGGTGAATCATGTTCGAGAATCTTGGGTTCAACAAGTGCGTGCTAGGGATTAATCCCACCGAGCAAAAACCTTGAAGACGAGGAGGTCTTGCAAGTTAGTAACATGAACTGGTGGATTGTAGTAGCATTATTGGTGACTTGATCAATCTTTGATCAATGGTTTAGGGGTGGTAGAATCAACAACAAACCATAGAGTTTACGGGGTTAAAGTTATTCATCTCTTGTATAAACATATTTTGCAAAGTAAGTTTAATTGCAACTATCTCAATTCGAATTGAGGACAGACGTACCCATAGCGAAGCCGATTGGGGAAACGTCTAAGGAAATATTTCTCTCTCTCTCTCTCTCTCTCTCTCTCTCTCTCTCTCTCTCTCTCTCTCTCTCTCTCTCTCTCTCTCTCTCTCTCTCTCTCTCCCTCTCTCTCGCGCTCTGTCTCTCTAATATTTGCATTTGCACATTATCGATTTCGTTGTTGTTTTAATCAATTTGTTTGGAATTCATTTTTTAATACATTTTGAATTAAGGTTTGTTGATATAATCATAATCACTTTGATTGTGATTGGCTTTAACATCAACAAAACAAATTAAGTTTCCAAACATTATTGATCGCACATAAAGTGTTCGATAAATTGCTTTGAGTATTTTTAATTGGTTTTTGATCATCAGAAATAAGTTCTACGAGTAGTTTAACATTTAATTGGTTTGTGATTAATCATTGTTATAAAATTTGTGTTCATTATCATTAAAATGTGTAACATTACAAATATTCGAGCTTTTTGATAGTAGGTTTGGTTAGACGATTCAATTTGGGTTATTTTCGTTGTACCATAAAACTTTTGAAAATCATTTTTTTTTCCAAAAGTAAAATTTTAAAATTGTGATCTATTCATCCCCTCTAGATCAAAGTCTATCGTCTAACAATTATGACTAATTTGTGGAATCAATTGGCTCTTATGGAATATGAAAGTTCTGTGTTGGTTGCAATTTGCTAAAATATGTTGCTGCAGCTATATGTTGTGCAAGATGTCTAGACATGTGGGTCAAACATCTCTGCAAATTGTTTATTTAGGTTATGCAGAGTTAGAATACAAGATGTCAAATCTGATGTTCTAACATATTATTACAGAACTTAACAACATTCAATTCAGAATGTTGTAATTTATTTCTTGCTATTTGTTGGCAATCTTTTGTGCTTTTCTGGTAAGAGATATTGCTAGCGCAAATCAGGGTGGAGATTTTATTTGAATCAAAAGAGTTTTGTTGCATATTTTGTGAAGTTATCTTTGGAATATTTTGTTCTATTTTTGTGCGTAAAATCTTGAGAATATTTGGATTATTATTTGATTTGATTTTGTGAGTTTTTTTTGGATATATCTCACATATTTTTGCAGGTGAAGAAAAGTTAATATGGAACATTTGATTTAATCTTCAACGATTCATAAGTTTCTAAAATTGGATGTTGAGACAATTTAGGAAACTTGATGATTTGCTCCAAGATTTAAGGAGATTTTTCTGCATAATTGATGAAACCCTTAGCATGTGGATCAATAAATATTTAGGTGAAGATTTCAAATCCCATGGACTGCTGAAGAGTATTTAAAGAAGACCTAAACCTATTATATTTGTGATTTTTCACTTTTGTAAAATAAGGGGAGGTTTTATAATGCTAGGTTTTGAGAGTCTCTTGTGTGGTGACTTTGTAAGTCACTCTTCGTATCTTTTGATGCATTGTGGTAGACATATTTAGGTTGTATATTGTTCTTACTCTAAAGCTTTTAAGAATAGGAGTTGAGTATTATTCTTAGTTGAAGCTTTTAAGCAAAACCAAGTATTGTTCTTAGTTGAAGCTTTTAAGCAAAACCAAGTATTGTTCTTGGTCAAGAGTCTTGACCTAGTTTTGTTCTTGAAGGAAAGAGGGTATATCTTTCTTTTTGGTTTCTTCTGGCATTCCCTAGGACTGGGAGTGTTTGTTTATCACTGCGGTGATTTCTCATATCTAGGAGTTCCTAGGTAGAAGTTGCATTGGGTAGGTATTAAGTGAGGGGGTGTAAACGGAGGAGTTTAGCTCTGAATTAATACTGTTGATAATGGATTTCCTTCCTGGCTTGGTAGCCCCCAGACGTAGTTGTTGCTATACACCGAACTGGGTTAAAAATTTCTTGTGTTATTTATCTTTCTGCATTTAAAATTCTACACAATTTAAATGGTTGGATAAATTGTTCTGTTAGTCTGCATATGTTACAACATCTGTCATGACATTCGTACCCTGATGGTGGAACATCAACTTCTAAATCATGTATTACATGTGCCATAAAATCTCAATTGGTATTAGAGCAGGCACCCTAGTCAGTTTCAGGTGAGCTTCAGGGATAATTTTTTTCTGGTACATTTTGATCTTTGAAAGAACAACGTCTCTTGCTTATCTGTCATCAAAGAGTGTGGGTTTTTTCCCTTGGAAGAAGAGTGTGTGCTGGATCTTTTTACTCTAAGGTGCTAACTCCTGGGCCAAAGGAGTTGTGTAACATGTGTTATGATTTCTAGACACACATGTGGTGACCAAAAGTGTTGTGGACTCTCTCAAGGCTATGCTTGAAAGGATTTTTGGTTAACAGTTTCTTTTGGGCCTCTATCCAAGAGTTTTGTCTTGTAAGTGTATGCTGGGGAAGATGAAGATCAAGACACCATCGACTTTGGTGAGTATTCTTTAGGTCAGTTTATTTCTGATCTAGAGCTAGGCTTCTGTTTCTCCTTTGAAGGAGCTTGTGGCCTAATTTATGCTGAAGGGTTGTGAACACATCTCAACCAGATTCTGTGCATATGAAAGTCAAGGAAAAATGTCTTGGACATTCACCCTGACATTTTGGAGACTCTTCTGGTCTTTCAAAGCTGGATCTGAGTAATCTTGTAAATAGTTATGTCTATCTTGTGACTACCTCTTCTATAAGGTTAGGTTCTGGTGTAGACTCTGATCTTGGTATGGATAATATTCTTGGAGTTTTGTGCTTGAAGCAGCTTGTTACCAAGGTACCTGTTCTTCTCTTGAGTCACCTTAAAAAGGACTGATTGTTGTTTTTCCATTTATATGTACAAGATGGAGGTTATTTACTCAAACTTGATATTATGATCAAGTTTGTGAGAACATGGAACTCCTGTTCTGTTGTTGTGGAGAAGTCCTTCAAGGTGGGATAATGTCTGGAAGTCTAAGGGTTAGATCTTCAAGACTCTTTCATGCATGTGTGGTCTCATCAGCTGGCTAGTCAAGTATTTGATGTCACTCAAATTTTTTGAAATTATGCTGAACATCAGGGTGTTCAAGCTGAAGGTACTTGTGTGCATTGAAGTTGTACCATCTTGTTATAAGCTGGTCTTATTAGGAGTGGTTACTCTTCACCTGTATAATTGTTACTTTTCAACAGGGTTTTTACCCTAAATTGAAGTATGGGAATTGGTTCCAAGACCTGAAGGAACAAACATCATTGGCACCAAGTGGATCTACAAGAACAAATCCGATGATAAAGGAGTTATAACCAGAAACAAGGCTAGACTGGTGGCACAAGGTTATACTCAAGTTGAAGGGATTGATTTTGATGAAACTTTTGCACCTGTTGCAAGACTTGAGTCAATAAGACTGCTGTTAGGGATGCTTGCATTCTAAAGTTCAAATTATTTCAGATGGATGTGAAAAGTGCTTTTCTAAATGGATATTTGAATGAGGAAGTATATGTGGAACAACCCAAGGGATTTGCTGAACCTAACCTGCCAAACCATGTATACAAATTGAGGAAATCTCTTTATGGATTAAAACAAGCTCTTAGAGCTTGGTATGAGAGACTGACTGAGTTTCTCACTGTTAATGGGTATAGGAAAGGAGGGATAGACAAGACCTTCTTTGTGAAGGATGAAGGCGGAAAACTCCCTCAAATCTATGTGGATGACATAGTGTTTGGTGGAATGTATGAAAGAATGGTTAAAAAGTTTGTCAATCAAATGCAATATGAGTTTGAAATGAGCTTGTGTGAAGATCTAACATACTTTCTTGGGCTGCAAGTCAAGCAAATGGAAGACTTTATTTTTCTATCCCAAAATAAATATGCCAAAAACATAGTCAAAAAGTTTGGAATGGATAATGCGAGTCACAAAAGGACACCTGTAACGCCCGTTTTGTTTCGAATAAAGGAATTGAATCGGTCGAATTTCGGGCAAAAGTGCAGAATTCCGTAGCAGTTTTAGGAAAACTTCGAAAAATCATATCTCTTGATCCGTAAGTCGGATTTGACCCCCGTTCGAAGCATTGGAAAGCTAAAGAGATGCTCTATCTAGAAAAAAAATTGAAAAAAAATTTAATTATTCTGATATGACGACCGTCATGGACTTGCCACGACCGTCACGACTGTGACGCTCGTCATGGACTTGGCACGACCGTCATAGTAACGAAATTCAGTTAAATGCAGAATTTGGACGTGGCTGAGAGTGGGTAGCAAAAATACATTCCCATAGACTCTTTTACCCTCAATTACACCATTTGGGGAAAAGAAAGACTGAAAAGAGAAGTTACGCATTGAGGAAAGTTGAGAGCAAAGAATCAACCACCGGCGAATTTGGAGGATTTCTGCAGAAAAGTCACCGTAGAGCGGAAGCGGAACCGGAGAGCGTGGAATTGACCTCAATTTTAAGGTAAGGTTGGGGTTCAATTCTATAACCGTGTGTATGATCGAATTCATGTGGGGAATCGAGTCATAGGTATAGTTTTCGTTAATCGATAAATGTTAAGGAAAAGGTTTCCCTAATGGGACAAGATTTCTATGTAGGAATGAATGTGTTATGTAGTTATTAGTGCAATGCTCTAAGGTTTTCCTTATGGGCAAATACGTAGAACGAATATGCTATACGGTTATTCGTACAACGCTCTAATGGTTTTCCCTAATGGGCCAAAAAGGACAGTTACCTGGTCGTGATTGATTTGTAATTAATTATGTAAGGAAATGCCGTAATGTGTTATTACGATAAGATGTTAAAGATTAATTGTAGAACTGATGTTGATGTTATACCTGTATAGGAATAGCCGTTTTGTGTGAACACTTTGAGTTCCTATTTGTTGGTACGATGTTGTAATGTTCTTTACATGAACAGTCGTAAATGTTGAAATTATGTTGCTATTGTTCCCATATGTGAACGGGTAGAAAGTGATGGTTGTATGAGTGGTATGATGTTATGATGCTCTGTTATGGACATTCTGGTTGTAGGCGTAATGCCTTGTTATATGGTTGCTATGGTTGTGTTGTAGTCCATAATAGATGCATTTCATGGCATAGCATTTGGCCTGGATTGGCGGCGGTTGTGCCTGTATTGGCGTTATTTGGAGTGTTGGCTCCTAGATGGGTTCGGGGTGTTGGCCCTGTCCCGAGTTTTGAAGTGTTGGCTCCTAGATGGGTTCGGGGTGTTGGCCATGTCCCGAGTTGTGGAGAGTTGTCTCCCAAAATGGTACCACATGCATGTGCATTGTTGAGTCGCATGAAGTCGCATAATTATGCTAGTTGTATGTTAATGTTGTTTATGTGAGATATGGATTACACGCAGTTGTTGTAGATGATGTTTATGATTTCGAAACCTATAATGCTATGATGAGTTTCCGGCATGTTTTCTATCATGCTTTATGTTATATTATTGATATCTCACCCTTTTCCGTTGTATGTTACCTCCTCTGGTGGTAATTTGCAGGTAGTCAGGAATAGAGCGTAGTTCCCGTTAAGGTGTCGTTGATCGCTCTGATACGTAGCACTCTTGGGGGATGGACGATTGCTGTTATTATTTTAGTCGATGTTATTGTTGATTGAACTTGTTATGATGTTTCTATTAAATTGCTTTAAGAGAACATGTTGTATACTTTATCGAACTTCCACCGGAAGTAATGACGAGTTGTTTTATGATTAAATGGTTAAGTAATACATTGGTGATTGGTCATCAAATTTCGTGCTACGTATGATATTTGCAAGTTGTTGCATAATGATTGTTGTCTGTCAGGTTGAAGTGTAACATCTCTGATATGAGGAATTTTGCCCGTGTGACGACCATCACAGGCTCATGACGACCGTCATGCAGTCAATGTTTGCGCTGCTGCGCTTTGTTTGCTATATGAATTGTTGTTTTTCCTGTTATCCGCAAGTTTAGATTTGGGGTGTTACATTAGTGGTATCAGAGCAGGTCGGTCCGTCCGGCCAAGTTGTCTAGTGTCGTCGAGTCAGTCGTCGTGCCTAACACTAGAGTCTCGTTAATTATGAAATCTGACTGTTGGTTGTTGCAGCTTAAGTGAAATGGCTGGGAGGAATAATGTTGCAATTGCTGCTGCTCTGCAAGCTTTAGGTAATGCTATGGAACATCAGCCGAATCCTGCTGGAGATGCTGGGTCTCGCAGTTTGGCAACGTTTCAACGGGAGAATCCGCCTAAGGTAGGCATGATCCTGATGGTGCATTGGAGTGGTTAAAGGAAATGGAGCAAATCTTTTGTGTGATGGATTGTACTCCAGCACAGAAGGTCCGTTATGGGACTCATATGCTAGCAGTAGAAGCTGATGACTGGTGGCTAGAGACCCGTCCAGTGTTGGAAACTGCAGGTGAAGAAGTTACTTGGACTGTATTTCGTAGGGAATTTCTGAAGAAGTATTACCCGGAAGATGTCTGTGGTAAGAAAGAGATTGAATTTCTTGAACTGAAGCAAGGAGACAGATCTGTTACTAAGTATGCGGCGAAGTTCAAGGAGTTGGATAAGTTTTACCCACACTACAGCTCAGGGACTGCTGAATTCTCTAAATGTATCAAGTTTGAGAACGGGTTGATGTCTGAAATCAAGAAAGCAATCGGGTATCATAAGATCCGTGTCTTTGATTCATTGGTTGAAAGCTGTAGGATTTATGAAGAGGATAGCAATGCTCATTACAAGTTGGTGAGTGAGAGGAGAGGAAAATCACAGCAGAGTCGTGGTAAGCCTTATGATCCTCCAGCTGGCAAAGGGAAACAGAAAGTAGCTAACGGCCGGAAAGCTAGTAGGGGAGATGCTCCTGCTGGTATTGTTTGCTATAAGTGCGGAAAGCCAGGTCACAAGAGTAATGTATGTAACTCTGGGTCATTGAAATGTTACCGTTGCGGAGAGTTGGGACACGCTGTTGGTGAGTGCAAACGCAAAGGAATGGTTTGTTTCAACTGCGGTAAAGAGCGACACCTGCGAGACAAGTGTCAGAAGCCTAAGAAGGAACAGAATGGCGGAAGAGTGTTCGCGCTATTTGGGACTCAGACATCCAGTGATGACAAATTGATTGAAGGTACTTGTTTCATTAATGGTAGTCCTTTACTTGCTATTATTGACACTGGTGTGTCTCATTGCTTTATTGCTGCGGATTGTGTCGAACGTTTGGGTCTTATGTTGTCACACATGAGTGGAGAGATGGTAGTTGAGACCCCAGCTAAGGGATCGGTAACTACGTCTCTTGTGTGTTTGAAATGTCCTCTGTCGATGTTTGATAGAGATTTCCTGGTTGACTTAGTCTGTTTGCCACTAAGTGGGATAAACATAATTTTGGGTATGAACTGGTTAGAGTATAACTGCGTTCATATTAATTGCTTTGATAAGTCGGTGAGATTCTCTACTCCTGAGGAGGAGGGAGCGCGTTGGGTAACTACCAAACAGATGAAGCAGATATTGCTAGAAGATGCTCAGGTGTTTGTGTTGGTGGCATCATTATCCATTGAGAATCAAGCGATAATCGATGAATTGGAAGTTGTTTGTGATTTCCCTGAGGTGTTTCCAGATGAAATTCCTGAAGTTCCTCCGGAACGGGAAATTGAATTTTCTATTGATCTTGTACCCGATACCAGACCTGTGTCTATGGCACCGTACAGGATGTCTGCATCTGAATTGGCAGAGTTGAAGAAATAGTTGGAAGACTTACTTGAGAAGAAGTTCGTTAGACCAAGTGTATCACTGTGGGGAGCTCCGGTATTGTTAGTGAAGAAGAAGGATGGCAGTATGAGGTTGTGTATTGACTACCGGCAACTGAACAAAGTTACGATTAAGAACAAATACCCGCTTCCGAGAATTGATGACTTGATGGATCAATTGGTTGGAGCGCGAGTGTTTAGTAAAATTGATTTGAGGTCGGGGTATCACCAGATTAAGGTAAAAGATGACGATGTTCAGAAAACTGCGTTCAGAACCAGGTATGGACACTATGAGTGTACGGTAATGCCTATTGGCGTTACTAATGCACCGGGAGTTTTCATGGAATACATGAACCGTATCTTCCATGAGTATTTGGATCGGTTCATGGTAGTATTCATTGATGATATCTTAATTTATTCGAAGTCGAAGGAGGAGCATGTTGAGCACTTGAGATCAGTGCTGCAAGTGTTGAAAGAAAGGAAGTTGTTTGCGAAACTGTCGAAATGTGACTTTTGGTTGGAGGAAGTTAGCTTTTTGGGTCATGTTATATCAGGTGATAGAATTGCCGTAGATCCATCTAAGGTTGATGCCGTGTTGAAACGGGAAACTCCGAAGTCGGCAACGGAGATTAGAAGCTTTTTGGGACTTGCTGGTTATTATAGAAGGTTTATTGAAGGTTTTTCTAAGTTGGCCCTTCCGTTAACTAAGTTGACTTGTAAAGGGAAGACTTTTGTATGGGATGCTCAATGCGAAGCAGGTTTTACAGAGTTAAAGAAAAGGTTGACGTCTGCTTCGGTGTTGATCTTGCCTAACGCAGAAGAACCGTTTGTTGTATACTGTGATGCTTCTAAGTTTGGTTTAGGAGGAGTACTCATGCAAAATAATAAAGTAGTTGCGTATGCCTCAAGACAGCTGAGAATCCATGAGAAGAATTATCCCACGCACGATTTAGAACTTGCTGCCATTGTTTTTGTGCTGAAGATTTGGAGACATTATCTGTATGGCTCGAGATTCAAAGTGTTCAGCGACCATAAGAGTTTGAAATACTTGTTTGACCAAAAAGAGCTGAACATGAGGCAACGAAGGTGGCTAGAGTTGTTAAAGGATTATGATTTTGGGTTACATTACCATCCGGGAAAAGCTAATGTTGTAGCTGATGCCTTAAGCCGCAAGACTTTGCATATGTCAGCAATGATGGCTAAAGAATTAGAGTTGATTGAGAAATTCAGAGATCTGAGTTTAGTTTGTGAAGTAACACCGAAGAGTGTAAAGTTGGGCATGTTAAAGATTAATAATGATTTTCTGGACAGCATTAGAGAAGCTCAGAAATTAGATGAGAAGTTGGTGGATTTAATGCCTGGAGTAGATCATGCGGAAGATAATGATTATCAGTTGGATTCGCAAGGAGTGTTGAGATTTCGTGGTCGTATTTGCATTCCTAATAATGCAGATATGAAGAAAGAAATTTTGGAAGAGAGTCACAGAAGTAAGTTGAGTATTCATCTAGGAGCGACAAAAATGTATAATGATTTGAAGAATCTGTTTTGGTGGCCTGGTATGAAGTGTGATGTAGCACGTTTTGTGTATGCATGTTTGACTTGTCAGAAGTCGAAAGTTGAGCATCAGAAACCTGCTGGGTTGATGCAACCGTTAGAAATTCCAGAATGGAAATGGGACAGCATTTCAATGGACTTTGTAACGGGTTTGCCGAACACTTTGAGAGGATGTGATTCTATTTGGGTGATTGTTGATAGGCTTACAAAGTCAGCTCACTTTATTCCTATTAACATCACTTTTCCAGTATCGAAGTTGGCAGAGATTTATGTTAGAGTGGTTGTTAAGTTGCATGGTGTTCCGTTGTGTATTGTGTCGGATAGAGATCCGCGGTTTACTTCTGAGTTTTGGAAGAGTCTGCAAGAGGCTTTGGGTTCTAAGTTGAGGTTGAGTTCAGCATACCATCCTCAAACAGATGGTCAGACTGAACGGACTATTCAGTCTTTAGAAGATTTGCTGAGAGCATGTGTACTTGAGGAAGGTGGTTCGTGGGATACATACCTTCCGTTGATAGAGTTTACTTATAATAACAGTTATCACTCTAGTATCAGAATGGCACCATTCGAAGCTTTGTATGGTCGGCGGTGTAGGACTCCGTTGTGTTGGTATGAATCGGGAGAGAGTGTGGTACTCGGACCGGAGATTGTTCGAGAGACTACCGAGAAGGTGAAGTTAATTCGAGAAAAGATGAAAGCTTCACAGAGTAGGCAGAAAAGTTATTATGATAAGCGCAGGAAGGATTTAGAATTTGAAGCTGGAGATCATGTATTTTTGAGAGTCACGCCTGTGACGGGTGTTGGTAGAGCTTTGAAATCTAAGAAGCTTACTCCTCGTTTCATTGGTCCGTATCAGATATTGGACAGAGTTGGAAAGGTGGCATATCGAGTGGCGTTGCCGCCAAATTTGTCGAATCTACACGATGTATTTCATGTGTCACAGCTCCGCAAGTATATTTCAGATTCGTCGCATGTCATTCCCATGGACGATGTGCAAGTACGTGAGAATCTTACTGTGGAGACGAAGCCTGTGAGAATTGATGATCGGGAGGTAAAGACGTTACGAGGTAAAGAGATTGCTTTGGTGAAAGTGGTCTGGTTGGGAGCTGCTGGCGAAAGCTTAACGTGGGAACTAGAGAGCAAGATGCGGGAGTCTTATCCCGAGCTGTTTGATTAAGGTAATTTCGAGGACGAAATTCTTGTAAGTAGGGGAGAGTTGTAACGCCCGTTTTATTTCGATTAAATTTAGTTATGACTTTACCATGTTTCGTCGCGTTGTATTCGTATTTGAAAATGTGTTTGTTTCGAATAAAGGAATTGAATCGGTCGAATTTCGAGCAAAAGTGCAGAATTCCGTAGCAGTTTTAGGAAAACTTCGAAAAATCATATCTCTTGATCCGTAAGTCGGATTTGACCCCCATTCAAAGCATTGGAAAGCTAAAGAGATGCTCTATCTAGAAAAAAATTGAAAAAAATTGAATTCTTCTGATATGACGACCGTCATGGACTTGCCACGTGTAACAACCCAAATTTCATTAAATAATTAATTGTAATAATTAATTTATTTAGTGGGATTTTATTTAATGTTGGAATTAATTTTATTAATTGGGATTAATAGAAAATTAAGAAGGAAATTGGAAGGAAAGAAAATAAAAGGAATATATAAGAGAGAAAGAAAAGAAAAGAAAGATAGAAAACATTTGGAGAGAAAGAGGAAAGAAAGAAGAAAGAAGAGAAAGAGAGGAGAAGAAGAGGAAAAGTGGAAATCATCAAGAACCAACATCAAAGCTCCGATTAATCGAGGTAAGGGTGAGAAATGTTTCTATTTGATCATTGTATGAGGTTATGTATGTTGGGTTGGGGTTTTGGTAGAGTTTCCATCACTTTCCATTTAGGGCAAAAGTTGGAATAATCGGTAGATCAAGGATTTAATCGGTTGAAACTGAGTAATAATGCCGTAGAATAGTCGGGTAACATGTACTGATGCTGTTTATACTGATTTGGATGTGTAAGAGAGGGTTGATGATGGATTGGTGAAGGAGGAACAGAATAGGGTTCTGTTCTGCGCAGGTTCGCTGGCTCTCGCCAGGCGAGCAAAGGCGAAGCTTCGCCAGGCGAAGCCTAGCGAATGTTGGCGAATAATTATGATTAAGTCCCAGTGGACTTCGCTGGCGGGTTCGCCAGGCGAAGTGGGATAGCGAAGGTTCGCCCAGCGAAGGTGCTGGCGAATGGTGGCGAATGAAGTCAGTAGCTACTGACTTGGGCTCGCTGGGAAGTCTCGCCAGGCAAAGGCCAGGCGAAGGTTCGCTGCGAGGGTTCGCCAGGCGAATGTGGGCGAGTTTGACAACATTTTTCTTTTGCTGTGTTGATCATGTGGAGATGGTTTGGTTGATTCACATAGGTTAATACCTCTATGATATGATATAGATATGATATATTGTGATGATGTGTGCTGTGGGTAGCCTATGATATGATCTATAATATGGTTTCTGGAAATGCTAGTGAAGCCCCAAATTCTGCTCCTCCACATGAAAAACAAGCCTATAAAGGTAAAACCCCTTAATCTTCTACTGGCAACATTAATAGAATGGAAGGCTCTACCTACGTGGACAGGTCTATTAGGGAGCTGGTCACCAAGATCCTCTATGGAGGTCGCAATGTGCATGGGATCACCACCCCTCTGTCTCGGGTTGATCCATCCTCAATCCCTAGTGAGAACACTGAAGATAATACTGAGTTTCCCTCTACTGATACTAACCCTAACACGGAGAACCTGGAGAAGCTTGGCAAGTCTGTGGTGCATGAGAAAGGTAATGATGCTGGCAAAAGTGATAATGAAGCCAAGAATACTGATAATGATGATGACATGAATGGTGCTCCCAACAATGGTATAGATGTGCCATCAGATGATGAGCTCATCAAGAATGCTGCTCCTGGAATTGCCAAGAGACTTGTGACCAGGAAAGGAAAAGCTGTGGTTGAAGAATCCCCTCTCAAAAGTCAAAAGAAGAGAAATCCTGTTGGTCCCCCCAAGACATGGAGTAAAGTGACTGGTGCATCCAAGAAAAGAAAAGTTACCGATAAAAACTCTGAGTCTGATGAGGATTTTGTGAAAGATGTTCCTGACATATCCCATGTAAAGAAATCCTCTTCTAAGAAATCTTCTAAACCTGTGCCAGCTGCCCCTCTGGGCAACATCTCTTTTCATACTATTAACAGTGTGACCAAATGGAGATATGTCTATCAAAGGAGAATTGCTCTTGAAAGAGAATTGGGAAAGGATGCCTTGGAAATCAAGGAGGTAATGGACCTAACCAATAAGGCTAGTTTGCTCAAGACAGTCATTGGGTTCTCCAAATTCTATGAAGGACTGGTGAAAGAGTTCATCGTAAACATGCCTGATTCGATCACAAATAGGACCAACAAAGAATACATGAAGGTGTTTGTCATAGGGAAGTGTGTGAATTTCTCTCCTGCTGTTATCAACAGATGTTTGGGACGTGCAAATAGTGGTGAGGAAGAATTGTCTGCTTCAAACAACCAGGTTTGCAAGATCATCACTGCAAATCAAGTGAAGACATGGCCATCAAAAGGGAAGTTATCTGTAGGACAACTCAGTGTAAAATATACCATTCTGCATAGAATTGGAGCTGTAAATTGGGTGCCTACCAACCATACATCCACCACTACTGTCGGGCTTGGCAAGTTCATTCATGTTGTAGGTACCAAAGTCAATTTTGATTTTGGCCGGTACATTTTTGATCAAATTATTAAGCACTCTACTTTTAGTGTTATCAAGCTGCCCATTGCTTTTCCCTCTCTTATTTATGAGATTATCTTAAATCAATACCCTGGGATTTTGTACTCTAGTGATGCTGCTAGCAAGAGAGAGACTGCACTGCCTCTTCACTTCAAACTCTTTGTTGGGAGACATGTCCCAGATATTATTTTTACTTCTGATGAGAAGGCCAATATCTCTAAAGAAATGATCATTGCTGAATTAATAGAAACTTGTAGGGAATTGGGGGAAACTATCAATACTGCCACTACAAGAAAGATCAAGCTAGAGTCTTTCATTCAAATTCTTGAAAGAGATGCATCTAACATTGATAGTGAGGCTATGTCAGGGGAAGAATATGGAAATAAAGATGAAGATGTCTCAACTAATATTGAGGAGGTTGGATCCAGTTCTGCTGAGGAGGAAAATTAATTAGTCTGCTTTAGCGGGTTGCTGTATGGGCTGATGGTCTGCTGTTGGTTTGGCTGGCTTTTCCTTTTGGTTTAGATTTTTGCTTTTGTTATCTGTCTTGACAGATTGGGCTATTTTGTTTTGTAAGTTTGGGTCTCCAAACCCTCTAGCATGGAACTAACAACATTATACTGTTGGTTTGATCTATACTATTTGTTTAGTTATGATCTAAATTTGTGGCTAAAAAGGGGGAGAAATAGGTGGTATCAGCAGGTTGTGTTTATTATCAACAGGTTGTGTGTGTGCTTCACAGGTGGAAGATGAGTATGCTGCTAAGCATGTTTGCATTGAGCAGCACTTAGCAGGTTTGTAGATGTGGTATGTTGTGTGTGTTACAGCTCCTTACTGTTGTGCATGTTTACTCTAAACATGTTTGTAGGTGTGTTGTGTTGTTAGGAGTGTGTGTGACTGCAGGTTATGTTTGGCTGATGTTATGTGCATCAGTTAAGGGGGAGTAACACAGGATGTAGCAGGTGATTTTTGATGTGGAATATGTGTGATTCAAGATGTCATCCTAGATGTCTTGACATCTATAATCCAGAACAGTCTGGATGATAGTGTGTGAACAGGTTGATCATGAGTGGCTGGAAGCTAATATTGTTTGTGTGTGTAGATGACTCTGATATGGTACTTGTCACACCCTCATTTTCACCTTTAGCCTTTCATACCCTACATTCGCCATATCATATATTGTTCTGTTGCATACCGAGCATGTGGGTCCACAAGGTGAGGATTGGGTCGGTTCGTTCCAAATAAGGTAAATTGCTTATCATGGGCTACTTGGAAGAAAAGGTTCATCACCTAAGGTTTGATCTAAGTTGGAAGGTCTACTCATGTAGATTACTTTAAGAAGAAGTTATTTGAAAAATATTGGGATATTTAAGATAAATATTCTTGATGACCATGAAATGCAAGGCCAAATTCAAGACTTTTTCATACATGTTGGTTTCTATGGTCAAGTGGAGTTCAAATCTGCAAAGCATGAGTCAAAATCACAAATGCATAATTCAAGACTTCATTTTAAATAATGGCATAAGGGAATTCATCATTCAAAATTCAAGATTCATGAATTCAAGACTAGATTCAAGAATGTGACATTTGCAAAAGTGTCACAATTGTTACAAAGTTTCAAGCTCTTGGTAATGCTTAGAAAATTAAGCTACCTCTAGTCTTAATTCAAGCTTCTAATTGATTTCATGCTATGGTACCCTTCATGCCCCCAACAAGTTTACATGTCCAACATTATGCTTGCAAACATCCAAAGAAAATATTTAAGAGCTAACTCAACATTGGAACATGTCAAGATTAAGACTATGTTTGCTTAGCCATGGGCAATTTGAAGGGGATCCAAAACAGCCCCATGCAAGAAGTGACAATTTGCATTATATCACAAGACCATCACATGTCACAAGACCAAGGAAGTGAACCCACAATGATGCACCTACATACTAAATATCATATTTTTCAAAATGCTATCAAAAAGGTAGTAACATTAACCACATGAGCTGTCAAAACATAAGCCAACAAATGGGTACAAGGATTGAGGGCAATGTATAGTGTTATAGAAAAAAGACAGCATGGAAAAGTAGTGCAGATAAATGCAGCATAGCAACATACATGGAAATGGAAAGAAAGAGAATGACAAGAGAAAAGGTGGCAAGAAACATTTCCATATGAACATAAAATCTGATATTTTGAGAGAAGCAAAAACCCTAGAGTGCTGAGATAAGAAGGGGGGCTGCAACCAATTGATCATTCATTACACATTGAGAGAAAGAGATAGAAAGAGCAAGAAGAAACCCTAAAAACCAGAAAATAGAGAGGAAGAAAAACCAGAAAATAGAGAGCAAGAAAACCAGTAAAAATCAAGAGAGTCACATAGAAACACAAGAGGACCATTGAGAAGCAGAATCATCCAAGACATAGAGTGGAGAGTGAAGAAAACACCCAACAAAAATCAGTGGAGATCTTGTAAGAAGGAGAACAAACTCTTTGGTATCCATTTCTTCAAACCTTTCCCTCTTTATATCTTGCATTTGTCTTTTGTTTTCTTCTTTTGAATGTTGTTCTGCTGAGTATATTGTATAAGGTCCTAGGAGGAACCAAAGAACCTCTGTAAGAACCATAAAAAACGAAAAAGAACAAAGAAAAAGTTTTTTTTTTCACCCAGCAGGGCTGACACGGGCCGTGTCGTGTGACACGGGCAGCCGTGTCAGCCCGCTGTTTGATTTTTCTTCACGCGCGCCCCCAGGTGTGCTGACACGGGCCGTGTCATATGACACGGGCGGCCATGTCAGCCTGCTGTTTACCTCAAAAATAATTTTTTCTGGGCACTTTGTGACACGGGCCGTGTCGTGTGACACGGGCGGCCGTGTCAGCCCGCTGTTTTGCCTCAAAAACTCATTTTGTATGCACTTTTTGACACGGGTCGTGTCATCTAACACGGCTAGCCGTGTCATGCCGTTTTTTTTTTGTGTTTTTGCTTTGTTCAAGACCTCTAACCCTATGTGATTGTATAACCATTTGTATGTGGATATTGTTGGTCATTTATGACCTTTGTTGCCAAAAACCATTTTCAAAAACAAACTCTCGATTTTGTCGAGCCACTTTCAACCTTGTAAGTCGATTTCCTTGTGCATCACCATCGACCTTGTTCGTATCGCTTCAAGTATTTTTCACAAACAATAAAACCCTTGATCCAACATCAAGTGGTATTTCTCTCATAAAAAATCCAAAACATAATAAATATACGATTAGGGTTATATACCATAGACTTTAAAGTGGTAGAGAAGGAATGAGAATGGAACCCTCCTACACTCATTCAGAATGTTTTGAATACAAGGCGCTCGACTTGGTTATTCGAAACATTCATCTCCATCCAAAGTCTTTTGTGTAATCTTAGTCAAAAACAATTTCTCTTCAAAAACCTAAAAACAACAATAACTCATCAAACTATTTTTCGCCTTAGGGCATCAATCCGAAAATCCTTTTTCAAGGTATAAAATCAACCAACAAACAACCATTTCACAAGCCTCCGAACTACGGAGCTCTAATTCTTCACTTTTTTTAAGTGAGGATACGTAGGTACAAGGGCCACAATCCTTGGCGAGCATTAAAATAAAAAACCAACCCCTCCTTTCTTTTAAGCAAGCACACTTTTAATAAAAATACCCATTCACGCTAAACTACCTAGAAGGTTCCCATCGAGTACGATGGATGCGAGGGGGTGCTAACACCTTCCCCTCGCATATCCGACTCCCGAATCCTAAGACTCGATTGCGAAGACCATACTCTTTTCCCAAAGGTTTTATCGCTATTTCCCTTTCCCTCGTTGGGATAAATAAAATCCGGTGGCGACTCTGTGTCATTTTTCGCGTCGCGAAAACACTACATCATGTGTGTGTTGATTGGAAGTTTTAGCTAGTAGCTTTGCTGCTTGTGTTCTCTGATATGATGACAGAGTGTTTTAGCCAAAAAATTTCCCAAGGGGAGTTTGTAGATGTTTTTTATTGGCTGCATTTTACGGCAAAACATTGATGTATGTGTGAATGTCATGACTGATGTTATGACATACATAATGAGTGTACTGCGGGGTGAGTTTGGATAGCTAAGAGTAAAGTATGTTGGATGTCATGCTGGATGTTATGACATCAAGCAACTGAAATCAGGGTGCGTGTTTTAGGTTCTGGTATATTGCATGAGGAAGCTCAGGCTATAGTTCAGGAAACATTTTAGGAAGCTTAGTTATCTCAGGAGAAATTCTAGGCAATGCTGAGGATAACTTGAAATGTCCCTGACCTAATTGGAAGTGCGCAGCTTTATGAAAAGAGGTTTAACTTGGTTAAACCTAATTTCTGCACTTAGGCCCAAGATCTTTCTACTGCTTATAAATAACAAAGTAGCAATCCAAATTGAAAGTAGTTCTGAGAAGAGCTTTTGAGGCAGAGAGTACAGAGTGTTTATGAGTGAAGAATTCAGTTTGTGTACTGTGATCTTCACATGTGTATTGTGTCTTAGGATTACTTGTGAGTCAAGCAATTATCTCTTGGATAGTTGCATTGGACTAGAGTGTTTTAAGCTGTACTCTGTGTGTATCACTCTAGGCTTTTAAGCATGAGTGTTGTGTCTCTTGATTGAAGCTGTGAAGCAAAATCAAGGTTTGTTTGAAGTGTGTCTTCAATTTTATCTGTAACTGTAATCGGTTGATATCACTGCTGTAATTGAGGGGGAGTGACTAGGAACTCAGGTCTAGTGTTAGGATTAAGTGTCATTAGGTAGGTCTTAAGTGAAGAGTGCAAACTGGTTATTTGACTCTGAATTAATTCTACTGATAGTGAAAATCCTCCCTGGCTTGGTAGCCCCCAGATGTAGGTGTGATTTGCACTGAACTGGGTCAACAATTCTCTGTGTTATTTACTTCTTTCAATTCCTGTTTATTGATAAGTTCTGTAGTCTTCTTAGTAGTGGATGTCATAACATCCACCGTAACATCGATTGTTTGGTACCTAGATTTCAATAACAATGATACATAGCTGTAGGGAGTTCCCAAATATACCTCTGATCGACACTCGAGGGTATATCAGCTACAGTCCCATCTTAGCTCGCCGTCAGCTAGGATACCCCACCGAGGGAGACATCTTGGCAGGTTCTAAAAAATCTCTTCAATAAAAGAATTGAGTTCTCTACGTATTGAACTAAAAAGAGGGGATTTAGTGTAGACTTCTTCCTCTTCGAGTGTCGAGATACTCACTGTAGTGTGGGTGGTTTTGATACTCGTCTTTCAATATGAAGACGCTTGTATTCTCGCCACTTTCCCACCTAAAACCTCGGTCCCGCACCGAGTACTTTTTCAAACCTTTTTCTCCTAAAAACCTCAGTCCCATACCGAGCGCATTTTCAAAAACACCTTTCAATAAGAAATTCGATTTCTCTTTGTATTGAACTAAAGAGAGAGGATTTAGTGTAGACTTCTTCCTCTTCGAGTGTCGAGATGCTCACTGTAGTGTGGGTGGTTTCGATACTCGTCTTTCAATACGAAGACACAACTTTATCCACCACCTCTCTTTTTCCAACTAAACCATCTCTCCTAAAACCTCGGTCTCGTACCGAGTACATTTTCAAATCATTTTCAAAACCAAAACTTGAATGGTCGTGGAGTGGTTAGGCGTAGGCCTTCTCCTATCCCGATTGCTGACATTTACCGTAGGGTTTACAGTCACAAAAGCACTTACCATTCAAAACCAAAAACATATTTAATAAGAGAACAAATTTCTCTTTGTGTTGAATTAAAAAGAGAGGATTGAGTGTATACTTCTTCCTCTCTGAGTGTCAGGATACTCACTATAGTGTATCTGGTTTTGATACTCGTCTTTCAATACAAAGACGCTACGTTCGCCACACCTTTTTATAACAAAAAACTTTGAGATAAAGAATTGGGTACTACCCGCAAAGGGTTACTATCCGAGGACCTATCTTGCCCCAAAAACAGTTCCACAAATCAAACGTGACTCCTTGCCTCGCATGGGGAAAACCAGTCTTTCAAAAAGGATATGTTACGTCCGTTCTACTGCAAACAGGTAACGCTTAAGTCTCCTCACATGCAAGCAGCAAAACACCTAAACTGCTAGAACACACACGATAACATCATCCACAAAAACACCAGTTACCCGTAGTAGCACGAACTACGTTGCTCTGATTTCTCTTGCATGTTGAGAATACGTAGGCATAGGATTGCGACAATCCTAGCGAGCACCCTTTTCTCTTTACCCCTAGGAACACTCTTTTATAGCATAATATTTTAGCAAATATAATCACACATCGACAAACAAATGGTTCCCATCGAGTACGATGGATGCGAGGGGTGCTAATACCTTCCCCTCGCATAACTGGCTTCCGAACCCGTTCTTGGTCGCGAGACCATATTACCCTTTTCTTTCTTAAGGTTTTCTCAATATTTTCCTTTCCCCTCATGGGATAAATAAAGTTCGGTGGAGACTCTTCTGTCTATCTTTTTCGCCTCCCCATCGTTGCACGATGCATTTTTCGAGTAGCGACAATGATATAATTGTGAAGTCACAAACAGAGGAAGAACATTTGGTCAATATTTTGAAATTATTTGAAAGGTTAAGGAAGTTCAAGCTGGGGTTAAATCCTAACAAATGCACCTTTGGGGTGAGATCAGGAAAGCTGTTGGGTTTCATTGTTAGTGAAAGGGGTATCAAGGTGGACCCTACCAAAATAAAAGCTATACGAGAAATGCTTGAGCCGAGAATAGAGAAAGAGGTTCATGGTTTCCTAGGGAGATTGAACTACATTGTAAGGTTCATATCTCACCTTACAGCCACTTATAAACCAATATTCAAATTGCTAAGAAAATATCAGGCAGTTGTCTGGAATGAGAATTGTCAAAAGGCTTTCGAAAAAATAAAAGAGTACATACAGGAGCCTCCGATATTAATGCCTCAAGTTAATGGAAGACCTTTGATTATGTATTTAACAATTCTAGAGAACTCGATGGGTTGTATGCTCGATCAACATGATGAGACAGATAGGAAAGAGCATGATATCTACTACCTGAGTAAAAATTCACTGATTACGAGTCAAGGTACTCAATGCTAGAAAAAACATGTTGTGCACTTGCTTGGGCAGCTAAACGCTTAAGGCAATACATGTTAAACCATGAAACCATGTTGATTTCGAAGATGGATCCGATTAAATATGTGTTTGAGAAGCAGGCACTTTCCGGAAGAATTGCTAGATGGCAGATGGTGTTGACAGAATATGATATTCAGTATGTTTCCCAAAAGGCCATTAAAGGGAGTGTTTTGTCAGAGTATCTTGGCGAACAGCCAATTGAGGACTATCAACTGATGAGGTTTGTGTTTCTTGATGAAGATATAATGTTTTTGAAGATGAAGGACTGTGACGATCCTTTACCTAACGAGGGCCCCGAGATTGGGTCTCAGTGGAATTTGATTTTTGATGGTGTTGTTATATAATGCGTGGCGGTGGATGACCACATATGTGTCTGCCAATATCTCATTCACAGGATTCCTGATGATGAAGAGACGAATAGCCTCCTTGCTGATGAAATCATGCCGACTTGGAAAGAGATACAAGCCGTATATCAGAAATGCCAAAATAGCTTCGAAAATACCCAAGTTTCTACTTTCGTAGTGAAATTCAGCCATTTCCATCAATGGTCCTGCCTCCATTCCGTAGAATCCCCCCTTTACTCTCATAGTCGGCAACTCTTCTGGCCTGAGATGTAAGGCTTTGGCCAAGTCTCTTCTTTTTGCTTTTCCATAAGGAGTTATGAAGGTCCACGAAATTTTCAGGTAGTCAGTGTATTCTTCTATGGTGGGAAGTAGCTGAAAATCAGGGAAGATGAAGCATTGGTATACTGGGTCTTAAAATTCCACAAGGGCCTGCAGCATGAATTCGTTAACTTGAGTACTTAGCAACGGTAGAAGATCTCCGCACTTTGCGATGAATGTGGCGGGGTTCCTAACAAGGCCTGCCAGCATCCTAAGGTTGCCCAACTTCAAATCAGGGAAACGGAGCATGCCTCGTCTTACCATGTTGTTGTCTGCAAAAAAATTTGAATTTCCTTGAATGGTTAGAAAAATGAGAATGCAAATGCAAAAAGTGTCATGGAACTCAAATGTTTGCAAACATCAAAAGGCGTTATAGACTTGAATTCATTGATCAACAGGATTGGATTACAAAATATTGGTTCCTCTTACAAGAGTTTTAAGCAAAAAGCTAAATAAAAGCTGATGAATCCTAAGAAGGTTCCCCTAGCAGCCTCAAGTTGAGCTTCTCGATCTCTTTTTCCATCTGAGCCTTCTCGAGAATGAGCTTATCCACGATCAATTTCCACGGAGTAGACTGAGGACTAGAAGAAAACAGATCCTCTTGTGGTTTCCTCTTCTTACAAGAGAGTACTTCTTCGTTCTTCAACTGGAGTTGTTTCTGAAGTTCTGTATTTTCTTCAACAACCACTTGATACTTGTGCTTCCAAGCGTCTTCTATTTGTCGCACTTTACCCAAGGCGATTTTCAGCTTTTCTTCTTCAGACATGAAGACCAAAGTGCGTTCCTCCTTCAAAGCCATGGGTTCTTGCTTAGGATAAGGCATCTTCAATGCGATAGCTCTCTTTCGGACCCATTGGAGGTATGGTTCCAAAGAGACACAATTAAGCTTTCCAAGGTCCTTCTTCCCTTTCTTGTGCAGATGACTCCAAGCTTTTAGAATCTTCTCTTTCAACTCTTGACTGTTCTTCTCTTCTTTGAAGAAAATGTTTTCCACATGAACACTATTGGGCTTGTCCTTCAAAGGATATCCTAATTGTCGCCGAGCGAGAATCGGATTATAACTGATTCCTCCATTAGTACTGAGGAGAGGTACGTTACCAAAATCTCCACAATTGTTAATGATCATTATTCCATCATAGTCACGACTGTATCAATCGATATCGGAGTGAGTGAGAGCCATAATCTTCTGTGACCACCAACCTTTCTTCGGATCCCAAAAAGCATTAGCTTTAGGCAAATGTGAAATGAACCATTTGTATAATAAAGGAGCACAGCAAGTAATCATTCCTCCTTTATGAAAATTCCTCAGATGAACAGAATGATATGCATCTGCTAGCAAGGTAGGCACAGGGTTCTTTTTCAAGAAGATTTTAATGGCATTGAGGTCCACAAAATTCTCGAAGCTAGGGAACAAAAAGATACCATAAATGAGTAAGGCAAGGATAGCCTCGAATGCATCCATGCTCAAATGATCTACATAATATTGAGCTTTCTCAACCAAACATTATGCACTTAACCCAAAAACTCCTCCTTTCGTAGTTATATTTTTTTGAATATCAATCAAACCCAAACGTGTAGCTTTGGCAATATCCTGCTCCTTAGGGTCCTTCTCCATGATCGAAAAAGGAGACTCATCAAGAATGGGCAATCCAACCAAATAGTAGTATTCTTCTAGCGTGGGTACTAGCTGATAATCGAGAAAGGTGAAACAATGGTAGAGTGGATCATAGAACTGAAGAAGTGTAGAAAGAAGTCCATTATCCATCTTTATCTTCAATAGCAACAACAACTTCCCATACCTGCTTTGGAACCCCTCTGGATCTGTCACCAAGGTGCTCAACCTCCTTAGGTCATCTAGGTTAAAACCCTTGTAAGTGTACTTCAAAGTTTTCTTTCTTTCACCATTCATAACGACCTTGATGTTTACAAACAAAAGTCTGAGTTCCATGAAACTTTATGATATGATGCTTATGAATGCAAGAAGGCACAAACACAAGCAATGCAAAGATCACACATATGCACACAAACAAAAGTCTAGCTTTAGAGGACACGAGCGTGGAGCCATGGTCTACCCATCCCAAAAGGTGTGTAATATGGATTCTCAAATCTGTAGAACAGGGTTCTAAGAGGTTCTCAGAGTCGACAACCCATCTTTCGGATATTATCAACTTCCCAAATCACTTGGTAATCGATAATATTCTCAAGAGAGTCTCGTCCAAGTGTAGTATCGCGTATCAACTATTTTGGAAATACTTCCTTATAGCCATCGCACTACGTCCTAATAAGGCCAAAGTGGGGTAAAATGTAATCTAAAAGTCCACAGTGTCACGGACTCCTTCGTCGAAAGTAGCAATGTTTTCATGAATACTCGTTCAACAACACTAACTCTCAAGAGGGCCTCCACTGAGCGGTGGTTTCTCAAGTTATCTTGGTCGGGAATCAACTCCCTATAAGCCTTCTTGAATATACCACCATCGTATCATAATTGCACTCAAGTCCGGGTATAGAACCGTCTCACCACTCAAAGCACCCAATATCCAACATGAAAACAAATATATTGACAAATACACATGTTAAGCAAATATTTATAAATATAACATGCAATCAAACAAAATAGGCTAAACCCTCAAGTTTACACTCTGGATTCCCCAGTGAAGTCGCAATTTCTGTTGCTGTGAGAATCGTGATACCAAGCTATTGATTAACTTGAATCTTTAATTATTAAATTCACAACCGGACTTTAATTTATCCAAAGGAAAGGTCTAAAGAAAGAAAGAACCTTTTACGCGATGTAACAACAACGCTAAGAGATTCGGGGATCGGGGGTTGATTATGCCTAGGGTAGGTATTTCACATCCTAAACATCTGTAGTACTCTACATGAACCTTTTGTTTGTTTGTATGCTAAGTTTGCTAAATGTTTTCTATGGATTGGGATTGGGTAAAGGTGAAGGTTAAAACCTAAAGATAGTTTCTAAGTTTACTCGCAAAGACATCGCGTCCTCTGCCTACGTATCCTTACTAGGATAGAATCAGAGCAATCGTAGTTCACCTCACTAGGGATGAAGAACACTTGATTATGATCAAGGTTCGAAGGGGAACAAACATTACAATGCTTGTGCAAAGTTTAAGAAAACTCTCTAGATCTACATTGAACACTCAAGAAAGGGGAGTAAGTAATCATCTCCATGATTCTTATATAGAGTTAACAAACTCTACCTTAAGTTCTAATTGAAGGAGCACTCCTAACAAAGGGTAAGCTTTTTAGACTTAAGCAAAGTCTAATGGATAGGTTGTAACTTAAATAAGTGATAGATTACTTAACAAAGTCAAGGGAGGACAATGAGCTACCTATGACCCAAAGGTCAATAGAGAGACTTTCCTTTGGAAGGAAAAAAAAATGAGGCAACCTGGATGAGAACTAAAGAGTTCCATCACTTGGGGAAATAAACTTAACAAAGCATAAACATTCAAACATGATGAATATAGAGAGATATGGTTACAACCAAGAATAAATAAGCATATTACAATAAGCAAGGATTTCAATCAGGGTGAATGGTTACAACCAAAGCAAGCATAAGGATATCACAATATCAATGATTTCAAACAAGATAGATAGTCACAACCAAGAACATGCAAGCATATTACAATATCAAGCAAGGATTACAATCAAGGATGAATGGTTATAACCAAAATAAGGTATAAATATATCACAATATCAATGAGGGGGTTCTTACAAGACTTAAGCACAAAAGATGAAAACCAAAGATATATCTTGACAAAGATAAAGGTAACAACCAATGCAAACAAGTTATAACTTCATGGGATTTCAAATGTTAATCAAATGAAACAATTATGATGCTTACAAGCAAAAGTTGAAATCAAAGGTCACATACACAAAGGAGTTGACAAACAATGATCACATAAAATGCAAAATTAAACTTAAGAAAATGGAATCAAAAGTTTTGAATGGAAAGATTGCAAGAGAGGAGGGTAAAAACCCTAAAAATGAAGCATAACTTCTTTTAATGCAAAGTGTTTTCCAAAATGAAAATTCTAGAATATTCACATACCATATGAAAATATGCACAATTATAAGACAATTGCGAAAAGAATCAATCAAAAATGACAAAAATTGACAAAGTTGTGCTATTTTGAATTTTTAAAGAAAAAACAAACATTTTGGTAATTAAAAAATAAGGGATGCGCTTGGTGGTTGTTGAACCCACCACCTTTGGGTCACAGGTACAAAACCTCACCAATCCAACCAAGGCGCGCGCGTGATATACAAGGGAAAAAGAGAGAGAAATGTGAAAAAAACATGGAAAATATGAAAATGACCAAAAAAGTTGATCTGCACACGGATCGATCTCAGGTCAGGTAACATGGCAAGGCAATTGAAGAGCAAGGCATAACCACTGGGGTGATGATACATCCATGCATTATGCCACCCCAATAAATACTAATACTTAAAAAAGCAAGCAAACTGGGCCATGGCATGACAAGCAAGAACAAGCAAGCAATCATGAAAACGGTTACATCACAAATCTCTCAAAACACAACCAAATTTAACAAAATTTGGGTCTATCTTATGTGAAATTCAACAAGGAACACGTTGGCATCATTAGTTTTTCAAGATAAGGCACACAAATTAAAACACGATTGAAGATGCAAATGGAAACTTGGGAATTCATTATGGAAGCCACAACTCAAGACAGAAGTGTAAATTACATGAGATCACCACACACAAACTATAAACATATAAATCATGGATTCTAGACTCTAAAAGAACTGAAAAGCTCATCAAAACAGAAACTGGTATGCTAGTTGCAACATTTGAACAAAAGTTTGAAATGTTGTTTTTTAGAAAACAAGAAATTCTCATGATGTAGCATACATACTTCACCTCATCAACAATCATTAAATGATTCACATACATCAAGACATGAATTCAACAGCTTGCAAGAAAGATCAACAAAATAATTGATAGCACAAGATGTGAAAACCTCAAAACAGAAATTTGACAGCAAGCCTGCCCTTTTGCCAAATCAAAACATACACACATACAGTTCATACCATGACAAATTGGTCTAAACAAACATTCTATCAAACATGATTAAATGGTTGAGCACAGATCAAACAGCATGACAGCTAGTCTTTGGTTATTACAATACCAATCCAACATAATCAATTCAAATACATGCCTTGCAATGAAAGTTACAACTCAATGGTGGTGAACACAAACCAAGTCTAGCATGAAAACCTAATTCTAGCAGCAACAGATGCAAACATGTTAATTAGTATTAAACAAACATGTCTTGTTTACAAACAAGCCAAAACAGCAAAACTTGACAAATGGTTGGAAGCAAAGCATTACATGGCAGTGGTTCATGACTTAGACAGTTATAGCAACAATATGGATCCTAACATGACAATGCTAGTATCAATCAACAATTAACCCTAATACTTCATGCTCATAACAATTTGCAAGCTTATGACAAATGATATCCTATAACAATTGGGCCATGGCAATTGAGAACTTGTAACAGAACAAACATGACATGTTGATGAAAATATTCAAATCATGGATCAATGATGCTAGCCAGCAGTTTCAAGACAGATTCACACAATGACTTACAAAACATCAAAACAATACATATAAGCTCATCACAGTTGACAATGCAAACAAGATATGGACAAATCATGATCACAAAACAGCCCTACTACAATGTCTAATAATCTCAGCAACTGATGCAACAATGAACATGATAATGTCACTTATCTTAATAAAATATGTTTCAATGAATACCACAATCTCATGTTAACAAACATAAACCAAACACCAAGCAGCAGTAGTTCAAAACATCTCAGAAATACACTTAGCATGACAATGGCAAGCAACAAATTTTAATGCACATATGATGATGGTTACAACATCAACAAGTATTGGTCATCATGACTTAAAACAAACCTCAACAGCCACATGAATCATTCCAATGATTTTACCAAGTCCAACAGAACTAAATAACTTACAAGCACATTCAAAACATGTTATAGACAAAGTTCAAACACAAGGATGATCCAAAAATGTACTAGAATTAAAAGTGACTTATTGAGTTGAAAAAATGCACATGAGTTGAGAATGGCCAAAACAGAAATGTGCAGATCAAAGCCAAGCATAGTTTCAAATGATACAATGTCAAACATCCCATGAATCAAATATATAAGGAATTCTAAATCAAAATGCCAGCAAAAAAGATCAAGATCCAAGGATGTTGTTTGCAACAGAACCAAATCAACATCATTCACAAACAGAACCAGATCAAAACAGCATCAAACTTCATAACAGTTGCAAGCAAACCTTCATATGTTCATACATGACATAGAGTAGAATTTAAGAGAATCTCAAGGTTTAACACACAGCAACACAACATTGCATGATGATTAAAAGAGTGTCAAATATATTGATGAGCAAAACAAAACCATTCTTGGTAGATTCACACATGGACTGCATTTACATTTAAACACATTCCAAACAAAGTAAACTAATCATGTTCATGACAGTTAAAAATTAGGATAGTGATCACTAACCTCTTGTAGACCTCCAAGCAAGCTAATACAGTAGGGAAAACCTTGAAGACTCCCAAATGTGATCCAACCAATGCCTTGATGAAAATGCAGCTTTTCTTGCACTTGAAGTAAACAAGTGAACTTTGGGACAGAACTCAAAACAAGTGATGAGGAAGGTATTTTAGGTTATGGACAGTTGGTACATCATAAACCTAAGGTTTTTGGAGGGTTAAAGTGATCAAAACAGGCCTGAGCAGAGATTTATGAGATTTTGTGTGTAAAGTCAAACTTTGCTTGGTTGAAAGTTGACTTTTGAGAAAATGAAGTTTTTGACTGGTTTAAAAGCTTGAACACCTCCTACACATCATTTGTGGATTGTGTGGATGGTTTGTGATGATTTTAAATGGGTGGAAATGGTTTTGGAAGGCTAAATTCTCAAGGGAGATTTTTGAGGTAGTTTTGGAATGGTTTCTTCACTTATAAGCAAAGCAAGGCAAGATGAGAGCTATGGTTTTCTCTTGGGTTTTAGAATGCTCCAGTGTGTGTTTCAACATAGAGGAAACCTCTATTTATAGGCCAAGGAAAGGTTTGGGGCAGATTTGTATTTTGGCATTTTGGAGGGAGTTTTGTAAATGCAATCTTGTTCAAGATTTGTTGCAGCTGTAAATCCAAGTTCTTGGATCAAGATGATGCACAAATCAAGTGGCATGAAGGACATGGAAGTGACTGAAGTGTGGCTAGGGAGTAGGGGAACTGCAGCTGCAAGTTACTTCCATAAAGTTTCTCTTTCTTGATTTGTTTGATTAAAATAATGCCACTTGCATACAACTTGCCAAATCCACCAAATCTCTTAATTTTATGCAATTCTATTCATCATACTCTCTAACTATCTGATAGAAACATGATCAAATGGCTGAGAATAGCTTAAGTGGTTAAAGAGTGAGTTTGTGAAAAAGTGAAAATGGTGAACTCAAGTGTTGACACCTCAACTTGTTGGATTCATAACTCTCAACTCATAAGGGATATGGAGGAGTTCTAGAACATTTTGGAAAGCCCTCATGAATCTCTACAACTTTCATGTTTTCATGATCTTCAGATTCCAAGTGGAACTAGGTCAAAAATCCACTCAAAGTTGCTAAAAACATGCCTAAAAAGGCCAACAACTTAGAATTTTTCTAAGTGTTTTTCCCTCTTGTAATGATCTTGGCCATAACTCCAAATCTATGCATTTTCTTCCCAAGGACCACTGTGAGACTTTTGTAGGACTTGTAAAGACCTTCCCAATGAGCCTTGAACCAACTCAATTGGATGTGTGGTTAGGGAGTTATGGTCTTGCCCCTTTCAAAACCCTAATTTCCCAATTTTTTGATTACTCCTCAATCCTTGATCCAATGGTCATGAAACTTCATGGATAGGTGTAATATGTTTCTAGGAAAATTTTTGCTTCATACTTTGAGGTCAAATTCCTTATGATTGAAGAGTTGACTTTTCGGTCAACCGAACGATCGAACGATGACTACCGAGTCGACTGTTGATGTTCCGGGTCCTTTGAGGCCTTGAAACTTCTTAAGTGGACTTCACTAAGCCATATGAACTTCATGGACCATGATCCCACCATTGGAACACAATTTAAATCAAGATTCAAACTACAGTTGACTTTTCCTAATCGAAAACCCTAATCGGGTATCCTGAACTGCACTGTTCTTGATCCTTGGGTGACAACCTCAAATTGGATTCATACTTGACCTAATGGAGTATATTTGATGATGTGGAGACTTATTTCATGGAGAATCAATCCAATATGTTGACTGATTAAACCATCGAAACCTCAATTCTCGGCTGTACGGAACCCTGATTTACCTGTATCTTGACAAAGACCAACTTGAAATAGGTTATGGTTAGATAATCAAATGAATATGAACCTAGAATGATGATGAAGATCTAAGGGGTCAAAATTTGGGGTGCAACAAACACCACAATTCCTCTCCTTACCATTCAAAGATGAATGGCATTGTTAAGGCAGCGAATAAAAATATCAAGAGGATTGTACAGAAGATGGTTGTGACTTATAAAGATTGGCATTAGATGTTGCCTTTTGCTTTACATGGTTATCGTACTTCGATGTGTACATCGCTGGGGAAACACCTTTCTCGCTAGTATGTGGTACAAAAGTTCTCCTACCATTAGAAGTCAAGATTCCTTCTTTAAGGGTATTGTCTGATGTGAAGCTTGATGAATTAGAATGGGTGAAGGCTAGGTTAAATCAACTTAGTATGATTGATGAAAAGATATTGGTAGTTACCGCCCATGGTCGGCTATACCAGAGCAGAATGAAGACGACTTTTGATCAGAAGGTGCGCCCTCGGTATTTCCAGATAGGTGACTTGGTGTTGAAGAGGATCCTCCCTTCACAAACAGATCACAGGGGCAAGTGGGCTCCTAATTATGAAGCTCCATACGTAGTAAAAAAGTTTTTCTCTGGTGGAGCCTTATTATTATCAACCTTGGATGGTGAAGATTTTACGTCCCCTGTGAACGCAGATGCAGTCAAAAAATACTTTGCTTAAAATAGACTCGCTGGACATAAAAAGAAAGTCCAGGAAAAACTGGGGCATCCCGATGAACAATAAAAAGAAAAAGTTTGGACAAAAATTAGGGATGAAAAGGCGAATTTGGCAAAAATGGTTATCCCGGCGGATTGAAAACTCGCAAGGGTGATCCAGGAAAAAGTTAAGGATTTAAAAGCAAATGACTGCGGTCTGTATTCGATCTGTGAATGTGTTTTGACTCATGGAAGTCCCGAAGGGTAAAAATTAGTTCAATCAGTCTCTTCAGAAGGCAGAACATTGGCGAAACATCAAAGACATACGGGTCTTCACACACCAAACCCTTGGTCTCCCTTGTTGAAACTCTATGCTATACCTTTAAACCCTTGGTCTCCCTTGTTGGTGAAAACTCTAAGATTGTCACACACCAAACATATAAGAGATACATATTTATAATAGCAAATACCTAACAAACAAAGTCTAAAATCACATGGATCCATGGACCGAATCGAAAAAGCCTAAAAACTCGAAAACATTATTCATCATACGGATACACTATTCATCCGTATCGATGTCACTATTCATCCGTACAAATAGCACTATTCATCGACCGATCTTTTTTTTAAAAAAAATTTCCGAATTTTCGTCTGATTTTTGCGGTTTGTGCAATCTCCAAAATATGTTTTCTTTCTCTTTATCAACAAAGGTTTTAAGACACATGTACAATAATCTCCAACTTGACTTTAAACCGTGCTGATACTAATCAACAACATTGTTGCTCTCTACCAAGTTGAAACTTTAATCAATAACTTTCATCAAATTCAAGCAACCCTTGAATCTTGATCTTACAACTTTCATCCATTTGTTCCCAATTACCCTTTTCTGCCTAAGTAATTTAACAAGCGTACAAGTATGATTTTTCAACCACCCTTGACTCCACCTATTTTCAAATGCCTTCCTGAAGGTTTTTCTTCTTTTATTTTGCAGTCCTTCAGCCACATTAAAAACATAATATCCAAGGCTAGCATAACCGTCCTTTTGAGATGCTACAATAACCCTCCTTACCGTATCATGAGTCAAATGATAATCAGAGATCTTCGTAATCGTTCCCTCACCACTGCTAGCATCTATAGTAGGAAACTTCATCTCAAACTGAGTTTTCTCCGTTATAGTTTTTCCCAGGTTTCTCCCTTGGTTTCCACTATTCTTCTTCTGAAGAAATTCTCTACCAACCAAGTTGTTTAAACCTCAGCTATTCCCCCAAAAACTCAATAACAACTCAGCGGTAACATGCATTTTTATCCCTTGATTTCTGCAAAATTCATTATACTCCTCTGAAACTTTTTCAACGCATTCATAACGCCTTAAACTCAAATCCCATAGCTCTTCCTTATCATGAAATCCTCCACTAGTTAACGATGAATGAATAATATATTTGAACCTTCTAAAATATATAGACCACATATTTTAGACCCTTTAGCAATAATCAAATCATCACGCAAAATTTTCAACACTCCACGTTCAACTCTAGTACAATAGCCTAGATCATCAAACATACTTATAGATAACAAATTTCGCTTGAGTTTTGAAACATACCTCACATTATGAATAAGAAGTTCACAATCATTAAAATTTTTAAATATGATCGTACCAATACCATGAACCGTGCATGCCTTATTATTACCAAGGCGAACTACTCCACCTTGCACCATCTTCAAAGTTTCAAAGTATTTTATACTTGGACACATGTGATAAGAGAAACCTGAGTCAATGATCCAACTATCTTCCATTTCCAAACTTGATACTAATAGTGCTTCGGCATCCTTATAACTTTCCTTACCCAATGCAACTATAGCTTGAACAGAATCTTCATTGACCTTTCTTTCAGGACAATCCCTTTTATAGTGACCGATTTTTTGACAATTAAAACATTTTACCTTAGACTTGTCAGACCTCTTTGATTTGGACATCCCTTTACGATCACCTCCTCCTCTTGACACATTTAAGCCTTCACCACTATCTTCAATCTTCAAATCTTTTGACTTTGAAAATCATTTGGATTTCACCACCGTCTGGACTTCATCTAAAGTAATAGTACCTTTCTTACCATAAAGAAGGGCATCTTAAAATGCTTAAAGGATTTGGGTAATGAACTTAACAGGAGGAAAGCCTTGTCCTCATCATTAATCTTCACTTCAATATTCTCAAGTTCATCGACAATCTTGTGAAATTTTGTGAGCTGCTCAATTATGGATTTGTTCTCCACCATTCGAAATGAATAGAGTTGTTGTTTCATTTACAACCTGTGAGCCAAAGACTTTTTCATATACAAAGATTCAAGTTTTTCCCACATAGCAACCGTAGTTTTCTCCCTAGAGACTTCTCTTAGAACTTTATCCTCGAGGCACGCGATAATGGCACTCCTAGCCTTATCCACCATCTCGATCTTCTATACCTATGTAAGCTCTGCAGGCATCAATGTTTCACTCTTCAAAGCATCGATACACTTCTCTTGAATTAAAATTGCTTGTATCTTAATTTTCCACAACCCAAAGTCGTTGATGCTAGATTTTTGCAAGTATATGAATAGCGTCAGAGTAATACAAAAGATTATCGATCCCACAGAGACCAAACATCAATCTATATATTACTATTGTTATGGTGTTTATCTAAGGCAAATCAATTGGGAATTCGTGCGTGCAAAGTAAAAGTAAAGTACGAGAATAAATTTAAATTAATACAACAGGCTTGGATGTAATTCACATAGATGGGTAGTATTCCAAGTGCGTGTAAATAGAACTTCTTATAGGGTGGTGTTTTCTACTCGTGAAAATAACTAATTTAACAGGAACTGTCGCTTTCGCGTATTTAGAACAGAGTTTATCCTCTAATCGATCCCTCTTATTGTCACTTATAAAAAGGCGCGCATTATGTTAAAGTAATAAACCTATTTTTAAGAAATATAGTTTCTTAACTTAGTTGAAAAGTCTTTTGACCTGGAATTTCTAACAAAAAGAGGTTCATGCAAACCGGACTTTAAACCCATAAACGCGTCCGAAAATAGTTTTAAAATCGTTTTTCTAAAGTATTAAAGACTCCTACATAACTGTACCAAGCGCTTTTGCTTCCTTTGAACAGTTAAGACTAACCAATTTTAACTAAAGGTTGGACGACTTTCGATCTTACCCAACAGAATTGAAGTGCAGAAAATTTGTGTTAAAAGTCAGAATAACCCCTAAGTGATTCTATCGACAGCTATATTGAATACCACTTTAACTATGATCCTCACATCCTAACCTTTAAGATTTAGCCGGACATGGAAATGTAAATAGACATTTTAAATAATGCGGGAAATAAAAAGTGCGAGTAAATAATGCGGAAAATAAGTTGCGAGTAAATAATGCGGGAAATAAATTGCGAGTAAAATAAATGCGGAAAATAAGTGCGGATAAATAAATGGAAAGTAAATAGAAAGTAAATAGAAACCTGCTCCAAACTGGAGGTTTTAAATCTGGTACAACTGGAAGTAAAAGACTGGAAAGAACTCGTCTATTTATAGTGCTCCAACCCAATTACAGACTCTATTAGAAAGTGTGATAACTTCCCGATGTAAGAGGTTTATCACTTTACAACAGATGACAATATATGGCTTGAGTTCTGTAACTAAGCTTGGATGCCTAGAAATGGAGAAGAACTCGTCTATTTATAGTGCTAGGAAAGTACATGGAAAGACTAGAATGCCCCCCAACTTCTTTTGGGAGGGAAAACGAAATACAAGGGTGGCGCCCGCCATATCCTCATGGAGCCCGCCATGTGAACTAGAGGAGAAACAAGTGGGAGTCGTGGCAGTTGTCAGCATTTGGTCTCTTATCCAAGTTATGGCATACCCTATGCGCCCGCCATGGTGGGTGCCATGTGTACAATTACCTAAAAAGCTGGTCTTTCTTGCCCATTTTTCTTCATTTCTTCTCGAGGAGCTCTGGAAATACAAAATCCTGAAAATGAAACAAAACAGAAGCATAACATAAGAAAACAGTAATAAAATCCTAAGGAACACGTGTAATTCGAGTCAAATATATACTACAATTTAGGTCTATCAAATTCTCCCACACTTAAGCCTTTGCTTGTCCTCAAGCAAAATATTATGAAAGAAAAGAGTGATATCCATAAATGATTTGGGCAAAAAGGGCTTCTAAGCTCAAGCTGGGATGAAGTGATATGTATTAACGCAGTGAACCAAGGGTATTGAAATGACACTTCTCCGTAAACACGAACATAGGCTTCATTTTTATATAAATTGATCCATACTACCCCACTGTACCTAGGCCTACTTTTAAATCTCCTTTTGTATCCTTTTCATTTAGGTGCAGTCACATTAAGCCTGTTATCCATACATATTCATAGTGAAGTGACCGGTTAGTGATTCTGATCTCAAGCATGGGGCTCTGGTACATAAACTGGTGTAACCCCTTTTATTGACCCAATTGTAGTTGTGGGGGATCGGATCGTACCTCGCCCTATCAAGCTCAGCACCAGACACCTCTGAACCAACTAACAACTGGAAGATATTTTATTTTATTTTATTCTGTTATTTTTTTTCGAAATTTTTACAACTTTTGGGGTTAAATGACCTTGTGAGGGTTACCTATACACGAGTTGCAACTATTTTATGGAACACACAAATCATTCACTTATATTCATCGGTCCTTCACTTAGAACATGCTTAGGCCAGAGCTGACTGCTAGGATAAACTACTAAGGACTTACTACAAACATTTTTATTAAGGCCATGGTACATGGGCTATCAGGGTCGATTTCTACATTCGTGAAGCCTAAGGTGTTAAAATGATACCAATGCTTCAAAAAGGATTTTCCAAGTCATCCACATCCTAACTCGAACTTGCCTCAAAGCCTAAAAATTTTAAGGATAGTTGGCTTTTTGTCAAAAAAAATTTTGGGTGAGGCTAAGGAATGAGGGAATAAGGGTGTACTACAAATGACTCGTCAAGCACATGTGTATTCTAAAAACGAACTAAAAAATTAAGAGAAATAAACTAGAAAGCGATAAAAGAAAAGAAAATGCGAGAAAAACAAATAAAGTCTCCTCTCACACTTAAACCGAACATTGTCCCTAATGTTTCGAAATAAGATAGGGACGAGGTATCTGAAGGTCCTAAGGCATGCTACAGATACTGTCGCCAGCGTGCGGTGAGTTCCTTGGGCGACGAGATCTATTACGACGACGATCGCCCTGAGAAGCAGCAAACGCGTCGAATCTGGATGTCAAAGCAGCCTGCAATTGCATTATACTTTGCATGGATTGGCTCATCTACTACTGAGACTCTTGCATAAATCTCATGTTGTCAGTTAACTATTGTTGTATGGTAGTGAGCAAGTCATCACGTCTTTCCTCTCTCGCTAACTGGTCGCGCCACGTCTGCTCAGAAATATAGAAACCAGGAGCGGTACCTGCAGAAGGGTGAGAAGAAGACGGTGCAGTGTGTGCGGGTGATACATGGTGGGGTGACAGAGGGTGATCGGGAGACTTCTCTCTCCGGTCATACTCGTCATTGGTGGCGTCGCCGTCACCAATAGGAATATTAGGAGGTAATGGTATCGTAACAGGTGGAGTGTCTAAATCATAGGTCCAGTTCCTCGCGATACATACATCAGTACGTCTAGTGCAAGGCAAAATAATAGATGGGATAGCTTTCCCATGGATCATGAGCTCAAAGCCCCCTTCCTTCCTTACCTTGCACAATTTCATGTCTTTTAAAAGTTTTAAATTAGTCGTGCGAGGAGGAAGGGGTGCTAAGGTGGCTATCTCAGCATCGAGGTTCAAAGCCTTTGCGATAGACGTAATTAGACCTCCAAAAGCAATGGTTTCTGTGCTCTTAATTGCAACAGTCATATGAGAAATCATAAAAGGAACTACAGTAAATTTCTTATTTGTGAGGCACCCTTGCAAAAATAGAAGTTCTTTTGCATTCACCTTGTTTGGATTCTCCCGACCAAAAATAGTACAGGCCAACATGTAACGAAAAACACGGATGGTCGGGTTATGGATCCGGGAGGCAAGAACTCCTTCAAAAGATGTGATTGTAAATTTTGACAACCTGTGCCAAAAGGAAAATGCCTCCACTGACCAATCAGAATCCAAAGGTGCTTCACAAACAACATCCTCACCAAAAGGCAATCCCAACCTTTCTGCTAGTTCGCCGGTACTGAATTTGTATTCAACATTAAACATTCTAAATTGTACCGTGCCGATGGTACTAGCAGTGTTAGGCCTAACTATATAAATCAGGGAACTCAAGAATTCCCTGGTCAGCCTTTCAAAAGTAGGATCGTGCCTAGCAAAAATTTCGTGCAATATTAAAATGTCTAACATATAAAAAAAAACTATGGTAAATGCCAAGAGTATACAGACAGTTTTCGTCTATGTACCAGGTCGAAGCAATTTCTCGGGTCTGCAATTTGTCAAGAATTTTCTTTTTCCTTTCTCTAGGCTTGCCTTGACAAAGAATGTAGCCGTCGTACTCTATTGATGTACCTTCGAGGAAGAAATTGAGAGAAACAGTTTTTTTTGAGAGTTTGGTGAGAACGGATTTTTAAGGGATTTTGATGTAGAGAAATGGAAATGGGATTTGGAAAGGTTTAAGGGATGGTGAGTGGATGGTAAAGTTTAAAACTTTTTGGGGTTTGAAGGAAGTTTTGGAATGGGTAGAAATGGGGGTTTAAAGGTTTGAAGGCGTGAAAATGGAGGTTATGGAGGTTCTGCCCCGCATATAGTCCAGACCTCATGGCGGGCACCATAGACTATATAGCGGGCGCCATCTTCTCAGAATGTGTATGGGTCGGATTTTTCTTTTCATGCTTGGGTTTTTGTGCTCCTCCTTGTTTTTGGGTGTGTAGGTAGCAAAACTTACTTGTCCTAGCACACTTATATTCCCCTTATATATATTTTTTCTTATTTTGACATAAAAATTGCAGAGAACAAAAATAAGTAAATAAATAAATAAAATAACACAATGTAAATAAGGAAATAATAAACATCGCATATATATATATATATATATATATATATATATATATATATATATATATATATATATATATATATATATATATATATATATATATATATATATATATATATATATATATATATATATATATATATATATATATATATATATATATATATATATATATATATATATATATATAAAGTGCATAATCAATGTCATGGAAGAAAAAGAAATGTAAGCATATGAAATATATAAGTCAGTAAAGAAAAAGGAAATAAATAAAGCTATAAGGAAAACAACGAAAGTAGTGTCATCACGGAGTTGAGTGCTCTTCGGCCTGGTCAGAATGTCAGAGTGCGTCTAACTCTCGGTGCAGGTATGAGATCTCCTGATACAAATTGTCGGCCTCCGTCGCATGAGTCATATCAGATACCTGTACCTGCAAAGTGAGGTCAGCAAATGTTTGTCGGAGCCTGGCTGTCTCCACACGCATCTCATCTAGCTATGTATATAGGTCATTCCTCCGTAGTGAATGATTGTTTGACAATATTGTAGTCATTGGAGAAGGTGGTGAAGGATGATACTCTGCTGAAGGTGGTGAGCGCGGCTCATCAATTGTCTCTCCATAACCTTCCAAGGCATAACTCCAGTTAGAAGGGTCGTGGACACTGGTCATCACAGGATCAGGAAAAGTAAAGTAGTGGATGGTTTGGTAGTCGATCAAGAGTCTGAAATAGTCAGGTTAAAAGGAGGCTCTCCTCATCAACCCTCTGTCTAAGCAGAAATCAATGTCCAGTAAGGTATACCCGCAATAGGTAGTTAGGTGAAGCAGCTGACTGGTGAGACCTAAGGCGGTGACAATTTGAGTAACGGTACCTCCCACATGGATGATTCCTTCAGAAGATCTAGCTGTGAGCTCGAGATTATTCAGCAGAAAGTCCCCACAGGCCACCGAACGTGACTGGTTCGCATAGAAACGGAAGAAGATCTCCTCCTCACTAACATGGATATCAACGTCAGCCTTTCCGAGGAAAGTGTGGGCTAGGACCATCTGGAAGTACCTGAGAGCTGGGTTGTGGATGACTGGAGATAGCTAAGTGGACGGATCAAGGCTTCTTCCACCTGTAATGTCACTCCAGAACTTATCGATGTCTCGACTCATAAAATATCCCATCGGCAAATCAGGTATAGCATCAGGGGTGGTCTGGAAATCGAGAAAATCATCGAACCCCTTATGGGTAAAAGCATACTCCATCCCAAACAGTCTGAATGTGGTGATACCGTTCTGACCAACGTAGAGCTCATGGCAGAATAAACTAAGGAACTCCAGGGTAAGGTGTTTATAGGTCGGGTGTAACTCATCAGCATATGCATCCCATTGGAGCTAGTGACATAGAAACCTTATGTTGGGCTCAATGCCCAAGGCGTCCCTACAAGCCTGGTCTGGATAACGGGTAGGTGTCATGGGACGCTACTGAAGGACTAAATACCGCTGTCTCTGAGCATCGTCTCTGAAGGTGACGTGCATGTCATCGAGAGGCTGCATCCTACAAATAAAATTTTAGAGGACATGACCTGAAAGCACAAGCAAAAAGGTTAGTTGAAACTTAACAAAATAATAATTACTAAAAAAAATATAAGTAAAGAAAAATAAAGAAAACTGTGGGTTTCCTCCCAAGCAGCGCTTGTTTAACGTTGTTAGCTTGACGAGTAGAACCTATGTGGTTGAAGTAGGCAGTGGTGGATCAATCAAAGTGTGGCTGGAGTAATCATTGGGAATGTCACCTCCTTCGTAGTATTTCAATCTTTGCCCGTTTACAATGAATGGGCTACATGACTGGTTCTGGATCCCAACTGCTCTGGATTTTAGGACTTTAGAAACTGTAAAAGGACCTGTGCACCTTGAACGAAGCTTGCCAGGAAAAAGTTGCAACTTGGAATTAAAGAGGAACATAGGGTCTCCTATATGAAAATCTTTCTTTATAATCCTTTTGTCATGCCAGGCCTTGGTTCTTTCTTTATATATTATGGCGTTTTCGTAGGCGGATTGCCGGAGTTCTTCTAGTTTATGAATGTTAAGGATGCATTTTTCTCCAGCAGTCAAATAATCAAAGTTTAGGGTTTTAATGACCCAATAGGCCTTGTGTTCTAACTCAAAGGGTAGATGACTGGACTTTCCATAGACTAATTAGTAAGGAGTTGTTCCAATAGGGGTTTTGAAGGCGGTCTTGTAGGCCCATAATGCATCTTGTAGCTTCTGAGACCAATCTTTTCTCGATATTGAAATTGTTTTCTCTAAGATCTATTTAATCTCTCTATTAGATACCTCTACTTGGCCACTAGTCTGTGGATGGTAAGGTGTCGCTATCCTATGCTTAACTCCATATTTGTTTAAAAGCTTGTCAAAAATCCTTGATATGAAATGTGATCCACCATCGCTGATAACAAGATAGGGTACTCCGAATCTAGGGAATATGTAATTCTTAAACAGCTTTATCACTACACATGTGTCGTTGGTGGGTGAGGCTATAACTTCAATCCACTTAGACACGTAGTCAACTGCTACTAAGATATATTTGTTTCCCAATGAAGACGAAAATGGTCTCATACATCAAAGAGTTCTACTTCCTAAATATTTCTCAAGGGCATTTCGTCATGCCGGGAGATGTTCCCAGTGCGCTGGCACCGGTCACATTTAACTATATAAGCGTGCACATCATGCCACATTGTGGACCAAAACAGGCTGGCTCGAAGAATCTTGGCGTGTGTTTTGGAGGTGTTAGCGTGTCCTCCGTAGGGTGCAGAGTGGCAGTGTTCTATAATATTTCTTACCTCTTCTTCTGGAACGCAACGACGAAAAATACCGTCTGTACCTCTTTTGAAAAGAAGTGGCTTGTCCCAGTAGAATTGTCTTACGTCCTTAAAGAACTTCTTCCTCTGTTGATAGTTAAAGTCAAGGGGTATGATGTCGGCAGCTAGATAATTTACAAAATCTGCGTACCAAGGTACGCCATTCACTGCCAGAGATTTCTCAGGGTTCTTATAAGGATCTAGGTTACTTTCTTCTATGGCTTCTATCCTAGCTATTAACCTGCCATAGGTAAAATCATCATTTATAGGGAGTAGATCTGGTTTCAGGTACTCAAGTCTAGAAAGGTGATCGACAACTACATTTTTTGTGCCTTTATTGTCTCGAATGTCAAGATCAAACTCTTGTAATAAAAGGATCCATCGAAGTAACCTAGTTTTGGCATCTTTCTTGTTTAATAAGTAATGAATGGCAGCGTGATCTGTATAAACTATAATTTTAGCTCCTACCAGATAGGATCAAAATTTGTCCATCGCAAAAACTACGGCAAGGATTATTTTTCAGTGGTTGCGTAGTTAAGTTGAGCAGCATCTAGAGTTCTACTAGCATAGTAAATAACATGTAATTTCTTATCCTTTCTTTGCCCTAGAACAGCTCCTACAACGTAATCGGTAGCGTCGCACATGATTTTGAAAGGTTCGGCCCAATCTGGAGGTTGGATAATGGGTGATGAGATCAACGCTTGTTTTAAAAAGTCGAATGCTTCAAGGCATTTTTCGTCAAAGTTAAACTCGATATCTTTCATCAGGAGGCCGGTTAAAGGTTTGGTTATTTTAGAGAAGTCTTTGATAAAACGCCGGTAGAATCCAGCATGTCCCAGAAAAATTCGGACTTCTCTGACGGTATTAGTGGGTTTTAGGTTTTCTATCACTTCTATCTTGGCTCTATCTACTTCAATACCTCTTTCAGAGACTACATGTCCTAAAACTATACCTTCGGTGACCATAAAGTGACATTTCTCCCAGTTCAACACCAGGTTAACATCAACACGTCTTTTCAGGATTTTCTCAAGGTTAGCGAGACAATTTTTGGAATCGAATTCGCATACCGAGAAATCATCCATGAACATTTCCATAATTTCATCAAGGTAGTCAGCAAAAATTGCCATCATGCATCGCTGAAAGGTAGCTGGTGCATTACAGAGGCCAAAAGGAATTCGTCTATAGGTAAAGGTTCCATAAGAGCATGTAAAGGTAGTTTTTTCTTGATCCTCTGGATGGATATGGATTTGGAAAAATCCCGAATACCCATCAAGATAGCAAAAATAGGAGTGTCTGGCTAAACGTTCCAGCATTTGACCTATAAATGGTTGAGGGAAATGGTTTTTTCTAGTAGCTTTGTTTAATTTCCTATAATCTATGCACATATGCCATCCTCCTTCTATCCGTTTTGCTACATGTTCTCCTTTCTCATTCTGCACGAATGTGATGCCTCCCTTTTTAGGTACTACATGCACAGGGATTACCCACTTACTATCTGATATTTGATAAATTATGCCTGCTTCCAGTAACTTAAGAACTTCCTTTTTTACAACATCACTCATTATAGGGTTTATCCTTCTCTGATGTTCTCTAGAGGGTTTTGAGTCTTCCTCAAGTAAAATCCGGTGCATGCACACGGATGAACTTATACCTTTTAGATCAGAGATGTTATATCCTAAGGTTGAGGGATATTTACGCAAGACACACACGAGCTGGTCTATTTCTTCCTGGTTCAAGGTAGCTTTGACTATAACTGGACGATTCATTTCTTCATCCAAGAACTCGTATCTTAAATTCTTGGGTAGTTCCTTAAGTTCTAAAGCTGGTTTCTTGGGGCATGGTATCAAATCAGGAGTAAGGGATAGACATTTGTGTAGATTATCATCAATGTAGGGTTCTATAAATCCATCATCTTCCTTTATGAAGGTTGAAGGTAGTGTAATGGTTTCCTCTTGTTCTAGTTCCCTAACGCATTCATCAATGATGTATATGGCATAACATGTGTCTCCTAATACTGGTTCCATAAGAAACTTCGACAAAATGAATTCTATCTTTTCATCTCCTACCTCAAAAGTCAAATTCCCTCTCTTGAAATCTATTATGGCTCCCGCGGTTGATAAGAACGGCCTACCTAGGAGGATTGGGATGCCATCATCTTCTTTAATGTCCATGACAACAAAATCAGTAGGGATGAATACCTGACCGATCCTGACTGGGACGTCTTCCAATACGCTAACCGGATACTTGACGGATCTATCAGCTAATTGAAGAGACATCTTAGTAGGCTGCAATTCTCCTAGTTTTAACCTTTCAAAGACTGTCAGAGGCATTAGGCTTACACTAGCTCCGAAGTCTAGGAAAGCTTATTGATGACATGACTCCCTAAAATACAAGGTATGGAGAAATTTCCAGGGTCTTTCTCCTTTTTTGCAAGTTTATTTTCGAAAATGGAATTGTATTCCAAAGGTTTTGGATTGTCAAGTCTACGTTTATTGGTAAGGATGTCTTTGAGGAATTTTGCATAGGATGGTATCTGGGTGATGGCTTCTGTGAAAGGGATCTCCACATGAAATTTCTCTATGACTTTAATGAATTTCTGATATTAGTTATTGATCTTGGTTTGTTTTAGTCTTTGTGGATAGGGTATAGGAGGTTTATATGGCGGAGGTGGTTCGTTACTTTTTTCTATAATTTTTTCTTTGTCTTAGTTTTTCTGTTTTTCAGATCCTACTGGTTCCTCAACTTCGTCCATGGGTACCATGCTTTCCTTAGAAGCCTTAGGTTCGCTTAATGTCAGGTTAACTGGTTCATCGTAAGCGGTCCCACCTCGTAAAGTAATCGCATTGGCTTGCCCTCGGGGGTTTTGTTGAGGTGTTCTAGGGAATTTCCCTCCGGATGTAGTTTCGGGGGCTTGTTTTAGAGCTATCTGAGAGATCTCGGTTTCAAGCATCTTATTATGGGTAACTATCTGGTATACCTTCGTTCCTAACTGGGTAATTAGTTCATTTATATGAATGTTCTGGTTTGGGAATTCTTTATTTTGCTGGGTTTGAGTCGTAATGAAATTTTCCATGATTTTCTCAAGGTTTGGCTTAGGTTGCACAACTTGTATAGGTGGGTTTTGTCTTTGAGCTTGAAAACCGGATGGTCTCGGAGGCGCAGGTTTTTGGATAGGGTTGTTATTTTTGTAGGAAAAATTTGGATAATTCTTCCATCCAGGGTTGTAGGTGTTTGAAAATGGGTTCCCTTGGGTATAGTTGACCTCTCCTGAATGAGTTTCATTCAGCAGATTGCACTCTGTTAATTGGTGTCCTTTGGCTCCACATAATTTGCATTCCATCAAGACTTCTACTGTAGCGACTGGGTTTGCATACATATGTTCGACCATAAGGGCCAAAGCGTCTATTTTGGCTTGCATCATGTCTATAGAACTTATCTCATGTATTCCTCCTTGGGCTTCTTTCTTCCCCACTCTTGCTCGCTCTATCCCCCATTGACAATGGTTTTGAGCCATATCCTCGATGAGAGCGTAAGCTTCTGGGTAAGATTTATTCATCATAGCGCCACCTGCAGCAGCGTCGATTGTCATCTTAGTGTTATAGTGAAGTCCATTATAGAAGGTGTGAATGATTAGCCATGATTCCAGGCCATGGTGTGGACATATTCTCAATAGGTCTTTATATCTCTCCCAAGCCTCGAAGAGTGATTCACCTTGGTTTTGAGTGAATCGGGTTACTTGGTTTCTAAGAACAGTTGTTTTGCTTGGGGGAAAATATCTAGCTTGGAAAACTCTCCTAAGGTCTCCCCAAGTTGTTATAGAATTGGCTAGAAGGGAATCTAACCATGTAAGGGCTTTGTCTCTGAGGGAAAAAGGAAATAGTCTCAGACGAATCGCCTCAGGAGTAGCACCATTGGTTTTAAAAGTGTTAGCTAATTGGATAAAGGTTTTTAAATGTTGATTCAGGTTCTCAGTAGGGAGACCCGCGAATTGGTTTTGTTGTACTAATTGTAATAGTGAAGGTTTTAGTTCGAAATTATGAGCAGGAATATTGGGGTTCACAATATTAGAACTAGGTTCGTCATTGGATGGTTGAGTGAAATCCTTAAGGGGTCTTTGGTTACGGTCTTCGACCATAGTTTCCTTAATTCTACAAAGTAAGAGACGTGCCGAGTGTAACATTCAGGTTCCTCTAAAGGATCTATAAGACTACCGGTGATGCGAGTTCTTTGCATTGACTAGTTGGTAAGACCTTAGTCTAGACGGTGTAACAACAGGGTTCAGAATTTTGACGTAATTGGTCCCCGGCAACGGCGCCAAAAACTTGATGCTAGGTTTTTGCAAGTATACGAATATCGTTAGAGTAATACAAAATATTATCGATCCCACAGAGACCAAACATCAATCTATTGATTACTATTGTTACGGTGTTTATCTAAGGCAAATCAATTGGGAATTCGTGCATGCAAAGTAAAAGTAAAGTACGAGAATAAATTTAAATTAATACAACAGGCTTGGATGTAATTCACATAGATGGGTAGTATTCCAAGTGCTTGTATATAGAACTTCTTATGGGGTAGTGTTTTCTACTCGTGAAAATAACTAATTTAACAGGAACTGTCGCTTTCGCGTATTCAGAACCGAGTTTATCCCCTAATTGATCCCTCTTATTGTCACTTATAAAAAGGCGCGCATTATGTTAAAGTAATAAACCTATTTTTAAGCAATATAGTTTCTTAACTTAGTTGAAAAGTATTTTGACCTGAAATTTCTAACAAAAAGAGGTTCATGCGAACCGGACTTTAAACCCATAAACGCGTCCGAAAATAGTTTTAAAATCATTTTTCTAAAGTATTAAAGACTCCTACATAACTGGACCAAGCGCTTTTGCTTCCTTTGAACAGTTAAGACTAACCAAGTTTAACTAAAGGTTGGACGGCTTTCGATCTTACCCAACAGAATTGAAGTGCAGAAAATTTGTGTTAAAAGTCAGAATAACCCCTAAGTGATTCTATCGATAGCTATATGGAATACCACTTTAACTATGATCCTCACATCCTAACCTTTAAGATTTAGCCGAACATGGAAATGTAAATAGACATTTTAAATAATGCGGGAAACAAAAAGTGCGAGTAAATAATGCGGAAAATAAGTTGCAAGTAAATAATGCGGGAAATAAATTGCGAGTAAAACAAATGCGGAAAATAAGTGCAGATAAATAAATGGAAAGTAAACATAAAGTAAATAGAAACCTGCTCCAAACGGGAGGTTTTAAATTTGGTACAGCTGGAAGTAAAAGACTGGAAAGAACTCGTCTATTTATAGTGCTCCAACCCGATTACAGACTCGATTAGAAAGTGTGATAACTTCCCGATGTAAGAGGTTTATCACTTTACAACAGATGACAGTATATGGCTTGAGTTCTGTAACTAAGCTTGGATGCCTAGAAATGGAGAAGAACTGGTCTACTTATAGTGCTAGGAAAGTACATGGAAAGACTAGAATGCCCCCCAACTTCTTTTGGGAGGGAAAACGAAATACAAGGGTGGCGCCCGCCATACCCTCATGGCACCCGCCATGTGAACTAGAGGAGAAACAAGTGGGAGTCGTGGCAGTTGTCAGCAGTTGTTCTCTTATCCAAGTTATGGCATACCCTATGCGCCCGCCATGGTGGGTGCCATGTGTACAATTACCTAAAAAACTGGTATTTCTTGCCCGTTTTTATTCATTTCTTCTCGAGGAGCTCTGGAAATACAAAATCCTGAAAATGAAACAAAACAGGAGCATAACATAAGAAAACAGTAATAAAATCCTAAGGAACACGTGCAATTCGAGTCAAATATATAGTATAATTTAGGTCTATCAGTCATTGTTACCAGAAAATTTCTCGATCTTCCATCTATTAACCATGGTGCTCACTTGTCAACAATATCTCTTTGCTCCACGCTTACCGCACCACTTGTTGTGAATCTTATTGTGAATTACGACAAAATTCAATATCAATTTGTGAGGCAAAGTAAAATAGACATCAAAATAAATGGTCTTCAGCAATAATAATTCGTAAACAGATAATATAACAGAATAAGGCAAGAAAAAACCAAAGGTTTACTTACCCAATTCGACCCAACGATCTTCCTTGGGGGAGAGAGCAGCTCTCCAATTCACTATACTCAGGAAGTTGTTACAAGAGATTATATATGAGTTACAAAATAATAGCCTTCGCCATCAGGTTCCCAAGAACAACCCTGAAGGCGCCCAAGAATAACACTATTTTCTACCCAATTGTTTCCCCACCTCTCCAACTCTCAATATATGAATCACTCAAACCCAAGGTGTAATCCAAGGTTTTCTTTGTGCATAGTTGAAACCCTATGCTATATGATAACACGAAATCGTATATATATATTGACGCATAATTCAATTAATGTTTGACTGTTTTCAATCTGATTTCGGGTTCTTTCCATGTTATTTGTCTGATATTTTGCAGGTATTTGATGATCATGTCTAAACAAAGCAATATGAAGAAAAGAAGCAATTACAGATGAAATATGGACGAAAACCAGATGAAAACAACATGAAAAACGCAGAATGCACATTTTGCTGCTGTGACGACCGTCACACCTCCATGACGACCGTCACACGGGTGACGACCGTCACACACCATGACGACCGTCATGCAGGCAAAAACGCACAGCTCCAATTGAACGTGCAAAATACAGTTCCAAGTCCCAAATAATGGACCACTACTCCCTGATATTTCTGCCTCCAAGTCCACCTTCTTCAAATTACAACCGTTAGAATTTTACCTCTATAAAAGGGGAAGGAGGGGAGCTGAGAAAGAGAGCCGCATTCAGACAACGAAGTGCTGCCCAAATTTATTTCCAGAGCAAAATTTAGTTTTATTCTTTCTGTTTTTGTTTCCTTTCCTTATTCATGTATTCCATTTCTACAATATTTGTTTGTGCGCTCTATTGGTTTGAAGACATAATCCTGCCGACATCGTTGGGATTTGGCCAAAAGCCAATTGGATACGTTACAGGTTTTTCATTATTTCGTTAACTGTAACTTTAATTCTCAGTAATATGAATGTTCTAAGTTTCTGTTTTTATTTATGTTTTACCTTTCCCAAATCCATGTCTAGCTAAATCAGAGTAATCGATATGTAATAATAATTCAGACGGGATTTGATAATAACCGGTTTAAAACTTTCTTTTTCAAAAGTTGTTTATGGTCTGAGTGTTTAAACTTATTTACTGAATAAACGTTCGTCGCGACAGCGAGAACTTATTTAAAAGTAGTTTTGCCACGACAGTGGGAAATTAATTAAGGTACGAACCAACAAGCGACAACTGCGGTAAGACCAGATAGTAAACACTAGGCATTTGTTTTAATAACAGCGAAAGCACTTTAAAATGGATTAGAACTTAGAGATTTCAAAAAGTAGTTTTAACCCCGAATGGGACAGCGAAAGCGTATATTCGGCCCTTAGAATTATGACTAGCGTCAACAACCATCGTGAGACGAAAGTCTTCAGATCACTACTTTCTGCTTAAATAAATCCTGAAAAATATTTTATATACCGGTAACTTGTCAAATCCCCGAAGAACATAATTATTGCATATCGATTCGCGTAATTATAATTCAAGTAACGTTTTTAGTTCCCTTTAGTGATAGAAATTATTCCCTTAAACATTATCTACCTAGCTAAACATAGTAACTACCGAGAACACTAGTTTGATTACGAGTCCTTGTTGGATCGATATCTTTTATTACTACGTGATAGACTGTGCACTTGCAGTTAAGTTGTATTAGACATAGAAAGTCGCGAACAAGTTTTTGGCACCGTTGTCGGGGACCCGTTTAGTCAATAGTGTAACCTTTTGTTACGCCGTATAGACTAGGTTAACAATTTTATTTTCCCTTTACTGGTTCTGTCGATTATATGCCAAGTAATCGCCCATAAGGCGATATCTTAAAACCGTCAGTCGCAGAACTAGAGCGCTTCTTACATTTAAGAAGTCGCATCATTGAGTACCAACTAAAACATAACATTCCCGATCCTCTCACTCACATTCCCAAATCCGAAGAAGAATCAAAGATGGCTGAAGGACCTCAAAACAAACCGTTGAAGGCATACGCTACACCCTCTCAGATGGAGCCTAGAAGTAGCATTGCTGCCCCAGCTATTACTCGAAACGATTTTGAGCTGAAACCCTCATTGCTGTCAGCTGTACAACAAAACCAATTCTCAGGAAATGCAACTGAGGATCCAAACGAACATTTAACGAAGTTTGTACAATACACAGACACAGTGAAAGCAAATGGAGTAACTCCAGAAGCAATAAGACTTCGTCTTTTCCCTTTCTCTCTTAGAGATAGAGTGTGGACATGGTTACAATCCTTACCATCCAACTCCGTTACAACGTGGGAATAGTTGAAGAACGTCTTCCTAGCGAGATATTTTTCGCCAAGCAAAACTGCTATGCTTAGAGCTTAAATCAACGGATTTCGACAAAAAGATACTGAATCTCTTTACGAAGCATGAGAACGATTCAAAGATATGATGAGAACATGTCCTCACCATGGTCTAGAAGACTGGGTGACAATTCATACTTTCTATAATGGGCTTTTATACAATACCAGATTAACGGTAGACGCCGCCGCGGGCGGTGCACTTATGGATAAGCCATACGACGAAGCCTATCAACTAATCAAAAACATGTCTCAGAACCACTGCCAATGGGGAGGTGAACGCACTCCAACAGAGAAACCCGCAGCGAAAGGTGGGATGTACGAGATCAGCAGCCTTGAAAAGTTCAACGCTAAAGTAGATGCTCTAGCACAGAAAATTGACAGTCTGACCGTTAACCCCACTGCAACCGTTGCTGCCGTAACTCCAAACTGCGAGTTATGCGGAATCACCACTCATAATGCGCCCGAATGCCCATTGCTGGCCGGAATCCTACCAGAACAAATAAATTATGCTCAAGGAAATCCTTACGCAAATACCTACAACCCAGGTTGGCGAAATCATCCAAACTTTTCTTACAAAAGCGATAATGCATTGCCGATGCCTGCTGCTCCGCCAGGATATCAGAAACCAGCTGCTGCTCAGACTGCACCTAGGAAATCAAACCTCGAGTTGATGATGGAAAAATTCATAGCTACTCAAGCTCAAATAAACAAAGAATTCCTGAATCAAAACATACACACTAGCGAGCAAATTAACTAGCTAACCGGAAAAGTAGACGCTTTAGCCACCCACAACAAAATGTTAGAAACACAGATATCACAAGTGGCTCAACAACAAGCCTCTGCTGCTGCACCCGCTGGCACATTTCCTGGACAACCCGAACAGAATCCAAAAGGTCAAGCAAATGCTGTAATACTAAGAAGCGGAAAAGAATTGGATGAACCGATCGATCCGAGAACCGAAAACTCAGCCATGCAACAAAAACCAACTGAACAAGCAGAAAAGGAATCCGAGTTAGAGAAGAAGGAAGACAACGAGAAGGAGGATACCGCAAGTGAAAAAACGCAAGCACCTCCAGCGCCATATAAACCACCTATCCCTTATCCTCAAAGATTAATAAACTCCAAAACTTCGGGACAATTTAAGAAATTTGTAGAGCTCCTTAAACAGTTGAATATCACTATTCCTTTTACAGAAGCGATAACTCAACTGCCGTCATACGCTAAATTTCTCAAAGAAATCCTGTCAAATAAGAGAAAGATTGAGGATAACGAAACAGTTACACTTACTGCAGAGTGTAGCGCTATTATTCAAAACCGCATGCCTCCTAAATTAAAAGACCCAGGTAGTTTCTCCATACCCTGCGTCATAGGAAAGTTCGTAATAGACAAAGCTCTATGCGATTTAGGAGCCAATATCAGTGTTATGCCTTTATCTATATGCAAAAAGCTGAATATGGGAGACCTAAGACCAACCAAAATGTCCGTATAATTAGCTGACCGATCAGTAAAATATCCCGTCGGAATACTAGAAAACGTTCCAGTACGCATAGGACAATTCTACATCCCAACCGACTTCATAATCATGGACATCAAAGAGGACTCTGTTACCCCAATTATCCTAGGAAGACCGTTCCTAGCTACAGCCGGAGCTATTATAGACGTGAAGAAAGGAAGGCTAACATTCAAAGTAGGAGAAGAAAAGATAGAGTTCATTCTCACCAAGTTCTTACAAGCACCAGCCATAGACGATACCTGCTATCTAGTGGATGTAATTGAAGAATGCATAAGAGAACTTGAAAATGAAGAGACCACGTATTCATAAATAATAAAGATTCAAATACCCGATATTTCTGAAGACGATGATTGGCGTAAACCATATAAAGACGACAGTCTAAGCGAAAGCTTAACACTAACCCCAAACCATATGCCAGGTCCGAAGAACCCATCTTTAGAACTTAAAACACCACCCAAAAACCTTAGATATGAATTCCTAGACGATGAACTAAAAAGACCAGTGATAGTCAACGCCGACTTAGGACAACTAGAAACCGTAAAGCTATTAGAAGTCCTAAAGAATTACCCCACCGTGTTAGGCTATAACATAAGCGATCTAAAAGGTATAAGCCCTTCGATCTGTATGCATCGAATTACAATAGAGGAAGATTGTAAAACCTCTAGAGAGCATCAGAGGAGACTGAACCCTATCCTAAGCACTGTAGTCAGAGACGAAGTAAAGAAATTGCTAGATGCAGGAATCATCTATCCAATCTCCGATAGTGAATGGGTTAGCCCAGTTCATGTCGTACCTAAGAAAGGAGGAGTCACAGTAGTTAAGAACGAAAAAGGCGAATCAATAACAAAACGAGTCGTGACTGGAAGCAGAATGTGCATTGATTATAGAAAACTTAACAAAGCCACACGAAAAGATCACTTCCCTTTACCCTTCATAGATCAAATGTTAGAAAGATTAGCCAAACATTCATATTTCTGCTATCTAGATGGCTATTCAGGATTTTTCCAAATTCCCATTCATCCTAATGACCAAGAAAAGACTACATTCACATGTCCTTATGGTACTTTTGCTTACCGCCGAATGCCGTTCGGACTTTGTAATGCTCCAGCAACCTTCCAAAGATGCATGATGGCAATCTTTGCAGATTTCATAGACGACATCATGGAAGTATTTATGGACGATTTCTCAGTATGTGGACAAAGTTTCGAAGGATGCCTACAAAACTTAGAAATGGTATTAGAACGTTGTGTAAAAGTGAACCTCGTCCTAAATTGGGAAAAATGCCATTTTATGGTCCGACAAGGAATAGTTCTAGGACATGTCATATCAAATAAAGGAATTGAGGTCGACAAAGCTAAAATAGAGATTATAAAAGATCTCCAACCTCCAAAATCCGTACGAGAAATACAGAGTTTTCTAGGACATGCCGGTTTCTACCGAAGATTTATAAAAGATTTTTCAAAAATCACAAAACCTTTGACCGGCCTGTTGATGAAAGATGTTGAGTTCGTCTTTGACGATGACTGTCTAAAAGCATTCAAAACATTAAAATCAGCCCTTATCACCTCACCGATTATGCAACCACCCGATTGGCGACTGCCGTTCGAAATCATGTGTGATGCGAGTGATTATGCCGTAGGCGCAGTTCTAGGACAAAGGAAGGACAAGAAGCTCCATGCCATCTACTATGCCAATAGAACCTTAGATCCTGCCCAAATGAACTACGCTACAACAGAAAAGGAACTTCTAGCAGTTATATTTGCGCTTGACAAATTCCGTTCTTACTTAGTAGGAGCAAAAATTATCATATACACAGACCACGCTGCCATCACGTACCTAATAAGCAAAAAGGATGCCAAACCAAGATTATTGAGATGGATCCTGTTATTACAAGAGTTTGACTTAGAAATCAAAGATAAGAAAGGAACCGAGAACGTTGTTGCAGATCACTTATCCCGAATAGAAGGCATCAAACATGAACCAGTACCGATAAATGACGATTTCCCGTACGAACATCTGATAGCCAAATTAGAAAGTGACATGCCTAACTTAATCTCGGAAGATCCAGAACTCGAAAAAGTCGTAGAAGCCGTGTATGCCCAAGTCACATTACCTTGGTATGCTGACATCGTTAATTACCTAGCTGCAGGCGTGCTTCCACCGGATCTCACTTATCGGCAAAAGAAGAAATTCTTCCACGATCTGAAACACTATTATTGGGACGAACCTCTACTCTTCAAGAGAGGGGCCGACAACATATACCGTCGCTGTGTCCCAGAGGAAGAAATAGAAAATATTATTTCCCAATGCCATTCAGCACCATATGGTGGTCATGCCAGTACATCTAAGACGTGCACTAAGATTCTCCAAGCCAGCTTATTCTGGCCTAACCTCTGGAAAGACGTTCACATCGCTGTGCTAAAATGCGATCGATGCCAACAAACTAGCAACATCTCACGACGCGATGAAATGCCTCAGAAAGGAATCTTAGAGGTAGAAATCTTTAACGTATGGGGAATAGATTTTATGGGACCATTCCCACCTTCTTTTGGTAATAACTACATACTCATCGTTGTAGACTATGTGTCTAAATGGATAGAAGCCATTGCTGCTCCAACAAATGACGCACGAGTAGTAATAAAACTTTTCAAAAACACAATCTTTCCTAGATTCGGTGTACCCAGACTCGTCATTAGTGACGGCGGATCACACTTCATATCGCGAATCTTTGACAAACTTCTTTCTAAATATGGAGTCCGACACCGAGTAGCTACACCTTATCATCCGCAAACTAGCGGACAAGTAGAGGTCTCGAACAGGGAAATAAAACAAATATTGGAAAAGACTGTCGCTACCTCAAGGAAAGATTGGTCATCAAAGCTAAATGAAGCTTTATGGGCTTATATGACCGCTTTTAAGACACCAATAGGTACTACACCCTTCAAATTAGTTTACGGTAAATCCTGTCATCTCCCTGTAGAATTAGAGCATAAGGCCTTCTGGGCCATTAAGACACTCAATTTCAACTACACTGAGGCAGGAGAGAAACGAATCTTGAACTTACACGAATTAGAAGAACTTCGATTGGACGCTTACGAAAATGCCCGTATCTACAAAGAACGAACTAAAAAGTGGCATGATAAACGTTCAGTCAAGAAACAATTCAGTGTGGGAGACATCGTACTTCTATTTAATTCAAGATTAAAACTCTTCCCAGGTAAACTAAAATCTAGGTGGTCTGGACCTTTTGAAGTGACTAAAGTACTTCAGAGTGGAGCTGTTGAAATTACCGATAAGACGAATGTACCGTTTATCGTAAACGGGCAACGTCTAAAACATTATAATAAGAACGAAAACAACCCTCAAGTCAGCAGTATAGCATTTTTTGAGCTTCCAGCTCAAACACTCGAATAGCTTGTCACCAAGCTATTGTCAGGCTTTAGACGTTAAAAACAGCGCTTACTGGGAGGCAACCCAATTTTCCCGTATTTCCCTCTTTACTGTATTTCATTCTCAATTTTATTTAAAAGCTTACTTTGAAATTTTAACAGAAATTCTAAACTTAAAATTGCTACTATTTCTACTTTATTTTATTTTATTTTATTTTATTTTATTTTTCTCTTTTATTTAAACTTTGTTTTTACCACCTTTTGTTTCTAAAAATCCTGACTTCAAATTTCTGTTTTAAACTTTTCAGGATTTTAAACGCCTTCAAACCTTCCTACTGTTTTTCTCCGACTAACCTGCGAGTATGGCCGCGTACGACTTCACAAAGGTTCATTTTCGAGGATTAGCTCAAAAGGCAAGATTTGAAGCATTAACTGAGAGGGAGATAGCCTTAACACTGTATTATGATAAGCCTACCATGGAGAAACTAGGAATTACTGATAGCATCCAATACCTGTTTAATCAATTAGGCTGGGAGAACACCTCTTTGAAAACCCGTTTTACCACCTATAAGGACCTCACCTACGAATTCCTTAGTTCCTTCAGGTACTTACCCAACTATGGTTTCGGATCAAACTCAGAGCTGATCGCCTTTAGGATGTTTGGAATGGACCAAACCCATAGCCGGATGTCACTAGCTAACCTCCTAGGATTTCCTAGCGGACCACATGTGTTCATCAGTGCCGAAGATGACGATCTTGATTTTGAACTCAACCAGTTCTGGGGAAGAATCACAGACGACTATCACCCTGACCCAAACAGCATGTATAATGATGAGATTCATAACCCAGCTTTTAGATACTTTCATAAGATCCTAGCTCACACCCTTTTCGGGAAAGAAGAAAGTATTACTACAATATCTAAAGAAGAGTTATTTATCATGTTCTGTGCTTCTCAGGGCCGTACAGTGAATGCAGTACCTTTTATGATGATATCCTTCCGACGCCTCACTCAGGAACCACAATCACCTATTCTAATAGGAGGCCTCGTGACAATGATTTCCCACGAGCTTGGCCTTAGATTCCACCTAAATGCAAGCACTAGTTTTGGCACCATCCGACCCATGAATATCCAGTTTTGCTTTAACAGGCGCATTTTAAGAACTATGGGACCTGGACCTTGCGAGTACCTCATCAATGACAAACTTGTACATCTATTCACATTGCCAAATCATCAAATGACAAGTATCCATAACAAGGACAACTGGGTTTATGAATTGGATGAGCCTATGGGAGCTCCTTCACCTCAATCAACACCACATAATTACATGTACGACAGTGATCACATCTCTGAAGCACATGATTACATGTACTATGAGGATGCTGTATCAGAAGCTGAGGTAGACCCTACGACCCCTCCACATTACAACACCTATCATGAGCCCATTCCTGAGGAAACCACAGACAAAATGGATACTGTTCTGCACCGATTAGACAATGTTGACGCAGCGAACTCGCAGTCTTCATGGACTTAGTTTGTGACCAGCTCGACTAATACGCCCGGAAGTTTGACGAATTGAAGGCACGAAAAGACTGAGATATTAGCTTTAGTTTAGTTTAGTTTACTTTTTTTTTCTGTTTTCCGTCCGTTTTCAATTATTTTGATTTTTGCATTGTTTAATTTCCCTTATGTATTACATTACAAACAAGCATTTTAATTACATGCTATTTCAATTTTATTCTTTATTCATTGATTCTGTTTTTATGTCGTCATATGTTTCTTGGAGGATATAATACATTGCCATATCAATCTTAGGCCTTAAAACCATTGCAAGAACACCCCCATAGCAAAATTCTGCGTTCTGCAGATTTTGCTGGTGTGACGACCGTCACAGAAGCCTGACGCCCGTCACACGGGTGACGACCGTCACAGATGCGTGACGACCGTCACGAGTCCAAAACTGTTATCTGCTATAACAGAGGTTGCGTTTTCTCTCCCACTCCCATCTATTCAACTTCCAATCATCACAAACTCAAACCCCACTTCCAACTTTCGGTTTCCCTTCTTGCTCCATATATTGCAACTCCCATTTCAACTTCCTAATCCACTTCTGTGACATTTTTTCACTCCACAGAACCAACTCAATCCACATTTGCTCAGCATCCTCCAACCATGGCGAGAACCAACGAAACCCCAGACCTCAGCAATATCGTGTTCAGCGACGGCAACTCAGGCGAGAAACAACGAGCCAACTATATCACTTTCCATCAACGCTCGCTACAGCCGACCCACTATCCGCATATCCCATCCCTCACGGAGCTCGGCCTCCTTGACGGCGTCACTTGGATGCTCCAAAGAGCCGGCATCTGGCACCTCTGCAGAAATTTGCAGCCGACGTACGAACAACTCACCCTCGAGTTCCTCAGTTCATTCAGCTACTTCACTTCCAGCGGCGACCTCAGCCAACACTCCGGCGCCGCATGCTTCCGTATGTTCGGCACGAACTATCAACTGAACCAGAACCAGATTGCCGACATCCTACAATTCCCTCACGGTGACAATGCTCACCGCCGCCTTACTGACCAGTTTCAGCACGAAGCCTTTGCGCTCTGGTACCAATTAACCGGAATCAATGCCGACGGCTGGGATTCTCTGCATGCAATGCACATCCACAACCCGACCATTCGGTATTTCCACCGAGCACTGAGCAACACCATCTTCGCACGGGATAACAACCATAAGGTGAACTCAAAAGAACTCTTCTTTCTCCGCTGTGTGTTCAACTCCGAACCCATCAACGCCGCTCCGTTCCTCCTGACCCACATTCAGGCCAACTGCAACCGTGGCTCTAAGCCATTTTACTTTGGCGGGATTGTTACCTCCATTGCACTCGGGCTGAACCTCGGTGACCGCCTCCAGCATCTCCATGCCATTCCCTCGGTATTCCTCGACACCGACCACTGCAGAGCTTCTCACCTCATCCGTTCCAGGGCCGATAAAAAGTACCACCCGGTCGTGCGTGGCAAAACCGTCAGAAGTGTCATCATGCCATCACGCACCCGGATGCACCCACAGGATCGTGCCAATTGGCTCTTTGACCTCAATGCCCCTGCTGCTACCACTGCTCCAACTCAGACCCACACCCAAGGTTCTGGTGACGAAATGCAAGATGAGTTGGACAGAATTGAGCAACTGGAGGCATCGCAACCACTTCCTTCTGAAGGCACATCCTACCGCCGCCACCGCCACCGTCCAGAGCCCGACTATTCTGAAGAAGACCTCCGCCGATCCCTCGACCAGCAAGCCCAGATCCTCGCTATGATGCAGCAACAGAATCAGCGAGCAGAGCAGTTCGAAGCTTGGCATCGGACCCAAATGCAACAACTCCAATCTGGCCAAGAGAGTATCACTGAAAACTTGGCGAATCTCACCTTGCAGTTCGAAGGACTCCGCGGTTATGTCTATCATACGGGAGCACTGAACTTTGAGGCCCGAGTCGACCAAGCCAGAGGCAGAGGACGCGACAGAGGACGTGACTGAGGCAGAGGTCGTGATTAGTTATTTCTTTCCTTATTTGTTTACTATATTTTCAGTTTCTTATATTTTCATTTCCCTTGTATTTCCCTCTCGCATTCTTTCAAATCAGTAGGGACACTGATTGAGATAGTGTGGGAGCGGAGCGTTTATTTCCCATTCCCTTGTACTTTTAATTTCAATTCGAACAATTTCCCGTTTTAGCAAATAAAAGCTCTTTTATATATCTTCTTCCGTTACGCAAACATCCCCACTTTATTCGACATAAACAAAAAAAATTTCATTCGTTCCTCAAAAGCAAAAGCATCACGAGAATGCGCCAAAGTTCAAACCAAGTTTTGAAACTCCGAGACGAAAATTCTAACAAAACCAGTACCGTCCTGACACCTTAGACCTCCGGTTTATGCGAGTCGGTTTCACTACCTACGTGTACCAAAGTTTCAAGTTTCTACGCAAACTCAACCCCAAGTAGTTTATACTAGCAGTCAGCACCATCCTAAACACTTCTAAGCGAGCGACCAATGCAAATAAGTGTATGATCTCCAAAAAGATGAAAAATCATGAAAAGAAAGCCATATAGCCCAAGTATAGAGACATGTTCCCTCTAAGTTAGGTGCTCCTCACCCGAGCATTTAGCCCAACGGTACAAAAACTCATTGAAAAATCAATGGTATAAGCTTATGAGCAATGAAAAAGATCAAAACAGAAATGAGATCATATTCACTAACAGGTTGACTTGCCATGAAAGTGTATGGACAACGGGCTTAATGTGATTGCGCTAGAACAAACAGGGTAAACTTGACGCGAGAACTTTGATACCGAGATGCAGTAGCATGACTGGGACCGATTTGCATAAAAAGGAGACCTCCGAAGACTTGCAGTCAAGTGTCGTCACAGTACTCGTTTTGTTCCTATTTAGAACCCCGGTTTTTCCCAACTCTCTGAATGAGGAAGCTGCCTCGTGCTTGCCGACCTTTATTCTTTCTGTTTTACTTGAGGACAAGCAAAGATTCAAGCTTAGGGGAGTTTGATAACACGAAATCGTATATATATATTGACGCATAATTCAACTAATGTTTGACTGTTTTCAATCCGATTTCGGGTTCTTTCCATGTTATTTGTCTGATATTTTGCAGGTATTTGATGATCATGTCTAAACAAAGCAATATGAAGAAAAGAAGCAATTACAGATGAAATATGGACGAAAACCAGATGAAAACAACATGAAAAATGCAAAATGCACATTTTGCTGCTGTGACGACCGTCACACCTCCATGACGACCGTCACACGGGTGACGACCATCACACACCATGACGACCGTCATGCAGGAAAAAACGCACAGCTCCAATTGAACGTGCAAAATACAGTTCCAAGTCCCAAATAATGGACCACTACTCCCTGATATTTCTTCCTCCAAGTCCACCTTCTTCAAATTACAACCGTTAGAATTTTACCTCTATAAAAGGGGAAGGAGGGGAGCTGAGAAAGAGAGCCGCATTCAGACAACGAAGTGCTGCCCAAATTTATTTCCAGAGCAAATTTTAGTTTTATTCTTTCTGTTTTTGTTTCCTTTCCTTATTCCTGTATTCCATTTCTACAATATTCGTTTGTGCGCTCTATTGGTTTGAAGACATAATCCTGCCGACATCGTTGGGATTTGGCCAAAAGCAAATTGGATACGTTACAGGTTTTTCATTATTTCGTTAACTGTAACTTTAATTCTCAGTAATATGAATGTTCTAAGTTTCTGTTTTTATTTATGTTTTACCTTTCCCAAATCCATGTCTAGCTAAATCAGAGTAATCGATATGTAATAATAATTCAGACGGGATTTGATAATAACCGGTTTAAAACTTTCTTTTTCAAAAGTTGTTTATGGTCTAAGTGTTTAAACTTATTTACTGAATAAACGTTCGTCGCGACAGCGAGAACTTATTTAAAAGTAGTTTTGCCACGACAGTGGGAAATTAATTAAGGTACGAACCAACAAGCGACAGCTGCGGTAAGACCAGATAGTAAACACTAGGCATTTGTTTTAATAACAGCGAAAGCACTTTAAAATGGATTAGAACTTAGAGATTTCAAAAAGTAGTTTTAACCCCGAATGGGACAGCGAAAGCGTATATTCGGCCCTTAGAATTATGACTAGCGTCAACAACCATCGTGAGACGAAAGTCTTCAGATCACTATTTTCTGCTTAAATAAATCCTGAAAAATGTTTTATATACCGGAAACTTGTCAAATCCCCGAAGAACATAATTATTGCATATCGATTCGCGTAATTATAATTCAAGTAACGTTTTTAGTTCCCTTTAGTGATAGAAATTATTCCCTTAAACATTATCTACCTAGCTAAACATAGTAACTACCGAGAACACTAGTTTGATTACGAGTCCTTGTTGGATCGATATCTTTTATTACTACGTGATAGACTGTGCACTTGCAGTTAAGTTGTATTAGACATAGAAAGTCGCGATCACTATACCGTTAAACCCTTGGTCTCCCTTGTTGGTGAAATTTCTAAGATTGTCACACACCAAACATATAAGAGATACATATTAATAATAGCAAATACCCAACAAACAAAGCCCAAAATCACATGGATCCATGGACCACGAAAAATCCCGATAACTCAAAAATACTATTCATCATACGGACACACTATTCATTCGTACGGACATCATATTAATCCGTACAGATAACACTATTCACCGATCGATTTTTTTAATTTTTTTTCGACTTTTCGTCCGACTTTCTAAAACTTTCGATTTTCGGGTAAATGCAATCTCCAAAATATGTTTTCTTTCTCTTCATCAACAAAGGTTTTAAGGCATATTTACAACAACTATATATCAAAGTATTTTTCTTACAATTCGTCAAACATTGATAAATTTAAAACAAGGATGAGTTAGGATACTATATGAAACACTCAAAAGGGTGTCATTGAAAATAGAACATATTAAGATTTTATGGTTAAGGGAGCATTTGGTTTGTTCATGAGTGTGACAAATAGTTACGTGAAACAAAAAGATTGAAAGAATGATTAAAACAAGAAGAATGAATTGTTTGGGAAGTGAATTGTTAAATAACCAAACTGTTGGACGATGGTGCAAATCTAGAAGGGGGGATGAATAGATCGCATGCTTAAAAGAGTCGGCGCTACCAATAAAATTGGTTTTTAAAAATTGTTTAAATTGTGGAAGCGGCCGAGGAACTATACCATCTAAAATGAACAGTTACAAGAAAACCAGATATGCGTTAAGCTTGTGAAATCCGATAACGAGATATGAGAATCACTATGTTAATCATACTATCAATTTGATTCAGCTCACTATATGGTGTGACTAGTTCCAATGCCTTAAAAATATTAACACAATGAAAGGACAGCACCCAAGGCTTTTAGTTCAGACAATTTATCAAACACTTGGCGTGCAAAGCACTACAAGTGAGTTCTGTTTTGAGAGTGAGTTGCTCAAGTTTCCTCCTACAATCAATGATTGTACTAGGTTCAAAAATCAGTTTAGCACTACTTAAACCAGATCTAGATTGATATAATTGTTTGTACTAAAACACAAATATTAAGCAATATAAACGTAAGGCAAAAAACACAATGATTTATTGAGGCAGTTCCCCCGTCGTCCTCGCTCGGGGTACGTCTGTCCTCAATTCTAATAATAGAATTGAGACCTGTTAATATATAGATATAACATGTTGTTGAAAGTTTATACAAGAAGTGAATAGAAATCAAACAAACAAACACTCTTGTTGTTGTAGATATTATCTCTTCTTGCCCCTTGATTCGAGTCGAATCAAGTACTTCGACAGCTGTGAATAAACCTCTGATTGCGGCACTATCTTTAAACAACCTTTCATCTTCAATATCTGGCCGGATGATTTCAATCACCCGTGTGTCAAATCCGAAACTCTCCCTCACAATCCTCTGTTTACCGTTACTAAATCGATGGAACCCACTGCTCCTCGATTACCTTCACACGGATGAATATGTGATGAGACGAATCATGCAAACCCCCCCCCCCAAATTCAGAGAATCTTTGAGGACAAAACCCTAGAGGTTTTATTCAAGAAAAACCTGTCGATTCCTCAACCCGAACCGGATATCCAAATCTTCGGCTTCGAACGTTATCACCTCTAACAATGCACAATACACAACAAAGATGATTATATGTAATTGTTGTGATATGCGATGAAGAGAATGAAGATGATGAGAATCGAATCGGCACCTATTTCACTTTTCTTGTTTTTCTCAATAATATGAAGTGAAACAAGCAACTGAACTTATATATCAAATACAACTATCATAAAAACTAAAACCACTTTACAAAAATAGTAGACATGACAGAAAAATGACATAAAACAGCGAGCAGTCGACCTATGTAGAGTACAGGGTCGACCTGAGCTGACCCGGTTGAAAAACTTGTGCAAATCACACAACCATGCGTCGAACGGAACAAGGTATGCATCGACGCATAACATGAAATTTTAGACAAATTAAAATGCTCACAGTATGAATCGACTGGTGGGTCGACGCGAGCCCACCTGAAGCAAACTCTCAAAATTGGCTCATAGTGTGAGTCGACCGGAACAGATCTTTGGTTGACTCAAAGACCTGAAATTGCTAAAAATGCACATTTTCATAATCTTGACTCTTTTTTATGACATCTATGATATGGAAAACGACACCAATGAAGTCTAACTCACATGACACACATTTTGACAATCTATATGCAACAACCAAGATATTTTTATGCAAGCAATTGAATCATGAGAAACAAGATATGCAAATGCAGTCATGGTGATAACGTCCGACATATATTCTTTTTTGGAGCTACGTTTTGACATCATCGAAACAAGTACCTCTATACATGAGGCTTTTCCCTCACGTGCTCCCCCTTTTTTATGATGGCAAAACACATAGAACCTGACTGTATGATATGTGACATTATCCTCCCCCTTGCTTGATGCCTTCATTCCTACTCACTCGTTAGCATTAATGTTAAGTCTTCACCTTTGATCTTTATGGTTCTACTGTAATGCTTGACACTTTCTCCCCCTTTGACAACATCAAAAAGAAATAAACACCTGTCAAGGAATGGTAAAAAAAAATTAACAGATGCACATCTCAAAACATGCACAACAGGTTAGACATTAACGTACAGCCACACATAACGCATTTAATGAACAAACAACAAAGAGATAAATATAACCATACACGGATAAAAATAGTAATTATTGCTAGGATAGACAAACAAGTAACCACATATAAGTTCATGATTCATGACATTAACAAATTAGAAGGACACTTAATACAAAGCAAGATTGAAAACAAAATGATGAAATGAAATATGCAGGATGTAGAGCAACTTCAAGGTCTCCTCCCCCTGAAATGGTGGCCTCGCCCATGAGAGGGATACGACGGAGGTAACTGAGCATAGGCTCTTTCGGTGAACTCCAATACCGCTCTATTTAAGGTATTGAAGCTGGTGGCCAGAGCTCTGTGTTGATTGGCGGTTGTTTCACCAAGACCATCGAACCGTCGCATGACACCGGAGGAGAATGCATTGAAATTTTCAGTATGAGTCTCAAATTGACTTTGGAGTTGTGAGATACGCTCATCCTGAGCAGTCATGAAAGAGCATTGTTCCAGTTGCATAGTCCTCATCATCTTGAGAAGTTCATCAGAATTTTGTTGCGGCGGATTCGTGAATATAAGAGGCTGCTCATAGCTCCAATTTGGAGTTTCTTGATACTTCGAATGCTGTTGAGGCCTATAATTGTCGCCCAACAAAGTCCAACCAGTATATTTCCATTCACCCCACCCTTGGTCCTTCGCATGATCCGTGGGAGGAGATTGGTCAAGCCAACTTACATTATCGTGGTCTTCAACCTCCATGGGTTGTCTGTCACCCTATTCATCTTAGTCTTCTTCCTCACCCTCTTCATTCTGATCATCACTCTCGTTGGATGCTTCCAGCTGAGAAGTAGTCGCCTTAACAATGAACCTGTAGCGACGTTCTTCCTTAACCCAGAGATACCCCATCATTGTAAGAGTCTTTTGACAGAACTCTTGATCCGAAGTGAGAGATTTATATGGAATACCTGGAACTGTGACTTTGGCATTATTTAAAACTTTTTGGATGAAAGAACCATATGAGAGAGCAGTCCCTCTACTTGAGTCTCTGAGTGCATAAATCAGACTAGCTATATAATGAGGCCAATTGATTTTAATATGTTTCTTCAAAATGTAGATTAAATGTACCTCAGCTTGATCAACTCACGAAAATCCACCTTTCTTTGGTCGCAGAATCCGCGCCACAATCCACTGTAAAATTCAAACCATGGGTTTCAACTTTCCCGTAGTGACAGTTTTAGGAAATAGACCACTGGCCACAATATCAGCTGCATAAGTTTTCTTCAGCATTGAGTTCAAAGCCTCTTTGAACTCGTATCCATGAATAGCATTAGTGTCAGTGGCCTTAATGATAGGCTTAGCAGACACATGAGACATATTAAACAGTTTCATCCAAACGGCATCGTTGACACAAACCTTTGTAGTTCCTACCTTTGTGTGAAGCTCAAAATATTGAAACTTTCTATGAAGACAAGTGTAAAAGATCCTCACAAGGTCTTCGTTGTATTTAGTATTGCACTCTAAGAAATTATTAAACCCTTGAGCATCAAGAAGGTTTATTACCTGTGGGATGTGCATTCTCTCAGCAGAAAGTCGATAGCACGCATGCTGCTTTACAACAGAGCGCTTGCTAAAGTTTTTGGCATAACTCTCAGCAAATCCAGGTGGAACAAGTGATACAGCGGTTTCTGGAAGAGCTGAAGATGATGGTCCTGTAGATGAAGAAACTCTGGTGGATCATTTACTGGTAACTCTGTGGGTAGCCATGTTTTTCTTTCAAAGATGGAGAAGAGTAAACTTGGTGACGAAGATTTCAAATTTGGAGAGAGTTCTTGGAGATGGAGAATTGTTTATGACTTTACCCATTTGTAGTAGATTCTAGGTTTTAGGAAGAGAGGAAGAGGAGAATAGCCTTGATATAGGTATCAATTTTCAATGCAAAATGTTTTAATGCACATGAATTTGAATCATTAAAGTAATTGAATGGAAAATGAACAGTGTCAGAAAAAATTTAAAGAATTCGCGCGATGCATCGACCGGAAGGTCTATGCGTCGGTGCATACTATGTTGAAAATTAACCATTCAAAATAAAGGAGGTATCCGTCGACCGGTTGGTCGACCTGAGCATACCCGGTTCAAATGCAAAGAAAAAGTTATTTTTGTGAGTCGACCGTAACCCTGCTTAGGTCGATTCATGCACATAAACTAGAAATTTGACATTTTTTACTATATTGGCATACATTAAGACATAGATGCAAAGCCAAATCATATTTTAAGCATTCAATGGAGTAAAATACATACAACATGATATATACGACAAAAATAACACATAATTTGATACATTTGCATTTGTGAACATGAAGATTGAGAGAGATGTTAAGTAAGGAAGGATATTACCTTAACTCCAAAAATAGTGAGATGCACACACATGTGACTGTTAGCATCTTCAATTGTTAGATATCAGATGAACAAAGTAAATATAGACATAGGCATATATAATGTGCGAGAGATTTGACTAAACACGATCCGAAATATCAAGAACACCTAGTTCCCGTCGGATATGAAAGAAAAGCTCAGTAGCAAGAGGTTTTGTAAAAATATCCGCTAGTTGATTTTTAATATCAACATGCTCAAAAACAACGTCTCCTATCTCCACATGATCCCTAAGGAAGTGGTTCCGAATTTCAATATGTTTGGTGCGTGAATGCAACACGGGATTCTTGGTGAGATTGATGGCACTCATGTTGTCACAAAAAATTGAAATACGCTCGAGTTTGAGATTAAAGTCGAGCAATTGTTGCTTAAGCCATAAGATTTGAGCGCAATAACTGTCGGCTGCGACGTATTCCGCTTTGGCGGTTGACAAAGAAACAGATACCTGCTTTTTGCTATGCCAACTTACCAAAGACTTTGAAAATAAGTGACACGTGCCACTCGTACTTTTCCTATCTGATTTGCACCCTGCAAAGTCAGAATCAGGGAAGCCAACCAAGGAACAATTATTTCCCTTAGAATATCATAGCCCATACTTTGGAGTACCCGAAAGGTATCTAAGTATGCGCTTAACTGATTTTAAATGGGATTCTTTAAAAGAGGATTGACACCTAGTGCACATACATATACTAAACATAATATCAGGTTTAGAGGCAGTAAGATAGAGGAGAAATCCAATCATACCTCGATACTTTTTCACCTCTACATCATTACCACTTTCATCTCGACTGAGATTCGCACATGTTGGCATTGGTGTATTGATAGCTTTGGAGTTTGCCATGTCAAACTGCTTGAGAAGCTCAAGACAGTATTTCGTTTGGCTCACAAAAGTAACCTCCTCAAGTTGCTTGATTTGTAATCCGAGATAATATATGAGCTCCTACATCATACTCATCTCGAATTCTCCCTGCATTAGATTAGAAAACTCCCTTACAAGATTCATGTTAGTTGACCCAAAAATGATATCATCAACATAAATTTGCACCAAAATTAAGTGTTTTCCTTGACGCTTAACGAAGTGGGTTGTGTCGACCTTGCCTCTTGATACCCTTGATCAAGTAGAAACTTGCTTAGACGTTCATACCAAGCCCTAGGGGCTTACTTGATTCCATACAAGGCACGTTTTAATTTGTATACGTGATTAAGATATTCATGGGATTCTAAACCCGGAGGTTGGGCAACATAAACTTCTTCATTTATATAGCCGTTAAGGAATGCACTTTTTACATCCATTTGAAATAGCTTTAAAATTTTCGCAAAAGCGAAGGCAAGTAAAAGACGTATAGCCTCGAGTCGGGCAACCGACGCATAAGTCTCCTCATAGTCAATGCCTTCCTCTTGGGTATACCTTTGTGCGAATAAACGCGCCTTGTTACGAGTTATTACTCCATTTTCGTCCAATTTATTCCTAAACACCCATCGGGTGCCAATTACTCAATGACCTCGCGGAGGGGGGATAAGGTCCCAAACCTCATTTCTCTTGAACTGGTTAAGTTCCTCTTGCATAGATAAGAACCAATGTTCATCAATAAAGCTTCTTTTGGGTTTTTAGATTCTACCTGAGAAACAAAAGTGAAATGATAATAGAAATTACTTAGCTTTGATCGAGTCGTTACTTCCTTTGAGATATCCCCGAGGATATTGTCGATGGGATGGTCTTTGGAAGACTTCCAAGTTGGAGGAAGATCATATTTTTCAAACGGATGAACTACCTCAATTTCTTCATGACGGTCATCTTTTTCCTCCTCAGTTTTGGCTAGGTCAGGTTGATCAATTCCCGGCTCAGCACTTTTGAGTATGTCTTCCAAAGATACACCTGCACCATGAACAAAACTACCTTTTCCGAAATTTCTCGGATAAGATTCATCAAATGTTACGTGAATGGACTCTTCGACAATAAGTAATCTCTTATTGTATATTCTATAGGATTTACTTGACTGAGAGTATCCAAGGAAGACACCTTCATCGGCCTTGGAATCAAATTTACCTAAACTTTCTTTTCCATTATTTAACACGAAACACTTACAATCGAAGACATGTAGGTGAGACACATTTGTCTTGCGCCCTCTTAAAAGTTCATACGGTGTTTTGTTTAGAATATGGCGAATGAGCACCCTATTCAATACATAACATGTCATGCTTATGGCGTCAGCCCAGAAATACTTAGGTAATGCACTTTCGTTGATCATAGTTCTCCCTAACTCTTCCAAAATTCTATTTTTGCGCTCCACAACCCCGTTTTGTTGAGGGGTACGTGGAGCGGAGAAGTTATGATCAATTCCGTGTCTACACAATATTCCTCAAACAGATGATTCTCAAACTCACCTCCATGATCACTTCTATATGATGTTTGTGTTTAATTTGTTTTGAGAAAGCTTAGCAAATTTTTCAAAGGTTGCGAATGTATCACTTTTGCTAACCAAGAAGATAGTCCAGCAAAATCTAGAAAAATCATCGACTATTACAAAACCATAATAGTTACCACCTAGGTTTTTAATACTAGATGTCCCAAATAGATCCATATGGAGAAGCTCAAGAGTTCTCATAGTTGAAACAATATTTTTAGATTTAAAAGAGATAATTGTTTGCTTTCCCATTTGGCAAGCATCACATAAGTGATCCTTGGTGAACTTGATTTTGGACAGGCCTATGACTATATCTTTTGAGACTACCTTGTTTAGCAATTCAAAATTGACATGTGCTAAATGTTTATGCCATAACCATGATCCTCACTCATTGTCATGAGACATTTATCGCTAGTCAATGATACTTCATTCAAATCCAGCATATAGACATTATTTACTCTTAGACCATTAAACACATCCTTCATTTTATCATTATGCTCAATTAGGCAACAATCTTTTGAAAATGATACTTTGTATCCTTTGTCGCATAATTGGCTAATGCTAATGAGATTATGTTTAAGGCGCTCGACTAGCAACACATCGGAGATAGTAGTGGAAGAGGGATTACCTACACTACCTTTTCCAAGTATTGCACCTCGGTTGCTGTCTCCATAAGTTACAAATCCCTTCTTCTTTGCCACAAAGTCAATGAAGAGAGATACGTCTCCTGTCATGTATCTTGAGCAGCCACTATCGAGAACCCATCTTCTCTCGGTAGTCTCAAGACGTTGTACCTATGAACACAATTAGCAAGAATAGGTACCCAATTGTTTATTAGGTCCTAGGTTGTGAGTGAAAACATGGTCGCATTTAGGAAACCATTGATAAACCCCTTTAGGAACCAAAAATCTCCTAAAGCGACATTTAGCAATGGTGTGACCCTTCTTGCAACAATACAAACAAGAAAAGTTAACTTTTGAATCACTTTTTATATCATGATTTTTTACAACATATGTGTATTTTTTATATGGATTAACCATACTCTTTCTAAAATGAACTTTATCAATGGAAAAAGTAATTTTGGGCTCTAGAGCCTTGTTAAGTTTGACATTTAGATTTCTAACTTCATTTTCCCAAATGTAACAAGTATCACACCTAAAGTTAACAACTTTCTTTCTTATTTCCTCACAATCTACTTTCGTACTTTCCACAATTGAAACTTTTAATGCCTCTAGTTTCCTTTCGGAATCACGAATCTTTTGCTCTAGGTGAGAAAAGATTTGTTTGTTTGAGGCAAGCCTTTTAAAAGCTTCTTTTGCTTCATAATACAAAGTATTAAAAGCAGTTTGCAATTCAAAATGAGACAATTTAGAGGAATTTTCATACTTCGAATGTCGTACCTTTTTCTTTTTGTTCTTTTGATGGGCGGAAAGACAAAGATTGATGGATTCATCTTCGTCACTAGAGCTGTCATCCTCGGATGATTCGCTATCGCTTTGCCAAGCTATATACGCTCTCTTTGGCTTAGGTTGCTTCTTATGTGACATACTTGTTTCCTTCTCTTTGTCCTTTTTCTTCAAGGGACAATCTGGTTTGTAGTGTCTGGTCTCTCCGTAATTATAACACGACCCTTTTGTCTTGCTTCCTTTATTGTCGTCATTTCTAGAGTATCTTGATTGTTTTCGAAAGTTGACAAGATTTTCCTCAGAATGTTGGATACCGTTCTTTTTGACATAGCAATTGTATCGCTTTACAAACAGCCCCATATCCTCACTCTTGTCATCATCTTCGTCATCACTCGTGGTATAATCACTATGCTCTTTTGTTTGGGACTTTGAGCAAGAGGTCTTGAGAGAGATATACTTCTTTTCAATATTTTTTGTTTTCTCCTTCTTTTCCTTCTTCTCATATTTCTCTATACTAAGAAGCACTTATTTGTGCTCTTGCAGCTTTCCAAACAATGTTGTGAGATCTAAAATAATGAGATCATTAGCTTCTTTAATGGCGGTTATCTTCGGTTGTCATTCCCTGTTAAGACATCTCAAAATTTTGTTAGTAGCAACATCATTGGCAACCGGCTTACCTAGTGAGTATAGTCTACTGATGAGATGAGTGAATATCTTTTGCATGTCCTCAATGGTTTCCCCTTTCTCCATGTGAAAGAGATCAAACTCTTGCATTAATGTATTGACTCTCGCTAGCTTAACATCCTTGGTTCCCTCATGGGCAACTTGCAATGAGTCCCACACAGCCTTTGCAGTTAAACAATGAGAAACTCTATAATATTCGTCAACTCCCAAAGAGGAGATCAGAATATTCTTGGCTTTCCAATCGTAATTATATTTCTTCTCGTCATCATCATTTCATTGTGCTTCAGGCTTAAGCACAATCATGTTATTTTCACCGTCATGGTTATTTCCATTAGAACGTTTAGAATAACATTCCACACCTTCCTGTCAATGGAATTTATATGAACACGCATACAGTCTTTCCAGTAACTATATTTTTCTTCATTAAAAATAAGTGCTCTATTATAAGCCTCTTTAGGTTCGTTAGCCATTTTCTACTAAGTTATACTTGAAGTATGGAGTGAATCGGTGCTCCTGATACCACTTGTTAGACGATGGCGCAGATCTAGAAGGGGGGGGGGTTGAATAGATCGCTTGCTTAAAAGAGTCGGCGCTACCAATAAAATTGGATTTTAAAATTTGTTTAATTTGCGGAAGCGGTCGAGGAACTATACCGTCTAAAACGAACGGTTACTAGAAAATCGGATATGCGTTAAGCCTATGGAATCCGATAACGAGATATGAGAATCAATACGTTAATCAGACTATCAATTTGATTCAGCTCACTATATGGTATGACTAGTTCCAATGCCTTAAAAATATTAACACAATGAAAGGACAACACACAAGGCTTTTAGTTCAGACAATTTATCAAACACTTGGTGTGCAAAGCACTACAAGTGAGTTCTGTTTTGAGAGTGAGTTGCTCAAGTTTCCTCCTATAATCAATGATTGTACTAGGTTCAAAAATCAGTTTAGCATTACTCAAACCAGACCTAGATTGATATAATTGTTTGTACTAAAACACAAATATTAAGCAATATAAACGTAAGGCAAAAAACACAACAATTTGTTGAGCCAGTTCCCATGTCGTCCTCGCTCGGGATACGTTTTCCCTCAATTCTAATAATAGAATTGAGACCTGTTAATATATAGATATAACCTGTTGTTGAAAGTTTATACAATAAATGAATAGCAATCAAACAAACGAACACTCTTGTTGTTGTAGATACTATCTCTTCTTGCCCCTTGATTCGAGTCGAATCAAGTACTTCAACATCTGTGAATAAACCTCCGATTGCGGCACTATCTTTGAACAATCTTCCGTCTTCAAAATCTGGCCCGGCTGATTTCAATCAGCCGAGTGTCGAACACGAAACTCTCCCTCACAATCCTCTTTTTACCGTTACTAAATCGACAGAACCCACCGCTCCTCGATTACCTTCACTCGGCTGAATATGTAATGTGACGAATCATGCAAAAAACCCCAAATTCAGAGAATCTTGGAGGACAAAACCCTAGAGGTTTTATTCAAGAAAAACATGTCGATTCCTCAACCCGAACCGGATATCCAAATCTTCGGCTTCGAATGTTATCACCTCTCACAATGCACAACAAAGATGATTATGTGTAATTGTTATGATATGATATGAAGAGAATGAAGATGATGAGAACCGAATCGACACCTATTTCACTTTTCTTGTTTTTCTCAATAATATGAAGTGAAACAAGCAACTGAACTTATATACCAAACATAACTGTCATAAAAACTAAAACCACTTTACAAAAATAGTAGACATAACAGAAAAATGACATAAAACAGCGAGCAGTCGACCTATGTAGAGTACATGGTCGACCTGAGCTGACCCGGTTGAAAAACTTGTGCAAATCACACAACCATGCGTCAACCGGAATAAGGTATGCGTCGACGCATAGCATGAAATTTTAGACAAATTAAAATTATCACAGTATGATTCGACCGGTGGGTCGACGTGAGCCCACCTGAAGAAAACTCTCAAAATGGGCTCACAGTGTGAGTCGACCGGAACAGATCTTTGGTCGACTCAAAGACCTGAAATTGCTAAAAATGCATATTTTCATAATCTTGACTCTTTTTGATGACATCTATGATATGGCAAACGACATCAATGAAGTCTAACTCACATGAAACACATTTTCACAATCTATATGCAACAACCGAGATATTTTTATGCGAGCAATTGAATCATGAGAAGCAAGATATGCAAATGCAATCATGGTGATAACGTCCGACATATATTCTTCTATGGAGCTACGTTTTGACATCATCAAATCAAGCACCTCTATACATGAGGCTTTGCCCTCACAAAAAACAACCCATAACATGTGATGAAAAAGGAAATCGTCCTAGTTTAGTTTGTTGTTGCTTTCACCGATGTGTCTTATTTTTATCAAATTTATTATATGTGGTCCTTGCAAATTCCCACTAATAAAAGAATCCTCCTTCCTGTATTATCATTAACCCAGTTGATCCTCACTCTTAAAAATTCGAAGGTTGCTCGAAAAAAATGAAGTCTTTATCAAAATTTATTTGAAAAGGGAAAATATTGATAAAACCCTTAAAAAATAAAAAGTGGTATTCTAACTTAAATTTTGGTTCGAGAATTAATTATGCCCAGGAAAAGTAATAGCACAACACAACATATGTTTTAGAAAACGATTACCTCTAATTAATTTTACAAAATAATTTGATTAACCTTATTATATTAGTTTTATCATAATCCTCGGATAAGCATTAAAGTATATTTACAAGCAAAGGAAAAAGGTTTTTTTTATTAACGTGCTTAACAAAATTTTACTCTTGCTCCTACGTATCTGCCGCTGCGATGGAGAATTTAAATTTACATAATTCTTGTTAGAAAAATCTTGTGTGTTGGTTGGTTTTATAGAGAGACAAAAAAAAGTTTGATTGAGTTAAAGCGGAAAAGTGTTGTTTGATGGATGGTTGCAATTGTTTTTAGGAGAAAGACAAGTTTTAGAACAAGAGGGCAGTATGACATGTGTCCGAACACTTGAAGATAAAAGGGATTTACATCCAATTCATCCTCTTTAGTCCTATTTTTTTCGTAAATAAATGATTCGTGTTGAATGGAGTTGTAATCCGTTTTAGTCATATTTTTCTCTGTATATATATATATATATATATATATATATATATATATATATATATATATATATATATATATATATATATATATATATATATATATATATATATATATATATATATATATATATATATATATATATATATATATATATATATATATATATATATATATATATATATATATACACACACACGCAAGGGGAAGGTATGAGCACCCCTCACGTACGTCGTACTCGAAGGGATCCATGCTTGAGTTGTCTAGTCTATAGGTGAAAAACAATCTAATCTACGGCTTCTAAAGCTAAACGGAAAGAACTGACTCGATAGAGTATCGCCGCTCTATGCCTACGTATTTCCGCGTGCAATGGGAAAGTCTGAGTCGACGTAGTTCGGGAAACTACAGGAGAGATTGCTCACCAAGACGTCACGTCTTGTGCGTAAGTATTCTAATCTGGCATGAGAAATCAGAGAAAAATGTAGTTCAGGCTAACTACGGGTAAACAGGATGTTCTCGATCACACGGGAGTGAGAGAAAAGATTGACGATACTAGCATACGCATTCTAGCAGTTAGGTGTATTGTTGCTCGACCATTGGAGACTTAGGCATTACCTGTTTGCGGTAGAACGAACGTAGTATGTCATTCGTTTAAAGGTTCGGGAACCTACGGGTTCTATATATATATATATATATATATATATATATATATATATATATATATATATATATATATATATATATATATATATATATATATATATATATATATATATATATATATATATATATATATATATATATATATATATATATATATATATATATATATATATATATATATATATATATATATATATATATATATATATATATATATATATATATATATATATATATATATATATATATATATATATATATATTGGATTTAATTCGAAGTCTGTGTTTTGGAGTATGTTAAAAAAAACTTACCCTTTGAGTAAGTTGATCCTCACTCTCTCTCTCTCTCTCTCTCTCTCTCTCTCTCTATATATATATATATATATATATATATATATATATATATATATATATATATATATATATATATATATATATATATATATATATATATATATATATATATTCAATTAATTATTTTTAATCTTAGTGGACATGTGACTTGCCACACAAGAAGGCTTTGAAAGACTTTACAAATTAAAATCACAGTTTAAAAACATTTCAAAAGTTGTTTTAATAATAAGCAGCAAAATATAAATTACGGAAATTTAAAGAGTTAATGGAATAGAGGAACACCAAGAGTTATACATGTTCAGTCAAGAAAAAACTTAGTCTTGTGCCCAAGAATTGATCTTGAGAGTATCCAATAAACTTAAGAACTTTTAGTAAGTAATACTCAGGAACCCCTTTATACAAGAAAAAAAAGGAAGTTTAAGGTTGACTTCCAACCAAACAATAAATCATGGAGTGAAGCGGCGAGTCTTCCTTCTAAACGCTGGATCGAAGCAAATAGTATCATTTCCACGAGAATCTTAGAGCGGTTAATTTTCAAGTTTATAAACAAACTTTGAGAGCTTTTAACACCTGATCAAGCTCACAAACCTTAAACCTTCATTTTACCATAGGATAACAAATAACCTGAGAGATTTTAATAGTTGGTTAATCTTGAACCTTATCAGGCTTTTGTTACCTGACTAAGCTTTAACCTTAAACTGTGGTTTTACCACAGGTTAACCAATAACCAAATGAGATTTTAATCCTGGGATAATTTTGAACCTTGTTAATCTTTTAATATCGGGCTAAGCTTTAACCTTAAACCCTTTTTTTTACCATTGGCTAACCAAGAACTTATGAAAGCTTTTATCATGGACTGAGCCTTCGAACCTAAACAAGGGTTTGAACACACAATTCTCAAACCAAAGCTTTTTTAAGGGTTTAACTTCTAACCCAAACAATCCCTAATATGATAAAATGTTCAACCAAGATATAAAAATATTTTCTTGGTGAACTTACAAATTTACCCTTCCAGAACTACAACTTATCACTTGCAAAAACGTTTTTCTTGAAAAGCACTTTGGCTAAAATCTTAGTGAGAGAAAGTAAACAAAAAGACAAGTTTTGAGAGTGAAAGAGTGAGAAGTACGAAATAAAACTCGGTTCTGGATGATTTGAAATGAGGAAAGGGACCTCTATTTATAGGCTAGAGGTTGGCTCAAAAATGAAACAGATTTAAAGACACTTTATGACTTTCCAATCAATTGGCAACATGCCCCTATCGATTGGTTGACTTCATTCTAATCGATTACTAAGTTAAAAATGGAAAGAAAAGATATCTAGTTGTTACCTATCATTAAGATGTTGTCCTAATCGACTAGGGCACATTTTCGAAATCTCGCAATTTATTTTAATAAGGTGCCAATCGATTGGAAAAGACAAAACTTTGCCCAAATCTATTCAGACAGCTTCCAACTCATTTGGCTCGACTTCAAGACATTTTTGAAAGTATTTCTTGAGAAAAATCAGTTTGAAAAATGTTTTGTATGTGATTTATCCATTACTTTTATGATAACGTCCTTATGTATTACATAGTTTTCACTCAGATTAATTAAAACAAGGCTTTCTTGTACTTCAAGAATTTGTCGGATACTTTCTTTCTTGTAGACCCATGCTTGAATTTACTTATGATGAGGCTTGAGTTGGATTCCATTTAGTTGTCATCATCGGATTATCAAGTCCAACAAACCCTAATTCTTTGGTTTGCATCTTTAAACTCTTAACCATTTATACTCGACTTGTCAGTTATCATTAATAGAGATTAGTTGTCATCATCAAAATTTGTTGTCCTTGTTAAAAGAATATCACCTTCAAAACAAGGTTACAAAATCTCCCTCTTTTCGATGATGACAACATATCTCTCAAGGGAGGTGGTGAAAAAAATAACACATATGTGTTTGGATTAATTAGACTCCCCCTGAGTTAAATAGAGAGTATACACTACTCCCCCTGAGAGTATACTTCTTCCCCTTTGTCGAAATCACTAAGGCAGGTAAATATGCATTGCAAAAAATAAATATGCAAACATAAGCAAATAAACATTTAGGAGAGGTAACTACATTGTCTTTATTCATTACATAAAATTTAAAAGGATAAGAATGAAATTACAAAATTTTAATATTAAGGAAAACTAAAGGCCAAATTGGTTATAAAAACCTATAAGTGAGATCACTCAATGCCATAAGCATCACCATTTATTGCCATGATTTTATTCATATCCTCAGGTAGGGTTTGGAAATATTTTAACACCTTGTCTATCTTGGTGTCTTCTTCCTCAATCGGTTCATCATCTCCTTCTTCCTTGAATTATGAGTCTTTTTTTATTTCTCCATTACTGATACAAACTATAATTTCTTTCAAGGTAGTGTAGGTGATCATATGGTTTGCTGAGTCTTTTGCTTCCTCCACAATGTCAATGTTGAAGGTGGCCAGAAGTCTTCTAATGATTAGTCCATAGGGTAGTCCCACATATGAGATTTCTTTGCATTGGATCATGTCGTTGAACATACCTTCTAATCAATTGATTGAGATTTTTTGGTTAGGAGCCATAGGGGTACTACATATTCCCTAACTACTTAGTTATGGTTTATGATCCTTGAGAAGAGGATCCTAGTGAGAAATTAATGGAGGATCCTAATATTTAACTTTAGGTGAATGGTTTTGAAGGGAACCTTCTTCTTTTCCATAGGACTGGTTACAAGAAAATTGATGGCAGTAGAGTGTTTGAAGTTGTTAAAGCATATTAGTTTATCAATGGTGTAGGTTATCCCTGTAGTGGGCAACTAAAAAATTCTCCCAAAATGATCCTTGTGAATTGCAATTTCCACTCCTCTTACATATGTTCTACAGGAGTTTCCTACATATTTAACGTTTAGGAAGAAACCTTTTACTAAGTTTGGGAAGGTATTCTCCGGTATTTAGGTGAAGAGCTCTTTGAAGAAAGCTTGAAATTTTTGGTGATAAGGCTTGTGGAATTTCAAGAGACTAGGTTCCAAGTACCAAGGTTGAATTACTTTCTTGGCTAAAATTGTCATGATTTATTCTTGCTTGTGTTTTATTTATAAGAGGTTTTCACGTCGTTTTTATTAGTTGTTTTACATTGTTATTTTCTCACATTTTGTCCGATTTACTTTCGTTTATCATATTTTATGATTTGGTAGTGTGATTTTGATGTTTTCAGGCTTCATCAAGTATCCCGGATGAAAAAGGAGCCAAAATGAGCAAAGCGCAAAAAAAAGTTGAAAATGGAATTTCTCCCATACAAATACCACAAGCCTGCTACGACTATCCTTAGCAGGAAGACGTGCCCCTCCATCTTTTCTTTCCTTTTCTGATTCAAGTTGTTGTTGTTTTAGGACTTTTGCATCTTCTGATTTGAGATATTTCCTAATGTATTGAGCATTGATCACATATATTTAGTCCACTATTATAATTTTCTATAAAACTCATAGTTTGTATTGAGTTTGGGGGTCCAAGTTTTTATTTCTTCTAGTTTTCTATGTATTTTTCATTCTCTTTGTACTCAAGTCTCCATTGGATCACTTGATCAAAGCTTAATCAATCAGGTTTTTTTATCATTTTCAATACAATTTATATTCTATTCCAATTATTTACTATGATTTCGATTATGAATACTACTTTGATTGTGTTTTCCCTCACCGTGAGTGATTATTCCATTAGGTAATAAGGGTTAAGAGGCTTATCTTATGACTATTTGTATGATATGTCACAAATCGATTACAAGAGTCTCTGTATTTATTTTAATACCTGAGTCCATGCATTCCAACCTTGTACGAATGTAAAGATTTCTCAAGTATCGGTTGTAGTCTGAAAGGATATGTATCGGTACCAGAGCTCATGCTTTTAAACAATCGAGTGCAATACAACGAAAGTGCTTAGATGAGTTTCAGAAAATTTCCAATTTTTATAACTAAGCAAAAGTAATGAGTCTTTGACGAATAATTTGGTCATTCAAAAGGCAACGAATTATTCGTCATTGATAGGGCAACACGCTGGCAAAAGCATGTGTTATCCATATTTTATCTATTTTCCTATAAATTGTGTCATAACTCTCAGAATATAGGTGAATCGGGTCATACGGATGTACCAGAGTAAGAATCATGATCCTAAGTCTTGTTTGCTTCATTATAATTTAAGTTATTTTTAATTAAGTTATTTTTCTGATAAGTTATTTTTAAATAAGTTGTTTTACAAAAACTCAATATTTGGTCTCTCTAGATATACATTAAGAGAATGAAATTCGGTATTCAATCCATTGGTCCTTGTGGTTTCATAATCTTTTACTACTTCGCATAGTCGTGCACTTGCACCGTGTCATTTATCAAACTCGTAGTGAAAGGATTTCTTCTTCGTGTTTCTAAAGGGTATACTTGTGGTAGATGAACCCACACAACAGAAGATGCAGAAAAGTGTGAACTTTGAGATACAAGAAATTGTGAAGGAAGCATACCTATTTATAGTGTGTCTTATGAAGCTTTTTTCGTATATTTTAGGCAAGCATTCCTTGCATATTAGGCTTATTGAAAATTAAATCGAAATCTTTTGAAAATGAATGTGCTAATCGGTGGGTGAATCAGATCTCTCTTGATTTTTGTTGGTTTATCATCAATGTTGAGATCTTATTTGCTTGGAGGGTAAGTTTAGCTTGGATATGATTTGAAAGTAGGCACGCCAAGCTTTTCCAATCGATTTCCACAATGTCAATTGATTGGGCTTTTGTTGTTTAGCCCCCCTTGGTGTATCCTTGGGCCTTGTTCTATTTTTAATTAATATTTTGCACTCCCTATTAAGCTTATTCACATCTTGTTTCTAAAAGCACTTGAAAAACTCATCTTTAGAATTGAAAAATATTATATTGAGATGAGCAAAAAAAATCATTATTTTAAGGGTTTAATCAGATTTTTTTTTATTGTTTTAACCTTAAAATAATGTATACCTCTTTATTAAGGAATCTTGATAAATACTTCCCTTAAAAGGAAACACCAATCATAATATGGTGTATCCTTGTGAACACATCGTTGGTTACGAGAGTTGGTATAAACAACAAAATAATCAAGTCCATTACATACATATTCATTCAATTGATCACTAAAGATCATAAACCTTGAGATATTCTCAAGAACACTTGCTTTGATCATTGTAGTTGATAGTTTCCATCATCGTTCAATCTTGGATCAGAGACGTCATATATAATATACTTAAATTTATACTCTTGCTTTGCATAGCTCCATCAAAAATCATCAAAGCTCTGAGCTGCAAAGCACACCTATAAAATACTAAGGTTTCACCTTTGGTGCCCATATCTTCTTGGGCCCATGTGCATTAGTTTAATAAGATCTATGATTGTTACCTTTAGATCTTATCAACATATGGAAAAAAAATGTTCTAAATGACCTACTCTTTTACAGTGTATGCATTTATAAACTGGATGCTTCTCTTTCTTATGATCTACATCTTTACTAGGTTTCTTATTCTTCTTAAATACTAATCCACTTTTGTTTAAGGAATCTTTGACTTGATAGGATCAAGTCAATATTTTATTTCCTTTAGGTAAACTTACCACTGAAATCAGTTACTTCCTTTATAAAGGAGACACGTCGCTTACATTCTTCTCTTGAGTTTCTGATTTTAATTATTTATATCTTGAATGATTTATTGATTTTCTTAAGAGACTTTAAAGATTCATTAAGAGCTAAGTTGGGTTCTTTTAGTTTATCATTTTCTTTAATTAGTTGAGCACTCATTCTAAACATCTGTTCATAAGATGACTTAGTTATCCGAACAATATCTTCCTCGTAGGTTGCTTTTGAGCAAACTTCGTCTTCTTTGTTAGAAGAAGGTTCGTTCATATTTCTCCCTGAGTTTGATGTCTCTCTTACTCTTCTTTGTTCGAATATTGAAGATACTTTATCTTTTTCACCATTTCTTCAATGAGAGGTTCTGTCATTTGATGTTGAATTTTCTGAAGTTCGTTTAAATTTTGAATAAGTTCATTTGAAGGATTGCACTGGAGTTGTATGATAGGAGTGTTGTGAAGATGATGATTGTTTGTTTTCTATGCTTGTGTCTTCATCTTTTAGTAACTGAATTAGTTCTTTCATTTTCTCTACAATCTCTTATTTCTTGGTTTTTCCTGAAACTCATGAGTGATCCCATCTTTTCATTTAAAAATTGGATTAAATTTCTAATTCTTAACTCTTAGACATTGGTTAGTTATCTTCTTCGCCTTACGTGTTCATCTTCTCTTGTTCGATACTCGAAGAAACTCCATATATCATTTCAAGAGTATCCCACATTTCCTTGATAGAATTGCATTGACAAACATAGTAAAATTTACTATCATCTATAGAATTTGTCATAAAGATCTTAGTTTTAAAATATATTTAAAATTTTCTCTTTTACATGATGCATGTGGATAAACGAACGATAGATTATTGTTTCCCACAATTCATGATTTATACTTTGAAGAAAAATTACAAATCCAGCTTTCCAAATATCAAATCAACTATTATTGAAAAGTGATGGTGTGTTTAGAAAAGATCTCTTGTCGAAATTCATCTTCCATCTGAGACGATTAGTCCTTAAACAGAAGTTAGACTCTAATACCACTTGTTGGACATGTGACTTCACACACAAGAGGGGGGTGAATTGTGTGGTATAGAAAAACATGGTTTTGAAATTTTTTAAAATTATAATATCGGGTAATAAGCCTTTTGGAATCTCCCAATCGATTAAAATAAGGTACCAATCGATTGGAAAAGACAAATATTTGCCTAGATCTTTTTCAGACAGCTACCAACTCATTTGTCGTCTCATACTTTCCTAGTTGTTTGAAATGGGGAATTCTAACCTTATGGAAACTTCCAATAAAGGCCTTATCCATTATTAAGAAGGATTTCAACACCACTTTCTTTGGTGATGGATGACCCATCTAGTGGATATATCTAACTCCTCGACGGTGGTCTCTACCATGAATCAACAAGATCTTAAGCCTTAAGCTTTTTTCTTGGTTTATATGAGATGTCAAACTCCAAAAATTATATAACCCACTTGGTAATTCTTACTGCTACATTTTGTTTGTGGATCGTCTATTTAATAGGATAGCTGATCCTCACCATTCAAGTGTCAAAGTGATATTGTCTACCTTCTAATTTCAAACTTATGGTCTTTGTAACACATTCCGGATAGAGTAGATCGGGCCATGCCATAAGTATATTTCCCTTACCATAACTGCTTCTATAGCTTCTATGGACATTAAGAGGTTGACAAAAAGAGGTTTGCCCTCTTTTCAACATACTAGGATTAGTGGTTGTGACAACATGTCTTTAAGTTTTTGTGAATGTTGTGTTACAATCAAGTGCCAACTCGAATGCTATTTATTTCCTCAAGAGTTTGTAAAACGGAAGCGTGTTATATTCTAAATAGAGATAAGCCGAGACAAAGCTACCAACATACCATTCAGTTTTGGGATCCTCTTCTTGGTTTTTAGGGCTTCCATGTTTTTTACTGATTAGAATTTAACCATGTTCTTTATATCTTTATTTCTATGAGATAATACCCTTAACTCTTCCCTAATCATACTCCAAAGGTGCATTTCTCGGGGTTCAACCACATCCTGTATTTTCTAACTTCTCCAAATATGAATTTCAAGTGGGCACGATACTCTTGTTACTCCTTAGACTTGACAATTATGGCGTCCATGTAAACCTCCAACATATCTCTTATCTAATTGTTGACTATATTGATCATCATATGTTGGTAAGTTTTTAAAAACATTTTTAAGGGAGAAAGACTGGCCTTGTAGAAAAATTTCCATCCGTTGATCATGGAGGTTGTATTTCTTTGGTCAAATGGTTCCTTTGGTATCAAGTTTTACTCCGAGTATGCATCCATAAAATGATAAAAGTTTAAACCCTGATGAGTTTTTAAAAACTTTTTCTATGTTGGGAAATAAGTAAGAGTTTTTTTGGGCATGCCCTATTCATGTATGGGTAATCAAATCAAATGAGCCATTTATTAATGGTATTTTACTCAAAAAGTTAGTTGGAGAACAAGTTGTATATCTTGCTTCCATTACGAGTCTGTCTTTAAGGATCTTATTTATGACCTTTCTTGTGGCTTCAGTTTTTTTCGAGTGATTTATTTTTCCTACAATACACCACGTAAGAGACGTCTTCTCTAAGGGCTAAATAGAATTGTACCACTTATGGGCTCATGTCAGACATCTATCTTTTCGACCATGTGAACAACTCATATTTCCTATATAAATGTTTCAACAGAGCCTTGCATATAGTCTAAGGTAGATTGACTTCTATCTTGTTTTTTTTATGTGCCCCTTTTATGTAATTGGTAACTAAATCTCTTATTGGTTAAAATATCTTACTTTCTTCTAAAGCTTTAGTGGTATGACCTCATCGTCTTCCTAAAATTCATCTAAAAAAATTTCTTCTTCTTGAGAATCTAGTTCTAGTGTTACCTTGTGGTTTTCACACAGAGCTTGAAACTATTCAATGCTTGTTTTCTTCGAGATGAGGGTTAATAAACAAACTCAAAAAAGTCAAGTCGGCCTTCAACACTATAATTTGGCCTTTTAAAGTGTGAAATTTGACATTTTTTTGGTGTACAGTTGAAGAAATTGCCCCTAAAGTTTTCAAAGAAGGTTTATGGATGATACAATTAAATACGGAATCACATTCTGTAATACAAAACTTTATCCTAATTATTCTCATCTTGTAGCCGGTCTCAAGTGCCACTAGAACTTCCATGTATCCCAATGGTGTTGTGCTTCTCCTGTGGAAGCCCTGCAGTTTTCCCCCATAGTATGGTTGGAGGATGGAATTGAGGTTTACCTTCTGATATGCCTTAAGTGTATATAATATCACACGAACTTCCCTGTCCCACTAATATGTGTCAGATATCACGACCGACCATCGTTACCCATATAATTATGGGTTTTTGATGATTTTGGACACCATTGACTTACTCTTCATCATAAAAAGAAAGTGGACATCTCTTACTAATATGTGAGTTTTTGAGTGGTGTTCTTCCTTTAAGAGGATACAACAACTCTCATCAAGTGTGCGAAAATCATCGAAAATGAGACTTTGAAGGTGGTCACTCATTTTGTCGAACGACTGATCTTCCCAGTCAAGGCGAGATAATCCACCATTTTCCTCTATGGTGGACAATTATTCCCAGATGTTGATCTCCCATCAAATATAGGAGCCATCAAAGAATCATTTTCTTGATCGTCTCGATCGCTCCTATTGTAACACCCCCTTTCTATACCCTAAAATAATCAAATAAATCATTTAGGCACGTATTAAAATTTTCATCAGAGTATAATTCAAACACGGTAAAAAGGGGCATGTTCACATTATGCTTGAAATTAAAACACATACAACACCTGCTCATAAAGATATGCAACAGTGAGGTAACTACAACATAGGAACTTAGTCCTTTCACCCACATCTCAACATTTAGAATAAAAGCAGAACATCTAAACATTGAATAACATCAAAACATATAATCATATATATATGTCATCCAGTTTGATTCACAACATAATTCATGTTTTTCATAAACATTCACACCAAGATACATATACAACATATCACAAAAGAATTATATACAATCCTAGCTACCCGGTGCTACATATCAGAGCCAACCGACCAAAAGAATAAAGCCACGCTTCACAAAAAGACCTCCAGCAATCCTACTCTGCAATGCCTCATAGAGCATCATAAAACATCAAAAGGGTGAGAAATATTATCATAATAATCTATGCATATAATCATATATCTATATACATTCATAGAATACACATATTTCTTATTTCTCACCATAATTCATCAAGGTTTACCACCCTTCACCATATACCTCGCATTGTATACATACATAACTAAGAATATTCATCAATCATGCTTCTACCATTCACATCATTCACACATAAACATTTACAATTATGTTTATTTCATCACCAATTCACATAAACATCTACATTCATGTTTGCTTCACCAATGCATCATATAAAGATGATAAATGCAACTCATAGAGACCGACTCACGACTCTATGCAGATGCAAATGCGGTACCGACTCATTCAGCAGGTTCAATTGAAGAACCAAATGGAACCATCGCTTGTTACCGAAGTAACCCCCCGTCGGGCCTACGATGTTCACCCATCGCTCACACCCCACATGGGCACACAATGTTTCAGGATTGCTCACACCCCACATGGGCACACAATCGTTCTGCAGATTCTACGCGGAATCAATTATAAACCATCGCTCCCACACCACATGGGTACACGAGGTTTCTGCAGATCCTCCGAAGGATCAATCAACAAATCATGATGCTTCACATGAAAAATGACTCATGACATCCTTGAAATGCATCCATATTCACAAATATATAATCATGCATTCATCTCATACTAGTACATACAATCCATGTACATTCATATCAATCATGCCAAACGGCAATGAGTATCGCTTTACTACCCACACAGCTACGAACTCTTATCACACAATCATGTATTTTCATTCAATTCAAACAATGCACATAATTTCCAAACGGCCACATTTTACACTTCATAATTCACAATCTAGGATTCATGCCATACGGCTACCCACAGCACATCATATCATAACAGCACACAACGACTCATTCAGGTCAAGATTGAATACAATCGAACCAAACAATCAACATTGAATGGAATCACAAAGGAAACAAAAAATGTTGTCATGCTCGCTAGCATGCTCTCCTAGCGATTCCCTAGCGAATGCTCGCTACCTGTTCGCCTAGCGAACAAGCTTGCGAAGGCAACAGAAGCTACTGACTATGTTCGCTACCTACTCGTTGTAGCGAGGTCCTAGCGAATGCTTCGCTACCTCACTCGCTACCAGCGAAGAATACCATATCCATCCTGTCCCAAGTCTGGGACCGTTCGCTACAAGCTCGCTACAACGAATGTTCGCGACTTGCTCGCCTAGCGAAGGTGCTAGCGAGTGTCTGCGAACTCAAAATTCTCAACTGTCCAAGACTCCAAAACTCCACAAAACCTTCTGATTCTCACCAAACCAGTTTCTATAGTCTTAGTCTAACATCCCTCGACTAAACTACACAACTTATTCACGATTCTAACCGTTAAAACTTCGATTCTACCGATTAAATTCATTTATGCCCTAGAATGGAAAATGAGCAAAAACTCTCCAACAATCCAAAACAATCCAACGAAAGCATACATAATCATACACATGGATAGAATAACAATATTTCACACCCTTACCCAATTAAATCGAGCCCTAAAGGTTGATTCTTGATGATTCCAAGCTTTTCCTCTATTTCTCTTCTTTTCTCTTCCTCCTCTTTCTTTCTTTCTCTTATGTTTCTATTCTCTTTTCTCTCCAATTTCCACTTATATCTCTTTCTATTCTATTTCTCTCAAAACATCTATTAATCCCTTTTCTCACAAATATCCAACTTAACATTAAATACCAAATGTCTAAAATACCCTCCAATCTGTTTTCCCCGAAACTCTCAAAATCAGTAAAATAGCACAATATGCAAACATAACATATTATCACATATTCCAAAATTAAAATAATAATCACCCAATTAAATCAAAAGACTCAACAAAATGGGAATAATCGATATCGGGGCGTTACAACTCTCCCCCACTTTAGAAATTTTCTTCCTCGAAAATATTACCTGATCCAAACAACTCCGGATACGACTCTCGCATCCCACTCTCTAATTCCCAAGTCATATTGCCTTCTGAAGCGCCTCCCCACGCTACTTTCACAAGTGCAATATCTTTGCCTCTTAGCTTCATAACTTCACGGTCCAAAATGAAGGTGAGAAAAACACTTAGAAGGGGGGGGGGGGTTGAATAAGAGTTTTAAGAAATATGGCAATAAAAACAACTCAAGATTTTTATCCTGGTTCGTTGAACTCAACTACTCCAGTCCACCTTATCAAAGATGATTTGTCTTTCTCTACAAGGACTTAATCCACTATTGATCAACTGATTACAATAGAAAGCACTAAGAACAACTGTCTTAGTCTTCTCAAGAACTACTGACCACACCTTGGTCTTCTTAAGGAACTTCTTACAAATTAATGTAAACTAACAAGTGTTTGAATGCTTCTAATAAGCTGTATCACAACTGTGATATTTACATTTAAGATTAAGTACAACAAAACTATATGGTTTTATGAGAGATCAAATGAGTAAGATCTTTGTGAGATTTTTCACTTTGATGAATCAAGCGTGTATTTCTTTCTGAGTGAAATTGTAATGAGCAAATGGTGAGTAGTGAATTAGCAACCTCAAAATGTTGAAGTAGTTCTCCTTTTATAGCTTTTCCAAATGCCTTGAGTGATGTGCAGCTGAATATAATATTAGATTGTATGACTTTTCATCACCAAAAGTATGGGCAGAGATATGCTTTCTGCAGAAAGGTATGGTTGTAGAAGCCTTGGGATTTACACCACGTTACTTCTTTTGACAAATTAGTCGTTGGTTACTTTGGAAGTAGCACCACATCTAATCAAGTTTACAGCTTCTTCAACAAGCTTCCTTCAAGATGAAGTCTTCATAATCTGCACTTCAGAACTTGTAGTAAGCTTAAAAGGTATGGAATGCTTTAAGATGATCAGAGCTTAAGATGAATGATAAGTTCAGAGCCTTGATAGATGATCAGATCTTAATGTATTAGAGTCTCAATCTTGATCAGAGTCTTCATCAGAGTGTGCAGCAGTATGTGCTAAGAGCGTGATTATTAATGATAAGAGTCTGATTGTTAAAGCCTCAACTTTTGAACACTTCTTTCATTAACGCTTCAGATCATTCTGTAGCTTCTGCTTCAGATCTTTCTGGTAGCGCTTCAGAATCTTCAGATAGTCTTGCATCTGATGCTTAAGAGCTTTGCATAGTTTCTTTGTACTTATGTATTTTGCTTCTTTAAGAGTTTTCAATTTTATACCTGAAACAATAATACTTGAACAAACTTTAGAGTGTATATATTCTCAATACAAAATTCCATAAAAGTTATCATCAAAACATAGAGATATAAGAAACACCAATCTGTGTTCTAACAATCTCCCCCTTTTTGATGATGACAAAACATAGGGAATTTTGTTCAATAAAGAGAAATAAAATAAATAACTCCCCCTGAGATTAAGAATCTCCCCCTGAAATGAATACTCTAATTGAAGAGAATACTTCCCTTTTTGTTTGAGTATATTTCAGAACCTGGTAGAAATCCTTGTTGAGAGAAAGAATCAGAGCTTGGATGCTTTCCAGAATTAGAGTCTGATAATTTCTTTCAAAATGAAGAGTCTGGTGTATCTTCCAGAATCAGAGTCAAAATTTTCTTTCAAGGATCAGAGCCTGGTTGGATAATTCTCAGGGTAACTTTAGATCATTTTTGTCAGATGAAATAATAAGATCTGAAAGTCTTAAGATTCAAATGTTAGATTAAAAATAATGTCTAAATTTCATTTTAGTATTTGCTTATGGATTGAACAATCAAATTCTCTTTCTCCCCCTTTTTTTCATAATAAAAAAGAATTTTAAGGACAGAAAAGATAACAGAAGAAGAGAAAAACACAACACAGAAATAAAAGACAAAACAACCAGATTTAATCAGATCAAAATAGCACAAAGGCATAAGAAGTTCATACAGCAGATGATAGAAAATAGAACAAACAGAAAACAAGTGCAAAACAAGAATAAGAAGACATGAAAAAGAAAACTAGGGCTGGAAAGAAGCAATTAAGGTCAGAAGATCCGTAATCTTGGCAGTGGACTCTTCTTGCTTGGCCATCTAAGTCTTGATTTCTTTAGTGGTATGTTCCTATTTTATCATCCATGTTCTGATTTCCTTGACTTCTTGGACAACATCTGGAATCTCAGTCTTCATCTCAGATGCAGAAGGTTCAGAAGCAGATGCAGTTGTCATTGGATGATCAATCTCCATGTCAGATGCAGAAGTATCTTCTATCATTGCAGAATCTTCAGCAGGAGTATCTTCCAGAAGAAGCACTAGAGTTGTGATAATGCTCAGCAGAGTCTGTCTGACCATTTCAGCAAACTTAGCCTTTGCATCATCAGCACAAAGTGTTCTGAGGTCAGATGCAGCCGAGTTGAACTTAGATATGAATCTGTTCCAAGAAGCTTCAGACTCAGCAGGATCCAAACTAGCCATGCACTCTTTCTCCACAGAAGCAATTCCCATACGTAGTTCCTTCTTGAAATTCTTGAACAGAGTAGAAACATCTGATTTGGGTTTGGGGTTCAGAAAGTCTTCTATGGTGACTGTTTCAGGAGGTGTTTGGTTTTGTTCAGGAGGTGGGTGATCAGATGATGGTTGTTCAGATTGTGGTTGTTCAGATGGTTGGGGTATGGATGTTTGTGGTTTAGATGGTTGTGGTATGGATGTTTATGGTATGGTGAGTTGAGGAATGGAGGTGTCAGCATCAGATGGTGTTGATGTATCAACATCAGATGAGGATGGTATAAAATCTGTGAAGTTGAATTTGAAGCGAAGAGGGTTGTCAGATGCAGGTAGGTCAGATGGTAGTGGTTTATAGGGATCAGGAATATGTAAGCTAGTTGGTGAGGGGACATCAGAGTCATCAGAATCAGATGATTCAGTTGAATGACATGAAGTTGAAGAGAGGACATACATGGTTGCAAGTGGTGGTACATCTAGAATGTCTTCAGATGGTTGTTGGACAAATGGTTCAGGATTTTGGATGATTGGTTCTTCTGGTGGTTGAGTAGAAGAGAGTGGTTCATATTGTTTTTGTTGTTCAGAGGATTGTTGTTTTTGTGGTTCAGATTGTGTTTGTTGAGGGGGTTGTTGTTCAGAAGATTTTTGTAGTGGAGGTCCAGATTGTTGTTGAACAGAAGATGGTTGAGAATGTTTGTGAGGAGATGAAATGGGTTCAGATGATTGATGTTCAGATGGTTTAGGAGGAGATGGTGGAGGTGAAGGTGAGGGTGAAGGGACAAAAGGTTTGGGATCAGATGTTAATACCTGGTGAATTGTTTCTCTAATTTCTTCCACAGTAGCTTCTGGAGGATTTTCCTTCTGCTTCTTGTCCTTCTCAGGTCTGTCAGCAGCATCAGAGGCTTTCCTCTTAAGCTGTGCAACATATCCTTCCTCAGCTTTTATCTTCCTGCGCCTTTCTCTCAGAAGATTTGGCAATACTTCTCCTTCCTTCTATACTATGTTAGCAGGCAGAGGAATGCCATCTCTTAAACATTCAGCAATGTATGTCAGAATGATTTCCATAGGTTCATCTGCACTGAACATGGGTAAATCTGCTAAAGGAATTCTCCTTCTGCTGACGTCTTCAGAGTGAAATTTCTTGGGTTTTCCAGCAAGCTCTGAAATGACCTTCATTCTTTTCAGAGTGTTCCCATTGATAACAGATCCTATAACATAAGACAGATCATCTGTCACTCCAGCATCAAACAGATGTTTCACAAGACCATTCTCTATTAGAATGTTTGATATCAATCTTCCCATAGGGATCCAAGTTCTGATTTTTCCAGCTTTAACCCTTACTTCTTCTCTTGTTTCTTTGATATGGTTCAGAAGATGACTGAACAGAAGATAAGGTAAATCCACCTTCTTTCCTTTACTCATACAGAACATGAAGTACATTTGTTCTGAGTTCACATAATCTGGTGAGTTAGAAGATTTCCTATGAAAGATAGAACTCATGAAAATCTTGGCCCAGATTCTGTAAACAGGCTTTAGATCTCTGACCTTGTTAGATGGTTCCCCAGAAACACAAACTTCTTGAAAAATGTCATCCAAATCCACACGATCAGTAGCCATACTTGTGATTCCATCAGTTTCCTTATACTCAAGTAGTTGTCTAATTAATTTTTCAGTGATGACAATCTCCGTCCCAAGAACAGATGAATGAATGAACTTAGGGCAAACTTGAGGGTGTATCCAGAATTCCTTCACCAAGGTTGGATAAACAGGACCCGTCATCCTGTCAAAATACTTTTCCCAGTTCTGAGTTTTGATGGTTGAATAGAGATCAAAACCATTTTCTTTGATGGATTCAAAATCCACAAAGTTCTCAGACAGAACTTCAAGTTCTTTGATTGGAGTAAGAAGAGTTCTCACAGGTGCCTTGTACACAACAGCAGTTTGGGATGAACCAGCAGTATTTGGAGATGATGCAGCAACAGTTGAGGTTTGCATCTGAGCAGGTGTTGAAGATGGTGAAGCCATTGATGTTCTTGAGATGTGTCTGGGTTTACGAGAGGTTTTGGGTTTTGAAATAAGATGGAAGCAATAGAGAAGAAAGAAATGCATATGAGAGGTGAAGAGAGTGTAAAGTGTGATTTGTGAAGTGTTGTGAGAATTTATAGAACAATTTAGGGCATGCAAAAAGACACACAATCTCACACGTGCACACAAGCATTGAATGAAGTGAAACAAAATCATATCAAGCAATTAATGCAAAGAATAAAATCATATCAAGCATTTAAGATTCTAACAGAAGGGGGGAAAATCAAGAGATTTTGAATTTTCAAAGCAATACCTCAAACGTCACTTCAGTATGGTGCACTCTACCTTTCCAGATTCTGAGCTACACGTGTTTGCTTGCATGTGCCTCTGAAACTCTTTGAGAAATGAAACTTTAGGCAACGTTCAGATCCTCTGAGCCTTGTTAGTTCAGATTTACACACACAAATAAATAAACACAGAATTGAACAGAAGAAATACTTCAGAGTTTAGACATTTATCATTTGAGAAAAAATTTCATCTGATGAATATTTTATTCTGGACAGAAGTCCATACTTATATTTTTCAGAATAAATTTAAATCTATCTTCAGCAAGGGGTTTTGTAAAGATATCAGCCCACTGATGATCTGTATTCACAAAGTTTAAATTGATAATTCCCTTCTGAACATAGTCTCTGATGAAATGATGTTTAATCTCTATATGCTTAGCTTTAGAGTGTAAAATAGGGTTTTTAGATAAGCATACAGCAGAAGTATTATCACATAAGATAGAAATGTTACTCTCAAAAATTTGATAATCTTCCAGTTGACTTTTCATCCAGAGCATCTGGGTGCTACAACTAGCAGCATCAATATATTCTGCCTCTGTTGTTGAAAGTGCAATTGTGGGTTGCTTCTTGCTGAACCAGGAGATCAGATGACTTCCAAGAAATTGACAGCTTCCAGAAGTACTTTTACGTTCTACTCTGTCTCCAGCATAGTCAGCATCATAGAATCCAACTAATTTATACTCATCAGATCTTCTGTAACACAGACCCATATTAGTAGTACCTTTCAGATACCTTAGAAACCTCTTAACAGCTGTTAAGTGAGATTCTCTAGGATCTGATTGGAATCTAGCACACAGACACACACTGAATAAAATATCAGGTCTTGAAGCAGTCAAATATAAGAGAGATCCAATCATACCTCTGTAAAGTTTTTGATCAACTTTCTTACTAACCTCTTCCTTACCAAGTGTGCTTGTAGGATGCATTGGAGTCTTTGTCAATTTGCTTTCATTCAGATTGGATTTCTTCAGAAGCTCTTTGATATATTTAGTTTGGTGAATATATGTGCATTCTAGAGTCTGATTTACTTGGATTCTCAGAAAGAATCTAAGTTCTCCCATCATGCTCATTTCAAATTCAGCCTGCATAGACAAAGCAAACTCCTTTCCCAGCATAATATTGGTAGATCCAAAAATAATATCATCCACATAAATTTGACAGACTAGTAAATCTTTCTTAAATGTTTTACAGAAAAGAGTTGTGTCCACTTTGCCTCTGATAAAGTTCTTTTCCAGAAGAAAATTACTTAATCTTTTGTACCAAGCTCTGGGAGCTTTTTTCAAACCATAAAGAGATTTTTTGAGTTTGAAAACATGATCTGGAAATTTATCACTTTCAAAACCATGAGGTTGGTGGACATACACTTCTTCTTCTATAATGCCATTTAAGAAGGCACTCTTAACATCCATCTGATATAGAGTGATGTTATGTTGTGCAGCAAATGAAATAAGAAGGCGTATAGATTCTAACCTTGCTACTGGAGCATAAGTTTCAGTGTAATCAATTCCTTCTTGTTGACTGTAACCTTGAGCTACCAGCCTTGCCTTGTGCCTAACAACTTCTCCTTGCTCATTTATTTTATTTCTGAATACCCACTTTGTTCCAATAATGTTGAAACCTTTTGGTCTAAGAACCAGATCCCACACATCATTTCTTGTAAATTGATTCAGCTCATCTTGCATTGCAAGTATCCAATCATTTTCACTCAGAGCCTCATCCACCGATGTTGGTTCAATAATAGACACCAACCCAAGAAGTAATGTTCCAGATGATCTGATGAATGACCTTGTTCTTATAGGGTCATCTTTCTTCCAAATAATCATTTCTTCTGGATGAGAAGCTTTGATTCTGGATGATCCTTTAACTGTTGGTTCTTCAGAAATATTCATGTTATTCATCTGAGCAGCCAATGGAGTTGCATCTGGCGTAGCTTCTTCTTGAGCTTTCTCTACCTCTGACTTCTCAGATTCTATGAGAATAACTTCTCCATCTGCAGAGTTTTCAATCTGCTTTGGATTTTGATTGCCAAGTTTATCATCAAATATAACATGTATAGATTCTTCCACAATCTGTGTCTCAGTATTGTATACTCTGTAGTCTTTAGAGCGTTTAGAATATCCAAGCATGAAACACTTTTGTGCTTTAGAATCAAACTTGTTAAGATTCTCTTTAGTGTTCAGCATAAAACAAATACATCTAAAAGGATGGAAATAATAAATGTTTGGCTTTCTATTCCTCCACAATTCATAAGGAGTCTTTTCCAGAAGAGGTCTAATTGACACTCTGTTTTGAATGTAACATGCTGTGTTAATTGCCTCTGCCAAAAATGTTTTGCCGTGTTAGTCTCATTGATCATGGTTCTGGCCATCTCTTGCAAAGTTCTATTTTTCCTCTCTACAACTCCATTCTGTTGTGGAGTTCTAGGACAGGAGAAATCATGAGCAATGCCATTTTCATTAAAATATTTTTCAAAATGTTTGTTTTCAAATTCACCACCATGATCACTTCTGACTTTAATAATTTTGAAATCTTTTTCAGTTTGGACTTGTTTGCAGAAGTCAAAGAACACAGAGTGTGACTCATCCTTGTGTTTTAGGAATTTTACCCATGTCCATCTGTTGTAGTCATCAACAATGACTAATCCATACTTCTTGCCTCTGATGGATGCAGTTTTCACTGGTCCAAACAGATCAATGTGAAGTAACTCTAATGGTTTTGAAGTTGAAACAACATTTTTGGATTTAAAAGAAGATTTTGAAATTTTTCCTTTCTGACATGCTTCACACAGAGCATCTGAGTTGAACTTCAGATTAGGAAGTCCTCTGACCAGATTAAGCTTAATAATCTGAGATATACGTCTCATATTAATATGATCCAATCTTTTGTGCCAGACCCATTGGTCCTCATTAACAGACATAAGGCATTTAACATTCTGAACCTTAAGTTCTGAAAGACTAATTTTATAAATGTTATTTTTCCTTTTACCATTAAAGAGGATTGAGCCATCCTTTTGACTAAAAACCTTGCAACACTTTTGATTAAAGATTATGTCATAACCATTGTCACTTAATTGACTTATGGACAATAGATTATGAGCTAACCCTTCAACAAGCAAGACATTAGATATGGAAGGAAGTTTACCATTGCCTATGGTTCCAGAGCCAATTATCTTACCCTTCTGATTCCCTCCAAACTTGACATCTCCTCCAGATCTAAGCTCCATACTTTGGAACATAGACCTTTTTCTCGTCATATATCGTGAGCATCCAGAGTCCAGATACCATGACTGGAGTCTTGACTTTGCTACTAAGGATGTCTGCAACATAGATTATCTTATCCTTAGGTACCCAGATTTTCTTGGCTCCTTTTTGGTTAGTTGCCTTAAAGCTTTTTCTGAACTTCTGTCTTTCAACATAAGATTTGTTCTGATTAGCTTTAGATTTATTAAACACAGGTTTGTTCTGATTAGAACTTGTGTGTTTAATATCATTTAAGTGACCAAATGTAAACTGAGAATATAAGGGAGGATACTTGATATCCAGTTTATCTACAGATTTTGGATTTGAATCTTCATAAGAGAAAGATTTATATCCAACACCTTTTCTATAGTTTCTGCTAATACCATAGATCATTGAAGCCATTTTGCTTCTATCTAGGCTTTTAGTTAGAAACTTCCTGAAACTATAGTCATACTCTTGTAAAATATTTTCAGAGCATGGTTCAGATTTTGAATCAGAGTTTAGTTGAGCAGATTCTAAATCATTTTTCAATTGAAGATTTTCAGCTTTTAGTTCAGCCATTTCTGATTCAAACTTGTTACTCTCAAATTCAATATGCTTTAGAAGCGTTTTGTATTTGAGTTTAACTTTGCTATAGTTTTCAAGAATATCAGATAAACTTTTAACAAGTTCCTGTCTAGAAAGTTCAGCAAATACCTCCTCAGAATCAGATTCTGATTCTGATCCAGATGATTCAACACTGTCTTCAATGTCAGCCATGAATGCTACATTTGCACATTCCTCTTCTAACTCTGATGACGAATCAGATGCATCTGAGTCATCCCAGGTAGCCATCAGAACTTTCTATTTGTGATCTGACTTTCTTTTTGGGTTCTCCTTCTGAAGCTTTGGACAATCACTCTTGTAGTGCCCAGGTTCTTTGCATTCATAGCAAACAACCTCTCTTTTTCCAGATCGTCTGTGTCCAGAGGATTCTCCAGATCTTCTGTATCTAGAGTGTTCTCCAGATCTTCTATGGCCAGAAGATTCTTTGTGTTGATCTGGTTTTCTAAAGTTCTTGAACTTCCTTTGCTTATTCTTCCAGAGTTTGTTGATTCTTCTGGACAGCAAGGATAGTTCTTCTTCATCTTCAGAAGCAGACTCTTCAGAGCTTTCTTCTAATACCTACAATGCTTTAACAACTTTATTAGATTTTAAAGCAATTGACTTACATTTCTTTAGAGGCTCATCTTCCTCTAGTTCAATCTCATGACTCCTTAGAGAACTGATTAGTTCCTCCAGCGTAATCTTGTTCAGATCCTTTACCAGCTTCAGAGCAGTGACCATGGGTCTCCATCTGGTTTGCAAGCTTCTGATTATTTTCTTGACATGATCTGCTGTAGAGTAACCCTTGTGCAGAACCTTTAGGCCAGCAGTGAGAATCTGGAATCTGGAAAACATTGCTTCAATAGATTCAGATTCTTCCATCTTGAAGGCTTCATACTTCTGGATCAGTGCCATATCCTTGGTTTCTTTAACTTGAGAGTTCCCTTCATGAGTCATTTTCAGGGATTCAAATATATCAAAGGCAGTTTCTCTGTTGGTTATTTTCTCATACTCAGTATGAGATATAGCATTTAGCAAGATAGTTCTAGCCTTGTGGTGATTTCTGAATTCCTTCTTTTGCTCCTTAGTCATTGATTTTCTGTCAATTTTCTTGCCATTCCCATCAGTGGGATGAACATATCCATCAATAACTAAGTCCCAAAGATCAGCATCAAATCCTAGAAAGAAGCTTTCCAGTCTATCTTTCCAGTAATCAAATTTCTCTCCATCAAACATGGGAGGTTTTCTGCTGACTCTTTCTTCATATTTGTTTTTGTTGGGTGTTGAAGTTTCAGCAGCCATAATGTATATCAACCAAGAGTATCAAGAGTTTTTCCCACTGGATCTTTTCTGGTCACGGTTAAGTGATAGCACAAACAGAACCGGAGCTCTGATGCCAACTGAAGGTGAGAAAAACACTTAGAAGGGGGGTTGAATAAGAGTTTTAAGAAATATGGCAATAAAAACAACTCAAGATTTTTATCCTGGTTCGTTGAACTCAACTACTCCAGTCCACCTTTTCAAAGATGATTTGCCTTTCTCTACAAGGACTTAATCCACTATTGATCAACTGATTACAATAGAAAGCACTAAGAACAACTGTCTTAGTTTTCTCAAGAACTACTGACCACACCTTGGTCTTCTTAAGGAACTTCTTACAAATTAATGTAAACTAACAAGTGTTTGAATGCTTCTAATAAGCTGTATCACAACTGTGATGTTTACACTTAAGATTAAGTACAACAAAACTATATGGTTTTATGAGAGATCAAATGAGTAAGATCTTTGTGAGATTTTTCACTTTGATGAATCAAGCGTGTATTTCTTTCTGAGTGAAATTGTAATGAGCAAATGGTGAGTAGTGAATTAGAAACCTCAAAATGTTGAAGTAGTTCTCCTTTTATAGCTTTTCCAAATGCCTTGAGTGATGTGCAGCTGAATATAATATTAGATTGTATGACTTTTCATCACCAAAAGTATGGGCAGAGATATGCTTTCTGCAGAAAGGTATGGTTGTAGAAGCCTTGGGATTTGCACCACGTCACTTCTTTGGACAAATTAGCCGTTGGTTACTTTGGAAGTAGCACCACGTCTAATCAAGTTTACAGCTTCTTCAACAAGCTTCCTTCAAGATGAAGTCTTCATAATCTGCACTTCAGAACTTGTAGTAAGCTTAAAAGGTATGGAATGCTTTAAGATGATCAGAGCTTAAGATGAATGATAAGTTCAGAGCCTTGATAGATGATCAGATCTTAATGTATCAGAGTCTCAATCTTGATCAGAGTCTTCATCAGAGTATGCAGCAGTATGTGCTAAGAGCGTGATTATTAATGATAAGAGTCTGATTGTTAAAGCCTCAACTTTTGAACACTTCTTTCATTAACGCTTCATATCATTTTGTAGCTTCTGCTTCAGATCCTTCTGACAGCGCTTCAGAATCTTCTGATAGTCTTGCATCTGATGCTTCAGAGCTTTGCATAGTTTCTTTGTACTTATGTATTTTGCTTCTTTAAGAGTTTTCAATTTTATACTTGAAACAATAATACTTGAACAACTTTTAGAGTGTATATATTCTCAATACAAAATTCCATAAAAGTTATCATCAAAACATAGAGATATAAGAAACACCAATCTGTGTTCTAACACAAAATCCTAATCGGTAAAGCCTCCACCATAAGGTTATCTCTTATTTCAACCTTGTCCATAGGAATAACATGTGATGGATCCGGAACATACTTCCGAAGTTGCGAAACATGGAACACATAATGCAAATTCGAAAGATTCGGAGGCAACGTCACACGATAAGCCACAACATCAACTCGTGCAGTAATCTGATATGGACCAATAAAACGAGAAGTCAACTTCTTCGATTTCAAAGCACGACCCACACCTGTAACCGGTGTAACTCTCAAAAACACATGGTCGCCTTCTTGAAACTCAAGATCTTTCCTTCTCTTATCATGATAAGTCTTCTGCCTACTCTGAGAAGCTTTCATCCTTTCCCGAATAAACTTCACTTTCTCCGTCGTTTGTTGTACCATCTCCGGTCCAACTACCGACTTCTCACCAGTTTCATGCCAACACAAAGGTGTTCGACATCTCCGACCATACAAAGCCTCAAATGGTGTCATACCAATACTTGAATGAAAACTGTTATTATAGGTGAATTCAATCAACGCCAAATAACTATCCCAAGCACCACCTTGCTTAAGTACACAAGCACGCAACAAAGCCTCTAACGATTGAATTGTCCTCTCGGTTTGACCATCCATATGCGTATGATAAGCCGAACTCAATCTTAGCTTAGAACCCAAAGCCTTTTGCAAACTTTCCCAAAACCTTGATGTAAATCTAGGATCCCTATCCGATACAATACTCTTAGGAACTCCATGTAACTTCACAACCACACGAACATAAATCTCGGCTAACTTTTCCAAAGGATAGCTAATATCAATTGGAACGAAGTGAGCAGATTTAGTAAGCCTATCCACAATTACCCAAATAGCGTTATGACCTCTTTGCGTATTTGGCAACCCCGTAACAAAATCCATTGATATACTATCCCATTTCCACTCTGGAATATCCAACGGTTGCATCAATCCACTAGGCTTCTGATGTTCCACCTTAGATTTATGACAAGTCAAACATGAATACACAAACTGAGCTACATCCCTCTTCAATCCGGACCACCAAAAGATCTTCTTCAAATCTTGATACATCTTATTCGCTCCCGGATGAATACTTAAGTTACTTTGGTGTCCTTCATCCAATATCATCTTTTTCAACTCCTCATCATCGGGAATACAAATACGACCATGAAATCTCAAAACTCCAAATTCATCAACCTTGAAATCCTCGTTCTCATTCATCATCAAATCAACAAATTTCAAATCCAACTTTTGCTTTTCACATACGGTCGCAAGAAAATCATTCGTAACATGTAGCGTACCAAGTTTCACACTTCTCGGCGTAATTTCACAAACCAAACTCAAATCTCTAAAATTCTCCAAAAGTTTTCATTCTCTCATCATCAATGCGGACACATGTAACAACTTCCGACTCAAGGCATCGGCCACAACATTTGCCTTACCCGGATGGTAATTCAAACCAAAGTCATAATCCTTCAAAAGCTCTAACCACCTTCTTTGTCTCATGTTCAACTCCTTCTGATCAAATAAATACTTCAAACTCTTGTGATCACTAAAAACTTCAAATCGTGCACCATAAAGATAGTGCCTCCAAATTTTCAAAACAAAAACCACAGCCGCTAACTCCAAATCATGCGTAGGATAATTCTTTTCATGCACTCTCAATTGTCTTGAAGCATAAGCCACAACATTTCCATCTTGCATCAAAACACCACCCAAACCAGTCAAAGAAGCATCACAATAAACCACAAAACGTTCCAACGGATTCGGCAAAATCAAGATTGGCGCCATCGTCAATCTTCTCTTTAACTCAACAAAACTCTTTTCACAATCAACATCCCAAATGAAAGCCTTTCCTTTACAAGTCAATTGCGTTAACGGAAGTGTCAACTTCGAAAATCCCTCAATAAACCTTCGATAATAACCTGCCAAGCCTAAAAAGCTTCGAATTTCCGTAACCGATCTAGGAGATTCCCATTGCATCACCGCATTAATCTTGGATGGATCAACACTAATACCACTCCGGAAATCAAATGACCAAGAAAACTTACTTCCGACAACCAAAATTCACACTTCGACAACTTAGCACACAATTGTTTCTCTTTCAAAATTTGTAACACAATCCTTAAATGCTCTTCATGCTCCTCTCGAGACTTAGAGTAAATCAAAATGTCGTCGATGAACACAACCACAAAACGATCCAACTGATCATGAAAAATATGATTCATGTACTCCATAAACACACCTGGCGCATTAGAAACCCTGAATGGCATCACTAAATATTCATAATGGCCATACTGTGTCCTAAAAGCTGTCTTTTGAATATCCTCTTCTTTCACCCGAATCTGGTGATACCCCGATCTTAAATCAATCTTGCTAAAAATACACGCACCAACCAATTGATCCATCAAATCATCGATCCTTGGAAGCGGATACTTGTTCTTAATCGTCACCTTATTCAATTGCCGATAATCAATGCATAACTGCATACTTCCATCTTTCTTCCTTACCAACAATACCGGTGCACCCCAAGGAGAAACACTTGGTCTTACAAATCTCTTTTCCAACAAGTCATTAAATTGCTTCTTCAATTCTACCAATTCCGATGCTGACATACGATACAGTGCCATCGAAATAGGTCTAGTACCAAGATCTAGATCAATAGAAAACTCAACTTCTCTTTCCGGCGGTACATCCGTAATATCCTCCGGAAACACTTCTGGAAAATCACACACCACGGGAAACACCTCGAGCTCAACTTTTCTCTCCACCGACAAGGATGCAAACAAACCAAACAATTGAGCTTCATCCGCTAAAAGTTTCTTCAACTCTTTAGTGGATAGAAAACTCTCACCTTCACCCTCTTCCAAAGAAGGAAACCTCACTAACTTGTGATAACAATCTATATGAACTCTATTAAATTGCAACTAGTTCATACCCAATATCACATCCAAACCCTCTAACGGAAAACACACTAAATCCATAATGAAGTCTTTACCATACATGGTCAAAGGACAACTTACACACACCAAAGAAGTAGTTACCGACCCTGAAGCAGGAGTCTCAATAACCATCTCACCTCCCCAAGAAGACATGCACAAATTCAAACGCTTAGCACACTCAAAAGAAATGAACGAATGAGTCGCTCCAGTATCAATAATAGCAACTAAAGGCGTACCATTAATAAAGCATGTACCTTTAATCAAACGATTTGCACTATTAGTGTCTGAACCAGCTAATGCAAATACCTTTCCGCCCGCCTAAGCTTGCTTCGGCTTAGTACACTTAGTACTAATATGACCAACCTCTCCACAATTAAAACACTTCACCAAATTCCTTCTACAATCAGTTGTAGCATGACCAATACCTCTACAGTTAGAACACTTCGCCACGGTCTTTCCACACTCAAAAGACTTGTGACCCATCTCGCCACACTTGTAGCACTTAACGGGACCAGAAATTCCCCCTCCAGATCTCCTATCAAAGTTTCCCCTATGCTTTCCCTTATCAACAGGCGTCATATAAGGTCCACTCCTTACTTGTTGTTTCCCTTTCCTCTCATTCACACTCTTATAATGCGTCGAACGAGCCTTGCTATCCTCCTCAAAAATTCTACAACATTCGGTCAAATCCGAAAATCTCCTTATTCTTTGGTATCCCACCGCTTGCTTAATCTCAGGACGCAAGCCATTCTCATACTTAATGCACTTAGAGAATTCCGCCGTAATCGCAGCATAATGAGGATGAAATTGAACCAATTCCACAAACTTAGCAGTATAGTCCACCACAGACATACTACCTTGTTTTAGCTCAAGAAATTCCATCTCCTTCTTCCCCTTAACACTCTCAGGGTAATACTTTCTCAAAAACTAGGTACGAAATAAATCGCAAGTTATTTCCTCATCATCCACCTCAAGAACTTGTCGCATACCGACCCACCAATCGTCGGCTTCTTCCCTCAGCATGTGAGTCCCAAGTCTCACCTTATTCCTTTCTTCACAACCCATAACTCTAAAGATTCTTTCAATTTCTTTCAGCCAAATTTGGGCACCATCGGGATCAAATCTTCCTTTGAAGACCGGTGGTTGATTCGTCCTAAACTCATCGTTAGCATTCACATTCGGCGCACCCTGCACCGCCCTAGCCATTGCTTCCAGTGCAGCAGCCATCGCATTGTCGTTACGACCAGCCATATTCTGACCATTCCCAAAAATAACAACAAGGTTAAACAATCGTTCAACCAACACAACAATGAGACAGACGCAACTGACTCAACACTGGCTCTGATACCACTTAATGTAACACCCCCTTTCTATACCCCAAAATAATCAAATAAATCATTTAGGCACGTATTAAAATTTTCATCAGAGTATAATTCAAACACGGTAAAAAGGGGCATGTTCACATTATGCTTGAAATTAAAACACATACAACACCTGCTCATAAAGATATGCAACAGTGGGGTAACTACAACATAGGAACTTAGTCCTTACACCCACATCTCAACATTTAGAATAAAAGCGGAACATTTAAACATTGAATAACATCAAAATATATAATCATATATATATATATATATATGTCATCCAGTTTGATTCATAACATAATTCATGTTTTTCATAAGCATTCACACCAAGATACATATACAACGTATCACAAAAGAATTCTATACAATCCTAGCTACCCGGTGCTACATATCAGAGCCAACCGACCAAAAGAATGAAGTCACGCTTCACAAAAAGACCTCCAGCAATCCTACTCTGCAATGCCTTATAGAGCATCATAAAACAGCAGAAGGGTGAGAAATATTATCATAATAATCTATGCATATAATCATATATCTATATACATTCATAGAATACACATATTTCTTATTTCTCACCATAATTCATCAAGGTTTACCACCCTTCACCATATACCTCGCATTGTATACATACATAACTAAGAATATTCATCAATCATGCTTCTACCATTCACATCATTCACACATAAACATTTACAATTATGTTTATTTCATCACCAATTCACATAAACATCTACATTCATGTTTATTTCACCAATGCATCATATAAAGATGATAAATGCAACTCATAGAGACCGACTCACGACTCTATGCAGATGTAAATGCGGTACCGACTCATTCAGCAGGTTCACTTGAAGAACCAAATGGAACCATCACTTGTTACGGAAGTAACTCCCCGTCGGGCCTACGATGTTCACCCATCGCTCACACCCCACATGGGCACACGATGTTTCAGGATTTCTCACACCCCACACAGGCACACAATCCGATTGCTCACGCCCTACATAGGCACACAATCGTTCTGCAGATTCTATGCAGAATCAATTATAAACCATCGTTCCCACCCCACATGGGCACACGAGGTTTCTGCAGATCCTCCGAGGGATCAATCAACACAAGAATGCATATCATGATGCTTCACATGTAAAATGACTCATGATATCCTTGAAATGCATACATATTCACAAATATATAATCATGCATTCATCTCATACTAGCACATACAATCCATGTACATTCATATCAATCATGCCAAACGGCAATGAGTATCGCTTTACTACCCACACAGCTACGAACTCTTATCACACAATCATGCATTTTCATTCAATTCAAACAATGCACATAATTGCCAAACGGCCATATTTCACACTTCACAATTCACAATCTAGGATTCATGCCATACGGCTACCCACATCACATCATATCATAACAGCACACAACGACTCATTCAGATCAAGATTGAATACAATCGAACCAAACAATCAACATTGAATGGAATCACAAAGGAAACAAAAAATTATGTCACGCTCGCTAGCATGCTCTCCTAGCGAGTCCCTAGCGAATGCTCGCTACCTGTTCGCCTAGCGAACAAGCTCGCGAAGGCAAACAGAAGCTACTGACTATGTTCGCTACCTACTCGCTGTAGCGAGGTCCTAGCGAATGCTTCGCTACCTCACTTGCTACCATCGAAGAATACCATATCCATCCTGTCCCAAGTCTGGGACCGTTCGCTACAAGCTCACTACAGCGAATGTTCGCGACTTGCTCACCTAGTGAAGGTGCTAGCGAGTGTCTGCGAACTCAAAATTCTCAACTGTCCAAGACTCCAAAACTCCACAAAACCTTCCGATTCTCACCAAACCAGTTTCTATAGTCTTAGTCTAACATCCCTCGACTAAACTACATAACTTATTCACGATTCTAACCGTTAAAACTTCGATTCTACCGATTAAATCCATTTATGCCCTAGAATGGAAAATGAGCAAAAACTCTCCAACAATCCAAAACAATCCAACGAAAGCATACATAATCAAACTCATGGATAGAATAACAATATTTCACATCCTTACCCAATTAAATCGACTCCTAAAGGTTGATTCTTGATGATTCCAAGCTTTTTCTCTATTTCTCTTCTTTTCTCTTCCTCCTCTTTCTTTCTTTCTCTTATGTTTCTATTCTCTTTTCTCTCCAATTTCCATTTATATCTCTTTCTATTCTATTTCTCTCAAAACATATATTAATCCCTTTTCTCACAAATATCTAACTTAACATTAAATACTAAATGTTTAAAATACCCTCCAATCTATTTTCCCCAAAACTCTCAAAATCGGTAAAATAGCACAATATGCAAACATAACATATTATCACATAAATTCCACAATTAAAATAATAATCACCCAATTAAATCAAAAGACTCAACAAAATGGGAATAATCAAAATCGGGGCGTTACACCTATTGCTGGAAAATGTCATCTTATCTTGAATGAAAGAGAATTTCATATACAACGTTCCCGCAGACGACACTGTCGATTTTGTTCAACCTAAAATATCTCAATTATAAGTTAGTGACTTGTTAAGATGACATCGTCCAATGAAGCTTCAGTTTTATGAACTCTTTCTCGATTTGTTGGCGTGTTAGGGGAAATACGTACAAAACACTTTGACGCCCAAGACAATGAATGATCGAGACAAAAGAAGAAATATTTTAGATTTTCAAGAGCGTGCACCTTGTTTTGAAGTCCATCATTTTTTTATAGAGATGTCATGAGGATTTCTGTAAGTTTTCATCTTGTTGGCTTAATTAAGACCGTTCATATTGGAAGATTATAAAATGTTAAGATTTGATTCTTATGTTATCCAACAACTATATCTTCAATTTATGTTTGGATTATGTATTTCTTATGGCCGATCCATAACTCTTTCCCAAATCCTAGAATCTTCTACTTTATGGTTGATTTAAGGCATCCATCTGACATCATCTTTATCACAAATATATCCTGTCTTTTGAGCTCAATTCTTTCTCTTATGAGACCGATACTAATTCAAATAATAAATTACCCAGGTCCACATATTATTATGCTAACAAAATGGTTTTAATCTTGCCTTAATCAATGTAAGAACCATATCAATGAATAATTATAATATCCTTACTATGTAAAACTTTTAAATGTCCAATGCACTATATTTAAACTATAAAGAATTATTTAATATATGGTTGCTTATATGTTATGCACACTAGCTGATCTATAAGTTAATAGTGTTTTTTTTTTGCTAGAGAGCTACACACATTGATTTTATCTTTTCAAAATATGAAAGTGTAACTGTTGAAACTAATAAAAATAAAATGTAATTAAAATATATATTATTTTGGGGAGATAAAGATATTTTTAGGAAAATTGTTTTTCCACTTTTACAGGTGCATCCCACACCTCTGAAATTCAAACACACATAAAATCACACTAGGCTTTGCTTTTTTGAGATCCACTCCATTTTAAACGAAATATGGTTCGGAGATGCATCTCTATATGTTATTTGGGTGTTCTCGAAGATATATCTCTAAAATGTACCATGGAGTCCTTTGAAAGATATTGGAACCATGTTAATAGCAAGGGGTATTATTTTGAAAATGTATCTTCGGAAACCCCCTGAATCATTTCAGAACAGCATCATTATCCCAACATCGTAATTTTTTGAGGCCAAGTTAGATTAAAGTAACATCAAAGTAAAATCAAGTTTATATTAAAGTTAAATGAAAGTAAAAAGTCATACCTTAATTTAAAAAGTCAAGACCATGCATAACATTTTTCTGAAAATACAAAAAAAAACATCCAAAGATAAACTACTGGGTGTGTCTAACCCATTGCCTTTTCCTCCTATTGTACTACACAACTCTCTATAACTAGGAAATCATGCTCTCCATGAGGGCCAATAGGGGACTAACTTACCCAAATAGTCATGCCTATATACCTACTCTACCCATCTTTACAACACACACAAAAACTGTCGACACGTCCTTGGTGTGGTCATCCTTAGCCTTAAGTACCTCTTGGTTAGCTGGCTTAGATGGTCTTCCAAGAGCGTCCGATGTCATGATTGGGTATGACACCCAATAGAATCGTGTCATGTAGTCATACGCATAAACCCAATCTACATAAGCTAGTACCATGTAATACTCCTCTGGTACCATGTCTAGCACCCCAAAATTTGCCTTTTTGTTTTCGCAGTATCTGGCTTTTGTTTCTATGCATTTTCGCATTTCTGAATTTGCATATCACTCATTCTAAGATAGAGGATCAAGGTTCCTGTGGCTCAGGTTCATTTTGGCGCAAAGGATTGAACAATGAACAGCGAGCATCAGAGGCTCGGGCATTTATTTTGCCCAGCGGTCAGGCGGCCGATTTTATTTTATTTTGCAGGATGACAGCAGTTCAGAAAGCAGCACTCAGGCTCATGTCAATCATTTTTACAGTGATAACGTTCAAGAACAAGCTTCAGAAGCTTAATAGAGCTCCAAATAGTCAAAGCAGGGCAAATGGACAGATTTCCCTCCAAAAGGCGCCAAATTCAAATTTTTGAAGGCGTTAATCCGTTAACCTATATGGTTAATCGGTTAACTAAAGAGAAATCAGGCCAGATTTGAAATTTTGAAGGCGTTAATCGGTTAACGCATATGGTTAACCAATTAACCAGTGTAATTTTTGCCTCTGTACGTGATTTTTCAATGCAGAGCCATTTGGGGTCCAATTTTGATCACTTAAATTCAAATTTGTCACTTGGGGAAGATCTAGAATCATTTCATAATTTCATTTCCCTCCAAAATCCCATTCCTAGTGCCAAACCAAAATTCACAAGCCAATTTACAAGCCTCTTATTTGGATCCAAACCTAGGTGATTTTTAAGTGATCCACTCCAAACCAAAGGGATCCAATCTTCATTTCTCACATTCATTTTTCAGAATTCATCTCAATTCTCTCAAACACTCTCAAATTTCCAATTCCAAAACCATCGCTCAAAGCTCTTTTTCATGGAATTCTTTGATTCTTCAATGGAATCAATGAATTCTTGAGCTCAAACCTCCATCCATCATCTCCATTGAAGTGATTTCTCCATCCAATTTTCGTGCACAATTGGATCCAGATCTGGAAGTGATTTTGGAAGTGATTATTTGGCTTATTTTGGATTAATCTTGAAGGATCTCCATTGTTACAACAAGAATTGGTGAGGATCTTGAAGTATTCTGGACTTCTAGCATCGGATCTGTGCAATTCCAGTTAATTCAACTTTAACCGAAGCAAATCTCCGCTTCGAAGGTTGGAATCCTAGATCCATAACATTTTTGAGCTTATTTGCATGTTCATGATGATTTTCATATTCGATTGAATTTTGGTTGATATGATTGGTCTTGATGTTGTTTGGATCTGTATACATGTTGTTGGAATCATGTTTTTCTGATTTAATTTCGTGCATTGCTGATTATGTGATCATTGGTATGTTTGGAGAAGTGATAAGCTGTTGAAAAGTGATTTTGAATTGTTGTTTTCTGCTGTCAGCACAGTGTTAATCGGTTAACGCATATGGTTAACCAATTAACCATCACAAATTTCCATATTTTTCAAAGTTTTCAGAGCATTAATCGGTTAACGTATATGGTTATTCGATTAACCAGTTCAAATTTTCAAATTTTTTAAACGTTAACAGTGTGTTAACCGATTAACACTGTGCTGGCAGGCCTGTTTTGCTACTTTGTTTGATTTTTTGCATACCGTTTCATCTCGAATCATCATAGATCAGTGTGATGTATTAGGGATGAAATGTTTCTGGATATATGTCGCTGTTTCGGTTGTTTAATCGAGATTTTACCGACATTCGTGTTTTTCCACTTGAATGCATGCTTATGGATGTGGTTCAAAGTTGATGATCTTTTTGCATGTTCGTTTGCTTTCATCTCTTTTACGCTTCCTTCATGTTTGCATCATTCTTGCATCATTGTTGAGGTCGAGACGCGCTTGTGGCGGCTTCTGCCCCACACATTTTTTCCTCCCTCCCACCATTCTAAGTGTGCATTTTCGTGTTTGCATCTTTTACTTGTGATTGAATTTACTTGGTGCTTTCTTGTGCTTTTTGCCATGATCCCCATAGGGTTCCTAGTCCCTCCGTTTAGGATGGGAGTAGGAGAGACATTAGGTGTTCAATCCAAGCATGCTAACATTAGGGTAGATGTTTCCCATTTCAATCCTAACCTTAGGACCATTTTGCATGACAATGTTAGGGCCGAGTTTCCCTTAGACCTTCCGTGCGTCTATCTTCTCATCTCAAAACCATTCTAACTCATCTAATAAAGGCGATGAACGTTGCGCGCTACGAGCCTTAAGCTACATGGGGAATGATGAGTGAGGGGTCTCCTCTCGCTTATCTAGAATGTTTAGTGTATGCCCCGTTTGGGGGCGATACACGATGTATTCGCCTCCATGTCATAGTCTTTAGTGCAACGTGAATCACAAACCGAATTAATTCACTTCACTAAAAAACACAAAACAAAATTTCAAACCTTTTTCCTTCAGGACTAATCAGAAAACCTTTTTCAAAAAAGAGTATTGTTAAGCTTCGGTTCTATCACAAACAGGCTTAGTCTCTAACTGCTGAAGCGGAGGTTTAACCCTACCCAGTTAAAACACTTAATCAACCTGTGGTTTCGTGTCAGCCCAAACTACGTTTGCTCTAATTTCTCATATCAGATAAGGATACGTAGGCACAAGACGTGATGTCTTGGCAAGCAACCTTTCCCCCCTTTCGCCCGTAGTTAGCCGAACTACGTTGACTTTGACTTTCCCATTGTACGAGGCAATACGTAGGCACAAAGCGGCGATGCTCTTCCGAGTCTCTTTTCTTTCCTTTTGTCCCGCAAGCCTGTAGCATAGATAGTTTAAACACACCCTTAGATAGACAATAAGCGTGGATCCCGTTGAGTACGACGGACGTGTGGGGTGCTAATACCTTCCCTTTGCGTAACCGACTCCCGAATCCAGGACTTGGTTGCGATGACCTTGTCTTTCCCTTTTTCGTCAGGTTTTTCTGATCGATTTCTTTCCCGCTCTTTGGGATAAATAACGAAAGGTGGCGACTCTTCTGTTTTCCGCCGGGTGTTTTTCGCAGTTGCGACAGCTGGCGACTCTGCTAGGGATCTTTGTACTTCCTATGCGAGTCACTCCTAGCGCTTGTCTGTTGCGTCTTTGGGTGTTTATTTTTGTACAGTTTTTTGCTTTATGTATATTATATGTTGTATATTATTGCATTTTGCATTCTTGTTGCTGCTGTGCTGTGGGTTGGGTTGTTCCATTGAGAGATAAGTTGGAACTGGGCTTGAGTATACACATAGGATTAGAGTGGAGATTAGCGGGATCTTGTGTGGCATTTGGCTGCACAATAGCTCGCGTGAAATTCACATTCAGACGAGGTTTTTCTTTGGAAATATTCTATCCTGCGCGTCTGGTGCAGTTGAGGGAATATTGACTTAGAGAGACTATCGACTCTGGAGACCGTTCATTTGGAGGGTCAGCTAAGTGAGGCCGCTTCGTTAGACTATGATGTCAAACCAGAAATGGTGAACGTATCACCGTTTCTCGAAAGTCTGTGACGCTGACAACCCGCATAGGATGTCGTACCTTTCAAGACTATAACCCACACGTGAGAGGAATGGGTTTTTGCAGGAAACCTGGCCTTCAACCAACCTTGGTTTTCTTGTCAGTGCGGAATTTTGATCCTGAGTGTTCCATCCAGTGTGTTATCTCAGTGTTCTGATTAGAGCGGAGCTCTGGCTGAATTCAGTCAACAACGCAACAGCGAATTTGAGCATTGGATACCTTGATCTCATGTGTGCATTTCCATAATCATTTTGCATTTAACATTGCATGTTTATGTGTATTACAGGTTCTCATCCTTCCCTTGATTCTGGTACTGGTCTTCTGCAGAGATGGAAGTTAGCAGAAAGAGGATTGTTGTGTACAAATTTCCGGCACCTGAGTTGGGACCTTTATTTGGTCTGATTTCCATGGTTGATCTTGGTGTTCTTGCAGCTTTCAGAGAACAGTATGGTAGAATTATGAGGTTTGTCTGTAAGCTTACGAGTTATGAGCATGGAGTTGTTCATACCCTGTTGCAGTTTTATGATCCTCCGCTGAGATGCTTCACGTTTCCGGACTATGTGTTGGTGTAGACTTTGGAAGAATTTGCTTACATCTTAGGTGTTCCGATTCTGAATAAAGTGCCTTTCTTCAGCTCCGAAGAAGAACCTAATCTTGAGAAGTTGTCCGCCGCTCTTTATTTGAGTGCCTCTAACTTGGTAGAACATGTTATCAGCAGAAACGGAGTTTTCGGATTTACTTTACCCTTCCTGGTCGACAAAGCCCGAGAGTATGCTGAAAAGGGTTGTTGGGTGGTTTTCAGTGCTATCTTGGCTCTGTGTGTCTATGGCATTGTGTTGTTCCCCAATGTACCGGACTTTGTGGATTTTGACGCTTTTCATATCTTCTCTTCTAAGAACCCCGTACCTACTCTTCTAGAAGACTTGTATTATTCAGTGCATTACAAAAACGAGAAAAGAGGAGGAAAGATGGTTTCTTGTTGTGCACTGCTATTGCATAAATGGTTTGTTGATCACCTTCCTCGCTCTGGAGCTTTTGTGGATTCCGCGAACTCATCTGAATGGTCGAAGAGGCTTATGGGTTTAACGGAGAAGAATATTGTCTGGTTCAATCGAGACCTGCTAGGTCGTGAGCTTATCTTTAGTTGTGGTAGCTTTCCTAATGCGCCCTTGATAGGGAGGAAAGGCGGCATCAACTATAATCCTTCTCTTGCTGTGAGACAATTCGGTTATGCTTTGAAAGGACCTCCGAAAGAAGAGGAAGTGCAGGAATCTCTGTACTTCACAGGTGTAGCTGATCCTTGTATCTCGGCCTGATTCATGGATGCTTGGGGTAAAATTCACAATAAGGGAATGCTTTCTTTAGGCAAAGGAGATTGTAAATCCTATGATCCCTACTTGAAGTGGATTTAAAAGAGAGTTGAAGAGGTACTTCTGTCGTTCCCTGTTAAAGCGCCATTGTATCCCTTAGTCATTGAGCCGCCTACAACCGTCGACATCCTGAGATATACCAAGCTTTGGGAAGAGAAGGAAGAGCTGCGCAAAGAGAATGAAGAGTTGAAGCAGGAAATTAGTCAGTTGAAGCATGATAAGGGTGAAGCTGTCTATTTGGCCAAGACAAAGGCAGAATTGTTGACCAAGTTGGAGAAAGAACTTGCTGATCAGGTACAAGCACGGAAGCAAGTCGGCCTTGATCTGAAAAGCACTTGTGACATTCTGAAGAGCAAGAAGGAGGATTTAGACATAGCTTATCTGAAGATATCTAAATTCAATGAGCAATGGAATGCTACCTTGACTGGCAACAAGAGTAGAGAAGATCAGCTTCGTATTCAGGTTGATAAGCTGAAAGCGTAATTCAAGGCTAAGGAGAGGGTGGTATTGTTAGAACCGTTCCGCAGAAGTACGATCGAGCAGAAATACCAAGAAACTTTATCAGCACTTGAAGAGTTTAGGATTCGAGCAGAGGTGAAGAAACCTAGGCTTGAGGATGCATTCGGCGAAGATGCTTGGGAGGATCATTGTCATTATCTCTGGGATGTGATACGCAAGAGGGATGTCCTCATCCGAGAGTTGATGGAGAGACCAGACCATCCCGACACAAAAGAGATGCTTGAGGAGTCTCAGGAATGGCGTAGAGATCATGGCTACTAGGGAGTTTTATCTTTTGTAGTTTCATTTGCTTTTATACCTTGATCATCACCAGGGATGTTGGATGAGATCAATACCTCTTTGTATGCGGATATTTCTCATTTGGTTGTATTGTCTCAGCTTTACTTGATATATGAGAAGATTTATTGTGGTGTTTTTATCCATCTCTGACGCTCTCGTCTTTTGAAACCGGAATCAAGGGGGACATCTCCCTATGCATACATAGACATGTTTGCATTTCGCATCTTGCATTCTCATTTGCATCGCAGGTTGTTCTTGGTGGCCTTGTGTTCTTATCTCTGTTTGGTTTTCTTCAGTTCAGGATTGAGGAGTTCAGTTTCCACAGGTATTCTACTCAAGGGAATCAGCAGAAGGTGATGGATCAGGTTCAAGCCGAATTGCAAGAGGTCAGGGCTCGCATAGCCCAATTCATGGAGTTGATGCAGACTGTTGCTAGTGGGTAGGAACAATTGAGAACTTTGGTCCAGCCATTGATAGCACGGGTTGATGAAGACGGTGTTTTGCACGGAGGAGCTGGTGTTGTTCCTCCACCGATTGGTGGATCTATTCCTCAGGGTATTCCTACTGTTGTCGTACCTCCGGGCGGAGCAGCTGCGAATGAGAATGGTAATATTGTTGGTAATTGGAGTGTGTGCGATGTGCACGGGGTTGCTGGTCCTCATTGGGAAGATAATCAGGATGATGTGTTCTCCATGAGGGATATGAAGGGTGGTTTACCAACTGAAGCTGATCGAAGGTTTAAACTGATCGAGGAGAAAATGAAATCTTTTGAGAATCAAAACTCTTTAGGCCTTGATATGTCTGATCTTGGTTTAGTTCCTGGGGTCAGGATTCCTCCCAAATTCAAGGTACCCAATTTTGATAAGTACAAAGGGACAACTTGTCCCAAAGTGCATATTCGGGCGTATTTCAAGAAAATGTCTGCTTATTCCAGTGATGAAAAGCTGCTGATGCATTTTTTCCAAGACAGTCTGGCAGGGGCGTCTTTGGAATGTATATGGGGCTCGAGAGAACCCATATCCACAACTGGAAAGAATTGGCCGAAGCTTTTGTGCGTCACTATCAGTATAATAGTGATCTGGCACCAAACAAGGTACAATTGCAGAGCTTGTCGCAGAAGAGTACTGAGAGTTTCAAGGAATACGCCCAGAGGTGGCGGGATTTAGCTGCAAGGGTACAGCCCCCTATGGTTGAAAGGGAGTTGATTGACCTGTTCATGGCTTCGCTACCTGGTGTGTACTTTGAGAGGATGATAGGTTGCATGTCTGCAGGGTTTTCTGATCTAGTAATTGCTGGTGAGTGAATCAAAAGTGGGATTAAGTCTGGGAAGATTTCAAAAGGTTGTCGATCCTCTTCGGGAGGAACAAACAAACCGTATTCAGTGAACCCTAAGAGGAGGGAAGGGGACGCGAACACTATTTCTCACAAGGGTAAAGGTAGAGCTTAGTCTCGTCAACATCAATAAGTTGCTACAGTAAATATCCCAGCCGCAGCTCCGCAACAAGTCAATGTTTCGCGACCTTATGCTGTTAGGCGCAAAATGCCTGATAGACAGTTCACGAATCCTCCGATACCATATTCTCAGTTGTTACAACGGTTGCTGTAGTTACAATTGGTGCAGAAGAGGACCTTGGCTCCTCTCACTGGTACACCGCCTTCTGGCTACAATGCGAACGCTCATTGCGAGTTTCATTCTGGCGCCCCAAGCCATGGTATTGATCATTACAAAGCTTTTAAGCATAAGGTACAGGATTTGCTTGATTCCAAAGCTATTAACTTCACCAACGATGGGCCCAATGTGACTCAGAACCCGATGCCGGATCATGGGGTGGCAGGAGCCAATGCCATTATTGATGGGGAGAAGCTAAATCTGGTAACTAATGTTGGGGATTTGAAGACTCCACTGGGTTTTGTGAAGGCTTGTTTGTTGAAGAAGGGGGTGTTTCCTGGTTGTTATTCTGATTGCCCAGAGTGTGAAGTGCATCCTGAGGTTTGTGATCTTTTGAAGAGGGGTATTCAGAGAATGATTGATGAGGGTTGTTTGTAATTTGATAGAGTTGTGAAAGAAGATGCCGAGTGTAGCATCCCAAAATTTGCTCTTCTTTTTTAATCGTGACTGGCTTTTGTTTCTTTGCATTTGCATTTTTTTCATAGCATAGCATTTATTCTCGAGGCATGGGATCGAGGTATTCCTGGGGCTCAGTTTCATTTCGGTGCAAATGATTGAACAACGAACAACGAGCATCAGAGGCTCGGGCATTTATTTTGCCCAGCGGTCAGGCGGCCGATTTTTTATTTTATTTTGCAGGAGAACAACAGTTCAGAAAGTAGCTCTCAGGCTCATGTCGAGCAGTTTCACAGTTATGATGTTCAAGAACGAGATTCAGAGGCTAAATAGAGCTCAAAACAGTTGAAATTGGGCAAATGGACAAATTTCCCTCCAAAAGGCGCCAAAATTCAAAATTTGAAGGTGTTAATCGGTTAACCTATATGGTTAATCGATTAACCAAAGGAAAACTAGTCAAGATTCAAAGTTTCAGAGGTGTTAACCGATTAACCTATATGGTTAATCGGTTAATCATAGCAGATTTTTCCCTGTACGTGATTTTGCAAACCAATTGCACTTGGGGTCCAATTTGATCACCTTGGAATTCAAATTTGCACTTGGGAAGGATCTAGAACATCTTTAAATTTCAGATTTCCCTCCAAAAACCCATTCCACATTCCAAACCTTGATTTCCAATCCAAATTCCCAAACCTAGCTTTGGATCCAAACCAAGAGAGTACTTAAGTGATTTACTCCAAACCAAACCATCTAATCTCTCATAATTCAATTCATTTTTCAGAATTCACTCTTGAGCTCTCAATTTTCTCTCAACTTCTCCTTTCCAAAATCCTCACTCAAAGCTCTGCATCATTTGGATTCATTGATTTTTCATTGAAATCAATGGACTCTTGAGCATAAACCTCCATTTACCATCATCATTAGATCAATTTTCATAATCATTTTTCGTGCAAATTGAGATCTGATTCTGGAGCTTGAGTTGGAAGTGCTTATTTGGAGTAATTTGGCTTAAAAGTGTTTGATCTTCATTCCTCTTGCAAGAATTATTGTGGATCTTGAAGTTTTCTGGATAATCTTGTTTGGATCTACTCAAATTCAGTTGATCAACACTTATCGAAGCAAATCTCCACTTCAAAGGTTGGAATTCTCGATCCGATTTAATTTTTGAGCTTATCATGTTAATATTCATATTCGATTGAATTTGGTTGATTTCGATCCGTTCGAATTGTGATATTGTTGTGTAATTGTGTATCCATGATGTTGGATCTCTGTTTTCTGTTGTTAATTTCGTGCTTAATTGATAAGTTAATCTTTTGGATCCTTGGATAAGCTGTTTTTAGCTTCTGGTGCAGTGTTAATCGGTTAACCTATATGGTTAACCAGTTAACCATTTCAAACTTTTAATTTTTTTTCAAACATTAACAGTGTTAATCGGTTAACGCATATGGTTAACCGATTAACCTGTTCAAAATTCCAGATTTTCCAAACTTTTTAAGGTGTTAACCGATTAACCCTAGGGGTTAACCGATTAACATTGTGCCAGAATGTCATATTTGTTGTTTTACTTGCGTGTTTGCATACCGTTTTGATTCGAATCATCATAGATCAGTGTGATGCATTAGGATTGAAATGTTTTGGATATTTGTCATTGTTTGTGGTTGGTTAATCATGATTTTGTTGAAATGTGTGTTCATTTCCACTTGGTTGCATGCTTGTGTATGTGGTTCGAAGTGAGCATTTGTTTGCATGTTTATTTGCATTCACCTATTGCTTTTCTCCACATGTTTGCATCATCTTGCATCGCTGTTGAGGTAGAGACGAGCTTAAGGCGGCTGCTTCCCCACACATTGTTTCCTCCCTTCCACCATTCTAAATGTGCATTTTCGTGTATGCATCTTCTACTTGTGATTGAATTTACTTGGTGCTTTCTTGTGCTTGTTGCCATGATCCCCATAGGGTTCCTAGTCCCTCCGTTTAGGATGGGAGTAGGAGAGACATTAGGTGTTCAATCCAAGTATACTAACATTAGGGTAGATGTTTCCCCTTTTCATCCAAACTCTAGGATCACTTTGCATGACAATGTTAGGGCCGAGTTTCCCTTATACCTTCCGTGCGTCTCTCTTCTTATCTCAAAACAATTCTAACTCATCTAATAAATGCGATGAACGTTGCGCGCTACGAGCCTTAAGCTACATGGGGAATGATGAGTGAGGGGTCTCCTCTCGCTTGTCTAGAGTGTTTAGTATACGTCCCATTTGGGGGCGATACACGACGTATTCGCCTCCATGTCATAGTCTTTAGTGCAACGTGAATCACAAACCGAATTAATTCACTTCACTAAAAAACACAAAACAAAATTCAAACCTTTTTCCTTCAGGATTAATCGGAAACCTTTTTCAGAAAAGAGTGTTGTTAAGTTTCGGTTCTACCGCAAACAAGCTTTGTCCCTAACTGCTGGAATGGATGTTTATCCCTACTCGGTTAAAACACTTAATCAACCTGTGGTTTCGTGTTCGCCCGAACTATGTTTGATCTGATCTTTCATACCAGATGAAAGTACGTAGGCACAAGACACGATGTCTTGGCGAGCAACCTTCCCCCTTTCTCCCGTAGTTAGCCGAACTACGTTGACTCTGACTTTCCCATTGCACGAGGGAATACGTAGTCACAGAGCGGCGATGCTCTGCCGAGTCTCTCTGTAGCATATATAGTTTAAAAACACCCTTAGATAGACAATAAAGTGTGGATCCCGTCGAGTATGACGGACGTGAGGGGTGTTAATACCTTCCCCTTGTGTAACCGACTCCCGAATCCAGGACTTGTTTGCGATGACCTCGTCTTTTCCCTTTTTCGTCAGGTTTTACCGATCGTTTCCTTTCCCCCTCTGTGGGATAAATAACGAAAGGTGGCGACTCTTCTGTTTTCCGCCAGGTGTTTTTCGTAGTTGCGATAGCTGGCGACTCTACTGGGGACTGCGATGGCTCCCTTTGCGAGTCACTCCTAGCGCGTGTCTCTTGCGTCTTTGGGTGTTTACTTTTGTGCATTTTTTTGCTTTATGTACATACTTGTTGTATATTATTGCATTGCATTCTTGTTGCTGATGTGGTGTGGGTTGGGTTGTTCCATTGAGAGATAAGTCGGACTGGGCTTGAATGTACACATAGGATTAGAGTGGAGATTAGCGGAAGCTTGTGTGGCGTTTGGCTGTGCAATAGCTCGCGTGAAATTCACATTCAGATGAGGTTTTTCTTTGGAAATATTCTATCCTGCGCGTCTGGTGCAGTTGAGGGAATATTGACTTAGAGAGATTGTTGACTCTGGAGACTGTTCATTTGGGGAGTCAACTAAGTGAGGCCGCTTTGTTAGACTATGATGTCAAACCAGAAATGGTGAACGTATCATCGTTTCTCAAAAGTCTGTGATGCTGACCACCCGCATAGGATGTCGTACCTTTCAAGACTAGAACCCACATGTGAGAGGGATGGGTTTTGCAAAAAATGTGGCCTTCAACCAACCCTGGTTTTCTTGTCAGTGCGGAATTTTGATCCTGAGTGTTCCATCATGTGTATTATCTCAGTGTTCTGATTAGAGCGGAGCTCTGGTTGAATTCAGTCAATGGCACAATAGCGAATTTGAGCATTGGATACCTTGATCCCATGTGAGCATCTGCATAATCATTTTGCATTTAACATTGTATGCTTATGTGTGTTATAGGTTCTCGTCTTTCCCTTGATTTCGGTACTGGTCTTCTGCAGAGATGGAAGTTAGTTGAAAGAGGATTGTGGTGTATATGTTTCCGGCACCTGAGTTGGGACCTTTATTTGGTCTGATTTCCATGGTTGATCCTGGTGTTCTTGTAGCTTTCAGAGAACAGTATGGTGGAATTCTGAAGTTTGTCTGTAAGCTCACGAGTTATGAGCATGGATTTATTCATACCCTGTTGCAGTTTTATGATCCTCCGCTGCGATGCTTCATGTTTCCTGACTATGTGTTAGTTCTGACTTTGGAGGAATTTGCTTACATCTTAGGGGTTCTGATTCTGAACAAAGTGCCTTTCTTCAGCTCCGAAGAAGAACCTAATCTTGAGAAGTTGTCCACCGTTCTTTATTTGAGCGCCTCTGACTTGGTAGATCGTGTTATCAGCGGAAATGGATTTTCCGGATTTACTTTACCCTTCATGGTCGACAAAGCCCGAGGGTATGCTGACAAGGGTTGTTGGGTAGTGTTCAATGCTATCTTGGCTCTGTGTGTCTATGGCATTGTGTTGTTCCCCAATGTACTGGACTTTGTGGATTTTGATGCTTTTCATATCTTCTCTTCCAAGAATCCCGTACCTACTCTTCTGGGACACTTGTATCATTCAGTGTATTACAAGAACGAGAAAAGAAGAGGAAAGATGGTTTCTTGTTGCACACCGCTGTTGCATAAATGGTTTATTGATCACCTTCCTCGCTCTAGAGCTTTTGTGGATTCCGCGAACTCATCTGAATGGTCGAAGAGGCTTATGGGTTTAACGGAGAAGAATATCGTCTCGTTCAGTCGAGACTTGTTGGGTCATGAGCTTATCTTCAGTTGTGGTGGATTTTCTAATGTGCCCTTGATGGGGAGGAAAGGCGGTATCAATTATAATCCTTCTCTTGCTGTGAGACAATTTGGTTATGCTTTGAAAGGACCTCAAAAGAAGAGGAAGTGCAGGAATCTCTGTACTTCACAGGTGTAGCTGATCCTTATATCTCAGCCTGATTCATGGATGCTTAGGGTAAGATTCACAAGAAGGGAAAGCTTTCTTTGGGCAAAGGAGATTGCAGAGCCTATGATCCATACTCGAATTGGATTCAGAAAAGGGTTGAAGAGGTACTATTTTCGTTTCCTGTTGAAGCACCATTGTATCCTTTAGTCATTGAGCCACCTACAACCGTTGACATCCTGAGATATACTAAGCTTTGGGCAGAGAAGGAAGAGCTGCGCAAAGAGAATGAAGAGTTGAAGCAGGAAATCGGTCAGCTGAAGCATGATAAGGGTGAAGCTGTGTATTTGGCCAAGACAAATGCATAATTGTTGATTAAGTCGAAGGAGGAACTTGCTGATCAAGTACAAGCACGGAAGCAAGTCGGTCTTGATCTGAAAAGCACTTGCAGCATTCTGAAGAGTAAGAAGGAGGATTTAGATAGAGCCTATCTGAAGATATCCAAATTCAATGAGTAGTCGAATGCTACTGTGACTGCCAACAAGAGTAGAGAGGATCAGCTTCGTGTTCAGGCTGATAAGTTGAAGGCGCAATTCAAAGCTAAGGAGAGAGAGGTATTGCTAGAAACGTTCGGCAGAAGTACGATCGAGCAGAAATACCAAGAGACTTTGTCAGCACTTGAAGAGTTCAAGATTCGGGCAGAGGTAAAGAAACCCAGGCTTGAGGATGCCTTTGGCGAAGATGCTTGGGAGGATCATTGTCATTATCTTTGGGAAGTGATACGCAAGAGGGATGTCCTTATCCGAGAGTTGATGGAGAGGCCAGACCATCCAGATATAAAGGAGATGCTTGAGGAGTCTCAGGAGTGGCGTAGAGATCATGGCTACTAGGAGTTTTATCTTTTGTAGTTTCATTTGCTTTTGTACCTTGATCATCACCAGAGATGTTGGATGAGATCAATACCTCTTTGTATGCAGATATTTCTCATTTGGTTGTATTGTTTCAGTTTTACGTGATATATGAGAAGATTTGTTGTGGTGTTTCTATCCATCTCTGTTGTTCTTGTTCATTGAAACCGGAATCAAGGGGGGAGATCTCCCTGTGCATACATAGACATGTTTGCATTTTGCATCTTGCATTTTCATTTGCATCGCAGGTTGTTCTTGGTGGCCTTGTGTTCTTATCTCTGCTTGGTTTTCTTCAGTTCAGGATTGAGGAGTTCAGTTTCCACAGGTACTCTACTCGAGGGAATCAGCAGAAGGTGATGGATCAGGTTCAAGCAGAATTGTAGGAGGTCAGGGCACGCATGGCCCAATTCATGGAACCGATGCAGACTGTTGCCAGTGGACAGGAACAGTTGAGAACTTTGGTCCATCCACTAATAGCACGGGTTGATGAAGAAGGTGTTCTGCACGGAGGGGCTGGTGTTGTTCCTCCACCGATTGGTGGGTCTATTCCTCAGGGAATTCCTACTGTTGTTGTACCTAGGGGCGGAGGAGCTGCAGGCGAGAACAGTAATATTGCTGGTAATGGCAGTGTGTGCGCTGTGCACGGGGTTGTTGGGCCTCATTGGAAGGATAATCAGGATGATATATTTTCTGTGAAAGATCTGAAGGGTGGCTTACTGACCGAGGCTGACCGAAGGTTCAAACTGATTGAGGAGAAGATGAAATCGCTTGAGAATCAGAACTTGTTGGGCCTCGATATGTCTGATCTTGGTTTGGTTCCTGGGGTCAGGATTCCCCCCAAATTTAAGGTGCCCGATTTTGATAAGTACAAAGGGACGACTTGTCCCAGAGTACACATTTGGGCTTACTTCAGGAAAATGTCTGCTTATTCCAGTGATGAAAAGTTGTTGATGCATTTCTTCTAGGATATTCTGACAGGACCTTCATTGGAATGGTATATGGGGCTTGAGAGAACCCATATCCGTAGCTGGAAAGAATTGGTCGAGGCTTTTGTGCGTCATTATCAATATAATAGTGATCTGGCACCAAATTAGGTACAATTGTAGAGTTTGTCGCAGAAGACTTCTGAGAGTTTCAAAGAATATGCCCAGAGGTGGCGGGATCTGGCTGCAAGAGTGTAACCCCCTTTGGTTGAAAGGGAGTTGATAGACTTATTCATGGCTTCATTACCTAGAGTGTATTTTGAGAAGCTGATAGGCTGCATATCTGCAGGGTTTTCTGATCTGGTAATCGCTGGTGAAAGATTGGAGAGTGGAATTAAGTCTGGTAAGATTTCGAATGGTGGTGGGTCCTCGTCGGGAGGAATGAAGAAGCCATATTCTGCAAACCCTAAGAGAAAGGAGGTGGATGAAAATGTTGTCTCGCATAAGGGTAAGGGTAGGGCTTAGTCCCATTATACTCAACAAGTCGCTACAATAGATATCCTGGCTGCAGCTCATCAGCAAGCCAATGTTCAACGACCTTATGCTGCCAGACAAAGAACGGCTAACAGGCAGTTTTTGAATCCTCTTATGCCGTATTCTCAATTGTTACAACGATTGCTGCAGTTACAACTAGTTCAGAAGAGGACCTTGGCTCCTCTCACTGGTCTGCCACCTGTTGGGTACGATGTTAACGTTCATTGTGATTTTCATTCGGGTGCTCCAGGGCACGATATTGAACATTGCAAAGCTTTCAAGCATAAAGTAAAGGACTTGCTTGATTCTAAAGCTATCAATTTCACTAATGAGGGGCCTAATGTGACTCAGAACCTGATGCTGAATCATGGTGTGGCCGAAGTCAATGCCATTGTTAACGGTGAGAAGTTGAATCTGATAACCGATGTTGAAGATTTGAAGACCCCACTGGGTTTTGTGAAGGCTTGTTTGTTGAAGAAGGTGGTGTTCCCTGGTTGTTCTGCTGACTGCTCAGAATGTGAAGTGCAGCCTGAGGGTTGTGATCTTTTGAAGAGGGGTATTCATAGAATTATTGATGAAGGTTGTTTGCAATTCGATAAAGTCGTGAAAGAAGATGTCGTGAAAGAGGTGAGTAATGACGGAAATGAAGTTGCCACGATTTCTATTCCATATCGGACTATTAATATTTCAGCGCCTGCTAGGCCAGCTCCGGTGACCATTACTGTACCCGGGCCCATGCCGTACGAGAGCACTAGAGCTATCCCATGGAATTATGGGGGAGAGGTTTTATGTAACGGGCAGAAGCAAGAATGGACAGAGTCTGCAAGCGGGAGTTCATCGATCGAGAACATAGTCGGTGCTGGAGGTATCACCAGAAGTGGTAGAGTTTTCTCTCCGTCGGAGGTTAATACTGATAAGAATGACAAGGGTAAGCGTCAGGCTGTGATTGAAGAGAATGCCCAACCCTAGGTTGTTATTGATGATCTTTCAAAGGATGCGGAGGAATTCATGAGATTAATTCAGAAGAGTGACTATAAAATTGTGGATCACTTGAATCAGACTCCCTTGAAAATTTCTATCATGTCATTGTTGATGAGTTCAGAGGTGCATCGTAACACTTTACTGAAAGTTTTGAATGCAACGTAAGTACCCCATGAGATTTCTGTTAATCAGTTGGAGGGGGTAGTCGCTCATGTGAATGCCGGTAATGGTCTCGACTTTACTGATTTGGATCTGACTCCTGCTCAGAGGAACCGTAACCGTGCTCTGCATATATCATTGGAATGTAGAGGATCTCTGATGTCACATGTCTTGGTTGATACAGGATCATCCCTCAATGTGCTTCCGAAGAAGGCATTGATGAAGTTAGATATTCAGGGTTTATTGTGCACGCTCAGTGATCTGGTGGTTAGAGCTTTCGATGGATCAAAGAGATCGGTGTTTGGAGATATCACATTGCCTATTCAAATAGGGCTGGAAATATTTGATGCAACTTTCTATATTATGGATATCCAGCCGGTATACAGCTATTTACTCGGTCGATCGTGGGTACATACTGTTGGCGCAGTTACCTCAATGTTGCATCAAAAGCTGAAATATATGGTGGAAGGGAAGATAGTCACCGTGTGTGGTGAAGAGGATATTATGGTTAGCCATTTTTCATCCTTCAAATACGTGGAAGTGGATGGTGAGATCCACGAAACACTCTTACAAGCATTCGAAACAGTTCAGATTCAGGGGAAGTCTCCTGTAGAAGCCAAAGGCCCAGGGGTTTCAATGTCGTCGCTCAGGGAAGCCCGTGCTATCGTAGAATCCGGCTCGTCTCAGAAGTGGGGCCAAGTTCTTGATGTTCCTGTCAAGCAGGACAAGTTCGGCCTGGGGTACAAACCCTCCAGTTCTTCTCAGATTCCGAGATACAGGGGACCGGTGCAGTTCACCAGTAGTGGTGTGATATTTGACAGGATCAATGTCATTGAAGACGATGAAGGGGACAGTGACTGCTACATGGATGCGTAGATCCGTCCATGTACTCCCGGCCAGAAGTTGTGCAACTGGACTACCGAAGAAGTCATTCATGTTACTGCTGCAGAGTAATGTTCATTGTTTTGACTATGTTCAGTCCTGCATTCTGCCCAAGACGTAGTGATCCATTTGTGGGACCTTCTTATTATTTGCAATTTATCATTAAATAAAAGACGTTTCGCATTCAAATTTTGTGATCCCTATTTTTCTTGTTTTTGTTTTGCATTTATACTTAACAGAAAAATGGCAATGTAGTTTTTTTGTTGCATCGCATAATAAACATAACATCCTCATGCAGGTCTTTTCTATCAGATGCCATCGATTCAGGTTCAGCTATGGCTTCGTATGACTTTGATAATCCCATTTATCAAGCTGAAGATGAGATTGACGAAGATTGTGAACTACCCGAAGAGTTAACCATACTTCTCAAGCAGGAGGAAAGGGTCATTGTGCCTCATCAGGAGGATATTGAGATTATCAATCTGGGTACCGAGGATGATAAGAAAGAGGTTAAAATGGGGGCTGCATTAGAAGACAGTGTTAAGAGAAGATTGGTTGAAATGCTCCGTGAGTATAATGATATCTTCGCTTGGTCTTACCAAGACATGCATGGGTTGGATACAGATACTGTGGTACACCGGTTACCTCTCAGAGAAGAATGCTCACCAGTCAAGCAGAAGTTGAGACGGACAAGGCCTGACATGGCAGTCAAGATCAAAGAAGAAGTTCAGAAGCAGCTATATATCGGGTTTCTTGCTGTCACGAATTACCCTTAGTGGGTCGCTAATATTGTACCTGTGCCTAAGAAGGATGGAAAGGTCAGGATGTGCGTTGATTATCGAGATCTGAATAAAGCGAGCCCGAAAGACGATTTCCCGCTCCCCCATATCAATGTGTTGGTTGATAACACTGCTCAGTATTCTGTGTTTTCATTCATGGATGGATTCTCTGGGTATAACCAAATCAAGATGGCCTCATAGGACATGGAGAAAACTACTTTCATCACACCATGGGGGACTTTTTGCTACAAAGTAATGCCCTTTGGATTGAAGAATGCAGGGGCAACTTACCAGCGGGCGATGGTCACTTTGTTTCATGATATGATTCATCATGAGGTGGAACTCTATGTTGATGACATGATTGCAAAGTCACAGATGGAGGAAGGACATCTGGTCGATCTTCTGAAATTGTTCAAAAGGTTGAGGAAGTTCAAGTTGAGGTTGAATCCTAACAAGTGCAACTTCGGGGTGAGATCTAGAAAGTTATTGGGTTTCATTGTCGGTGAAAAGGGTATTGAGGTAGATCCTGCCAAAATAAAAGCTATACAAGAAATGCCTGAGCCGAGAACGGAAAAAGAGGTTTGTGGTTTCCTGGGGAGATTAAACTACATTGCAAGGTTTATATCTCATCTTATAGCCACTTGTGAACCAATATTCAAATTGCTGAGAAAAGATCAAAAAGACAGGTGGAATGAAAATTGCCAGCAGGCATTCGAAAGAATAAAAGCATTTCTACAGGAACCTCCAATACTCATGCCTCCAGTTGCAGGGAGACCACTGATCATGTATCTCACGGATCTTGAGAATTCAATGGGATGTATGCTCGGTCAACAGGACGAGTTAGGTAGAAAAGAGCATGCCATCTACTACCTGAGTAAGAAATTCACCGATTGTGAGTCGAGGTACTCGATGCTGGAAAAAACATGTTGTGCACTTGCCTGGGCCGCTAAGCGCTTGAGACAGTACATGTTAAACCACACAACCCTATTGATTTCAAAGATGAATCTGATCAAGTATGTCTTTGAAAAACAAGCATTCTCTGGAAGGATTTCCCGATGGCAAATGGTGTTAACATAGTATGATATTCAGTATGTTTCCCAGAATGCCATTAAGGGAAGCGTCCTGTCGGAATATCTCGCAGAACAGCCGATTGAGGATTATCAGCCGATGAAGTTTGACTTCCCAGATGAAGACGTCATGTTTTTGAAGATGAAAGACTGTGATGAGCCTTTTGTCGCTACTGCGAAAATCGGCGCCGGCTGAACAGAAGAGTCGCCACCATGCGTTATTTATCCCAAAGGAGGGAAAGGAAACGCTCGAAGTAAACCTACCGCAAAGACGGGAAAGGTATGGTCATCGCAACCAAAACCTGGATTCGGGAGTCGGTTACGCAAGGGGAAGGTATTAGCACCCCTCACGTCCGTCGTACTCGACGGGATCCACGCTTGCTTGGGTTGTCTAAAGGATGCAAAACAATCTATCTACGGCTGCTAAATCTAAACGGAAGGGAATTGACTCGATAGAGCGTCGCACTCTATGCCTACGTATTCTCACGAGAGAAAGTCAGAGTCAACGTAGTTCGGGAAACTACAGGGAATTGGCTCGCCAAGACTTCGCGTCTTGTGCCTACGTACTTCCACACAGCATGGAAGATCAGAGCTTTCGTAGTTCAGGCTAACTACGGCTAAGCAGGGTGCTCTCACACAGGAAGTGAGAAATTTAGCTGGTTTTAAAGGTACGGGAACCTATGGGAACTAAAACTACGGTCTGGTCTCGAATGCACTCGGGCAAGAGAAAAGGATAACATCAGTCGTCAGCGGGAAAGTCTCGATCGCACAGCAGCGAGAGAACAAAAGGTTAGTTGTTAGTGTGCTCGCTAGGATATCGCATCCTATGCCTACATATTCTCGCTCAGTACGAGAAATCAGAGCAGCTGTAGTTCAACTACTTTCGGGACCACGGCTCAAATCTCGTTTTATTAATATTCTGAAAATGATTACAATGATTGAATACGGGAAAATAAACTCCTTAAAAAAATCCTATCCTATCCATCTATAATGGAAAATCAAGTGGAAAATAGTCCCCTAACAAGTGGACTTCTAAAACTACCTCTAAAAAGGTGAAAATAAACTCTATGGAAATTACAAGAATTCATGCTAAACATTATTACCTAAATTCTCTAAAAGAAAATTAAACTAATTCCCTAAATGAAAATATAAATTTCCCTAAAAATATATTCTTTATTATCACATATTCTCTTTTCTCAACTATTTTCCAAATGTTCTTTTTCTCTACTTCTTCATATTTTCTTGTTCTTTATTCTTTTCTCAAATATTCTCTTTCACCATATATTATTCTTTTTATACTTCCTTTTTTTCACATATTTTTTTATTCTCATATTTCTATATAAAGCAACAAAAACCATATAAAAGAAAATAGAAAAGAAAATATAAAGGGAGGGGGTGTCTAGTTATTACAGGGGATGTGTTAAGTAATAAAAAAACAAAACAGCAGCAACATGGGCCCAGCCCAAGATCTCAACAAACACACACATGCAAGGGGGGTGTTCACAGAAACGGAGGTGTTGGCATTTGAAATGCTTGTGGGCTTAAGAAAGGCCCAAGCGCGTGAGTCCACCCCTACTAACTTCAGCACTGAAAAACCCTAGGTCACCCAATCTCCTTTACACTGTTCACTCAGGCCAAAAGCGTCGTTTCCACGAATTCTCTCCCTCGGAGATTCACCCACAACCTCACTCTTTCGTCCTCGTTCTCCCTTCAGATTCTTCCTCTCTCAATCTTTCTAAAACATCTCCGCTCAAATCACTCGACCTCATCGACATTCCCTCCTCACTCAACTTTCGCAAGTAATACAAATCTGGAAGATATTTGATCATCAGCTTAGAGATCATGAAGATCTGATGAAGGTCTTGCATGCGATGAAGATCGGATGATGTAGATGAAACTGCAGATTATTGATGAATTGGATGAACAGGATCTTGATGTGTTTGAAGATTTGATGAAGTTCTGGAAAAAAAGGGGCCGCAGATGAAGATCTTCAAAGATCTTCGCAGATCTTGAAGTTGTTGGGAACGGACGAAGATCTATGAACAACTGGAAAACATATTGAAGTGTGAATCTGGAGATGATGATTAGCGTTCATGATTTCTATGGAGGATCTTGATCGGAGGAGATGAAGGTCTTTGTGGATCTGGAAAAAACTGTGGACAAACGATGATGTTGATGAGCGATGATCTTGATGATATCATGAAGATCGGAGAAGATCCCTGCTGACGTATTGATGAAGATCTTTTGAGTTCTATTGAATCTCTTGATGAACACAACTCATTGATGAAGAACTCGTATGAAGATTCAATCAATACTGGAAAATTATGGTGTTTATTGATGGTTGATGATGATCGGTTGAAGAGATTGATGAGAGGAGAAAGATGAAGATTAGAAGGATTTCTGGGCAAAAAATAGGTTTCCGGCGAGGTTGGTTACGGCGGAGGGATTTAGTTGCGGTTGCCGGAAGTTGGTTAGAGGCGGCCGGAATGTGGTGGGGCGGTGGTTGCATGGCCGCCGGCCATGCAACCGGTGGAGCTCAGGCGAGGGACAAGTGGCAGGGCTAAAAGCCTGCCTGCTGGCCACGTGTTGTGGGGGAGAGAGAGAGAAAGTGCCAAGTGGCACTCATGCATCAGAAGAGGAATAATGGAGTGGCTAGCCCTAGGATCCACACGTGTACGCAGCTTTATTGGACATGTGCAATTGGACTCTGACTTGGGCTTTTTGCATGAAAAACGTGGATACTAAGCCCAAACGCAATACTAATGAAATGGACAATGCTGATTAGATGGACTAATTAACATGATTAATGTGGATTAGTAAAACAAATGGATTTATTAATGGACATGCAATGGATTAACGAAACAAAATGAGACTTAACAGACTAATGGAAATGATATGGATTAAACGTGAATAAAAATGATTAATATGGATTAATGGATGATTAACAATCAATCAAAATCAAAACAATCAATTAATATCCTAAACTATATCTAATATCTATATTAATCTAAAATCCTATTAAACAAATAAAAAGAAATCTATTTACTATAATCCTAGAATTCTATTAATGACTATTAAATTCTAAAAATGCAGACAAAGGCAAATAACCAACATAAAAAAAACACGAGACCAGATCGAAGCAAAACAGTAAACCCCGACACCAAGAACCTCCAAAATCACTGCGAACCGAAAACACCCAGGAAGCGCGTGACTTCTCAAAATAAATTCCGATTATCCAAACCGGTCTGAGATACCCGAAAAGCGACAGCAGGGCTGTAATCCCGATAAAATCACTATGATTGAGGAAATGCACTATATGCAGTATGTAAATGCGAATGCGAAATGCGTCGAAGCATAAACCGAAAGTGGGACCCGGTTGGTCAAATTTTAGGGTGCAACAGCTGCCCCTATTCAAGCGGCTTGCACCTGAAGGGTTGAAGAGCGCGCAGCCTTCAAACATTCAGAGGTAGAAGGCGGTTGAATACTAAAGAAATCCAGAAATTTGCCAATCGCAGAAATATACTGCAAAACTGCTTGGGGAATAAAATCCAAAAAACCGAGTCCAGTCGTTACGGCAACAAACTGACTAATCATCTGATAGAGAAACTCTTGATTTTAACGCCCGTTACCCGCGTGATACCGCGGATAACAAACCCGAGGGTTGCAACAACACCTGATCCTCTCACATTGCCTACTGATAGACAGGAAGAGAAATATACTCACATCGTCTAAATATAGACGGAACGACACCCATCCCGAAGAAGAAAAAAAATTCAATACTCACATCGTCTAAGGATAGACGGAAAGACACCCAAAATCCAAGGAAAAATTCAATACTCACATCGTCTAAGGATAGACGGAAAGACACCCATCCCGAAGGAAAAAAATCAATACTCACATCGTCTAAGGATAGACGGAAAGACACCCAAAATCCAATACTCACATCGTCTAAGGATAGACGGAAAGACACCCATCCCGAAGGAAAAAATCAATACTCACATCGTCTAAGGATAGACGGAAAGACACCCATCCCAAAGGAAAAATTCAATACTCACATCGTCGAAGGATAGACGGAAAGACACCCATCCCGAAGGAAAAATTCAATACTCACATCGTCTAAGGATAGATGGAAAGACACCCATCCCGAAGGAAAAATTCAATACTCACATCGTCTAAGGATAGACGGAAAGACACCCATCCCGAAGGAAAAATTCAATACTCGCATCGTCTAAGGGTAGACGGAAAGACACCCATCCCGAAGGAAAAATTCGATACTCACATCGTCTAAGGATAGACGGAAAGACACCCATACGCACTTCAACACCATCCCTCAAATTTCAGAATCCTTTCGTCTACGGGATTTGATGGAAAGAACAATATCCTTAAAGGGGCCACATCATCAGTAAGGACCGACGGGAAGAAAACCACCTTCAAAGAGCCATGTCGTCAATAAGAATCGACAATCAGGAAAACCGAACATTCTTCAAAGAGCCTCGACGTCAATAAGGATTGACGGTCAGAAAATCCCTCTTGAAATGTCATCTCATCCAATAAACAGAAAGAGAACCACTATCCGAAAGATCACTTTGAAACCTCTCAACATCTAAAGATAGCCAGAGAAGACTCGCTGGGGAAACACACCATCCGTATGATCTGACGATAAGAAACCCGCTGAAAAATCACCTGAAACTTCACATCGTCTACTGATAGACGGAAAGAACACCACTTGCTAGAGAAACCCCATCTTGAAACCCCACTGAAAAAATCACCCGAAACTTCACATCGTCTAATGATAGACGGGAAGAAAGCTATATCCGAACTCAAGACGTCTAATGATAGATGGAGAAATCCACTTATTGGAGGAACACATCGTCAATATGAATTGACGGGAAGAAAAGTCTGTCGATACCAGATGACTGATTGATCAAAGCATAACTGTTGTATGATCTGAAATACGAATAAACTGTTGAATTGTCTGAACACTGCTGCTGGATGAATGCCCCTGAACTGATCACAGAGTAATTCAAGTGCCATATGAGGCTGATAGAAAACCTGGCTTATGCTTCATATGCATATGCATATGTTTGAATCTTTCTAGGGCGTAATGCTCCATTTAGGATGGAAATGCTACGCATTTTGAAAATGAAATGCAAGTATGATGCAAATATGATAATATATGCAATATGCTAATGCAGGCCCGGGCTGCTGGAGAAAGTCGGGTACAGAAAACCACTTCAGCAAAATAAATGCTGAAGACGAAGCCAACTCCGCTGGGGATAAATCGGACCTCACAGAATCATTCCAGCAAAATAAATGCTGGAAGAGTGAAACCAACTCCGCTGGGGAATAGCAAATGTGCCAAGTATGATTGGACTTCTCTAGGGATAGCTTACCCGTGCCAATGAAAATCGGGCTTTTGCTGGGGAAAATAGATGGAGTCTTCCTGCGTACTGATGAAGATTGGATTTGGAAACTGATGTGCCAACACGGATGGGCCTCATAGTGATCGCCAACATGGATTTGGGCTTTTAGGCTATCTGTGATGGGTCAGGTACAACTGACGCTGGAAAACATTTTGTCTGAATACACAGTTTTCTGGTTGAAGAGTCAAGGGATAGTAACACAACTTCCCAACATTCGTCTCGCACTCGAAAATTGGCTGAATCCGCTCGAATAGCTCTGAATAACTCTGATGATACGGAGAAGAACAATCCCTTCGCTTCTAATATGCCCCATCCTGCGGGACCTCTGTGGGGATAGTCCTCAAAAGGAAATCTGAAAATCTGTACCCTGATGGTCTGATATGCAATGCCCCAGCATTCTGAACTTCGGAGAGATACTTCACATCAAATGCTTCTCGAATAAAGAATAACTTCTGCGCTCTTAAGATGGCCTGCCCCTGACTGCAATGACTTTGCCCCTGATTATCTGATTCAGAGTAGTGCCCCTGACTACGAGATATTTACCGAATCTCAACCTGATTGCCCCAGGATAACTGACTTCGAAAGGCTGACCTGACTGGGGATCACTGGATGTAGCTTGCCCTGGCTTGCGGAGCATTCGGGCGTTCTGTATTCTATCCTGACCATACCTTCCATTATAGAACACTTTCCTGCTGTCAAGCGCTTACTCGCAAGTAAAACAAGTTGTTATGCATGAAAGATATACTAATGCAACGCATATGACAGCTTTGACATCCAATCTGTTCACTGGGAAAAGGAAAAAACAGTTTATGGCATATAATGCACAAATTATTTATCAAGAATATCAACATCAATACCAACATGGTATGAAGAACCGTTTTAGGAGTCAGTTTCGGCGCAATCTTTACCGAAGTATGCTTTCAAAACAAACCTGCTTCAATTAGGACTTTTGAAGGTTATAACGTGGTCAGGTTCACGGTTTTGAAGGAAAGGATAAAGGCTCAAAGTTTATTTTAACCCACCCATTCTCCTTGATGTTCTCCCATCCTACGTTCAGCTAATTCGACCTTAGCGCTCACCTCTCAGAGACTGAAAGATAGGATTGATAGTTCGAGAAACCATGAGTTTTTGGAGTGACAGTTACTCACTCTTCGTCTTTGACACTTGAGGTCACACGACTCGTATTTCATTTGAGGATTTTTTCTTTTTTAATCCTTTTCTTTTTCCTTTTCTCATTTTCTTATCCCTAACTTTTGCCTGGACTGACTCTTTTTGAGTTTCTTTTGATTTTTTAAGTCCAGCGGGATGCCCTCATTTTTGCCTAAGTCATTTGTTTTGAAGTTTTGACTCAGCGGGCTTTTGATTCTTTTTGCTTCCTCTTTTTCCGAACAAGTCGTGTGACACTGGTTGTCTGACTCATTGGGGGATAATGTGACTGTCTCACTCTTGCTTTAACCATTGTGGTTTTTTAGGCACGACCTCTAAAGGTGCAATCCTCGAGCGGACACTCCTTTTGCAATTTGGACGCTCGGCCAAATTAGCTAACACCTACCCTGCCCCAGGTTAAAGATGGAGGGTTTTTCGTTTTCAGAAAGAACTCCTACTACTAGGCTCAAAGGGGTTGGCAAGGGATTATCTTCCTTATATCACCGGTGTTTAGGGATTTGAGACAATGCCTGTACATCATCAACAGGTTTTATTTCAAAAGCATACAATATCGGAAGTTGCATGTCGTTCATTTTCGTCGTCCTCCTCAGATCCTTCTTAACCAAGCATTGGACATTTGTAAAAACAATTAGTGAACACGAATGGATTCAATCAAAACATGCATATTTATTTCATTATCATCAATTGAATGAAAACAACAAGTTTTACGAACAAGATTGCAATTTAAACAGGAAAGAAACTACAAACGTAAAGAAATGACAAGATAAAACAAAGAAAAATGCCAGCTTCCGAGAACCGGGCTTTCACATCTGTCCTGCTGCTGAACCAGCCATCTTCACAATCAATTATTAGAGGCAACTCGATGTTGTCCTGATCTGCTTTCAGCGACCCAACCAAATTATAGAGCCCCTCCTCCTTATTCAGATGATTTTGGGCCCTTCCTGCCCGAAGTTGATAGTTGTACTATCAAGTAGGTCCTGCACCTTGTGCTTGAAGGCCAGACAATCTTCAATGTTGTGCCCCGGTGCTCCTGAATGAAAATCACAGTGCTCATTGATATCATACCCTGCTGGAGGCGTACCTGTCAGCGGGGCTAACTTCCTCTTCTCCACCAACTGTAATCGTAGCAACGTCTGAAGAAGTTCGGCATATGGCATCGGAGGCACATTAAATACCCTCACCGGCCTCTGATTTTGAGCTCTTCGCTGATTGGGATGCTGTTGCCTTTGCTGCTGTTGAGGTCGTTGCTGTTGTCGCTGGTACCGGGTTGACTGTTGAACAACCTTCGTAGCAAATACAACATCGGTTTCTTGATTTCCACCGTACTGATTAAGGCACTCCTTATGCTTAGCCATTTTCTTTCTCAGATCTGCCCCAGGAATAGGCAACAGTTGTGGGCATGGAGATTCTGACACCATGGAGTCCAGGATACGTTTCTGACCTACTGCAGCTTTAGAAACATCCATCATCTTATCATCAACTGGAATAGGACTAATACGTACAGCTACACCGCTTGGCGTGAATTCAATATCTTTTGAGTCAATCAGGTCTTGAACATTGTGCTTAAAAGCATGACAACTCTCGATGTCGTGTCCGAGTTCCCCAGAATGAAATTCACATTGCTTACTGGTATCGTACCCATAAGGCGGTATCGTTCCCTTGGGTGGTTCCATTGTTCTTTTTTCAACCATTTTAAACCTCAATAAAGTCTGAAAGAGCTCAGCATACATTGAAGGTGGCGCCTCAAATACCCTCTTTGGCCTCCCCTCCTGAATCCTCTGTTGAGTCGGATGTACCCTTTGTTGTTGTTGCTGATGTCTGTCAACACGTTCGTTAAGCTCAGGTTCCCCAGGCACAGGTGGCACGAGCTCCTTCACTGCGGCTTCAAATAGCTGATCATCCTCTTTCCTAAGCACATTCTTGACTACTTCCATGATCAAGCTCATTTGGGTCTTCAGCTGACTATTTTCCTCTTTGAGGATCTTCTGCTCCAGACGCATCTCTTGCATGTCTCTCATCATCTGCCCCAACTGGCTTCGGACTTCAATCAATTCAACCTGATTCTGTTCCATATCTCTGAAGGAACTCCTGCAACAAACTCTGGTAGGGGTTTGCACAGGCTGAGCTACATTGTTCCCCGGAGTTCTCTGGATGTTAGCTTCTTCTCTATTCATAGCTGTTATGGTTTCCATGAGCTGACTCAGCTGATTTTTCAACAATTCAAACTCCGGGTACTCACCTTCAGGAAACAAAGGCTGGATCAGAACTCTGGCTAACTGGAGAAATGCTATGCAATATGATGCAAAGATGCTTATGCAAATGCAATGCAATGCAGCAAACACGGGATCACAGCCCCTACAACACGCTCTGAATACTGCTGTACTGCTGACGGAGATAATCACTCTGAAGCGAAAACCAAAAAACCGAGTCGTCTGGAGGTTAAGTTTCCTGCAAAAACCCTCCCACTCACAGGTATGGACCTAATCTGACAAGGTACGGCATCCTATGTGGTCATCAGCGTCACAGACTTTCATGAGGAATGATGCGATACCCAGAAGGTGTGGCATCGGCGTCTCATGAAGCGGCCTCACTTAGCTGACTTCCAAATGATCGGTCCCCAGAGTCGACAATCCTCACGTCTGGACTCCTCTCAGATCCTCAGGACCGGAAAGAAGCACCTCAAAGAGAATCTCGTCTGAGCGCGGATTTCGTAGGGAACTTGTGTCTGCTCAACAAACAGGTCCGTCTACTAATCTCCACAACTATGTCTAAAATGCATACTCAAGCCCAGGTCCGACTTATCACTCAAAGTATCACCCTCCCCAGCATAACAGCAACAGATAATAGCAATGAAAAAATAAACATCCAAAAGACAAGCAAACAAGCGCTAGGATTGACTCTCTTAGGGGACGTTGGATCCCACATGCATAGGGAACTATCGCAGTCCCCAGCAGAGTCGCCAGCTACTGGGGATGACCCCAAACAGCTAGGAAAAAAACCTAAGGCGTAGGGAACCGTTGGAGTCCCCAGCAGAGTCGCCAGCTGTCGCTACTGCGAAAATCGGCGTCGGCTGAACAGAAGAGTCGCCACCGTGCGTTATTTATCCCAAAGGAGGGAAAGGAAACGCTCGAAGTAAACCTACCGCAAAGACGGGAAAGGTATGGTCATCGCAACCAAAACCTGGATTCGGGAGTCGGTTACGCAAGGGGAAGGTATTAGCACCCCTCACGTCCGTCGTACTCGACGGGATCCACGCTTGCTTGGGTTGTCTAAAGGATGCAAAACAATCTATCTATGGCTGCTAAATCTAAACGGAAGGGAATTGACTCGATAGAGCGTCGCACTCTATGCCTACGTATTCTCACGAGAGAAAGTCAGAGTCAACATAGTTCGGGAAACTACAGGGAATTGGCTCTCCAAGACTTCGCATCTTATGCCTACGTACTTCCACACAGCATGGAAGATCAGAGCTTTCGTAGTTCAGGCTAACTACGGCTAAGCAGGGTGCTCTCACACAGGAAGTGAGAAATTTAGCTGGTTTTAAAGGTACGGGAACCTATGGGAACTAAAACTACGGTCTGGTCTCGAATGCACTCGGGCAAGAGAAAAGGATAACATCAGTCGTCAGCGGGAAAGTCTCGATCGCACAGCAGCGAGAGAACAAAAGGTTAGTTGTTAGTGTGCTCGCTAGGATATCGCATCTTATGCCTACATATTCTCGCTCAGTACGAGAAATCAGAGCAGCTGTAGTTCAGCTACTTTCGGGACCACAGCTCAAATCTCGTTTTATTAATATTCTGAAAATGATTACAATGATTGAATACGGGAAAATAAACTCCTTAAAAAAATCCTATCCTATCCATCTATAATGGAAAATCAAGTGGAAAATAGTCCCCTAACAAGTGGACTTCTAAAACTACCTCTAAAAAGGTGAAAATAAACTCTATGGAAATTACAAGAATTCATGCTAAACATTATTACCTAAATTCTCTAAAAGAAAATTAAACTAATTCCCTAAATGAAAATATAAATTTCCCTAAAAATATATTCTTTATTATCACATATTCTCTTTTCTCAACTATTTTCCAAATGTTCTTTTTCTCTACTTCTTCATATTTTCTTGTTCTGTATTCTTTTCTCAAATATTCTCTTTCACCGTATATTATTCTTTTTATACTTCCTTTTTTTCACATATTTTTTTATTCTCATATTTCTATATAAAGCAACAAAAACCATATAAAAGAAAATAGAAAAGAAAATATAAAGGGAGGGGGTGTGTAGTTATTACAGGGGATGTGTTAAGTAATAAAAAAACAAAACAGCAGCAACATGGGCCCAGCCCAAGATCTCAACAAACACACACATGCAAGGGGGGTGTTCATAGAAACGGAGGTGTTGGCATTTGAAATGCTTGTGGGCTTAAGAAAGGCCCAAGCGCGTGAGTGCACCCCTACTAACTTCAGCACTGAAAAACCCTAGGTCACCCAATCTCCTTTACACTGTTCACTCAGGCCAAAAGCGTCGTTTCCACGAATTCTCTCCCTCGGAGATTCACCCTCAACCTCACTCTTTCGTCCTCGTTCTCCCTTCAGATTCTTCCTCTCTCAATCTTTCTAAAACATCTCCGCTCAAATCACTCGACCTCATCGCCATTCCCTCCTCGCTCAACTTTCGCAAGTAATATAAATCTGGAAGATATTTGATCATCAGCTTAGAGATCATGAAGATCTGATGAAGGTCTTGCATGCGATGAAGATCGGATGATGTAGATGAAACTGCAGATTATTGATGAATTGGATGAACAGGATCTTGATGTGTTTGAAGATTTGATGAAGTTCCGGAAAAAAAGGCGCCGCAGATGAAGATCTTCAAAGATCTTCGCAGATCTTGAAGTTGTTGGGAACAGACGAAGATCTATGAACAACTGGAAAACATATTGAAGTGTGAATCTGGAGATGATGATTAGCGTTCATGATTTCTATGGAGGATTTTGATCGGAGGAGATGAAGGTCTTTGTGGATCTGGAAAAAACTGTGGACAAACGATGATGTTGATGAGCGATGATCTCATGAAGATCAGAGAAGATCCCTGCTGACGTATTGATGAAGATCTTTTGAGTTCTATTGAATCTCTTGATGAACACAACTCATTGATGAAGAACTCGTATGAAGATTCAATCAATTCTGGAAAATTATGGTGTTTATTGATGGTTGATGATGATCGGTTGAAGAGATTGATGAGAGGAGAAAGATGAAGATTAGAAGGATTTCTGGGCAAAAAATAGGTTTCCGGCGAGGTTGGTTACGACGGAGGGATTTAGTTGCGGTTGCCGGAAGTTGGTTAGAGGTGGCCGGAATGTGGTGGGGTGGTGGTTGCATGGCCGCCGGCCATGCAACCGGTGGAGCTCAGGCGAGGGACAAGTGGCAGGGCTAAAAGCCTGCCTGCTGGCCACGTGTTGAGGGGGAGAGAGAGAGAGAGAGAGAAAGTGCCAAGTGGCACTCATGCATCAGAAGAGGAATAATGGAGTGGCTAGCCCTAGGATCCACACGTGTACGTAGCTTTATAGGACATGTGCAATTGGACTCTGACTTGGGCTTTTTGCATGAAAAACGTGGATACTAAGCCCAAACGCAATACTAATGAAATGGACAATGCTAATTAGATGGACTAATTAACATGATTAATGTGGATTAGTAAAACAAATGGATTTATTAATGGACATGCAATGGATTAACGAAACAAAATGAGACTTAACAGACTAATGGAAATGATATGGATTAAACGTGAATAAAAATGATTAATATGGATTAATGGATGATTAACAATCAATCAAAATCAAAACAATCAATTAATATCCTAAACTATATCTAATATCTATATTAATCTAAAATCCTATTAAACAAATAAAAATAAATCTATTTACTATAATCCTAGAATTCTATTAATGACTATTAAATTCTAAAAATGCAGACAAAGGCAAATAACCAACATAAAAAAAACGCGAGACCAGATCGAAGCAAAACAGTAAACCCCGACACCAAGAACCTCCAAAATCACTGCGAACCGAAAACACCCAGGAAGCGCGCGACTTCTCAAAATAAATTCCGATTATCCGAACCGGTCTGAGATACCCGAAAAGCGACAGCAGGGCTGTAATCCCGATAAAATCACCATGATTGAGGAAATGCACTATATGCAGTATGTAAATGCGAATGCGAAATGCGTCGAAGCATAAACCGAAAGTGGGACCCGGTTGGTCAAATTTTAGGGTGCAACACCTTTACCTGACGAGGGTCCTGAGAGAGAATCTCAATGGAAATTGGTTTCCGACGAAGCGGTTAATTCATATGGTAATGGAATCGGTGCGATCATTACTACTCCTCACGGTTCTCATATACCGTTCACCGCCCGATTGACATTCGCCTGCACCAATAATGAAGTCGAGTATGAAGCTTGCATTATGGGTTTGGAAGAGGTCGTTGATATGAGGATTAAGAATTTGGATGTATATGGTGACTCAGCGTTAGTCGTTAACCAAATCAAAGGAGAGTGGGAAACTCGTCAGGCCAACCTGGTGCCTTATAGAGATTATGCAAGGAGACTATTGCCTTTCTTTGATAGAGTTGATTTCCATCATATGCCGAGGGCTGAAAATCAGATGGCGGATGCCTTGGCCACGCTATCTTCGATGTACAAAGTGAATTTCTGGAATGAAACTTCTGTTATCACCATTATGCGTCTTGATAGACCTGCTTTTGTGTTTGCCGTTGAGAAAGCATCTGATGGAAAGCCTTGGTATTTCGATATCAAGCATTTTCTCAAGACTCAGGAGTACCCATCCGGTGCATCCAGCAAGGATAAGAAGACTCTGAGGAGGCTAGCTGGAAATTTTTATCTGAATAAGGACGATATGCTCTACAGGAGAAACTTTGACATGGTCTTGCTGCGTTATGTTGATGAACTTGAAGCAAACCTGTTGATGGAAGAAGTCCATGAGGGTTCTTTCGGCACCCACGCCAATGGACATGCAATGGCTAGAAAATTGTTGAGAGCTGGGTATTATTGGATGACTATGGAATCCGATTGTTTCAAATACGCCAGAAAATGCCATAAATTCCAGATTTATGCTGACAAGTTGCATGTGCCACCAACTCCTCTGAGTGTGTTGACATCTCCTTGGTCGTTTGCCATGTGGGGTATCGATATGATTGGAAAGATTGATCTGACTGCTTCTAATGGACATCGCTTCATTCTGGTCGCGATTGATTACTTTACAAAGTGGGTAGAAGCAGCGTCCTTTGCCAATGTCACGAAGCAGGTGGTCGCCCGATTCATAAAGAAGGGCATCATTTGTCGTTATGGAATTCCGGAGATAATCATTACTGATAATGGTTCAAATTTGAATAACAAAATGATGAAGGAACTATGTCAGGGTTTCAAGATTGAACATCACAGTTCTTCTCCATATCGTCCGAAGATGAATGGCGCTGTTAGCTAATAAGAATATCAAGAAGGTTGTGCAGAAGATGGTTGTGACCTACAAAGACTGGCACGAGATGTTACCTTTTGCTCTTCACGGTTATCATACTTCGGTGCGGACATCAACCGGGGCAACTCCTTTCTCACTGGTGTATGGCACGGAGGCTATCCTGCCATTAGAAGTTGAGATTCCTTCTTTAAGGGTTTTGTCGAATGTAAAGCTTGATGAAGCTGGATGGGTGCGAACCAGGTTGAATCAGCTGAGTTTGATTGATGAGAAGACATTGGTGGCCATTGCGCATGGCAGGGTGTACCAGAGTAGGATGAAGAAAGCCTTTGATCAGAAAGTGCGTCCTTGGTGCTTCCAAACGGGTAATTTGGTGTTGAAAAGGATCCTTCCTCCTCAGACAGATCACATGGGAAAATGGACTCCTAACTATGAAGGTCTGTATGTGGTAAGAAAGGTTTTCTCTGGCGGAGCCTTATTGCTATCTACTATGGATGGTGAAGATTTTTCGTCCCCTGTGAACGCAGACGTGGTTAAAAAATACTTTGCTTAAAAGAGACCTGCTGGACACAAAAAGAAAGGTCCAGGCAAAAATGGGGCATCCCGGCGAACCATTAAAAAAAAGAATGGGTTCGGGCAAAATTAGGGATAAAAGAAAAAAAGAATGAACCCGCAAAGTTGAAAACCTGAAAAGGCGACTTTGGCAAAAATGGGTATCCCGGTGGATTGAAAACCCGAAAGGGCGGTTCAGGAAAAAGTTAGAGATTTAAAAAAGCAAACGATCACGGTCTGTGTTCGATCTGTACGCTTGTGAACAGTTATCCCGAGGGAAAGGAATCAGTCCAGTCAGTCTTGTTAGAAGACGAAACATGGGGAACATCAAAGACATACAGGTCATAGCCGAATCGACACATGGTGGTTGTCTGTTTCCATATTGCCGACATTTGTATTTTGTTTGTTTTCTTATTTTTAAGCAATTACCTCTTTTCAGGAATTGCATCTGAATTGTAATTTACCTATTTACAGGCCTTTCATCAATAAAGTATTCACTTCAGTCAAAGAGCTTTCTTTTTCTTGTTCGTTTTACTGTTTTGTTTGCGAAATGTCTGTTACTTTGGTAAACATTGCAGGTTAAAGCAAGAGGCTGTACAGAGCATAGCGAAAGTGATGACTTTGCTTACGCAGCAAGTATCATGAATGATAACTGAGGTAACCATTTCACATGTAGAGTATTTCTGGTGTCTTTTCTTTGTTGCAGGTCAGTAGGATTATCCTCAGCCAAGTGAGATTTCCTTATCCTCAGCAGTTCAAGGTCGCAGCAGAAGGCAGTTGTTGTCAGCCAGGTTAAGTGTGATACTTCCGGCAGAATGGACTTGTTCCTAACAGGTCAAATGCAGTCAGGCATAAGCAACGGAGTTGTTTGCTTCCCTATATCAAAGATTTTTCTTCCCCAGTGAAGTGGTCGTCTCCTCTCTCCGGAAGAGTTGTTTCCTCTCCCCAACAGAGTTCAATTGTCAAGTTTGAAAGGATGTATTTCCAGCAGAACAAAGCTTTGTCATCGTGAGAAAGTGAGTCCCCAGCAGGGTGGAGTTTGTTCCCAGCAAAGCAGAATAGAAGTGGTTCCCTCAGCGGCAGGGGGGTTTGTAAACCAGTTTTCTTCTCCAGCAGAGGCAACGTCGGTGATGCCCTTTCCCAACGGAGTCGGTATTTAGGATTTTCTCCAGCAGAATGCAGTGCTGATTCCCTCGACAGAGTAAGTGGTAGAACAGGAGTGTGAGATTTCTCCAGTAGATTCAAGTTCCCCGTAGAGTAGGAGTATTTGATATTCCTCGGCAAGATGATGTAATCCCAAGCCGAGTGGATTTTCTCCCCAGGCAGGGTGGAATTTTCGGGAATGCCAGTCAGGGATGTTTCCCCGAGCAGAGTAAAGTTTATCTCGGCTGGTGGCTGTATCTCTCCCGCAGGGACGGTTTCCTCAGAAGGAGGAGGTTGATTTAAGCAGAAGGTTGCTTGTGTCCCGGCCAAGCTGTTCAATCCCCTGGAAGAGCTGTTTTTCAGCAGGATATGATTTGATCCCCAACGGAGTGGATTTTTGTTTTTGGAGGCCATCCAGGGCTTGTTCTCCCAGTAAGTCCAGTTTGCTGGCATGTGCCAACTATCCCCGGTAAGGTCGTTTTCTCTCCCCGGCAGGGTGGGTATCTTTTCTCCCTAGCATTTATTTTGCTGGGGTTGGTTCTTTTGCATTTGCACTTTGCATTAGCATCCTCCCAAATGCGTAGCATTTCCATTTCGTATGGAGCATTACGCCATTTTCAAACATACGCATGTGAAACATAAGCCAGGTTGTTATCTCTTTGTTTCAGGTGTATTCCCCGAAGATTGAATCTTTTTGCCTTTGGTATCCAGACCATGGTAGCTTCTGTTAGCCCGCGTGGTATCCAGACCCCGGCTTACGTTATTCCTCAGCAGTATCATCGGATTTCAGCTGATTATGGTGTTTTGGGACTCATTTGGTAGTCAAATCATGATGAGTGTTTGTGATGAATGTCCCTGTCCGTCGAGTACCCAGACTCCGGTCATTCCTCAGTTGTTGATGTTTTTCTCTCTCCGTTGAGTACCCAGACTCCGGTAAGGACAGTTGTGGTATGCAGACTATGATGGTGTCAAACATGTGTTCTTTGTCCGTTGAGTATTCAGACTCCGGTCAATGTCGTTGAGTATCCAGATTCCGGAAAACTTCCGATTGCAGAAGTGTATTCCTGTGTCATCGAGTATCCAGGCTCCGGCAGATTTCATTGGTTCATTTTGTTCGTGCAGTATTCAGACTCCGGCAGTTTGAGATGGTATTCTTAAGTGAACATGGTATCCAGACCATGGCAGCTCCCATTAGCGTGCGTGGTATCCCGACCCCGGCTTGTGTTATTTTTCCCCAGCGGTGTCGTCGGACGTTGATGGGTGATATCTTGGCAAACTCAGGTGGTATTCAAGCCATGGTGAATGTTTTTCGTCCGTTGAGCATTTAGGCTCCAGTCAATTTTTGTCGAGCGTTCAGGCTTCAATTATTTCGTCGAGCGTTCAGGCTCCGGTTATTTTGTTGAGCAATCAGGCTCTGGTTATTTCATTGAGCGTTCAGGCTCCGGTCAACCTTCGTTGAGCAGCCAAGCTCCGGTTATTTCGTTGAGCGTTCAGACTCCGGTCAATCTTCGTCGAGCGTCTGGGCTCCGGCTATTTCGTTGAGCATTCAGGCTCCGGCCTCTCTGTCGAGTATTCAGACTCCATTGAATTTCCAATTCGGGTTGTATTGCTTTCTCCGTCGAGTATCCAGGCTCCGGTAAATCCCCATTGAAATCGCCAGTTCCGTAGAGTATTCAGGCTCCGGTTGTCGCGTCGAGCATCCAGGCTCCGGTTTTTATTTCGTTGAGTATCCAGACTCCAGTCATTACGTTGAGTATCCAGACTCCATTCAGTTTCGTTGAGCGTTCAGGCCCCGGTAAATCTTGTTGGTTATCCATTCCGTTGAGTACCCAGACTCCGGTCCGTACGTCGAGCAGTCAGGCTCCAATTCCTTTTTCGTCGAGTATCTAGACTCCGGTCATCGCATTGAGTATTCAGACTCTGGCAAATTTCGTTGATTTAATATGTTCATTAAATATCTAGATTCCAACAATTTGAAGTGTTACCCTTCAGCCGATATGGTATCCAGACCATAGCATGATTTTTGATGAGCATGTTCATCGTGTTATGAATTCCCCATAGAGTTACTTGGTTAAGTTTCTCTTTGTCCCAGAGCAGAGTCATTTGTTTAAATTTCTCTTGTTTCCCCGCCAGAGTTGCTTGGTTAAGTTTCTCTTCCTCAGCGGAGTATACCTATGTGTATTAGATTCAGCTACTTCTGGAGATTTCTATTCCCAATCAGAGTTTGCAGTTCATTTCTGCGGGTGGATAATTTCTGGGTTCTTTGGTATTCAATCGTCTTTTACCTTGATTGTTTGAAAGTCGTTGCTCTCATCCCTTCAGGCTCAAGTCGATTGAATAGGGGCAACTGTAGCACCCCAAATTTTGTTCTTCGATTTAATCGTGACTGGCTTTTGTTTCTTTGCATTTGCATTTTTTTCATAGCATAGCATTTGTTCTCGAGGCATGGGATCAAGGTATTCCTGGGGCTCAGTGTCATTTCGGTGCAAAAGATTGAACAATGAACAATGAGCATCAGAGGCTCGGGCATTCATTTTGCCCAGCGGTCAGGCGGCCGATTTTATTTTATTTTGCAAGAGAACAGCAGCTTAGAAAGCAGCTCTCATGCTCATGTCAAGCAGTTTCACAGTGATGATGTTCAAGAACGAGATTCAGAGGCTAAACAGAGCTCAAAACAGTTGAAACAGGGCAAATGGGCAGATTTCCCTCCAAAAGGCGCCAAAATTCAAAATTTGAAGGTGTTAATCGATTAAACTATATGGTTAATCGATTAACCAAAGGAAAACTAGTCCAGATTCAAAGTTTCAGAGGTGTTAACCGATTAACCTATATGGTTAATCGGTTAACCATAGCAGATTTTGCCCTGTACGTGATTTTGCAAGCCAATTGCACTTGGGGTCCAATTTTGATCACCTTGGAATTCAAATTTACACTTGGAAAGGATCTAGAACATCTTTAAATTTCAGATTTCCCTCCAAAAACCCATTCCACATTCTAAACCTTGATTTCCAATCCAAATTCCCAAACCTAGCTTTGGATCCAAACCAAGAGAGTACTTAAGTGATTCACTCCAAACCAAACCATCTAATCTCTCATAATTCAATTCATTTTTCAGAATTCACTCTTAAGCTCTCAATTTTCTCTCAACTTCTCCATTTCCAAAACCCTCACTCAAAGCTCTTCATTATTTGGATTCATTGATTTTTCATTGAAATCAATGGACTCTTAAGCATAAACCTCCATTTACCATCATCATTGGATCAATTTTCATAAGCAATTTTCGTGCAAATTGAGATCTTATTCTGGAGCTTGAGTTGGAAGTGCTTATTTGGATTAATTTGGCTTAAAAGTGTTTGATCTTCATTCCTCTTGCAAGAATTATTGTAGATCTTGAAGTTTTCCAGATAATCTTGTTTGGATCTGCTCAAATTCAGTGGATCAACACTTACCGAAGCAAATCTCTGCTTTGAAGTTTGGAATTCTCGATTCGATTTAATTTTTGAGCTTATCATGTTAATCTTCATATTCGATTGAATTTGGTTGATTTCGATCCGTTTGAATTGTGATATTGTTGTGTAATTGTGTATCCATGTTGTTGGATCTCTGTTTTCTATTGTTAATTTCGTGCTTAATTGATAAGTTGATCTTTTGGATCCTTGGATAAGCTGCTTTTGTGCTAGAAGTGATTTTCTGCTGCTGTTTTTAGCTTCTGGTGCAGTGTTAATTGGTTAACCTATATGGTTAACTAGTTAACCATTTCAAACTTTCAAATTTTTTTCAAACGTTAACAGTGTTAATCGGTTAACGCATATGGTTAACCGATTAACCTGTTCAAAATTCCAGATTTTTCAAACTTTTTAAGGTGTTAACCGATTAACCCTAGGGGTTAACCGATTAACACTGTGCCAGAATATCATATTTGTTGTTTTGCTTGCGTGTTTGCATACCGTTTCGATTCGAATCATCATAGATCAGTGTGGTGCATTAGAATTGAAATGTTTTGGATATTTGTCACTGTTTGTGGTTGGTTAATCATGATTTTGTTGAAATGTGTGTTCATTTCCACTTGGTTGCGTGCTTGTGTATGTGGTTCGAAGTAAGCATTTGTTTGCATGTTTATTTTCTTTCATCTCTTTCTTTTCTCCACATGTTTGCATCATCTTGCATCGCTGTTGAGGTCGAGACGAGCTTGTGGCGGCTGCTGCCCCACACATTTTTTCCTCCCTCCCACCATTCTAAATGTGCATTTTCGTGTATGCATCTTCTACTTGCGATTGAATTTACTTGGTGCTTTCTTGTGCTTGTTGTCATGATCCCCATAGGGTTCCTAGTCCCTCCGTTTAGGATGGGAGTAGGAGAGACATTATGTGTTCAATCCAAGTATGCTAACATTAGGGTAGATGTTTCCCCTTTTCATCCAAACTCTAGGATCACTTTGCATGATAACGTTAGGGCCGAGTTTCCCTTAGACATTCCGTGCGTATCTCTTCTCATTTCAAAACAATTCTAACTCATCTAATAAATGCGACGAACGTTGCGCGCTACGAGCCTTAAGCTACATGGGCAATGATGAGTGAGGGGTCTCCTCTCACTTGTCTAGAGTGTTTAGTGTACGTCCCGTTTGGGGGCGATACATGACGCATTCGCCTCCATGTCATAGTCTTTAGTGCAACATGAATCATAAACCGAATTAATTCACTTCACTAAAAAACACAAAACAAAATTCAAACCTTTTTCCTTCGGGATTAATCGGAAACCTTTTTCAAAAAGAGTGTTGTTAAGCTTCGGTTCTACCACAAACAGGCTTTGTCCCTAACTGCTGGAACGGATGTTTAACTCTACTCGGTTAAAACACTTAATCAACCTGTGGTTTCGTGTCCGCCTTAACTATGTTTGCTCTGATCTTTCATACCAGATGAAAGTACTTAGACACAAGACACGATGTCTTGGCGAACAACCTTCCCCCTTTCTCCCGTAGTTAGCCGAACTACGTTGACTCTGACTTTCCCATTGCACGAGGGAATACGTAGGCACAGAGTGGCGATGCTCTGCTGAGTCTCTCTTTCTTTTCTTTTTATCCTGAAGCCTATAGCGTAGATAGTTTAAACACACCCTTAGATAGACAACAAAGCGTGGATCCCGTCGAGTACGACGGACGTGAGGGGTGCTAATACCTTCCCCTTGTGTAACCGACTCCCGAATCCAGGACTTGGTTGCAATGACCTCGTCTTTTACCTTTTTCGTCAGGTTTCGCATTCAAATTTTGTGATCCCTGTTTTTCTTGTTTTTGTTTTGCATTTATATTAAACAGAAAAATGGCAATGTGTTTGTTTGTTGCATCGCATAATAAACATAACATCCTCATGCAGGTCTTTTCTATCAGATGCCATCGATTCAGGTTCGGCTATGACTTCGTATGACTTTGATAATTCCATTTGACAAGCTGAAGAAGAGACTGGCGAAGACTGTGAACTACCTGAAGAGTTATCCAGGCTTCTCAAGCAAGAGGAAAAGGTCATTGTGCCTCATCAGGAGGATATTGAGATTATTAATCTGGGCACCGAGGATGACAAGAAAGAGGTTAAAGTGGGGGCTGCATTGGAAGACAGTGCCAAGAGAAGATTGGTCGAAATGCTCCGTGAGTATAGGGATATCTTCGCTTGGTCTTACCAAGACATGCTTGGGCTGGATACAGATATTGTGGTACACCGGTTACTTCTCTGAGAAGAATGCTCGCCAGTCAAGCAGAAGATGAGACGGACAAGGCCTGACATGGCAGTCAAGATCAAAGAAAAAGTTCAGAAGCAGTTGAATGTTGGGTTTCTTGCTGTCACGAATTACCCTCCGTGGGTCGCTAATATTGTTTCTGTACCTAAGAAGGATGGAAAGGTCAGGATGTGCGTTGATTATCGAGATCTGAATAAAGCGAGCCCAAAAGACGACTTCCCGCTCCTCCATATCGATGTGTTGGTTGATAACACCGCTCAATATTCTGTGTTTTCATTCATGGATGGCTTCTCTGGATATAACCAAATCAAGATGGCCCTAGAGGACATGGAGAAAACTACTTTCATCACACCATGGGGGCTTTTTTCTATAAGGTGATGCCCTTTGGATTGAAAAATGCAGGGGCCACTTACCAGCGGGCGATGGTCACTTTGTTTCATGATATGATTCATCATGAGGTGGAAGTCTATGTTGACGACATGATAGCAAAGTCACAGACGGAGGAGGGACATCTGGTCGATCTTCTGAAATTGTTTGAAAGGTTAAGGAAGTTCAAGCTGAGGCTGAATCCTAACAAGTGCACCTTCGGGGTGAGATCTGGAAAGTTACTGGGTTTCATTGTCAGTGAAAAGAGTATTGAGGTAGATCCTGCCAAAATAAGAGCTATACAAGATATGCCTGAGCCGAGAACGAAAAAAGAGGTTCGTGGTTTTCTGGGGAGATTAAACTACATTGCAAGGTTTATATCTTATCTTACAGCCACTTGTGAACCGATGTTCAAATTGTTAAGAAAAGATCAAACGGTTAGGTGGAATGAAAATTTCCAGAAAGCATTTGAAAGAATAAAAGAATATCTGCAGGAACCACCAATACTCATGCCTCCAGTTGCAGGGAGACCACTGATCATGTATCTCACGATTCTTGAGAATTCAATGGGATGTGTGCTCGGTCAACAAGACGAGTCAAGTAGAAAAGAGCATGCCATCTACTACTTGAGTAAGAAATTCACCGATTGCGAGTCGAGGTACTCAATGCTGGAAAAAACATGTTGTGCACTCGCTTGGGCTGCTAAGCATTTGAGACAGTACATGTTAAACCACACAACCCTATTGATTTCGAAGATGGACCCGATCAAGTATGTCTTTGAAAAAAAAGCACTCTCCGGAAGGATTGCCCGATGGCAAATGGTTTTAACAGAGTATGATATTCAGTATGTTTCACAGAAAGCCATTAAGGGAAGTGTCCTGTCGGAATATCTAGCGGAACAGCCGATTGAGGATTATCAGCCGATGAAGTTTGATTTTCCAGATGAAGACGTCATGTTTCTGAGGATGAAAGACTGTGATGAGCCTTTACTTGACAAGGGTCCTAAGAGGGGATCTCAGTGGAAACTGGTTTTCGACGGAGCGGTTAATTCATATGGTAATGGAATCTGGATGTGTACGGTGACTCAGCGTTAGTCGTTAACCAAATCAAAGGAGAGTAGGAGACTCGTCAGGCCAACCTGGTGCCTTATAGAGATTATGCAAGGAGACTGCTGCCTTTCTTTGATAGAGTTGAGTTCCATCATATGCCGAGGACTGAGAATCAGATGGCGGATGCCTTGGCCATGCTAGCGTCAATGTACAAAGTGAATTTCTGGAATGAAACTCCTGTTATCACCATCATGCGTCTTGATAGACCTGCTTTTATGTTTGCCGTTGAGAAAGCATTCGATGGAAAGCCTTGGTATTTCAATATCAAGCATTTTCTCAAGAGTCACGAGATCCATCTGGGGCATCCAACAAAGATAAGAGGACCTTGAGGAGGTTAGCCGGTAACATTTATCTAAATAAGGACGATGTGCTCTACAGGAGAAATTTCGACATGGTCTTGCTACGTTGCATTGATGAACTTGAAGCAAACCTGTTGATGGAGGAAGTCCACGAGGGTTCTTTCAGTACTCATGCCAATGGACATGCAATGGCTAGAAAATTGTTGAGATTTGGGTATTATTGGATGACTATGGAATCCGATTGCTTCAAATACGCCAGAAAGTTCCATAAATGCCAGATTTATGCTGACAAGGTGTATGTGCCACCGGCTCCTCTGAATGTGTTGACGTCTCCTTGGCCTTTTTCCATGTGGGGAATCGATGTGGTTGGAAAGATTGAGCTGACTGCTTCTAATGGACATCGCTTCATTCTGGTCGTGATTGATTACTTTACGAAGTGGGTAGAAGCAGCATCCTACGCTAATGTCACAAAACAGGTGGTAGCCCGATTCATAAAGAAGGACGTCATTTGTCGTTATGGTATTCCTGAGAGAATCATTACCGATAATGGTTCAAACTTGAATAACAAAATGATGAAGGAACTGTGTTAGGGTTTCAAGATTGAGCATCACAATTCTTCTCCATATCGTCCAAAGATGAATGGCGCTGTTGAGGCAGCTTACAAGAATATCAAGAGGATTGTGCAAAAGATGGTAGTAACCTACAAGGACTGGCACGAGATGTTGCCTTTTGCTCTTCACGGTTATCATACTTCGGTGCGTACATCGACCGGGGCAACTCCTTTCTCACTGGTTTGCGGCACGAAGGCAGTCCTGCCATTAGAAGTGGAGATTCCTTCTTTAAGGGTATTGTCGGATGTAAAGCTTGACGAAGCTGAGTGGGTGCAAACCAGGTTGAATCAGCTGAGCTTGATTGACGAGAAGATATTGGCGTCTATTGCTCATGGTCGGGTGTACCAGAGTAGGATGAAGAAAGCCTTTAATCAGAAAGTGCATCCTCGGTGCTTCCAGACGGGTAATTTGGTGTTGAAAATGATCCTTCCTCCTCAGACAAATCACAGGGGGAAATGGACTCCTAACTATGAAGGTCCGTATGTGGTAAGAAAGGTTTTCTCTGGAGGAGCCTTATTATTATCTACCATAGATGGTGAAGATTTTTCGTCCCCTGTGAACGCAGACGTGGTTAAAAAATACTTTGCTTAAAAGAGACTCGTTGGACAGAAAAAGAAAAGTCCAGGCAAAAATGGGGCATCCTGGCGAACCATAAAAAGAAAAGGTTCGGGCAAAAATTAGGGAAAAGAAAAAGGAAAAATGTAAACCCGCAAAGTTGAAAACCTGAAAAGGAGACTTTGGCAAAAATGGGTATCTCGGTGGATTGAAAACCCGAAAGGGCGATCCAGATAAAAGTTAGGGATCTAAAAAAGCAAATGATCATGGTCTGCGTTCGATCTGTAAGCTTGTGAGCAGTTATCCCGAAGGAAAGGAATCAGTCCAGTCAGTCTTGTCAGAAGACGAAACATGGGGAACATTGAAGACATACAGGTCATAGCCGAATCAACACATGGTGGTTGTCTGTTTCCACATTGCCAACATTTGTATATATTCTTTTGCTTTTTCGCAATTTCCTCTTTTCAGGAATTGTATCCCAATTGTAATTTTCCCATTTACGGACCTTTTATCAATAAAAGTATTCACTTCAGTCAAAGAGCTTTCCTTTGTTTGTTTTACTTTACTGTTTTGTTTGAAAAAACGTCCGATATTTTGATAAACATTGCAGGAAAGAACATGAGGCTTTACATAGCATAACGAAAGCAAATGATTTTGCTCGCGGGGTAAGTGCCATGAATGGTAACTGAGGTAACCATTTCGCGTGTACGCATTCTTTTGTTTCATTGCAGGATGGTGCTCTCCAACAGAGGTGTTCCTCCACGACATTGAAATTATAAGGCAGACTCATTTCTCCCCTACCAGAGATCTGTGTCGCACCCGCAAAGTCTCATTATCAAGTCAGGTATCCCCAGTGGAGGTATGTAGTGAATCTTCAGCGGAGTAGTGTTTTGACTCCTTGCAAAGGCTAACCCCCAACAGGGTGGGTTTGTTCTCAGCATTTTGTCCTCCAGCAGAGGCGGCACCTTCGACGCCCTCTCCTCGACGGAGTCGACTTTCTGGTAGTCTCAGTATTCAGGGTTTCTCCCTAAGCATAGTTTAGTGTTGATTCCCTTGACGTGACAGATGTTTAAATGGAGCATGATCCGTTCCTCAGTAGAGTGGAACTCTTGGTAGAAGTGTTTGATATCCTCCAGCAGGGTGGGATTTCTTTCCGAGCAGAGTGGAGCTATTTCCCAACAGTTTACTTCCTGGTAAGGTCGTATTCCGAACAGTTCTCCCCGGCTGAGTATGGATTCCCTAGAGTGTTGGAAGGCTATTCCGGGTGTTTCCCTAGCCTACGCATTCAATCGCCACAAGAGTTGTTCCCTGGGAAGCCATCCAGGGAATTTTCCTTAGAATAGTTTTGATTCCCAGCGGGTTGTTTTGTTGTTCTCTTTAGAACGGTTGTATCCGAGAAGGTTCTTTATAGGGAGGTCATTTATGGCTTGTTTGTGCCCCAGTATGAGTCTGATCATACTCGGTGTTCTGTTTCTCTCCGGCGGAGTTTGGTTTCCTCTCTTTAGCATTTATTTTGCTAGGGTGGTTCTGTTGCATTTGCATTTTTGCATTAGCATCCTCCCAAATGTGTAGCATTTCCATCTCGTATGGGGCATTACGCCATTTTCAAACATATGCATCTGAAGTATAAGCCAGGTTTGGTATTGGATATCTTCTCAGCAGAGAATGTTTGACTCAATGGGTTTTCGTGTTATCCGCGTCAGAATGGATTTTTGGGTTGGTTATTTTATCAGATTCTTCCCATCTGAGTCGTTTGGTTAAATGTCTTTGCTTTCCTCAGGCGCGACGCTTGCGAGTGTTGTTTTCCTTGGTCAAGCTTGTTGCTCTTTTCCCCAATAGAGTTGTTCCAACTTTTGGTTGGTCATCGTTGTTTTATTTCAACTTTTGGTTGATGACCCAATGGCGTTTGGACGTTATTCCAACTTTTGATGGTTATTCTTTATTTCCCTCAGCAGAGTCGAGGATTCCAACTCTTGGTTGGTACCCCCCAGCGTAGTTCAGATTATTGGGTTTGGTGTTCCAACTTTTGGTTGGTAATCTTTGGTTTCCCCGCGCAGAGTCTCTATTCCAACTTTTGGTTGGCAATCTTTCTTATTCTAACTCTTGGTTAGTAGCTGTTATCCTAACTCTTGGTTAGTAGCCTTTTATTTCAAATCTTGGTTGATAATTCGAGATGATCATCCCAACTTTTGGTTGGTAGTCTTCTGGGGTGGAGTCAGCTTCGTTTAGTGTCCCCATCTATCCTAACTCTTGGTTAGTAGCTTTTGGTTCCGACTTTTGGTGGATGAGGTTTTTTTTCCAGCTATTCTAACTCTTGGTTAGTAGCTTTTGGTTCCGACTTTTGGTCAACGAGGATCTTTCCCCAACGATCCTAACTCTTGGTTAGTAGCTTGTGTTCTGACTTTTGGTCGATGGTGATCTTTTCGTGGTGATTCTGACCCTTGGTTAGTACCTTTGTTTCCCAACTCTTGGTTGGATGTTATCCCATGCGGCTGTCTCAACTTTTGGTTGGTAGTCCTCCCTTATTCCTCAGCGGGGTCGTTATCTCAACTTTTGGTTGATGAGGAGGTCTGATGTTTTCCAACTTTTGGTTGGTAGTCTTGGATTCCCCAGTAGGGTCAGTCTTGGATGTCGATTCGTTTTCCAACTTTTGTTTGGTAGTCTTTGATTCCCCGGTGGAGTCCGTTTCCAACTCTTGGTTGGTAGGGGGTGGATTTATCCCCAGAAAGTAATCCTCATCCCATCTTTTGGATGGTGCTGCTATATTATTATCTTGTGATGGATGTTGGTCCCATGCAGGGTCGTCTGGTTAGTCTATTCTTTTCCCAGGGGAAGAAAGTCGTCAGGTTGTTTCCTCGCATGATGTGGTTTGCTTGATTGATTTTCTCTTTTGTTCCCCAGCAAGGTTCGTTTTCCCGACTCTTGGTTGGTATCTGTTGATCTTTGTTCCAACTCTTGGTTGGTATCCTATGGGCGTTTTCCCGACTCTTGGTAGATTCAAGGCATCCATCTGACATCATCTTTATCACAAATATCTCCTGTCTTTTGAGCTCAATTCTTTCTCTTATGAGACCGATACTAATTCAAATAATAAATTACCCAGGTCCACATATTATTATGCTAACAAAATGGTTTTAATCTTGCCTTAGTCAATGTAAGAACCATATCAATGAATAATTATAATATCCCCACTATGTAAAACTTTTAAATATCCAATGCACGATATTTAAACTATAAAGAATTATTTAATATATGGTTGCTTATATGTTATGCACACTAGCTGATCTATAAGTTAATAGTGTTTTTTTTTTTGCTAGAGAGCTACACACATTGATTTCATCTTTTCAAAATATGAAAGTGTAACTGTTGAAACTAATAAAAATAAAATGTAATTAAAATATATATTATTTTGGGGAGATAGTCCCCTATTGGCCCTCATGGAGAGCACGATTTCCTAGTTATAGAGAAAAACTGTTGACACGTCCTTGGTGTGATCATCCTTAGCCTTAAGTACCTCTTGGTTAGCTGGCTAGATGGTCTTCCAAGAGCGTCTAATGTCATGATTGGGTATGACACCCAATAGAATCGTGTCATGTAGTCATACGCATAAACCCAATCTACATGAGCTAGTACCATGTAATACTCCTCTAGTACCATGTATAGCACCCCAAAATTTGCCTTTTCGTTTTGGCAGTATCTGGATTTTCTTTCTTTGCATTTTCGCATTTCTGCATTTGCATAGCATTCTTTCTAAGACAGGGGATAAAGGTTCTCGTGGCTCAGGTTCATTTCGGCGCAAAGGATTGAACAACTAACAACGACCATCAGAGGCTCGGGCATTTATTTTGCCCAGCGGTCAGGCGAACGATTTTATTTTATTTTGCAGGATGACAGCAGTTCAGAAAGCAGCACTCAGGCTCATGTCAAGCATTTTTACAGTGATAACGTTCAAGAACAAGCTTCAGAAGCTTAATAGAGCTCCAAATAGTCAAAGCAGGGCAAATGGATAGATTTCCCTCCAAAAGGCGCCAAATTCAAATTTTTGAAGGTGTTAATCGGTTAACCTATATGGTTAATCGATTAACCAAAGAGAAATCAGGCCAGATTTGAAAATTTGAAGGCGTTAATCAGTTAACGCATATGGTTAACTGATTAACCAGTGTAATTTTTGCTTCTGTACGTGATTTTTAAATTCAAATTTGTCACTTGGGAAGGATGTAGAATCATTTCATAATTTCATTTCCCTCCAAAATCCCATTCCTAGTGCCAAACCAAAATTCACAAGCCAATTTCCAAGCCTCTTATTTGGATCCAAACCTAGGTGATATTTAAGTGATCCACTCCAAACCAAAGGGATCCAATCTTCATTTCTCACATTTATTTTTCAGAATTCATCTCAATTCTCTCAAACTCTCTCGACTTTCCAATTCCAAAACCATCACTCAAAGCTCTTTTTCATGGAATTCTTTGATTCTTCAATGGAATCAATGAATTCTTGAGCTCAAACCTCCATCCATCATCTCCATTGAAGTGATTTCTCCATCCAATTTTCGTGCACAATTGGATCCAGATCTGGAAGTGATTTTGGAAGTGATTATTTGGCTTATTTTGGATTAATCTTGAAGGATCTCAATTGCTACAACAAGAATTGGTGAGGATCTTGAAGTATTCTGGACTTCTAGCATCGGATCTGTGCAATTCCAGTTAATTCAACATTAACCGAAGCAAATCTCCGCTTCGAAGGTTGGACTCCTAGATCCATAACATTTTTGAGCTTATTTGCATGTTCATGATGATTTTCATATTCAATTGAATTTTGGTTGATATGATTGGTGTTGATGCTGTTTGGATCTGTATACATGCTGTTGGAATCATGTTTTTCTGATTTAATTTCGTGCATGGCTGATTATGTGATCATTGGTATGTTTGGAGAAGTGATAAGCTGTTGAAAAGTGATTCTGCATTGCTGTTTTCTGCTGTCAGCACAGTGTTAATCGGTTAACGCATATGGTTAACCGATTAACCATCACAAATTTCCAGATTTTTCAAAGTTTTCAGAGTGTTAATCGGTTAACGCATATGGTTAACCGATTAACCAGTTAAAATTTTCAAATTTTTTAAACGTTAACAGTGTGTTAACCGATTAACCCCTGGGGTTAACCGATTAACACTGTGCTGGCAGGCCTGTTTTGCTACTTTGTTTGATTGTTTGCATACCGTTTCATCTCGAATCATCATAGATCAGTGTGATTTATTAGGTATGAAATGTTTCTGGATATATGTCGTTGTTTTGGTTGTTTAATCGAGATTTCGCCGACATTCGTGTTTTTCCACTTGAATGCATGCTTATGGATGTGGTTCAAAGTTGATGATCTTTTTACATGTTCGTTTGCTTTCATCTCTTTTACGCTTCCTTCATATTTGCATCATTCTTGCATCGCTGTTGAGGTCGAGACGCGCTTGTGGCGGCTGCTGCCCCACACATTTTTTCCTCCCTCCCACCATTCTAAGTGTGCATTTTCATGTTTGCATCTTTTACTTGTGATTGAATTTACTTGGTGCTTTCTGGTGCTTTTTGCCATGATCCCCATAGGGTTCCTAGTCCCTGCGTTTAGGATGGGAGTAGGAGAGACATTAGGTGTTCAATCCAAGCATGCTAACATTAGGGTAGATGTTTCCCCTTTCAATCGTAACCTTAGGACCATTTTGCATGACAACGTTAGGGCCGAGTTTCCCTTAGACCTTCTGTGCGTCTCTCTTCTCATCTCAAAACCATTCTAACTCATCTAATAAAGGCGATGAACGTTACGCGCTACGAGCCTTAAGCTACATGGGGAATGATGAGTGAGGGGCCTCCTCTCGCTTATCTAGAATGTTTAGTGTACGTCCCGTTTGGGGGCGATACACGACGCATTCGCCTCCATGTCATAGTCTTTAGTGCAACGTGAATCACAAACCGAATTAATTCACTTCACTAAAAAACACAAAACAAAATTTCAAACCTTTTTCCTTCGGGACTAATCGAAAAACCTTTTTCAGAAAAGAGTATTGTTAAGCTTCGGTTCTACCGCAAACAGGCTTAGTCCCTAACTGCTGGAGCGGAGGTTTAACCCTACCCGATTAAAACGCTTAATCAACCTGTGGTTTCGTGTCAGCCCGAACTACGTTTGCTCTGATTTCTCATACCAGATGAGGATACGTAGGCACAAGACGCGATGTCTTGGCGAGCAAACTTTCCACCCTTTCGCCCGTAGTTAGCCGAACTACGTTGACTCTGACTTTCCCATTGCACGAGGGAATACGTAGGCACAGAGCGGAGATGCTCTGCCGAGTCTCTTTTCTTTTCTTTTGTCTCGCAAGCCTGTAGCATAGATAGTTTAAACACACCTTTAGATAGACAACAAGCGTGGATCCTGTCGAGTACGACAGACGTGAGGGGTGCTAATACCTTCCCCTTGCGTAACCGACTTTCGAATCCAGGACTTGGTTGCGATAACCTTGTCTTTCCCTTTTTCGTCAGGTTTTTCCGATCGTTTTCTTTCCCGCTCTTTGGGTAAATAACAAAAGGTGGTGACTCTTCTCTTTTCCGCCGGGTGTTTTTCGCAGTTGCGACACCATGTGACTCTCAAAATCGTCAAGTAACGCATCAAGGTCTCTGTGGCATATGGTAGAAGGAGCGGACTCATATGGGGATCTCAGAATAATGTGAAGATAGCCAAACTGTCACATCACTCGCATGGGCAACTAAGGATACATAAGAGATTACCCACATGTTAGCTATTTAGAGTATAAGGAAATGACGGCAAATGGACGCATCTCGCAGTGTCTTCCGTATGGGCAGAAGTAAATATCATATGTTACATAACACTGAAGATGCACTTTGGATGGCCTGGACTCATTATTCACGTTGTATAAAAGAAATGCGGGAGCATGCGACCAATCCTTAGTATATGTATGCATAGATTCCCACCCAATGATGTAAGAGAAGTGGGTGATGATCCATCCCTGAAAATGGTTCTGATATGATATTAATAACAAATGTAAAAAATAAATTATGAAAATATTAGTAACAACAAATTACTGCAAGCAACATGCTTGTCATCTATTTTTTCTTCCAAAGATAACCCTCGCCCAACTTCAAGTACAAGTAGACCAAATAGACGACCCTCAATTGTACTCGTGAATTGTAGTCAAGTCGATGAAGTACTTAAGGTAGACCACATCGACATAGGTTTCACTTTTGTCCACAAACATGGACGTTCCAACCAAGAACAAAAGGTAACACCTCAATTCATAAGTTTGACGGTGTTCAACCTGCATATCAGCACCTTTGTTATTCACATCCTACTGCAAGTGCTATTTATAAAGCTTTTCTTGGCCTTCGAGAAGTAGAACCAGATTATTGGGAACCTCAACATTGCAAATTAAATGGTTGTAAACCATCAAAGAAGTTGTCCTCTACTCGTGGCCTCGTGGTCCTGGCTGCGGTTCTCTCACATCGTACCGACGCAGTTTTGGACAGACGTCTGAGCCTAACTCTGTCAGGGTTGTTTTTAGCCGTTACACCTATGTTACAAACCGACGCAGAGAAAAACAACATGTTAGGATAAATCCACAAAATCAATCAAATTTTAGCTTGAGTCAAATGCGGAGATGTATCTCTAAAAAAACACTTAAAAAATTTGAAGATGCATCTCCAGACAAATCTACAACTCTTAGCCATTGCAAAAACACCATTACTAGCCTAACCCTTCAAAAATATGTCAATGCATGTTCTTGTAGACTACCAATTTCGTTTACATTACTATCTAATGTACCTAAAATAACTAATGTAGCTTAAACGACTAATTACAAATCAAAATATAAAAAGAGATAGCATTTTGAAAAACTTACCAAATCAAATTGATGAGAAGTAGAAGTTTGACTGTATGAGATGTTGGAAAGGATGAGAACGAGCTCCAATTGTAGAAATTTGTTATGGAGAGACGCTTGAATGAATGTGAGAACTCAAAAGCTTGAAAGGATGATAAGTTATTTTTTAGAAAATGAAGTAGGAGGAAGAGAGAAGGTCTGGTGTGAGGATATGAAACAAAAATGTCCGAAAATGCATCTTCGAACCATCACTATTTTTTTAATAAATGGTGTTTACAAATATGCATTTTATTCGTAAATACATGTCCGCAAATACATCTTCAGATTAAATTTTGACAAAACTAAATTGGCTCCTCATTTTGTACTAAAAGGTCTCTAAAAAATATATGTCCCATAATAAATCTTTCGATATTAAAGATAATTGTGATTTTTTATGAAGTTGAAAAACACACGAAAAAATAGAAAGAACAATCCCCAATTTTAAAACCGTGTAGTTTACCGTTTTTATTGTCTCTAGTTTAAGCCCAATATACCTGACAGTACTGGGCCGGACCTAACTATCACTGCAACTGCAGTGAGGAACAGAATCTACTGTCTCAAACCCCACGTGTGACCCTCACGTGCCTAGCTGTCTTGTTTTCTGTGTATATTCTATAGCAAAATTTAATAGAAAATTTATTAATATCATAGAGAATAATCTAGATAATATGGTGAAAAATAAGAATGAAACATTCATTATAAGAATAAAACATTATAATTAAAAATACAATATGTCTTAAAATCAAACCTAACTTGACGTATAGATTGTTGTCAAAATCAGAGAAATGTTTATTTTGATTTAAATGCATGTTATAGTTTGACAAAACTTAGAATATAAAAGCATGCTTAATCACGCTCCATTTTAAAACATAAACATTAATTAGTATTTGACCCGCAAGAACTTGTTCTCTTTAGTGACGGATTTTCCTTTTCTTTCTTTACGTTTAATTAACTATAACTATAATTAAAATGGAAGACGCAAAACGGTTTTAGGTTAATTGATTAATCAAAACCTGATTAGCACTAACCAAAACATTTCTGGTTAATTTTAGAAAATTCCTAACTGATAAGTAATTAAGTGCACTTATGGAATAAGAACACAATTGATAAATTTCACAAGTTTTATTTTAAATCTGCAATAAAAGTTTATAATATCAAGTAGCATTGGAAATTGATATTTTAGTACTATTATTCAGACATTTTATGACATCTTTCTAAAAATTCAGAATTTGAAGTTACAAATTTGAAAAAAAAATCCCCCTTTGTATATTAAAAAACAATTTGAATTATTAATCTACACTTATCTTACAATTTTCAAAAGATAAAATAACAAGAAAGTTTGATAATTTACAATAAATATCCCATAAATATCCATTCAGTTATAAGGACAAAGAATTAATATAAAAACAATTAAATTTGTATTCGAAATTCCTACTCATCTACAAAATTGTGTGGCCATGCAGTGTTAAAATTTTAAAATATTTTTTTTATCGTTTATTATAATCTTATTCAATTTCTAATAAAAATGCAAATTATGTGAGTTCAGGATTAGTAATAAACCAAATATTCATTACAATTAATGCTACTTCAAACAATATAAAAAAGAAAAGAATAAATGACACTCATGCATAAGCATAAACTAGTACTTACATATTTATACATAAAAGTGTGATTAAAGATTAAACCAATAGTATAAAGTAGTTGACATTGATATTCAATAAGAATTTAGCATCTTGCAATGTATATATTTTATAACCATCTTTTAATACTACTTACTTTATTTTTATTTACGTATTTTTTTCTTAAAGAAATTAACTTTATAATTTATATATGTCAACCTTTGATTTATTCCCTCCTGCATAACTAATTAATATAAGAAAATATACTATTACTATTCTATTACTGTTAATTAAAGGAAAACGCATATTTTAAAGTTTAAGTTAAGCAGAAAAAGAACGCACGCTTCAGTTCAAATCTTCTATTTATACACACAACACAATCCATCCTCAACCATTCTCTCACTTCTTCCTCCATCCCCCATTAACATACAGAGTGCTCTTTACGAGAGTATCTCTTTCTCTCCACTTCCATTTTTACGCACACTATACAATACACAAAGCAAAAGCAAAAACAATTACACTACATTTTCATTCATCAAACACATTTCAAGTCTTTTATCACTTCGATTCGTAACAGCAAAACATCGAATACAACAAGATGTGTGAATCAAAGATCAATACAATAAAAGATCCGTTGATTTCCGAAAACACAGAAAAGCATTTAAAATCAAATTCCACAGTGGGAGAATCCAAAAACGAAAGCAGAGAAATGATAATCACCGAAACAAAATCGCTTCTAGCTTTGGCGTTACCAACAGCACTAACAGCTTTAATATTCTACGCGCGTTCCATCATATCAATGATGTTCCTCGGTAAACTTGGTGACGTCGAACTCGCATCAGGTTCGTTAGCCATAGCTTTCGCAAACATAACCGGTTATTCGGTTCTTTCCGGTTTATCTTTAGGAATGGAACCGCTTTGTTCTCAAGCTTTCGGTGCTAACCGTCCAAAGCTTCTATCACTCACACTTCAACGATGTATAATCTTTCTTTTACTCTGTTCTTTACCCATTTCTTTTCTATGGTTTGAGATGTCTAGAATCTTCCATTTTTTACAACAAGATGATAAAATCACTCAAATGTCACAGACTTATCTTCTTTTTCTTTTACCCGATCTTGTAACTAATTCTTTTTTACAGCCAACGAGAATCTACCTTCGCGCTCAATCCGTCACCTACCCTGTGACTTTAGCATCTCTAGTCGGAACTTTTTTACATTTACCTTTCAATTTTTTACTTTTCAAAAGAGGAATTTCTGGAATAGCTATTGCTTCTGCTGCTTCGAATTTTTCAGTTCTTATTGTTTTGGTTGTTTACGTTTGGATAAGTGGGGTCCACATTGCTACGTGGAGTGCGCCGAGCTGGGAATGTTTTTACGGCTGGGAGCCGTTGATTAAGCTAGCCGCGCCGAGCTGTGTTTCTGTTTGTTTGGAATGGTGGTGGTATGAGATTGTTATTGTTTTGTGTGGGTTTCTTGTGGACCCCACTGCCACCGTGGCTTCTATGGGGATTTTAATTCAAACGACGTCCTTGATTTACGTTTTTCCTTCATCTCTCGGACTTGCGGTTTCGACGCGTGTCGGGAACGCGCTCGGAGCGAATCGTCCGCGAAATGCGAGGGTTTCGGCTGTGATCGCGGTGTTTTTTGCGGCGGTTATGGGATTTACTGCGGTTGTTTTTGCGTTGATGATGAGACGGAGGTGGGGGAAGATGTTTACCGGAGATGAAGAAATTCTACGATTGACGGCAGCGGCGTTGCCGATTTTGGGTTTGTGTGAGCTTGGAAACTGTCCGCAGACGGTTGGTTGTGGTGTTGTGAGAGGGACAGCGCGGCCGAAAGTGGCGGCGAATGTGAATTTGAGCGCTTTTTATATGGTGGGAATGCCGGTGGCGGTTGTGCTTGCTTTTTGGTTTGGTTTTGGTTTTTGTGGGCTTTGGTTGGGCCTTTTGTCGGCCCAGGTTTGTTGCGCGGGCCTTATGTTGTATATTGTTGGGACAACTGATTGGGAACAGCAGGCCCGTCGGGCTCAGTTATTGACGTTGTTTGATGAAGTGGGGAATGAATCGGACGGTCAGAAAGAACCATTGATTAGTGGTTTGGAAAGTGCTTGATGTTGATTAAATTTAATTAATAGTGTAATATTTTGATTTTTTTGTTTGTAATTTTTTTACCATTTAAAGATAAATGTAAATTACCAATTTACCATTATATTTTTTTCACTTTTTTAGCTATGTGGGTGCATATGGGATATATGTGGTGATTCTGTTCTTTTTGACATTTACATATTCCAAAGAATTCAATTCAACTTAATATTAGCGTTTTTTCTATGGGTTTACTTTACATTAGTTAGTTTTTTGTTACAGTATTTTCTACAATATATACAGTTATAAGAATAATTTGTGAAGACAAATTTTTAGATACAAATTTTAACGAATCTGCTCCAGCAGTGTAACCGTTCATTTTGCTGTCCATTTTTTCTTTTCTTTCTACTCATGAAAGAAACTTACATTGTCTTTCTTTAGATTAAAGTCTGAAATTGAATACTAACTCAAACAATCTCCTTCAATAAAAATCTTTAATTTCATTCAAACAATCTTCAAACTAAAAAAAAAAGAGAGATTATGATACATGAAGCTACTACCAGTAAGTAAACAGTGTTAGCACAACAATAATAGTTGCTTGCCATGCAAGCAATCATAAAAAGAATGAAACGCAGAATGTAAACAAATAAGAAGTAATTGAGTTGACAAAATTGCACAGTACAAAGGATTATACATAGTACTTGTAACCTTGGCCTAGGGTGATGGTATAAGTTTTGAAAATATGATTTTCTCAAGGCTTCTAGTTGAACCCGGTTAGAAACAATCAGTTATTTTGTTGGATCAGTTCACATAAAGCTTTGTTCTGATTTTAAATAGAACTCTGCTAATAAACAATAGGATTAATCCTTTTAATTTAGTCGATAATAAGCGCAACTTAATTAACCACTTCTCTACTTTTTCAATTTACTTAATCATGAGCTTAACTTATTTAACTATGTTATTAACTTAATAATAGTTAATTAGTTATAATCAATCATTCACTTAACAAATTAGTTTCTATGTTCTAGAATTATTACAACACTCCACAATTTTAAACATATATTAATCTTAGTTGATCTCGAACGCAAATCTATTAAATTTTAAAGTTTGGCTGAACCCATCTATTAATTGTAGATTTGTTGGATAATGTATGACTTCAAACATCCCCTTCATGAATCACTCCCTTATAAAGTGGAATATTGTTTAATATATTTATTTCTCACGTGTGATATTGAATTTTAGTAGTTCATAATTTATTTGTTATCTGTTCCACAACAGTCAAAAGGTTCAATTGACCAAATTTTAATTCATTACAAGTTCACTCTACTCGACCCGATATATAAAATACACCACGTGATATGAGAAGGTACATAATTTTTTATCTTCAATTTCACTTTACTCATTTTAAATCTTGAGCTGACATGAGCGTTAGAGTGCTAACCATGCAGATCCACCATGCGCCACCATAAAAGAGTTTAGAGCTACAATTAAAGATCATCAATTACTCAACTACCTTCATTTTTGGTTTCTTCGTGAAACTGAAACATCTATTGTTGGTTCCCGAACAAAAATGTGGCGCATTATGTGGGAATTGACTCCTGATTTGTATGTTTTCTACGAAATCGCGTTCGTTCTCCAATCTCATCGGGCGAATTTAGAAGTTCTAGATCTGGTTCCTTACAATTCCAGATTTAATCTCTGATAAGCAAAGTCTTGACCTCTTCAGATCAATGAATAAAGGGCATTTAAGCCAAATATGAGAATCCACTGCACTCAATTCAGATAATCATCGTTTCATCGACAGTTAACTAGGTCTCTAGACCTTTGAATTCCATAGGGAACTCGCGAAGAAGAAGAAAATATCTTAGGTCCATATTCAGATTCACGTTGGAAGCATCAGAAAATGAAAATAAATTCCTCAAAGATAACGTTGAAGATTCACACTCTATCTTCCTATCTAATACCACCATTATCTCCCCCCACCAACATGAAACTTGTTATGACGACACCAAAGATATTGCAAGTTCATAGTTAACTTTGAGCACAAATCTAGTCTGGGACACCATCCAAAGGAACCAAGAGACCTCCAACCAGATATCGGGCCTGCCTCAGGTCGAATTCGAGGTCTCCTTTATTGCTTAACCCAATCTTATGAATAAAAGGAATTCTGGGAGCACCAAGTAAAAAGCAGAGGTACACGAACACATAAGCGTCATTTCTGGGTGAAATCACTCAAAACTAGAATAAGCTTATGGGAAGTCCCCTTTTATCAGATGGGCAAAAGTGAAAGGATACACCAGCCGTAAGCACTAGGCGAAGGCACCCCGGATCTTGACTACTCCCTAGAGTAGCTGACTCTCTAAACATATAATAACAATTCATTGCAAGACAACATACCTCGGCACCCCATCCAACATTGGGAGTTGCCTTCATAAAAAGAGTTTCACCTAGATCCCTAAGTAGGATCTCCCACCTCAGAGCTCCAGGGAGAAACAAATACCAAGAACCTTGGGCGTCATCCAATCGAAGGAGATACTTTAGAACATGAAGAGCGTTCAACCCGAAACTCTGGGAAATGGCCATATCCAAGGATCCCGAATTCCATCAGCGCCAGAGTCGTCGTCAAAGGTTTATCTGTCACTTCGTTTCAATTGCTCATTTGTAGCGAATTTACTTTGTTATTAACATGAAAATATGTATATATTTCTATATATATCTCTTTCTTCCTCTATTATATGTTTTTTTTGTCTCTTTTTTCTAGAACACCTGGGACATGAGAACAAAGATGAAATGTTGAAGTGTCTACCCGATATGGACTTAATGCATCTATACAATTCTAATATGGCTCAAGCACACTCTAGGCAGGAATATGTCTCCAGTACAGACTAAACGCATCCTTGTGATTTTGATATGGATTAAGCATATTTAGTGTTTGATTGCGTATCTGATACAGACTTATCGTATCTATGTGATTTTGATACGACTTAAAATGTATAGTCTGCATGAATGTGTATCTGATTCATACTTAATGCTTCTATATGATTCTAATACGGCTTAAACATATCTTTTTCCCTACTGCGTATATGATACAGACTTAATGCAATTTTACAATTTTGATATGACTCAACCGCACACATCACTTATGAGATTTATTAAACGCATTTTTGCGTAGATGGTGTACCCTCTTTTAAAACTAGACAGTCCAAAGGCATATGCGGTGGAGCCTGTTGGAGCGGTAAAGCAGCAAGAAAAAATATTAAGTACCCAGTTTTGTCGTCTCCATAGGGATCAGTGCAAGGGAAAGAATGTCATTCAACAATCTCCACGTCTCTAAGCTTGAGTTTGAATGGTTTGGGATAAAAATACAAAGGAAAAAACATAAAACAAGAAAATAAATACATTCTTAAGAAACGAGAGAACTCGCCAGGAGTTGTATTTCGTTCCACCCATCATGTACTAAAAAGTATATGGATCAAATGCACACAATCTAAATCGCTCGTCAATATCATCATGTATCACTCACAGCAGAGGTTATGTCTAACCAAAGTCGAGAGATCAACCGTATCGTCTCATCGGTGATGTCTCATGCAACTCGACAACAAGGAGCATTAAGAATCGATACCCACATGAATATTAGTCCTAAATCTATGTCTAGAGTTTAGAATCTAACTGATGTTCATCTTAGATCAAGTTCGAACCGTATATGTCTATAGCAATCTAAACCCATTAAGTAGAAAATCAAGATAACCATCGATAAAGAGTTGTAAAAGAGATTTTATACAAAGATCCATAAATATACATACAATCAAGATAAACTTACATACAAAACCCCAACAAATAGAGAGTGGAAAGAGAAGAGAGAAGAAGAACACAAATCTCACAGTTTGTCAACTCCAATTGAAGTGGATTCGACTCCGGATCATCAAGATGCACACTCTAATGTTGTTTCAAAGCTAAATCTACTCAAGAATGTTTTTGATGAAGTTGGGGTAAAAAGTTCCCAACAACATAACCTAAATCTACTCAGGACGACCTTGGCGGACCTTACCGCAGTGCCATCAATGATCCACCTTAAGATGAAGTACGACACTAGGCGGGGAGGTGTCGTCACCCTCGACGGCAACATAGAGGCAGTCCGATGATGTTTTGAAGCAGCAATGAAGGGCCTCAACACCATCGGCCCCTCTCCCAATACGATCAAGAAACTTCCACCCATCCAAGGACCTCGACTGCCGCTTCCCCGGCGAACAGGACCAGGAAGCAGAATCCGAGTGTGCTCCTCCAACGGTCAACAGAAAGCCTTCCCACCCAACGCGCCTCATTCCAGACAGGGACTTCGAGCTCGTAACCCTCGGCGAGGATACGAGCAGGAACGTGAAGATTGGAGTTGGACTGCCTGACCTGGCGAAGAAGCAGCTAAAGGCATGCCTCCGCGAGAACGTAAACCTCTTCGCTTGGAGTGCCGTCGAGATGCCCCGTCTCGACCCCGAGGTCGCCTGCCATCAGCTCGCCATCAACACAACCGCGAAGGCCGTAGAACAACATATGCGTAGGCAGTCCCCCGAAAAGTCGGCGACTATTGAAAAAGCTGTAAAAGACCTCCTAGAGGCAAATTTTATTTCGGAAGCCCGACATTCAACCTGGCTATCCAACACTGTATTAGTCAAAAAGAGTAATGGAAAGTGGAGGATGTGTGCTGATTATACAGATCTCAATCGGGCATATCCCAAGGACGTCTATCCCCTCCCCAACATCGACAAGCTCGTTGACAAATCGGCGGGATTTAAATTATTTTCCTTCATGGACGCGTATTTGGGATACAATCAGATCCCCATGGATGAGGCCGAAAAATAGAGCACGACCTTCATGACCGAGTCGAGCAATTATTACTACAACGTAATTCCCTTCGGTCTGAAGAACGCTGGCGCCACCTATCAGCAGATGATGAACAAAGTCTTCCGGGGAGAGATTGGTGACATGTTCGAAGTTTACATGGACGAGATGATCGTCAAATCGTGCACCGAGGTCGACCACACGATCCACCTCAAGAAGGTCTTCGAAACGGAAATAAAGTGCAGGATGCGATTCAACCCGGAGAAGTGCACCTTCGACGTACGGGCAAGGAAGTTCCTCGGATTCTACTTGACCGAGCGAGGGATCGAGGCAAACCTAGATAAATGTTGAGCTTTCTCCGAGTTCGCAATGCCGAGCACAAAGAAGTCGATCCAGTCGTTGAATGGGATGCTCGCCTCGCTATCCCAATTGTCGCTTGCGCGAAAATAAGGTGTCGGCACAACAGAAGAGTCGCCACCTTTCGTTATTTATCCCTCAGAACGGGAAAGGAAACGATCGGAAAAACCTGACGAAAAAGGGTAAGACAAGGCCGTCGCAACCATTGTCTGGGTTCGGGAGTCGGTTACGCAAGGGGAAGGTATTAGCACCCCTCACGTCCGTCGTACTCGACGGGATCCACGCTTGTTGTGTTTACTTGGACGGGTTGGTTTTATTCTATCTACCTATCAAGGCTGGCTGAAAAAGAAAAGAAAAATGACTCGGCAATGCATCGCGCTTTATGCCTACGTATTCTCATCAGAGAACGAGAAATCAGAGTCAACGTAGTTCGGCCTACGAAGGATTATGGGGGAAGGTAGCTCGCCAAGACATCGCCATCTTGTGCCTACGTACTCTCAACAGGCATGAGAGATCAGAGCATACGTAGTTCGGGAAACTACGGTTCATTTCCTGTCTTTTACGAAAGAAGTGTTTTTTATTGTGTTTGCGATTTCAACCGCACTAGAGACTATGACCTGAGAGTGAATGCGTCGCATGTCACCCAAAGGGTACCATACTAAACATCCAAACTGTGGAAAAGAAACTCTCCCACAATCCTTTCTCAGATAGCTTAAGGCTCGTAACGTACGAAAGAAATCATTCATGATTACTGTATCTTAAATTGTTTTGAGATGAGAAGAGAACAGGCCCAACTAGGAGGGAGACTATCAAGTCCTACTGTTGTCATGCCATGGATTCATCCTATGGTTGAGGTTTGAACAGGGAACTCCTAGAAGTTGTCATGCATAGGTTTCAACCTAAGATTCTATCATCAAATCCTTATCAAAGGAAATGAGAGTCCTAAGGGATCATGTCAATGATACACCAAAACAGACAAAGCATCAGCTTAACAGTAAAATGCATGCAATGCAAGTGAGGGAGGAAATGTGTGTGGGGCTTCAGCCTCCACAAGCTCATCTCGACCTCAAGCCAGAATGAAATAACAGTAATCATACTGAAATATAAACAACATGCTATCAAGCAATAAACAGTAAACTGCAATCATACAGATAAAATGAAATAAAATGCCATCAGGCAAACAAACCACATGGGCAAGGGAGCTGGGCTCTACCGAATACCCGCAAGCAAAGCCACACAGTAACAATACAAGAAGAGGGAGCAACTCAACCTCTAGTGCAATCATGCTCCTAGATTCTACTTATTCTAGATATGGACTTATTCTAATGCATCAAACAAGTCAAACAAAACACAGCAATACAGAAAAGAAAAAGAAAGCAGATCACTTCTCTCTCAACTCCAAGCTTCAGCTTCTCCAACAGCAATTCAGTCTTCAGACTTCAATCACTCTTGACAAACATCAGTTTGCTCTTCCAGGTTTCAACCCTACAACATAAGTCTCAACTTATCTTCTCCCTTAAGCTTCAGCTTCTTGGTCAGCTCCACCTTCAGGCTTCACTATCTTCTGGGATCTTCAAGTATCAACTTGCTCTTGTTGCTCTTCAAGCTTCAGCTGGAATGGCAATACTCAAGGATTCATCCTCTTCAATACTCTTCATTGAAGTCTTCATCTTCAAACTCAAGCTCAACATCTCTCAAGACAATCAAACCAGAGAAAAATCACTTACTGGATAAGCTGGGGGATATTGAACTGCTTACTTGACCACCAAAGGTGACCTATAAGGGTTCAACATCAAAGGAATGGTTCCCTCAAAAGTTCTACTTCCTAGGTACATCACTTATCCCTCCAAAGGAGAGAGGTGTATACCATGGAAGGACTTTGAATCATAGGGAGGAATGGAGGTGAATGATACCATCCATGTTCGAGAAAGAAAGTTGTCTAAGTCTAACCTCTTCCTAATCCCTAACCCTAAAACAATAACAAAAGAAAACAAGATCAAGCTCTCAAGCTCCTCAATGCATCTTCAAGTATTCTACTATGCTCCTCAATTATCCTTAGGACAAGATCAAGCTCTCCAAGCCCACAAAGCAAAGCAAACAAACATATAATGCCCTAAAGGCAACACAAACAATCAACCAATACAAAAATCAACTAAAAATAGCATACTATTATATTAAATCCTAATATAATTTCTAAGGGATACTACATACCTATCCTTAATACCCATATATGCCCCATAGTCTAATTTGTCCTAAAAACCCAAAATCTAAAGTTATTATGGACCTATGTTGAAGTTTTAACCTAATTCTATACAACCTAATAGCATCTAATCAAAACTATCCTAAAAATCATCACAAAAATATGGAATTAATCCAGGGGGAACCTAAAACATATATCTAACTACCCTAAAAGTATTGACCTAAAAATATTAAGGGAGATACCTAAAATAAATTCTACAAATTAAGGTATCAACTTAATAGAATTAAAAAGCAATAAAAGAAGAAAATATACAAAAAATAATAAAATGCATGATATGGAAAATGTTTTCATTTTATATTTTTCTAGACAAAAATATGAAAAGGGAGAAAAAACTCCCATTAAAAAATATTGATTTTTCAATTTATTATGAATTTCTAAAGTGTGAGAAAATTTGGAGAAAATATAATATGAACATGAATGGAGTGGGTGCAAGAAGTAAGACAATGCAGTTCAAATCTCACGTGGGCCCAGACATGGGGGTGCAAACAGAAAAGCACCTAAGCCCACTATCCAAATCAGAAAACAATTAAAAAAACAAAAGGAAAATGGAAAACTAGCGGTGCAGAAAGAAACGAATTATAGTTCATATCACAATTGGGCCTGATAGGGGGGTGGGGATATCAAAGACCATTTAAGCCCACAAGCCAAGCTTTAATGAAACGCAGCGTTTCAAGCTGCTGCTGACTCCCTCCAAAACGAGTTTAAATGCAAGTCGTTGGATCGTTCTTTGGGTCAAGGGGTCAGCATGCATCTGACGGCTATGAGGTCTTCTTCAACCTTGAGACCTAGGGTTTTCAGAAACCCCATGAAAACGCAGCTCCATGCACTCCTCTTCCAGCCATTCGTTCTCCTTCATTTCTTGACCAAAATCAAAAATATAAAACACAATCTTGATCCATTTTTCACCCTGATCACGCCTATGGTCTTAGTTCTCATTGAAATGCTCTCTATCATGCAACCCGAAGGTGTAACCAACTTAATCTCAAATTATGACCAATCTTCGACCTCAACCAAACTCAACTTTCTTTACATCAAAATGATCATCATGTTACACTAATCAAAATCAGCCAATAATCTTGCATTAACACTCAATATATCACTAGTTCTTACACCATCAAGAATTGGCATCCATGAATGAAACTTCACCAGTTGATCTTAAACTCATCAGAAATGATCACCTAATTGTCTCTAACAGTTCTAAACTAATAAATTACCCTAGCCATGCCTAGATTATGAGGTAGAGATGATTTTGCAAACCTGGCTTCTTGGATTGGTAGTGATGGTAGATCTTCAATTTAGGTCTTGCAACTCTTCAAGAACACTCATTGGATGATGAATCTTCTTCTGTTTGCAAAAGATTGGGTAGCAAGCTTGTACTTCAAGATTCAATGTGATTTGCTTTCTTGCAATTTCCAATGGCACACCTTCAATTCATCATGGATGGAGCTTCAAATGATTATGAACACACTCAGCAAGGTCTATGGAGAAGGTTTGTGGAGAAAAATGGGATGGCAATGAAGAAAAATGGAGAGATTGAATGTAACTTGCAATGGAAGCTTTTTGGTTTCACTCTCTCTTCTCTACACCAATTAACACCAACCTTGCATATGAGCATGTCACAATGGTTATATAGAATGGTTTAGAACAATCTAGAACTCCCTAGAATAATCCAATGAGAAATTCATCTTTTCATGTCATGGTATTTTGAATTTTCATTTCTCCTTATATGGTATCTCATGCCAAATGCCTTGCAACCTTGGTTTCTGATTTGAAATTCTCCTTACATGAGATTTAAGATGAGATACAATGCATAACTTCCTTGTTTGTTGAGTTATTTTGAGTTTTGGTTTGGTACCTTCATGTGCAAGCAAGCTTTTTACAAGGCATCCCTATGATGCAAGCCTCAAATCAAAATTGTGGCTGAACCATTGTTCTTAGAATGTCATTTGGGGTCAAAATGACCTATTACATGACATGGTTTGGACTTATAACTTGTGATTTCCATTTTTCAAATTCACTTGAATTAACTTATGCCTCATTTTTAGGCCATTTTTATCACTTTTTGATATGAACCTTTTCAACATCTCATGACCACCCTACTAGCCTTAAAACATTATTCTAAGCAATTTTGATGTTGAAGATTTTTCCATTTGAAGCTTGGAAATAGGAGATATGGCCTTATGCTTGAAATGACCTATAACTTCCAAATGACCAAAATGCCCTTGGCTTGTCAAAGCCATAAGTTGAGTTCTACAAATCCTATAAAGGACTTCTAGTACTCTCTATAAAGCTAAGAAGATGCTCTTCAATATTCATGTTTACCAAGAATCCATAGGAATCATCCTACTAGGGCAAAAGTTGTTTGCAAGTTGGGTGACTTTCAAGGACCCAAATTCACATACCTCAGATGACATGTAATTTGTCAAAACCATAACTTGAGCTCCACAAATCCTATCAAGGACTTCCACTACTCAAATTAAAGCTAAGAACAAGCTATACAACATTCATGTTATGGGGAAGATGAGATGACAATCACATCTTGAGCTAAACTGCCTTGAAGATAGGGATCAAACTAGGGGATTTTACACTGTCAATCCTTAGAAACCCTAGCTTGAAACTTCTCAAACTCCTCAATCATGATGAGTTGGTCTAGGAATCATCCTTATAGTATCTCAATACATCATTCCATGATCACATGGCTCTTGGATCAGGTCTCAACCCTCTCCAAATCATCAGTTGACCTAGGGTTGACCCAGTCAAACCTTAATTCTACCACTCATGGTTGAATCTTCTGAATTCTTGTATAATGACCTCTCTAGGCTTCATGATGGCTTTCAAGACATCTCATAAGCTTTCTAAAAGCTTCAAGTTCATCCTCATAGTTTCAGAATCATCTGAGGAGCTCCCACAACTCTCAAGTTATGAGGCACACAACTTTGGTTTCAACCAATTCCTCTGAGGATCTCTTGAGTTCTCTGACAAAGGTATCAACCTTTGAACATTGAAATAACTTTCTTGGCTAGATTCAAAGCCTCATACAACTCTTGACGGGTAAATAAATGTTGGTCAAATTTTGGGGTGCAACAGCTGCCCCTATTCAAACGGCTTGAACCTGACGGGGTGAGGAGCGAACGGCTCTCAGCCAATCAAGGTGCGAGACGGTTGAATACTGATAAACCCGGAAATTTGCCAACTGCTCAAGTACGGGAATAATAGTTGCACGGCAACTATCTGGAGACATACTGATCTGACATCGCCGTCAGTTATCCACATTAAATTCTTATGACATCGCCATCAGACAACCAAGACATCCAACATCGCCACTGGAAGACTGAATCACCTGACATCACTGTCGGAAACAAACATACCCAATATCGCCGCTGGAAACAAACAGCCAACATCGCCGTCGGACAACCATAACACTCAACATCGCCGTTGGAAGAATACAGAATCTGAGGAACGCCCAACGTCACCGTCAAAGAACAAACACCCAACATCGCCGCTGGAAAACTGAATCATCCTGACATCGCCGTCAGAAACGAACATACCCAACATCGCCGCTGGAGAACTGAAGAATAATCTGACGAAAACACCCAACATCTCCGCTGGAAAGATAAACCACCTGACATCGCCGTCAGACAACCGAAACACCCAACATCGCCGCTGGAAAACTAAATCACCTGACATCGCCGCCAGAAACAAACAAATATCCAACATCGCTGCTGGAAAACAAAGAATCTGACATCTCCGTCGAACAACTGACATCCAACATTGCCGCTGGAGAACTGACATCCAACATCACCGCTGGAAACAAACACAATTCTGAGAGACATTCGACATCACCGTCGAACAACCATCCAACATCACCGCTGGAACTACCAAGGATCTGACCTCGCCGTCAAGACAAACATCCAACATCGCCGCTGGAGAACTGATTCACCTGACATCGCCGTCAAGACAAACATCCAACATCGCCGCTGGAGAACTGATTCACCTGACATCGCCGCCAGAAACAAATATCCAACATCGCCGCTGGAGAATCGAATCCTCTGACATCGCCGCCAGAAATAAACATAACTCTGAGAAAACACCCAATATCGCCGTCGAGTACTCAACATAATATGACCTCGCCGTCAAACACAAACATCCAACATCGCCGCTGGAGCTACAAAGGATCTGATGTCGCCGTCAAGATGAAGAAACTTCATTGGGGAATGGGTCACACGGTAACCGGTAATACATAGTCGATCATGCCATCAGGCATTCAAAGAGACTGTCGGGCGTCAGCCGGACTTCAACCATCAGGTTGATCATGCCATCAGGCATTCAAAGAAGTTGTCGGGCATCAGCCGGACCTCAACCATCAGGTTGATCGTGCCATCAGGCACTCCGCATTAGCTGAGATAACTGCTTCATTAACACGGTCAGACTTCAATCCTGGAGTCTTCAAAGGAGGTTTCAACTTCGCCGTTGGAAAACCTGCTGGGAAGGACGCTTCGCCGCTGGGGAACCTGGAGAACTATCAAGTAGCTCCGCTCCAGGGGTCCAGAAATCATTCTGGAGGAATCAACTCTGCTGAGGAATTCAAGAATCATCTTGAACAAATAACTCCGTCGGGGACCTCAAGAATCATCTTGAACCGATAACCATTCTGAGCAAACACTCTGTTGGGGATTCTAGGAATCATCCTGGGCAACTCTTGCCGGGGACAAACCAATCATGGCTTGAGTAGCTTCCAAGGATTCGGCTCTCTTGGGGCTTCAGGAATCATCCTGAGCAACCTTCACTGGGGACCCTACTGGGGAGCTTAAGAATCATCTTAAGCAAACGGTCCTGCTGAGGGAATTCAAGAATCATCTTGAACTGAAGACTTCGCTAGGGATCTCAAAAATCATCTTGAGCAAGCGACTTCGTCAGGGAGAATGTTAGGAATCATCCTGAGCAACTGATCCTTCGGCGGAACACCTGTAAAACAAGAACGGTAACAACCTAGATCGTGTTTATCATGCATATGCTTCGGCGCCATGCTCCACACGGTGGAAATGCTATGCGTTTATGATAAATGCTATGCAATCATGCACAATGATGCAATCTCGTCGGCAAAATAAATGCCGAGGGGGAAATCCTCCCGTCAAGGAGAAAGAACTACTCAGATAGAGGAATCATCCTGCTGAGGAGAACATGGTCACGCCAATCTCAATTGGACTCCGCAGGGGACACAACTTCAGTTGGATGCTGCGGGGGAAACAACTTCAGTTGATTACTGCAGGGGACAAAGCTCTAAGAGAACTTGGACCTGCTGAGGGAAAGCGATATCAATCGCGAGACTAAACTGCGTGGCCTTCATGGCTACTCTTCTGAGGATGATAACTCTGTGGGGAAACAACTTCAGCTGCTCAACACTCCACTGGGGAAAACCAATCATGGTCTGATCAACTTCCAAGGATTCGGCTCTCTTGGTGATCTGCAAGCTCGGCTGAGGAAGGAGAAACCATTCTACTTCACTGGAGAGAGTACGACTCTGGGGGAAATACAGCATCAGCTGTTCAACGCTCTGCTAGGGAATACCACTCATGGTCCCAACTGCTTCACTGGAGAGTACAACTCTGATGAGGAATTTCAATTCCGCTGGGGAAGAAGGAATCATCCGACTTCGGGGGAGAGTACAACTCTGCAGGGGAATACAACATCAGCTATTCCAACACTCTACTGGGGAAGAGGGAGTCATCCGACTTCGGGAGAGAGTACAACTCTGATGGGGAATTTCAATTCCGCTGGAGACTTCAGTCTAGCACCATCAGTTGCTGCATACTTCGGCGTACGAACAGTTTCCTACGAAACCTGCACTTGTGACCCGGTGCTGGAGGAAGAACACGAGCTTCGGCGCCCGAACATTTCTATGAAACCTGCACTTGTGACCCGGTGCTGGGGGAATGAATTCATGCTTCGGCGCGTGACTCAGCTGAGGAGGTGACATTCCTTCAAGACGTATCTGCTTGGGGAAGAGAATCATCTCTGCCTGGGGAGACATATCAATGCTCACTGTCTTGCGTTCAGACTCTGCGGGGAGAGGCTACTGAACTCTGCTGGAGAAGGAGGAATCATCCTGCTTCGGGGATGCGCACGGCGCACTGTCTGGAATCTGCTACACCTGTAACAACACAAACAAACAGACAAGATACCCTTCTCAAAGGGACCTATCAAGGTTATTATCTCGTGACAATATCCAAGTAATTAATTGTTTCAACAATCAGTGGCCTAGGCCAGTAAGTTTATGTATGCGCATTTTGTCAAAAACATCGGCGTTCTTTTTCGCAAACAAAACAGATAAATGCTAAACAGGCAAACAGAATTGCTGAATAGTATGCATTTTATTGATAATGAACCCCTAAATGGGTAAAAATGTTTTACAACAGAGGCAAGCTCCTGGAATGAGGAAGCCGCACAAAATAAATATACATCAGTATATACAAATGTCGGCGACGAGGCGTAGACGAACACCATGAGTTGATCCCTCTAAGACCCACTCGACTTCGATACTTCTCCGACGCTTCAGCTTTGGAAGAGATTGATTCAGATAAACGGCCCTTAGGTCTTCCAAACCACTAAACAATGAAAGTCCACACGCGGAACGCAGTCATTTGCTTATTCAAATCCCTAACTTTTGCGTGAACCGCCCTTTGCGGGTTTTCAGTTCACCGGGATACCCTTTCTTGCCGAAGCCGCCCAGTGTAGGTTTTCGACTTCGCGGGTGTACATTTTTTCAATATATCCCTAATTTTTGCCCGAACCTTTTATTCTGTTTTTGGTTCGCCGGGATGCCCCTTTTTTGCCTGGACTCTTTCTTTTTTGTCCAGCGGGTCACTTTCAAGCAAAGTATTTTTTAACTGCGTCTGCGTTCACCGGGGATGCAAAATCTTCACCATCCATCGTGAATAACAATAAAGCTCCTCCCGAGAAGACCTTGTTGACGACATACGGACCTTCGTAATTCGGAGTCCACTTGCCCCGGTGATCGGAGTGTGGAGGAAGAATCTTCTTCAGGACGAGATCACCCGTCTGAAAGCTTCTAGGACGCACCTTCTTATCATAAGCTTTCTTCATTCGGCTTTGGTACAGACGACCAAACGCAATCGATGCCAACCTCTTCTCGTCCATCAGGCTGAGTTGGTTCAGTCGATTCGTAATCCATTCTGCCTCGTCGAGTTTCACATCAACCAAAACTCGCAAAGAAGGGATCTCCACTTCTAACGGTAGGACAACCTCCATACCGTACACTAAGGAGAAAGGAGTTGCCCCTGTTGACGTACGTACCGTTGTACGATAACCGTGCAATGCAAATGGAAACATCTCGTGCCAATCTTTGTATGTCACAACCATCTTCTGAACAATCTTCTTTATGTTCTTGTTGGCGGCTTCAACGGCGCCATTCATCTTCGGCCGGTAAGGAGATGAATTGTGGTGTTCAATCTTGAAGCTCTGGCACAGCTCCTTCATCATCTTGTTATTCAAATTCGAACCATTACCAGTAATGATCCGCTCGGGAATTCCGTAACGACAGATGATGTCCCTCTTTATGAATTTAGCTACCACCTGCTTGGTCACATTAGCGTACGAGGCTGCCTCCACCCACTTGGTGAAGTAGTCGATAGCTACCAGAATGAAGCGATGACCATTGGATGCAGTGGGCTCGATCTTGCCTATCATGTCGATGCCCCACATGGAGAACGGCCACGGGGAGGACATGACATTCAACGGGCACGGCGGCACATAAACTTTATCAGCATAAATCTGGCATTTATGACATCTCTTCGCGAATCTGAAGCAATCCGACTCCATCGTCAGCCAGTAGTATCCTGCTCTCAGGATCTTTCTCGTCATAGCATGCCCGCCGGCGTGCGTACCAAATGTGCCTTCATGGACTTCTTCCATGAGCATACTCGCCTCTTTCTCATCTACACATCTGAGTAGCATGAGATCGTGGTTTCTCTTATACAACACTCCATCAGGATTGAGATAAAAGTTTCCAGACAGCCTCCGCAGAGTCTTCTTATCCTGGGTTGACGCACCCGCAGGATACTCCTTAGTCATAAGGAAAGTCTGGATGTCATGGAACCATGGCTTGCCGTCGGCGGCATCCTCTATTGCAAAGACAAATGCCGGTCTATCAAGACGCGAAAGGACAATACTTGGAGCTTCATTCCAAAGATTGACTTTATACATTGAAGCCAACGTGGCTAAGGCATCAGCCATCTGATTTTCAGCCCTGGGCACATGATGGAGTTCCACTCGATTGAAGAACGGAAGTAGCCTTCTGGCATAATTCATGTACGACACCAAATTCGGTTGACGAGTCTCCCACTCCCCTTTAATTTGGTTGATCACAAGCGTCGAGTCACCATATACGTCTAGGTTCTTGATTCTCAAATCAATTGCCTCTTCTAGACCCATGATGCATGCTTCGTACTCCGCCTCATTGTTGGTGACTGGAAACGTCAGTCTCGCAGTGAACGGGATGTGGGATCCGTGGGGGGTCGTGATGATAGCCCCGATGCCACTTCCATAGGAATTAACCGCTCCATCGAATATCAACTTCCACTGGGATTTCCTATCTGGCCCCTCGTCGGGCAACGGCTCATCGCAGTCCTTCGCTTTGAGAAACATAATATCCTCGTCAGGGAATTCGAACTTCATCGGCTGGTAATCCTCGATCGGCTGTTCGGCAAGGTAATCAGACAATACGCTTCCCTTGATGGCCTTCTGGGACACGTACTGAATATCATATTCCGTTAACACCATTTGCCATCTGGCAATCCTGCCCGAAAGAGCCTGCTTCTCGAAGACGTACTTGATCGGATCCATCTTCGAAATCAGCATAGTGGTGTGATTGAGCATGTACTGTCGTAAACGTTTGGCAGCCTAAGCTAGTGCACAACACGTTTTCTCCAGCATCGAGTATCGAGATTCACACTCAGTGAACTTTTTACTCAAATAGTAAATGGCATGCTCTTTTCTGCCCGTCTCGTCGTGCTGACCGAGAACACACCCCATACTATTCTCCAGAACCGTCAGGTACATGATTAATGGCCGTCCAGCCACTAGGGGTATCAAGATTGGAGGTTCTTGAAGATACTGCTTTATCTTTTCGAATGCCTTCTGTCAATCCTCATTCCAAGTAATCGCCTGATCTTTCTTTAAAAGCTTGAACATCGGTTCACAAGTGGCCGTGAGCTGAGAGATAAACCTTGCAATGTAGTTTATTCTGCCCAAGAAACCACGAACTTCTTTTTCTGTTTTCGGCGCTGGCATTTCTTGAATGGCTTTTATTTTCGCAGGATCAACCTCGATACCTCGTTCGCTAACGATAAACCCCAGCAACTTTCCGGACCGCACTCCGAAAGTGCATTTGTTAGGATTCAGCCTCAACCTGAATTTCCTAAGCCTCTCAAAAAGCTTCAATAAGTTGACCAGATGCTCTTCCTCCATTTGGGACTTTGCAATCATGTCATCAACATAGACCTCAATCTCATGATGAATCATATCATGAAACAAAGTTACCATTGCTCGCTGGTAAGTGGCTCCTGCGTTCTTCAGACCGAAGGGCATTATCTTATAGAAAAATGTTCCCCATGGAGTGATAAATGTCGTTTTCTCCATGTCCTCCGGCGCCATTTTGATCTGATTGTAACCGGAGAAGCCATCCATGAACGAAAACACGGAGAACTGGGCTGTGTTGTCGACCAACACATCGATATGAGGCAACGGGAAATCATCTTTAGGGCTCGCCCTATTCAAATCCCGATAATCGACGCACATGCGTACCTTACCGTCCTTCTTCGGTACAGGCACTATGTTGGCGACCCACGGAGGGTAAGTGGTGACCGCTAAGAAGCCAGCATCGAGCTGTTTCTGCACTTCTTCTTTGATCTTAACGGCCATGTCTGGTCTCGTCCTCCTAAGCTTCTGCTTAACGGGAGGGCAATCTTCTCGCAGCGGCAAGTGGTGGACCACGATGTCCGTGTCAAGTCCGGGCATATCTTCGTATGACCAAGCAAAGACGTCACTATACTCTCGAAGCATCTCGACCAATCTCTGCTTGACATCACTCTGCAGTGTAGCCCCTATCCTGACATTTCTGACGAGCTCTTCAGAACCCAGATTTACGATCTCAATTTCCTCCTCGTGAGGCAGAATAACCTTTTCCTTTTGTTTCAACAAGCGGGCCAATTCTTCAGGAAGGTCTTCGTCTTCATCAATCTCTTCCTCGGCTTGATAGATCGGGCAATCGAAGTCGAAGTAAGCCGTAGAAGGTCCAGAGTCGATGTCATCTGTTATGTGGATCCTGCAATAACAAGGGTTAAGCTTAAAACAAGAATATGCAGGTTAGCACAAACCCCATGGCCATTTTACTGTTTTTCAAAACAAATATAAAACAGGAATAACAGAGATCACAATATTTGAATACGAAGAAAACGCCTTTGATTTATTAACAAAATGCATGTACATAATCCAACAAGGCCCTGACAATAAAACCGCTATGCCCCGGGTAGGACATAGGGTTGTACAACGATTGTAAAAAGTAAATCATTACTCTTCACTTGTCATCGGGATGATCTCCTTGATGGTCCAATTGTTGAGTTTCTTGCCCGGCTTGCTTGGCTGAATCCAAGAGTCAAGATCACAATCGCTATCCCCGCTGTCTTCAGACGCCGCGTTGATGCTTTCGAAGATCACTCCGCCACTGGTAAATAGGATCGGCCCCTTACCTCGTGACGCACTGCTAGACGAAGAATAAGAAGCTTCAGCTTCAGGAGAATACCCCAATCCAAACTTATCCTGCTTGATTGGTATCTCCAAAACATGCCCCCAGACTGGGGTAGAACCGGCTTGGACGACGGCCCGAGCTTCTTTGAACGAGGAGAGATTCATCTCTGGCTTCTCTGTGACGACAGGAGCTACCTCTTTCACTTTGACGGCTTCAAATGCTTGGCAGAGAGTTTCATGGATTTCGCCATCCATTTCAACATACTTAAAGGATGACAAATGGCTCACCATTATGTCCTCCTCACCGCACACGGTTACTATGCTTCCTCCGACAGCATATTTGAGCTTTTGATGCAACGTGGAGGTCACGGCACCAGCAACATGGATCCATGGCCGGCCTAAGAGGCAACTGTAGGCAGGCATGATGTCCATGATATAAAAGACCGTGTCGAATGTTTCCGGGCCAACTTGGATCGGCAGGGTCACTTCCCTGAAAATGTGGCGCTTAGTTCCATCAAACGCTTTCACAACCAGATCACTGGGTGTGCAAAGCAATCCACGAGTGTCCAACTTCATTAATGCCTTCTTCGGAAGCACATTAAGCGACGAACCCGTGTCCACCAGGACATGCGACATGATTGTGCCCCTGCACTCTATCGAGATGTGCAAGGCGCTGTTGTGATCCCTCCCTTTAGGCGTCAGCTCTAAATCTGTGAAACCTAGCCCATTGCCAGCATTAACATGGGCTACCACCTCTTCTAGCTGATTCACCGATATCTCTTGCGGTATGTAGGCAGCGTTCAATACCTTCAATAGCGCGTCGCGGTGTGCTTCAGAACACAGCAACAAGTTGAGAATAGAAATCTTCGAAGGCGTCTGATGGAGATGGTCTACAATCTTGTAGTCGCTCTTTTTTATCAATCGCATAAACTCCTCGGCATCTTTGACAAGCAAATCTTTTTCTACCCCACACGGGGCCTCTTCGACAACCTTGCTTTTACCCTTGTCGGCTGCATCAGCTCTGACCACTTTATCTGCCACGACCTCTGGCGGTGCAAACACTCTTCCGCTACGGGTAATACCACTGGTTCCTGCGAGATTCTCTACAGTCGACCCATACGGTTCCAGCTCTAACCTCTGACCGTTGCAATAGACTTCAGCCCCATAATGCCACGGAACGGCGTTAGTGCTCTCGAATGGGATCGACCCAGCTTTAGTAATAGTGATTGTAGGCGGTCTGGGCGCAGAAATGGTTATTGGTTGGCGAGGGATGGTGATGGTGGCGACTTCATCGGCCTGCTTCAACACTACCTCTCCTGATACACTTTCAGCCCTCCGGCTAAACTGCAGAATACCCTCAGTCATCAGACTTTGAATTCCTTCTACCAACTGCTCACATCCATCAAAATGTGTAGCACAGTCCATGCATAACTCTCCGCATCCTGGAAAGAACCCTTTCTTCAACAACTTAGCTTTGACGAAGCTAAGCGGCGTCTTTAGGTCTTTGACATCAGTCAATAGATCTGCACTCTCTTCTTCGATAATGGCGTTTACTCCGCCTCCCCTATGATTCGGCATAGGGTTTTTCGTGACATTGGGCACATTGTCGGAGAAGTTGATAATCTTGGCATCTACCAGGTCCTGCACCTTGTGCTTAAAGGCTTTGCAGTTCTCGATTGTATGGCCTGGTGCCTCTGTATGGAAATCGCAAGTGGCATTTGCATCGTACCCTAGTGGAGGTGTCCCTGTCAAGGGAGCCATCGTCCTCTTCTGAACCAACTGAAGTTGAAGCAAAGTCTGCAAGAGCTGCGCATACGACATAGGCGGTGCTTCGAAGTGATGATTTGTCATAGGTGCCCGATTCTGGTACTTTCTGTATCCCTGCTGATTCTGTTCCTGCGGCTACTGCTGCTGTTGCGGAGCTGCTGGGATATTTATACTGGCTATTTGCTGCTGAGGGCCTTTGCCCTTTCTTCGAGCGTTGGTCACAGCGCTCGCATCTCCTTCTCGTCGTTTACCAGCATAAGGTTTCTTTCCACCTCCTCCAGCTGAGGATGATTCACCTTGAATTTTCCCGATCTTGATACCGTTCTCGACGTGCTCGCCCATGGTAATGAGAGCTGAGAACGTCCCAGACATACCGCTGACTAACTTTTCATAGTAGACCCCTGGGAGGGTAGCCACAAACATCTGCACGAGCTCGCGCTCAACCATCGGCGGTTGAACCCGAGCAACCAACTCACGCCACCGCTGGGCGTACTCCTTAAATCCTTCATTATTCATCTGCGAAAGGTTCTGGAGCTGGACTCGGTTCGGGGCCAAGTCGCTATTGTATTGATAGTGGAGGACAAACGCTTCAGCGAGATCCTTCCATGTACGCACGCTAGTGGGCTCCAGGCCCATGTACCCCTCGAGGGATGGCCCAGAAAGACTATCTTGGAAGAAGTGCATCAGCAACTTCTCATCTTCTGAATGGGCAGACATCTTTCTATAGTACGATCTGAGGTGGACACGAGGGCAAGAGGTGCCCTTATATTTCTCAAAGTCAGGCACCCTGAACTTAGGAGGTACCTTGAAATCAGCAATTAATCCCAGCTTGGACATATCAACGCCCAAAGTATTCTGATTCTCAATATCTCTCATTTTATCTTCAAGTGCTTTGAACCTGAGCCGCGCTTCAGCATTCAGCTCCCCCTCTGCACCTCTTTGAGAGAAGACATCATCCTGATGATCCTCAAGCCACGGTTGAGGCACCAACAGATTCCCGACGCCAGCATTGCCATTGACCGGCCCGATGTTGACATTAGCTCCCAGACTCCCATTGCCGACGCCTGTCGTATTGAGTCCGATATTGGCCATCACATTACCATTAGCACTGCCGTTGCCCCCGGCCACGGGGACACCATTCTGTGGAGTATCAACTGGTGGAGGAGTAGGCACAGCCCCGCCATGAAGTATGCCGTTACTATCAACCCTGGAGATCAAAGGTTGAACCAAAGTCCTGAGCTGGTCTTGACCATTGGCGACCACCTGCATAAGTTCCATAAAGCGATCCATCCTATCGCGGAGCTCCTGGACATCTGTCTGCACTTGATCCATGATCCTGGTCTGATTAGCTTGAGTTAGATAACGGTGAATTAGCCTCTGATCAATCCTGGAGTTACCGGAAACAGCCTGAGACCTGTGAACCTGAAAAAACCTGCAAACACTAAAGGTTAGGAAAAACAACAAAATGTACGCCATGCAAATGCTTCATGCAGATGCATGCGTGTGTCTGTGTGCTTGGGAGATTTCCCCCGATCCTAGTGCCTGAGTGACAGTGCTGATAATAGTAAGAAGAAGAAGTCTGAGCCCAATCATGGAAACATCAATCTCATATATAAAGAAGGCCAATCAAGGCAGTACATAGCATCAGCGAGTACAAGACAAATCAACAGCGTGACCTCAGCCAACAAGCCTGGTGATGGTCAGCATACAACAAAGATCAAAACAAAAGGAATACAACTAGTCAAGTACGGCCACGGGCGCGATACTCTGCTAATAACTCCTTCGTCTCTGGATGATCTGGAAAAGTGAGCAACCCCTCGACGAGTAGTTCCCTCTGCACAATGGTATACTGAAGTCCTTCGATCGAACCTTCCCATGCTTCTTCGCCGAAGCAATCTTCTAATTTCCGCTTTTTCGACTCAAACGTCAGCTTGCGCTCCTTCAGGTTAGCGAGAGCTTTGTTGAGTCGGCCTTCAGCGGCATATCTGCGGGCGGTTTCTTCATCAAACCTCTGTTCACTATCCTTCACCTCGGCTTCTAGCTTGGAGATCTGCAGCATCAGCTTATCCTCCCGCTCTTTCCTGGTGTCCAGGGAAGCCTTCCAGTGCTGGTTGAACTTAGATATCCTCCGATATGCCTCGTCCAAGTGCTGCTTCTTCGTAGCTAGTACGTCATTGACAGCCCTGAAGTCTTGACCCATGCGTTCACGCTCGGCTATCTGCTTCGTCAGGTCTGTACCCAGCTGGTTTACCAACTCCGTTTGCTTTTTGAAAGAATGAACAACTTCGTTCCTCTCGCTTCGAAGATGCGCTAACTCCTTCTCCAATTCTTCGTTCGCCCGCTTCAATTCATCCCGCTCAGCTAATACCTGGTTATGCCGATAAATGGGCACAGTAGTAGGCTCTTCGACCATTGGAGGACTTTCTGGTCTGGCATGAGGAAACGACATCCCTATAGCATTTACTCTGGCTCTGATCCATGTTGTATACGGAGGGTAGGCTTGATTGTTGCTTTTCCCCAACAAAGGCTTTCCTCTTTTACTGATACTATTCCACGCACGCTGCAGCTTGGACAACAGATCCCCTTCTAGAATACCAGTGAGGTACAGAGATTCCTGTACCTCTTCATCCTTCGGCGGAGTCCTCAAAGCATACGCGAACTGGCGAACCAACAACGACGGACTGTAGTTTATGCAGCCCTTCCTACCTATCAGAGGCACATTTGGAAACCCGCTGCAACTGAAGATCACCTCAGTACCCAACCAGTCTCTGTCGAACCAGTCAATATCCTCTGCAGATAAACTCATCAGGCGCTCAGGCCACTCAGTTGTGGCTGCAGACAAGACAAAAGGACCCCTCTTGGGCAGATGACTATCAAGTCATTTGTACAGCAAAGGTACGCAGCATGAGACGTTCTTCCCCCTCCGGTTCTCGTTTTTGTAGTGGACTGAGTGATAGACATCTCCGATCAGGGTAGGGACTGGATTCCCTGAAGCAAAGATGTGAAACGCATCAAAGTCTACAAAATCGGGCATGTTGGGGAACAGGATGATGCCATATATGCATAAAGCGAGGATGGCATTGAATGCGTCCCAACATCCGTCCTTGGCACACTGCTGAGCCTTAACCACCAGAAACTGCAAGGAGAACCCAGGAACCTTGTTCCAACTAGTCAATACTAACTCTGAGGCGTCCAAATGAAGTGAGGAAGCTAAACCAGCCAGATCAGGCTCAGCATCCATGTGGACAAAAGGCATCTGCCTCTTGATAGGCACACCCAGTAAATCAGCATACTCTTCCAGCGTGGGTGCGAGAACAAAATCCTGAAAAGTGAAACATCTCAACGGAGGGTCGTAGAACTGCAGGAGAGCGTGCAACCCATTCAACTCGAACGCAGAAGGCTTGCAAACCAAACTGAGCAACCTGCCATAAGATTTTCTGAACTCATCCTTCACAGAATCACCTGCTAGAGCTATCAAACCAGTCAACTTAACCACATCAGGGGTAGGGAACTTGTAGGCCACGGTCTTCCTCAGAGAGCCCATAACAATACAATAGGAGGCAAGAAATCCTGGATCGGGGAAAACGGTACCTGCAACACAGACACACGTTAATGAAATGCAAATGAACATGCAAACTAATGCAAAATGCAGTCATGCAATAATATATCCGGGTAACTGGTGCTGCGGAGATTTTGTATCAACAATCACTGATGAGAAGAAAACCCCGGTGTAGGACCACAAATCTGATCTGCTAAGAACAACCATCTGATAGGACCACATACATAGGATGATAATTCTGCTCTGTCAAGAACAAATGTCTGATAATAAGGACCTCGGATGTATGATCAAGAAATATCTGCTGATGAAGTCTTCAGACCCCAAATCAAAAATCTGCCCTATCAAGAACAAACATACAGCTGCTGATGAGATCTTCAGACCCCAAAAATATGCTCTATCAAGAACAAACAACATCTGATGATAAGATACTCTGATCAAAACCTGCTCCGTCAAGAACAGACAAATCAGCAACTGAGAAACCCTGGTACCAACAAAACTGATTCACTGTCAAGAAAACCAAGTAGTCTGAAAGTCAAGGTTTCCTGCAATAAACCCAATCCCACTCACAGGTATGGACCTAAACTGACTCAAGGTACGACATCCTATGTGTTCATCAACGTCACAAACTTTCAAGAGGGGTGATACGATACCCAGAAGGTGTGGCATCACCAGCTCATGAAGCGGCGTCACTTAGCTGAATCACAAATGATCGGTCCCCAGAGTCGACAATCCACCAAACCAGCAACCGTCTCAACCCAAAGGGTTGAAAGTGAAGCCAACCGGATGAACCTCGTCTGAGCGTGGATTTCATGAGACACTAGTGCCTGCAAAGCAAGCACGCGCCCACTAATTTCCACTCTAAGTCTATGGTGCACTCAAGCCTGGGTCTGGCTTCTCACTCATCAGAACTCCCATCCCACAACAGCACAAATAATCATATTATACTGAAAATAAAATGCGAGAAATAAAGTGCGAGAAGTAAAATGCGATAAATAAACGCAACCCAACAAGTAAACATACAAGCGCTAGGATTGACTCGCATAGGGAACCAGAAAAACCAGAGACTCTGGGTTCGATCCCCAGCAGAGTCGCCAGCTGTCGCCTGCGCGAAAATAAGGTGTCAGCACAACAGAAGAGTCGCCACCTTTCGTTATTTATCCCTCAGAACGGGAAAGTAAACGATCGGAAAAACCTGACGAAAAAGGGTAAGACAAGGTCGTCGCAACCATTGTCTGGGTTCGGGAGTCGGTTACGCAAGGGGAAGGTATTATCACCCCTCACACCCGTCGTACTCGACGGGATCCACGCTTGTTGTGTTTACTTGGACGGGTTGGTTTTATTCTATCTACCTATCAAGGCTGGCTGAAAAAGAAAAGAAAAATGACTCGGCAAAGCATCGCGCTTTATGCCTACGTATTCTCATCAGAGAACGAGAAATCAGAGTCAACGTAGTTCGGCCTACGAAGGATTATGGGGGAAGGTAGCTCGCCAAGACATCGCCATCTTGTGCCTACGTACTCTCAACAGGCATGAGAGATCAGAGCATACGTAGTTCGGGAAACTACGGTTCATTTCTTGTCTTTTACGAAAGAAGTGTTTTTTATTGTGTTTGCGATTTCAACCGCACTAGAGACTATGACCTGAGAGTGAATGTGTCGCATGTCACCCAAAGGGTACCATACTAAACATCCAGACTGTGGAAAAGAAACTCTCCCACAATCCTTTCTCAGATAGCTTAAGGCTTGTAACGTACGAAAGAAATCATTCATGATTACTGTATCTTAAACTGTTTTGAGATGAGAAGAGAACAGGCCCAACTAGGAGGGAGACTATCAAGTCCTACTGTTGTCATGCCATGGATTCATCCTATGGTTGAGGTTTGAACAGGGAACTCCTAGAAGTTGTCATGCATAGGTTTCAACCTAAGATTCTATCATCAAATCCTTATTAAAGGAAATGAGAGTCCTAAGGGATCATGTCAATGATACACCAAAACAGACAAAGCATCAGCTTAACAGTAAAATGCATGCAATGCAAGTGAGGGAGGAAATGTGTGTGGTGCTTCAGCCTCCACAAGCTCATCTCGACCTCAAGCCAGAATGAAATAATAGTAATCATACTGAAATATAAACAACATGCTATCAAGCAATAAACAGTAAACTGCAATCATACAGATAAAATGAAATAAAATGCCATCAGGCAAATAAACCACATGGGCAAGGGAGCTGGGCTCTACCGAATACCCGCAAGCAAAGCCACACAGTAACAATACAAGCAGAGGGAGCAACTCAACCTCTAGTGCAATCATGCTCCTAGATTCTACTTATTCTAGATATGGACTTATTCTAATGCATCAAACAAGTCAAACAAAACACATCAATACAGAAAAGAAAAAGAAAGCAGATCACTTCTCTCTCAACTCCAAGCTTCAGCTTCTCCAACAGCAATTCAGTCTTCAGACTTCAATCACTCTTGACAAACATCAGTTTGCTCTTCCAGGTTTCAACCCTACAACATAAGTCTCAACTTATCTTCTCCCTTAAGCTTCAGCTTCTTGGTCAGCTCCACCTTCAGGCTTCACTATCTTCTGGGATCTTCAAGTATCAACTTGCTCTTGTTGCTCTTCAAGCTTCAGCTGGAATGGCAATACTCAAGGATTCATCCTCTTCAATACTCTTCATTGAAGTCTTCATCTTCAAACTCAAGCTCAACATCTCTCAAGACAATCAAACCAGAGAAAAATCACTTACTGGATAAGCTGGGGGATATTGAACTGCTTACTTGACCACCAAAGGTGACCTATAAGGGTTCAACATCAAAGGAATGGTTACCTCAAAAGTTCTACTTCCTAGGTACATAACTTATCCCTCCAAAGGAGATAGGTGTATACCATGGAAGGACTTTGAATCATAGGGAGGAATGGAGGTGAATGATACCATCCATGTTCGAGAAAGAAAGTTGTCTAAGTCTAACCTCTTCCTAATCCCTAACCCTAAAACAATAACAAAAGAAAATAAGATCAAGCTCTCAAGCTCCTCAATGCATCTTCATGTCTTCTACTATGCTCCTCAATGCTCCTTAGGACAAGATCAAGCTCTCCAAGCCCACAAAGAAAAGAAAACAAACATATAATGCCCTAAAGGCAACACAAACAATCAACCAATACAAAAATCAACTAAAAATAGCATACTATTATATTAAATCCTAATATAATTTCTAAGGGATCCTACATACCTATCCTTAATACCCATATATGCCCCATAGTCTAATTTGTCCTAAAAACTCAAAATCTAAAGTTATTATGGACCTATGTTGAAGTTTTAACCTAATTCTATACAACCTAATAGCATCTAATCAAAACTATCCTAAAAATCATCACAAAAATATGGAATTAATCCAGGGGGAACCTAAAACATATATCTAACTACCCTAAAAAGATTGACCTAAAAATATTAAGGGAGATACCTAAAATAAATTCTACAAATTAAGGTATCAACTTAAAAGAATTAAAAAGCAATAAAAGAAGAAAATATACAAAAAATAATAAAATGCATGATATGGAAAAATTTTTCATTTTATATTTTTCTAGACAAAAATATGAAAAGGGAGAAAAAACTCCCATTAAAAAATATTGATTTTTCAATTTATTATGAATTTCTAAAGTGTGAGAAAATTTGGAGAAAATATAATATGAACATGAATGGAGTGGGTGCAAGAAGTAAGACAATGCAGTTCAAATCTCACGTGGGCCCAGACATGGGGGTGCAAACAGAAAAGCACCTAAGCCCACTATCCAAATCAGAAAACAATTAAAAAAACAAAAGGAAAATGGAAAACTAGCGGTGCAGAAAGAAACGAATTATAGTTCATATCACAATTGGGCCTGATAGGGGGGTGGGGATATCAAAGACCATTTAAGCCCACAAGCCAAGCTTTAATGAAACGCAGCGTTTCAAGCTGCTGCTGACTCCCTCCAAAACGAGTTTAAATGCAAGCTGTTGGATCGTTCTTTGGGTCAAGGGGTCAGCATGCATCTGACGGCTATGAGGTCTTCTTCAACCTTGAGACCTAGGGTTTTCAGAAACCCCATGAAAACGCAGCTCCATGCACTCCTCTTCCAGCCATTCGTTCTCCTTCATTTCTTGACCAAAATCAAAAATATAAAACACAATCTTGATCCATTTTTCACCCTGATCACGCCTATGGTCTTAGTTCTCATTGAAATGCTCTCTATCATGCAACCCGAAGGTGTAACCAACTTAATCTCAAATTATGACCAATCTTCGACCTCAACCAAACTCAACTTTCTTTACATCAAAATGATAATCATGTTACACTAATCAAAATCAGCCAATAATCTTGCATTAACACTCAATATATCACTAGTTCTTACACCATCAAGAATTGGCATCCATGAATGAAACTTCACCAGTTGATCTTAAACTCATCAGAAATGATCACCTAATTGTCTCTAACAGTTCTAAACTAATAAATTACCCTAGCCATGCCTAGATTATGAGGTAGAGATGATTTTGCAAACCTGGCTTCTTGGATTGGTAGTGATGGTAGATCTTCAATTCAGGCCTTGCAACTCTTCAAGAACACTCCTTGGATGATGAATCTTCTTCTGTTTGCAAAAGATTGGATGTAGCAAGCTTGTACTTCAAGATTCAATGTGATTTGCTTTCTTGCAATTTCCAATGGCACACCTTCAATTCATCATGGATGGAGCTTCAAATCATTATGAACACACTCAACAAGGTCTATGGAGAAGGTTTGTGGAGAAAAATGGGATGGCAATGAAGAAAAATGGAGAGATTGAATGTAACTTGCAATGGAAGCTTTTTGGTTTCACTCTCTCTTCTCTACACCAATTAACACCAACCTTGCATATGAGCAAGTCACAATGGTTATATAGAATGGTTTAGAACAGTCTAGAACTCCCTAGAATAATCCAATGAGAAATTCATCTTTTCATGTCATGGTATTTTGAATTTTCATTTCTCCTTATATGGTATCTCATGCCAAATGCCTTGCAACCTTGGTTTCTGATTTGAAATTCTCCTTACATGAGATTTAAGATGAGATACAATGCATAACTTCCTTGTTTGTTGAGTTATTTTGAGTTTTGGTTTGGTACCTTCATGTGCAAGCAAGCTTTTTACAAGGCAGCCCTATGATGCAAGCCTCAAATCAAAATTGTGGCTGAACCATTGTTCTTAGAATGTCATTTGGGGTCAAAATGACCTATTACATGACATGGTTTGGACTTATAACTTGTGATTTCCATTTTTCAAATTCACTTGAATTAACTTATGCCTCATTTTTAGGCCATTTTTATCACTTTTTGATATGAGCCTTTTCAACATCTCATGACCACCCTACTAGCCTTAAAACATCATGCTAAGCAAGTTTGATGTTGAAGATTTTTCCATTTGAAGCTTTGAAATAGGAGATATGGCCTTATGCTTGAAATGACCTATAACTTCCAAATGACCAAAATGCCCTTGGTTTGTCAAAGCCATAAGTTGAGTTCTACAAATCCTATCAAGGACTTCTAGTACTCTCTAGAAATATAAGAATATGCTCTTCAACATTCATGTTGACCAAGAATCCATAGGAATCATCCTACTAGGGCAAAAGTTGTCTGCAAGTTGGGTGACTTTCAAGGACCCAAATTCACATACCTCAGATGACCTGTAATTTGTCAAAACCATAACTTGAGCTCCACAAATCCTATCAAGGACTTCCACTACTAAAATTAAATCTAAGAACAAGCTATACAACATTCATGTTGTGGGGAAGATGAGATGACAATCACATCTTGAGCTAAACTGCCTTGAAGATAGGGATCAAACTAGGGGATTTTACACTGTCAATCCTTAGAAACCCTAGCTTGAAACTTCTCAAACTCCTCAATCATGATGAGTTGGTCTAGGAATCATCCTTATAGTATCTCAATACATCATTCCATGATCACATGGCTCTTGGATCAGGTCTCAACCCTCTCCAAATCATCAGTTGACCTAGGGTTGACCCAGTCAAACCCTAATTCTACCACTCATGGTTGAATCTTCTGAATTCTTGTATAATGACCTCTCTAGGCTTCATGATGGCTTTCAAGACATCTCATAAGCTTTCTCAAAGCTTCAAGTTCATCCTCATAGTCTCAGAATCATCTGAGGAGCTCCCACAACTCTCAAGTTATGAGGCACACAACTTTGGTTTCAACCAATTCCTCTGAGGATCTCTTGAGTTCTCTGACAAAGGTATCAACCTTTGAACATTGAAATAACTTTCTTGGCTAGCTTCAAAGCCTCATACAACTCTTGATGGGTAAATAAATGTTGGTCAAATTTTGGGGTGCAACACCAATTAATCACTAAATTCGCGCAACATGCCCTTTCATTTTTTAGACTACTAAGGAAGGAGGCCACGTTCGAATGGACGGACGAATGTGAGCAGACCCTTCTCCATCTCAAGTGTGTCCTCTCGGAACCACCAGTCCTAACGAGATCGGACGTCGGGGAAACCCTCTACATGTACCTGGCCGTCTCCACCGAGGTCGTCAGCGCTGTGCTGATTCGGGAAACTCTCGACGGATAGAAGCCAATCTATTTCACGAGCAAGGCCCTCAACATCCCCGAAGTGAGATACCAGCAGATCGAGAAAGTCTCCATGGCCCTCATCAATGCGGCCAAAAGGCTGCAACACTACTTCTTAGCCCACACTATCATGGTCAGAACTGAGCAGCCTATCAAACAACTGCTCGGTAGACCCGACATGTCGGGGCGCATGTTGAAGTGGTCGATGGAACTCTTCGAGTTCGACATCCTCTAAGAAGGCAAAAAAGCACTAAAGGCACAAATCCTGGCTGACTTTGTCGCCGAGATGACGCCCGCCGCGGAACCAACTTCCGGGACTCACAAGTGGACCATCTTTGTCGACAGTGCCTCAAACTTGTTGGGAAGTGGCACAGGCATCATCTTGGAAAACGAAGAAGGAATCATGCTGGAAGTATCCCTTACCCTGGCCTTCCCGACCACAAACAATCAGGCCGAGTATGAGGCATTCTTGGACGGACTCCGCCTAGCAGAAGACCTCGGAGCCAAGGAGATAAAAAATTTCACGGACTCCCAGCTGGTCGCCTCCCAGGTTTGGGGTGAGTATCAAGCCAAGAACGACAACCTTGCTGAGTACTTAGCCCTTATAAAGGAACAGATGAAGAGCTTTGACTCCGCTGAAGTGTAACACGTTTCTCACGAGCATAATACCTGAGAAGATGTCCTCTCGAAACTGGCAAGCACGAAGAAGAAGGGTGGGAACAAATCCTTTGTCCAGGAAGTCCTCGCTCGACCAATCACGGAGAAGGCAAAAGTGATGCTCGAGGTCAACGCCATTGGGGACAACGACTGCTGGATGACCCCGATCTATACCTACCTTAGCACGACACGTCTTCCCAATAACGTGAAGGAGGCCAACATGGTTAAACGATGAGCTTGTTCCTACGTACTGCTCGACAGAAATTTATACCGGAGAGGCCTCTCGATTCCCCTCCTCAAATGCGTTGACAAAGCCCAAGCCCCGAGGATCTTGCAAGAGATCCACGAGAGCATCAACGCACAACACTTGGGGGGAAGATCTCTTGCCCAGAAGGCCATGCGAGTAGGGTACTATTGGCCGACGATGCAGAAGGACACTAAGGAGCATGTGAAGAAGTGCGACAGGTGCCAACGGCCCAGGGACATGCACCTCGCCCCTCCGAGCGAGCTCAAGTCGCTCTCCTCCCTTTGGCCGTTCTCCTGATGGGGGATGGATATCCTCGGCCAATTCACCGTGGGCTCCTACCAGAATAAGTACCTGATAGTCGGTGTCGATTATTTTACCAAATGGATCGAAGTTGAGGCCCTCTCCAAAATCACGACACACAACATACTCCGCTTCTACAAGCGGAACATCCTCGCTTGGTTCAGCGTTCCCCTGGCCATCATGATCGATAATAGGACGCAGTTCACTGACAAAAATTTCCAAGACTTTGTGACCAAGCTCAGAACAAAGCAACACTTTACGTCAGTCGAGCACCCGTAAACGAATGGACAGGCGGAGGCCGCAAACAGAATTATCCTGCAGGGCCTGAAACGATGACTCGGGGACGCCAAGAAGAGATGGATCGAGGAGCTCCACAATGTACTCTGGGCTTACAGAATGACGCCTCACTCGACCACTGGGGAAACCCCTTTTTGACTAATCTACGGGACTGAAGCGGTGATCCCGGTAGAAATAAGGGAGCCGTCTAGAAGAACTGAATCCCCCCTCGAGGAGGAAGCCAACGACGAGGCCCTCAAAGATGAGCTCAACCTAGTTGAAGAGATCCGTTCAGGAGCAGCTCTCCGCGAAGCCACGCTAAAGCAAAATATTACCCTTCGTTATGACAGCAAAGTCATAAAACGTAAGTTCCAGGTCGGCGACCTGGTCTTGCAAAGAAACCGCACGAGGGCAAGCTCGCCGCAACTTGGGAGGGCCCTTATCGTGTCCGGGATAAGACAAAACACGGGGCCTACTACCTCGAGAACTTACACAGGGAGGAAATTGTTCGACCATGGAACGCTGAGAAGATCAAAATATACTACAGTTAAACACTGCCCGTGATGATCAACCTCACGATCACGGGAGCGCGACCTGGTACAAACGCGTCTCCTAGAACTCAACAAGATGACAAGCGCTTCCCCTTTTGTGTATGTGGGCAGAATGCTTTGTCTGACGAGGATCCCTCAACCGAGCTCCACCGCCACCGTACCAAGATGGCAGAACACCCATCTCGCGATGGGATGTTCACGCCATAGAGAGAGGACCACGATCGCATCCCCTAATTTGTAACCGACCAGTTAACAACCCCGGTCACCCGTCCAGTTCCCTACACTACCGAACACAACAAGCAACGTCGAGCTACCACTCCCACCAATATATAAACATGCAAACAAGCATACAAGAACCCATGCAAACTGGCAGGCATAAACAAATAAACATGCACACACAAATACTTAGCAAAAACGATAAACATTATTATACAATCACGGGCACTAGCCCATCTGTTCAGAAATTACAAAAAAGGGCACAAAGCCCGAACAACAATAAAAAATTATAAAACGGGCACGCATGCCAACACAAAAACGGGCACGCAAGCTAACATACAAACAGGCACGCATGCCATACAAATTCATATTCGTCAGTATGATCCTCCCCTTCTAGGACGGGTTGGTCCCCCTCGTCACTGTCTGGTATGCCGGGCACCACGATGCGATCACCTTGGACTTGATGGTAGGGCCCAGTCCCCTCGGTCACCAAATCCACGCCGGGGTTGGCGAGCCGAAGCTAGGCTACAACATTCTTAAAGCCTACCTCGACAGCTCCCAGGCAGTCGTCTTCCAACAGCCAGATCTTTTCCACCAGCTCGCGTCGGGAAACCAACAGCTTCTCCTTGTCGGACTCTTCCTCGGCGGGAGCAAGCAAGTCCTCGAGTTCAGTGACCCGCCCTTTCAGCCGAGTCATCTCATCATCCCCGTCCTTCACCATCTTCTCGAGCTCCTTGATCCGCTCGCGCTGGGCCTTTGTCCTGCCTCTGATACTCCTTCTGGTTGGCAACCAACTTAGACCTAACTTCCTTGGATACTGCCAGCTCACCCTGCACAGTGGCTAAGTCTGCCGAGGAACAAGCCTCCTCGTTGAGTACGAGAGCCATTTCAAACGTCCTCACCACCGAGGCCAGGTCGTCTGAAAACATCTTCCTCTGAGCCTCCTTGTTGGTGGCCAGGATGGTCTTCGTCTCCTCGGGAGCTACAACAGGGATATTATCCTCGGTAAAGAAGTTAGGTCTGAGACAGCAAAGGGGAAGGATGAAACGACGATCAGGAGAGATGTTCGTCAGATCGATCGGGGACGCTTCGGAATCTCGTCGCCTCTTGGAGACCGGCGGTGCAACCGGGGAGCCGCTACCTTATGGGGACAAAATCGATCCCGCAGGTTCAACACCGGCCTCCTTTCTAACAACAGTGGCCCTCCCCGCGGGACGTCGGCCACCTCCCTTAAGCAGCTTCGTAACACGTTCTTCCATCGAACCCATAGCACCTACAAAGAAAACACGAAAAAGCAGTTAGTGTGGGAGTTCAAAACAAAACGAACAAATCCGAGGAAGCTGCTCGCTGCCTAAAAAATGATGAGCCTCTACTTCGGTCCAACACTCAAGGAGGGCCTTCGTGTTGATACATTTAGTCTCAGTTCTGATCTCCCCGTCAGCGTCGCATATATACTGCCCATCCGGGGTCATGCATTTGCGAGGGGGAAGACGCCAGATAAAGTCGACCAATTTCTTGAAGGCCAAACTTTCATCCTCCTCCAGATGGTTAGGCCGGTAGATGAAGCTCTTTGTGCTAGATCGAAAATGCAGTTCCGTCCATTCCAAGGGGAAATGGGAGTGGAAGTCCACCTCGGACTTGCCGTCCACAATGGTAACCTCTGGTCGGAACATCGTATTGATGGCTCCGTCCATCTTCGGCATCACCACATACCACCCATCCTTGAACCCTCTGACAAAATCCGTGTATGCCTGGAAGAGCCTGGTCAGCTGCTTCAGGGATACCCAGTTGTGTCGCCCAAATGTAATCTGCCGCTACAGGTGGAAGATGCAGAATAATAGTGGTATGGTGTCCCCGAGCTCAAGATAGATGCCGACGATCTCAAAGGCACGAATGAAAGCAAGAGAGTTAGGGTGGAGCTGAAAGGGCGCCAATATCAGATGGTCGAACACTCCCTGTTGGAAATCTGTGAACGGAAGACGCATCCCCGCCTTCTTAAACGCGGATTCATACATGGGGAATCCTCCTCCGTCATAGGGAGAACATATGTGATCCCATTCCCGAGGTCGACATGCCTTAAACTGGCAAGGAGCCCCAGCCACTCTGTCCTCGATCACGACGAAGACATCCGCATCATCACCATGAAGCGTGACATGTAGTTAAGGGGTTCGTCCCCGACCCATTCTTCGGCCGACCTGTCCAGAGGCTCCACAAATGTCCCATCTTGGCGACCCTTTTCATCGTCGGACAAAGACCACATTATGTCCTCTTCTTCGCGGGCAACCATTTACCCGAAAAGCAGAGGAACTCAGTGAATTTGACAGCTAAATCAAATCCACCCTTCCACCGCAGTTCAAGTGAAAGTGCGTGGACGCCCGAAGCCGAGTAGAACAACGACACGCCTCGGGTCGCCCAAAAGACCAATCTGGGTTAACCCTAGATCCTCCATCTTCCCCGGGGAATTCATCCTTTTGTCCTCGGGGTACTCATCGATCGTGCCCAGGGTATTCATCGAGCACCCTCGGGACATTTGGCAATCATCGCATCTCCCCTGGCCACTCGCAAATGCCGGCGACGTTCAGTTAGAACCCTAGTTTTGAAGGACTTTCCAGCGTATTCGCCAAAAAAATCCACGACCTCCCGGGCAAGAATGTTTGAGCCGCCGAAAGCCTACTAAAATATCAGTAGAGAGGGCAGAAACTTACTTGATACGACAGAGAAAAGTGGTTGCGTCGAGTAGAAACGTTGTAGACGTCGAGCAGAAAATTCAGAGAGTTGAGTGGCAGCAAGAAGACAAGTGAGCGAAAAGACGGACTGAGTCCGTGTATATATATACCCTAGAACGAGAAACGAAGCGTCACTAGGAATTCAAGTACCTAGCTCGTAGCCTCTTTAGGGTGACACGTGGCGACCCTCAGCTTTCCCTGCATCTCTTCAGGTTCCCCCTCCTCGTCCGCAGGCTCCACGTGCATCGTAGGCTTGCCCGACCAGTACAGTCGCAGACAGATCGACGAAGCGACATGCTTGACACCTCTGCACCTTAAGTCATAGCTCGTTTGACCGCGAACAATGACTTGGGGGGCTACTGTTCTGGACTGGGCCGAAGCTTGACCCACAGTCGAGCCGGCCCAACCTCACATCGGGTTGTAAGGCCTAATAAGACCCAAACCGCCTCCCCGTCGGGCAGAGACCTTTCTCCCGTCGGGCAGAACCTTTTCTTCTGTCGGGCACGAACCTCTTGGCAGTCGAGCAGGTACCTCACATCCGCCAGGCACGCTTTCCCTTCTGCCCAACCGTCGGGCAGACCCTATCCAGCTTGGGGGGCTCCTCTGACTTCCCCCACGTCCTTAACGTGTCCCTTACGCGGAGACACGTCAGCCAATAACTATCTGTGTCCTGATTATTCGGTCCTCCTCCTCCCGGATAGCACAAAGCAGTTACACTAGGGCGAAGACCACGTGCTGGCCTTCCTGACGCTATGTCATCCCTAGCAGTTGCCAGCATTGGGTCGGACAGCCCAGCCCAACGTGAAGTAACCGTTGGCCCTGCGCTAGGGACACACTATAAATATTGTCTTTCAATATAGGCTCAGATAATCTCATTCTTACTTCTCTTTCTGTACTTGTTATCACTCTGCTCGACTCTTACTTTGCCATTAGAGGTGTTTCAAGTACACCTCCTCCATTCTCCTAGCAAACAGACAGCTCAGACGTGGGGCCGACCAGTGACTCCTTTTGATCAGGTACCATCAGATACGTTTTTTTTATTGTGCTTGAGTTTATTTTATTATTTATTTATTTTTTGTTGTAATGGATCTTTATTTTTATTATTTTTTAAATTGTTTGGACTTAAGACATGTTGAAGTTCTATTATGCGTTGTTAAAAAAATATTTTGTCGACCTCTTTGATAATAAATATATTTTCTAATTTATGTAGTAAATCAAATTGTAAAATAAAAAATAAAAAATTAGCGGGGCGACCCGCCAACTCGTTAAAAAATGAGGCGGGTTTGACTTTTGAGCTCGGAAGCTTAAGTTGACCCGCCCCACTTTTGGACGGGCCGGCCACTTTGCCACCCATATATATATATATATATATATATATATATATATATATATATATATATATATATATATATATATATATATATATATATATATATATATATATATATATATATATATATATATATATATATATATATATATATATATATATATATATATATATATATATATATATATATATATATATATATATATATATATATATATATATATATATATATATATATATATATATATATATATATATATATATATATATATATATATATATATATATATATATATATATATATATATATATATATATATATATATATATATATATATATATATATATATATATATATATATATATATATATTCTAATTTAATTATATTTAATACATAATATTTTGTTTTTAAGCTCATATTTATTTATCTTTAATGTATAATAAAATGTATTAAATTCAAAGTTATGTATATCATGCTTGAAATTCAAAAATAAAAAATATTTAATATTTTATTAAATGAATCATTCATTTGATGTTTTTTTTACAAATAATTCAATTATTTTAGAATAGATATAATTCATGTTAACATAAAAAAATCAATATAATACAATATTAAAATATACATTCTCTTCTTAATTATGAGCACTTTTAATTTGTTTCACATATTTTTGTTCTATCCAGACAAAATTTTAAAAAATTATATAATTTATCTTAAATATAATTGAATTAATTTTAGATGTGAATCTTTTTGAATTAGGCAAAAACTTTTAGAATGGCAAGAGACATTTTTAAAAATTATTTTAAATGTTAATTAACAATCATTTATAACGATCATAATAAAAAATTTATATTTTAAACATATTTAGATAAGTAGTACATTTTTCCTATAGATATATAAATTCCCTCTTATTTACATCAAGGGATTATATTTCTGCATTTATTGTCTTTTCATTACTTTTAACTCATTTATTGCTTAATTTTAAAAGTTTTTCAACGCATAATCTTATTAAAAACACAAAAGTTATCACACCATAGTTCCCAACGTTAATCTCCAACAACTCATTTTATTGGCCAATGTAATTGATAGACATTTAACTTGCTTTCACATATACCAGAAAACAACATTGACAAACTGCTGTATCATTTATACTAATGTTGAATTATAAAAAGATCCAAAACATTATCTGAGAGGGAAAATGGACTTTTAACAACGTACCAAATTTGCATTAGCCTCTAGACCCTGTAAAATGTATTCCCAGGTGAATTCTAATCCTCTAGCACCCATCCAAAGAGGAGACAACCTGTGTAGTACAGAATCAGCAAATGCCCAGCCTGCCAAAACAAAAGTGGCACCAACAAATGCAGATCAGTCAAGCAGATTAACGCAACAAATACATGAGGCTGATCTGGGAAAGAGAACATCACTTCCAAGAAACATGGGATAAGAATGAGCAAAAATTCATCGAGAGTTTACTTATAATAACCTCTGTCATCCTTCACATTTTCCTACTTTTGTATCGTAACCACAAGTCAATAATCACAAATTCAAGTTTACTATATCAAAACATTTGTGTTCATTTTCTTCTGAATTAGTGAATGAAAAAAAAAACAATTGTACCTCAACAATGAAACTATGCATCATCTGCAAAATTGCATTTATAGTGAAAAGAGAGTTTAACGAATATATAAAGAAGTAAGAATGTGGAAAGAAAAATGTAAATTCAAATATATTATATTTACATACATTGAATTGAGTAATTCAGACGGCTACTATCTACTTATTAAAGACCGAGACTCTTACTTTTGAATAGGTTCATCAGCCGCGGGATCATCTGACGCCTATCGAGAATCTTCTTTTTTCAACTTAAAATTATTATAGGCTGCTACAACTGCAATGGCTGTTTGAATATTTACAACAACAATTATCCACACTCACAGTTACAGAAATTGTATGAATACATTATTAACTTGCACTCAAAAAGAGACACAGATTTTCTAGAAGAAATGCAATTCCTAAAACTAATGATGGAATTTCCATCTTTTCTGTTCATAGGAGCATACAGAGAAATTTTTTTTTATATCTTGATTGATAAACTCACAATGTTTAAGCGTAGTCCTTGGGGATTCGTATAACTTGACCACTATCTTTCGGTAATCTGTACAACACATCCCAAAAAATCATTATAATTATTTCAAATTCGATAATCTGCACAACACATTCCAAAAGAAAAGAAAATAAATAGAAAGAGAAAAAACTTAGATCTAGCCACATAGGCCATATCATTTAAAAAAATAAAAGAAAAGAAAAAACAAGGAAAAAAACAAAACCAATAGAAGCACTTATCTCTTTTCAAAAGCGCTTATTTATTCTCCCTCTCACGGTTCACACGCTCTTAACTCGTCACCAACATTGTGGGGTTTTTGAAAAATATCTCAGAGCAAGAAACATAAATGTAAATATATCAATGAATAACCATCATCTGAAATCTGAAAACAAAAAATTCAAAACAATAGACCTCACACCCTAAAAATCAAAATGTTAGAGGCAGATCTAAAGACGAGAAAATATCATCCTGTATATAAAAGCTGAAATCAGTGATTTATAATCAACATCTTCTTAATGTTGGAAATTCACCTCACACCCTATGAAGAATTCCCTTCAATCTTGATCTCAAGATTGATGAACAAACCCACAATATGATAGTAATGGTAATAACAAGTAATTATCAAGAACAATAAAAGAGAAGAAGAATAACAAACAAGAAAGAGAAGAATGAGAGAAGAAATATTTGGAGAAAATTGTTACCCACAAACTGTGGGATTTCTGATTGCTTATAGAACTTTCACTTGCTAAAACTGCAACTGTGAAATCTGTTCAATGTTGTGATTGAATACAAAACAAGGCACCATATTTATAGTTTTAGGTTTACAAAAGCCCAAAACATAAAAGGCCCAAAATATTCAAATCAAATCTAATCATATCAAATCAAATCAAAACAATGAATTACATTTAACACACCACCTAATTCATTGTGTCTAAACTGTCTACATTCATCATGGCTCTTAGTCTTCTGAAGGCTTCGACCTGCACTCCCTTCGTCATGATATCTGCAATCTGATTCTCAGTTCTGCAGTGTTCAAACTTCATCTTCCCTTCTGCTACCTGCTCTCGAAGATAATGGAACCTCATTTCGATGTGCTTGCTTCGACCATGAGCTATTGGATTCTTCGCCAAGTTGATAGCTGATATGCTGTCTATCTTCATGGTAATTGCTCCATGATTCTTCCCTGTGATTTCTTCGACCAAGTTTACCATCCAAGTTGCTTGACATGCACAAAAAGAAGCAGCTATATATTCTGCTTCGCATGATGACAATGCCACTACTGGTTCCTTTCTCGAATTCCAAGCAACTGGTGCACCACCTAACATAAACACATAACCAGCTGTGGATTTTCGATCCTCAGCATCACTACACCAACTGGAGTCTGTGTATCCCACTAACTTTCATTCTTTTCCTTCATCAGCTGCTGGAAATAAAATGCCATAGTCGAGAGTTCCTTTTAGATACCTCAGTATCCTCTTCGCCGCTGCTAAGTGTGATACCTTTGGCTTCTGCATGAATCTACTTACCATACCAACACTGTATGCTAAGTCAGGCCTTGTGTGACAAAGGTATCTAAGTGACCTAATAAGTCTTCTGTATTGGGTTGGGTCGACATCATCTTCATCTGAATCCTTCGACAGTTGCAATCTGGGCTCAGCTGGAGTCGAAGTTTGGTTGCAATCTTGCATCTCAAATCTCTTGAGTATTTCGCCTGCATATTTTCTTTGGTGCATCATCAAACCTCTACTTGTATTGTAGAATTCGATGCCAAGGAAATATGAGAGATTTCCCAAGTCTGACATTTCAAACTCCTCACTCAGGTCATGTTTGAAAACTTCGATCTCCTTCTTGCAACTCCCTGTTATCAACAAATTATCAACATAGAGACATAGTATAAGCAATTCGCCATTGCTTCTTCTTACATATACTCCATGCTCAGTTGTACACTTCACAAATTCCTTCTCCTTTAAGAAGCTGTCGATTTTCCTATTCCAAGCTCTTGGAGCTTGCTTAAGTCCATACATGGCTTTATGAAGCATGTACACCTTTCTTTCTTCGCCTTGTTTCACAAACTCAGCTGGTTGTGCAACATAAACTTCTTCGTCTAAGGGGCCATTAAAGAATGCACACTTCACGTCCATCTGACATGTGTGCCAGTTGTTCATATTTGCTAGACCAACAACCAACCTGATTGTTTCGATTCTAGCAACAGGTGCAAATACTTCATTGAAGTCGATTCCTTCCTTCTGAAGAAATCCTTTCGCCACAAGTCTCGCCTTGTGTCGAGTTACTTCTCCTTTAGGATTTACCTTTACCTTGTAAACCCACTTCACATCAATTTTCTTCTTGCCTTGCGGCAATTCAACAAGTGACCAGGTATCATTGACTTCGATGGACTCCAACTCTTCAATCATTGCTTTCATCCACTTCGAATATTTCAATGCCTCAGCTGCATTGACTGGTTCGACATATGCATAGAAAGCATAATGTACCAACTCACCCTCTTCATCGACTACATCATCTGATGTAATTACACATTCTTGCAACCTTGCAGGCATGTGTCTTGTTCGTCGAGGTCTGCTTGAACCTGCTTCATCTGCAACTGGTTCCTGTCGAACTTCTATTTCGACTTCAGTGGCTGGTTCTTCACAAGAGATTCTCACTGAATCCTTCTTGGCATTCTCAGTCCAATCCCATTCTTTAAGCTCATCTATGATCACGTCCCTGCTGATCACCACCTGTTTATTCACTGGGTCAAACAGCTTGTAACCTCCTGTCGAATGATATCCTATCAAGATCATCTGATTCGACTTATCATCAAGCTTCCTTCTCAACTAATCTAGCACATGTCTATGTGCTATAGATCCAAACACCTTCAAGTGACTGAGACTAGGCTTAACACCAGACCAACATTCTTCTGGTGTGATTCTTTCAAGCTTCTTCGTCGGACATCTGTTCAATATATATGTTGCTGTCGAAACTGCTTATCCCCATAATTCTTTAGGTAGATGCTTTCCATTCAACATACTTCTCACCATATTCATGATGGTTCTGTTCTTGCGTTCTGCAATCCCATTTTGCTGTGGAGTGTAAGGTGGCACCACCTCATGCACAATCCCTTCTTTTACACATAGTGTATCGAACTTTTTCGACACATACTCTCCACCACCATCAGTCCTTAGAATTTTCAGCTTTCGGCCACTCTGGCTTTCGACCATGGACTTGAATCTGGAAAATACCTCAATCACATCACTTTTCTTCTTTATGAGGTAAGTCCACAGCTTTCGACTGTAATCATCTATAAACGTGACAAAGTATCTATTGCCACCAATCGAATCCACCTGGATTGGACCACATACATCAGAGTATATGACTTCAAGTATTGCCTTCGACTTCCTTCCTGCATCCTTGCTGAAGCTTTTCTTGTGTTGTTTCGACTGAACACACTCTTCACAGACTTCACTTGGAATGTCGATTTCTGGTAATCCTGAAACCATATTTCTTCTCTTCAGTTCTCTGATGTCATTAAAGTTGAGATGACCTAGTCGAAAATGCCATAACCACTCATCTCTGCTGGCTGCAGTTGCTAGACATTTGTGCTCCATCACATTGAGTCCAATCTTGAAGGTCCTATTCTGAGACATTGGAGCCTTCAAGATTAATCTACCACCTGCATCGAGAACTCTCATCATCTTGTCTTCGACAACTACCTTGTAGTTCTTTTTGACAAGCTGCCCTATACTGAGCAAATCACTCTTCATGCCTGGTATGTACAACACATTGGAAATTGTTGACCTTTTGCCATCTTTCCTCATAATCAGAACATCACCAACACCTTCGGCTGCTAGAGTGTTGTCATTTCCAAACTTCACTGTGTTCTTTGACGAGGGCTTCATGTTGACAAACCAATCTTTCCTTCCAGTCATATGTGATGAGAATCCTGAGTCCAAGTACCACTGATCTTGGAATCTTTCTTCATCTTTTGTTGTGACCATTAGCAACGTTTTTTCTTCTTTATGTTTTGCCAGCTTTGCATCAGTCTCTTGATTTCTCTTCCTTTCTGGACAATCACTAACATAATGACCATACTTCTGGAAATTGAAACATTGAATGTGGCTTTTGTTTGTCTTTCGACCACCACCTCTTCCTTTACCTGCAGCACCACCTCTTTGGTTTCCTTGGTTCCAAGGTTTCTTCTGATTCGACTGGTTTCCTCCTTTGTTGTCATTCCAGCTACCTTTGCCTTTTCTTTCCTTTTCTGACTGCACCTGTAAAGCCATATCTTTCAACTTTCCTGCAGCTCTCTCAGCCATCCTCTGTTCATGAGACTCAAGAGTCCCTTGAAGCTCTTCCTTCATCAACACTGATAGATTTTTCGACTCTTCTATGGCAACTACCACGTGGTCGAATTTTGGAGCCAACGATCTCAAGATTTTTGAGACAACTGCTTTCGTCGTCAGCGCTTCTCCACATACTTTGATTTGATTCACCAACTTTGTAACTCTGGTGAAGAAATCTGTAATGCTTTCGTTGTCTTCCATCTGAAGCAACTCATAGGTTCTCTTGTGAGTTTGTAACCTCACCTCTTTCACCTTCTCTGCCCCTCCAAACGACTTTTCAAGAATCTCCCATGCTTCTTTTGCTGAATCAACATCACTAACCTTTTCAAAGTTATCAGGATCAACACACTGATGAATTATAAAGAGTGCTTTATAATCCTTCTTCTTCAATTCTTTGTGCGCAGCCTTTTCTGCCTCCGTTGCATTCTCCCCAAGCGATGTTACTACGTCCTTCAAAAGACCCCAAAGATCTTGATAACAGAAAATCACCTTAATCTGCTTGCACCGATTCTCATAATTGTCTTTCTTGAGAATTGGTAGGGTTACCGGAAAGTTGCCATTCGGATAGTTCATCGCCATCACTATCTTCCTTCCTTGAATCTCTCAACCAGGCTCTAATACTAGATGTTGGAAATTCACCTCACACCCTATGAAGAATTCTCTTCAATCTTGATCTCAAGATTGATGAACAAACCGACAATATGATAGTAATGGTAATAACAAGTAATTATCAAGAACAACAAAAGAGAAGAAGAATAACAAACAAGAAAGAGAAGAATGAGAGAAGAAATATTTGGAGAAAATTGTTACCCACAAACTGTGGGATTTCTGATTGCTTATAGAACTTTCACTTGCTAAAACTGCAACTGTGAAATCTGTTCAATGTTGTGATTGAATACAAAGAAAGACACCCTATTTATAGTTTTAGGTTTACAAAAGCCCAAAACATAAAAAACCCAAAATATTCAAATCAAATCTAATCATATCAAATCAAATCAAAACAATGAATTGCATTTAACACTTAAAACCCAATACATACTACAATTTCCACACATTATTTTTACCACCATATTATTCAAGGTAAAATATTGCATCCAATCGAGGTAAGCTAACATTACCATGGAACATCTAGAGCATAACCCACCTGCAGAGTTGTTACGAAAAACCTAAAAATGAAAACGTTAGAGATAGATCTATACAAATGGATACAGAAGAAAAAAAAACTAGAATCACTTCGGTTAGGGTTTCTAAAGCGATATTGTTGATAACAGAGGAAGAAGGAAGAAGGAAGAAGAAGAGGAAGAAGAAGGAAGAAAGAGAGAGAGAGAGAGAGAGAGAGAGAGAGAGAGAGAGAGAGAGAGAGAGAGAGAGAGAGAGAGAGAGAGAGAGAGAGAGAGAGAGAGAGAGAGAGAGAGAGAGAGAGAGAGAGAGAGAGGGAAAATACGCATAAGACAGAAAAGAAGACGATGGAGAGAAGAAAGAGAAAAATCTGATACCATAAAGTTAAATTTTAGAAATAAAATAATTGTAATATAACCAAATGACATTATCTTTGAATCAAATATAACCAAAAAAGGCTTAATACAATAACTATGTAGTTGGATTACAATAATGTAACATCATTAGTTGCATAAAATGAATTTTGGACCAAAATTATCCTTAAATTGGAGATGTGGCAAAAAAAAGAGAAAGGGGCAAAGATGAAATTTCCATAACACTTACTTTTTTTTATATTATAGATTTATTGCACTCAAGATAAAGCGAGTATCCATCAGTTTTTCTCACTTCAATAGGGGGAACCTCACCAGGGATGAACCATTCCTCGTAGTCAAGCCCTTGAAACCATAAGTGCATTCTCTCTTTCACCGTCACCTCGTCCATAGAAAGAGAATTCGACTTGGTCGGTAAAATAAAGTAGACCATTTGAAATGAAGCTTGGACCAATATTTTGGGTTCAAAATCCGACAAGGGAAAGGAAGACTAGTAAAAAGGTAACAAAAAACAGAGTGAGCCACGAAAGTGAGGGGTTTCACCAGTAAAAACCATCCTAGAAAATCTTCCCATTCCAGAATAAAGGGGTTGAATTAGTGATGTATCAGATGGAAGTGAATAAGCTATTGATTACGAAAATTATCCAAGGAGGTACGCCTCATAAGGAAAAGATTGAAGAATAATTTAATAGAAGACTTCTAATATGTGCTCATAAAATAATCAGAAGGCCCGTATGCATGCTCATGACCCCGGATGAGCTGGGAAAGGGCAACTTTTGAATATTTCAAGGCAACAACCTCAAACTCAGAAAAAGGAAGTCATAAACCTAGTCTTGTAAGCAAGCATTCATGAAACGGGGCCATGCAGTCATCAAAATAACTGCATATCCTCTTCTCTCCTGGAACTAGAAGGACCAAAAACTATGAAGGCTCACCAACCACAATGTCAACATCTCTTGGGGAAGCCCTAGTGCTCAGAGCCGAAGAAGTACCCACTATCTCTATATCTACCCAATCATATATCGAAACAACCGACCAACATCGAATATTTAAATGTTCCAACACCTTAGTGTGGTTAGGCTTGCGATCTACAGTCTGTATGCATGTCTGAACGAAATCTCTAGCAAGGTTCCTCCTTTGCTAATTAGCCTTCACCTTCTCTTCTAACAAGATACAAGGGGGAATAGGTACCTCAACGTGATTTAATCTTCCGCCAACATTTAAGGGCATCTAACAACCAAAAATAAGAGTTTTCTCCCCTAAAGTAAGCCTTAAACAACCCTTTTAACCCAGAGTCTCCAGATAAGGTTATAACCTTCAGTCCCATGTAATTGCTACTAAAAGAGGGGTGATAAACATCAAGAGACGACCCATATGAGACTTCCACTTCATAACCTCTGACTGAGTTATCATTATTATTTCTCATTTTGGCAAGATAAAATTGGAGATGCTAAAAGCTTAAGTGATAAAGGTACCTTATTAAAGAAGGATGATGAAGCAGGAGGAATGTAAATGGGCGAAGCTTTAAATAAAAGCTCTAAATCATCTCTAATGTTATTCTCAGGAGGAAGGAACAAAAATGCTTTCCCTAAAAAATAATTGAAAGCTTGAAAGATGAAAAGTTGCAAAACATATAAATATTCAACTCCTTCTATTTATAAGAAATGGCGGCTAAAGGACCAAGACCAACGACGAACAGAGATCATAAAATCAATAACCATAATTCCACTCATGGAAACATTCCAAACTTAAGTGCACTTAATCACCCTATGAACTGCACCACACCCTAGTTGGTCACGTCATCACACATGTCAAGAATGGGTGATGAAGCATCTTAATTAATGGGACGATATTAAATGCATCTGTTACCCATTACTTTTTCAAAAAAACTAATCCTAGGAGATTCAGTTCTATTCGATGAAAAAATACTACACTAAAGTTATAGCTTTGTACTCTTCTTTATATAATGACAATGTTCTGACTGAATGCTTCTTTTATGCACCAAAATATTACAGCTCCATTGAACAAATAGATATAGTTTGATTTACTCCTTATATCCATCCTATCTCCACACTAGTTAGAGTTTGAGTAGCCTATTAGAAATTATTCTTCTTGCTTCATTATGAATGGGAACACCATGCCAATCTTCATGGTTCCTTTCAAGTATTTTAAATTATCTAAGCAACCACTATATGTGACTTCTTAGGTTTACTCATGACTTCTTAGGATTCTCTTACTGCATTGGCATAAAAAATATCATGCCTTCTATTACACAATTGTCTCAGTGATCCCATAATATTTTTGTACATTTTTGCCTATACAATGTCTTACTCCTTCCATTCATTCTATTTTGTATTAGTTTCTAACAAATTTGTGATTGTGTTGCAGTTATTCATCTCAAACCTATATAGCAATTCTATCACATGTTTTAGTTGATACATAATCATTCCTTATTTTACCTTTATAAACTCCATGCCAAGATAGTATGATAATTTTCCAATCTTTTTCATTTCAAATTCCTTCATCATCATGTCATTTAGATTTTCGATTTCAAGTAAGTGATTGTCTGTGATTAGCATATAATCCATATATAGGCATATCATAGTTATACCAACATTATTGGGTCCTTGCACATACACAACACATTTCATAGAGTATTTTTTGAATCCTAATTGAATAAGAAATTTATCAATTCTCTTCTCCCAAGCTCTTAGAGATTGCTTCAGTCCATACAGAGCCTTGTGCAACTTGTACCCTATCAGTTTTATTATCTTTGATCTCAAAACTGGCGAATGAGTCACAAATATAGTCTCTTCTAGATGACCATTCAAGAATGTATATTTTTCATTCAAGGGGTGGATTGATGAGCACTTTCTTATTCCGGTATGGGAATTAACTTTTGATTCCTACAGTTTTTACAAATTTATGTTCTCTCTTCAGGTCTACCGATTTCAATCTTCTCAAAATAATAGAGAAAAAACATTCACAATCAAGTGTAAAGATCCATCGTATCTTGATTCAATCAAGCATAATATCAATTTTGTTTCCTAAGATTTCTAAATCTTTAGTTCTTACAGTTCTCGGTGATGGATGGATCTAAGTCTACTCGATCCTCCATTACGCGCGATGCTACTGTTGCCGCTCTAGTAGCGAGAGATCAACCACTTCTATCTCTTCCACAAAACTCCTTAAATCCTGGAACATTTGTTTTGCTACATCCAGACCTGGTTCAAGCTTCACAATTGGCCAGATCTATTCATGGTACTCTTATGGAGGCTCATGTTCTACCTTTGATTATACAATCAAAAGCATTGCATGGCCTCCACAACCTACATGCAAACCTCGGTCTACAATGTACTAACAGACTCTTAAATAATATATTTAACATTGTTCGAATAAATCCTTCATAATACTGCTTCTTGCACAAATATTATCCAAGAGGTTGCGACAGGAAAGACTCGTGAAATCGTCTTGGAACCAGCCAAGGATAAGAGGGACGAAACTCCTTAATCTAATGATCTATGAAAGAGAAGGAAACCTCAGAATCATCCTTAGAGCCCTGAGGGAGACCGAGAAGTCACGCTCCTTCCAAATAACTTTGCAGCCAAAGCACCCATTGTCTGTAAGAATCTTGGAGAGTAAGATTCTGAAGTCCATGGAGAAGCCTCTCAAGATAGACGAGTATGACGGGAAAGGAGATTTTGATGAGCGTGCGCATATCGTAAATAATCGACTGAGTTATTTCAGCATCGATGATGCCTCTTTAGTGAAAATTATTTTCGTTAACCTTGATCGGGCCACCTTGGTAATGGTTCAATGGTTTACCCTACAGAAACATTGACTCTTAGGTGAGCTTCTATGAGAGATTTTATGCATATTTCACATCATGAAAGCGATGTCCGATGACTGATGGCCCTTTAATAAGAATTATCTAAGGAAATAAAGAGAGCTTGCGGTATTACATAGACCGATTCACACAAGTCTCCATTGAGGTGGAACGGGCCCACGAAGGTATTCGTTGTTAAGAATTAATAACTGAATTGGAGAGGTTGTTTTATTATTGAAAATAGATAGCCTTATAAATAAGCAGTACAACAGAATAGTTCAACAAAGCCACGAACTTAAAATTCCTAAAAACAAGCTACCCACTAAACAAACTAACAGCACTAACAACACCTGTAAGGACTAAGTTTTTTAAACATACTAAAAAACAAATAATTAATTTAAATTAACATTCGTTGCTAGATCTTTGAAAATGGCCTTCTGAGAGATCACTCCTTCAAGCAGAAGTTGGGGAAGAAGAAAGTAAAATTCATCTAGAAAATGTTAAACATGGTTGAACCTTATATGCTCATAGAGGAGAAGCTGACCACACGCTTCGACAATCCCTCCTCTAGCACGTCTCACTCTGATCTCCAAGTCGGGAAGGAGTCCCATCGGCATCGAGATGACTCCAACCAGGGTATGTGGGGAAAGTATGACAGAAACACCCTCTGACGGTCTCTAGGGAGAAAATTAATCAAGACTATGCAAATACTGAGTTTCAAAGAGGAGGAATTTGACATCCTTACCCCGTCAGAGTGACATCTCTAATGGATAAATCAAAGTATTATCGCTTCCACAAGAACCACGACCGCAATACTTACGATTGCATCCATTTGAAGAACACCATCAAAAGACTGGTCAAGAGGGGCCAACTAACTAAATATATTAAGAGGGAAAACTGAACAGAGAGGAGTCACCTAAAGGTCAGTCTGCCTTGAAGACCGTGGAGGCCAGAATAAATGGAGAGAGAAAAGAGGTAAGCAAAGGCAAACATCCCTACATCACTGTCATAACCAGAGGAGCACCTTGGGAAAACCTCCTCTCCAAAGGCACTATGAAGAGGAAGAATTTTGAAATGACAGGCATCCACCACATAGGAGGAAGTACTTTGGCAAAAGTCCCTGACCGACCTATGTTTGAATTTAGGGATTTAGAGAAGGTCGAAGGCATTCCCAATGAGATCATTCCCTTGGTAATCATTGCTACGGTTGGTAAATTCAACATGTCCCAGATCCTCATTGATGATGGAACCTCTGAATACATAATGTACTCAGTGTTGTTTAATATGATGGGGTTGGACCAAAGCGGTTTGTTGCCATACGAAGGATTTTATCTCAGACATTCAACGAAACCACTAGCAGTCCCCGAGGATATGTGGAGGTGATGATTTTCATAGGCGACGTAAAGGACATCTGAGAGATGAATTCTCAATTTCTTGTTGTTCCTTGCATGAGTGTTTACAAGTGCATCTCGGGGTGACCTTTTGCTGCCACGCTCGATGGTGTGGCCTTGTCGGTACACCACAAGCTCAAATTTCACAAGTTGAAAAGAGAACCTACCACTATCAGAACTAACCTATGTGGAGTGAAGATAATATACCATGCTCTAAAAAAATACCAGGGATAAGGCGTAGCTATGGAGATCAATGTCACTTCCCTAACAGGGAAACTCAATAGAATGGGCACTTGTCCCCTATGAAGTAGCTGAATCGGCAAAAGAAAATGAAAAGAATAAGTGATGGCTGGCTCACCAAGTTATGTTTTCTATTCTTTAACTATATCAGATCTTATGCATGTATCATTCACCTCCTTGTGTACACACATACTTGAAAATAGGAAATGAAAATTGATGCTTTTGAAATATTATTTTCTTTATGACTATGCATAACGACGAGAAATTCGATGTACGATTAGTGATATTGATGCTCAATGTGTTGATTAAGTCAGGGGTGCTGTCAGAGATACTTTGCACGTTCTACTAAAGCAGTTAGTTCCCCACCTAAAGTCAGGTGTATTGTCGGAGATGCTTTGTAAGTCTAACTAAAGCAATCAATCCCCCCACCTAAAGTCAGGGGTGTTGTCGGAAAGGTTTTGCACGCCCGACTAAAGCAATTGATTCCCTACTGAAAGTCAGGGGTGCTGTTGGAGACACTTTGCACGTCTGACTCAAGAAATAAATTCCCCGTCTAAATTCATGGGTGGTTCTAGAGACGGTTTGCATGTATGGCCGCAACAATCAATTCCCGACACACAATCATGACCCACCCTCATATGGCAGCTACCCACTCTATATGTCGTGTTGGGTTGGCCACACGTCTACCTTTGGTTGGGTTTTCATCTGGTAAAGGAAAGGAGAACCGACTTTTAGCTGGGAACGACCCCAATAACATCCAATTAACTTTGACGGAAGACCTCATAAGTTTACAAAGACTTGGAGCTATGCACTCAAGATTCTACAAAATGCCATCAACAGGTAATGAAAAACATTTCATACAGAAAGTATATTTACATGCTCTTCCATTACAAAGTACTATACAAACAGTACATAAAAGGGAAACACAGGGCCTTGACAGTTCTATTTTTGTAGAGAAACGATTTCCCTATCTTTGACTACTTTATCTGGTCGAATTGTCTCCCTAGAAAGAGTAAAAGGGAGGTGGAAGTGTTCCACTTACTGCAAGTATGAGTGTGCCACCAAAGAGAGGGGGAGGGAGGGAGCGAATTAGGTTTTATGAAATTTTCTGGTTATTTTTCCGGAATTGTAATAATGAACTTAGAACAAAAATGCAGAAAAATAAAAGTGCAGGAAAGTAAAAGAGACAAAAGAAATTATACTAGTTCCCCTAATCAACCAATGCTACGTCTAGTCCATTCACACCCCGTAAAGAATTTGATTATGTTAGATCTTTGTACAACCTCACACCAACACTTTTCTAAAATCTTCTAACACAACACACCCAATCTATGATGGACTTTGAATCTCCACGATTTAAAAGACCTTTTTACAACAAACAGAAAGAACACCACTTTATATTTTCAAACACCTGTAAAATGTACATACACTTCCTTTACAGAAAATGGCACTACACACTTGGTGAATAATTTACAAGAGACAAATATATTGAGAACACACAATTTTATAGGCTTTCTAAATTTTGAAAAATTTAATCTTCTCTTTCAAATGAAAAATTCAAGAATATGTTAACATTAATTGCTCAATGGATTTTAAATTTTTTTCCCGAGATAAATGAAATTTATGCAGTAAAAGTTTCTATGAAATTGTATATGAACACTTGAAAAACAATATGAATTATTTGAAAAATATGATGAAAGAGGTGCATTGAAATATAAAAAATTCTTTCTTTAACTAGATCATAAGATGCCTTTTGAATGAATAGAAATGGTTGGAAAATATTCATGATTAATTGCAATAATTTGGAAAAGGTTTTATGAACATGTGCAATGAAGAGAAATTGTGATGCTTAATATTTTTCACACAACTTCAGGAAGCAATCAATTGTATATATAGACCAATTGATTGTTTTAAGTTCAACGTTAATTTTTTGAATGAAATACACTAATCAACCGATTGTGGGGGATGGTCAATTGAGTGTAGGGTCAACTTTCAAGACCCTTGAAAATTTTCTTGTGGAGATCAATTAATTGGCACAATCATGAAAAACCAAATTTAAAATTTAGTGGTTGTATGCAATCTGTTGCACTTCCCATTCAATTAATTGTAGCATTATTAAAATTGATTTTTTGTCTTTTCAAAGATGTGCTTAAAATGAAAATCGTGCATGAATGTTTAAGAAACATAGAATTGTTTAGATGAAATGATTTTGAGAACCTAAGGCTTATATACATATGAATTTCCATTGTACCTTAATCTTCATGATTCAATCCTTTGATTTTCAAAGCTTATGAAATCTTGATAAAAGATTCCAATCTTTTTCTTCTTTGATATTTCTTTTATAATAAGCCTTTGTATTCATTAAACTAATTTAAGAAAGATGATGAACATCTTCTTCACACTTACTGCAAAGCATTTTTAAACGAATGCAAAACTGCCTCAAGGATACCACTCGTATAGTCAACCAACTGCTTAGTTAGTAAATTATTCTGAAGATGCAAAGACTCTATATCTTATTGATGAAATTCTAAGCTACCCCAAACAGTAGCCAGAGCATGGTTTTTCATCGCCACGGTATTCACCAGATGAGTCCCCTGGTTGGAGAAAGAACCAAAAAACTTCAGGGGAAACACATTATTATATACTTGAAGCTAGTGGGATTGGACCTGAGCGTATCGCACACTCAAAGATACAAGAGAGCCTCCACCAAACTTTATTTAGTTCCAAAAGACAGGGAAAATGTAGATAAAATCCAAGGGGAAGAGAAACAGGTAAGGGAGTCGGTTATGCGAAGGGAAGGTATTAGCACCCCACACATCTGTCGTACTCTTCGGGAACCATTCTAAAAGCTTCTAGGATCGGATGCTTTATCTATCTAATGACTACTCACTAAGGAGGAAAATAAAATTGATGAAGGAAGTGCTCGCAGAAGATTGGTGCCCTCGTGCCTACGTATCGTCATAGTGTAATGAGGAATTCAGAGCTCCGTATTTCATGGAAGCAAGGAAAAGAAATGGGAAGGTGACTCGCCAAGATTTCATAATCTTGTGCCTACATATCCTCATAGTGCAATGAGAAATTCAGAGGCTACGTAGTTTAGAGAACTAAGAGTGAGAAAGGAAAGGAATGATGTCAAAACTAAGACCGAAAAACAAAGAAAAGGTGTCAAAACCAAGGGAGAAGAATAAGGTATACAAGTAAAGGAGGTGCAAAGAATAATGATTTAAGGGGCAAGGAGCAGGGGTAAGGGTGTTTTAACTGAAACTCGATGGTTAACCCAAGGAAGAAGGGAAGAGAGAAAGGACTCTGCTTAGAGGAAAAATAATTTACTCCATTGGGGAAGAAAAGAAATTGACCTTGGCCGAGGGCAAAAAAACGCTCGATATATTAACTGATAGTGAATGATTAACCAAGAAAAGAAGGGTTAACTCCACTAGGGAGAAGAAAACCAATTGGTTTTCTAACCAACAGACAGTAATTAACCAAAGAAGAGGGTACTCTAACCAAAAGAAGGTGTTTGACTCCTTAGGGACTTTGTTGTGTTAATAGACTAATTGTGGTTAACCAAAGAAAGGGGAGAAGTTTTTATTTTAAATGACAGATGGTGGTTAGCCAATGAAAAGGTTATTGAACCAGGGAAAAGTGTTAACCTAAAATAAGACTCGGTATGTTAACAGACGGATTATGGTTAACCAAGGAAAAGTTGGTCTTTTAACTGACGGGTGTCGCTACTGCGAAAATCGGCGCCGGCTGACAGAAGAGTCGCCACCGTGCGTTATTTATCCCTCAGAGCGGGAAAGGAAACGCTCGAAGTAAACCTCGCAAAAAACGGGGAAAAGGTATGGTCATCGCAACCATAGCCTGGGTTCGGGAGTCGGTTACGCAAGGGGAAGGTATTAGCACCCCTCATGTCCGTCGTACTCGACGGGATCCACGCTTGCTTGGGTTGTCTACTGGATGCAAAACAATCTATCTACGGCTGCTAAATCTAAACGGAGGGGAATTGACTCGATAGAGCGTCGCACTCTATGCCTACGTATTCTCAAGAGAGAAAGTCAGAGTCAACGTAGTTCGGGACTACAGGGAAAATTGGCTCGCCAAGACCTCGCGTCTTGTGCCTACGTACTTCCACACTGCATGGAAGATCAGAGCTTTACGTAGTTCAGACTAACTAAAGCTATACAAAACATTCTCACACAGCAGTGAGAAAAACAACTGGCTTCACAGGGTCGGGAACCTATGGTCAAAACTATGGTTTGGTCTCAAATGCGCTTGGGCAAGAGAGAAAAAGGGTTACAATTAGTCGTCAGCGGGAAAGTCTCGATCGCACAGCCGCGAGAGAACAAAAGTTAGTCGTTAGTGTGCTCGCTAGGATATCGCATCCTATGCCTACATATCTTCGTCTGGTACGAAGAATCAGAGCAGCTGTAGTTCGGCTACTATCGGACCACAGCTCAAATCTCGTTTTATTAATCTCTGAAAAATGATTACAATGGGTATACTGAAATAAATCTCCTAGGAAACGCTATCCTATTCTATCTTGAAAAATCGACTGAAAATAGCCCCCTAACAAATGGGCTTCTAAACTATCCTAAAAGTCGTAAAATAAAGTCTATGAAAATATCTCCTAAAGAAAATGCTTTAAAAAATATTAATCCTACATTAATATTTTTTCTCTTTTTTTTCTCCTTTTCTCTTTATTCCCTTTTTTATATTTTTCTCCTTTTCTTTTCTTATTTCTTTTTTCACAAATATTTCTTTAATATGATTTTCTTTTTCAATATTTTTTATAACATTTCTTTTCTCTTCTTTTTCTATAATATGTCTCTCTTTTTTTTTTCTATTTTTAAACAAAATAAAAAAACAAGAGAAAACAAAAAAGGGGGGGATACTGGATTACAAGGGAGTTTAACAAAAAATAAAATAAAAAAACTGAAGCACTGGGCCCAGCCCAAGTCTCTCAAAAAAAAAGCAGAAGGGGTGTGTTGTGTAAACTGGGGCGTTGCTGGTAGCAGCGTTGGGCTTAAGCCCATTATGCCAAAAAAATGTGAGGGGCGCCTCCAAAAAAAACGTTGGGCCTGGCCCAACTCACCCTTCGCCTTCCTCGCTTCCCTTTCACTCTCAGAAGAGCCAAAACCCTAACGTTACCTTCCTTCTCCCTCCGCCGCCGTGAACCTCCGTTTCAACCTTACTCATTTTTGATCTTCCCCTCAAATCCTCTCTCAGTCTCAAAATCTCCCCCTCACAGCATCGCACCATGAATCTGATCATCAACAAACTTGAAGATCTCTGGAGATGTTAGACGAAGATGCTATTGAAGTTCTGGGAAATTTGCGCGATGACTTGATGAGGTTCGTTAAACTTCTGAGGAAAACTTGACAAAGACGATTGCTGGTGATACGCTGAAGATTTGTTCTTCGTGAAGATCCTGTTTGAAGGCGCGATGAACAAATCTGGAGATTTCTTGAACGCTTCTTGAAGTTGTTGAACAAAGAAGATCCTTCGCTCTTCTGTAGAGATGAACGAGGAGCTTGATGATGAACAAAACTGGAAACATGGTTGAAGGTTGAGCTTCTGAGAGACTCTCTGTTGAAGGTGAATTCTGGAAATAACTGAAAGGGATGAAGGAAGTTCTGAGGTTCTTGCAAACGATCTTCTGGAGATTTGTAAATGGATGAATGTTTCTGGAGTATGGAGGACGAATCATTGGTTAGATCTGGAGTTTTCTGGCGTTTTTCTGGGTTTGATGATGGAAGTTAGGGAGGAAGATGATGAATGTTCATCGTCGTGTGATGAATTTCTGGAGTTTGTTGGTGGAGACGAGGGGAAGAAGATGAACACGATCGGGTTCTGGGGATTCTGGGGAGGTTCCGGCGTTGGACGGTTGCCGCCGGCCATGCAGGCCGGCCGGCGAGGCTTTTCCGGTGGGATGCTATGTGGTCACCACGTGGTGACGATGGTGGCAGTTAGCGGAGGGAGTGTGGCGCATGGCTGCCACTTGGCAGAGAGAGGGAAAACGGAGTGGTGAGGTGGCGTTCCTGGGTGGAGAAATGTGGGACCTCTCTGAAGCAACACGTGGCGTGATGCTATTTATGCTGAGAAGCTCGCTGGCACATTCTGGAACCTTCTGGGAGAAGCTGGAAAAATCTGGGGAAAGCTGGAATATTTTCTGGATCTTGGTGGAAACTGATGGATGCAATGGACGAACTGGGCTTGCAACTCTGGGCCCACTACGAAAACTGCTGCCAAAACCCAAAACTGCAATGACTGAAAAAAACTGCAACAAAAAACTGAAAAACAAAATTAAAGCCTAATTATCATCTAATCCTAATTAAACTCAATTAACTATTAATCTAATAATACTCTAAAAATCTTAACTATATTATATTCTAAAAAAGACTATTATCTATTTAACTCTATTATTCTAAAAATGAATTAACATATTAAAACTATTTAAAAATTATATTAATATTCTAGAAAATCCTATATTATTCTAAAATGAAAAAAAGCTATTTGAAAATATCTAAAATGCTTAAAAATCTATTTAAAAGAATTAAAACTATTTAAGATCTATTTAAATTCTAATAATATTCTAAAAATGAATTAAATCTATCAATATTCTATAAAATGCTAAAAATGATTTAAAGAGAATTAAAAATATCAAAAATTCTATTAAATCCTAAAAAATGATTTAAAAGTTATTTAAACCCTAAAAAATCCTATAAAATCCAGAAAAATCACCATAATTCCCAGAGGGACAAAATGAGCACCGAACGACACAAAAATAATCGGTAAAAATAAACGGGCACCGAAACATCCCAAAAACGATTCTACTGATCAAAAACACCTGAAACACGAGACGGGAGCTGTGATCCCTGATAAAATCAAAACAAATGAACAATGTAGTGTATGCAATATGCAGATGCGAATGCGGTTATGCGTCGAAACATAGGACCAAATACGAGACCCGGTTGGTCACATTTTGGGGTGCAACAGCTGCCCCTATTCAAGCGACTTCGACCTGAATGGGTGAAGAGCGCTCAGCCTTCAAACATTCAAGGTAGATGACGGTTGAATACAAATGGAACCCTGAAATTTGCCAACCGCAAGAATATACTGCAAAGCTGCTTGAGGAATAACTTCCAATAACTGAAGTTTGGTTGTCACGGCAACAACTGGTCAATTTTCTGATAAAATTTTCTTCTCCTTTTCAACACCTGTGTGACGCCACAAGTATTGAAATAATGCTTCGTAAAGCAAACACCTTGATTCCCATCTCTCTCATGGGATCAAATCTGGTCAACTCACAGTTCATTGCGAACTTGAGGACAATTCTCCTGGGGAATTCTGAAGGGCACTGCCTGGCACCTGTTTTGACGAAGGGGGCAGCTTCAGAAGTCTGATATATGTCAATCTTTGTTGTTGTTTTTTTCCGATGCTGACGTAACAACCAAATGAAGAATCACTCCGCTGGGGAAGACGAGAAGCTGAACCACACAACTCTGCAGGTGAACAAATTCGAAATCCAATAGGTAACCATCTTGGTCTATGTTTCGACATGCGTATGCTTGAAATGATGCAATGCCCTATATGACATGGATATGCCATGCGTTTTGTTTGAAAATGCGAGGCCCAGACGACATGGATATGCTATATGCTTGTATAAACGCTATGACTATATATGCAAATGCTAATGCAGGCTCGAGCTGCCAGAGAACACCAGGTCTGAAAACCACTTGGCAAAATAAATGCCGAAGAAAACGTCAACTCTACTGGGGATGACCTGAAGTCACAGAACCATCTCAGCAAAATAAATGCTGGAAACGAGAAATCAAATCCTGCTGAGGATAACCATCCTGCTGGCGAAATGAAAAGGCAACCCTGCTTGACGACTTCACTGGGGAAAGAAAGACAACTCTGCTCGGGAATGCTCTCTTCAAACCATTGGCAACTGATTGCGCTCTGCGAGGATTGACCCCAACTGAGGTTGATTACGCGCAGCACACTGCTGGAAATGCTCCTACTATCAAGGATATCAATCTTAATCTGCTGAAGATACTCCTGATCCTACTCTGATACGGGGTAAAAGACAATCTCGACTCTTCCGGGGATAATAAGCAACTTTCATCTGCTGAAGAGTGGCAATTCTGATTTAACAACATCCACAAGGATTTCAAATATTACTCAGGGCACTAGTGTCTGCTGAGCTTCGTATCGGGGAACATGACGACATGCGAGTCATTGGGAAATATTGTGTCAGATACCTTTAGGTTTTTTTTGTTTATTTTTCTGGTTTAGAATAAACATGGACTATGTACACAGTGGAAGATATGGAAATACTAGACGAGAACTAGCATTCAAAGGTAGACTACCAGGCGAGAACTGATAGGAAAATAGGTTAGGAAAATTGATTTTTGTGTTTTTGATCATCAGACGAGCTGACTGGATAACAGACTAAGAACAAGACAACCAGGCGAGAACTGGCTGGAAGCTGACGTACACCAGGCGAGAACTGGTATAACACTTGAAGAAACGGTGACCAAACGAGAATTGGTTACCAATAAACTGCACCAGGACGGGAACTGCTGCTTACAATAAACTGCACCAGGACGGGAACTGATGCTTACAATAAACTGCACCAGGACGGGAACTGATGCTTACAATAGGGTGGGCCAGACGAGAACTGGTTACCGATTTGCCAGGCGAGAACTGGACTTTGGAAACGACTAGTTACTGACACGCAACAGGTTTAAACTGCAGGATAATGATCCAACGACAACAAGATCTTCTTATTTGAAAGGTTTTCGATAAGGGTATTGACATGATTCCCCGATACTCAACTCTGGCTGGGGATAAACAAGTTGGTTTGAATGACTTGCCCCTGGTACACTCAGCTGGGGATAACAAGACTGGCTTGCACAACTTGCCCCAGTACAATGCACCTTGCCCCAATCTAACTCTTGGGAATACCTGCTCCGAACAACTTGCTACGAGAAGACTTCGAGAATACTTGCCCCGACATCTGCACGACAAAAGAATTCAATCTCCAATTAAACACCTATTACCCTGAATGGTTTCAACATTCTCTGCGATGACTTGCCCCTGAATGAGCGTTCTAGCGACTCAACCTGATCTGATTATCCATTGGAAGCATCTGCTTTCAAATCTCAGCGCTCTGCATAATTGCCCCTGATTGGGTCTTGAGAAGACTCCTTCTGATCAACTGCTTCTCAAACAAACTGCCCCCTGCTCAACTGAAGCTTCGGGACTTGTCCTCAGACTGACTGATACTGAACTTACTGGAAGATAATGCCCCTGATTCACTGGGCTTCACAACATTCACCATTCTGGTACAGATTGCTGAATTACTCAGTCCTGCTCGATTATTCCCGCTGGAATTTCTTTCATGCCAACTACTTAACCTGCAATTAGAATTGTCTGTTTACGAATGGTAATCTTAATGCAATGGTTATGCAGATTTTGAAAAAGTTTTGAGCTGTCACTCATTTACATGCATATGATTGAAAGTGACGAATGAACCAAAGTTCAAACGCAGTGCTTACATGGTCAGTGAAAAATACAACAAGGATGTGACTAGCAAGTCAAAAAGGAGTCAGGTTACTCTACCTTATCGTAATGCGCTTCAAATTTACCCTACCTCAATTAGGTCTTTTGAGGGTTGTATCGTGGTCGGGTTCACGGTTCGTGAAACAAAGGATATTTGGCTCAAATTTTGATTTGTACCCGCCCCTTCTACGTGATGATCTCCGATCCTAAGGTTCAGTTAACTTGGCACAAGCGCTCGCCTCTTCGAGAAGTATGTTGAATGGTAAGAACCACAGTTAAGGAATTCACAAGCTTTTCTTCTAGAGTGATAGCTACTCCTTCTTCGCTTTGGTGTCTGTGTACACGACTTTGTGATTTGCTGGGGAAAATTTCTTTTTAATCCCTCTTTTCCATTCCTTTGGTTCCCTAATTTTTGCCTGGACTGACTCCTTTCGAGTTCTTTTCGATTTTTCCGATTTCTTTTGAAGTCCAGCGGGATGCCCTAATTTTTGCCTAAGTATTAGCTTTCCAGCTTTTCTTTCTTTTTACTTAGCGGGCTTTCTTTCTTTCTTTCTTTTGGAACAAAGTCGTGCGACACTGGTTGTCTTGATTGCTCCGAAAGGATTGTAGCTGTCTCACTCCTGATTGGTGAGATTTGACCTCTTGAAGGTATAAACTGATTGGCCCTCGAAAGACAACACTCCTCTGCAAGACTTGAACGCTCGGTCAAGCTAACTGTCAACTACCCTGCCCCGGGTTAAGATGTGAGGGTTTATAAGTCCGAAAAAACTTCTACTTCCTGGATCGAAGTGGTTAACAAGGGACTAACTCCTTATATCTCCAGTGTTTGGGGAATTTGAAACAATGCCTTGTACGTCATCGGTACGGTCTTATCTGAAAGCATACAATCATCGGTTATGAGTTTCAGTTTCGTCATCCTCCCTCCTAACTTTGCTAGTCACAGCGAAAAAGTGGAGTGAATAAAATGCAAGTGTCAGTGCAACGCCATAAATGAGCGACAGCGACATGATTAATTCAGAAAAATGCATAATCACTTTATTATTATCACCATTCAAAACATACAATGTTAAAAAGCAGGTAGTAACTAACAGAAAAGAAACTACAAATGCAAATGATATAAAGTCCGAGGACTGCCACTGCTGAGGCGCCTGCCTGTCTGAACCACTGGCTTTTGCTGGGGAAATACCCTTCTGAATCTACGAGCTTAGACAGCTGAGCGGTTAGGGATGAACAAACAGAAATCCTTCTCTAAAGGAAATGCGATCCTGATCAATCAACTGCTGTACCTTCGCCTGAAATGCTTTACAATCTTCGGTTGAATGCCCCGGAGAGCCACCATGATAACCACACTGAACGTGGGGATTGTACCCAGGAGGGTACGGTTCTGGAACTGGCTTAAGAGCTTTAGGCTCCACCAAAGACTTCTGGATCAAAGATGGTAGCAACTGGCTATACGGCATCGGCACTGGGTGAGAAGGAGCTTTCCTTCGTTCCAAGTTGTTGCGAGGTCTGTTCTGATTCTGACGCTGATTCTGATAACCTCGGCCACGAGTTCGCTGATTTGCAATGGAAGCGACATAAGATTCCTGATAGAGTGCCCCAGGCACGGCTGTCTGTTCAGTATAACAAGCCACGGGAGGTACTGATCTCTGATAAGATGATGAACCAACAAAATTCACTGATTCGCTTCGAGGATATTCAATCTTTGGCATGACTGAGTTGATCACAACTTCTTCTTCACTCTGATAGTCATAAGGGTATTCAGTTTCACCAGCTTGATCATATGAAGTAATCTGAATTTTCCCCATTCTTATGGAGTACTCAAGGCGTTCTCCTAATGCTACCACGTCAGAGAAACTTGCCGGAATTCCGAGCAATCTTTTGAAGTACGGATATTGTAGGGAATCCACAAACAGGCTTGCCAGCTCTTGGTCCAACAGCGGGGGACGCACTCTAGCAGCAAATTCTCTCCATCTCCGAGCATACTTCCTGATCGGTTCATTGATCTCTTGAGACAACTCTTGCAAATGCATGCGATAAGGAGCAATGTCTAGGTTGTAATCGTACTGCTTCAGAAAAGCTCTGGCTAAATCCATCCATGACTGAATCTGATTCCTCTCTAACTGCATATACCACCTCAAAGATGCCCCAGTCAGACTATCTTGAAAGCAATGGATCATCAACTTATCGTCTCGCGCAAACGCAGTCATTCTTCGACAGAACATCATCAAATGCAGCTTCGGACAGCTATCTCCCGTGTACTTCTCAAATTTCGGCACTTTGAACTTGTAAGGCAACACCAGGTCAGGAACCAAACACATGCCTACAGCATCCAGGCTGACAGCATCTTTGGCTTTCAAAGCTTTCATTTGCTCTTCCAGCACTCGGAGTCTTCTACCATCGTCAAGGGCTCTTGGATCTACCATCCCAGCTGCTGGAATATCTCTTCGGTAATTCATCACAGGGAAAGCAACACCTTGATTGTTGACAGGAGGAGGACGCTCATTCTGGGCAACAAACTGCTCATGTCGATCTCGGTTCTCAACAGAAGACTGTACAACTTGGTCTGCAGCAATGTTGTTCACTTGCGGGGAATCTTCCATGGAATCATACAGAGGGTTGGACGCCATAGTGAACCCTGCCAAGGTGTTAGGAGACTGGAAATTGCCTTCAGACATGGCTACCAATAATTTTCAGCTGACTTCGACACTTGATTCTGCTCAAATCTACTCAACCCCTAGGTAGGTCTTCTGACAATCACAGCTGCTCAATCCAAACTCCGGGTAATCACCTTCAGGAAACAAAGGCTGGATCAGAACTCTGGCTAGCTGGAGGATGATATGCAATGCAACACTGATATGCATATGATATGCAAAATGCAGCAAACAATGGGACCACAGCACCCCACACAAAATCTGAATACTGCTGCGCTGCTGACGGAGACGTTCTCTGAAAAGAAGACCAGAATAACGGGTAGGTTGGAAGTCAAGTTTCCTGCACAAAAAACCCCCCCCACTCACAGGTGTGGACCTATATCTGACAAGGTACGGCATCCTATGCGGTCGTCAGCGTCACAGACTTTCATGAGGAATGATACGATTCCCAGAAGGAGTGGCATCGTCATCTCATGAAGAGGCCTCACTTAGCTGACTTCCAATTGATCGGTTCCCAGAGTCGACAATCCTCACGTCTGGACTCCCCTCAGATCCTCAGGACCAGAAAGGAGCACCTCTGCGAGAACCTCGTCCGAGTGCGAATTTTCGTAGGGAACTGCGCCTGCTCAGCAGACAGGTTCGTCTACTACTTCTCCGCAACTATATCTAGGTGTATACTCATACTCGAGCCCAGGTCCGGCTTATCTCAATCATAGAATACCCGTAACAGCCCAACAGCAACAGATAATATCGATAAATAAGCTCAAATAGACAAGCAAACAAGCGCTAGGATTGACTCTCTCTTAGGGGACGTTGGATCCCACATGCATGGGGAACTATCGCATATCCCCAGCAGAGTCGCCAGCTGTCGCTACTGCGAAAATCGGCGCCGGCTGACAGAAGAGTCGCCACCGTGCGTTATTTATCCCTCAGAGCGGGAAAGGAAACGCTCGAAGTAAACCTCGCAAAAAACGGGGAAAAGGTATGGTCATCGCAACCATAGCCTGGGTTCGGGAGTCGGTTACGCAAGGGGAAGGTATTAGCACCCCTCACGTCCGTCGTACTCGACGGGATCCACGCTTGCTTGGGTTGTCTACTGGATGCAAAACAATCTATCTACGGCTGCTAAATCTAAACGGAGGGGAATTGACTCGATAGAGCGTCGCACTCTATGCCTACGTATTCTCAAGAGAGAAAGTCAGAGTCAACGTAGTTCGGGACTACAGGGAAAATTGGCTCGCCAAGACCTCGCGTCTTGTGCCTACGTACTTCCACACTGCATGGAAGATCAGAGCTTTACGTAGTTCAGACTAACTACAGCTATACAAAACATTCTCACACAGCAGTGAGAAAAACAACTGGCTTCACAGGGTCGGGAACCTATGGTCAAAACTATGGTTTGGTCTCAAATGCGCTTGGGCAAGAGAGAAAAAGGGTTACAATTAGTCGTCAGCGGGAAAGTCTCGATCGCACAGCCGCGAGAGAACAAAAGTTAGTCGTTAGTGTGCTCGCTAGGATATCGCATCCTATGCCTACATATCTTCGTCTGGTACGAAGAATCAGAGCAGCTGTAGTTCGGCTACTATCGGACCACAGCTCAAATCTCGTTTTATTAATCTCTGAAAAATGATTACAATGGGTATACTGAAATAAATCTCCTAGGAAACGCTATCCTATTCTATCTTGAAAAATCGACTGAAAATAGCCCCCTAACAAATGGGCTTCTAAACTATCCTAAAAGTCGTAAAATAAAGTCTATGAAAATATCTCCTAAAGAAAATGCTTTAAAAAATATTAATCCTACATTAATATTTTTTCTCTTTTTTTTCTCCTTTTCTCTTTATTCCCTTTTTTATATTTTTCTCCTTTTCTTTTCTTATTTCTTTTTTCACAAATATTTCTTTAATATGATTTTCTTTTTCAATATTTTTTATAACACTTCTTTTCTCTTCTTTTTCTATAATATGTCTCTCTTTTTTTTTTCTATTTTTAAACAAAATAAAAAAACAAGAGAAAACAAAAAAGGGGGGGATACTGGATTACAAGGGAGTTTAACAAAAAATAAAATAAAAAAACTGAAGCACTGGGCCCAGCCCAAGTCTCTCAAAAAAAAAGCAGAAGGGGTGTGTTGTGTAAACTGGGGCGTTGCTGGTAGCAGCGTTGGGCTTAAGCCCATTATGCCAAAAAAATGTGAGGGGCGCCTCCAAAAAAAACGTTGGGCCTGGCCCAACTCACCCTTCGCCTTCCTCGCTTCCCTTTCACTCTCAGAAGAGCCAAAACCCTAACGTTACCTTCCTTCTCCCTCCGCCGCTGTGAACCTCCGTTTCAACCTTACTCATTTTTGATCTTCCCCTCAAATCCTCTCTCAGTCTCAAAATCTCCCCCTCACAGCATCGCACCATGAATCTGATCATCAACAAACTTGAAGATCTCTGGAGATGTTAGACGAAGATGCTATTGAAGTTCTGGGAAATTTGCGCGATGACTTGATGAGGTTCGTTAAACTTCTGAGGAAAACTTGACAAAGACGATTGCTGGTGATACGCTGAAGATTTGTTCTTCGTGAAGATCCTGTTTGAAGGCGCGATGAACAAATCTGGAGATTTCTTGAACGCTTCTTGAAGTTGTTGAACAAAGAAGATCCTTCGCTCTTCTGTAGAGATGAACGAGGAGCTTGATGATGAACAAAACTGGAAACATGGTTGAAGGTTGAGCTTCTGAGAGACTCTCTGTTGAAGGTGAATTCTGGAAATAACTGAAAGGGATGAAGGAAGTTCTGAGGTTCTTGCAAACGATCTTCTGGAGATTTGTAAATGGATGAATGTTTCTGGAGTATGGAGGACGAATCATTAGTTAGATCTGGAGTTTTCTGGCGTTTTTCTGGGTTTGATGATGGAAGTTAGGGAGGAAGATGATGAATGTTCATCGTCGTGTGATGAATTTCTGGAGTTTGTTGGTGGAGACGAGGGGAAGAAGATGAACACGATCGGGTTCTGGGGATTCTGGGGAGGTTCCGGCGTTGGACGGTTGCCGCCGGCCATGCAGGCCGGCCGGCGAGGCTTTTCCGGTGGGATGCTATGTGGTCACCACGTGGTGACGATGGTGGCAGTTAGCGGAGGGAGTGTGGCGCATGGCTGCCACTTGGCAGAGAGAGGGAAAACGGAGTGGTGAGGTGGCGTTCCTGGGTGGAGAAATGTGGGACCTCTCTGAAGCAACACGTGGCGTGATGCTATTTATGCTGAGAAGCTCGCTGGCACATTCTGGAACCTTCTGGGAGAAGCTGGAAAAATCTGGGGAAAGCTGGAATATTTTCTGGATCTTGGTGGAAGCTGATGGATGCAATGGACGAACTGGGCTTGCAACTCTGGGCCCACTACGAAAACTGCTGCCAAAACCCAAAACTGCAATGACTGAAAAAAACTGCAACAAAAAACTGAAAAACAAAATTAAAGCCTAATTATCATCTAATCCTAATTAAACTCAATTAACTATTAATCTAATAATACTCTAAAAATCTTAACTATATTATATTCTAAAAAAGACTATTATCTATTTAACTCTATTATTCTAAAAATGAATTAACATATTAAAACTATTTAAAAATTATATTAATATTCTAGAAAATCCTATATTATTCTAAAATGAAAAAAAGCTATTTGAAAATATCTAAAATGCTTAAAAATCTATTTAAAAGAATTAAAACTATTTAAGATCTATTTAAATTCTAATAATATTCTAAAAATGAATTAAATCTATCAATATTCTATAAAATGCTAAAAATGATTTAAAGAGAATTAAAAATATCAAAAATTCTATTAAATCCTAAAAAATGATTTAAAAGCTATTTAAACCCTAAAAAATCCTATAAAATCCAGAAAAATCACCATAATTCCCAGAGGGACAAAATGAGCACCGAACGACACAAAAATAATCGGTAAAAATAAACGGGCACCGAAACATCCCAAAAACGATTCTACTGATCAAAAACACCTGAAACACGAGACGGGAGCTGTGATCCCTGATAAAATCAAAACAAATGAACAATGCAGTGTATGCAATATGCAGATGCGAATGCGGTTATGCGTCGAAACATAGGACCAAATACGAGACCCGGTTGGTCACATTTTGGGGTGCAACAACGGGCAATGATTAACCAATGGAAATAAGTGTTTTAACCAAAAATTAACACAACAATGATTCAGTATCTAACAGACAGACCATGGTTGACAGAAAAAAAAGGTAGTTGGTATGTTAACTGGCAAGCAGCAGTTAACAAATAAAAGGGAGGTTGGGACCAAGAGGAGGTTACTTACTCTGTTGGGGATTCAATATTTTAATTGATAAACAGTGGTTAACCAAAGGAAAGAAAAGAAACAAATGACAATTGTGACTTATTTGTAGGGAGAAAAAGATTGGTGTTTAACAGACACACTGTGATTAACCGAAGGAAGAAAAAAGTGTGACTATGTTGGGAAAAAGGTCGGTGTTAACAGACGGTCTGTGATTAACCAAAGAGACAGGTGTTGAACAAAGAGGAGGTTGCTAACCTAAAAGGAGAGACAAGACTTGGAACAAGAATGAATGGTCAAGGATCGACTCTGCTGAAGATTGAGAAACACTATAGTCTGAAGATAGAGATTACTATTCTAGGCACAGGGTTATTCGTCCCCTACCAAAAATAGTCAGACTGAGGGTAGGAATTCTCCATTCTCATTCCTTCTCTAGCACTTAAAGCATAGTGTAGAAATTGAAACTGACAGAGTAACGACGTAAATTGTACAAAGCTCTAGCTTGATGCAGACGCCTGGCTCAACGGGGGATCAAGAAAGATAAAGGCTCTAAGGAGATCCTAAAGAGAAGAGCGGGGGAAATTAACCAATTAAAACAAGCTTTCGATTAATCAATCAAGGGGAAGAAATGCCAATAATCTTTCAAGCGAGTTGAAAGATCATCAAAGAAAATGTGAGAAATAATGTTAAACAAGATTATATTTTCTCAAGGAAGAACAAGTCTAATGCATCAAAAGAAATTGCAAAGCATTAATAAGAACAAGCTAGCATGCATTACTAAGCATAATTATGTTAACAAATAAGCCAAAAATGTGCAAAAAGTGCTTTGAACATATGATAAAATTGCAAAATAATAAGGAAAATCATGCAATTAATTAAGTAAGAGTCATTTCAAGCAGTTACTGACCTAAAATAGTAGCATCAACATGAATACAAGTAAGCATGGGAAAACACACAAGAAAACTATGCAAAACAGCCCTCAAAAACAAGATTTTCTGTAAAAAAAAAAATGTCAGGTGTGATCGATTAATATTCTGGTGTTAATCGATTACACAATTTCAAAAGACAGATTATGAGGTGCAGTAAGGGTGTAATCAATTAACATCCTATTGTTAATCGGTTACCACGGTAAAAACAGCAAAAACAGAATTTCGAAAAGCATTTTTCGGAATCACTTATCACATGCAATCGCAATGGATCATAAGATAGAAGTAGAAGCAAAATTCAAGTTAATTTAGAGCAATTGAACACCAAAAGAATTACGCATGCAAATCAATCGTTCAAGTAGAAAAGCAACAATTAAGCATTACATTGCAAAAATGCGAAATTGATTGAAAGTGAAAAGTTAAGCAAGATTCACCAACCTACAAGGCCGAGGTTTGCCTTAGAAAACCATAAAATGACAAGATCTAGAGAAATCCGTAGCGAGAATGCGATAAATGCGTCAGATCTGAATTTGCATCAAAACTCCTTCAATGATCAACTTCCAAAGCTTGAATTGAAGTAAATGATGATGTTGCTGCAGAGTTCAAAAGTGAAATGAAAAGGAATGGGGATATAGTTCAAAGAATATTAAGTTTTAATGTGAAGATTGCTAAGCTTTGATGGTGGATTACGCTTGTAATACCCCAAATTTTGCCCTAAGATTTGTCGTCACATTTCATTGCATTTTTATTGCATTTAATCAATTACTAACAAATTTGTGTAGTCGTTTGACTTTTTGAAGGTAAATATCATATGGCATGCATTTTTTTTCTAAAAAGTAAAAATGGCATAATTGGCAAGAGGACATGTGTAAGGAGTTGTGAGTGTGAGAGGTTGAGAGTTCGAATCTCACCTTTGTCACTTTTTGTTTTTTATTATTTTTACTCTAAATTTTTCTATCTTTCATTAAAAAATAACAAAAATAGTTTTTTATTATTATTTAATTATTATTTTCGTATTTTAATTAAATTATTTTTTAAAATATTATTTTTTTCACTTTTTTCTAAATTTTTCATAAAAATATCCAAAAAATCATAAAATAAAAAATATTGAAAAAAATTTTGTTCTTTTTATAATATTTTTGATTTTAGGAATCAATAGGATTATTAGTTTTTATTTTTTTTATTATTTAAATTTTATTTTTTCTTAACTAATTATTTATTTTGGGCTTTAAAATGGGCTTTAGGGACATTATTGACAATTTGGTGTTAACCCTAATTTGTTCCCTATATATACATGTGTTGCCTTGTTGAAAAGGAGGAGAATGAAAAAAACCTAAGAGGAGTGAGTGCCGTTTACCGTTATTTCTTCTTCTTCTCCTTCATCTATTACTGTTGTTTCTTTTTCTTCATCGTTTACCGTTATTTCTTTTCCTTCATCTATTACTGTTGTTTCTTTTTCTTCATCTTTTACCGTTATTTCTTTTTCTTCATCTATTACCGTTATTTCTTTTTCTTTATCTATTACTGTTACGTTTATATATTTATAATTTTTAAATTGTTAGAGTTTATATATATATATAAGATTAATTTTTGATCGAATTATGTCGATACGATGTTTGCACATTTGTGTGCATGACGCGTGACATTTGTGTTAGTTCGATCTGGTTGCGATGATCGCATTTTTGTGTGAGCAATAATACTTTTTTTTGCTTAATTTCTTTTTCTTTGCGATAAATTTTGTTTCGTCCGATTTAGATCTGGTTGCGATGAGCGCATTTCTGCGTTAGCAACATTGTTGGGTTATTTGGCACATTTAAAATTCATTATTGCTTTATTATTATTATTATTATTATTATTATTATTATTATTATTATTATTATTATTATTATTATTATCATTATTTATTATTATTATCATTATTATCATTATTATTACCATTATTATTATTGTTATCATTAATTTATTAAAACTTGTTATAATATAAAAATCTGTTTTTTAAAATAAATAACATTAACATCTTTTCCAAATTAATATGAAAACCTATTATTTTTAAGAAAAACTTTTTTTTTTTAGATAAATTTAAAATAATAACTAAAATCTTTTTTTTAAAATAATAACTAGAACCGTTATTTATTTTATTTTATTATTGTTCAATTCAAATTTCATTATCATATTGTATCTGCTCCTCTCATGTAACCTCGCGAACTTAACAATCGCTCTTTAAATTCTGCCTTTAAATTTCTGCTTGCATGGTTTAAATTATGACATTATCTCTCTGTTTGCATGATTCAATTATCTCACGCGTTTACCATTATTTCTGTAACATTGCACACATTCGAAGGTTAGGTCTAACTGTTTGGCCGCCGCGCCAATAGTCCGTAAAACTTCACACATTCAATTTCAAATCCTCAAAACTACAAACTACAAACCCTAACTTTTCACAAATGTCTCTCCGTGGACAAAAATTACAAAACTACCCCTAGCTTTAGGTCAAAGAGTCGCCGCACTCATTTTAGGGTTTCCCGCCGCGGAATCCCTAACCTAACCCTAATTCACTTAACAATTTACAACGTAGATATTGGAGTTTCTACACTCCGCGTAAGCGTGTCCCTAAGATACGTTTATTCCCCATTGAAACCTTGGTCACAGTTAAGACGTTTCTAACCTCCCTTTTGAGGGGAACTACAGTTACTCTGATTCCATTCCCGTAAGGATATGTAGGCACAAGATGCGATGTCTTGCCGAGTAAACTTAGAATTAACTCCTAGGTCTTTTTTAATTTTCAATCCTTTGTATATACCCTAAAGCAAAATAATTAATGAAATAAATAAAAAAAATAAACAAAAGGTTCCCGTAGAGTACTACGGAAGTTTAGGGTGCTAATACCTTCCCTGAATTTAACCAACCCCCGAACCTTAGATCTCTCCCTTTTAGGTTTTTCCTTTCTTTAACCTTTCCTTCGGATAAATCAAAGACCGGTTGTAAATGAATTAAGATTCAAGTTAATCAATAGCTTGACATCCAAATTTCACCGCAACAGAAAATGACGACTTCACTGGGGAACCCTAACTATTGAGGGTTATCCCTATTTTGTTTATTTTTCTTTATATATTTGTTTTATTATATATTTTGCTCACTTGTATGTATATATTGGGGTACCTTACTTGGAGTTACTGTGTTGTGAGATAAGTCCTACACCCGGACTTGAGCGACCTTATGATAGGATGGCTGATATATTCGACGAGGCTTATAGGGAGTGAGTCTCGACTAAGCTAAATCGAGAATCACCGCTCAGTTGAGACACTTTCGAAAATGGTTCGGTTGATCGAGTGTAGTCGTGAAAACTTTTACCGTTATCGATTGGAGTCTGTGATACTGGGAACCGTAGTACCTTTACACCATCTTGGCCTTATCTAGGACGTAGTGCGGGAACCATGTGGGAGTAGTCCTACAATGGTTGCTACGCGATACTACACTCGAACGAGGTTCTCTTGAGAATATTATCGACCCTTGAGTAAGTCGAGAAGTTGATAATATCTGAAAGATGGGCTGATGACTTTGGGCACTGATTTAGAACCCTTGTTCTGCAGGTACAATTAACCCATAGTGCATACCTTTTGGGAAGGGTAGACCTTAACTCCATTCATTGTTCCTCTAACCTAGGACCTTTGTTTACTTACGTTTGTGCTTTGCATCTATAAAGCATCATATCATTCCTAGTTTCAAGGAATTCAACAGTCCTTTGCAAATTCAAGAAGTCCTATATTTTAAAGTCTAAAATTTTTCCCACTTTCCTAAAAGGGAATGTTTGCAATCGACCGTTGAAATTCTTGAGACCATTGTATGGCATTAGCATCACATTTTTGCATTGCATTTATCCCCCGGTTTCTCATTCTTGGTCCTATCGTCTTCCAGTGTACCTTTGAGTCGTCAAGCTGATTCCTCGACACAGATATCAGACCAGAAACGAAACAGGAGTCACTTTGATCCTATTCTCATGACTTACACAGAGCTATATCCTGACTTAGTCCGGCAAGGACTGATTACTACAAAGGCTTTACCACCTCATCTTAATCCTCCGGCTGGATTTAGGGCTGATCTCCATTGTGCTTCCCATGAGGGTGCCCCAGGCCATAACTTGGAGCATTGTTTTGCATTGAAGGCTAGAGTATGTGAATTGGTTAGAACTGGAATACTTGATTTTACAGACAGTCATCCGGATGTTCAGACAGATCCCTTGCCAACACATCAGAATTGAAGCTTTGTCATTGGGCCTTTTTTTTCTCGTTGTTTGCATTTTCCTTATTTTGTTTAAGTTGTTTGCTTTCAATTATGTTTGTACTTTCATTAATGAAATAAGCATTGCGACTTTTGATTCAATTCATTTCCGTCCATTTATTTGCATCTTTATGCTTTATTTTTCAAATGTTTACTTCTTGTCCAAAATTTTGATATGCTAAGATCGGAGGGAGGATGACGAAAATGTTATACCCATAACTGTTGTCAGTATGCTTTCAATTAAACCTTGTTGACGATGTAAGGCATTGTTTCAATTCCCAAACACTGGAGAAATAAGGAAGTTAATCCCTCGTCACCCCCTTCGGTCAAAGAGTCGCCGCACTCATTTTAGGGTTTCCCGCCGCGGAATCCCTAACCTAACCCTAATTCACTTAACAATTTACAACGTAGATATTGGAGTTTCTACACTCCGCGTAAGCGTGTCCCTAAGATACGTTTATTCCCTATTGAAACCTTGGCCACAGTCAAGACGTTTCTAACCTCCCTTTTGAGGGGAACTACAGTTACTCTGATTCCATTCCCGTAAGGATATGTAGGCACAAGATGCGATGTCTTGCCGAGTAAACTTAGAATTAACTCCTAGGTCTTTTTTAATTTTCAATTCTTTGTATATACCCTAAAGCAAAATAATTAATGAAATAAATAAAAAAAATAAACAAAAGGTTCCCGTAGAGTACTACGGAAGTTTAGGGTGCTAATACCTTCCCTGAATTTAACCAACCCCCGAACCTTAGATCTCTCCCTTTTAGGTTTTTCCTTTCTTTAACCTTTCCTTCGGATAAATCAAAGACCGGTTGTAAATGAATTAAGATTCAAGTTAATCAATAGCTTGACATCCAAATTTCACCGCAACAACGCTCTAATGAGTTTTAGGGAAGAAGATGGAGATGATTGAGAGAGAAAGTTATAGAAAATGTAGAGCAAATTGAGAGTGATAGTGAAAAATGAGAGAAATGGCCAAGGATCCTTGAATCAATGTGAATGTTTGCTTATATAGAGTGAAGGTTAGAAGTGAATTAGGCTTGGAATCAGGTTTGTCTTTTTCTTTGGAGTTAGTTAGACACAACTCACTAAGTTGAGGTCTAACTCAATTATTTATCGGTTAACTCAGTTGGAAAATCCCAATGCAAGCTTAATGATCAAGTGGTTCACAGGCTTGGAAATGAGGGTGTATGGTGAGCATGATTGAAAGTGAGGTAGTGTAGCAAAGGTACTTGATATTTCCTGGTGTAATTACAAGTCTAGAACCTTCCACAAGATGGTAGAATGATGTAGACCAAAGGAGAAGTGTAGGAGCCGGTGCAGTGCTGAAAATCACCAAAATCTACAAAACTTAGAGGTGTTAATCGATTAACACATGCAAAGTTTCACTATTTTGGCTTGCAATGATGTGTTATGGTCGTGGCTCTGTGCTTCGACCCATTGCTTTGATAAATAGGCATAAAAACCCTTTTATGTTGCTTGTATTGATGTTATGACTCTTCAGGGATATGATCATAATCTCGAGATTCGGAGGGGATTTAAATATGTACCTACAATGAATTCACAGATAAAAATGCTAATGCACGTGCTGGGGATGCAAATGTGAATGCCTATGCAAAAAATGCAAAAGGGAAGGTCAAATTTTGGGTTACGACAGGTGCCCCTATTTAATTGAATATGAATGTACAAATTACGACAGTTTTTCGAGTATTCAAGGTGGAAGGAGATTAAATAAAATAGTAGCTCAAAATTTGGTCGTCGATGGTGGAAGTGTATTGAAAGGAAGCGTGATAAAAGGCCTTTGTGTAAGGTTATCCATTGGGGAATGGGTAAATATCTGCTGGGGAGGTGAATCAGTAATGAGGGATGCAATGTATGCTTAAACTGACATGATGCATGCAGTAGTGCAGGTTATGGTACAATATTGTGTGTAAGTAACAAAGACAAACCTCGAATCGACATCCTCAGTTGGAGAAATGAATTAGCCTTTAGATAAAGAAAAGATTCTAGATAGACCAAAGATAAAGGAGATATTTCAGACCATAGAATTGAAAAGGTTCTGGACGGACCAACGAGTTGAAAAGGTTCTGGACGAACCAGAGAATTGAAAAGTTTCTGGATGGACCATAGAAAATAGAAAGGTTCTGGAAAGACCAGAGAGAATGAAAAGATTTTGGACGGATTAGAGAATTGAAAAGGTTCTGGACGAACTAGAGAATTGAAAAGGTTCTGGACGGACCAGAGAATTGAAAAGGTTTTAGATGGACCATATAATTGAAACATTTCTGGATAGACCAGAGAATTGAAAAGGTTCTGGACGAAGCAGAAAGTTGAAAAGGTTCTAGACAAACCAGAGAATTGAAAAGGTTCTGGACGGACTAGAGAATTGAAAAGGTTTTGGACGGACCAGTGAGTTGAAAAGGTTCTCAGAGAATTGAAAAGGTTTTGGACAGAACAGATAATTAAGAAGGTTCTGGAAGAACCATAAAATTGAAAAGGTTTTGGACGGACCAAAGATAAGGAGAAGACTTTGGACGAACCAAAGATGAGAGAAGAATTTGGACAGACCAAAGACAAGGAAAAGACTTTGGACGGGCCAAAGATAAGAAAATGACTTTGGATGGACCAAAGATAAGGAAAAGGCTTTAGACATACCAAAGATAAAGAGAAGACTTTGGATGGACCAAAGATAAGGAAATGACTTTTACCAACACTGGGATCGGTCTGTGCTTTGGAGGAATACTTGAATCTGGCTTATGCTTGGGATGCATGTTTGAACTTGTATGGCGTAATTCTCCGTCTTGATGGATATGCCACGTGTTTGAGGATACAATGTTGTGCGATGATGATTAGTATATGTAGAATGTCAGTAATTGGGTTTTGGAGAGATGCCAAGTATGATTGGGCTTCAGCTTTTCTTGTTTGACAAGGCTTCATGCTATGCAATATGAATGATATGCATGAGAAAAGTGACATGATTAATGCTTGAGAATGATCTAAGTAATGGTTTGGATGATCCATCGAGTGCTCATGTTATGGGAGATGGAAGGTTTGAGGTTAGGATAAGGGTTATGAAGACATGATTCTTCGACACCTGCTTCAGGTTCAGTAGTTCTTGATGCACCATTGCTCTTGCCTCAAAATAGGGAGAGAACTTATACCTTGGTAGCCTGTCTCTGCCCTAGTATATTGGGTATTTGCATGGATTTCCCCAGTCACAAGTTAAGAAGCAACTTTGTTGAGTGATGATCTTGATCTGACTCGCCCCAATTTCTTGAAACAATATGCCTCTGATTAATCGATTCTTGGAGAGGTTGACTTCTTGTGCTTTTAAGGTGGCCTGCCCCAATATGAGCCTTGAAATGATTTTTCCCATGGCTAACTGATCTTTGGAGGAATGCCCCTGACTAATTGATCCCTAGGAGATTTGTTGAATCTCGACATGATTTCCCCAAATTGACTGAATCTTGAAGTGGCTTCCCTTTTGCTTAATGGAGTTCTCAGGCGTTTTTCCCCTTGAGGTGATCAAATTTCCCGGTGTGAAAACCTTTGGATGTCAAATGCTTGTTCGCAAGTAAAAAAAGTTCATTTTGAAAATGGTAATGCTAATGCTATGTGTATGTCAATTTTGAAATCCAAGCATGTTCACTAAGATTATGACATATAGTGAATGGATCACTAATTAGGATGCCATGTCAATACCAACGCAAATATTAAAAAAATCCTTAGGAGTCAGCTTTGATGTGATCTCACTGTAGTATGCTTTTGAAATAAACCCTGCTTCAATTAGGTCTTTTGAGGGTTGTAACGTAACCTAGTTCACGTTTCAGAAAGAAAGGATATAAGGCTCAAAATTTATTTTAACCCACTCATTCTCATTGATATTCTCAAGTCTTATGTTCAGCTAGTTTGACACAAGCGTTTACCTTTCAAAAAGGGCTTTGAATGGTAGATGTGATGGTAGAGGAGCCAACAAGGTTTTCGAAACGACTGTCACTTACCTTTTATTTTTGTTTGTTTGTTGTCACACAAATTTGTTCCTGTTAAGGATTTTTCCCTTTTGATTCTCTTTTTGTTTTTGCTTTCTTTGAAATTCTCAATTCTTTTTTTCAGAACAAATCGTGTGACATTTGTTTGTTTTGAAAGGGTTGTGACTGCCTTGCTCCCTTGGTCCGTGAGGATAACCATTGTGAATTTGTGATTTTCGACCCCTTGTGAGGGATAAGGTGTGATTGATCCTCAAATGGGGTAATCCTCTTTTGAAAATTGAACGCATGGTCAAACTAACTAAAGACTACCCTGCCCTTGGCTAAGATTGAGGATTTTGTGTATAGAAAGAAACTCCTACTTCAAGGCCCAAAGGGGTTGACTAGGGATTATCTTCCTTATAACTTCAGAGTTTGGGGATTTGAAACAATGTTTTACATCGTCAGCAAGGTTTTATTCAAAGCATATAGACAATGATCTCATGTATTTTTGATTTCATCATTCTCTCTTGATTTTTCTTGATCACATGTGTGATACTGATAAAGAGTGCGAGTGAACACAAATAGGTTTATTCAAAACATGCATATTCATTTCATTATTATTATCATTTGAAAACAAACAAGTTTTACAAGTGAACAATACTTGACAAACAAGAAGGAGTACAAATGAAAAGATTGAAATGCAAAATGATTGTTGGCATGATTAGCCTTTGTATCCACCACAGACTGGTGTCCTCTATTTCTGTCTTTGATTTTTGTTTCGTTGTGTAATTTCTTGACTTTTCAAAATCAAAGCTTTAGGAGACCGTTGATATTGGGTTGTATCAACATATGGGAATGAGTAATATGGCGTGGGAGCCAGGGGTGCTTGGGACTGCGGATGAATCTGAGGAGTAACATATTGTGGGATCATTTGTGTAGGGTTCATCAAGCCAAGATTAACCATCTGATTAGCAGTCTGACCAAACTGGATCCCATATGGAGTGTTGGGTGCCCCAGGATAAGCACGTGAATGTACATTAATAAGAGGTGCCCCAGGGTAGGCAAAAGGCATTCTAGATTTAGCAGACTAGAGGCCTTGGTAAGGGCATCGCCCAACAGGTTGAATGACTGGAGGAATCTGCACATGAGTAGAAGGACCCCTATTCTGTACCTCAGCAGATATTTCAGTACTCACAAGTGCAAAATTCTAGCAAGGCTTCTCTATAAAGCATAACAACTTTTGATCGAGGAACACTTGAACTTTGTTCTTTAAGACGATACAGGCTTTTGTAGAATTCCCCACATATCCAGCATGGTATCCACACGTGGCATTAGGATCATGTCTAGGATGGTAAGGAAACTTGGCTGGCTTGATCTCGTTGGGAACAATTGGCTCAGTATGAATCAGATTAGGCAAGAGTTGCATGTAAGACATGAGAATTATATCAAAGCAAGGACATCTCCTCCCTTGATTATTGTTCCCTTTTCTGATTTGCTTCTGCTTTTGTTACTGATTGCCTTGAGTGAGCTTCTGATTAGATAGGGGTAAACCGACATATTGTTTGCAGTTGCATTCATGATTTCACTCGGCTCTTATCCGTTAGCTTGTTCATCAATCACAACCTGATCAGAGAAGTTCATTGTCAAACTATCCATGAGTAGTTTCACAACCATGTCAACCTTGCCTTCCTCGCATATTGTGTTCTTATGCTCAACCTATTCCATTATTCTTTGGCTTTCAGCGTTGGAGAATCGTTCTCTTTGGGCTGATGAAGGGAAGAAGGTGAGTTTTTTTTTCTAATTTGTATGCATACAATGCAAATGTATATACGCATATGTTATTTATGTGGATGGAACGTAAATATATATGCAACATCTATTTATTCAAATATTTGATGATGCAATAACTTAGGCTCAAAAGTCCGACATATATTCAATGCAATAACTCAAATTCAAAAGTTTGGCATACATGATGATGCAGTAGTAATAATATGCAATAATGTATGTCAGAAGTACAACAAATCATGGATAGTCTACATATACTGCTTGATGCAAGTTCAAAGTTCTGACGTGTACAAAAGCAAAGGTATGTAGGGTCTTGGTTTCCTGCAGAAAAAACCTAATATCCCCCTCACAGGTGTGTTCTATTCTTTCAAAGGTGGTCCCTAGAAGGTCTTCTAAAGTCATGGAATCAAGTGAAAATACCCTATCGTAGCGAATTCTCGTAGGATAATAGTATTCTCAAGTGAAACTAGTCTGGGTGTGGTTCTCGTGACAACCTAACGCACAAAATGCAGGTGACACGACTATCCACGATTCTATCCTATGTGTATGCTCAAGCCCGGGTGCAGAGCTTATCTCTCAGGTAACATCAGCCCATTCCAACAACAACATAAACTATAGCAGATATACATAGTATGCACCATATGAATATTTAAAGCAGTAAAGAAAAACAGTAAATAACATAAAGATAAAGGAAGTAAATTGCAAAAATAAACACCTAACCGTATCGCACGCTTAAAGATACAACAGAGTCGCCAGCTGAAGCTGGCGGGATTATACCTAACCGTATCGCGTGCTTAAAGATACAACAGAGTCGCCACCAAACTTTTTTAAGTTGCAAAGAACATGGAAAATATCGATAAAACCCAAGGGAAAGAGAAACGGGTAAGGGAGTCAGTTATGTGAAGGGAAGGTATTAGCATCCCACGCATCCGTCATACTCGACGGGGACCATTCTAAAAGCTTCTAGACTTGTATGGGTTATCTATCTAAAGACTACTTGCTAAGGAGGGAAGGAAAAAGGACGAAGAAAGTGCTCGCGGAGGATTGGGGCTCTCATGCCTACGTATCCTCATAGTGCAATGAGGAATTCATAGCTCCGTAGTTAATGGGACCAGGACAAAGAAAGGGGAAGATGGCTCGCCAAGATTTCGCAATCTTGTGCCTACGTATCCTCATAGTGCAATGAGGAATTCAGAGCCTACGTAGTTCGGAGAACTAAGACTGAGAAATGAAAGGAACAATGTCAAAACAAAGAGCAAAAAGCAAAGAAATGATGTCGAAACATAGGGAGAAGAATAAGAGATCAAGTAAAGGAGGTGCAAGGAATAATGATGTAAGGGGCAAGGAGTAGGGGTAAGGGTGTTTTAACCGAAACTGGGTGGTTAACCCAAGGAAGAAGGGAAAAGAGAAAGGACTCTTCTTAGGGGAAAAAGAAGTTACTCCAGTGGGGAAGAAAAGAAATTGACCTTGGTTGGGGACAAAAAGGGGCTCGGTATATTAATTAACAGGCAGTGATTAACCAAGAAAGCAAGAGTTAACTCCACTGGGGAGAAGAAAAATAATTGGTTTTCTAACTAACAGATGGTAATTAACCAAAGAAGAGGGTGCTCTAACCAAAAGAAGGTGTTTGACTCTCTGGGGACTTCGGTGTGTTAACACACTGACTGTGGTTAACCGAAGAAAGGGGAGAAGTTGGTCTTTTAACCGATGGACGGTGGTAAACCAATGAAAAGGGTATTGAACCAGGAAAATGTGTAACCCAAAAGAAGACTCGGTATGTTAACAGGTGGACTGTGGTAAACCGAGGAAACGTTGGTCTTTTAACTGATGGGCAGTGATTAACCAATGGAAACAAGGTGTTTTAACCAAAAGGTGATTAACGCAACAAATATTCGGTATCTAACAGACGGACTATGGTTGATCGTAAAAAAGGTTAACTGGAAAGCAGTGGTTAACCAACAAAAGGGAGGTTGGAACCAAAAGGAGGTTACTTACTCCGTTGGGGATTTGGTATTTAACTGATAAATAGTGGTTAATCGAAGGGAAAAAAAAGAAACAAAGGGCAATCGTGACTTCTTTGTGGGGAGAAAAATATTGGTGTTTAATAGATGGATTGTGATTAATCAAAGGAAGAAAAGATCGTGACTTTGATGGGAATAAGGTTGGTGTTAACAGATGCACTGTGACTAACCAAAGAGACGGGTGTTGAACCAAGAGGAGGTTGCTAACCCAAAAGGAGAGACAAGACTTGGGACAAGAATGAGTGATCAAGGATCGACTCTACTGAAGATCGAGAAACACTATGGTCTGAAGATAGAGATGACTATTCCAGTCATAAGGTCATTCGTCCCCTACCAAAAATAGTCAGAATGAGGGTAGGAATTCTCCATCTCATTCATTCTCTAGCATTCAAAGCATAGTGCATAAATTGAAACGACAGAGTAACGACACAATTGGTACAAAGCTCCAGCTTAATGCAGACGTCTGGCTCAACGGAGGATCAAGAAAGAGAAAGGCTCTAAAGAGATCCTAAAGAGAAAAGCGGGGGGAAATTAACCAATTGAAACAAGGTTTCGACAATCAATCAAGGGAAACAAATGTCGATAATATTTCAAGCGAGTTGAAAGATCATCAAAGTAAACGTGTGAAATAATGCTGAACAAGATTAGATTTGCTCAAGGAAGAACAAGTCTAATTCATCAAAAGAAATTGCAAAGCATTAATAAGAACAAGCTAGCATGCATTTCTAAGCATAATCATGTTAACACATAAGCCAAAAGTGTGCAAAAAGTGCTTTGAACATGTGATAAAATTGCAAAATAATCAAGGAAAATCATGCAATTAATCAAGCAAGAATCATTTCAAGTAGTTACTGACCTAAAACAATAGCATCAACATGAATACAAGTAAGAATGGGAAAGCACACAAGAAAACTATGCAAAACAGCCCTCAAAAGCAAGATTTTCTGTAAAAATGTCAGATGTAATCGATTAACATCCTGATGTTAATCGATTACACAGTTCCAAAAGACTAATTCTGAGGCACAACAAGGTTGTAATCGATTAACATCCTAGTGTTAATTGTTTACCACTGTAAAAACAGCAAAAACATAATTTTGAAAAGCACTACTTTGCGAAAACCCAAAATCGAACGAAAGTGATAAGTTAAGCAAGATTCACTAACCTACAAGATTGAGGTTTTCCTTGGTAATTGTTGTGAGCATAATGTGAAGAGGAGATGCTTAGAAAACTAGAAAATACCAAGATCTAGAGCAACCCGTAGCGAGAAACCGAAGATAATGCGATAAATGCGTTGGATCTGAATTTGCACAAAAACTCCTTCGATGATCAACTTCCAAAGCTTGAATTGAAGTAAATGATGATTTTGCTATAGAATTCAGAAGTGAAATGAAGAGGAATGAAGGTCTAGCTCAAAAAATAGCAAGTTTTAATGTGAAGCTTGCTAAGTTTTAATGGTGGATTGAGTTCTAGTGAGGTTTGGGGAAGATGGAGATGATTAAGAGAGAAAGTTGTAGAAAATGCAGAGAAAATTGAGAGTGAAAAGTGAAAAATGAGAGAAATGGCCAAGGATCCTTGAATCAATACGAAGGTTTGCTTATATAGAGTGTATGTTAGAAGTAAATTAGGCTTGGAATTAGGTTTGACATTTGCTTTGGAGTTAGTTAGACCCAACTCACTGAATTGGGGTTTAGCTCAGTTAGTTATTGGTTAACTCAGTTGAAGAATCCCAATACATGCTCAATGATCAAGTGGTTCACAGGCTTGGAAATGAGGGTGTATGGTGAGCATGATTAAAAGTGAGGTGGTATAGCAAATGTACTTGATATTTCCTAGTGTAATCATAAGTCTAAAACCTTCCACAAGATGCTAGAATGATGTAGACCCAAGGAGAAGTGTAGGAGTTGTTGTAGTGCTGAAAATCACCAAAATCTACAAAACTTAGAGGTGTTAATCGATTAACCATATGGTGTTAATCGATCAAAAGAGATAAAGTTTCACTATTTTGGCTTGCAATGATGTGTTATGGTCGTGGCTTCGTGCTTCGACCCATTGCTTTGATAAATAGGCATAGAAATCCTTCTATTTTGCTTGTATTAATGCTATGACTCTTCAGGGATATGATCATAATCTCGAGATTATGAGGGGATTTAAACATGTACCTGCAATGAATTCACAGATAAAAATGCTAATGTGCATGATGGGGATGCAGATGCGAATGCCTATGTAAAAAGGCAAAAGGGGAGGTAAAACTTTGGGTTACGACAATACCCTAGAGAGAGAGAGAGAGGTAGAAGTGTTATCTACTTCATGCATGTATCTTTCCCGTCGAAGCTTCATATTGAGAATACTATTATTTAGATATTGCTTCTCAGCACGGTGCCATTCGGAACAAAAAGCCTCCTAGTGGCTATATCCACCAAGGGTTAAAGTAGGAGCGACACACCGAATATACCAAGCCAGAGTAGCCAGATCTTTTTCTAAAATGGGCTCGAAAAGTTTAGCTAACTAAGCGCAATCCTCATCCAAAGGAGGATGTCAGATATTTAGAGCTACATCCCATTAGTAGAGGGCGAGCGGCTAAACTTGAGACATTCATTAGAGTCGACAAATCCTCCATAACAACATCACTTTTGATCGGCGGTATTCCTCGCCTTAGAATTCGAAGTTGCACTTCATTATCCATATACGCTACATACAATTTAAGGTAAAGTGAATATATCAGGGATATTCATATTTGAAATAACAAAATTCCCAAAGGTTATAGAGCTTACCAAAGACGTTTTTTTCTCTCTTCTTGAGAGTGGATTCCTATCAACAACCAGACATCAATAAGGCGTTGCAAGTGTCTCTTGTGAACCTTCTCATGGGAGTAATTCCTCCTACGTATCCTAGACTATTGATAAACTTTATAAGTTAGGCCTTTTGGTACCGAGACTCATCGGAGAGATCCCTTTCCTTATATTCGTAAAAATTGTCCCTTAGCAGAAAGTAACCCTCAACCCAATATTTAGAGAATAAATCGACACACTTTCCTTCCACTTCGCCGCTAATATCACAAGCTACAACATGAGCTTTAAGACTAACAAAGATTACCAAAAAGAATCGCTCCTCAAAGGGTTATAGATTTGAAAGACGTCCAAAGTCATGGATAATTGGTTCTAGGTAGATTAATACTTTATCCCTCGTATGGGTTTCCTGGTCACGACGACATCTGAAAAAATGAAAGAAAAGTATCACATAAGGATTTCCATTCAAGTATTCACAACAATACTAGTATACCTTCATGTATGCCCAACTTGAAGAGGGGATTGCGAAAGAGCCATTTTCAAGTGCTTTAGAACCCTTATCTCAAAAGCAACGAAGGGAAGACAAAGACCCATAATGGAGAAAGCACATTTATAGAAAGGAATGGGGCAATCTCCATACTTTTCATATATTCTTTTGATCTCTGAAGGACTCGGGATTCCCCAGTAGGAAGACAAACAAACCTCTGTAAAAGCGTCATCAAGACCACATGCTTTAAAAAAAGCAGAAATTGTAGAAGAGTAGATATGATCCACCCAAGAAGATGGAATATCCTTTTAGGGTTTGTGAATACTTTTATGTGATTTCTTGCCCATGTCGCACTAACTTTATAGTTGTAGGAAAATGAAAGGCTAAAGAAAAAGGTAACTGTTAGGCTTGAGAAAGAATAATTCAAAAGAAAATGAAAATTACCATTATAAAGGAGATTATAATCAATCATGCAAAAAGACTTCACCAAATGCGTCTAAAAACTCGCATGCAACACTCAAGAGTTTTGGTTCCTAAGAACCGTAATGCTGATACCACCGAAAAGACGTTTGAAGTATGACGCATTAAATGCATGTGTCCGTAAAGAAACTGAAATGTTTCTCCTTCTTCTATCTTAAGGTGATCAAGGTGTGGTCGTCATCCGAGGATGAGGTATAAAGCCCTCGCCTACCTATACATTGGCAAGGGCTTAGGAGGCAACTGTTTTGGGTTGGCTACGTTGACCCCGACCGACCACGTTGACCTCGGCCGACCACTAGGGGCGGGTCCCACTCCTTTTAGAACCTTTTTAACACATGAGGGTTATCATCCTAATGATCACAAGAGATCTCAACTACAAGTGTATCCAACGGTTCTTTGCATTTTACTGCTACCAAATAACAAGTTCGTTATTTTCCTTTCTCTCTATGTATAGTAAGAGTACCAAATTGAGGTAATAAGTTTCAACACTAATTTCATTTCACTTTTCTCTTTCACGTACTGACTTGAGTGTTGGAGTATTAACCTTTTAAATTTCCCACTCCATTACATCAGAAGTTGTGATACACCATCACCTTCGTACCTGCACTCATTTCAAGTTTTATAACATAATAGTTTTGTAGTTTTAATTTATCTAATTAAGGGTATCAAGTGGTTAAGAACTTGATGATAATAAACGTTTTATAAATTCATCGTTTTTAAAATTTAACTTTTTTTTTTGTTTTCAATTTATTTTACCATTTTATAAATATTATTTTTAATAAAAAAAACAACTTGTCCCATAACATAAACCAGATAGTAAAACATTACAAAATTATATAAAATACTGGATAAGTTTAAAAAAAATACAATTTTTTGTTTTTGAATACTTAATACATGTGAATTTTGGTGCTAAATTATTTACAAATAAAAGTTAAGAATTTAATATCATTGATGGAATGAGAAATGTTTGGTACAGTCCTACAAAATCCATATTGAGAGAAGAGCCATGTGTTTTTAAACCCCCCACCACTCCTGAACCATGAGGAAAAAGTTTCACAACCCGTTTTAAATCTATACTAAGCTAAAATAGATGATAATTAAAGGGAAAATATAACTGATTGAGTATAAGAGAATTGTTACAGTAGTCAAGAACACATTGACCCAGAGAATGCTGGAAGAAGAAAAGAAAGAATAAAGTATAATTGTATGTTAAATGATTAGGTCTTAGACGAAATCAAAGGTCCAACTTGTAATGAATACGAAAGCTCAGCTCATCATAAACCTCTGTATAGACCCGCATCACTCCGCTTTTTGGAACCATAATGTTCCCTTACATTCCTTTGTTCAAATGGATAAAATCATACGCACATGATAAGAAGGTGATTAACTTCATTGTCTCTTTCAATTAAATTTGACTCTTTTAAATAAACTTTACTGTCTCTTCATATATAGTCAGAGTATCTTTAGTGCAGGTTCTTTAGTATTAAATTCTTTAATAGTAACTGTACTTATAAGCAATTTATATTGGAATAAAAATGACATGACAGTAAGTGAACTAACAATTAGTGGGAGTAAACTATATAACCAACGCACACTATCAAATTTCAATGACTCTGATTATTATTTTATTATTATTTTATATTATTAAAATATCAATAAAGTTCCAACAACTATAAAATATGGGGTTAAGTTTTGGTTTTTTACAAACAATCATCATTAAAGTAAAAACAGCTCAAATCAACTATAAACAATTCAAATCCTACAAATCACTTTGACCCCACAAAAAATATCTTAGTTTACCCATTTAGTTTACTCCCACTAAAAATGCTCTTAGGTGTATAACTTACGACCAAGTGATGTCTACGTCGGATCATTGATATCATCTATGCAGTCGAGACATGTAACTTTTGGGTTTTAAAGATGTTGATACACTTTGATAACTTTTGGGTTCTTAAGATACTACTAGATCGTCGCATGGCTATATTAAAAATAAAACTATGTTCTTTTACAATTGATATTTAATTTTTATTTATATATAAAATTATTAACATTTTAATTTGAAAGACAATCAATTATAATTTTTTTTTACTTATTTATGTTATATCTACTTATATAGACAAATTATGAAATTACACATATTTATGTTGTATCTACTTATATAGACAAATTATCTAGATCTTTATTTATAAGAAATCGTAAAATTTAAACTTTTATATTATATGCGAGATTCATTTACTCATTATATTAATGCTACATTTTAATTAATAAATTAGTTTAGTTACATTTTTTATCAGCTATAATTTTCATATTATTTTTAAAAAAATATGTTTTTCTCATTACACCAACCTTTGAACTACCACTTTTTATATTCTTCACTCACTCACTCAATGTATTAATACAAAATTTTAATTAATAAACTAGTTGTTATACTGAATTTTTTTGACTTGGCTGTAAATGGCAAGCACTCATGAGAATAGTTATAAATACGCCACGTGGAATGTCAAAATAAAGTGACTCCACATGATCAATATGACTCAAGGTCGGATGTCACATAAGGTGATACCTGTCAAAGGTGGAAAGGCCGGATGATGTGGTGAGGAGCTTGGGGACTTAGTGAAATTGAATACTATGTTATGTTGACTAAGGTTGGAGTTCATCACTGCAATGGAAGTAATGTCGACTCAGTCACCACATGTGGAGTTCATCACTATAATGGAAAAAATGTTGACTTGGATGATACATGTGGAGTTCATCATTACAATGGACAATATGATGGAGCATGTTATCTTAAGATGGTCGACGTCAAAGGCCTCGACAAAGATAGTCAGTTCTTGGCGCCCAGCAAAGCAGTTGAGAAATTTAAATGGTATCATAAGGCGAAAACTGCGTCAGCATCAACGGTTATTCAGAAATACGTAGGAACACTTCGAGTAAACCGCTACATGGATTTGGGATGCGTCACAATAGGAGTAGTCTATCATTTTTAGACAGTTATTGTAGAGTAGTATATAAGGATACTTAGGTTCATTTTGTAAAGGGTCTGCAATTACACACACATTTCTGTAAACTCAAAATTCCTGCATCTTGAGAAATGAGTGAGGAAAGATGTACGTATGTGTTCCACTATTTTATACATTTCCAACACTTTTACCTTAAAATTATTTTTATGCATTGCAGTCCCTTTCTATTTCCTTTACTTTTCCAGTTAGTTTACATTACTTGCACTTTAATTTCAACCATTTCTTTTCCTGCATTTGTCTTTCAATTTCAAAGTCTTTTTTTACTTTACTTGCATTTTAATTCCAGCCCCTTCGTTCTTTGAACACTTTTCTTATTTACAAGTAATCACAACAAACATTTTTCGATATTTCCATAGAGTTACGTTAACTTCGACAACGTTATGATTTTCACAAGTAATAAACACATAAATATGCCTGGGAGATTTTTGAATTTGATCCCTTAAGTATTAATAGAAACTTGTATTTGCTTACCAAATTTCACAGTTAACAAATTAGCACACCCGGTGGGACTTGTTTGTGTGTTTGTTTTTACGTATTTGTATTAAAAAATCATAATGTGTTACGTGTGTTTTCTTCAACTTTTCATTATGTGTATGAGTGTGCATGATATTAAGGTGTGGTAAAATATCAAAGAGAGAAGTGAGGAAACCGGTTAGAAGATACGTTAGAAGAATGGTTAATCCCAGAGTAACAATGGAGACCAATCTTTTAATAGTGCTAGGATGAGAATGATTTATGCAACGGTAATTGAATCCATTCCTTTGGTTGCTAGTATCACAGTGATGTCATCCACAACGGTAGCATCAACGATTCCTCCTGAGGGGACGATTTTGTCCCCAATACCCCAGAGTCATCCAATGACTCTCAGACCAATTATGGCGACGAATTTTAGGCCTTTTGCCACAAACTTCACAATGCCAATACCAGAGCATGAACGACCGTTTGGGATGCCAACAACAATTATGGAAAGCTTACAAAATAACACTTTGACATTTGTGGATAGTGCTGCAAATATGCTTTCTTCCGTTACGGCATCTGGCTCAGCCATAAGTAACCATGGTCGAAATATGCCACCGTATATGGGAGCGGGATTTGGTTTCCAAGCAATGCCTGCTTTGACAACAAACTATGTTATGACTATAAGGCAACAGATGGATGAGAGTAACCATGATATGGTAAACACTTTGTTGGCTCTAAATTTCGACGTCTGAATTGGATGAAAAGAAAATAATAGAATTTCCTGGAAAATCAGAGGACTTTGACCGGAGCCATATTTTTGGAATGTGAGTCGAAGGCGTCCTTTTGCCAGAAAAAAATATTTTACGGACTTAGAAATATTTCTTAGCAGTTGGAAGATTCAATTCAACAGAGGCGCTACTGAAGGCATTTTGACAGAATGATTTGAATTCAAATAAAGGAGGGAAAGTTCATTCTTATTCGTCTCAAAGGAGATACGTGGAACGCTTCTAAGAATCAAAGACATGCAAAGTGCCACTTGTCTCGATTTAGTTTGCTAGTCGTTGATGGCAGTTATTTTCGATTAGTATAAATAACAAGTCTTAGTGTTAGGATTTGGGTGTGTTCAATTGTGTACAAATTCTTCAGTATAGTCCAAGTACTCGCGTGTAGAGAAATGAGTTTGTGAGAATGTACGTTGATGTAACACCATTTTTTTTACATTTCAATGCAATTCAATAAGTCTTTTTCATTAAGAATTTATCATTTCTTTGTGCAAGTTACTTTCTATATCTTTTACCAGTCTTTCGAATTTAATCCTTCACATTTACTTCCATTTACATTTGAAATAAGTTATTTTATCATGAACTCTGTCGAAGTGTTCATCGTCTTTTTAAACTCTGTTTAAGATCAATTAGCACATGTCCTAGGATTTGTGTGGTCGATCTTGCAAGTAAAATAAATCTTTTTTGATTTGGAAGACCAGCGGTTGTTCACCAATTTTCACGACGAATTAATTGGCACGCCCAGTGGGACAGTGCTAAGTGATCATAAAATTTGCTTCAAATTTTTTAAAAATTTATTAGTTCTGCGGTCAACTTTTTCTTTGAAAACTTCATTGCATGTTATTAAGAAGTGGTAAATTAGCCACCGCTTACAAAGATAGAACAAGGAGAAGATATAAAAGGAGAATGACGACAAATTCTAACCAGCCAAATATTCCTCAGGATATGCCTAGTAACAATGTAGAACAACCCCTAGGATCTTCGACAAGAGGACCAATAGTCTCAGCGTCTGTCTCTAAAGCAATACCATCTATAGGAAGTTCGATACCTACACATTTGATTGCCCATATGTAACCTATTCTGACTTATATTGGGCCAAGGGGTCCTCCATAGACTCCACCACCAATAAGGGCTTCAGCATTCAGAAGCGTCTCTCCTCCTGGATTTTCAATACCCCTGCTTCGAGATCCACCCTATGGGATGCCAACTTCGATGATGGAAAACTTACAAAACTCCCCTCCATTATATACAGAACCCATAATGACTTCGCCATTATAGGGATCAGGTTCTAGGGCAAATATGGGTCAAAATAGTCAAACTTTAGGATTAGGGTATTCAGCCCAAATGCCTAATTTGACAACCAGTTCTGCATCATACTTAAGACAACAGATGGACGAAAGTAACCTTCAAATGGTCTAAATGATGTCTCAAACTATGGCGGAAATCTTTCAACCTCTTATTCAAAATACTACCCAAACTAATCAACAATTAGCAACGTAAATGACGCGCCTTATAGAATTCTTTGGTGTACCAAATCCCCCTCGACAACCACCGATGGAGTATATGATAGAAAATCAAGAGGTAGTTTTCGACGAAGATACCACCATTAACCAAATTCAACAAAATCCGTGAAATATACCCCAGGAAAATCAAAACAACTAGAAAATGGTCGAAAGACCTAGAGTCGAACCCCCTAGGAATCAACCATAAGTTCCTAGAGAAGAAGAACCAAGGATAGTTTTGGTAAATAGGAACCAGGATGCTGAAAATGTTGTACAACAAGTTTGACGTAACAACGTAGTAGCAGATAATAATTTGTCTGCCATGGTCGAAAGAATCGTGGCACGTAACAGAGTAAACTTTGGCCTTCAACGGCCAAATTATACATCAATATTATCTGAATACATCCTTCAGTCGGATTTACCCTCAAGAACGAAGGTTCCTAAGCTTACTAAGTTTTCTGGGGATACCACTGAGTCCTGTTGAACATGTGGCTAGGTATTTGATAGAAGCAGGAGAAATTTCGAATGATGAGAACCTTAGGCTAAAATATTTCCCAAGTTCTCTTGCAAGGAACTCTTTCACTTGGTTCACAATCCTACCTTCAAATTCGATTCATAATTGGACCCAGTTAGAATGTTTATTCCATGATCAGTTCTACATGGGACAAACAAAGATCAGTTTGAAGGAATTGGCTAGTATAAAACGAAAGTTTACTGAGCCAATAGACGATTATTTGAATAGGTTTCGACTTCTCAAGGCAAGGTGTTTTACACAAGTCCTAGAACATGAGTTAGTCGAAATGGTTGCTGATGGCCTGGATTATTCCACCAGGAAGAAATTAGATACTCAATACCTAAGGGATATGGCCCAATTGGCCGATAGGGTTCAACAGTTAAAACGTTTGAAAGAAGAAAAGGATAAGGCAAATAAGAATAAAAGAATAGCCTGTGTTGAATTCAATGAAGAGGACGAAGGGCCTTACAGTGAGCCTATGAGTTTTGATGAGAATGAAGTAGATCTCGCTGAATTGAAAAAGGGTTCACCTTATTCTTGCAAGGTCTTAGCACCTTCAAATGGAAAGAACCCTTCCGAACCAGAAAAAAAATGATAGGTTTCCTAAGAAAACTTATACATTCGACGTCACAAAATGTGGCGAAATCTTTGATTTGTTAGTTAAAGATGGGCAAATAATAGTATCACCTGGTGCTAAAATTTCCCCTTTAGATCAAAGAAAGAAAAGAGGATTTTGTAAATACCATAACTTCTTGGGTCATAAAACCTCTCAATGTTTTTTTTTTCAGGGATCTTGTTCAGAATGTTATCCTTGAGGGAAGGCTCAAATTTGGGTAGAAGTCCAAGAACCAGATGAAAGTTGACGCTGACCCTTTACATATTATTGACGCTCATTATACGAAGCCAAAAGAGGTTAACATGATCGAAGTCGCTAGATATTTCGACAATGCAATCAACATGGTTGAAGTCACTGAAGACTTTATTAATAAGGTTGTTTTAGTCCAGATTACTAAAGATCTTGACTAGAAATTCATGAAAGATTTTGTTCGTAAAGCTACTGAAGGCTTCAGCAAAGAAACTACTGATAATTTCGATTGCGGAGTTACCAATGGCTTCGCCAAAGGAGTTACTGAGGACTTCAACCTTATGATGATAATGAAGGAAACTGCTGACGGTTTCGTTCGAATGGACAAGGCCACTGATGGCCTTCAAATGAAATTCTGTAAGATGGACATTGCTGATAATGTCAACATGGACATCAACATGGCAGAGATCTCATAGGAAACCCCCATGGAAGTCGACGAGGAGCGTCGACAGGAAGAGTATAACAAAGTGGATTACCCAAAGAAGGAGGAAAGACTCATAGATTTTCTCCACAGGTGCTAGAATAAAAAATCTGAAGTTATGTTATGCCCAAGGTGCAGTGTTGTGTTTGACAAAAAGGCAGCGTGCAACATAGAGGGTGTGAGAAAGGCAAAAGAAAGGCGTGAGCACAGAGCCTTCTATGGGCAATGAGGTTTTGATCCAAGAAGATCCTCGTCAAGGCAGGATGAAACCAAGCAAAGGGAGGAAGCTGTTTGCCACCCAGGGAGAGGAGGCTAAGGATAAGTACGATCGAGAAATTAACGAAGATGAAATGCTGACTGATAATTTTGACTCTGGGTTAGAGGCCTCATTGGATATCATAGTATATGTGGTATCTGTTTTTCCTAAAGAATTCGACCAGATAACTGAGGTCAAAGATTTGGACGTATATACATAAGCTAAGATGGCAGCACACAAGCCAGTGTGCTACTATGTGATGAATAACGACTGTATCGAAGAGCAGAATGCATTCTTCAAACGACCAGATGAGGCAATGAAAAATCATTTGAAGCCTCTGTTTATTATCGGAAAGATAGAAAATGTTGCGGTTAATAAAATTCTGGTGGACTGTGGCGCTACAATGAATCTTATGCCACACTTTATGTTGAGGAGAATCGGAAAATATGACATGGATACCAAACTACACAAGATGGTGCTCTCGAACTACAAAGGAAAGTTAGGCACTACTCTTGGTGTCATACAAGTTGACCTTACGGTGGGGACAGTTACAAGACCTGCTATTTTTATGGTGGTCGAAACTAAGGCTAATTATAACTTACTGTTGGGACGAGAGTGGATCCATAGAATTAGGGATGTACCATCTTCCATGCACCAGGGAATTACAATATGGCGACCATACGACATTGTCGAAAATATTGAGGTTGATCAAGGTTATTTTAAGGCCCTAACTAACCATGTCGATAGGTGCAATTTCGATAAGCACTTGGCCAACATTGCTCCATGCAATCCGACTGACTTTGCTTTCACCCCAGATGACGATGTTTATTGTCCGTTGTATTTACATCCCGTCCATGGTTTTCGATGGGATAGAGAGGTGGTAGAAGAAGATAACCTTCCGTACCTTGGTATATCTGGGATAACCCCAATAGGTTGGGGAAGCAAATTCAGTGATGATGACTAAGTTTGAAGTGCTAAAATAGATTTCGGCTTACATAGCCGAAAATAACTTACAAGCAGCCTTAGAGGCTGAAGTGGAAAATATAGCTGTCGAAGCCAACCAAGAAATTAAATTATACTTAAACTTTGTTGGAATTCTTTCGAGCGAAATAATTAGCATGCCAATGCCTGTCCCCTCTTTATGGATGGAGCCATCGAAATATAGCTTCCAAGGTTCTAGTTCGACGTAATTTAAAATGCTTTCATTTATGGAGAGATCGACAATGAAGTTTGCTGCCACTTGTCCTTTAACTACCTTAAAAGGCTTATATGTTAAAGAATATTCAATTAACGCTAGTGCCCACTTACCTATTCGACTATGCAAAACAGGTTTAGACAACATATGTTTGGTAACATCAAAGTGTGACGAAACATAAACATCAACTGGTTTTATATATTGCTTCAGTTTTGTACAAGAGAAATACAAGCATAGACATAACTTTTCTATCATGTTATACCTAGTCTCTGCATCATTCAAAACTCTACTGAGGTAGTATATGGCTCTTTCGATGCCATTCTCATCCTCCTGAGCCAACATGCTCCCTAAAGTTTTGTCTGATACTGCTATGTATAGCCTCATATCCCTGCTCCTACAAGGTGGCGAAAGAACTAGAGGATGACTCAGGTAGTCTTTGATTTTGTCGAAGGCTTCCTGTTGATCTCGCCCCCATTCGAACCCCTCTTTATTGAATCAAAGAAATGGTGAAAAGGCCTACGTTTTTCCGCTTAGGTTTGATATGAACCTTCTCAAGAAGTTTATCTTGCCCAGCAGTGACTGCAACTCCCTTTTTGTTGATGGCACTTTTGCTTCCATGATGGCTTTAGTTTTATTTTGGTTAATCTCGATCCCCTTTTTGTGGACCACAAAGCCTAAGAAATCCCCCGCCTACACATAAAATGCACACTTAAGAGGATTCATCTTAAGACCATATCTCCTCATCCTCTTAAAGGATTGTCGAAGATGGTCCAAGTGTTTTTTCCCTGAAAAATACTTAACCACAATGTCATAAATATATATTTGCATGAAAGTATCTATATAATCATGGAAAATTGAGTTCCAGGACATCGAAAAGCTATTTTGGGGACATCATCTTCAGTAATCAAAATCTGATTATAACCAGAGTATCCATCCAACATGTTGAGGTACTCATATCCTGCGGCAGAATCAACTAGCATTTCTGCCACAGGCATAGAATATTCATCCTTAAAAGTTGATAAATTTAAATATCTAAAGTCTATGCAAAGTCTTTAATAACTAGGACAATGTTAGCCAACCACTCGACATACCTGGCAGTGCGGATGAACTTGCATCGAAGGAGTCTTTCGACTTCCTCTTTTATTTTTGAGAAAATTCTCGGGGCAAAACGCCTTAGATTTTGTTTGACTAGCTTCTTCCCAAGCTTGATTGGTAGTTTGTGTTCGACCAATTCTCTCTTCAAACCAGACATCTCATCATAATCCCAGGAGAAACAATCTTTATACTCTCGCAGTAGCTGGATGATTTCGAACTTGAGCTGTGGGTCGAGATTCACACTAACGTATGTTGGTATTTTGGTCACCCCTTCTCCTAGATCGAATTCTTCCAAAGGGTCCTGCGCTAGCATCTTGATATCATTTGCCAGTGGATCCTTTTCAAATCCCCGAGGCTCTTCATCATAGATGGCATCAAGCCTCTGGCTTTTCTCCACATCCTGAACCTTGTCAGGTGGTTCTGGGTCGAAGTCCTTACCAGAACCTTCTTGGTGAAAATCTAACTTGGCCTTGTCAGCCATCTGTTCACTAGCAGCTTCTAAAGCCGCCTGAAGTTTGGTTTCAGCCACGTAGGCCAAAAATCTTTTCAATGTTTTGAGCTCAGTCATTATCACTGAATTCACTTCCCCATCCTGTGGGGTCTACTGCAGGATTGCCACGGTATGGAAGTCTCTCTCATGGCACTTCCTTATCCCACCGAAAACTATCGACGAGGTGTAAGTATAATAAGCAGAATGTCTCATCGTCCGGGACAAATTCAAAATCTGTTGGGGCGCAAGGGGAAATGTTAGCCAAATGTTTGTTGAACTGTCTTCGGTCGACATGATTTATAAGTGATTTGAAGTACCCCTGGTCAACTTCGATGTTCTCCACTATGTCGTCTGGCCTCTAAACAGAAATTTGTTAATGCATCGAAGATGGCACTGCACCAATGCCATGTATCCATTCTCGCCCCAAAAGCAAATTATAATTAGCCTTTGTTTCCACCACCATGAAGACGGTGGGTCTTGTAATCGTTCCAACTGTCAGATCCACTTGTATTACCCCCATCGTAGAGGCAAACTTTCCTTCGTAGTTCGACAGGACCATATTATGTGGCTTTGTGTCGATGTCATATTTGCCAATTTTATTCAGTAAGAAGTGTGGCATCAGGTTTACCGTCGCACCAGAATCCACCAGAATCTTATTTACTGACACATTTTCTACCTTTTCGGTGATGTAAAGAGACTTCAAGTGATTTTTCATTGCCTCTGTAGGTCGCTTGAAGAAGGCATTTTGTTCTTTTACGCAATTGTTGTTCATGACATAGTAGCACACAGGTTTGTGTGCCGCCATTTCTGCCTCAGTGTAGGCATATAGAATCTCGAACTCTATGATCCTGATGAAATCCCTGGGCATTATAGATACCACATTGACCAGGATATCTAAAAAAGCGTCAGAGTCAGAATCGAAGTTATCTGTCATCTCTTCATCATCTTCGACCGTTCTTTTATGTTCGACCTCTTGAGAGGGGAACAATTTTCTCCCCGCAGGAATTTTCTCAGTAATTTTGAGTTGACCCCCTTTGTTTTCAGCAGGGGCATTAGTGTTGGATTCTCCCTGATTCTTCGATGAGGCCTCCCTAAGGGTCTTCCTCCTTCTTTGTTCCCTTCTCCACTGAGACCGTGACATCGGGTTTTTCCCTTTGTAATTCTCAGAGACATGTGCAGCTTTAGAGGATTGGAACTCTTTTCGATAGGTGATTGATGAACCTCGATTGACTTCGAAATTCTTCCATTTCTGCTGTTCTTTTTGTCTTTCCTCATTAGGTCTGACCCACTTGCCGTTAGAAATCTCGGCAAATGGCTTAAAGGTAGCAGGCCTTGCCCTTGGCGCTTTAGTGTTAGGCTCAGATTTTCTTGGATCACTGTTTCGAGGGCTAAAGTTAGGCCTCTCCCATTTCTGTTTTGTCTTTCGCATCCCCTCGAGCTTCTGGGCAGCCTTCTGATCGAAGATTGCGCTACATCTGGGGTACATGACACCAGACCCTCTCTTTTGGCAGCGATGAAGGAATTCAACAATGGTCTCCTCATGTCTTGGATATGCCATTTTGCTGTGCTCCTCTTGGCAACTTAACTCGTCATTTTCCATGGTCTCGTGTTGTGTTATTTAAACCATATTCGCATCCATGTCGACATCATTACTTAGGTTCGTCCTGCGAAGGTCCAACTCAAGGCCTTCAGCAGCCTTATCCATCCTAATAAAACCATCTGTAGCCTCTTTGGTTACCAGCATTAGGTCGGAACCCTCTGTGTCCCCCTTACTTGAGTCATCAACAATCTTGTCGAGGCCTTCAGCAGCCTCATTCATGAGTGTCTTTGAGGTATCATGCTCAAAGCCTACAGTGACCCTGGCCAGTACAGTTTCATTGGCAAAATCCTCAGTGATTTCAACCATGTTAATCAAAAAATCGAAGCCATCAGCAACTTCGATCATATGTGCCTCTGTAGGCTCAGCGTAGTGGGCATCCACCGCTTGTAGTGGATCAGTGTCAATTTTCATATGGCTATTGCTTTTCTCTCCAAACTTCAATCTTCCCTCTTAGATAGCATTCTGAACCAAATCCCTGAAAAGAAAACATTGAGACGTTTTATGACCCATAAAATTGTGGTATTTACCAAATCCTCTGTTTTTTCTCTATTCTAAAGGTAGCATTTTAGCGCTAGCAGGCACTATCATTTTCCCATCTTTAACTAACAAATCAAAAAATTTGTCACATTTAGTGATATCGAAAGTATATGTTTTCTTTGGAAACTTGTCATTCTTTTCAGATTCGACAAAACTTTTTCCATTTAAGGGAGCTAATATTTTACAAACGTAAGGAGGACCCTGCTTTAATTCAGCAACATCTATTTCATTTTTGTCGAAATATAATGATTCATCACGTACACCTTTGATATTTTCATTATATTTGACGTAAGCTACCTTCTTACCCTTATTAAATTTGTCCTTTTCGTCTTTAAGATGCTCTAGCTGTCGAACTCTATCAGCTAGTTGGGCAATATCTCTCAGATACTGGGTAACTAGTTTCTTCCTAATAAAGTAATCGAGGCCACCAACATCCATTTCGACTAACTCGTGTTCAGGTACTTGAGTAAACACCTAGCCTTGAGTAGCCGAAACCTATTCAGATAATCTTCTATTGGCTTAGAAAACTTTCGTTTTATACTAGCTAATTCCTTCAAACTAATATTAGTTTGTCCCATATAGAACTGTTCATGGAATAAACGTTCCAACTGGGTCCAATTGCAAACTGAGTTAGGGGATAAGGTTGTGAACCAAGTGAAAGCATTTTTAGTGAGGGAGCTTGAAAGTATTTTATCCTAAGGCTTTCATCATTTGCAATCTCTCCAACTTCGATCATATATCGAGCAACGTGTTCGATAGTAGATTCTGTCGTATCTCCTAAAAAATTGGTAAATTTTAGAACCTTTGTCCTAGGAGGTAATTCTGACTGGAGAATATAATCTACTATTGGTGACGTATAATTTGGCCTAGTGAAACCGGAGTTTACCCCATTTCGAGTCATTATTCTTTCGACCATGGCTGCTAAGTTGTTATCGACGACCATGTTGTTACATCAAACCTGTTGTATGACATTGTGTGTATCTTGGTTCCGATTCACCATAATCACTTTTGGTCTCTTTCTACCGGAATTGGTACTTGGACCCTTTGTGGTCCGACCCTAAGAGGCTCGAGTCTAGGGGGTTTGACTCTCCCTTGATTTTCTAGATTGGCCTCAGGTAGGTTCCCTAAGTCCTGTCGTGGAATGTTTTCCACAATAGCTGTGGCTCTGGAAGTGGTTGGCACACCCATAAATTTTGCCAGCCGTGCTAATTACGCTGCTAATTGTTGGTTAGTCTGAGTAGTATTCTGGATCAAGGGTTGAAAGATTTCCCCTATAGTTTGGGATAAGGTTTGAACCATTTGCAGATTGCTCTCATCCATTTACTGCCTCAAACAAGCTATCGAAGTATTGGTCAGATTAGGGCCCTGAGTGGAATACCCCACACATATACTTTGATTATTTCGACCAACATTTATCCCAGACCCCGATCCTTGTAATGGCGAAGCCATCACATTCTCTGAGAATATCGGGGGAGCATTTTGGAGGCCTTGCATTACTGTCGTTGGCATTAGGGATGTAAATGGATATCCATGGGGGCGGATAGTATGATATCCGTGTCTACCCCGTTGGATAAATATGATATACGTATCTGCCCCATATCTATGCGGATATCAGTTAAGCGGGTAATCCACGAGTTTTAAGGTATCCGCGGATATTTACAGATATCCATGAATAACTTTTTTTGTCTAAAACTATTTTTTAAAGATATATTTTTTCGCTCTCAATTTAACAACTAAACTTCATCATATTATTTTCATTCTTTTTTCACTAAAACATAATAACATTCAAACATAATATCCATACATTTCATTTTTAACAAAATAAAATTCATCATACCATATAATAATTGTTTAAATAAAACAAAAATTAATAATGCAAATAGTTTTCATCAATCATTACAAAATTCCATATTATGCATTCCTTGCTTAACATTCATACTTTGGTTTCCTAGCTCCTAAATTAAAAGCTTAAATAGAAAATAACGTTAAAAAAAAGAAATATGAAAAGACTAAATTTCTTGGAAGATGTAATGACGTCTATAATAAATTAAAAATATTTAAATACTTTTTATAATTTATTAACGGGTATGAATATCCGCGGGTAGGGGTATCATTAAACCCGCATCCACATCCATTAAATAACGGATATTTAAATATCCATTTATTTTATCCATGGATATCCATTAAGCTATCCACATTGTATCTGTGACGGATTATATCCACGGATACCCGCGGGCACGGGCTTTTTTGCCACCCATAGTTGGCATTCCATATGGTGGGTTTCTTGATAATGGTTGTGAAAACCCAGGAGGGAAAAAATGTCTAGACGTCGAAGTCCCTCTTGGCGGAGTTTGGGGATTCGACACTTGAGGCCCAATATACTATAACATGGTTTGGTGTAGGCCATTATACTTGTCGACCCTGACCCCAACACTAATGGCACTGGTTCAGGCCTAACAGGAGGCGATATCTGCTCTCCTGTCGAAGGTACTGAGGGTGGAACTACATCATCCTAGACACATCACGAGGATTGGTGTTACTAGGCTGGAGATTAGAGCCATCCCCTCGAAGGTTTGGGTTATTTTGCTTATTAACATCTGTCGCCATTTCCCTAGTGTAGTTTTTTCTTGGTCTTTATTCGTTTGTAGCGGCTATCTTACCACTCCTTAATAACATGCAACGAAGTTTTATCAAAGACAATAATAACAACTGTAGTTTCGCACACTTTTACAAAAATTTCAAAAAAAAATTTTAACACCGTCCCACTAGGCGCGCCAATTTGTTTCCCGTAAAAAATGGAAAACAACCACTGATCTTCCAAATCTAACTTTGGTGACTCACAGGATCGATCAGAAATTAAATCTAGATCATCCACATATTTTTATCATATTTTCTGATCAAAATTGGAATTACTATGAATTTAAAATGAAACAAACAATTAAAATAAAAAGAAAATGAATTAAAGAAATAAAAATGCTGGAATTAAATCAGGGGCGTAGGATCAATGGACCAAGTCGGCTCATCTAAGGATCCTGATGCTGCCACCTAATAAATGAAATGCAGCGTTTTTGGGGGTCAAAGTCCAACTTCTGAGATTACATCGTGAGCGTTAGATGGAAGGACTTGGTCTTCGTTTTCCACTGATCCAAGGGTGGGGAGTTCATCTTCTACCTTTCAAACTTAGATGGAGGGAAAACAATCAGGTGAACCAGACGGTGGCTCCGGTGGCTGAGCCACCGTCTTCTCCAGCGAGCCAAAAGTTACAGGTCATCAATCCTTAATAAAATCTATACAGTTTCGCTCCAATTTTCATGCTGATCTCAAATCCAATGTCCTTTTCTCCTAATTCCTCATGAATTTCAAAACACGATAAAGAACAAAAACTACACCAAATCTTCAAGTTTCACCAAACCTCTATCCAAAGCCATAGATCTTCTCCTTACACTTCACAGATCATCATAAGCTATCTAGATCATGTTAACTCTTAATAATCAGCGAGATACAAGTCTCAACAGAAAATTGCTCACACCTAGAATTGTCTCTAAACTCCACAATTTTGATCCAGAATCCATCTATAAACTCTCCTAAACCTTAACCTCATGCTAAAACACTTCGACAGTGTTTATGAGGAAAAGGTTAATGTAAATGTAAAGTTCGAATGAAATGAAAGGACATGCAATTGTAGAAAACAAAGTAAAGAGCCTTCAAAAACACTTAAACAAAGTAAAACATAATGCCAGAAAGATGTAAACTGCAAGGAAGTAAAAGATAAACTCTTTAAGATAAAGCAAAATAAGTTTCATTAAAACGTAGAAATGGTGTTTTTTACATGAAGTACATTCTCCCAGAACTCTTTTCTCTACACTCGGATACTTTGAGTAAATTTTGGAGTGACTTGTACAATAGTAAATTACAACACACTGAATTCCATTGCTAGAATCCCTATTTATAATAATATAATTAACTGCCATTAACCTCCTAAAATGATCAGCCCATGACAAGTGTCACGCTACATGTGGTTACTTGTTGGATGTGCGTCACTTGTCTTGTGCAACAATGAGAAAACATAATTACTCCCTCCTTTATTTGAATTTCAAATTCCACTAATATTTGGCCAGTAGTCTCGGTCGAAGGTAATCTCTTTAATGTTTAGAAATATTTTCTAAGTCCCAAACACTTTAATATTTCAACCACTCAAAGGTTTTTTTTCATATTCCTTTGATAATTTAATATTTCCCTCAAACTCTTTAATTTGATGTGGGCGTCGAATTTGTGAGCTAACAATTGTATCCTTGTTTTAATCTACATGATATTTATTTCTTAAAATGAATAAACGTTAATAATTTCTTACTTGTCCATATTTTTTCTGACAATTCCTAACTTATTTGGCATGACTTCAAAGCATTTTTAAAAGTGTTTTCATGAGAAAAATAAGTTTGAAAACTTGTTTGTGTGTTTGATTAGCCATACACTTTACGAGAAAGCCCTTATGCTTTTACGCAGTATATTCACTCAGACATGTCAAGGCAGACTTTCATATACTTCAAGACTTGCAAGATGCTTCATTCTTATAGACACTTACTCGAGTTTACTTTGAGATAAGGCTTGAGTTATATTCTATTTGGTTGTCATCATCAAAGACTCAAGTTCATCAAACCCTAAAAATCTTCTTTGCATCTTTAACCGCTTTATGTTTGACTTGTTTGTTGTCATCAAAGACTAGTTGTCATCATCAAAAATGATCGTCATCATTAAAGGCATATCTCTTAGAAGTAACCTGCAAAATAAGGTTCCACATTTCCCCCTTTTTTGATGATGACAATGTATCACTCAAGGAGGTGGTAAAAAAAACAAACAAGAGTACTTTCAGTAATCAAGCTCCTCTCAATTAAGTGGAGAGTATACTCTACTCCCCTGAGAGTATACTACTTCCCCTTTGCCGAAATCAAAAAGGTGTGTAAAGATGCGTTGCAGTAATTTAAATATGAAAACATGTTGGCAAATAAACATTTAGGAAAAAGGAAAAACAATTTTTTGATTCAATAGAAAAGTACAGAAAAAGGAAATTGCAAGAAGTAAGCAAAAAAAAGGAAATAACTAGCTCATCTCATCATCATCATCCTAGCTTGACACCATTGGAGATATGAGGTTTCTTATTTCTGTTCTCTCAATGATCTTGTTGACCTTTAAATGCATTATGCTTTGTTAATCATGGATGTCATTGAGAGTGTTTGAGCATGATGGTGGAATGTCATGGCTTCTTTGATGTCTTTCACTTATTAGTGATAGTGAAACAAGTTCTCTTCCTTGAATGACATAACCCATTTTTCTTAAAATCCCTTTTCCTATTTTTTTGTGCATAAATTCTAATTCTTTCTTCCCCGAAGTCATAACCCATGTACGTCAAGATTTTCTTGATTAATTCCCCATAGGGTAGAGTTTCATTCTTCTTTTTTCTATCCAACACGTACTGGGGCATAGATTCTACCCAATTTTCTCAACTTTATTCTCCAAAAACCAAACCACAGAAACATCTTGTTTTTGGATGGTGCTAAAATTATGTTTCCTTGGGAAAAACACATGATTCATTATATAATTAACAAATCTATTGTCCAAGCGTATAAGGCCGACGGTGAATGGAGATGTGATTCTAGAATAAGGATCAATTAAGAGAGTGTAAGCATAAACATCATAATTAAATTAATTGTTTCGAGATTTGTTTGATTATAATCTTGCTCAATGAATGATAGGTTACAAAATTGTGCAAAATATTCAAGAGAAAGAGTGATGGGGTGTTTCTTGACTTCAGACTCAATAATTCCATCTTTGTAAGTGATACTTGAATAAAACATTCTCACCAACTCGATGTATCTTTCTCGAGGTTTCTCAAAAAAAGAAGTTTCTAATCCCCTCAGAGTTTAAGGCTTCCACGAAAGCATAGTCTTTGAAGAGTTCCTCGTCCAAGTAGTGAGAGACATGTAATTCTCTATCGGCGTAGTGCCGATTGGAATTATTCTCTTGAGCTTGAGTGGAGAAATATTCGAAGAAGTTGGAGGAACTTTTTATGCCATTGGAGGTGATGATGGATGATTAAGAGAGCTAAATTGTTTCTAACGCAGTGCATAAGATAAAGTAGGATGAGATAAGAAAGTTATCTTTATTTATAGTCTATGTCTAATCGATTAGAAGGTTGTGCCAATCGATTGGTGACTTCAAATTTTGTGAGTTAGTCATTGCAAATGGTAATTGCATTTATTGCTCACCCCAATAGTTGTTGTGATATGCTCCATCATTAAAATTTATGATTTTTGA